>CM035099.1:55074072-56400159 GCA_020205505.1 Panax japonicus | reverse complement strand
ACTGTTGCAAACAATGCCTCTAAGGAAGAGATTGCTACTTTTAGAAAGTGACAAGATGATGCACAGGTGGCTCAATGCATCATGTTGGCTTCCATGAGTAACGAGTTATGGTGCCAATATGAGAAAATGGATGCACCTACAATTTGTTTCACCTTCAAGATTTGTATGGTAAGGAGAGTAGGTCTGCCATATATGAGATATCTAAGGAGGTCTTCCGATCTAGAATAACGATGGCACTATAGTACAGAAACATGTCCTCCAAATGATCAATTTGATTGAACAATTGAGATAACTAAGTTTAGTCATGGATAGAGAGTTGAGCCAAGATATGATCTTGCAGTCACTCCCGGACTTATTTTCATAATTTGTTGTGAATTTTCAAAAGAACAAGCTAAATATCATCTTGCCTGAATTTCTCAACATGTTGAAAACTACTATGAGTCACTTTCCAGCCAAGAAAGACCAAGTCTTACTGATAGATGAATCATCCAAGAAAAGGAAGTGGGTCAAGATTTCTTCTGAAAAGAAGAAAAAGAAGAAGGCAAAAGGAAAACACAAACTAAGGACAAGAAGAAAAGTGACCCGGAGAGCGAAGGAGTTTGTTTTCATTGCAATAAGTCGGGACACTAAAAGAGAAACTGAAGGAGTATCTTGTAGAGCTAAGTAGAAGAAGCTGGTGAAGTTTCGGCTACAAATACAGGGTTTGTTCATAATAAAAAAATATTTCTATAAGTTAAAGTTCTATTTGGGTATTAGATATAGGTTGTGGTTCTCACATATGCAATTCTATTCATGGGCTAAGAAGAAGTAGAAAGCTAAAATAAGGAGAAGTAATCATGAATGTGGGGAATGGAGCAAAAATTGCTACATTATCCGTAAGAACTTATAGTTTTGCATTACCTACTGGAAAATCTATTAAGTAAGTAAATTGTTACTATGTTTCATTCTTATTAGAAACATTATTTCTATTCCGTTGTTAGACAACAAAGGTTTAATATTATAATAAAGAATATTGTTATTCTATTTATAATGATAATGTTTTATTTGGAATTGGTGGATTACTTGATGGACTTTACATTCTTGACTTACATAAAAATATTTTGTAAATTGAAAAAACTAATAAAAGAAAAAGAGATGATGTGAATTATACATTCATATAGCATTATAGACTCGATCATATTAATGAAATAAGACTAAATAAGTTGTATAAAGATGTACTTTAAAATCATTTTATTATGAATCATATCCAACTTGTGAATCTTGTCTCATGACCAAGATGACTAAATCTCTATTTAATGGACATGGAGAGAAAGTTGCAGGGTTGTTAGAGTTGGTACACACAGATGTGTGTGAACATAAGAGAACATATGCTAGAGGATGGGATTGGTATTTCATTACATTCACTAATGATCATTCCAGATATGGGTAAGTGTATTTGATGAAATACAAGTCTGAATCATTTGAAAGGTTCAAAGAATTTAGAAGTGAAGTAGAGAAACAAACATGCAAAAATATTAAAATTCTTTGATCGGATTGAGGAGGTGAATACTTGAGCAATGAGTTTCTAGATCATCTCAAAGACAATGGTATTCTCTCACAATGGACGCCTCCTGGTACGCCATAATTAAATGGTGTATCTAAAAGGAGAAATCATACTTTGTTGGACATGGTGCGATCTATGATGAGTTTTACGATCTTCCAGTATCGTTCTGGGGTTGCCCTAGAAACATAACATATCTACTAAATAAGGACCTTCAAAATTCGTCCCTAAGACTCTATATGTATTATGGACAGGGGGAAACCTAGTGTTAAGCATGCTAAGACTTGTGGTTGTCTAGCTTAGTCAAAGGTTGAAAATGGTAAGTTTGGGATAATATTTGACAAGTGCTATTTGTAGGATATGTTAAAGAATGCTTAGGGTATTATTTCTATAATCTTAATGAGCAAAAGGTGTTTGTTGCGAAATACGCTGCCATCTTGGAAAAAGGAGTTTATCCTTGAATGGCTAGTGAGAGGAAAATAGATCTTGAAGAAGTTCAAGAACCACAAAACACTACGGGTCAAATGGAGGAACCTATCCAATAGAGAAAGTTATAGTATCACTACCGAATCGTAAATCTAGAAAGTGTCTAAAATACCTGAACGATATTATGGATTCATCATAGATGACGATGATGGGTATGCATCATAGATGATGATGATGATCCAGTTACATACGATGAGCCTATGGTAGTAGAGACTTAGAGAAATGGCAATTGATCATGAAATTTGAAATGAACTCCATATATGAGAACCAAGTATGGACTTTGGTTGCTCCACCGAAAGTATTAAGCCTATAGAGTGTAAATGAGTCTTTAAGAGAAAGACTGAAGATGATGGCAAGGTGGAGACATACAAGGCCAGACTGATTGTAAAAGGTTTCAAACAAGGTAAGGAGTTGACTATAATGAAACCTTTTCACCAGTAGCAATGCTTAAGGTCAATTCGAATTTTGCTTGCGATAACAACCTTACTATGATTATTGAGATCTGAAAAATGGACGTGAGACGACCTCCTCAATGGGAAATTAGAAAATGATTGTATACAAGATACAACTAGAGGGATTTGTCTCTAAAAATGAAGAAGAAATTAACTATGTAAGCTATAACGCTCTATTTATGGATTAAAGCAAGCTTCTTTAAAGATGGAAACATTCGTTTTGATGAGACAATCAAAGAGTTAATTTTATCAAAAACGAGGATGAACCATGTGTGTACAAAAAGGTTAATGGGAGCGTTGTGACATTCCTAGTACTATATGTTGATGATATACTACTTATTGCGAGTGACATACCGATGCTACAATAAGTAAAGATATGGTTGTCTTAAACACTTCTCCATGAAAGATTTGAGAGAAACATCCTATATTTTGGGGATAAAGATCTATAGAGATAATTTGGCTTAACCCAAGGAACGTACATTGATTCGATGCTAAAGAGGTTTAACATGAAAAACTTCAAGAGAGGTCTCATACCGATGAGTCATGGAGTACATCTCTACAAGAAATTGTCTCCAAAATCACCAAAAGAGAGAACGCATGAGTAAGATACATTATGTTTCGACGATAGGATCTATCATGTATGGAATGATATGTACTAGATCTGATGTTGCTTATGCACTTGGTGTGACAAACAGATATCATTTCAAATTCTAGAGAAGATCACTAGAAAGTAATGACAAACTTCCTAAGTACTTGGAAGAGATTAATAATGTGGTTATTGTATATGGTGGGTCTGGATTTGAGATGTAGAAGGTATACAGACTTAATCATTTATGGAATTATTATAGATAGAGAACAGGTAAATAGATTTGTACTAAATAAATAAAGTACACGAAGAATACTTTTTGAAATTATTTGCAGTTTCAAGGTAAAAGACATTAATAATTAATCAAATAAGAGGTACTCACAATTTATAGCACACATGGTATTTTAGTCCCCTTCTACCATGTGCACAAATCACAATCTAGCAAAACGCGTGAGAAAGCCAAAACAGGAAACAAAGAAATGGGAAAAGAATAAACGCAAACGAACAAGCATTTTTGTAATCAATTCGCCCCAAGATTCCAAACAAATTAACAAACTTAAAATCATCTCACATCAATCTTAGGAATGGCATGGCCTTCTCGTCTCTCATTTCTCAAACCCATTGTAATATCACTGATCCCCTCTCTCCACTCTCCTCTTCTTCCTCCTCCTATCATTCCTAATCACCCCTCCACAACCCCAATAATCCCCCACAGGTCCCTCCTCAATTCCACTCACCAATCTTGCTTGTCCATCCTCCAAATCCCTCCTCCCCTCCGCTGCGATTTTTCTCTCCTCCACTGTTCACCGTCCGATGGCCTCATCAACTACTTTTCCCTTCATTTCTGCATCTTCCAAGAAAAACCCATCTCTCTCCATCCCCTTTCTCACTCTCTGTGTTCTTCTCCAATTCTACATCCTTGTCAAAACAGCGCAATCCCCAATTCTCAGTTGTTGTTACCAAGCTCTCTAATCACCTCAATTTGTCTCCGAGTTATGGGGGCTGTGACTCTTCTTGCGCTTGGAAATGGCGCCCCTGATGTGTTTGCATCTGTTGCGGCCGTCGGTGGAGGTCAGGCGAGAACTGGGTTTGGTGCAATTTTGTCAGCCGGGACTTTTGTTTCGGCTTTTGTGGTTGGTTTTGTGGCGATTTATGCAGCACCCTTTTCGGTTTCGCCAGCACCTTTTGTGAGGGATGTGTTGTTTTACTTGATTGCGGCCATGTTTTTGTTTTTATGTGTACCTTAGTGCTGAGATTTTTCTTTGGCAGGCTGTTGGGTTTGTTGGGTTTTATTTGTTCTTTGTTGGGTTTGTGTTTGGATGGATTTGGGGTTGGATAGAGGGAAAGGGAAGGGAGGTGGTGACGTGGGTTTTGGTGGGGATGTGAGGTTCAGAAGGGTTTGATGGAAAGTGATGTTGAAAATGGACAAGTTTTAAGGGAATTTGAAAGAGGGAAGCCGAATTTCAGCTTCGGCAAGCTTTTGAACAGGTATGTTTTGGGATACAATTGTTGTCTTAGAATGGTTTAATGTGAATATAGTGTTGGAATTTTCTGTTGATGTTGGGAATGATTTATATGCTTTTTTATTTTGTCAAGTTACTAAAGTCACAAAGTGGCGTTGTCAAATATATATAGGAACTGTTTATTACAATAAATGTTGCCTCAGACTTGATTGATCTGTTGCAGACTTGTATAAATTGTGAGATAAAAGCTTGCTTGAATATTCTGCTAGTGGGGAAACTTTAAATGAATGATAAATTGTGTTTGGCTCTCTTTTCTTTGTAATTTACTTTCATGAGCTTGCATCTCATCATATTTGTAGTCCCGATTAACTTGCCTACAGATCTGAAGAAATACTTTTGCGTCTGAGATTCAGGTTCATATGCATCGTAACTTGGACTACAAAAAGTCATGGTTCTTAGGACCGTAGACCCTTAAAACTAGTATAATCTGGTTCATTTTGTAGATAACATTAGTTTGTTTGGGCAAGTTAATTTTTATTCTGTATAGATAAGATAGCTTAGTGAGTGAAACAAGTCATGGCAGATATTTCAAGCATTTAGTAGGTTAGGTGGTTCATTTCGAGTAGAAGATCATGATATCCCTTCGTGTTTTTTGTTTGTTTATCACTTGTCTCTCTGTCAAATATTTCACAGTTGTGTATCATATAACTGCCACTGAATTTTTTGAGAGCCTTTTCCTGTGTGGTCTTATAGGTTGGTTGTTAAACCAAAACTTAAATATAAAAGAACAAACGGAACTTCATGATCTTTTGCTCAATCTATAAATCTATATGTTTGAAAACCCTGTCCCTTTAACATTCGATCACAATCTATGTTCTCTATACATATTTGAGAATGACCTGTATATCCTTGTTGTTTTCGTCTACGCATTTTTTTGTGTTGATTAGTTCTTCCCAAGTTATTATAACATATAAGTTCTTTTAACCATCGAGTGATTGGAATTTGGATGCGCAAAGAGTAATGTACTGAATAAAATGATAAGGCCTTTATAACCACTATGGTTTTGATGCTTGCTCACCGTGATTTGTTAGATACTGCCCTTGTATGATTATGCTTGCTTATTGTTTCTTATCAAAAAAGCACATGATAACTAAAATTATTACCAATTCTTGTTAGATGATAGTTTCTTTATTGGCAGATAATTATAAGTTTTAGAATGTGGAAATAATAAGACAATGATAACGGGTATCTGTCTCGACTACTTTCAGGAGATCATGTTCGGATTAAGATACTAATGTGTCATGACCCTCATGTGGTCATGATTATGCCGATGGGGAAAGTTAGGGATGAGAGCATCTATGGAGATTAGGGTGAGAGAAGGAAGCGAAAAAGAATAGGAGGTTGGAAAGAAGGAAGAAAACACATGTATTCAGATATTTATTTCATCAAAATAAGCATAATTCCTTACACTACCTTAACTACACAATATAAAGAGAGATTGACTTTAGTAACAAGAAAAACAAATAAATGGACTAAACTATCCTATGACAGGCTCACATGGCTATTACTACTAATTCTGGAAACAAATAACACTATTAGTAATCATTATTTACAGTTATGCCTGATGTAGGACAAGGTGGGTAGCATAGTTACGGCTCCACGACGAGTCATGGCGGTGGCCGACTGACAGGACACCTAGGTGACAAGGCGACTGTCATGGCGGCCGTATGGCGACAAGTCGTTTACAATGTGCAATTCATATATTATTTATTTATTTAACAAGTATATTGACAATAAAATTTCATATACATTAAAACTAAAAATATTACACTGAAATAACATTAAAGCATAATCATGTAAATACTTAGCAATAACAATCCAAAAATAAAATACTTGATATTAAAAATTAGTAAAAGAAATGAAGAATTCAAGAAACACCACATATAAAATAAAGTTGCAACCAACCATCACAAATGTACACTAAATTAGATGAAGTTAGTAAGTTACATTATTTTGAAACTTAAAATAATATCCAACTAAGGCAACTAGTAGCAACCATAGGTCCATAATCCAGAACAACCACTTTCAATGGATAAAATATATATATATATATATGGGTGCTCAATTTTTTTGGTTTTTTACCGGTACCGGCGGTACCAGTTTTTTCGGTACCAATTTTTCGGTATTTTAACACTTTTCGGTACCGGTAGCGGTAATGACTTTTTTGAATTCGGTAAAAACCGAAATACCGAAAATACCAAAATTTAATAATTTAATAATTAATAGTTAATGTTTTGTAATTTTATATATTAAATATTTTTTTATATATTAATAATTTCTATATAATAGTAGTTTTATTAATTTTTTTGTATATATTAATAATGTTTTGTATTTTTTATTAATATATTAATTATTATTAATAGTTAATGATTTCTTAGTTTTTAAAAAAATTATTAATATATAAAAAAAATTATATAATTATTATTAATAATTATATATATTACCATACGGTATACCCGAAAACCGAACCAAAAAAACCGGTACCGATTTTGTACCGAACCAGTAATTCGGTACCAGTTTCGATTCTTATTTTTCCGATAATTTCGGATTGGTACCGGTTCGGTATTTTCGGTTTTACCGATGAGCACCCCTATATATATATTTATACATATATATATATATATAAGTACATATATATATATATATTAATATAAGATTGGGGAGGAAAGTGTAATATAAAGCAAATCAGTATAAGCAGAGACAGAGAAGTGACCAATTATATATGAAAGCTTACAAGCTCTGTTAGCCGACCAGAACGAGAAGATGAGAAGAAGAAAAAACCGAGTCCCAAGTCGTGACCGAGAAGAAGAAAGAGAAGAAACTAAGAAAGAAGAACATATCTGACGGTCGGTCGAAGTCCTCGCGAGTCGTGATCGGAGTTGTGGTTGTTGTTTGTTGTCAGTCAGAGCTGTCGAGCTTAAGGCTGTAAAATGAACCAAACAGTTCGGGCTCGCTCGACTAAAAGTTCGATTCGAGCTTGACTTGAAATATAAATGATTCAAATACGAGCAAATTTAAAGTTCGATAAATACTCGAACTTCTTCAAACTGCAATTTTTTTATTAATACTAGGATCATATTAGCTCGAAAAGTTCAAACTGCTCGGGCTCAATTCGAGATCGTGTTCAACTCGGTAGGTAAACGAGCCACAATCAAACCTTATTTTATACTCGATAAATTTTGTGGACCAAATCCGAACAACTCAATCTCGACTCGGTTCATTTACACCCCTAGCCGAGTTGTGCGCAGGTAATCTCTCTCTCTCTCGCTCTCCCCCTTCTACTCTTTTACTTCTACCTTTGCTCTTCGATCGATCACTGCAAGTAGCTGTTAGGGTCAACTACAAATCTGAACGACGTTGTTTTGTTTTCTTTGTTTTTTTAACCCAGTTGGCCTTTAGGTTGGTCCATAACCACAACAAAGCAAGGCGCTCGCTCAGCTCGTCTAAGTCGTCGACTAGACGTCAATGATGACGACTTGTTTTCCTGGGTGTCCGACTTGCAAGCCTCCACCCATAGTTTGCAAGGCGCCAAGTCTTGGCGAGGCTATAGCCGGGAGCTTAAGCGCTTAGGCGACAAGGCGCCCGACTAGTCGTCCACAAGTCGACAAGTCGTTAACAATGTAAATTTTATACATATAAAATTATATATATTTAACATTTATATGAATATTTATATATTTATATTTATAATGATTTATCATATTCATAATGCCGGTTGTAGTCATAGTTGTCACGGCGCCACAACGAGTCATTGCGGTAATCGACTGCCTGGACGTCTAGGCGACAAGGTTACCGCCATGACGTCCGTATGGCGACAAGTCGTTTACAATATGCAATTTATAAATTATTTATTTTACTAAATATATTGGCAATAAATTTTCATATATTAAAACTTAAAATATAGTGTATAACATTATAGGCATAATTATGTAAATACTAAGATATGTATTCCTAAAATGAATTAGCTTGTCATTGACTCATTATCAGAGATATGAGATATGTAACACAAATAAATAAATGAAGGTATAAAATATATTTAAAATACATCAGATTGTCATTGACACTTGGCTGGGTGACTGAGTCATATGTATATGCTTGACAGATAGACAATTTACTTGCCACTTGGCATACATATATGCATATGACAGATTAGTGATAACAGTCCACAAGCTGGGTCATATGACAAAAGATAAATCAAAACAAAAGACAGAAACAAAGAAAGCAAAGCAAAGCGAAGAAGAACCTGTGTAAGAGAACTGAGAAGGTCAAGGCTGGCTGGTTGGGTTGCTAAAACTGATTCAGAGAGAGTCAAGGTTGGGTCGACTTAGTTGTTGGGTTCTCGAACAGTCATCGCCAGCTATGGGTTGACTCGGTCTCTGGGTTCCGAACTTCCAATGAACTTTTCTCATAATGAAAAGCTACTACTATAATATTCTATTAAATAATTTCATTAATAATTCAACAATTTTTTTCTAAATAACAGTACAAAATTAATAATAAAATTTTTGAATTTCTTCTTTTGTATCACATCATTCCCCTCGCCTTTGAAAAAAACTCGTCCTCGAGCTTTGAAATATCGTAGAATAATAAACCACATTCCGTGAGTGTCTTCGAACAAAACATTCGCATCCGATGTTTTAATGTCATGAGCACAATTTTCGGAATTAACAATGACATAATATAGAAATTTGAAGTAACTTGGGACTCAAATGTATCAACCGGAAAGAGAAAGTCAACATGGCTGACCTCAACTTTATCTTCCTTGATTTTTTCGCATTGGGGGTCAAACTTAACTTCAATTTTCCTACTGCAAACCATTTCTGAAAGTTGTTCAACACACTTAACTTCCGCTTCATGTTTTTCACAAGTATCAATATGTGAGAGTACTTGCTCTTCATTATCCTTATCAATATGTGAGGGTACCAGGCTGTAATTTGGCATAACGAGCAGCGTCGCGCACTATAGCGATGACAGTAGCGTTGAACTATTTTTTTGGTTGAGATAGATGGAGATTACGGCCACGACGATTTCTGCTGCAGATCATGCTTTCTTCTCGTAATTGTTGTCCTCTAGTGAACTTCGACAATTTGATGGAGGCCAGAAAAATAGGGTAGGAAGGAATTGGATGAAATCAAAAAATATCAAGAATTTTGGCTCTTGATACGATTATGATGTAGGACAAGGTGGGAAGAAGAACTAAGCATACCTATCTCCGCAGAGAATTGGTAAAGAAACACATACAAAAGCACATAACTTTAATCTCAAATCAATGTATTTAATAATTTAAAAATAATGACGTATTACAATGCTTAAATACAAAACCCAATACTTGGGGACTAAGTAAAAACTTAGAAAGGAAACAATCTTCTAACTAAAATTTACTACTATAATAAACTCTCATAATTGAAATCTACTACTACAATTAAAATTCTCATAATGAAAAGTTACTACTATAATATCCTACTAAATAATTTAATTAATAACTCAACATTTATCCCTAAATAACTATACAAAATTAATAATAAAATTTTTGAATTTCTTCTTTCGTACCGCATCAATGCCCGTCAGCTAAGCCACATAAATTAACATTATTTTACTCTTTACAGTGTGTTGAACTAGTTACTCGTAACACTGCTCAAATTTCAAATGAAAGACTTAATTTTCCTGTAGATTTTAGGTCTTCAATAGCCTTCTTATTTTTCCCCACAGTATATTGGTAAGCTATATGTAATGTTTTTATTTTGACTTGTAGAATTCTAATTTTATTCAGGTTAAGTGAATTCTATTTTAACTCACTACCCACAAGTTGTCTCATGTAAAACTTACTAGCCTGGCGTTCAGTCCATAACTTCTTGTAGTTATGTCAATCCTTGTGGTTGGTGTGTGAAAGATTGCTGGGCTACCCAATGAATTTCTGAGATTGTTTGGAACACCTATTTCCTGATTCAATATATACACACTTGCATTTACGGTATGTATGGACATCTAAGCTATCAAAAGATTAAGCTCATTGTCATGAACTGGCCTTTAAATGTAACTCATGTCAATTTCTGGATTTGTTGACAAGCTAAACACCTAGTTTGCATGAACCTATGTTATGGTTCGATGCGGTACGCCAAACAAAGCCGGGAATAGGAAATGTCACTTTTGTGGTATGGAGTCCAATCGAATAGTTGGTACGTAATATCTTTATCCGGAACCTAGTACACTAAAAATAGATTTTTTTAAAGATATAGTTAAAACTAGTTGAGATAGTTAAAAGTAGTTAAAATATAGTTAAGGGTCAAACAAGAATGTTCTTATGTGTTTGTTTTGTGATATTGTTCAAGGGCAAAATTACTTTAAAAACTTGCTAAAGGTATAATTTTGATGATCATCAGTCTAAACATTTTTTTTTCAGAATGTTCGTGAACACCGATGATTAAATATTTAATTAGTTGAGGCAATTAATAAAATATCTTATGGGATCACTAGTTTTTTTATTATCAAAAAATAGATGACAATAAAATTAAATGGAATATTGACATGCATCTTTATGTCTTGACACATATCCACATATCCGGTAGTCAAATGTGAGATATTTTCTTTAATACTAGGTAGAGATGTGAGAAAATGTTAAGAAATTATGAAGAAATGTTAAGAAATTATGAAGAAATGTTAAGAAAATGAAGAAACTTGGTATAATATAACAAAGCATGATCTTGAGGGTATTTTGGACATTTTCCCAAGTCATTTGACCATCATAAGCCCTCCTCACACTCTTTTAGCGATGAGAAACACAAAGTTAAATTGGATGAAAAGCTTGACAGTTTCACTTAAGACTCAAAACTATAGGGGTATATGTGTTCACTTTTAAAACTTGAGTGTTGATGTGAGAAAAGGTGTAAACCTCAGGCTGTCATCTGAAATTTACCCTATAGTTAAATTGATCAAGTTGTTTACAAGCATATTTTTCACAAGATTATGCCACATTTTTTATAGTTATCTTTTTAATTTTATTTTTTCTAAAGTATCAGGGTTTCTAATAATGTTCTAGATTTACTTATGGGTGATTATTATACTTTGTAAATATCATAGATATATTTTAGAACTATTTTAGATAGTCTATTGTATCCTTCCATTAGATTTGATCTTAGCCATCCTAGCATTCCATTAGATTTGATCTTATGCAAAGGCTATATAAGAGGATGTTTCTTATATGTAAATCGTAAAGCAATGTTATAATGTAATGCAATAGAAGCTTAAGTAAATAGGGTGAAAAAGTGTTTGATCGCCACATTTGATTTTCCGGAATAAAAATACATAATATTTTGAAACGTTCATACCAAAACTCAATTCCCTACCGTTGTAGCGTTTTCTGGTGACCATGGATGAACGTGGTTCACTTGTTCTTTAGGATTGCCCAAATAAACCACATTTTGCACCTCTAAGCAATGTTGCAATGTGTTTTCATAGACCAAACTTTCTTTTTAACTTCTGACAAGCCGCCTTTGCACCTTCTTCTTCAAAACTTAATTAAAAAGTGGAATAACAATTGCAAAACAACATCGGTCTATAAGGGCTAAGCTCTAAGGGACTAAACTCTAAGAAGCTAGAGAAATTTACGACTAGTGAATTTGTGCACCCCATGAGATTACTGGTAGCATGACTTGCAACAGATGAAGCTTTTGTCAACACATTCTCAATTAAAGATGAGCTGTCACTTGATGTTGAAACATAATTGTGCTTGTAAAGTGTGTACTTAGGATTGAAATAATTGAGAACTTGTGGTAGATCTTGTTGAATGGATGAGAAAGGAGCCAACACTATACGAGTAACAATGTCATACCTTGTGACAAAATGAATGAAATTGCGAGCCTTTGTAAGCAATCAATTTGCATAGGAAGACAATAGAGGGTGCTTGGTGCTTGCTTAAATCATTGTCCTATATTCTAAGATTAGTTTCCATGGCTGCTGATCCAGGCCTTGCTTTTTGTTTGCTGCAAATTATATGGCAGTAGAATAAATATTGATACTTTCTATTTATCTTAATTCTCAATATTATGTGAGAAATCTTCAATTGTAAAATTTTCTAATGATAATTCGCAACTCAACGCTGTTGATTAGAAATAAATTTTCGAGTAGGCTGATTTTTTTTTTCTACTGTAAGCATGCCTGATTAGTCCGAGTCATATTTGCAAAGAGTATTCATCATCAACTCATATTATCAATAGTATATGAATCTAAGTTGCTTGTTGATGACATAATTCTCTTGTTTGTTGCTTTCAGATATCAAAAGCCTGGGAGTTTCCAGTCATGCTACTTTTGAAACTGACTATTCCCCAACCATCACCTTTTGAATGGAGCAGATTTTACGGATCTGCCAACATTGCTCTTTGCCCACTTGTACTTTTGTATGCTTGCAAATCGTTTATGCCTTTAACTCATCCGGTCATATTCCTCCTTCCAAACACCCATTTCCCCCTCTGGTTAGTAGTACTATTCGGAAGCTCCTCACTAGCAATTCTTCATTTCATCGTGGAAAAAGAACCCCCAAAAACCGAGCAAATGCCAATAGTAATTGCATCATTTATAATGAGTGTGTTTTGGATTTCCTCCGTGGCCGAGGAACTTCTGAACTGCCTTGCAGCTCTTGGATCACTTCTCAAATTACCCCCTGCCCTCCTCGGGTTGACAGTCCTTGCGTGGGGGAATTCAGTCGGTGATCTTGTTGCTGATGTAGCGGTTGCAAAAGCAGGCCAGCCGGCCATGGCCATGGCTGGGTGCTTTGCGGGTCCCATGTTTAACATGCTATTTGGGCTCGGGACAGCATTAGTCATACAGACGGCCAATGTTTATCCCGAAGCTTATGAACTACATTTCCACGTCAGCATTGTCGTTGCGTTTGTGTTCTTGCTTTTGAGCCTGATGGGTTCTCTCTTGGTAGTAACTTGGTGCAGGTTCCGGGTGCCTAGATCTTGGGGATTTTTCCTTGTCGGTCTCTACGTAGTTTTTATAGTAGTGAGCCTGATCATTGCAAAGTTCTCATTGTGATATATAAATGGGAAAAGGGCACTTAGATCAGTGCTTTGCCAATGCTAAACAGTTGAAACTGGCCATTTGATCAGTTAGCATGGCAACCCCATGCAAGACCAAGCAGCTATATGATCATCAGTTCCTCAGTTGCTAGAAATCTTGTTCATCTGAAATGGGCTGCAATTTGGTAAAGCTTTCACAGATAGGCAGCTTAATTTTTTATTAATCTTTTGTTGTAATTATTTTGGCTCAATTTCTTCTGCCTTTTCTCTAGTCTGATTGGCCGAAATTGTTACTTGAATTGTGTGATTATATTACTCTGTAGAAAAATTGTGTTGTATACGCTTGACGGTTTAATAATTAATAATCACTTGAGATTAAGAAATTATTAATTATCAGACTTGATATTTATTAAGTTTACATAATGTGCATTAATTAAAAGAATTTAGCTTGGAGCATTCCCATCATGAAAAGAAAATTAATTTACTATTTGTTTGAAAAATCATTTAAAGGCAAGGGCCAAGTCTCACAGGCATATGTGATAAAATTATGTCGAATTATATTGTGAAACTTGTATTGGGAGATGTATTGTGATAAATTTATGTCGAATTATAATTATAAAATTTATTAATATATGGTACTGGTAAGAATAATAAGAGGGGTACATTTATTATATATCTCTCCAAAAAAATTATCACCGACACTTGCTTACGTAAATGACAATCAAAAAGGCGACAAAAACTTTTGTAATATATATTATTTTTCATAATAAATATATCCATTTTTGTGAATTTAATTATACAATAAGGTACAATCCTTGTATACTTAGGTTGTGTTTGATAAATTTGGGAATTAAGATCTGAATGATTATGATGTCTTAATAAATTAGATCATCTGAATGGTTATGAGGTCTGAATCTAAAAAATTGTTTGATAACTAAAAAGTAAGTTGTCTCTTAATGACACTATTTTACCATTTTAAAGGATAAAATTTTATTTAATAATTTTAAATATCCAATTTAATAAAAATGAGTGCATAATATTGTTTAATATATTTATATAAAAAAAATTAGCAAAAAAAATTCATTAAGAGGTACCTCTTAATTATTAAGATTTCATTTTCTGTCTTACCGATTAAGAGGCATTCAGAGGTAACAAAAAACAAAACAAACAGCATCATGCCTCTTAGCGAATAAGAGGCAGTCCATTAAGAGGCAATCAGATGTAAACAAAAAGCACCTTAATCAGTTAATCACATAGCAGCAATCAGCAAAAAGTAGCACAGGGTTTTATTTTACTCTTATTTTAATTAAATTTTAAAGGCATTATAAAAACTATTTGCCGCAAAGAATATTTCATAAATTAAAAAGTTTATTTCTAAAGCCCAAGTATTGTAATTTCACTGTTTATACAAGAGGTTCTTGTAACATACTCCGTTTATCCCCAAATTAAAGGTTTATTTTTTTTTTTACTTTTTAAAATTAATTTATAAAATTTAAAGTTTGAAGAGCCATGAATGTAATAAAAATAATATTAATTTTTTGTTAATTTATAATATTTTTATTAAAATCAAATAAATGTGTATTCATATCGATACATATCTCAGTTTTTGAAAAATAATCTCGAGACTGTATCACAAAGGAAAGTGATAAATCCACAATAAAAATGATATTTTCATAACAAAACTAGCAACGGTTTTCACCATTGTTATACATAAATAACGACACGTTTGTTGTGAAAATATTAAAAAGTGGTGTGGAAATATCAATTTTCAATCACAAATTCCCTTTCCTTTTGTCCTTGCAAGTCTGGTTGTTTTATAATTTTTGGCAAAACTAAGGATTTAGCCACTATAGTTGGCAAGTTTTACTTATTTAACAATTGAACTTTTAATTTTTTGAATTACCCCATTAAACTAATTAAAATTTTACAATTAGGTCAGTCTGTTAACTCAAGCTCACTTCTATTAAATTGAACGAGAGTTTTTTCCTACATGGCTTTTTAACCGAAAAGGAAAAATGACTCAGCTTTGAACCAAGGCAAAACAACTCAAGCTTCTCTTTCATTATAAAATCACGCATTTGGGTTTTTGCAAAAAAGGGTTATAGTTGAACACACCCAACTTAGAGATCAATTCGCCCAAAATCAGCAGGGGGAAATTAGGGTTATAATTATTGCTATATATATTTCATCTCTTCAAAGCATTCAAACACTCAGGGGAACGTTAATGACATCTTGTCTTAGTCGATCGTCGTCAATCGCCGCAAAAAGGGTGGAAAATTTCAACGGGTTTTCTACATCAGTTTAAGTCTCCACAAGAATCAAAAATCAAAGGGAAGAAGATTCTATTTATAAGGTATGTATTATTTTTTGGTTATACTTCTCTTCGGCTCACTGATTTTTCCATTCGTTTAATACTGCAAACTAGGGTTCCAACTCAGTCTATGTCAAATAAGGATATTGATTTGGCCAAAATCAAAGGAAAAAATTAGGAGTTTTCATAAATATTGTGGATTTTTTCAATGGTTGGACATAAGTTCCCAAAATGAAGTTCATAATAGTGGTTGTACTGAAATGGGTTCTGTTTCAATGAATGAAGATGGACTCGATTTTTTGAGGAACAAAACAAGAAAGTTGAAAGAGAAGTTGAATAATTTGAAAAGGGAGGCCATAAAATTGGAGTTGAAAACTGTCAGACTAGGAGAGGCAAATAAAAAATTACAACTGTATGTGATATTGCCATGGATGGTGACTTGTGTTGTATTAAGTTATGTATTCATGAAATTTTAAGCATTCAAAGCTATGAAATGAAGTTATTTTTTTTATTTTATGAATTTGTAAGCATTCTAAGCCATGTACCATAAAGTTATTGTAATGTATTGTGTACTTTGGTGAAATTTAATGCATTATATCTCAAGTTTTGTAATCTATGTTGAGTAAATGAAAATGAAAAGAATGTATGCCTTGTATATCTTATGTGTTGTGTATTATGAAATGTATGCCCTGTTAATGCAATGTATTGTGTATTGTGAAATGTATTGCTTGGTTGATATAGCTTACCTATTGAATAAAATGCATGTCCTTTTTGTTTGTATTTTCAAATATGATTCAGAAAAGGAGAAAGTCCCTCCTCATTAAGATGTCTTTTGTTGGTCAATTGTTTGATAATAATGTAAGCAATGAGTAAGAACAACAGGAAAATGCTCAATAGAGGAGGCAGGGAAATGTGGAACAAAGGGATAAGGTGCATGAGGAGTAAGGGAATAGAGAACAATTTGCATCCAATTTAGTCATTGCATGCTATGTTCATTGTAAGCCCTGTTCCAAACTCCATTTCAAAGTAAAAGAGGAAGAAGATGGTGATCAAATGTTTAAACAAACTTATAGGGTAGTTAATGATGAGTAACCCAAATGGCTAGAATTCAAACTCAACTGCACATGTAATATGTCATCCAAACTGCACATGCAGTTCCAAAAAAAGCCATGTTCCAATCTGTATTCAAACTGCATCCAAATGCCCTGTTAATGCAAATAATGTAATGTATTGTGAATGCATGCCCTGTTAATGCCCTACCTTGCCCTGCACATGCAGTTTTAAAAAAATGCCTTGTTTTAAACTATATCCAACCACAATTTGTAAAAAATTGCATACCAAACCAAACCATTGCATATAAAACTGCCATGTATCATTGCATACCAAACCATTGCTTACCAAACCAAACAATTGCATATAAACTGCCAATACCATTACATACCAAACCAAATTTGCCATGTATCATTGCATAACAAACCAATCAAACACAATACATTACAAGACATCAATTGTAACAATATTACATTTCTAGATATCCAAAATTCCAAAGTACTCTTAAATGCCCAAAGTTACAACCATGACAAAAGTATTCTAAATTAGCCCCAAAAATATACTAAAACTACAATATTAATCAAAAGGTTACAACCATGACAAAAGTATTCTAAATTAGCCCCCAAAAATATACTAAAACTGCAGTATTAATCAAAAGGTTACAACCATGACAAAACAATTCTAAAACTACCCCAAAAATATATTAAATTAAAATAGATCTCAATTGTAGTGCCTTCACTGTCCCCCATCTGCAGTGCTACTTGCAGACTATGTTCCACCACCATGGGTTGATCTCTGTCTCACAGTTCCAGTCCTCTCCCCAGTGCCAGTCCCATTTTCAGTTATACCACCTTGTTTTCTTTTCACCTATTATTTGAGTATATGTTAGTATGTACATTTCATAATTGAAGGAAACATATAAATAATACAAATTTAAAAATTAAATAACTCACACTGAGCTTTGACCTTCTGGCAGTATGTTGTGCTTCTAAACCATGTTGTGCTTGGGCAGGTGTGTTTCTACAACCTGCTTTATTATGTCCACATTACTTTCATTTGGAACACATCATTGGAGTCCCTTTCCTTGAAACTTTACTAGTCTACTTTGGTTCTTCATTTGGATCTTTCATGTGATGCCCCCAAAATAGGTATACATCACCCATCTTGAGTCGCCAAATACATGGTACAAAATTCAAATACAACTTAATAATACAACCGTCGTGTAAAATAGGACAAAACATAAACTGAGAGTTGTAATACGAATATTGTCTTCTAGACAGTATTCAAACTCAAATGGAGTCCTCAATACATTTATTATCACACTATTTCATAGAATAGTGAGGACTACTAATGCAAACATCTGGACCGTCACTCCGTTCCCTGACTAGTCCCGGCTACGTTCTCATTTCCTGAAGAGAACAATGAAAGCAAAAGGGTGAGCTCAACTAACCCAGTAAGAAATATTATGACTAAGATAATGCAGAATAATTTATCGTTAGCCTTCAACAGTGTTAAACTGATAAAACATAACAAACATCAAGTTTAACTGCAGCGGAACAAGCAATCCATTAGAAGAGTCAAGTAGAGGATGATATCTACTATCTTCTATGATTTAAAAGGTTTTTCATCACTTTTATCGCTTAGACTCGGCTTAATAAATAATCCACATCATCGAATCACGCCTGCACTACGGCCAAGGATATTCATTAGTATTATGACCACGAATTATCTATGCACTACGGGTCAAGGATATTCGTGTATTCATCAATGGTCATGATCATGCCAACAACTGTCCATCAATGCACTACGGGCCAATGAGGACTTTTACCACATCATTTGTAACATTACGGTCATGATTATACTGAATAATCACCAGTCATAATCATACCCATCTATGCACTACGGGCCAAAGATGACGTTCATAACAACATAAGCATGAGGATGATGACAATGATATAAAAATTCAATTAAAAGAATGTAAAGGATAAATTTTTAAAGGTTTATAATTTAATTTATCCAGAATTCAATAATGTCCAAATTGTCAACATGATTTTGATTTGTGGAGTAAAATTCAAGAATAATATTGTATCAAAAATAATTTGGACCGAAAAGAAATTAATTTTTGTCATGAATAGTACCCCGGGTGAATAGTAACTGAGTGAATAGTATCCCATGAATAGTAATTAGGGAATAGTACCTCGTGAATAGTACTCTGGCATGAAAAAGTTAAACTTATCAAGAATGCTCAGGATAATATTTTCATAAAAAGATAATAGATGAAGCGCAAATTTTAAAGATATTCTACTAATTTCATGGAGTATAGAAGCCCAAAACTTAACAAAGTAAGTATAAAATTCGAAATTTGAAACGAAATAATATTACTTACATACTACAGAGTATGGAAGAAAATATTATTTCTTACGAGTATTGAACAAAAATAACATCCATTACCTTGAAAAGAAGAATATTTCAACTGGAATAGCGACGATATTCTTGAAGAAAGCTTTCACTATTTTCTATGTTCAAAGCTTTCTAAAACTCTAAAGAAATACGCTCAATATTATAGAAGAAGAATTCTCTGATTCTGGTGTGATTTTCAATTCTAACTAAGTATCTTATTTATAGGAGAATGGAAAGGATACTATTTGAATTTTAGAATCATGGACTGCACAGTTGAAAGAAAAAAAATTCACGAACGACGCCGCTGATTTAAAAAAAATTGATTTTAATATGCAAATACTATGCTGGCACTATGCAAATACTATGCATAATAAAATATAATATATTCTATTTTTTATAAAAAATAAAACTAATAAAATATATAATTATATATATATACAACCTCCCTCCCAGGCAACCCAAATTCCCCCCCCCCCCCGTCGTGACAAATTCATCTTCCATTATACGTGGGCCCTACATGTGGCCCCCACCCTTATTATAAAATAAATCTTTCTACCGATTATTTTGAAAAATGGTTAAATGGGGGTCCAACAAATACTTCATAAAAATTCCCTTAATATTTTTAACAACGTTTATCATCATTATTATAATTCGCAATATTTAACAACCAGGTCGTTCCCAGGAAAGATGGGGCTTTCCAATAAAGATTTCTCCTTATTGGCGCGCAATTAAATGACCTAAACTGTCCTTGACAGAACTTCTAGACATTGTCAATATTGCAAATAATAATATGAATAACTTTGTCGTCTCAATTATTGATTTAATAATATAAAATATTATGCAGATGATACTGTGACAATAATTGAATCAATAATATGAGAGATATGATGCAGCAATTACTGTAGCAATAATTGAGTATAACTGAGTGACTTCTCACGTAAGTATCAATAATCAATATCGTGTCCTACTATGCAACCACGCGTATTACTGTACTTTTACTACTGGGTATTTCAACAGTTAACGGTAAAACTTCCGCTATTATTTTCATAAAAAGATATTTCTGTCATTTTCTCATCCTGACAATAGTTACGTTATGGGGTCTACCAATGATTTTGTCGTCGTACGAATATTCCTTGTTAAAACAAATATTCCCCGACCAATCGAATATTATATAACAACTTGCTTACATTTCCTTCTATATCTCTTTGGCCTTCCAGCCAATCTTTTAGTAAATGGAGGCAACAAGATTGGTAAGTCAGTGGTAGGCCAACCATTGCTACCACTCATGGGCTTTAACAGGTGGTTATATGACTTGAGATAGGTTTCAATGTAGTAACAAGGGTCAACAAAATCCTCAACATACCTCTCTTGATGAAGTATCCCAGTAGCAGCATGATGGAAAGGTATTCCAAATAATTGCCACATTCCACAAGAGCAGGTTTGTTTCACTATGTCTACAACATATTTACCATACATATCAGTCACTTTATACATATGTCCCCTATCTCAGTGGTGATCACAGTACCTTGTCAATTCAATAGACCTATTCACTTTAGTTAGTATCCTAGGATATAATTTTCCTTCTCTTTTTAGCATCTGATCTCTCTTGATATGGATTCTCTCCATTACCTGAGTTTTTATGTCTTCAAACATTGTTAAGATGGGTTTATACCTAGCCTCTAGGATCCAACTGTTAAAACAATTTGACATATTGTTTGTCACTATATCACATTTGGTGGTGGAATCAAAGTAAGCCTTACTCCAAAGTTTAGGAGGGATACCTATCAAGGTAGTGTGTGCATCCTTTGACTCCTTCCTGATGTCCTTCATTGCCTTTCAAAAATTAGCAGGATTGTTGGCCTTCGATGCCTTCAAGAACATCACCTTCAAAGTTGCCCCAGGGAACTTTTTTCTCCAATTTTCATATATGTGTCTTTCACAACATTTATGATCTGTTTGGGGTAGTAATTCCTGAATAGCAGGCACCAAACCCTATGCAAATAATTTTTGTTAGTATAATGACATAAATGATTAATGCAAATAATTTTTAAGATGTAATAAAAATAAAATCAAACTGCACCTTTTGTTGATTAGTAATTAATGTCCATCCTCTGCCTTTTTCTAATCCAACATCATTGCAAAACAAATTTAAAAACCAGCTCCAACTGTCTTTATTTTCACTTTCCACCACAGCCCAAGCTATTAGGAACATCTTGAAAGTAGTATGCATACAAGCCAATCGTGTTTGATGATAAAGCATATACTTTGTAACAATCTTATTCATTTATTAATAAAAAGTATTAATTTATGGAGAATGATCCATATCATCTATATGCTATGGAATAAAAAGTGGCATATAGCATCCATACCGTCCGTTTCATAAATCAGTGGCTGAGATTAGATCTGGGGACACACCGTTCGCTAGTATTACTAGCGGACGTGGTAAGTATGAATTATGGACGCTTATGCTAGCGGATGTGGTAAGTATGAATTATGGACGCTTATGCCCCTGTGTAGCCATGGTCCACTAGTAATACCAACGGATGGAGATAGTGATAGAGTTAAAGAAAGGAGATCAGAGAGAAGAAGAAGCCAAGGAGATTCTAAATATTGATAAATCCATTTGGATTAATTCAATTCATTTGAGATTTATGCATGGAAAAATTACCACCCAAAGCTCCTACCGTGATGACCCATAATCGGAATTGGCCTAATTCATTCCCTAATTACCAACCCATGATCCCAATGCATCAGCCATCCACCGCCGTTCCACCATCATTTTGGGTGGACGAATTCCTCGACTTCTCTTTTTCCAGGAGGAACTCTTACCGCCGGAAAGTTAGCGATCCAATTGCCTTCACCGAAGTTCAAGATGATTGCCGCAACGACTCTTTATTAATGCCATGTAAAAACTCCAACACCAACACAAACATTGGGTTTGAGCGTTTGGACGATGAGCAACTCTACTATATGTTTTTCGACGAGGTTCCTTCGACAGTTCCGTCACCATTAAATCTGTCCACATTGTCCGATTAGAGAAGCGAAAATGATGAAAACAGCCCAGAAAAATCCAAGAAAGATCCTGGAGAAGTGGATAGTGAATACCAAACGGAAAAACAATTCGGCTAGCCGTCTGGTAAAAATTCTGGCTGAACTATCATCCTCGATCATCTAAAGAGGGTTAAAAGGTAATTCGTTAGTACAAATGTATTCTAGTGTTGGTAACTGGGAAGAAACAGAAAAAGTTTTTAACAAAATGAAGCCAAAAGGTGTAGTATCGTGGACGACAATGATTTCAGGTTACGAAAAAAATGGGTTGCCTGAGAAAGCCGTTGAGACTTATCAAATGATGGAGATAGAAGGTGTCAGGCCAGATGAGATCACTTCGGCCAGTGTGCTATCTCCATTCGCTAGTATTACTAACGGACCATGTGGTTTCTATTACTTTTCCAATTTGTCTTGGCTACACAGGGGCATAAACGTCCATAATTCATACTTACCACGTCCGCTAGTAATACTAGCGGACGGCGTGTCCCCAGATCTAATCTCAGTCACTGATTTGTGAAACGGACGGTATGGATGCTATATGTCACTTTTTATTCCATAGCATATAGATGCTATGGATCATTCCCCTTAATTTATTAAAGGTTTTTAATTATCTACATGACGCTGTTTTATAATATGTGATAAACCCATAGTTTTAAGAAATACTTTTAGAATAATGTTGATGATCATTCTAATGAGATCTAAATTCTCAGAAAGCTCAAAACTAAAATAGTTCACAATCGTTGGATTACTAAATTGGGGATTAGTGAATCCGGATAGATTGGTACATACGTTGCTTGCTCATTGGATGAGGATGATTGATCTCATGATCATTTGTGTGAAGACACTAAAGCAAGTATGTAGGTTCTTATTAGAGAATAAGTTCACTGAACGTGGCTCGCTAAGGAATACCTAATGAAGTTTTACTTGCCTGTCAATAGGAATTCCTGTAGTGATAGTAGTACAAGTGATCCTTGGACTTGAGATCATCATAGTATCTTGTGTATGATGAGTTATACTTTGACTTATTTCTTAAAACCCTTAGGGTATATCAAAGGGTATGCTTGGGTATAATAAGTTGTACATGGAGATAATGTATGATCAATAAAGAATCTACCGCTTCTAGTAAAAGAAGAGATATGTCCTATGTGATTCGATAAATGACAACCCATTAGTCCTTGGCCAAGGCAGAATGAAATTAGAAAGGAGTTTCTAATTTGCATTATTTGGAGTTGTGCATTTAAGAGTCGAAATACATATAATTAAATAAAATAAGACTTGACAGTAATTTCATGTCTTATATTTAATTGGGACATTGTATGGTGGAAGGATTGAATTGTACGGTAACTATTTACTCAAAGGTTCTTTTATGATTAATGTTAAAATCTATATTATCTGAAAAGTCGTTGATCGCTAGGGAGGCTTATCTCTATTGTAGAATAAATATTATTTATTTAAATAAATTAATATTTAATTTATTTATTTAAATAAGATTAGAATTATTTTAATTGATTTATTCACAACCGGTTTAATATGGAGAACCTAAAGGGACACACCATAAAAGGAAGAATAATTATTTAAGAAGTTAATGGCATAATCGTAATAATAAGTTAAGTATATTTAATTTAATCTATGGTGATAAAATATATTAAATAACTTAATATTTATTATTTAATATTTTAGAAATATTAAATATAAATTAATAAGAGGAGTCTTATTATTATTATTACTATTACTATTATTTAATTCCTAAAGGAGTTTGGAAATTAATTAAGAAAAGTACTCTCATATATTCCTAATAAGATTAGGAGGCTAATTAATTAAAAGATTTTAATTAATTATTCCTAATAAGATTTGGAGCTTAATTAATTAAATACCTACATCTATAAATAAGAGGAGTCTGATTATGGGTGAGGAGGTTGACACTTTCACAAAACACGTGAATACGTAATTCCAATAGTTGGGAGAGTACACCCTTTTCTATAAGAGATAGAAAAACTAGGATTTTGTCAAATACTCATCTTCTTGAATCTTTCTTTTTTCTTGGTGGATCACCTCTAGAGGCCAAACACTTGGGTGGCTAACGTTTATCAAAGGAAGGAACCAAACCTGGTGGATTCAAGTTGAACGCGAGAAGGATTGGAGGTGAACTTGTACCTGAGGAAGCTCGAATCTTCAAGGGTATGATTCTTGTTCTTTCTTTTTCGTTTAATTAATAATTGTGCATAAAGGATGATCCGGGTATATGGTTTATAAAATTTTAAACTCTGATTTTTACACGTTTCCGCTTATTTATGCAATTTGATTGCGTTCATGAATATTATAAACCTAACAGTGGCATCAGAGCCAAACATTTATGCGAATTATTAATTATTTTAATTTGATATCTATATTGATATGTGTTTAGAACTATTTAATTGGGCATAATTTGTTGTATAAAATTTATTTAAAAAAAACGTTAATCCCGACCCAATCTCTTTTGATTTTGCTGAGTTTGTGATTATTTTTTTTTGGAACATGGGAGATTCACGGAATTGATTTATATTATATATATATAGAAGCCGGATCCTATCCGGACTCCCGGACAGGTTTAAAATTCGAACCTTTTTTTTTACTTTTTTTTGATTTTTTTTAAAACAACTAAAATAAAAAATAAAAAATTATGAAATTGAATTTTTTTCATAATACAGTGTTTTGAGTGTGATTTGGGTACGTATAACAAAACATGTATGTACAGTCTGTGCAGACTGTACCACCATTTTTTTGTATAGGTATTCAAATCACCCCAAAATATTCTATTATGAAAAAATTTCAGTTCTAAAAAATATTAAATATTTTTTTAGTTATTTTTTTAAAAAAAAAAGTAAAAAAATAAAAATAAAAAATTGGGGTCCATTTTTGATCAGGTGAATCCTGTAAAGTGTAAAGTGAATAAGTGATTCACTTTTAACAAGAACTGGTTCGGTAATATATGTATATATAATATTATCGAAATATATATTATGTTTATGTAATATATATTTTAATAATTTTATAATTAAAATTAAAAGTTTATTTTAATATTAAAATAAAAATTTTATTTTAATATTAAAATAAAAAGGTTTATTTTAATTTTAAAATTGAATTTCATGCTAACTAATTAGAGTTGGAATTGGATTCCATGATAACTAATTGGAGTTGAAATTGGATTGTATGTTTCCTTAAATAAAGAGTTTATTTAGATATGAAATAAGATTTCATATTATTTAAAATAAAAGAGTTTATTTGTGAATAAGAAACAGAATCCGTATTTTCTTAAATAAAGGAGTTTATTTAGATATGAAATAAGATTTCATATTATTCAAAATAAAGGAGTTTATTTGTGACTAGGAAAGAGAATCTGTGTTGCCTTTAATAAAGGAGTTTTTTTTATTTGGAATTGAATTCCATAATTAATTAAAATAAATGAGTTATTTTGATTAAAGATTTTGATTAAAATAAATAGTTTATTTTATTCAAAATTGGATAAATTAAAATAAAAAGGGTTTTATTTTGATTTAAATTTGGATTAAAATAAAGGAGTTTATTTTGATTCAAAATTAGATTTTATACTAACTAATTTTGCCCATTAAATGATATCAATATATATATATATATATATATATATATATATATATATATATATATTAAATGTTTATTATTCATGAGATGAATATTATTTATTGATGCATATGGTGATGTGTATGATAATAAATGGGATTGACTATGAACTATTGACCAATGTGATTGAATTTTATTTTAGTTGGATGCATGAATGTATGAGTTTTATTAAATGGGGTCTGCGTACCTCGTCTTCTCTAATTTTTTCTTAATGTAAATTCTATCTCCCTCTTATGTACTTCCCCTTGACTGCTGATCAAGGTTTCTATTTATTTTAAATAGTTTTGTAATAGGAATAGTTAGAATTAATTTTGAAAAAATGGAGAACAAGGGGCAAGGAGCGCTTGAAGACCCGTTTGTAATGGAGCCCGGGTTTAAATGTAATAGTTATATTTAAATATTAATTCTTGCACTCCTAGGGTTTGACCTTTTGGTTCACTTGGTGGCTCTTGTGAACCAAACTAGAATAAAAGTCCATAATCAATCCAGGTAGAATATAGTATTCTATATGTGTATGCTTATACTATATATATTATATATTATGCAAACATGCTTCGCATGTTAATTAATATGACGCGTATTTTATATATATATATTTGCATGCGTGCTAAACAAGATGAGACAAATTAATAACAAACCCCTCAAATATTTTATATTAAGTCCTAAGCGTTCAAAGATATTTAGAATATCGAACGTTGCCTTCTAGCATGATAAAATTAATAGAGTATTAAATATTTAATATGAGTTTGTTGTGTCACCACAAGGCAAGTATTAAGTATTTAAGATGCTAATTTATCACATTTGATGCTTATAAAGAAAATTGAACAATATTGTTTTGTTGTGTCACCACAAGGACACTATTTTTCTTTTTTGAATATATGGAGTGCTAGGTTGGACTTAACTTGGATAATTTTGATTCGAATGTGCCACCACTTGATCAAAATAATCTAAGAGGCAAAATACAATGAGTTACATAGTTGATGTAATTGACAAGAGTTGTCTACCTATTTATTTATATATAGTTTGTTGTGTCACCACAATGCTATATACATTTGAAATGGGATCCTTATTCTCACTAGCATATCTTTAATTAGATATTGTCGAACTATATATATTGAGGGTAATATAGTTTGGAGAAAATAGTGGGAGATACCAATTTAAAACAAGACCTAATTTATTTTGGTAATTAATAAAAGAATGTATGCTAAAATGTTGTTAATTACAAATTCATTTATAGAATTTTACAATGTCTAAATTACTATCACTGCGAAGCATATTAGATGTTATTTAACTGGACCGAATTAAACGGATTGGTTAAGGAATTGAGAATAATTCTCTTGGCTGAAAAAGCTATCTTATGTCCTTAATATGCCTATCCCTACAATGGTTACAGACAATGCCTCTGAAGAAGAGATTACTAATTTTAGAAAATGACAAGATGATACATAGTTGGCTCAATGCATCATGCTCGCATCCATGAGTAACGAGCTTCAGCGTCAGCATGAAACTATGGATGCTCCTACTATATTCCTGCATATCAAGTAGTTGATGGTGAGTAAAGTAGGTCTAATAGATATTAGATATCTAAGGATCTCTTCCGATCTAGAATGACCGATGACACTATAGTACAGACAAAAGTCCTTTACATAATCAATTTGATTGATCAATTAGGACAACGGATTTTGTCATGGATGGAGAGTTGAGCCAAGATTTGATATTGCACTCACTCCCGGACTCCTTTCATAATTGTTGTGAATTTTTCATATAAACAAGCTAGATATCAGCCTCGCTGATTTGGTTAACATGTTGAAAAATGTTGAGAGTCACTTTCCAACCAAGAAAGACAAGGTCTTACTGGTAGGGGTCAAATGATCTTCAGCAAAGAAGAACGATTCAAAGAAGGTAAATAAAAAGGTAAAAACAAAAGATAATAAGAACAAAAGTGATACGGATAGCAAAGGAGTTTGGTCCCACTGTAATAAGCCTGGACACTAGAAAGGAAACTACAAGAAGCATCTTGTAGAGGCTAACCAAAGACGCTTAGTGAAGTTTCGGTTAAAAATACAGTTTTGTTCATGAATGAAATAAATTTTTCTTTAAGTCAAGGTTCTACTTGGGTATTGGATACCGAATTTGGTTATCATAAATATAGATTTATGAAGGGACCAAGAAGTAGAAAGCTAAATAAATATAAGTAATTCTATGTGTGAGAAATGAAGTAAAGGTTGCTACATTAGCCATAGAAATTTATTACTTAGCATTACCTACGGGCAAGTCTATTAAGTCAATAAGTTGTTATTGTATTCCATTTCTCCTCAGAAACATTATTTCCATCTTATTGTTGGACAATAAAAATTTTGGTATTATAATTAAGAACAATTGTTGTTCTATTTATAATAATAATATTTTTATAGAACTGAAATATTACTTAATGGATATTGTATACTTGACTTACGTGAAAATAATTTTGCAAATTGAACAAACTATTATAAGAAAAGGAGATGATCATTCAAAGAGTTGGATGTGTGTATTTGCTGAAATACAATTGTGAATTATTTGAAAGGTTCAAAGAATTCAGAAGTGAAACAAATTGACAAAGAATTAAGATTCTTTGATTAGATCAAGAAATAAATACTTGTGCAATAAGTTTCTAGATCATATCAAATGGTTTTCTCATAATGGACGCCCCTTGATACGTAATAATTGATTGATGTATCTGAAAGGAAAAATCGTACCTTGTTGGACATGGTGCGGTTCATAATGATTTTACCGATATTCCAATATCCTTCTAGGGTTATGCCCTAGAAATGGCTGCATATCTATGAAAAAGGTAACCTCAAAATCCGGCCCCAAGACTCCATAAAAGTTATGGACAGGGAGGATTCCTAATCTTAAGTATGTTAAGATAAGTGGTTGTCCAACTTATATGAAAAAGTTTCAAAAGGATAAGCTTGGGACAAAATTTGACAAGTACAGATTTGTGGGACATCCTAAAGTAAGTTTAGGATATATGTTCTATAATCTTACTTAGCAAAAGGTGTTTGTTGTGAAACACGCTGCCTTCTAAGATAAAGATATTTATCATTGAAGGGGCTAGTGGGAGGATAATAGATCTTAAAGAGTTCAAGAGCCACAAACACTATAAGTCAAATAAGAGGAACCTGTGGATAGACCTATTGTACCACAACCGAATCATAAATCTGGAATAATACTGAAGATACCTGGGAGGTATAGATTCATCATGGATGATGATGATGAGGTACGTATCATAGAAGATGATGATCCAGTTACACACGATGAGGTAAGAGTTGCAGACACTCAGAGAAATTGATTGAAGCAAGCTTCTCAAAAATAGAACATTCGTTTTGATGAGACAATCAAAAGAGTTTAATTTTATCAAAAATAAGAATGAACCTAGTGTGTACAAAAGGGTCAGTGGGAGCGTCGTGACATTCCTAGTATTATATGTTGATATACTACGGATAAGGAATGACATACCAATGCTACAATTAGTAAAGATAAAGTTGTCTAAACATTCCTCCATGAATGATTTGGGAAGAGTATCTTAATTGGGGATACAAATCTATATAGATAAATTTAATAGGATGTTCGACTTAACCCAAGGAACGTATATTCATTTGATGCTAAAGTCGTTTAGCATGGCAAACTTCATGGGGTATCTCATGTTGATGAGCCCTGGAGTGTATCTCTCTTAATAGTCCCCATAAACTCCTAAAAGAGAGATCGCATGAGTAACTATCATGTATGCAATGAAATATACGAGACCTGATGTTGATCAGTCATATTCTGGAGAAGTTCACTGTGAGTCAGTGAAAAATATATTAAAGTACTCTACTGGCACTAAGGATGCGATCATATTTATGGTGGATCTAAATTAAAACTAGAGGGCTTAACAGACTCAGGTTTTTTAGAAAGACCAAGACGACAGAAAATCCACTTTAAGGTAAAGCGTTACCTTGAACGGTGGTGCAGTGAAATTGGAATGGTTTCAAACAGTAAAGAGTTGTTGGTTTAGTGATAAAGATAAAGTATACAGCTATAAATGAAGCTACAAGTTGATTGTTTGGATGAAAAGTTCATTACAGAACTAGGAATAGTTCTTAAGTCTCATCTTGGATCTAAACATGTGTTGTGGCACTTTCATTTGATTATAGGAATCATTGAAAGATGGGAAATCACTATAGAGATAGTGGACTCTCAAGAATAACATTACATATTCATTAACTAAAGCTAATCCAATAGCAGGATAATCTTCACTTAGAGAAGAAGGGTATGAGATACCACGACGATTGGCTTTAGTGCAAGTGGGAGATTGAAAGTATTATGCACACAAGCCAATCGTGTTTGATGATAAAGCATATACTTTGTAACAATCTTAGTCATTTATTAATAAAAAGAATTAATTTATTAAAGGCTTTTAATTATCTACAGGATGCTGTTTTATAATATGTGATAAACCCATAGTTTTAAGCAATATTTTTAGAATAATGATGATGATCATTCTAATGAGATCTAAATTCTCAGAAAGCTTAAAACTAAAATAGTTCCCAATCGTTGGATTACTAAATTGGAAATTAGTGAATCCGGATAGATTGGTACATACGTTGCTTGCTCATTGGATGAGGATGATTGATCTCATGATCATTTGTGTGAAGACACTAAAGCAAGTATGTAGGTACTTATTAGAGAATAAGTTCACTGAACGTGGCTCGCTAAGGAATACCTAATGAAGTTTTACTTGCCTGTCAATAGGAATTCCTGTAGTGATAGTAGTACAAGTGATCCTTGGTCTTGAGATCATCATAGTATCTTGTGTATGATGAGTTATACTTTGGCTTATTCCTTAAGACCCTTAGGGTATATCAAAGGGTATGCTTGGGTATAATAAGTTGTACATACAGATAATGTATGATCAATAAAGAATCTACTGCTTCTAGTAAAAGAAGAGATATGTCATATGTGATTCGACAAAAGACAACTCAGTAGTCCTTGGCCAAGGAAGAATGAAATTAGAAAGGACTTTCTAATTTGTATTATTTGGAGTTGTGCATTTAAGGGTCAAAATACATATAATTAAATAAAATAAGACTTGACAGTAATTTCATGTCTTATATTTAATTGGGACATTGTACGGTGGAAGGATTGAATTGTACGATAACTATTTACTCAAATGTTCTTTTATGATTAATGTTGAAATCTATATTATCTGGAAAGTCGTTGATCGCTACGGAGGCTTATCCCTATTGTAGAATAAATATTATTTATTTAAATAAATTAATATTTAATTTATTTATTTAAATAAGATTAGAATTGTTCTAATTGATTTATTCACAACCGGTTTAATATGGAGAACCTAATGGGTCACACCATAAAAGGAAGAATAATTATTTAAGAAGTTAATGGCATAATCGTAATAATAAGTTAAGTATATTTAATTTAATCTATGGTGATAGAATAAATTAAATAACTTAATATTTATTATTTAATATTTTAAAAATATTAAATATAAATTAATAAGAGGAGTCTTATTATTACAATTACTATTACTATTACTTAATTCCTAAAGGAGTTTGGGAATTAATTAATAAACGTACTCTCATATATTCCTAATAAAATTAGGAGGCTAATTAATTAAAAGATTTTAATTAATTATTCATAATAAGATTGGGAGCTTAATTAATTAAAATAATTTAATTAATTAAATAAAACCCAATTCCTTAATTGTTAAGGAGGGTTGCCTACATCTATAAATAAGAGAAGTCTTATTATGGGTGAGGAGGTTGACACTTTCATAAAATACGTGAATACGTAATTCCAATAGTTGGGAGAGTACACCCTTTTCTATGAGAGATAGAAAAACTAGGGTTTTGCCAAATGCCCATCTTCTTGAATCTTTCTTCTTCCTTGGTGTATTTTCTGAAGAATTTCTTGGCTTACTCCCAGAGCGTGATATTAAATTTTGTATCGACTTTGAATCCGGTACAAAAACCATTTCTAAAATTTTATATCGAATGGCTCCTATTGAACTTCAGGAGTTAAAAACCCAACTGTAGAAGTTGATACCTGATCCTTTATCTGGTGACTTCCTTTGTGGAATACACAGAAGCCAGACTCTCCGTAGGGGACGCCATATTCGTACGGTAGTAAACTGATAGGTGTTATTGTGACGTGCTATCCAAGATTGGGATATGAGTCACAGTTGAGAGTAACCTAAGTCAGTAATCGAAATACGTAGCTTTCTAGGCTTAGTTGATTATTATCGGAGATTCGTTGAAGGATATTCTCGAATCGCTATTCCATTAACGCAGCTGACTCGTAGAGATACAAAATTCGAATGGAGCAAGGAATGTGGGAAGAGCTTCGAATAACTCAAGAGAAGACTCATTTCAGCACATGTTCTGACCATGCCATCCTGGAAAAGCGAACGTGGTAGCTGACGTGTTGAGTAGAAGATCGTATACAAGTACGAGTACGATATTGTCAAAGACTAATTTCGTATAATTTATAAATAATAGATATGGAGATAAAAACTCTAGGTATCCACGTGATGATATACGAGTATAATCGACTTTAATCGATAAAGTTAAAGTTGTTCAAGCTACACACTGGAGCTGATGAATTTGAAGAAGGAGGTGCAAGAAGTTGTTATTTCAAAAGCGATAATTGGCGATGTGAGCAAAGCTCAAACCTTCGATTTATTTGTCTATTTGAAATCCTCGATCGAATAGGAACTGTGGCCTATAGACTAGTTTTATCGCCAAGTATGTCGCGTGTTTATAACGTTTTTTTTATGTACCGATGTGGACGTCTCGAACCATGTTATTGAGTTAGAACCGGACGAAATAGCCGAAGACTTAACGTACGAGGAGGTACCTGTCAAGATGTTGGATGGGAAGGAGCATGTCCTACGCACGAAGGTCATACCACAAGTTAAAGTCTTGTGGAGGAATCATGCTATAGAGGGAAATGACCTTGGAGTTGGAAACGGAAATGAAAGCAAGGTATCTTTACCTTTTCGAAACACCAGTTACGTACGTCAATTTCGAGGACGAAATTTCATAAGGAGTGGAGGTTGTAAGACCCCGAAAATTTTTAAATAAAAAGGAATTTCCTTTATTTATTTTTTTGAAATAGTAAGGGTGAATTTGATTAATGTGGTTAGTTATGGGTAAAATGCGCAAATATTTTAAATAAGCAGGTGGTTATAAAATATTCATTGTTGTCGGGGAATATTCGTTTGGTCGTGGAATATTCTTGCTGTCGGGGAATATTCGTACGACGACGCAGTCTTTTGTGGGCCCCATAACGGAAAGCGATTGGTTGAAGAAAACGACAAGTATAAGTTGTTTATAAAAATCGGCGTAGTTGTTACCGTTAATACTGTTGGAATACCCAATGGTTAAAACACAGTAATACGCGTTGTTGCACAGTAGCACACGGTATTGCACCAATTATTGATTCTTACGTAAGAAGGGACTACTCAATAATTGTTATAGTAATTACTGTTCAGTATTTTATGTTATTGATTCAATAATTGCTGCATTGATATTTTATATTACTGTTGTTTCAATAATTGTCACTACACAGTATTTTTCATTATCGAAGCAATAATTCATATTATCTGAATAATATTATTAGATAACATTATTGGCAATGTCTAGAAAGTTCTGTCTAAGGAGAGGTTTGGTCACCTAATTGCGCGCCAGTAAGGAGAAATCTTTATTGGAAAGCCCCCTCTATCATGGGAACGGCCTGGTTGTTAGTATTGTGATTCTGTAATATTATTTGTGAATAATTAATTATTGATTTATATGATAAGAACAATACTGATTTTATGTAGATATAGATGGAGAAAATTTTTAATGTGACAATTGTTGAAAATTAATATTTTATCTTTTTCTGATAAAATAATTCATTTAAATATATTATTATATTTTTAATAATATAATAATGGTGATATTTTTTATAATGAATGTGGGATATATGAGTTTATGAGGAGAAAGAGTATTTTTGTTGCAATAAATATTAAAAACAGATTTTGTGTGTCAGTAGACCTATTTCTTGACTGAAAATTTGATTATAGCCTGTAAAATCGCCCGTTTGTGGATTTCGGTCAATTTCTGTTTCGAATTTGGAAAAACTTCCTTCTGTAAAGTTATAGATAATGGAATTTCCTATAAAAATGCGCGAGATTCGAATTTTCTGGCAAAAGGCCTATTTATTATGAATTATTGAAGTTCCGCAGCTCCGAAATAATTGATTTTTGGAAGTTTAAAATATTTTTATTTACAAAAGCGTTTTTTTCATTTGGTTCCCTCATTTAGCATGTGTTGATGGCTGAGATCAGATTGTCTAGATGGGCGTAGAGAATTTATTAAATATATTAATATTATATTAAATTTTCTACTTTGGTGTTCTAAGCAATTTCCTATAAATAGGGTGCTTAGGTTAGAATTGAAAATCACACCAGAAACTGAAGTTTTTTCTCTCTATATTATCAAGCGTATTCTTGTGAGTATTTTGAATATACTTTGAGTATTGCTATACGGTGCAAGTTCAAATCATAGCCTATATCCGGTGTTTCAACTAGAAGTACTGTCTTTCGAGGTAAGGGATGTTATTTTCTTCTCAAATGATATTATTTCTTCAATATCATTATGCTGAAATGTTGGTTGGAAATTTTTATCAAATTTGAAACTTTTTCATGTCGGGGTTACTATTCACGAGTTACTATTCATGAGTTACTATTCACGAGTTACTATTCACGAGTACTATTCACGAAGTGTGAAGATGTTATTTTATGAAATTTCTATCTTTTGGTGTCGGAGTTACTATTCACGTATACGGCACTATTCACGAATACGGCACTATTCACCGAAAAATGAAATTTCTTCTTTTTGTCCAAAATATCTATTCTAGGATATTAGCTTTGATTGGATCTATGTTTTGATCATTTTTGAATTTTACTCCACTCTGATTACTTATGAAGTATTTTTGAACTTGGATTGTTTAAAATACGAATCCTTAATAATTGTTCTTTTGTTTCACTGGATTCGTTTCCTTTAAAATATTTTTCATCATCCTCAGTCCTAAATTATGATATTACTGAATATCTTTGGCCTGTAGTGCAAAGATGAATGATTTCTTAATGAATATCTTTGGCCCGTAGTGCAAAGATGAACAGGTGTTGAGATGAACATGACCGACTGATTAATATCTTTGGCCCGTAGTGCAAAGATGAACAGGTGTTTAGATGAACATGACCAACTGATGAATATCTTTGGCCTGTAGTGCAAAAATGAATATTTGATTTCAGATATATATTGATTGATGTTACAGGGATAAAATATCGACGATGAACTTTTAAATTCATATATAGAAGATAGTAGTTTGCATTCTCTACTGAACTCTTCTAATGAATTGTTGTTTCCGCTGCAGTTATTGATCTAAAACTTGTTGTCTATTGTATTCTATCAGATTTTTTCCTGTGAAAGACTAAGGATAATTTGTTGTACATTATCTTAGTCATAATATTCTTTACTGGGCTAGTTGAGCTCACCCTTTTTCTTGTTGTTCTATTTTTCTTCCTAGGAGATGAGAATGTAGCGAGTACAAGTCGGGGGATGTAATGATGGTTCTAGAGAGAGTTGTTTAGTAGTCCTCGCCATTTTTGTAAAATAATATATCAATAATTATGATGGGGATTTATTTGTATGTGAATATTGTCTACATGGCAATATCTGTATTTAAACTCACAGTTTGTATGTTGTAATGTAATAATAAAGTTGTAGTTATTTCTGTACCATGTAATTGATGACTCAGAATTGGTTGGATGGAATGGACCTATTTTGGGGGCGTCACATTTGTTCTCCTTTAAGATAAACCAATTTTATAGGGGATAAACAGTTATGACAGAAATAGCAGTTATAGCAGGTATATAGAAGACATAGTGATTTTAAGTGGTTCAGAGTACTCAAGGCTCCTAGTCCACTCTTCTACTCCACGAGTAGGAAATCCACTAAGGATATCTTTACAATCTTTGAATCAATTAGATTCCTTTAAGACCAGCAGTCTTGAAACTTCTTAGTTTACTTTGAACTCTTCAAGTCTAGCAGATTTGGAATACACTTGATGAGAGTTGAGTTCTTAGGTTGTGCTACTCAGTTGCAGTTAAACATACGTTCAAAAGAACTAAGTAGCAGAGCTTCTTTCTTGATCGTAGAGTATTGGACGTTGAGTGTTCTCGAGCTTTTTTTGTACTTTGCTTGATTATTGCATATGTGTCTGATTTGCTTATAAAGGAGCCTTTGAAATGTGTTCGTTGAATGCATCTGTTGTAGCATTTAATGCATCAGACATTTCGGAGCATTGATGTTGACTTCTTGGAAATCTGTTGTTCAGCCGTCTGGCCCACCGACACAGCAGACTGCTATTTCACTTAACACCTGAAAATGTGTTTTTAGCAGGCATGCAGTCCTTTCCTTAGCTTCTTCTATACGCTTCTTCGATACATACTAAGGATGAGTGTTGGGTTATTGGGATTCCCGAAATCTCAACGTCTATAAGCCATTCCTCATTTGTTATACTTCATCCTTCATCCTTCAGTAAATGGACGAGGCTTGGTGCTTCTGATGCTGACTAGAGAGACATCACGATCGTTGTGTCTTGACAAGCTTGTGCTTGATTCAGCCTTGATCGAAGAGAAAAACTACGATTTCTCTTAAGCTCTGATAGACTACGATCTCTACTTGCTTGTTTTGCAGACTCCACGATTCTGAGAGCTAACTGCGATTCTTGACTTGGCTCGGCAGGCACTCGGACTATCTTCATGATTCTGACTGTGGCTTCCAAGACAGACTACGATTCTGAAGTAACTTTTCTGATACTCCACAATTCTGCCTTGGCTTCTACAATCTCTCGGCTGTCTTAACGGATTATGATTCTGTTGAATCCTATCTATTACATTTCAAAATAGATCATCCTAAAAACATTGATCTTTCTTCTATACATTCATTTACAGAATGATAAACATTAAGCACAAATCAACCTAACAATTTTGATCTACCATCTAAGTCCTTGTACATATGTTCTTTGAAGGACTTTACACATAAGCATATTCATTTACTTTCAACATCAAATTTTAATATGTAATTCCCAACATCATATATTTCCTCCCATGGCTTTATGCCCATTGTACCAAATTTAGTGACGACCTCATTATCAGATGAAAAAGTAGGTTCAACATAATCTTCATTAATAATTTTCTGCTTCTTACTTGCCTTGTTTGCCCTTTTCTTCTTCTTACATGTGTTCTCAGTTGTCTCATGATTATCTGATGCCTTGTTAGCATGTATTGAGCTAGAAGCTTGAGTCCCTATAGGTTCAGGTACTTCACCACACTCCACTTCAACTTCATCATCCAATTGAACTTCATCTTCCAATTGAACTTCACAAACAACTTCCAACTCTTTAATATTTGATTTTTTAATCTCTTCCTTATGCAGCCTAGCATTGATCAACTCCTCATTCCCATCATCATCACTTTCTTCATTGTAGTAAGCATTTGTTTCTTCATCTGTAGATTCATCATCATCTTTCTTTGGTGCATCAACTTGCACATCAACAACATCAACTTCCTTCTCAAGTTCCTGCTCAACTTCCCTTTCACCTACCTAATCAACTTCTATCTCAAATGGTAAGACTTCATCAGTAGAGTGGTCACAAAATAGATCAACTAAATCAGACTATTCACCCTCCTCATGTATTGACTCTAAACCATAACAAATATCCATACGACCAACTTTGAAATACACTGTAATATTCTTTTTGTAACCATACTTCTTAGGTAAGTTGTATATTTTGTCAACATTCAGCCAGTCACCATAAACGTTACGAAGCATTTCTACAAAATCTCCTCCATAGTGATATATTGGTTCTTCAATGAAACTACCACCATGATTAAACTCCACAGAAAACAAACCCATGTTACAATAGGTACATAGCACAACATTAGATAATAAGCATTGTAAAATTGAACAATCAGTGGAAGAAATCGACATATAAACCCAAATCATACATACTAGAACAAATAAGGGTATTACATTTAAACCCAAATCAAAGATCAATCAGTGGAATAAAAAAACTAATTTGGATATTTACAGAAGTTATTCTAAGCATGTACCATGAAGAGTCCAGAAAAACACATAAGGGTGTTACATTTAAACCCAAATCGACATATAAACCCAAATCGAAAACCAATCAGTGGAAAAAAAAACCTAGTTTGGATATTTGCAGGAGTTATTCTAAGGGCGTTACATTTAAACACAAATCGAACAATAATCAGTGGAAAAAAACTCTAACTCAGATACTTGCAGAAGAATCTCGACAAAGGAAAAAAAAATTAAACACAAACCCATACATACCTTCGACTTCGCCAGAGATTTGCATAAAAAATCCTAGCAGATCAAATCACGTCTTTTTCTTCGTCGCTTGCTCTCTCTGTGAACTTCGACTATGTTGGAACCCTAGTATGTAGCAATCGTCTTGCTCGCTCCTCTCTCTAAACTTCGACTCAGGTATTGCTTCGTTTGGTTTTGTTTGGTTTGTTTAACAGTAATTTTCTTTTACTGCGTAATCCACCTTGGATTGAGCCATCAAAGCTGAGTCATTTTTCCTTTTCTGTTAAAAAGTCACGTAGGAAAAAACTCGCGTTCAATTTAACAGAAGTGAGTTCGAGTGAACAGACTGAACCAATTGTAAATTTTTAATTAGTTTAATGAGGTAATTTAAAAAATTAAAAGTTCAGTTGTAAAATAAATAAAACTTGCCAACTATAATGGTTAAATACTTTGTTTTTCCATTTTTTTTTCTTATTACTATTATATATTTAATATTTATTTGAGGAAAATTTAGGAGCTTACAAGCGGAGGTTTTAAGCGAATGGGCACTACTGTCCCCAATAAAGAAGCAGAAAAGAATGCCCCTAAACAAGGAGGAATTCAAGATAAGGGTATATTCGTCAAAACAATAAAAAGCTTACAAACAAACAACATAGTTCCCTTCTATTCAATAATCAACAACAAATTCAGAATCCAACCCTTCGCTCTGTATCTTTCTGGGGGTTCATTTGTTTGATACTACGAACACATTGGCTAATCCTATGTTTCTCATTTATTCTTAGGAAAAATCAACACCCTCTAATCTAAGTAAGGTATACAAAAAACCCGAAAAATTAAATTTCTTGGTTTTTTGTTTGATTCTCTGTTAATAATTCTTATTTCTCTCCGAATTTGTAGGCTTTCAATCATTATTACAAAGATCACCGCCACAAAATTAATAGAGGTATATTTTATTTCAATTTATGTATCACTAGTTTACATGATTTCTAGGAATGGGTAATAATTGTTTATAATTCTTTGTTTTCTTGATTTGGTGAGCATTTTTAATTTTCTGGGGTAGAAATTAGTTTATATATTTCTAATTTTATTTTTGTGTGTGTTAAGGATTCCTTGTTTATAGATGAGTGAATAGGTGGCATAAAAATATGTGAAAGGGTAATTTTGTGTATGATGCTAAGTTGCAGTTTTCTGACCGTGTTTACTGTTAACAGCTCTAGTTTTATTGTGGATACTGTTTTATTGTTTTTTGTTGATAACTTTGTTTTAATTGGTGTGACCACAAGAGAATTTGATAATTCCACATAATAGTAAATGAGATCCACATTTACGGCTTTGTAGAAATATCAAATTTCTCTCGTGGAAATAACAATTCCCCATCCTTAAATGCTTCCAAATTGTGTGTTATTTCATCCTGAGAAACTTTATTTATTTATTTATTAGTTTAGTTTAGTTTTTATACTCCTTCCGTTCCACAAAAGGAGTCCGTTTTTGATTCTAAAGTCAATTCATGAAATCTGAAATTTAAAAATTGATGTGATTTATTTAAGTTCTGAATAGAACAATTTTTTTAAATTTAGTATTACTCTTTAGATGGTGTATAATAAATATGATAGTACTAATGAAAGAAATGGCCATGTAGGAAGTTAGGGAGTAAAGAAGTTGAAATCCATAACATAGTTTTACGTCCTTCTATTAAATTTAGACTATAGTTCCCTCTTTTCATTCCTTCTTTGTTTTGCCTTAGGTTCCCTGTTATAATTTTTAAGATGTCCTTTTAGAATTTTCTTCCATTTTACTTATAAAAGAATAAATAAACCGTGTGCCTTTTCTATAAGTTGGGTAAATATATATATTGATGATATATAACATTTTAACTCAGTAGAGCTTTGAAGAATAACAGTGTCAAGGATAAATGGTGTAGTTTATGGAGCTTTTTGGAAACATATGAAATGATTTCTAGAGAAAAGCTTGTATGTGCATGTTGTATATTTTGACATATTTGAAAGCTGGATTTGATGCATATTCTTTGTTGAATACTCTTCTTTTCTTCCCTGTTAAATAATCAATAATTTCCCAAGATATTGTTTATTGCACAGTATTGCTTAGTTGTAATTTTGCGTGGGTGAGAAAATTTAAAGATTGTTGAAGTGAAACTAGAGAAAATATTCTCCCTTTTAAACGTACTGAACTGTGGGAAAAGGAGCTGATTTTCCATTTGGAGGGTTGTTCCTAGGTATTGAGACAGATTGGAGTTAAACCTTAGCTTCCTTCTGATCACAAAGAAACTCAACAATAGACTTAATAAAGATACTGAACTCATGATTCTAATAAATGGACGTTTTTATCTCCTGATCGGTCTGTGTTTCAGTTTATAAGCTATGTCAAATATTTGTGTCAGTATTGGAGATCAAGATTGTCTAATGATTAATGTCATACTGGTTTTTGTCTATACCTGTGATCTACTTTTGACTGAAATCTGTTACTCAAACTAACCTAAAGTAGACAAGTCTACTGGTATATTTGCAACCTTTTCATGTTTGGCATAAGATAATATTTTTTCTTGGAAGTTGGGACCATTCTGAAAAACTAAGGGGAAAAAACACAAAAACAAAGTTTTTTTTAAAAAAATCTAAGTATATTATATTTTGGCAGCAACGATGATGCTATTTGAAGAGATTGTTTTCTTTCAATATCTATGCATCACACAAAGATAACTTTTCAATTTCATTCCTGTCATTTTTTCAGCACGATTAGTATATATACATCTCTCTTTTGAGCCTATACCAATCAGAATGGATCAACAAGGGCATGGACAGTCCCAGGTGCCAAATGTAGTCAGTAGTACAGCTCAATTGCCATATGGCATTAATCCGTATGATTCAAACCAAATGAGTGGGACCCCTGGTCATGGATCAGTTGTTACATCAGTTGGGTCCGTTCAATCTACCAGTCCTGCTCCTTCAGGAGCTCAGCTTGCACAACAGCAGCTCGCTTATCAGCAAATTCACCAGCAGCAGCAACTGCAACTGCAACAGCAACTCCAGTCTTTTTGGGCAAATCAGTACCAGGAAATCGAGAAAGTTACAGATTTCAAGAATCATAGCCTTCCTCTAGCAAGGATCAAGAAGATTATGAAGGCTGATGAAGACGTAAGGATGATATCAGCCGAGGCACCTATTGTATTCGCCAGAGCATGTGAGATGTTTATCTTGGAGTTGACATTGCGATCTTGGAATCACACCGAGGAGAACAAGAGAAGGACACTTCAGAAGAATGACATTGCTGCGGCTATTACTAGGACTGATATTTTTGACTTCTTGGTTGACATAGTCCCAAGGGAGGATATGAAAGATGAAGCACTAGCATCGATGCCGAGAGAAACTATGCCCATTGGTGGGCTTTCCGACTCATTCCCGTACTATTATATGCCACCGGCGCAACAATCACCACAACCTGGAACTTCTGGGATGATCATGAGGAAGCCTGCGGTGGATCCTGCTTTGTATACACAACAGCCTCACCCCTTCATGGCTCCACAAATGTGGCAGCAGGCACCGCAGGAACCACAATCACCCTCAGATTCTTAGAATTTGCAGCATGCTTTACTAGAAAATGTGAGTTTTTTTTTTCAATTCGTTTATGGTTCAAGGATGAAGATTGCAGTAATTAGTTACACATTTGAAGATACTATTTTGCGTCAATTGCTTGTATTGCCTTTGCTTTCTTGGTGCCTATTTTCCTATAAAGGGGTTTTAATTGTTAGAAACATGGTTTTTCTGTTACAATTATGTGGGTGAACCACCATTTTATGAAGGTGCTTCATTTGCTTGCATTGATTATTTATGCCCTTGTAAAATTTTCATCCTCCTTGTAAATGATTGCATGATTTAAGCAACTCTTCAATTAAACCAACTCTTGGAAGAATGTCTTCTGATACAATCCATTCGATACAATGGATGATAAAGTGGAAGGAATTCTTTTTGTAATGGATAATATAGTGGAAGGAATTTTTTTTTTGGGGGTGGGTGGTGGGGAAAGTACTCCTGGGGGTGGGGAGTGGGGAAAGTACTCCCTATGTTCTAGAAAAAGAAAAAGAGTTGATATTTTGATCTTTAGTTACTTTGCGAAATTTAAAATTTAAAATTTTCATGTAAATTTATTTTAATTTTTAAAATAACAACTAGTACTTGGTAGTTTATAACATAAATTTATTACCATTGCAACTTTTCTATAAAAGCATTTGTCAAAAAATTTACATTTAAAAGTACTTCATCTTAACGCTCCCCCAAAGGGTCACATACTTAACACTACTTGATAGGGAAATGTTATTTTCATAAGTTACTCTCTCAATATCAAATGACATTAACTTGTTAACATAACAATCCCCTAAAATATATTCCATCCGTTCTACACGAAAGAGTTTAATTTATTATTTTTCTAGTCAATTTATGAAATCTTAAAATGTTATAAACTACCAAGTACAAAGTTAATCTTTGTTGGGATCTAGCTTGATCCTAACATATCACCTAATTGAGAAGAAAAATAAGTAGTATGATCACTCTGAAACTTCCACAAACTAATAATCCCAAGAAAACTTGCAAGTACCATTTCAAAATCAGGCATAAAAGTGTTGAATAAATTATACAGGAACGTGTTATTGCATAAAATAAATAAAATCAATTAATCATAATATTAAGTACTTACATGAATTAAGAGAAATCATCTTGTATATATCACGCTTCCGCTGCGCTTAAGGGTGAAAGTCTTCAATTGTCTCTCTCAATCTTAGGATGGATGTATAGGTGTGTATATAAAATTCTTGAGACGACAATTGGGACCAAACCCTAACTATTTTATTTATAGAATAGCTAAGGGTCAAAATCGTCCATCAAGATTATGAAACCCTAGGGCCCATTATACCAAATACTATTAGGAATATTATTTATAGGCCACATAATTAATTACCAAACCCATAAATAAAGTGATTAAATTAATACAAAATGTAAGCCCAATAATTATATAAATAGTAGAGGCCACATAAGGAAATAAAATATTCTAACATTCTCCCACTTGGCTGAAATAATATTTATATACAAAACATAAAGCTTACAATCATTAATTTGGCCAAGTATTAATTTAATATCTACATCTTGTTCAAATAAAATTACCAATGCGAATAATACAATCTTTGTGTCACTATTAACACAAGATCCCCATTAGTTACACAATTAATACTTTTATTAGAACAAAGATTAACATTAAGCATAACAGGTATGAATAAAGTTTACGTAAGTGGTAATAGATTAAACTCATTCATATGGTCCAAAACATTACCGTACCATTTGCTCATAAGTTCTCAAGTGTGCACAATAATAAGAATAGCAAACCATAAACATAATGTGAAGTTCAAAACAACGAGCTCAAAATTGTTGTCTTACATCAAAATAACTTACTAATTAAGACTACCAGTTAAACCCATGCCGGCAACATGCTCTAAAAGAGCTTGGGTGGTAAGCCTTTCGTAAGTGGATCCGCTAACATATTATGCGTATTAATATATTTAATGACAACACTTTGATCTTCAACTCTTTCCTTGACAAATAAGTACTTAGTGTCGAGGTATAGTCCAGCACCACTCGAAATGGTGCTGTTGGAAAATTAACAGCATAATTATTATCACAAAATACTTTCAATGGCCTTGAAATGGAATCTACAATCTTAAGTCCTGAAATAAGATTCCTTAATAATATGGCGTGACAAGTAGCAAGCCACATATTCTGCCATCATCGTGAAAGTGTTAGTTAACTCCTGCTTATGAGTTCTCCACGAAATAGGGCCTCCTGAAAGCATAAAGATGTACCCTAATGTAGATTTCTTTTCGTCCACTTAGCAAAATCAGAATCAGAATAACCAATAACTTCAAGGTTATCTGTTTTTCTAAATGTAAGCATAATATCCTTAGTACCCTATAAGTAGCGTAAAATCTTTTGGGCTGCTTTCTAGTGATTCAAACCTGGATTTGACTAGTAACATCCAAGCATGCCAGTTACATACGCTATATCTGAACGTGTACGAACTTGAGCATACATAAGACTCCCAACCACAGAAGCATAGGGAATAAGATTCATTTGATTACGTTCAAGTTAATTCTTAGGACATTGATATGAGCCAAATTTGTCGCCCTTAACAACAGAGGCGACAGTAGGGGAAAAATTTTGCATGTTGTATTTGTTAAGAGCTTTGTCAATATAAGCTCTTTGGGACAATCCTAATATCCCGCAAAACCTATCTCGGTGAATTTCAATACCTATAACATAAGAGGTTTCACCAAGATCCTTTATATCAAAATTTCCAGAAAGGAAACGTTTGGTCTCATGCAAGATGTCTAAGTTATTACTTGTAAGTAGTATATCATCAACATACAAAATAAGAATAACAAAATTTACTCCCACTGACCTTCAAGTATATACATTGATACACTATTTTTTTTTCTTAAAAACAAAATTACTCATCACCTCGTGAAACTTAAGATACCATTGTCGAGAAGCCTGTTTTAACCCATATATGGACTTCTTAAGTCTACATACCATATATTCCTTGCCTTTAACCAAAAACTTTTGTTTATGCCATATAGACATTCTCATGCAAGTTATCATTAAGGAATGCAATTTTAACATCTATCTGATGTAACTCTAAATCATAATGAGCTACTAAAGCCATGACTATTCTAAATGAATCTTTCCTGGATACTGGAAATAAAGTTTCATTATAATCCACACCTTCCTTTTGAGTGTAACCCTTAGCAACCAATCGAGCTTTATTCCTTTCAACGTTCCCTTTAGGATCTAATTTGGTCTTATAGACCCACTTGCAACCAACAGGTTTAAAACCTTTTGGTAATTCCTCAAGATCCCAAACGTTATTAAGCTCCATTGATTTCAACTCATCATTCATGGCTTCAAGCCATTGAGTTGATTGAGCACTCGTAATGGCCTCTTTATAGGAGATATGATCATTAATCTTACTTGAATCATAGTCAATCTCATTAAGATAGGTTATAAAATCATCAAAATTAATAGGTTTTCTAGGTCTTTCGGACCTACATAAAAGCAACACAATTTTAGGAATATGATTTTCAATAATGTGAGGTTCAACGTTAGGTTGTGGCTCAGCTATCTCAGGGGAATCATTCGCCTCATTAGGAGGTTGTTGTGCCTCACCCTCTTGAATTACAGGATTAGAAACATAAAACATGTTTTCTTCAAGATCAATTTTTCTAAGCTCACCACTCCCACTTAAATCGCCATTCTCTAAAAACTCTGCATGCCTAGACTCAACAATTCTAGTTGTATACGAGGGACAGTAAAAATCAAAAAACCCAATTAGATCTCTCAGGATATCTAATAAAATGGCAACTAATAGTTTTAGAGTCAAGTTTCTTTATTTGTGGATTAAAAAACTTAGCCTCGGCTGGACAGCCCCACACTCGTAAGTATTTTAAACTAGGTTTCCTACCTGTCCAAATTTCATAAGGAGTGTTAGGGACAGATTTGCTAGGAACCCGATTTAAAATATGAACAACTATCTTTAATGCTTCAGTCCACAAAAATACTGGTAAGCTAGAATTGCATAACATACTACATACCATATCCATAAGGGTACGATTTTGCCTCTCAACTACACCATTCTGCTGCGGTGTACCAGGCATTGTATACTGAGTGACGATTCCATTTTCTTGACAAAATAAGGCAAAATGGGTCAGGACTATGACCTATATCGGAGTCTTTACCATAATACTCTCTGCCTCTATCTGATCTTTAATTTTTCGATCAAGTTGATTTTCAACTTCAGCCTTGAAAACTTTAAACATATTTAGTGATTCAGATTTTTCATTAATCAGGTAGACATAAGTATAACGAGAATAGTCATCAATGAACGTAATGAAAGATTTGTGTCCACCAATTCTTGGAGAAAATGGTCCATATATATCAGTGTGAATCACCTCAAGAAGTGCATTACTTCTTGTTTCTCCTTTCTTATTACCTTTCACAAATTTTCCTTTTATACATTCAATACAATGGTCAAAATAAGAAAAATCTAGTGAATGAAGAATTCCATCCTTTACAAGACGTTGCATTCTGTCTTTTGAAATATGGCCTAAGCGTTGATGCCACAATTTTGAAGAATTCTCATTATCTATTTTTTTTTCTCTTATTTCCACTTTTAGAGGTATTTTCTGTCACATTCATTATTAACAAGGATTCAGCAAAAGACATTATCCAAATTTATCTTATAGAGGTTTCCCTCTAAAGAGTCAGAATCAATAACATGAGAGTAATGATAAATAATTATTTTATTATCCCAAACTTAAACAAAAATCCATCAACGTCAAGTTTAGATACAGAAATTAAATTTCGTGTCATACTGGGAACATAAAGAGTATCATATAAATACAAGGTGAAAACCACTCTCCAAAACTAAAGGAAGAGTTCCAACAACTTCAACTTGTATAGACTCTTCATTGCCAACTTTAATGGTTCTTTTCCCCTTTTGGAGTGTCTTCTTTGAAAGGAATCCATGCAATGAATTAGTAATGTGAACCATAACGCCAATGTCAAGCCACCATGTATTAGAAGGAACATCAATTAAAAAGGATTCATAAGTTACATAATTGATGGGTGATATACCTTTATTTTCAAGCCATTCTCTTAATTTAGGGCATTCTTTCTGAATATGTCATTGTTTCTTACAGAAGTGACATTTAGGACATGTCTCAGAGTTGTTACCTGAATAATTTGCCTTATTTATTTTGTTAGAAATTGGTTTATCCTTATTCTTAAAACCTTTGCCATTTTTTATAAGTCTTCTTCTTATAGGATTCAGTGGTAGTCAAATGAGCAATATTAGGTTTTTCAACCTTAAACCTTTCTTCATCTTGGACGCACATGGAGATTAACTTGCTCATCTTCCACTTTTTCTTTCTACGTGTTATAATTGATCTTAAATGGATCAAACTTTGCAGGAAGAAAAGTCATAATGAAATGAATAAGAAAACCCTCAATATTCGTTATATTCATACCCTTTAATTTAAAGGTCATGTCGTTCATCATCATAATGTGCTCGCGCACCCCACTAAACCCATCATACTTGCTATTAAGCATTTTCAAAATAAGGTTACTTGCATAAGTTTTAGAAGAACCCTTAAATTGTTACTCGACTGAAGTTAAGTACTCTTTAACATTCTCAAAGTCAGGAATGACTCCTCGAATGGCTGTCATGATAGAGTTTTTCATAATCATAAAGGACATACAGTTGGATCGCTCCCACTTTCATAAATAACCTTTTGCTCAATTGAGCTAGTAGTTATAAGTGGAGCATGATGATCCACTCGTAATGCATAGTCCAAAACCATAGTGCTGAGAACAATTTTCACTTACACTTTTCAAGCAGTAAAATTAGTTTCATTTAAGTTTTCAATTCTAGAGAGATACCCAGAAATACTAGTTAGAGTCAATGTCGAAACATAATCAAGCTCATAAACATGCTTACAAAAAACTAAAAGAAATCCACAATGTACAACAATAATTAATAATTAATCATAATAAAAACCAACTATAGGGCAAACAGTTAGTTAGATAAAATCTATTTACAACACCCAAAAAATAGATTTTAATGAGACGTTGGTGTATAATTATCAATCTTTCGTTGGTCAAATTAATAATATGCTAATAACATCCCCATAATATAATGCAAAACACATTTATCCACACATCACCGTTGGGAAGAAATGAAATAAACATGTTACTTATGCAATAAGATTTCATTTAATAAATTCTAATTCTAATTTTTCCGTTGGGTAAAATTAAAATCTTAATTTATTAAATGTAACATTATGTGACTTTTCTTAATCTTTAATTGTTTCAATTAATAATCCTCCGTTGGGCTAATTATTAATTTTAACAATAAAAGAGTCACGCATACATGTAAATTATTATAATCAAACTCATTTTTCTTTAAACATATTAATCAAGTTCAAAAATTAACATTATTTAAAATTTACATGTAACATCTTAAAAGCCCTAATAATATATTACATCATGTTCAAAAATTTTAAATTAAAATATATAATTATGAACATGAATTGGTTATAAAATAATCATGTTAATTTTAACATGAATACACGAGGGTATAAGAATATCATAATAAATAATAAATTTAACATATATTATTTTAATATTCATGTTCCTGTTCACGCATAACATTATGAACAATAAAACTTAAAACAAAAATTGATTAATGTCATCCATATATATATATATATATATATATATATATATATATATATATTACTAATTAAAGTATTTTATATTATATATGTTCATGAATTGAGATCCCAAATATTATATATATAATTCAACATATGAATATGAATAACAGGAGAACATATATGAATTGAGATCATATTATATATAATATGATAAAGTACTGCATTATATTAACGTACTATATATATATATATATATATATATATATATATATATATATACACTACGGTAAGGATCAAGAGGATAATCCTTAAATAGCATAACGTTTTAAATAGCATAATTTTATCAAAACGACGTAGTTTTGGAGGGACGCGGTGGCATTTTTATAAATACGCGGTGGCATGGTATTTACAAAAATTCCACCGCGTCCCTCTAAAACTACGTCGTTTTGATAAAATTATGTTATTTAAGGCGTTATGCTATTTAAAGATTATACTCTTGATCCTTACCGATATATACTATACCATACTGCATATATAACATACTTGCGGCTTAATATGTTAAATATGTTAACATACTGCATACATACATACATACATACATACATATATATATATATATATATATATATATATATATATATATATATATTGTAAGTCCTCAGTTTTTTATAAAAAAAAATTGAATTTTCCTCTAATTATTATTTTGAAATAATAAGGTGTTAATTTGATATAATGCTTTGGTAATGGGTGAAATGTGAAAATTTTACAAAATAAGCAAATGGTTATAAAATATTCATTGTTGTCAGGGAATATTCGTTTGATCGTGGAATATTCTTGTTGTCGGGAAATATTCGTACGATGGCACAACCATTTATGGGTTCCATAACGAAAAACGGTTGGATAAAGGAAAATGATAAAGTATGAGTTTTTATAATTAACGGTGTAATTATTACCATTAACAGTGTTGGAATACCTGGTGGTTAAATACAGTAATACGCGTGGTTGCACAGTAGCACACGGTATTACACAATATTTTTGAAATTATTGATTCTTACGTAAAAAGGCACTACTCAATACTTTTTATAGTAATTACTGTTCAATATTTTATTTTATTGATTCAATAATTATTGCATTGATAGTTTATATTATTATTATTTCAATAATTGTCACTGCACAGTATTTCCCATTATCAGATCAATAATTCATATTATTTGAATAATATTATTAGATAGCATTATTAGCAATGTCTAGAAAGTTCTGTCAAGGAGAGGTTTGGTCACCTAATTGTGCGCCAGTAAGGAGAAATCCTTATTGAAAAGCCCCCTCTTTCCTGGGAACAACCTGGTTGTCATAATTATGATTCTGTAATATTATTTGTGAATAATTAATTATTGATTTATATGATAAGAAAATATTTATTTGATGTGGATTTAAATGATGGATTTATTTATGTGGTTATAAATGAAGGAATTAATGTTGAGGTGTTTTATCAGTATTTTTGTCGGAATGGAGGTATTAAAAATTAAATCAGTGTTTTTGAGATATATTGCATGAGTTATAATTTTTAATTTGACCGTTGGATCGTTGTAATTTTTAGATATGTTATACATATATAAGTTGAGTATATGTCCATAAATTTTGAACCGTTAAAAATGAATGTATGAGTTGTTATGAATTTTAAGATGTGACTGATTCGAAAATTAGGTTTATAAATGATTTTGGTGGAAAATTCTAGAATTGAGTGTGCTCCACTTGTGGTTGGTGAAGAAATATGCTGAATTTTATTACAAATGTGATGGGTGGCAATAGTAGCATGTAAATTCATCAGGTAGCAGGTCAAGTCTGCTACGACGTGCTAGCATTTTCCTATAAATAGGTGCTTAGGTTAGAATTAAAAATCACACTAGAAACATATATTTTCTCTCTTTCTCTCTCTATATTATCGTATTTTGTGAGTATTTAGATACTTTGAGAGTTTCTATTCAGTACAAGTTTCATTCAGCATCACATCCGACCTTTCATTCCGAAGTTTGTTTCTTTGAGGTAAGGGATGTTATTTTCTTCTTAAATGATATTATTTTCTTTAATATCATTATGCTGAGATATTGTTATGAATTTTATTATGAAATTTCTACCTTTTTTGTGTCGGAGTTACTATTCACGTATACGGCACTATTCACGTATATAACACTATTCACAAATACAACACTATTCACTGGAAAATTAAAATTTTCTCTTTTTCGTCCCAGGTGTCTTTTATGGTTACTATCTTTGATTGTATCCATGTTTTGATCTTTATTTTTTAATTCTATTTCACACTTGGTTATTATGGAGTATTATTGAATTTGGATAAACCGAAATACGAATTCCTAAAATTTGTCCTTCTGTTTCACTAGATTCGTTCTATAAAATATTTTTCATCATCCTCAGTCCTTAATGGTGATACTTGATGAATTTCTTTGGCCTGTAGTGCAAAGATGTATGATTTTCCTGATGAATATCTTTGGCCCGTAGTGCAAAGATGAACAGGTGTTGAGATGAACATGACCAACTGGTGATACAAATGAATATATTTGGCCCGTAGTGCAAAGATGAATATTTGATTCAAGATGTATATTGATTAATGTTACAGGAATAAAATATTGATGATGGAATTTCAAATTCATAGATGATAGTAGATTTCATTCTCTACTTAACTCTTCTACTGAATTATTGTTTCCGCTGCAGTTGTCAATCTAAAACTTGTTGTCGATTATATTCTATCAGATTTTTCCATATTGTAGACTAAGGATAATTTGTTGTATATTATCTTACTCATAATATTCTTTACTGGGCTAGTTGAGCTCACCCTTTTCCTTTTTGTTTCATTTTTCTTCTCAGGAGGTGAGAACATAGTAGGATCTAGTCGGGGTATGGAGTGATGATTCTAGAAAGATGTTTTAATAATCCTCACTATTTCTGTAAAATAGTGTATGGATAATTATAATTAGGACTTTATTTGGGTGTGAATATTGCCTAAAGACAATATTTGTATTTAAACTCATAGTATGTGTTGTCGTATTTTGCACGACAATTATAATAATAAAGTTGTAGTTGTTTTCTATACCATGTATTTGGCAACTCAGAATAGGTGATGTATACCTATTTTGGGGGTGTCACAGTTGGTATCAAAGCTTAGGGACATGATCCCTGGCTGAGATGTGAGACTAGAACTAGGAGGGGAGAGATAGATAAATCCTTCGCTAGTGTGTCCTACCTAAACTTTGTGATGGTCGGTCATAATATAGGGATATTATGTGATATATTAATTTATTTAATTAACCCTTGTTTTATGGCAATATTTAAGAATGGCAGCTGAGAACGTTAACAATGGAGTGTATGAGACCGTGGAGACACCTTCAATCACCAACGAGGAGAACGTGCAACAGGAAGACAATATTCCTCCTGTAAACAACACTATCGATCAAACGATGAATGATGATTTTGTGAATAGGGCTCAGTTATTGGAGCGCGATAATGAGTCTATTCAACCGGGCGACCAACAACACGATAATAATTGTATCGATGGCAACGGCCATCGGGACAATGATAATCATCGTGGAGGAAATTATCATGCCAGAAATGGTAACCACTTCGATGGTAATCATGGCCAAGATAATAAAAGAAATAATTCAAGTGGAAATTTCGAGAAGAGAAGATTTAACGATGACGGGACGACGTCGGCAGCAGCACCAGCACCAACAACAAATTCTAGGGGAGGAGAATGACCGCCAGTTAGATGCTATAGATGTGGAGAGGAGGGACATATAAGTCCAAACTGTTCACAGCCTTCCATGGTATGTTTTAGTTGTGAAAAAGACGGTCACATAGCTTGATTTTGTCCTTTAGCGAAATCAAGTCTAGCAGTGACGGTGGCACCAAAGGCAAATACGGCAAAACAAAGTCGGCGGTTTCTGGAAGAGCGTTTGTCGTGACTGTCCAAAATGTGAGGAACCCGAATGAAGGTATCACGGGTTAGTTAATTATAAATTCTTTCAAAATCTATTCCTTATTAGATACCGGTTCTACCCATTCTTTTATCTCTCCTGCTTGTGCTCAACGTTTAAACTTGACTCCGGAGAAATTAGACTTTGACTTATATGTGGAGACTCCGTTAGGAGAAACTTTCGTTACATCCACTAATTATAAATCTTATTTGATCCAAGTTGGCATCATTGCATTACCTGTTGATCTTATCTATTTAAGGATACTTACTTTTGATGTGATTTTAGGGATTGATTGGTTAACTGCTCATCATGCCAAAATTGATTGCTTTCGTAAGGTTGTTAGTTTTTATATTCCTAAGCAACCTGTTATTCGAATTCAAGCAATCAAACCATTGAAGTCAAACACTTTCATATCAAGCCATAAATTCATTCATTTATTGAAAAACGAATGTCAAGCTTTCTTAGCCATGTTATGGATTTAAACAAAAATACATCAGATTTGAATGATATTTCCATTGTTATTAAATCTCATGACGTATTTCCTGAAGAATTTCTTGGCCTACCCCCAGAGCGTGATATTAAATTTTGTATCGACTTTGAACCCGGTATAAAACCCATTTCTAAAATCTCATATCGAATGGCTCCTATTGAACTTTAGGAGTTAAAAACCCAAGTACAAGAATTGGTACCCGAGCCTCTATCTGGTGACTTCCTTTGTGGAATGTACCAAAGCTAGTCTCTCCGTAGGGGACGTCATATTCGTGCGGTGGTAAACTGATAGGCGCCATTGTGATGTGATATCTAAGATTGGGATATGAGTCACAGTTGAGAGCAACCTAAGTCAGTAATTGAAATATCTAGCTTGCTAGGCTTAGCTGGTTACAATCGGAGATTCGTGGAAGGATTTTCTCGAATCTCTACTCAGTTAAATTAGTTGACTCGAAAAGATACAAAATTCGTATGGAACGAGGAATGCGAGAATATTTTCCAAGAGCTCAAGAGGCGACTCATTTCGGCACCTGTTCTGACCATACCATCCTGGAAAAGCGAACGTAGTAGCTGACGCATTGAGTAGAAGATCGTATGCGAGTACGAGTGTGATATTGTTGAACATAAATACCTGTTTTTTATAATTTATAAATGATAAAGATAGAGTTAAAGACTCTAGGGACCCATGTTATGATGTTAAATATACGAGTAGAATCGACTTTAATCGATAAAGTTAAGACTGCTCAAACTACACACCAGAGTTGATGAATATAAAGAAGAAGGTGAAAGAAGGCGCTATTCTAGAAGTAAGAGTCGATGAAGAGAAGAAAGCTCAAACCTTCGATTTATTTGAAATCCTCGATCGAGTAGGAACTGTGACCTATAAACTCGCCTTAACGCTAAGTATGTCGTGTGTTCATAATGTTTTTCACGTATCGATGTTATGTAAATATGTGGACGACCCAAACCACATTATTGCGTTAGAACCAGACGAGATAACCGAGGACTTAACGTACGAGGAGGTACCTGTTAAGATATTGGATAGGGAAGAGCATATCCTACGAACAAAGGTTATACCACAAGTTAAGGTTTTGTGGAGGAACCATGCTATTGAAGAAATGACCTAAGAGTTGGAATCAGAAATGAAAGCGAGGTTTCCTCACCTTTTCGAAACACCAGGTACGTTCGTCAATTTCAAGGACGAAATTTCATAAGGAGGGGAGGTTGTAAGACCCCAGCTTTTTATAAAAAAAATGAATTTTACTCTAATTATTATTTTGAAATAATAAGGTGTTAATTTGATATAATGCTTTGGTAATGGGTGAAATGTGAAAATTTTAAAAAATAAGCAAGTGGTTATAAAATATTCATTGTTGTCGAGGAATATTCGTTTGGTCATGGAATATTCTTGTTGTCGGAGAATTTCGTACGACGACACAACCACTTGTGGGTTCCATAACGGAAAATGGTTGGATAAAGGAAAACGAAAAAGTATGAGTTTTTATAATTAACGGCATAATTATTACCGTTAACAGTGTTGGAAGAATACCTGGTGGTTAAAATACAGTAATACGCGTGGTTGCACAGTAGCACACGGTATTGCACAATATTTTTGAAATTATTGATTCTTACGTAAGAAGGCACTACTCAATACATGTTATAGTAATTACTGTTCAATATTTTATTTTATTGATTCAATAATTGTTGCGTTGATAGTTTATATTATTGTTGTTTCAATAATTGTCACTGCACAGTATTTCCCATTATCATATCAATAATTCATATTATTTGAATAATATTATTAGATAGCATTATTAGCAATGTCTAGAAAGTTCTGTCAAGGAGAGGTTTGGTCACCTAATTGTGCGCCAGTAAGGAGAAATCCTTATTGGAAAGCCCCCTCTTTCTTGGGAATGGCCTGGTTGTCATAATTGATTCTGTAATATTATTTGTGAATAATTAATTATTGATTTATATGATAAGGAAATATTTATTTGATGTGGATATAAATGATGGATTTATTTATGTGGTTATAATTGAAGGAATTAATGTTGAGGTGTTTTATCAGTATTTTTGTCGGAATGGAGGTATTAAAAATTAAACCAGTGTTCTTGAGATATATTGTGTGAGTTATAATTTTTAATCCGACCGTTGGATCGTTGTGATTTTTAGATATGTTATACATATATAAGTTGAGTATATGTCCACAAATTTTGAACCGTTAAAAATGAACGTATGATTTGTTATGAATTTTAAGATGTGACTGATTCAAAAATTAGGTTTATAAATGATTTTGGTGAAAAATTCTAGAATTGAGTGGGCTCCACTTGTGGTTGGTGAAGAAATGTGCTAAATTTTATTTCAAATGTGGTGGGTGGCAATAGTAGCAGGTAAGCCATCAGGTAGCAGGCCAAGTCTGATTCGGCGTGCTAGCATTTTCCTATAAATAGGTGCTTAGGTTAGAATTGAAAATCACACCAGAAACATATGTTTTCTCTCTTTCTCTCTCTATATTATTGAGCGTATTTTGTGAGTATTTAGATACTTTGAGAGTTGCTATTCAGTACAAGTTTCATTCAGCATCACATCCGACCTTTCATTCCGAAGTACTGTTTCTTTGAGGTAAGGGATGTTATTTTCTTCTTAAATGATATTATTTTCTTCAATATCAATATGCTGAGATATTTTTATGAATTGTATTGTGGAATTTCTACCTTTTTTGTGTCGCAGTTACTATTCACGTATACGACACTATTCACGTATACAACACTATTCACAAATACGGAACTATTCACCGGAAAATTAAAATTTTCTCTTTTTCGTCCCAGATGTCTTTTATGGTTACTATCTTTGATTGTATCCATGTTTTGATCTTTATTTTTTAATTTACTTCACACTTGGTTATTATGGAGTATTATTGAATTTGGATAAACCGAAATACGAATCCCTAATATTTGTCCTTCTGTTTCACTGGATTCGTTCTATAAAATATTTTTCATCATCCTCAGTCCTTAATGGTGATACTTGATGAATATCTTTGGCCTGTAGTGCAAAGATGTATGATTACGTGATGAATATCTTTGACCCATAGTGCAAAGATGAACAAGTGTTGAGATGAACATGACCAACTGATGATACAAATGAATATCTTTGGCCCGTAGTGCAAAGATGAATATTTGATTCAAGATGTATATTGATTGATGTTACATGAATAAAATATTGATGATGGACTTTTAAATTCATAGATGATAGTAGATTTCATTCTTTACTTAACTCTTCTACTGAATTGTTATTTCCGCTGCAGTTGTTAATCTAAAACTTGTTGTCAATTATATTTTATCAGATTTTTCCCTGTTGAAGACGAAGGATAATTTTTTGTATATTATCTTACTCATAATATTCTTTACTGGGCTAGTTGAGCTCACCCTTTTCCTTTTTGTTCCATTTTTCTTCTCAGGAGGTGAGAACATAGCAGGATCTAGTCGGGGTATGGAATGATGGTTCTAGAAAGATGTTTTAATAGTCCTCACTATTTCTGTAAAATAATGTATGAATAATTATAATTAGGACTTTATTTGGGTGTGGATATTGTCTAGAAGACAATATTTGTATTTAAACGGACAGTATGTGTTATCGTTTTTTGCACGACAATTGTAAAAATAAAGTTATAGTTGTTTTCTATACCATGTATTTGGCGACTCGGAATGGGTGATGTATACATATTTTGGGGGCGTCACACACACACACACACACACACACACACACACATATATATATATATATATATATATATATATATATATATATATATATATATATATATAAACGTACTGCATATCTATGAAGTAAATATTCATGATTGAAATAAATTGAATTTATAATCAGCAAAGCATTTTCTCCGAAAACAACATGATTTAATTATTCTACGACAATAAAATTTGTAACATAATAACATAAATAATTTATTCTACACAATAACGTAACTACTAGCTCTGATACCAGATGTTGAATAAATTATACAGGAACGTGTTATTGCATAGAATAAATAAAATCAATTAATCATAATATTAAATACTTACATGAATTAATAGAAGTCATCTTGTATATATCACGCTTCCGTTGCGCTTAAGGGTGAAGGTCTTCAATTGCCTCTCTCAATCTTAGGATGGATGTATAGGTGTGTATATAAAATTCTTGAGACGACAATTGGGATCAAACCCTAACTGTTTTATTTATAGAATAGCTAAGGGTCAAAATCTTCCATCAAGATTATGAATAAAATCTTCCTACTATTAGGAATATTATTTATAGGCCACATAATTAATTACCAAACCCATAAATAAAGTCATTAAATTAATACAAAATGTAAGCCCAATAATTACATAAATAGTAGAGGCCACATAAGGAAATAAAATATTCTAACAAAAAGATCTTAAGGTTCTCTATCAAGACATGTGGTTTACAAAGTTGGTAGTGTTTGATTACATCTTAATGCATCTTAACAGTCAATCTCTTTATACATTTTAATAACCCACATCTTTGTATTAAGAGGTCCTCTAAATAGCTAATATACAAATATGAGTCTAAACTATTCAGAGGATCTCTTAATACAAAAATGTGGGTTGTTAAGATACATTAAGAGGTGGGTTATTAAGATGCAATCAAACACCACCACTAGTAGTCTATTTTTTTTCTCTTCTAATACAATCCTCCAGTACCAAAATTACCATAAAATTGTTGGGGATCAACTGTTCTAGAAAGGTTGAACGAGATTCTGAGATTGCATATAATACCTGCTATAATTATTTTCTCGCCCGACTGTCAATCCCCTGATTAATGCTTTGCCATCTCAATTTTGCAACTTAATGTAAAATTCATCCTGCAATTTTGCAACTTAATTTCATGGTAGTGAGACCATGTAAATTAAAAAGGATGGCTCAATAAAAAATGTAATGAAACTTATAATAAAGTTAGTTCAAGTTTCACATAAAAAATGGTATTTTTATAGATGAAGAGACTGCAATACAGGTATAGAGAGGAACTAAAACCAGCAAAATAATGTTTTTATGATTTCCAAATGAGCAATTTCTTGATATTCTCAAATGAACTCAAACATCTTGAGAAACACATTATTCATATATGAAAATTTCAATAATACTTGACCAAAAAAACACAATATTGTATTTATAAGCAGCAATCACTCCTCATTGTCATGGAGGAATATACAAGAAAAGGACACGTATAACTAACAGACTAAAAGATGCAATAAAAAGTGAACTCACAAAATAAACATGTAAAAGATAATTGGCAAAAGTTTTAATTCTAAAACACAATTTACTGTCATCCCAGAGCCCAGAGGGGATACACAAAATAGAATTGGCAAAATTAATGATTTGGCCACTGAACTTGGCACATTTTATCGAATTCACGATTAAACTTTTAATTTTTCAAATTAAGTAACTGAACTAATTAAAATTGTTAAATCGGGTCATTCTGTCAAATATGGCTAACTAACGTTACATCTTTTCGGCTAATATCTAACGTGGACTTAAAAAAGAAAAGGAAAAGAAGAAGAAAATGACATGGCTTGAGACGTGGCTTTCGCGGCAAAGAAATATAGATGTTAAACATGTGTACACCAAGACAAATTACCAGTTGCAGTTCACAGAGAGAGAGAGAGAAAGAGAGAGCGACAAAGGTTTTTTCGATATCCTTCTGCAAATCTCTTCAAATAGCAACGAAGCCATGATTTTGTGTTGAAGATTCTTCCCAACCTCGTTCAAGGCTCATTGATTTTTCGATCTGCAAACTTGGGTTCCAGCGAATCTAGGGTTTTTCCCTGTAAAATCGATCTAGGGTTTTTTTGTGCAAATCTCTGGCTTAGATCTTCGTTGGTACTAAGGTATGTATGATTTTTCTTTTAAAAACTCTTCCCTCTTCAGTTTAGCAAGATTGGGACTAAAATCTAGGGTTTTTTTTAGACTGGTTGTTCTTTGTGTCGATTTTTAAAAAGACAATTTGGGGAGTTTTCAAAAACAGGGATAGTTAAGGACTAAAATATATGTTCCCCCTTTATCTCTGCACTTTCTTCATTACTTGATGACGATTTCTAATACTAATAATTGTCATGATTGAAGATTGGAAGGAAAATCAGTATTTGGTGTTTTATTACAAATAAATAGTGAAAAATGAAACTATATTTGTTAGCTGCACTTTTTTGAGCTCCATAACACCTCAATATTGCAACTGTATTTGTTTTATTGCAATACATTTCTGTAATGGTTACCTGTATGTTGTTTATTATACCCGTTGCAGGATGGTTCTATTTTCTGTGGAGTTAAATCATGGTGGCAGGTTTGTTGAAGAACCAATATACCACTATGGAGGAGGTGTTACAAAACTGTATCATGATGTTGATGGTGACTGGCTCAATGTTAACAAAATAAACAACTTACCTAAGTCAATGGGATACAAAAAGGATGTTGCAGTGTATTTCAAAAAGAGTGGTTGGGATATTCGTACTGGTTTAGAGTTAATATGTGATGACCATAGTATTAGGATACTAGTTGAGGAAGGTGAGAAATATGGGATAGTTGATCTATATTGTGACCACTCCATTGATGAAGTCTTACCACTTTAGGGGGATTTTGAGCAGGTAGTTGAGGTGGAAGTTGATGTTGTTGATGTGAAACTTGATGCACCAATGGAAGATTCAACTGATAATGATTCTTCCCATAAAGAAACAGATTTTGAGTGCACTGATGTTAGTGATGATGATGGGAATGAAGAGTTGATCAATGTTAGGTTACATAAGGAAGAGATTAAGAAAACAAAGATTAATGAGTTAGAAGTTGTTTGTGAAGTTCAATTGGATGATGAAGTTGAAGTGCATGTTGAACATATGGGCACTCAAGGTTCTAGCTCTGTACATGCTGAAAAGTCCAAAGAGATTGATGAGACAACTAAGAGCAAGGGCAGGAAGAAGACAAGGGCAGGCCTGAACAAGGAAAACAAGAAACAGAAAAAGACTAGTGAAGAGATTGAACCTACCTTTTTATCTGATGATGATGGTGTGACTAAATTTGGTACAAAGGGCATGAAGCCATGGGAGGAAATGTATAAAGATTCTGATATTGAAGTTCCTGCAAGTCCTATCTCAACTAGTGGTAGTGAGTGGGAAGGTGAAGAGACAAGGGTCAAAGTGAAGAGAGTTATTCATGTGTATAATCCAAATACTGTAATTAAGAACACTGAGTTCGAGCTATACATGACTTTCACTGGGGTTGACCAACTAAGAGAAGCAATACAGAATTATGCAGTTGGGAAAGGGAAAGCAATTTAGTTTGCAGTTAATGAAACTACAAGGGTTCAAGTTAAGTGCATCAGGATGTCCATGGAAGCTTTGGGCAAGTTATGTTTCTAGAGAGAAATGGTTTCAAATCAAGGCTTACCCAACTAAGATCCACAGTTGTATTAGGGCCACAAAGATAAAGATGATTAGATGTAAGTGGTTGGTAGATAAGTTTAGAGGGACAATTAGATCAAGGCCAAGGATGAAATTGAGGGAATTGCTTGGATTGCAAAGCTCTCTTGGACAGTGTTTGTAAGTTAAAAAAATGGCATTATCTGAGATAGAAAAGACTCTGGCAGAACATTATGAAGGGGTTTGGGACTATGGACAAGAGATACTTAATACAAATCCAGGGAGCACTGTACAAATTAGGACTAATCAGGGCACTCCAAAAAGGTTTTAGATGATGTATATTTGTTTTGATGCTTTGAAGAAGAACTGGTTAGAGGGATGCATACCTATTATTGGACTTGATGGTTGTTTTTTGAAGACATATTGTAGAGGGGAGCTGTTAACTGCAATAGGAAGAGATGGTAACAATCAGATGTTTCCAATAGCTTGGGCTTTGGTGGAAAGTGAAAATAAAGACAGTTGGAACTGTTTTCTAAGTTTGTTAGTGGAAGATATTGGATTAGAACAAGGTATAGGATGGACATTAATTACTGGTCAACAAAAGGTGTAGTTTTATTTTTATTACATCTTAAGTTTTATTTGTACTAAACATTTATGTCTCTATACTAACATAAATTTGTAATTATTTATATAGGGTTTGGTGCCTGCTATTCAGGAATTACTACCTTTGGCAGAGCATAGATGTTGTGCAAGACACATCTATGCTAATTGGAGAAAAAAAGTTCCCTGGGGCAGCTTTAAAGTTGATGTTCTGGAAGGCAGCTAAGGCCAACAATCGTGCTGATTTTCGACCGGCAATAAAGGACATCAGGAAGGAGTCAATGGATTCTCACACTGCCTTGATAGGTATACCTCCTAAACTTTGGAGTAAGGCTTATTTTGATACCACCACCAAATGTGATGTAGTGACAAACAATATGTCAGAGTGTTTTAATAGTTGGATCCTAGAGGCTAGGTATAAACCCCTCTTAACAATGTTTGATGACATAAAGACTCAAGTTATGGAGAGAATTCATACCAAGAGAGATCAAATGCTAAAAAGAGATGGTAAATTATGCCCTAGGATTCTAACTAAAGTGAATATGTCTATTGAATTGACCAAGTACTGTGATCACACATGGGATGGGGGTCATATGTATGAGGTGAGTGACAAGTATGGTAAATACGTGGTAGACATAGAGAAGCATACTTGTTCTTGTGGGGTGTGGTAATTATCTGGAATACCTTGCAATCATGCTGCAACTGGGATACTCCATCAAGAGAGACCTGTTGAGGATTTTTTGGACCCTAGCTTGTTACTACATTGAAACCTATCTCAAGTCATATAACCACCTGTTAAAGCCCATGAGTGGCAGCAATGGTTGGTCTAATACTGACTTGCCAATCTTGTTACCTCCATTGACTAAAAGATTGGCTGGAAGGCCAAAGAGATGTAGAATAAAATATCCAAATGAAGAATGAAATAGCACGGGTAAGGTTTCAAAGAAAGGGACTCCAATGATGTGTTCCACATGCATGCAATAGGGGCATAATAAAGATGGTTGTAGGAACACACCTGCCCGAGAACAACCCACTGTCAGAAGGCCAAAGCTCAATGTGAGTGTTATAATTTTATATCATTTATATGTTTCATTCAATTTGTCCATGTACATACTGACATTTGGGACATAACAGGCAAAAAGGAAGCAAGGCAGTGTAGCTGGAAATGGGAGTGCAACTGGTAGTCAGAGATCAAGAGATGGTGGAGCCACACAATGTGCAGATGGGGGAAAGTAAAGCAAGACAATTTGTAAGTATCTTTTTGGGCAGTATTTTTGGGCAACTTTAGTGTGACGCCCCAAAATAGGTATACATCACCCATCTTGAGTCGCGAAATACATGGTACAAAATTCAAATACAACTTAATAATACAACTGTCGTGTAAAATACAAAAAAAAATATAAACTTAGAGTTTTAATAAGAATATTTTCATCTAGACAATATCCACACTCAATGGAGTCCTCATTACATTTATGTCACACTATTTAACAGAATAGTGAGGACTACTAATGCTATCATCTGGACCGTCACTCCGTTCCCCGACTCGTCCCGGCTACGTTCTCATTTCCTGAAGAGAACAGTGAAAGAAAGGGTGAGCTCAACTAGCCCAGTAAAAAATATTATGACTAAGATAATGCAGAATAAATTATCATTAGTCTTCAACAATGTTAAATTGATAAAATACAATAGACATCAAGTTTAACTGCAACGAAATAAGCAATTCATTAGAAAAGTCAAGTAGAGCATGATATCTACTATCTTCTATGTTTTAAAATGTTTTCATCAATTTTTATCGCTGAGACTCAGCTTAATAAATAAACCACATCATCGAATCATTCCTGCACTACGGGCCAAGGATATTTGTTAAATCATCAATGGTCATGACTATACCGAATAATCTCTGGTCATAATCATACCAAAAATTGTCCATCAATGCACTACAGGCCACTTAAGACTTTTACCACATCATTTATAACATTACAGGCCATGATTATACCGAATGATCCCTGGTCATAATCATACCAAGGCCATCTATGCACGTAAGCCAAAGATGACTTTAATCACAATATAAGCATGAGGATGATGACAATGATATAAGCATTAATCAAACGAAAACAAGGATAAATATTAAAGACTTTAAATTTATTCAAATATTATCAATCACTTAATAAACTCATCATCTAATATTATTAATATTATAATAATATTTTAATCACTTCTTAAACTTATAAACAATTTATTTTAATTATTTACACTTTACCAAATAATGCATTTAATCATTCAAAAATATCATACTCATAAGATTTCATCACCAAGCCATAAAATCCTATTTTTCTAATTTTGTTATTTCACATAATATATTTAATTCATTTACTCATAACTAGTTCATTTTCATAAAAAATATCAAATCAGTCCCAAAATATTTCTTTTCTGGTATTTAGCAGAATATAGTCCCATATTGAACATATATTTTTCTCGGAATTTTTAAAATTTATTTACTATTTTTCATATGGCCAAAATTGCTGAATATTTAGACATTTATCATAAATTATACTTTTGTCCAAAAATTTTGAAATTTATAGGGTATACTCCTGTTATATACATGTACTCCCAATAAAAATTTTACCAATTTTGGAGTTAACCACAAAGAGTTATAAGGGTTTACTTTTAAAAATAGTCTTTTCCCATAAAATCCATAATTATTAATCTATTAATCCAAAAATAGCCATTTTTGGACACAATCTAGAAAACTCATTAAATTATCATTTCAAATTTTTCCAAAATTTTAGATGATAAGAAAAATTACGAAACTACCCCTGGCAGAAACCCCTTTATGAATGAAAATACTATTCAAATGAATACAAAGGATCATTCACCATGCATGCGGTAATCCACATATACAGGTTATTCAACCAGAATAATAAAGAATAAAATAACAGAAGAATTCATCATGCATGCGATAGACCGCATAGACAGGTTATTCTCAACAAAATAATAAAGAATGAAACCAGGTCATGCGTAAAGCGCACAGACAGGATATTCCAACAGAATAATAAAGAATGGAACCAGGTCATGCGTAAACTGCACAGACAAGATATTCCAACAGAATAATAAAGAATGGAATAACAACAAAATTCACCAGGCATGCGATAGACCGCACAGACAAGTTATTCCAATGGAATAACATAAGAATTTTACCATGTATACGGTAGTCCGCGTACACAGGTTATTCCAATAGAATAATAAGAAATGGAATAACAATATCTCTCTTCATGAATACGAAAGAAATAATACCCCTTATCTCAGAAGAAAACTGGATACTGGAATAGTGAGGTAGCAGACTTCTCTTCTTCTTTCTCTCTATAATTTCTCTCTATAATAATTACTCTATAACTTTAGTGAATTGGTGAGAAATTAAGGAAGAATGAGCTTCTATTTATAGAAAAATATAGTTTCAATAATTGCACGTTTTGGGGCTCAAAATATTACAGTATAATAGATTCCTCTTTTTTTTATTTTTAATTTAGTCCTGCAAGTATTATCAAACTTGCACCACTTCCCCTAATAGTAAATAATGTGAATCAATAGTTCAATCATGCGAATCCATAGTTATAATCATGTGAAAATAAGAATTAAAGTATAGTATGTAAGACCCCAACTTATTATAAATGAAATAAAATTTCCTCTATTTATTATTTTGAAATAGTAAGGGTTGATTTGATTAATGTGGTTAGTTATGGATAAAATGCACAAATATTTCAAATAATCAAGTGGTTATAAAATATTCATTGTTGTCGGGGAATATTCGTTTGGTCGTGTAATATTCTTACTGTCGGGGAATATTCGTACGACGACGCAGCCTTGTCTGGGCCCCATAACGGAAAGCGATTGAATGAAAAAAATGACAAGTATAAGTTGTTTATAAATAACGACGTAGTTGCTACCGTTAATACTATTGAAATACTATGTGGTTAAAACACAGTAGCACACGGTATTGCACCAATTATTGATTCTTTCGTAAGAAGGCACTACTCAATATTATTACAGTAATTACTGTTCAATATTTTATTGATTCAATAATTGTTGCGTTGATATTTTATATTATTTTTGTTTTAATAATTGTCACTACACAGTATTTTCCATTATCAAATCAATAATTCATATTATTTGAGTAATATTATTAGATAGCATTATTGGCAATGTCTAGAAAGTTCTGTCTAAGGAGAGGTTTGGTCACCTAATTGAGCGCCAATAAGGAGAAATCCTTATTGGAAAGCCCCCTCTTTCCTGGGAACGACCTAGTTGTCGATATTGTTATTCTGTAATATTATTTGTGAATAATTAATTATTGATTTATATGATAAGGAAAATATTCATTTTATGTGGATATAGATGGAGAAAATTTTAAAGTGACAATTGTTGAAAATTGATATTTTATCTTTTCTGATAAAATAATTTCTTTAAATATATTGTTATATTTTAATAATATAATAATGGTGATATTTTTTTACAATAAATGTGGGATATATGAATATATGAGAAGGAATAGTATTTTTGTTACTAAAAATATTTAAAACATGTTTTTCATGTTTGTGGACCCCATTTCTTGACTGAAATTTGATTATATCCTGTAAAATCGTCCGTATGTGGATTTCGGTCAATTTCTGTTTGGAATTTGGAAAAACTTAAAACTACAAAGTTGTAGAGAATTAAATTTCCTATGGAATGGACATAAGATTCAAATTTTTCTGATAAAAGGGCTATTTATTATGAATTATTGAAGTTCTGGAATAATTAATTTTTGAAAGTTTAAATATTTTTCTTAAAAAAAACGTTTTTGTTATTATTGGTGGGCTCACTTGTTGTTAAACATGTTTGAAATCTGAATTAAAAGGTTGGCATAGAAAAATTATAATAAATATTATTATTTTATTAAATTTTCTTCTTTGGTGTTCTAAGCATTTTCCTATAAATAGGGTGCTTAGGTTAGAATTGAAAATCACATCAGAAACAAGTTTTCTCTCTCTTTTTTTCTCTATATTATCGAGCGTATTCTTGTGAGTATTTTGATACTTTGATTTTTGTTATTCGTTGCAAGTTCCCTTCAGCACTATATTTAGTATTCCAGTCTGAAGTACTGCCTTTTCGAGGTAAAGGATGTTATTTTTTTTAAAAATAATATTATTTCTTCTAATATTATTATGCTAGAATATTGGTAAGATTTTTCTTTTGAAATTCTTATCTTTTAGTGTCGGGGTTACTATTTACGTATACGGCATTATTCACGTATACGGCACTACTCACGAATACGGTATTATTCACAGAAAAAATAAATTTTTGTTTTTTGTCCAAAATATCTATTATGGCTACTAGCTTTGATTGTATCCATGTATTGATCATTCTTGAATTTTACTTCACTATGATTATTTACGAAGTATTTTTGAACTTGGATTCTTTAAAGTACGAATCCTTAATATTTGTTCTTTTGTTTCACTGGATTCGTTTTCTTTAAAATATTTTTCATCATCCTCAATCCTAAATGATGATATTACTGAATATCTTTGGCCTGTAGTGCAAAAATTAATGATTTTCTGTTAAATATCTTTGGCCCATAGTGCAAAGATGTATAAATGTTGAGATGAACATGACCAACTGATGAATATCTTTGGCCTGTTGTGAAAAGATGAATATTTGACTCAAGATGTTTATTGATTAATGTTACAGGGATAAAATATTGATGAAAAACTTTTAAATTCATATAAGAAAGTAGATTTTATTCTCTACGTAACTCTTCTAATGAATTATTATTTCCGCTACGAATATTGATTTAAAACTTGTTGTCTATTGTATTCTATCAGATTTTTTCCCTGTTGAGAACTAACGATAATTTGTTCTATGTTATCTTAGTCATAATATTCTTTACTGGGCTAGTTGAGCTCACCCTTTTCCTTTTTGTTCCATTTTTCTTCTCAGGAAGCGAGAATGTTGCGAGTACTAGTCGGGGTATGGAATGAAGGTTCTAGAATGTCGTTTTAATAGTCCTCACTATTTTGTAAAATAGTGTATCAATAATTGTAATGAGAACTTATTTGAGTGTTGATATTGTCTAGAAGATAATATTTGTTTTTAAACTCACAGTTTATGTGTTGTCGTATTTTGCACAATAATTGTATTAATAAAGTTGTAGTTTTTTCTGTACCATGTATTTGGCGACTCAGAATGGATGTTGTATACCTATTTTGGGGGTGTCATAGTTGGTATTAGAACTTAGGGATATGGTCTCTGGCAGAGATCGGGGAATCGAACTAGGAGGGGAGAGATAAGTAAATCCTTCGCTAGTGTGTCATACCTAAGCTTATTTGTTGGTTGGTCAGAATATAGGAATATTATGTGATATTTTAATTTCTTTAATTAACCTTTGTTTTATGGCAGTATTTGAGAATGGCAACTGAGAATGTTAATAGTGGAGTATATGAGACCGTGGAGACACCTTTACTCACCAATGAGGAGAACGTGCAAAAGGCCGGTAATGTTCCTCCTGTAAACAACACCACTGATCAGACGATAAACGATGAGATGTTTAGAAGCTTTTTGCAGTTCATGCAAAATCAGACGAATAAGACTCGTGTACAAAATACAGGTGGGAATGATAGCAACGCACGGTTTGTCACAGCCAAGCAGTTCAAAGAGTTGGGACCACCAGAATTCTGGGGAAACCGGATCCGATTAAGGCGGAGACGTGGGTTAAGCAAATTACCAAGATATTCGACGTCTTGGGATGCACGGAGGAACAGAAGGTTCCATTCGCCACCTTTATGTTCCGTAATGAGGCAGATTACTGGTGGGAATCTGTGAAGCGTACCCATCCAGCCGTACTCAGCATGTCTTGGGAAACATTTCAAAAACTGTTCAATGATAAGTACTTTCCTGAAAGTATTCTTCATATGAAGGAGGTAGAGTTTATTAGACTTGAGCAAAACAACATGACAGTGTCCCATTACGAGTTGAAGTTCGCGGAGTTATCCAAGTTTGCACCTCATTTGGTGGAGAATGAGGAACGTATGACGCGGATGTTTCTGAGAGGTTTGAAACCCGATATACGTCAGTATCTCATTTCTCATAAATTTTCTCTATATTCAGATGTTGTCAACAGGGCTCAATTATTAGAGCGAGATAACGAATACGTTTAACTGAGGGACCACAACCAGGGTCATACCGGTGACAGCAGTTATCAGAGCAACGATAACCAGCGGGGAAAGAAAAATGCAGACAAGAGTGGCAACCACTCTGGTGGTAATCATGGCCATGAAAATAGAAGAAGCGAGTCAAGGGGGATTTTAAAAAGAGGAGATTCAACAATGACAATGTGAAGACGTCAGAACCAGCCGCAACTGGTTCTAAGGGAGGAGAACGACCACCGGTCGTATGCTATAAATGCGGGAAAGAGGGATATATCAGCCCAAACTGCCCACAACAGTTCAAGGTATGTTATAATTATGGATAAGAAGGACATATCGCTCGAGATTGTACTGTAGCAAAACCAAGTCCAGTGGGAATGGTGACTCAAATGGCTATCCCAGAAAAGTCAAACTCAACGGTTCCTGGAAGAGCGTTTGTTGTGACTGGTCAAAATTCAAGGAACCCAAACGAGGTGATCACGGGTAAACTAATCATAAATTCTTGCGAAGTTTATACATTACTAGATACCGGTGCTACCCATTCATTTATCTCTCCTGCTTATGCTCAACGTTTAAACTTAACTCCGGAGAAATTAGACTTTTACTTATTTGTGGAGATTCCGTTAGGAGAAACTTTCATTACATCCACTGTTTATAAATCTTGTTTGATCCAAGTTGACACCATCACATTACCTGTTGACCTTATCTCTTTAAAGATACTTGCTTTTGATGTGATTTTAGGGATTGATTGGTTAACTACTCATCATGCCAAAATTAATTTCTTTTCGTAAGGTTGTTAGTTTTCATATTCCTAACCAACCTGTTGTACGAATTTAAGCAACTAAACCACTAAAACCAATCACTGTCATATCAAGTCATAAAGCTATTCGTTTATTTAAAAATGGATGTCAAGCTTTCTTAGCCCATGTTATGGATTTGAATAAAGACACGTCAGATTTGAATAATATTCCTATTGTTAGTAAATTTCCTGACGTATTTCCTGAAGAACTTTCCGGTCTACCCCCAGAACGTGAAGTTGAATTCTTTATTGATCTTGAACCTGGTACAAAGCCCATTTCTAAAACCCCATATCGAATGGCTCCTATTGAACTTCAAGAGTTAAAGGTCCAATTACAGGAGTTGTTAGACATCGATTTCATTCGTCCTAGTACATCTCATTGGGGTGCTCCTGTTTTATTTGTAAAGAAGAAAGGCGAGAGTATGCGACTTTATATTGACTATCGAGAATTGAACCATGTCACCATCAAGAATAGATATTCGTTACCTCACATTGATGACTTGTTTGACCAGTTTCAAGGAGCACAATTCTTTTCAAAGATCGATCTTCATTCTGGATATCATCAACTGAAGATTAGAACTGAGGATATTCCAAAGACTGCCTTCAGAACTCGGTATGGGCATTATGAATTCTTAGTCATGTCTTTTAGATTGACTAATGCTCCTGCAGCTTTTATGGATATAATGAACCGAGTATTCAAGGAATATTTGGATCAGTTCGTTGTTGTCTTTATTGATGACATCCTCATATATTCCAAAATCCGTGAAGATCATGAGCACCATTTGAAGCTGGTACTCCAAAGGCTTCGTGAAAATAAGCTATATGCCAAGTTGAAGAAATGCGAGTTCTGGCTTGAGGAAGTAGAATTCCTTAGGCACTTGGTGTCAAAACATGGAGTATTTATCGACCCGACGAAGATTAAAGCAATACAAAGTTGGGAGCAACTGAAGACGGTGACCAAAGTTCGTAGCTTTCTGGGCTTAGCTGGTTATTATCGGAGATTCGTGGGAGGATTTTCTCGAATTGCTACTCCATTAACTCAGCTGACTCGGAAAGATATAAAATTCGTATGGAGCGAGGAATGCGAGAAGAGTTTCCAAGAGCTTAAGAGGAGACTCATTTCGGCACCTGTTCTGACAATATTGTCTGGTTCATATGGATTTGTTATCTACAGCGATGCTTCAGGCAAAGGGTTAGGATGTGTTCTCATGCAACATGGGAAAGTCATAGCCTATGTCTCGCGACAACTTAAAGAATATGAGAAGAATTATCCTACTCATGATCTAGAGTTGGCAGCAGTCGTTTTCGCGCTAAAGATCTGGAGGCACTATCTATATGGGGAGAAAGTGGAGATATATTCAGACCATAAAAGCCTCAAATATTTCTTCACTCAAAAGGAACTCAACATGCGGCAACGACGTTGGCTCGAGCTGTTGAAAGCTTACGACCACGCCATTCAATACCATCCTAGAAAAGCGAACGTGGTTGCTGACGCGTTGAGTAGAAGATCATATGCTGGAACGAGTGCAATGTTGTCAACACAAAGGCCCATTTTGTGTGATTTACAAAAGTTAAAGATAGAATTCAAGACTCCGAGGACCCATACGATGATGTCAAGTATACACATAGAACCAAGTTTAATCGATGAAGTTAAAGTTGCTCAAGCCACAGACCCGGAGCTGATGCTTATGAAGAAGAAAGTACAAGAAGGTGTTATCCCAGAAGGAAGAATCGATGAAGAAGGAATACTTTGAGTCCACTCCAGACTTTGTGTTCCTAACGACTCTGATTTGAAGTATAAGATTATGATGGAGGCACACAATACACCGTTTGTAATCCATCCTGAAAGTACCAAAATGTATCGTGATCTTCGACATACATTTTGGTGGAACACTATGAAGAGAGAGATCGTGAAGTTTATCTCGAGGTGTTTAACTTGTCAACGTGTAAAGGCAAAGCATCAAGTGCCAAAGGGTCCATTGCAATCGCTTGAGATTCCAAAATGGAAGTGAGAACACATTACCATGGATTTCGTTACGGGTCTTCCCACGGTTTCTCAAGGCATAAATGTTATTTGGGTTATTATTGATAGATTAACCAAGTCTGCTCAGTTCTTACCGATACAGGAGACTTATTCCCTTGAACATCTTGCTCGTATATATGTAAATGAGATTATGAGATTGCATGGCATGCCAGTATCCATAGTTTCGGATTGTGACCCAAGATTCACTTCACGATTTTGGGTTAGCTTACAAAAAGCTATGGGCACGGATTTACGATTCAGTTCGGCATACCATCCTCAAACGGACGAACAATCAGAGAGGACTATTCAAACTCTTAAAGATCTATTAAGACTCTGTGTCCTAGACTTCAAAGGGAGTTGGGATAAGTATTTACCATTGGTGGAATTCTCCTACAACAACAGTTATCAAGAAAGTATATATGTGGCCCCATTTGAAGCATTGTATGGACGAAAGTGTCGCTCTCTAGTATGTTGGGACGAGGTGGGTGAAGTGACATTGTTGGGACCAGAGTTGGTATATATAACTATAGAAAAGATCCAAATGATTCAACAACGTATACAAACGGCACAGGATTGACAAAAGAGTTATGCGGATCTTCATCGAAAGGACGTGGAATTTAGTATTGGGGATCATGTATTGTTGTGTGTGGCTCCATATAAGGGAGTTATAAGATTTGTGAAGAGTGGAAAGCTCAATCCACGATTTATTGGTCCATTTCAGATTCTTGACCGAGTAGGAAATGTGGCCTATAGACTCGCATTACCTCAAAGTATGTCTCGTGTTCATAATGTTTTTCACATATCTGTGCTACGTAAATATGTGAAAGACCCGAATCACGTTATTGAGTTAGAACCGAATGAGATAGCCGAAGACTTAACGTATAAAAAGGTACCTGTCAAGATCTTGGATAAGAAGGAGCATGTCCTACGCACAAAGGTCATACCACAAGTCAAAATTTTGTGGAGGAACCATGCTATTGAGGAAATGACTTGGGAGTTAGAAATGGAAATGAAAGCGAGGTATCCTCACCTTTTCGAAACATCAGGTACGTATGTCAATTTTGAGGACGAAATTTCATAAGGAGGGGAGATTGTAAGACCCCAACTTATTATAAATGAAATAAAATTTTCTCTATTTATTATTTTGAAATAGTAAGGGTTGATTTGAATAATGTGGTTAGTTATGGGTAAAATGCGCAAATATTTCAAATAAGCAAGTAGTTATAAAATATTCATTGTTGCCGGAGAATATTCGTTTAGTCGTGGAATATTCTTACTGTCAGGGAATATTCATACGACGGTGCAGCCTTGTGTGGGCCCCATAACGGAAAGCGATTGGATGAAGAAAATGACAAGTATAAGTTGTTTATAAATAACGGCGTAGTTGTTACCGTTAATACTGTTGAAATACTCGTTGGTTAAAACACAGTAGCACACAGTATTGCACCAATTATTGATTCTTACGTAAGATGGAACTACTCAATATTGTTATAGTAATTACTTTTCAATATTTTATTGATTCAATAATTATTGCGTTGATATTTTATATTATTGTTATTTTAATAATTGTCACTACACATTATTTTCCATTATCAGATTAAAAATTCATATTATTTGAGTAATATTATTAGATAGCATTATTGGCAATGTCTAGAAAAATCTGTCTAAGGAGAGGTTTGGTCACCTAATTGCGCGCCAGTAAGGAGAAATCCTTATTGGAAAGCCTCCTCTTTCTTGGGAACGACCTAGTTGTCGATATTGTGATTCTGTAATATTATTTGTGAATAATTAATTAATGATTTATATGATAAGGAAAATATTCATTTTATGTGGATATAGATGGAGAAAATTTTAAAGTGACAATTGTTAAAAAATTGATATTATATCTTTTCTGATAAAATAATTCATTTAAATATATTATTATATTTTAATAATATAATAATGATGATATTTTTTTACAATGAATGTGGGATATATGAATATATGAGAAGGGAGAGTATTTTTATTACTAAAAATATTTAAAACATGTTTTTCATGTTTGTGGACCCCATTTCTTGACTGAAATTTGATTATAGCCTGTAAAATCGTCCGTATGTGGATTTCAGTCAATTTTTATTTAGAATTTAGAAAAACTTAAAACTACAAAGTTGTAGAGAATTGAATTTCCTATGGAATGGACATAAGATTCGAATTTTTCTAATAAAATGGCTATTTATTATGAATTATTGAAGTTCTGGAATAATTAATTTTTGAAAGTTTAAATATTTTTTTTAAAAAAATGTTTTTTTATTATTGGTGGGCTCACTTGTTGTTAAACATGTTTGAAATCTGAATTCAAAGGTTGGCGTAGAAAAATTATAATAAATATTATTATTTTATTAAATTTTCTGCTTTGGTGTTCTAAGTATTTTTCTATAAATAGGGTGTATGTTAGAATTGAAAATCACACCAGAAACAAGTTTTTTTTTTCTCTTTCTCTCTCTATATTATCGAGCGTATTCTTGTGATTATTTTGATACTTTGAAAATATAGTTTCGATAATTGCACGTTTTGGGTTCAAAATATTACAGTATAATATCTTCCTCTTTTTCTTCATTTTTTAATTTAGTCCTGCAAGTATTATCAAACTTGCACCACCTCCCCTAATAGTAAATAATGTGAATCAATAGTTTAATCATGTGAATCAATAGTTATAATCATGTGAAAATACGAATTATAGTATAGTACCTCCATCTATACCTCCATTTTTAACTTAGTCATGCAAGTATTATCAATTTTGCACCAACTCCCCTAATAGTACAAGAATGCAATTCAATAGTACACACATGTGAACAAATAGTTATATAAGCATGTGAATTAGTAGCAATTAATTGCTCATTTATCCGATTAATTACCCGATTTATCAATATAACCCCCAGACATCAATTAATATCGAAATAAATGTCGATTTCCACTAACACTAATAATTCCAACACAATGGAACTATCAATTTCATCTTTAATCAACACGAACTTATTCATCATTAATATTATAACTCACAATATTTAACAACCAGGTCGTTCCCAAGAAAGAACAGGCTTTCCGGTAAGGATTTCTCCTTATTGACGCACAATTAGGTGACCAAACCTCTCTTTGACAGAACTTCTAGACATTGTCAATATTGCAAATAATAATATGAATAACTTTGTCGTCTCAATTATTGATTTAATTGAGTATAACTGAGTGACTTCTCACGTAAGCATCAATAATCAATAGCGTGTACTACTACGCAACCATGCATATTACTGTACTTTTACTATTGAGTAGTTCAACAGTTTTAACGGTAACACTTTCGCCGTTATTTTTATAAAAAGATAATTCTGTCATTTTCTAACTACAACAATACTTCCGTTGTGGGGTCCACCAATGATTGTGCCATCTTACGGATATTCTCCGAAAAAAAGAATATTCCCCGACCAATCGAATATTATATAACCACTTGCCTACTTTGAAAAATTTGTAAATATTACCCACAACTATAACATTATATTAAATCTACACCTTAATATTCAAAAAAATATTTCTAGAAATTTATATCTTTATTCATAAAATTTGGGGTCTCACATTTAATTTCTTTTTGGGTCTGATAGGGTATGTTTTGGAGCTGCTTTAGAAACTTAAGACTTGTGAAGACAATCTGTTTTAGAAACTTATGACTTATGAAGACCATCTGTTTTGGTCTAGTTGTAACAAATTAAGACTGTACAAATTAAGACTTATATGGTATGTTAGGGTATGTTTTGGAGTATATGTAATATGGTTGGAACAGGTTTTGACAAAGCTTTTGGCTGGCAGTTTCAAGCACTGTTACTTTTGTGTGTGCAGTTGTATTGGGTTTTTAAATTTTGTAGTTTTGTATTGTTGCAGTTTTATATCATTTATATTGAAATGATGTGTTGGTGTTAAAATAGTATTTTGGCAGTTTTGTGTGTATGCAGGGAACTGAAAATGTATTAACTGCATTGTTGTAGTTTTGTTAGTTGTTGGTTGGCAGGTAGTGTGCAGTTTTAGTTGTTGGTTGGCATGGAACTGCAACACCTATTATTGTAGTCAAGTATTGGCATTATCACATACATATATAGTGCAGTTTTAGTTGTTGGTTGGCATGGAACTGCAACAGCTATTGTTGCAGTCAAGTATTGGCATTATCACATACATATATAGTGTTACAATGTATATTCTGCAGAGATGGCAGTTTAGTGTTGGCATTTTGAAATTGTAGTTTTGTACTGGCATTTTGTCAACTATTTGCAGAAACCAAATCAAACTTCCCAAGCAACAACAATGCTAATACAACAATTTCATTTCACATTCAATTTTTTGTCAACTACTTGAAGCATAAACTGTCAAAAGAAACACATTCAAAACAAGTGGTTTATTACATAGCTTTGAATGTCATTACATAGCTTTGAATGCTTAAAAATTCATGAAAACATAACTTAATACAACACACGTCACCATCCATGACAATATCACATACAATTGAAACTTCTTATTTGCCTCTCTTAGTCTAATAGATTCTAACTCCAAGATTAAGGCATCCCTTTTCAAATTCTTTAATTTCTCTTTCAACTTTCTTGTTTTGTTTCTCATCAAATTGACTTCATCTTCATTCCTTGATACATAACTCATCTCACTGCAACCATGAACTTCATTTTGAGTACTTATGTCCAACCATTGAAAAAATCCACAATATTTATTAACTTCCTTGTAAAAAAAAACAACACCTAAATCAAATTCAATCCAAAATATATTATAATAACATACAAATTTATACAAAAAATTTACTCACTGGGTAAAAACGACATCCATAGAACCTTCTTCCCTTTGATTTGTTCTTTGTGGAGACACAAATGGATGCCGATAGACCGCAGAAACAATCTACCCTCTTTCTAGTAAAAGACGAGGATATGCTATTTGAAGAAGCCATTAAGAACCTTTTACAAGTTCAATAGGTCAAACATTATTGTGAAAATAACTATGTAATATCTTATGTACAAAACTGCCAATAGCTATGTAATACGGTTAATATGATACAAACAGGATTTTGCAGTGTATTGTGTCAAACATTATTGTGTAACATAGCAGTTAATATGATAGTAAATTTCTTACTCAAAAGATAACAGATAATACAGAATCAGAGAATAAATGTATTGAAATAAACAAAGGCATATATTCCATTAAAGTACCATGGTACCCATTACAGGTTTTTGGAATTCAGAAGCTGTTTGGGATACTTTAAATAGGAAGAAGTTCCAAACATGGCTGACCATGGTACCCTATTTAGTACCAAAGGTAACAAAACCCTAGGTTTCCATCCCTAATTTTGAGCAGATTCCCCAAATCGAATTTATAGAAATCGGCAACAAAACCCTAGAATTTAGACCCAAACTTGCTAAACTGAAAAGGGAAGAGTTTTTAGACACAAAATCGTACATACCTTGTACCCACAAAAGATCTAAACCAAAAACTCAGTGAGCCGTGAACCCTGGATCGACTTCTTCGTCACTGGAACCCTAGTGCGCCGTGAACGAGGTTGGAAAGAGATTTGCAGAAGAAATCATAGCTTCTAGGTCACACAAGGTAAGCTTCTCCTAGTTATCTGAGCAGATTTGATGAAGAACCCTCTCCTTTGTCTCTCTCTGTTTCTCACTGTTAAGTACGACTTCGATTTGGCTGGTAACGACCCTTCTATTTAGCGCGAAAGCCACGTCTCAAGTCATGTCATTTTCTTCTTCTTTTCCTTTTCTGTTTTAAGTCCACGTCAGATATTAGCCGAAAAGATGTAATGTCTATTAGCCATATTTGACAGAATGACCCGATTTAACAATTTTAATTAGTTCAGTTACTTAATTTTAAAAATTAAAAGTTTAATCGTGAATTCGCTAAAACGTGTCAAGTTCGGTGGCCAAATTATTAGTTTTACCAAATAGAATTGCTCCAATTTGTCCCTGCACTCCCAGTTAAACATGTAAAATTTTCACAAAACTGTAGTCCATTTCCACCGGAAGGGGCCAAACTACTAAAATACTGAGCTTGTCATATTGGGGGCAGATTCTACATTAGTAGTATGGGATATCAATGTGGGGTTGATATAGCTTTTCAGTAGGAAATAGGGGTTTGAGCTTATTGGTAGAAAACTTGGAACGAACACAATAGGTATTTTGAATTGCTTATAAGCTTATCATTAGTCAAACTTGCTTTTAATAAGTTTTAAGAAGCAAAAAATGTTTAATAACCAATTTTTTGAAAACAACTTATAATCACTTTTTATGGAAACAGTCAAAATCTCCAATTTGGAGCATCTAATTATTTGCCAAATCTAATAATCATGTTTGAAAATATATTACTAACTTATCCCTCTTTATTTTAGTAATTTCATCTATCACCCATTTTTACTTCTCAAAACATTCATTTTTTTAGTAATTTACACTTGAAATAAGTGATTGACAAATTTTTTTTATACCAAACAGTTTTCACTTTTTATTAATTTAAGTGCTTCTTATTTACCAAGAAGAAACTACTTTTTAAAAATTGTGCAAAAGCAATAATCAGAATCAGTAATCATATTTTTAAGCAATCCTGAACATACTCCTACTATCAAGCTTCAGATAATGATATAAAACATACAAACTTTCCATTGCTTATAGGAATGGCTCAACATAAAATATTATGACTATCAGATACATACTACTTAGTAAGGAAGCAGATACAAGAAGCAGGTAATGGAAATGTCATTTAAAGAAATTACAGAAACAAAATGCCGAGGAAATGTAAACTATTTATGTATAATATCAAGCTCAAGGTTATTGCTTAGAACCTTGAGCAAACTTGACTTGCACATTGAATCATTGAATCATGCTCAAGGTCATTGCTTAGAAGCCCGTGCAAACTTGACTGAATATTATGGGGAGAGATTATTGGCATAGAAAATTTTAAAAATTCAAGAGCATTCATTGTTGGTGGTACTAGAGATATGAGCAGAATCAACTTCATTGGGTCAGGATCACTTTTTGCTTGGAAGGATATAAAGTAGAGGTAAGGAAAAAAAACTGTATTACATACAACTCAATTGCTTGTTTGTCTCTGAGACATAAATACATATTTTGATCATTTATAACTCAAGCACTTTAATAGCTGGATGTGGGACTCAATTTGATTGTAGCCAACATTCTGCTCAAACTTGATGATAAGTTTTGGGGGAAATGCGATGCCAAATAGAGGTGTTTTTAACTTCATACATCATGTTGCAACAGGAAAATAATAGAAGGGCATGACATAATATGCAATAATCTACAAACTTTTTAGAGCATGGTGACTGATTGATATTCTATTCATGTGGACTCTTTCGCTATTTGGACACTGAACTGGGAATCCATACACAGAGAACTAAGCAGCATGGAGGAGATGAGTTACAATCCTATTTGGAACTTGGTATTGACCCTTCTATCATAAATAAAAACAATATACAGAAAAAGAGAATAAAAATACTCTCGACTGACTAGTGATATGTATCTCCTATATGAAAGTATAATAGATTTAAGAACTTGTAAATTAATTGATTTAATGAATAAAATTCATGAGAACCATGCATTGTACTTGAATTGTAAGCTCTTGATGGGCTTCATTATTAGCTTAAAACTGAAAACCAGATAGCCTCAGTATAGACTGCAGTGAGTAGTATTCTGTGCTGAAGTATACAAGGATACTCAACTTAATAAAAAAACAAAAACAGTATTTTGAAGTTGTGTATAATGCAATGCATAATTAGGGAAGCAATTCAATACCATCTTATTACGTAGGGCATTATTAAGCTAGGAGCATCAATGATACATACTAAAATAAAGCAAAAAATGCTACATTGTTTAGAATCCATCATTTGCACTTCTTATTTACTAAATTTAACCAAAAATCAAGAAATCAAGTACCAAAATACAGTACTTATCACTTTTTCTTGTTAGGGAATTTCCAATCTGGGTTCTTTATTTTGAAACAGAACATCGCATTGTACAAATAATTGAAAGAATAATCTTACAAGTCTCCAAAGCCTACATTGCTCTTCTTCTTATTCTTCTTCCTCTGACAATGCCTGCAGCTCTAAAGCCCTTTACCCAATTCTTCAAATTCTCTCTCCTCTGCCCCAAAACCACCAAAAAAGCACAAGAACAAAAGCCAATAATCCAATCTTTAACATTTCTTTTCCACCCAATAGCTGAAAACCCAATTAAACCGCACACCAAAAATCCAATAAAAACATCAACATCTAATTCTTTTCCCAAAAGCAACCACAAACTCAAACCAGAAACAATAACAAACCCTAAAACCCCTAATTTTCTGTTCCTTCTCCTTCCATCAAATCCTCCCCATCCAAAATCCTTAGTAAACCCTAATCCTCCATTACCACCTCCATTTCCACCCCCAAATTCTCTAATCAACGAATTCAATGGCTCTGGTAAGATATTAAGCTTGGATGCGATGAAGTAAACTGATTGGAGCATAAATTTTACTGATTTCTCAGACCCCAATCTCCTTTTCTTGATTCTTCTTGCACAAATGATAGAATTTTGGATCTGGGCTTGGCTTGAAATTGAATGAGAAAGTGAGAGATTGGAGAGTTTGAAGAATGAAGAGCGCTTTTTCAAATGGACTGTGTTTGTTAAAGAAATCTTTACTTCACCATTTGAATTAGTGAGAAGAGAGGCTTCCGAGTATAGAGAGTGGCATTTGAAATGAAGGGCTGTAGGCATTTTGCTCGGCCAAGTTCTGATTCTTCTGCAACAGAAAATGAAGGGGAAGATAAACGTGACCATTGGAAATAGGAGTGAGCAAAAATTGGATAAAACCGAACTACCGAACTGAACCGAATCATTTTAACCGAATTATTTCAGTTTTCGGTTTTTTTTTTGAAATTTCGGTTATATCCGAATTACTATTCAGTATTCGGTTTCGGTTTCGGTTTTCAAAAAAATAGATTATTCGGGTATCCGAATAACAGAATTTGAATATTTAAAAAAAATAATTATTAATCATATTATCTATTAACACTTTACACTTCGACTATCAGATTCAGAGATCTGTATCAATATTTCCTAATCATTCTCCCATTTTGTTTTTCTGAGTTTTCCCCCAATCCTATTTTACCCTAAGCCCCTAACCCTTACCCACTCGTCAGTTGCCAGTCGCCCAGATCTGAGATCTCAAAGACTTTCATTCTCGATTCCTCACTCCGACTCGGTCACTCTCTCGATCGACTCTCGTCTCGACCCTCTCATCTCGACGAACCCTCACTGACGTCTGACTGTCGTCTCGACCCTCCGTCCCTCACTGACTCTCTGCCTCGCCGAGTCACCGTCTCTGCATCGCCGAACCCTAACTGACTGTCGTCTCTATCTCGACGAACCCTCACTGACTGTCGTCTTGACCCTCTCGTCGTCGCCGACTCTCCGTCTGACTGAGTCGCTGTCTTTCAAGTAAGCATTAATTATTTTGGTGGTGCTTTTTTCCTTCTATGATTTTTGTCTGCACGTTTGTTGTGATCTTTGAAACTCTATACCTTTTTCACCCTGTAGTTATCTGTGTATTTGTTAGGGTAGAAAAATCCCATAGTCTTATACCTATTCTCGTCTCTGTGACTCTGTTTGTGAATGCCGAATGGCATATGCATCCATGTGGAATTTGTTTCCTTATTATTATGATATTATGACTGATTTATGGTGATTTATGACTGATATGCATCCATGTGGGTTTTAAGTCTCCATTATGGGAATCTATGGAAAATATTCGTTATGGTATATGGTGTTTCTGAGTGGCCCTTATCTAATGTGCCTTTTGATTTGTTACTGGAGGTTAACCATCATATCTGTTTTATTTTTATCTTCTCAAACTTGACAACTTTTAAGCATTTTGATTATAGTTTTGAATTTTTGATTACAGTGATGTTCAACAACAGTTTTCATGAGTAATTAAATTATGTCCATTTTAAGCATTTTCTCATTAATTCTTGCACTGTTGTAGCCTCGCAGTAATAACACATAGATTGTTTTGTTACAATAGAATATTATAGTAATATCAATGGTTTCTTCTCCATTTTGTGCTCAATGTTCTTTTCAAGCCGTTGAATTGATGACATGCTTAGTTTCTTCTCCAGTTTTTAGTTCTTTATGACAAGAACTAATGAATTATTATTGACATTGTGCAGTTAAAGGTGCTTGGGACTTTGGGAGACTGCCACTGCCAGACTGAAGCTTGTTGTCTTGTTGATGCTGAATCGCTGATGCTAATGGTGCTTGTGATAGACTGCCACTCTGCTAGACAGACTGGTGCAGTGGTGCTTGATTGCTTGTTATTTTGTTAAAGAACAGACTGATGCTTGACTGCTTGTTATTCTGTAATGACTTACTAGCTTGTCTGTAATAACTTGTTGGCTTACTGGCTTGTTAGTTTTTTAAAAGTGATACTGTAAAAGTGTTTGAGGTTGTAACTTGTAAGGTTGTTAGTTGTTGACTTGTTGCTACTTGATGCTGTAATTTTTACTTTGCTGGCTTGCTGTTGGACACTGGACTGGAGTCTGGACACTGTTAAACTTTTAATTTGCATTTTGTTAGACAGTGTTTGCTATTTGCTAAACAGGTAACAGTTGTATGTTGATTCGGTTTTTACCCGAATTACCGAAATTACAATTCGGTAATTCGGTATTCGGTAATTCGGTTAAGAGCAAATTTCGGTTTTTACTTCGGATATTAAAATTAGCGTTATTTCGGTTTTCGGTTATAACCGAATAGCTTATTCGGTTCGGTTATAATCGAATGCTCACTCCTAATTGGAAATGCTTTTCCAATTTTGTTTGCGATTTTTTTAAGCTTATAAAATGATTTATAAGTTATTTTTAAGAAATAATATTTTTTTATTTATTTTAAAATGACTTATAAGTCATTTTAAAATAAGTAAATTTAAACAAATATAAAGACTCTTTTATCCTCATTTTAATTATCATTAGAACTTATTTTGACTTATAAGTCATTTTAGTTAAACATTTTTATAACTTAATTTTTAATTTATAAATAAAAAAAATTGTAAAACACTTTTGTTTATAAATCATAACTTAAAATGACTTACAAGTCATTTTAAATTTTAACTTATAAATCATTGTCGAGCATGCAAATGGCTATCACTTTCTTATTGGGTTAAATCCACTTTTTCGCATTTTACTCGGCCTCAGTTTACAAATACATCACTGAATTAAATTTTTTTACAATCGACTCATTGAACTACAAATTATTTTTAAATCGTTACAAAATCCGTTAAATGAGTTAACTTTTAACAGAACATCCACGTCAACTTTTAAATGAACATTCACGTCAGCTGTTTCATGTGTTATCATCCTAATTGTTGTCACATTAAAAATTAAATGGGTTTAACTACTTTTTGTTATTTTTTCTTTGCAAATTATCATAATACCCTCAACATTAATAATGAAAACTTATTAGTATTTTTTTTTTTGAAAACTTATTAGGAACAGAGGGAGTATATATTATATTAAAATAAGAAAAATTTAGGTAAATTTTGAATTTGAATAATATCTTTAACATTATTCATAAGTATTTTATAATAAGCACAAATTAAAAATTAAAATTAATAAAAATAAATTCAAACTTCAAAAATAAAACTAAAATTTTGAAAATTAATTATTATTTTTATTTTGAAAAATTAATATAATTATTATTTATATTATGAAATCATTAAATTTAAATTTAAATATAAAAAAATATTAAAATACTTCAAACATCAATTAATTTTTTTAAATCCCAAAATTCTTTCGCATATAATGGAACCCAAATTCGTTCACATCAAGAATCAAAACTCAAAATTAGTACAGATCAAACCAAACCCAAAAATCATTCCCATCAAATCTAAACCCAAAACATGTTCATATCAAATCAAAAGAAGCCCAGAACATTTTTGTTTATTGAGAATTTGTAATTTAACAGCGAAGCTATATCAATGGTGATTGGGGCATAAATGACAAATGAACAAGTTAAAGGGATTTGTGAAGAGAGAAAGAGACTCTGCTTCTTCTCCCCAAGGCGATAAAATATGAGAACGAACTTCGTTTTGACAAGTAGGAACCTCCATTCCAAAACAATAAGGGAGAAGACGAAAGCCCAACCGCCATGGTGTCAACGTGAAGCTTGATCTGTGATCATTCTTGTTTCTGAGTTTTACGAATATTAGCTACTTCGCCCTAAATTTCTAATGAAAATTATCACAAATTATAAACCAAATAAAAAAAAAATCATACAAAACCATACACAGAGATGAGAAGAGTATAAATTGGGCGGTAGATCTATTCTTCCCCGACCGCCACCACTGCCACACCAAAACATCATCGTAGCCTTACGCAAAGCTTCGACCTTCGTCAACGGGGAACATGGGATGACTCTCAGATTTATATGTATGTGTGTATATATACTCTCAGATATATATGTAAGTATTGAAAAATTTTGGATTAATTTTTTTTTTTGGATTTCTCTAATATCTATTTGTATTATGTATGATGATTTAATTAAATGAAATGGTTCGGAGAATAATGGTAATGTTCAGTTGGTGAATGGGTGGAATTGATGTAGTGGAAAAAGAACGAAGAAAATCTTGAATTGTTTTTATTTGGTTAATTTAATTTAATTAATTTTTCAGTTCAACCTTCCCTCTCTTTCACGGTACAAAAAAAAAATTGAATAGACACTTCTACTTAATTTTGTCGTTAAAAGCTTAACTGACTTGACGTTTTAATTATTTTTATAAAAAATTGAGAGTTCAATGAGTTGACCGTAAAAATTCAATTCAATTCAATGATGCAAATATAAATCGAATCTCAATTCAATGATTGAAAATATATTTAACCTCTTTCTAATTCCTTTTGAGTCCACACTTTCAAATTAAAAATAAAAATATTTTGATGGTTGAAAACTCTCGTAAAACACTTTAGGCTTTGTTTGATAATGACTTATTTTAAAATAATTTATACATTATTTTAAATTATAATTTATAAATAAAAGTTTTTACACCACTTTGATTTATAAGTTAAAAATTAAGTTAAAATAAGTTGTGAATATGCTTTACTGAAATGACTTTTAAGTTGAAAGAAATTATAAAGATTACTAAAATAAAAGTAAAAGGGTCTTTACATTTGGTCAAATCTACTTATCTTATAAGTTATTTTTCTAAAAGTAATAAGGCTTAAATATAGATTAATACCTTGAACTTTTAATTTTTTTCTATTTTGGAAATTGTCTTCCCAATTTTTTCAATTAAGCGATTAAACTCTTAGTTTTTTTTATCACTTTGAGGATTAACTTCTCAATTTTTTTAATTAGGGGATTAAACTTTTTTTTCCCTGATTACGTCTAATTGATAGTACCACGTCAGAAATTGATGACATGACACTGACATGTGGTTAAAAAATGTTTGTGTGTAATATTGACTCTCATTTTAACATTTATTTCATTAATTTTTTATACCAAAAAGGGTAAATATAAGACCATTGTTAAATTTTTTAAAAATAAATTTAATACATTATAAACTCGGCTTAAAAAAATCATCAATAATCAATATAATAATAAATATTTTATAATGTATAAATGTAATACTAATTAAAATTTTATAATTTTATAATCATCAATAATCAATATAATGACAATTTTACCCTTGTAGATATAAAAAAATTAAGGCCTAAATATAAATTAATACCTTGAAATGTAAGTTTATTTCATAATAATCAATAATCAATATAATTAATTTTTTATACCAAAAAGGGTAAAATTTTCTTTAAAAAATTAAAATGGTATTATATTTACCCTTTTTAATACAAAAAATTAATTGAATAAATTTTAAAATGAAACTCAATATTACACATAAATATTTTTTAATCACGTGTCGATGTCATGTCATCAAATTTTCTGACGTGACAATATCAATTAAATGTAATTAAAAAATTAAAATTTTAATCCCTAATTAAAAAAATTAAGAAAATAATCCCCAAAGTGAAAAAAATGGTTGAATGACACTTCTGTCCCTCCAAGTTGCCACTCAATTTTAAAGTCGTCCCTAAAGTTCATTTTTCGTCAGTTAAGTCCTTAAAATGATATTTTTTTGGGCATTTTCATTCCTTCTACCCGATTTGACCATAACCCGACCCATTTTTGACCAAATTTTGACCCAAATCGATCTAATTTGACCAAACACCAATTTTTAATATTTTAAAATAAAATAAATATTTTTAATATGCTTAATAAAATAATATTTTTAAAATAATTTTAAATGATAATTATATTTAATATTTTAAAATATATTATTATTTTTAAAATAATAGTTATCTTTAATATTTTAAAATAAAATAATTATTTTAAAAATAGTTATTTTTATTATTTTAAAATAAATGTTTATTTAAAAATTTTAAAATAATATTTAGATTTAATATTTTAAAAAAAATTATTTTTAGTATTTTAAAATAAATTAATTATTTTTTTGTTTAAAGAAAATATTAATTTTAAAAAGTTATAAAAATAATTAATATTTTAAGAAAAAAATATTAGAAATTTATTTTTCAAAAATGAGTAAAGTTTCATAAAATATAGATTCAAAAAAATTAAATAAGAAAATAAAATTTTATTTTAAAAAATAGATTTTTTTCATTTTTTATGTGAAACTTTATTTTGAGAAATTTTTTTTATATTTTTATCATCATTCTAAGTATTTTTAATATTAGAATTTTTAAAAATAAAAACTAAAAATAAAAATTAGAATACAAAAAATAGTAAAAGATAAATAAAAAACTGAATCAATATTTTTAAAAAATAATAAATTAAAATTTTTAAAATTATTATTATTTTCAAGAAAAAAGTTGGGAAATTTTTATTTTTAAAAAAAATGAGTAAAGTTTTATAAAATATATTTTCAAAAAAATAAAATTTATTTTCATATAACAAAAATAATTTTTTTAAAATGTGTAAATGTGACGCTCCCAAAATAGGTATACATCACCTATCTTGGGTCGCCAAATAGATGGTACTGAATACAAATACAAACTTAATTATACAACATGAGGTGAGAGTTTTTACACGAATATTGTCTCATAGACAATATCCAAACTCAAATGCAGTCTTCATTACATTTATTGTCACACTATTTTATAGAATAGTGAGGACTACTATAACACCATCTCGGACCATCATTTCGTTCCCCGACTAGTTCCGGCTACGTTCTCATTTCCTGAAGAGAACAATGAAAGTAAAAGGGTGAGCTCAACTAGCTCAGTAAGAAATATTATGACTAAGATAATGCAGAATGAGTTATCATTAGCCTTCAACAATGTTAAACTGATAGAATATAATAGACAACAAGTTTAACTGCAGCGGAACAAGCAATTCATTAGAAGAGTCAAGTAGAGCATGTTATCTACTATTTTCTATGATTTAAAAAGTTTATCATTAACTTTATCGCTAGGACTCAGCTTAATAAATAAATCACATCATCAAATTGTCTCTGCATTACGGGCCATGGATATTCATTAGTATTACGTCCACAAATTATTCTTGCACTACGGGCCAAGAATATTCGTGTAATCATCAATGGTCATGATCATACAGAATTATCCCTGGTCATAATCATACCAATCAACAGTCTATCTATGCACATAAGTCAATGATGACTTTCATCACAATATAAGTATGATGATGATAACAATGATATAAGAATTCAATTAAAAGAAAGCAAATGATAAATTTTTAAAGATTTATAATTTAATTTATCGAGAATTCAATAATGTCCAAATTATCAACATGATACTGCTTTGTGAAGTAAAATTCAAGAATAATATCTATGTATCAAAAATAATTTTGATAGAAAAGACATAAATTTTTCGGTGAATAGTACCCTGTGAATAGTACCTTTTGAATAGTACTTCAGGAATAGTACCCCGACATGAAAAGTGCCCCGAATACTCAAGTGAATAGTACTCAGATGAATAGTAACCCGTGAATAGTAACTCCTGAATAGTACTCCGGCAAGAAAAATGCCCTAAATACCCGAGTGAATAATATTATAATGAATAATAACCGGGTGAATAATAACTCGTGAATAGTACCCCAGGTGAAAATATTGAAATTTAATAAGAAAGTTCAGATCAATATTCCAATAAAACGATATATACTAGATGAAGCGCAAAACTCAAGGATATTTGTGACGCCCCCAAAATAGGTATAAATCACTCATTCTGAGTCGTCAAATATATGGTACAAAAACAAATACAACTTCATTAATATAATTGTCATGTAAAATACGACAACACATATACTGTGATTTTAAATACAAATATTATCTAATAGACAGTATTCAAACTCAAAAGGAGTCCTCATTATAATTATTAATATACTATTTTATAAAAATAGTGAGAATTACTAAAACAACTTTCTAGAATCATTACTCCATACCCCGGCTAGATCCTACTATATTCTCACCTCTTGAGAAGAAAAATGGAACAAAAAGGAAAAGGGTGAGCTCAACTAGCCCAGTAAAGAATATTATGACTAAGATAAAGAACAACAATTTATCGTTAGCCTTCAACAAATCAGATAAAATATAATGGACAACCAGTTTTAGATCAATATTTGCAGCGGAAATAACATTTCATTAGAAGAGTTAAGTAGAGAATGAAATCTACTATCATCTATGAATTTAAAAGTTCATCATCAATATTTTATCCGTGTAACATCAATCAATATACATCTTGCATCAAATATTCATCTTTGCACTACGGGCCAAAGATATTCATTTACATCACCAGTTGGTCATGTTCATCTCAATACCTGTTCATCTTTGCACTACGGGCTAAAGATATTCATCATGTAATCATTCATCTTTGCACTACAGGCCAAAGATATTCATCAAATATCACCATTAAAGACTGAGGATGATGAAAAACATTTTAGAGAATGAATCCAGTGAGATAAAGGGACAAAGATTAGGGATTCGTACTTTAGATAATCCAAGTTCAAAAATACTCCATAATAAAATATAGTGGAGTAAACTTCAAGAATGAAGATCAAAACTTGGATACAATCAAAGATAGTAACCATAATAGATATCTGAGACAAAGAAGAGAAAATTTTATTTTTCGGTGAATAGTGTCGTATTCGTGAATAATGTCGTATATGTGAATAGTGTCGTATACATGAATAGTAACTCTGACACAAAAAGTTAGAAATTCAACAATAAAATTCATACCAATATTTTAGCATAATGGTATTGAAAGAAATAATATCATTTACGAAGAAAATAACATCCCTTACCTCAAAAGAACAGTACTTCTGAATGGAATATCGGATATGATGCTGAAGGAAACTTGCACTAAATAGCAACTCTCAAAGTATTTAAATACTCACAAAAATATGCTCGATAATATATAGAGAGAAAGCTCTATATATTAAACCGGTTGTGAATAAATCAATTAGACCAATTCTAATCTTATTTAAATAAATAAATTAAATAATTAATTTATTTAAATAAATAATATTTATTCTACAATAAAGATAAGCCTCCCTAACGATCAACGACTTTTCAGATAATATAGATTTCAACATTAATCATAAAAGAACCTTTGGTAAATAGTTACCGTATAATTTAATCCTTTCACCATACAATGTCCCAATTAAATATAAGACATGAAATTACTGTCAAGTCTTATTTATTTAATTATATGTATTTCAACTCTCAAATGCACAACTCCAAATAATGCAAATTAAAAACTCCTTTCTAATTTCATTCTGCCTTGGCTAAGGACTATTGGGTTGTCATTTATCGAATCACATAGGATATTTCTCTTCTTTTACTAGAAGTGGTAGATTCTTTATTGATCATACATTATCTCCATATACAACTTATTATACCCAAGCATACCCTTTGATATACCCTAAGGGTCTTAAGGAATAAGTCAAAGTATAACTCATCATACACAAGATACTATGATGATCTTAAGTCCAAGGATCACTTGTACTACTATCACTACAGAAATTCCTATTGACAGGCAAGTAAAACTCCATTATGTATTACTTAGCGAGTCACGTTCAGTGAACTTACTCTCTAATAAGCACCTACATACTTGCTTTAGTGTCTCCACACAAATGATTATGAGATCAATTATCCTCATCCAATGAGCAAGCAACGTATGTACCAATCTATCTGGATTCACTAATCCCCAATTTAGTAATCCAATGATTGAGAACTATTTTAGTTTTAATCTTTCTAAGAATTTAGATCTCATTAGAATGATCATCATCATTATTCTAAAAGCATTGCTTAAAACTATGGGTTTATCACATATTATATAGCAGCATCATGTAGATAATTAAAAGCCTTTAATAAATTAATACTTTTTATTAATAAATGAATAAGATTGTTACAAAGTATATGCTTAATCATCAAACATGATTGGCTTGTGTGCATACTACTTTCAATCTTCCACTTGCACTAAAGCCAATCGTCATGGTATCACATACTCTTCTTCTCTAAGTGACGATTATCCTCCTATTGGATAAGCTTTAGTTAATGGATATGTAATGTTGTTCTTGAGAGTCCACTATCTCTATAGTGATTTCCCATCTTTCAATGATTTCTATAATCAAATGAAAGTGCCACAACACATGTTTAGATTCAAGATGAGACTTAGAAACTGTTCCTAGTTTTGTAATGAACTTTTCATCCAAACAATCAACTTGCAGCTTCATTTATAGCTATATACTTTGTCTTTATCACTAAACCAACAACTTTTTGCTGTTTAAAACCTTTCTAATTCACTGCACCACTGTTCAAGGTAACACTTTACCTTAAAGTGGATTTTCTGTCGTCTTGGTCTGTCTGAAAAAACTTGACTCTGTTAATTCCTCTAGTTTTAATTCAGACCCATCATAAATATGATCACATCATTAGTGCCGGTGAAGTACTTTAAGATGTTTTTCACTGTCTTACAGTGATCTTCTCCAGAATATGACTGATCAACATTAGGTCTCGTACATTTCATTGCATACATAATAGTTACTCATGCGATCTCTCTTTTAGAGTCTTTGGGGACTATTAAGAGAGATACATTCCATGACTCATCAACATGAGACATCTCTTGGAGTTTGCCATGCTAAATGACTTTAGCATCAAATGAATATACGTTCCTTGGCTTATGTCAAACATCCTCTCAAATCTATCTATATAGATTTGTATCCCCGATTAAGATACTCTTTCCAAATCATTCATGGAGGAATATTTTGACAACTTTATCTTTACTGATTATCGCATTGGTATGTCATTCCTTATCCGTAGTATATCAACATATAATACTAGGAATGTCACAATGCTCCCACTGACCCTTTTGTACACACAAGGTTCATTATTATTTTTGATAAAATCAAACTCTTTTGATTATCTCATCAAAACGAATGTTCTATATTTGAGAAGCTTGCTTCAATCCATTGCTCTGAGTGTCTACAACTCATACCTCATCGTATGTAACTGGATCATCATCTTCTATGATGTGTACCTCATCATCATCATATATGATGAATCCATACCTCCCAGGTATCTTTGTTACTATTCTAGACTTACGATTCGATTGTGGTACAATAGGTCTATCTACAGGTTCCTCTTATTTGACTTATAGTGTTTTGTGGTTCTTGAACTCTTCAAGATCTATTATCCTCCCACTAGCCCCTTCAATGATAAACACCTTTATCTTAGAAGGAAGCGTGTTTCACAACAAACACCTTTTGCTAAGTATGATTATAGAACATATACCCTAAACTTACTTTAGGATGTCCCACAAATCTACACTTGTCAAATCTTGTCCCAAACTTATCTTTTGAAACCTTTTCACATAAGTTGGACAACCCCTTATCTTAACTTACTAAAAATTAGGAATCCTTCCTGTCCATAACTTTTATAGACTCTTGTGGCCAGATTTCGAGGTTACCTTTTTCGTAGATATGCAACCATTTCTAGAGTATTACCCCAGAAGGATATTGGAATGTCGATAAAATCATTATGGACCGTACCATGTCCAACAAGGTATGATTTTTCATTTCAGATACATCAATCAATTATTGTGTATCAGGAGGCATCCATTATGAGAAAACCATTTGAGATGATCTAGAAACTTATTGCACAAGTATTTATTCCTTGATCTAATCAAAGAATCTTAATACTTTGCCAATTTGTTTCACTTTTGAATTCTTTGAACCTTTCAAATAATTCACACTTGTATTTTAGTAAATACATACATTCAACTCTTTGAATGATCATCTCCTTTTCTTATACTAGTTTGTTCAATTTGCAAAATATATTTTACGTAAGTCAATTATACAAAATTCATTAAGTAATATTCTAGTTCTATACAAAACATTATTATTATAAATAGAATAACAATTGTTCTTAAATATAATACCAAAGATTTCATTGTCCAACAACAAAATGAAATAATATTTTTAACGAGAACTGGAATACAATAACAACTTATTGACTTAATAGATTTTTCCTACAGGCAATGCTAAACTATAAGTTTCTATGTCTAATGCAGCAACCTTTGCTTCATTTTCCATACATAGGATTACTTATCTTTGTTTAGCTTTCTACTTTTGCTTGGTCCGTTCATAAATCTATATTTATGATAACCAAAGTCGGTATCCAATACCCAAGTAGAACCTTAACTTAATTTTTTTTTATTTTAAATCATGAACAAAATTGTATTTGTAATCGAAACTTCACTAAGCCTCTTTTGGTTATCCTCTGCAAGATGCTTATTGCAGTTTCTTTTCTAGTGTCCAGGCTTATTGCAGTGGAAGCAAACTCCTTTGCTATCCATATTAGTTTTGTTTTTATTATCCTTTATTTTTGTCTTTCCATTTACCTTTTTAGAATCATTCTTCTTTTCAGAAGATCCTTTGGCCCCTACTAGTAAGACTTGGTCTTTCTTTGTGGAAAGTGACTCACAACATGATAAGTGGGTTTTATACCTACTTATTAGATATCAATTCATGCGAACTATGCCCATCTCAAGTACATTTTCGTCTGTTTTTAGTTGCATTTTGTAATATTTTGCATTGAATGTACTAAGAACTCCTTTGGTGTAAAAGTGTAGGAAATAACATAGCTTGGCAATTGTAGATGGCATGAGGCTAATGGAAGCATGACACGAAGAACAATTGTAGATATGCAACTGAGGATAGATGAAGGAAGAGTGGCATGACAACGAATCAATAACAGCAGGACAAAGCAGTAGCAGTAGCAGAACACAGAATCAAAACTGCAGAAGCCGCGCGACAAAATAGGCTTAAACACGCGCGCTCGCGCGATCACCCTGCTTGACCAGATTTTAAAGATGCGCACCCACACAAATATTACACAGGGGACATGCGCGCCTGCGCGCGACATCTGAGGCTGCTGATTTAATTTATTTTAATTTTTAAATTGGAAGAGTTGTAGTTGGTTAAAAACAATTTTGGTTGGTACCAGACGTATTCATTCATCAGTTTTTATGTGTTTTTCATATTAAGAACTAGGGTTTACACTTTGAGAGAATTCCAACGTGAAGCGAAGCAAAAAATCATTATTTTCTTATTCCTTTTTGGGATTTCAATTACTGTGGATAAATTACTGTTTTGTTGCTGGATATTATTGAGGATTTGAATGTTATGTTGGGATTGTAATCAACAATTGGGTTTGATCGATTCTATCTACTCTCTTTCAATTGTTTATTTATTTTCCATGCATTGCTTTGATCCCATAATGGTTTTTGGTTCAGTTATGAACTAAACTCCATTATAGGATTCTAACGAATTTAATACGTAGTCTAACTTATGGCCTGATTGCTGGACTGTTTTGCGTTATATAAGGAATTTCTATCATGGTTGATTTGTGTGAGACCCCAAATTTTATGAATAAAGATTTAAATTTTTCAAAATATTTTTTTTTGAATATTATGGTGTGGATTTGATATAATGTTATAGTTGTGGGTAATATTTATAAATTTTGTAAAGTATGCAAGTTGTTATAAAATATTCGATTGGTCGGGGAATATTCGTTTTAACAGGAAATATTCGTACGACGGCACAATCATTGGTGGGCCCCACAATAGAAGTATTGTCGTAGTAATAAAACGAAAGAATTATCTTTTTATAAAAATAACGGCGGAAGTGTTACCGTTAAAACTGTTGAACTACCCGGTAGTAAAAGTACAATAATACGCGTGGTTGTATAGTAGCACACGGTATTGATTATTGATGCTTATGTGAAAAGTCACTCAGTTATACTCAATTATTGCTACAGTAATTGCTGCATCATATCTCTCATATTATTGATTCGATTATTGTCACAGTATCATCTGTATAATATGTTATATTATTAAATCAATAATTGAGACGATAAAGTTATTCATATTATTAAATTGCAATATTTACAATGTCTAGAAGTTCTGCCAAGGAGAGGTTTGGTCACCTAATTGCGCGCCAATAGGGAGAAATCCTTATCGGAAAGCCCCCTCTTTCTTGGGAACGACCTGGTTGTTAAATATTGTGAGTTATAATATTAATGATGAATAAGTTCGTGTTTATTAAAGATGAATTTGATAGTTCCATTGTGTTGGAATTATTAGTGTTAGTGAAAATCGACATTTATTTCGATAATAATTGATGTCTGGAGGTTATATTGTTCAATCGGGTATTCGGGGCACTTTTCGTGTCAGAGTACTATTCACGGGTTACGATTCATGAGATACTATTCACCCAATTACTATTCACTCTAGTATTATTCACTCGGGTATTTGGGACACTTTTCATGTCAGAGTGCTATTCACATGCTACTATTCACGAGTTACTATTCACCCAGTTACTATTCACTCTAGTATTGTTCACTCGGGTATTTGGGACACTTTTAGTGTCGGGATACTATTCACGGGGTACTATTTTTGAAGTACTATTCACGGGGTACTATTCACCAAAAAAATATATTTCTTTTCGGTCCAAATCATTTTTGGGTAAAATATTATTCCATGAGGAGATGTGCTAATTTTTCAGACCGTTGGTTGAAATTATAATAATAAATCAATATGGATCGTTGGTTTAAAGTTTTAATAGTGAGTCAATATGGATCGCTGATTTAAAATTTTAATAGTGAATCAATATGGATCGCTGGTTTAAAGTTTTAATAGTGAATTAGTATGGACAGTTGCTTTAAGTTTTAATAGTAAATCAATATGAACCGTCCGTTTAAAATTAAATCAATCTGGACCGTTCATGAATTAGTTACTATTCAGTCCATTCTCCTATAAATAGAAGCTCATTCCTTCATTATTTCTTACGAATTCACTGAAACTCTAGAGGGAAATTATAGAGAGAAAGAAGAAGAGAAGTCTGCTACCTCACTTTTCTAATATCCAGTTTCTTCTAAGGTAAGGGGTATTATATCTTTCGTATTCATGAAGAGAGCTATTGTTATTCCATTCCTTATTATTCTGTTGGAATAATCTGTATACGTGGACTACCGTATACATGGTGAAATTCTTCTGTTATTCCATTCTTTATTATTATGTTGGAATAACCTGTCTATGCGAAGTACCGCATACATGGTGAAATTCTGTTGTTATTCCATTCTTTATTATTCTGCTAGAATAACCTGTCTATGCGAAGTACCGCATACATGGTGAAATTCTTCTATTATTTCATTCTTTATTATTCTGTCAGAATATCCTGTCTGTGCGTTTACGCATGACCTGGTTCCATTATTTATTATTCTGTTAGAATAACCTGTCTGTGCGGTCTATCGCATGCATGGTGAATTCTGTTGTTATTCTGGTCATCATTATTCTGTCGGAATATCCTGTCTGTGCGTTTACGCCGGACCTAGTTCCATTATTTATTATTCTGTCGGAATATCCTGTCTGTGCGTTTACGCCGGACCTGGTTCCATTATTTATTATTCTGTCAGAATATCCAGTCTGTACGTTTACGCCAGACCTGGTTCCATTACTTATTATTATGTTGGAATAACCTATCTGTGCGGTCTATCGCATGCATGGTGATTTCTGTTGTTATTCCATTCTTTATTATTCTGTTGAGAATAACCTGTCTGTGCGGTCTATCGTATGCATGGTGAATTCTTCTGTTATTCCATTCTTTATTTTTCTGTTGGAATAACCTGTATATGTGGATTACTACATGCATGGTGAATGATCCTTTATATTCATTTCTTATTAAATTATGGAAATGATCTGTTTACGTGGATTATGATGAAAGTCATAATATAAGCATTGGACTGTTGATTATGATGAAAGTCATAATAAAAGCATTGGTCTGATGAAAATCATGGGTATATGTAATATTAGTAAGTTTTATGAGGAGTTATGTTGGTTATTATATGAAAACATGAAAGTTTCTTAGAAATCACAAAGGGTTGAAAATCAGATTTTGGTGAAAATGGAACATGAAATTCAATTGACTATATCATCTATTATATTTCGAATTTTTGAGTGTGGTTAAGTTCTAGAGTTAGATCTAGGAGTTTTCTAACTTATCCAAGTGGAATCACTGGAAAAAGTGTTGTAGATTTTCGTGTGGACTGATTTTAGCAAAGGAGTCAAAAATTGCAAAGTACCAAAAAGCTACTGGCCACAATTTTGTAAGGGCTATTTCGGAAACTTAATTTGTGAGAAAAATTCCGGCCTTTTGGGACATGGAAATATATGGTATAAAGTACCTCCTGTCCAAAAATGAGCTCATTCCAACTTAAAATGAGCAAGTTATGACTATTTCAATATTTAGGTTTTTTTGACGAAAAACGCTATAACTGGAGTTCTATAACTTCGATGACCATGAAATTTAAACTGGAAGCTCACGTTAATATGTGTAAGATCCTGCCACGATTTGGGAATTTTTGGAGTTAAACTTGAGGTAGCTAATTTCTTAAGGAATTAATTAGAAATTGATTTTTGAAAAATACTTAAGGGAGTTGAAAAATTATAAAAATAATAATTGTTGTGTATGAAATATATGTATATATGTTTGGACAAAGGATAGAAAAATAATAAGTTGATTTGGTAATTTTTCATGAAAATGATTTAGTTACAAACATATGAGTTAAATATGTTATGTGAAGTTGAAGAATCGGTAAATAGGATCTTAGGACTTGAAAATCCTATATAGGGTATATGCAGATTTTTTATGAGTGATTTGGTCATTGGTGATGAAATCTTATGAGTATGATATTTTTGAATGATTAAATGCATTATTTGGTAAAGTGTAAATTATTAAATTAAATTGTATATAAGTTTAAGAAGTGATTAAAATATTGTTATAATATTAACAAAATTAGATTATGAGTTATTTAAGAGATGGATAATATTTGGATAAATTTAAAGTCTTTAATATTTATCCTTGTTTTCGTTTGATTAATACTTATATTATTGTCATCATCCTCATGCTTATATTGTGATGAAAGTCATCTTTGGCTTACGTGCAGAGATGGCCTTGGTATGATTATGACCAAGGATTATTCGGTATAATCATAACCGCAATGTAACGAATGATGTGGTAAAAGTCTTCATTGGCCTGTAGTTCATTGGTGGACAGTTGTTGGTATGATTATGACTAGGGATTATTCGGTATAATCATGACCATTGATGATTGCATGAATATCCTTGGCCGTGGTGTAGGGATGATGTGGTTTATTTATTAAGCTAAGTCTCAGCGATAAAGTTGATGAAAATCTTTTTAAATCATAGAAGATAGTAGATTTTATGCTCTACTTGACCCTTCTAATGGATTGCTTATTCTGCTGCAGTTAAACTTGATGTCTATTGTATTTTATCAGTTTAACATTGTTGAAGGCTAATGATAATTTATTCTGCATTATCTTAGTCATAATATTTCTTACTGGGCTAGTTGAGCTCACCCTTTCTTTCACTGTTCTCTTCAGAAAATGAGAACGTAGCCGGGACTAGTCGGGGAATGGAGTGACGGTCCAGATGATAACATTAGTAGTCCTCACTATTCTGTTAAATAGTGTGACAATAAATGTAATGAGGACTTCATTGAGTTTGTATACTGTCTAGATGACAATATACGTATTAAAACTCTTAGATTATGTTTTGTCGTATTTTACATGACTGTTGTATAATTAAGTTGTATTTAAATTTTGTACCATGTATCTGGCAACTCAAGATGGGTGATGTTTACTTATTTTGTGGGCTTCATAATTTGCATGCATGAATGATTGATCACTATTTGTTTTAGGAGCTTGTATGTGTTGCCTCTTTTATAGTTCTAATAAAAGAGTTCTAACTCATGCAAGCATACACGTGTCAACAAGTAATATAGAGTAAGTAGAGTATCGATCCCACAGAAAAAGTTGTTAAATTTAAACTATCATGCATCAATTAACTCACCGTATTTATATGTTTAGACTAATGACTAAAAGTGTTGAATTAAACTAATTGTGAATAACAACTAAAAATAAGAATACAAATGGAATAAATTTAATCTGGAAATAATGGGACCCTAACTTCATTTAATATTTCATCTAATCGTCACTATCGTGAAAGAAGTGTTCACATATCACAGGAAAATAGCCAAGAGCACGAATAGAGTTATAAGCATTTTTCAATGCACTATAACCTACTTACACATCATCTACAGATGTTAGACTCCATGTAATGACCAATACAACCAAATTCACTATATGTCTATGTGAAATTGCAATTATATTGATTTTAAGCACAAGCCCTTACTCTAGCTCGTACGGTGAAATAGTATATGTCTATCTGGTTCACAAAATACGCAAGCCATATACAACAGCCCCATATTCGCATGTTATCATGATTACAATCCATACTTGCATGTTTATTATCAATTCCATACAAATACTGAGACGAATGGTGATCAAGCATTCATACATGTAAAACAATCATGATAAATATCCCATATGATATGCAAAACAACCCTAGCATTTCAGCGTGCAACCAAACTACATATTAAAATCCGTTAGAATCCCATAATGGAGTTTAGTTCATGACTGAACCAACAGCCATTATGGGATCAATGCTAAACATGATCAATACACGAACGATTGAAAAAAGAAAGATAGAACGATCAAACCCAATCGCTAAATAAAAATCAATGACAAACGCTTAAATCCTCATAGAAATCCAGTAGATAATAATGAAAATCCACAATGACAAAGAATCCCAAGAAGAATTGGAGAAGTAGAAGTTTTGGCTTCGTTCTACGTTAGAATCTCTCCCAAGGTGTAAACCCTAGTTACAATATGAAAATTACGTCAAAAGTATCAATCCTCCCTCTGACACACGACAGAATCGTTTTTAAGACCACTTACACATCATTTAATTAAAATTAAAATTAAACAAAATCACAGCATCAGCATCGCGCGCGGCCGCACGCTCCTCTAGTATATCACTCGCGCGGGCGTGAGACTTGCAGAAAGTTTGCCCTGTCCAGCCGGCCTCTCGCGCGGCGCGCCCTCTCAAAGCCATTCTGCTGCGCGGCCGCGCGACTTGAATTCTGTAGGTCCTGGTCCTGGTTCTGTTGCTGTCATGTTGCTGCTACTACTTGCTCTTTCATACTTGATCTTCTTCCATGCTTGGTCTCCATGCTTCATTGTACCTCCATGCCATGCACTTCATCGCTTGTGCCTCGCCTTCACGCATCCATTAGCCTCATGCCCTCTAATATCACCAAAATTAAGTTGATTCCTGCACTTATCCAGAAAAAGGAGTTTTAATTAAATGCAATGCAAAATAACATGTAATGCAACTAAAACACACTAAAATGTACTTGAGATGGGCACAATTCGCATGAATTGGTATTTAATAAGTAGATAAAAATATCACTTATCAAATACCCCCAAACTTGAACTGTTGTTTGCCCTCAAGCAATGCATACTAATGAACAATGAAAATGCAACTTCAAACTATGAAACTACTCTACAATGCAAACTAGTCTCACATAATCCCAGCCATAACAGAATTTTAGCCCAAATTACCTCAGTGAATTATCGAGATCCAAGAATATAATTTCAAACCAACTATAGACATAACATCATACACTCAGATAATTTCATATATGCTATAGAGATGCTGTGTGTGTGTGCAATGTTCACCAAAACTTGATCTAAGCAAAGAATGCATATGCTACACTGCTCCAAGCAGAAAATTATAGTCTAAATCAAGACTCATGTATACTCATGTAACGCAGACTGTTTCAACATATTAACACAAACTGAGGTTCAACAATGGGTTTATTGCTTTATTGCTACTCACGAGGGTGATTATTACTATTTTTCTTTTCTTTTTTTCTTTTTCTTTTTTATTTCACATGACTGTGCAATGTCTTAATCCATTAGGCACACTACTACCCCTTAGCGAGCTTTCAACCAACGACTCCCAGACCATGAAAGACCTTAGGGTGCTAGGTGTAAAGACAATCCCCTCGGACATACTTACTCAAGTAGTCAGGGCCCCGAATTAAGACTAGCCACGTTATTACTATTCATTTTTTTTATACATAGCATACCCATGTTTTCCCAAAACTTGCATGTCAATGTTTCATACAGTCTAAGAGCACTTTCCACATGTTTCTCTTTTTAAAACTACATGTTCTATCAAGCAGTGCAATACATACTTCTTAAACCTACAAGTGATTGTGAACATGTTTGTGCAAACCGAAAGCATTTAAACAGCAACATGAATCTCATCGTGTAAAATATTATATCTCAGCTCATGTTATCCAAAATATTCTAAAATCCTTCACAATTCACTATCATCATTAGCTAGGCAAAAATTTCTATTAAGCAAAAGTTTGTGTGAGACATGCAACTAAAACATACTAATACAATCAATAATGAATAAAACTTAAAAATTTTCTGCAAAAATTTATATAACACATAAACATGCAAAATTAACTAAACATGCAACAATTAAATAAAACTAAACTACTATGCTATGACCCCCAATACCCCCAAACATAAAATATTCAATGTCCCCATTAAATAAGGTAAAGGGTACATAAAACACCCCTAATGATCGACTTGACCACTCTCCCCGGGTGGTGAATCTGGTGGTGGATATGGCACTGCGGTTCCAAACTGAGGCCACTCTAACATTGTTCCTTGCTACGCGTAGGCTTCGGTCAAGGCCCTTGTGAGTCCCGTAGCAAAAGTTCCAAGATTGTCATATATGGCGTCGACTTTGCGCTCCAACCTTCGGAGCTGTCGATCGCTAGGAACGTGATGTGCTCAGGTGGACAGGCCTGCTTCGTCTGTCTGAGGGGGCTGCTGCGATGGCTTGGGAAATGTAGGCCGGAGAATAAAACCTAATCCACGTGGGTGTGGCATGCCTCCAGCCCAGTCCTCAAATTTAGAAATTGTGGCATGTGTGATGTCCTGACTTGGATATTGCATTTGTTCATTTCCCCAGTTACATCCTTGATGAACGCATAATATAGCGACCACTGAAGCATGTGAAATGCTTTTAGTGGTATTTACCTTTAGATATTTCAAAATATTCTAGTGAATCAAATAACCCACGTCAATATACTTGCCTGTCATGATACCCCACAGAATTATGGCCCTTTCCGCGGTAATCTCATGTTGATGCGACGATGGCAGTAGCTTGGCACAAATGAACAGGTTCCACGCCTTGGCATATCGATTCAGTGCAGCGGCTGGGAATATGCGAGGCTGGGTCGTGCTGACTTTGTAAGTTCATTTTTTGCCTGGCACGCACAATTCTGCAATAACCAGCTCCAAATCTCTTTCCATATGTGCCCGTGTAATCCAATTTGTAGCCCCCGTTGGTGGTCTCTCGGTAATTCTAAAAATGTTTCTGATTGCGGCAGGTCTGTAGTCTACCTCAACATCTCAAACCATACCGATATCATCCATGGTGACTTTGGCGTTAGCGTAAAACTCTCGGACTATGCCCATCAGAATGGGTGTGGGAGTGGTAGTAAATCCAACCCATCCCCTTTTGCGAATCATGGTACATAACTGGCCATCTTGTTCCTCAGGTTTGAAACCGCGCTCCTTGATGAATGTCTTCGCCACAATTCTGTAATACTCCTGTTGGGCTGCTAAATCCAAGAACTTGGTGTGGTCGACAATATCCTCCTCGTGACTGCCGAAAGATGATGAGGAAGATGAAGATTTTCGTGCTCTCTTCGGACCCATTTACAGATATTTGAGCAAGAATGCATATGAACTTACTGAGAATGAATGAGAATTTTGGATGTGCTAATCTCCCAACTTGTTTCTGCCAACCCAATTAGGAGCCCTAGCTTTATAGAGTAGATGAGAGCGTGGGTTGAGCTTTGAATGTGGAGAGAATCGTGGAGATTTGATGGAGAGATATGCGACTTCAATCTATAACTGATAGAGAGATAGAGACGTGAGTTATGGAGAGTGAGAGAGTTTTGCGTCTGTTATTATCACAAATGAGAGTCCAAATGGTCCATAACTCTAATTTAAAATGTTCAGCTCTGCCTTGATTCAGTGTCGCGCGCGACCGCGCGAGTGTGTAATGGGTTGGGAGCGCGGGTGCGAGACTTGCAGAATGTTTATCGATCTGATTGACTCGGCTCGTGGGCGCGCGAGTTTGTATTGCATGGGTCGCGCGGGTGCGAGCCTGATGTCTGCAATGATCAAGTTTCACTCCTTTCTACTTATCAGTGATGCTTTCCAATAATGGTCCCTGCATACATATTAAAGCACATTGTTAAGACATAAATTATTGGCTGCATAGTGCTACCATCTTCTAAATATTCGCAAAGAAATTCTTGCTACGCACTTAAGCATGAAGATCTAATAGCCTAGTAAAAATGAATGAGATATAGCTAACTAAATTAATTCAAAATTGAATAACTAAAAAAAATCAATGGTGGTAGAAATAATGGGTTGCCTCCCATCCAGCGCTAAGTTATAGTCAATTAGCTTGATTGTCTCTGCATCTCACGTCACATCAAGAGTTGAGGTGCCTTCCTTATTGTCCACCGCACCCCGAAATTTGATGACTTCAGCTTTCGTCAATGGCTCTACCTTCAACTCTGAATTTTCACCCGTTACACACCTCATCGGTTCATAATTTCTCGGTTGCTGTACCTTCTCCTGTAGGTCCCAGTCCACCAAGTCAACTAAAAATCATTCTTCTTTATCTGTTGGGAACTACATTGCCTTAAAGACATTGAATGTGACCTCCTGATCATGTACACGCATAGTGAGTTCCCCTTTTTACACATCTATCGAAGTCCTTTCTGTGGCTAAAAATGGTCTCCCCAGTATGATCGGTATACTTTTGTCTTCCTCAAAATCTAGGATGATAAAGTCAGCCGGGAAAATGAACTTGTCCACCTTAACCAACGCATATTCAACAATTCCCCATGGATATATGATGGATCTGTCAGCTAGCTGTAGTGATATGTTTGTCGGCCTTGGAGCCGGCAATCCCAACTGGTTAAACACTGACAAGGGCATTAAATTTATACTTGCCCCCAGATCACATAAACACTTGCTAAAGTTCATCTTTCCAATTGTGCACGGAATTATGAAGCTGCCCGGATCTTTTAGTTTTGGAGGTAGTTTACGCTGAAGCACTGCACTGCATTCCTCGGTCAAGGCTACTGTTTCAAACTCATCTAGTCTTCTCTTTCTTGACAATATACCTTTCATGAACTTTTCGTAGCTTAGCATTTGTTCCAATGCCTCGACGAACGATATGTTGATCTGCAACTTTTTGAACACCTCCAGAAACTTGCTAATCTGTTTGACTTCTTTCTGCTTAATTAACCTCTGCGGATATGGTACTTGAGGGTGCATTAGTTGTACTGGACTCTTGAACTTCTTTTCTGAATTTGCTTTGTCATTCTCGTCCTGTTGAACCTCAAAATTTTCTAGATTTTTCTCCTCTTCAGCCACCTGCTCTGCCTTGCGCGGCCGCGCGACCTCCTTAGTACTATTGGGCGCGGGCGCGCGACTTGCAGAACCCGTCAAATCTTTCCCTGATCTCAATGTGATCGCTTGACACTGCTCCTTCCCGTCTCTTCTAGGATTTGTCTCTGTGTTACTTGGCAATGAACCCTGGGGCCTATTGTTAAGCATGTTCGCCATCTGCCCCATCTGAGTCTCAAGATTCTTGATAGCCACTGCTTGGCTTTTGATCATGAATTCCGTGTTTGCCATGTATTTCAACATCATCTCCTCAATCTCTGATTTCTTTTCTGGCTGTGGTGCAGCTGGAGTGTGATGTTGTTGTTGTTGACAAAATCCCAGTGGAAACTGTGGTTTTAGTGTAAATTGTGGCTGAGATGAATGAGGCTGAAACTGTTGGTTCGGATGAAACTGATTTTGCTATTATCCTTGGTTATTAGACCAACTAAAGTTCGAATGATTTTGGTTATTGGGGTGGTATGTGTTCTGAAATTGACCTTGGTCTTTTCTGTAGTTACTCACATACTGTACTGACTCCAAGCTGATAGCACATTGATCCGTGGAGTGTGACCCCACACAAATCTCACAAACGAAGGCAACTGTTTTCACTTTACTCTTTGCCAAAGTATCAATTTTCTTAGCCATAGCTGCCATCTGTTCCAACAACTGAGTAATCGCATCTACCTCCAACACACCTGCAACCTTGGGCTATGGCATCTGAGCTGTATGATTCTGATAATCATTCGCAGCCATTGTCTCAATAAGCGTATAGGCCTCGTTATAACTCTTTGCCCATAATGCTCCTCCTGCGACTGCATCCACAATTGGTCTCGTCTGCCATCCCAAACCATTATAAAAGGAGTTGATCACCATCTAATCTGGCATACCATGATGCGGACATTTTCTTAGCATCTCTTTGTAATGCTCCCATGCCTCATATAAGGACTCGCCCTATTGTTGCTCGAACTGAGAGATAGTCGTCCTCATCTTTGCAGTCTTAGCCATTGGAAAGAACTTGGCTAAGAATTTCTGTGCTAAATCCTCCCATGTAGTGATTGACCCTGACGGCAAAGAGTGTAACCAACTTCTAGCCTTATCCCTCAATGAAAATGGGAATAGCCATAATCAAATGGCGTCCTCCGTCACACCATTGTACCTGAATGTATCACAAATTTCAATAAAGCTCAATAGGTGATCATTAGGATCATCTGTAGCAGCACCCCCAAACTGAACCAAGTTCTGCACCATTTGAATAGTGCCCGGTTTAATATCAAAGGTATTGGCTGCTATCGCCGGTCTGATTATGCTCGACTGTAGTCCATTTATGTTTGGCATGCAATAATCTCGTAGAGCCCGATGCTCTTCCCTTTGTTTAAGTCTATGTTCCTCAGCCATTCTGAATGTTGTACTCTCTAACTGTGCTTGCAAATTTCTCTGCACGCTCGCTTTCCAACATCTTCTGTTTATGTTATCCTGTGCTGGTGTTAGTTCTGAGTTGGATGACCGCGTGTGCATAAAAATCTACAAGTACCTGAAACGAAAAAAAATAAAAAAAAATAGAAATAAGAAATGATCAGACTTGTCTAAGTCATACAATATAGCTTTAAACTACTGATGATTATTTAAATTAACGCCTTTCCCCGGCAACGGTGCCAAAAACTTGTTGCCTCTTTTATAGTTCTAATAAAAGAGCTCTAACTCATGCAAGCATACATGTGTCAACAAGTAATAAAGAGTAAGTAGAATATCAATCCCACAGAGAAAGTTGTTAAATTTAAACTATCATGCATCAATTAACTCACTGTATTTATATGCTTAGACTAATGACTAAAAGTGTTGAATTGAACTAATTGAGAATAACAACTAAAAATAAGAATATAAATGGAATAAATTTAATCTGGAAATAATGAGACCCTAACTTTATTTAATATTTCATCTAATCGCCACTATCATACAAGAAGTGTTCACATATCACAGGAAAATAGCCAAGAGCATGGATAGAGTTATAACCATTTTTCAATGCGATATAACCTACTTACACAGCATCTAAAGATGTTAGACTCCATGTAATGACCAATACAACCAAATTCACTATATATCTATGTGAAATTGCAATTATATTGATTTTAAGAACAAGCCCTTACTCTAGCTCATACGGTGAAACAGTTTATGTCTATCTGGTTCACAAAATACGTAAGCCATATACAATAGCCCCATATTCACATGTTATCATGATTACAATCCATACTTGCATGTTCATTGTCTATTCCATACAAATACTGAGACGAATGGTGATCAAGCATTCATACATGTAAAACAATCATGATAAATATCACATATGATATGCAAAACAACCCTAGCATTTAAGCGTGCAACCAAACTACATATTAAAATCCGTTAGAATCCCATAATGGAGTTTAGTTCATGACTGAACCAAAAGCCATTATGGGATCAACGCTAAACATGATCAATACGCGAACGATTGAAATAAGAAAGATAGAATGATCAAACCCAATCACTGAATAAAAATCAATGACAAATGCTTAAATCCTCATAGAAATCCAGTAGATAATAATGAAAATCCACAATGACAGAGAATCCCAAGAAGAATTAGAGAAGTAGACGTTTTGGCTTCGTTCTACATTGGAATCTCTCCCAAGGTGTAAACCCTAGTTACAATATGAAAATTACGTCAAAAGTATCAATCTTCCCTCTGACACACGTCAGAATTGTTTTTAAGACCACTTACACATCATTTAATTAAAATTAAAATAAAATAAAATCACAGCATCAGCATCGCACGCGGTCGCGCGCTCCTCTAGTATATCACTCACGCGGGCGCGAGACTTGCAGAAAGTTTGCCTTGTCCAGCCGGCCTCTCGCGCGGGCCCCCCCCATCTCAAAGCCATTCTGCCGCGCGGCCGCGCGGCTTGAATTCTACAGGTCCTGGTTCTGGTTCTGTTGCTGTCATGCTGATGTTGTTATTACTTGATTTTTCATGCTTGATCTTCTTCCATGCTTGGTCTCTATGCTTCATTGTACCTCCATGCCATGCACATCACCGCTTGTGCCTCGCCTTCACGCATCCATTAGCCTCATGCCCTCTAATATCACCAAAATTAAGCCGATTCCTGCACTTATCCACAAAAAGGAGTTTTAAATAAATGCAATGCAAAATAACATGAAATGCAACTAAAACACACTAAAATGTACTTGAGATGGGCACAATTCACATGAATTGGTATTCAATAAGTAGATAAAAATACCACTTATCAGTATGGAATTAAAAAATAACATGCGAGTATAGATTGTAATCATGATAGCATGCGTATATGGGGCTGTTTTGCTTAGCTTTGTATTTTGTGAACTAGATAGACATATACTGTTTCACCGTATGAGTTAAATAAGGGCTTGTGCTTAATTTCAATATGGCTTCAATTTCTCATAGACATATAGTGAAGTTGGTTTTATTGATGATTACGTGATGTCTATTGCTTGTGGATGTTATGTAAGTAGGTCATAATACATTGAAAAATAGTTATGTCTACATTAGTGCTCTTGGCTACTTTCCTGTGATACGTGAACGATCTTGCATGATGGTGGTAATTAGATGAAATATTAAATGAAGTTAGGATCCCATTATTTCCAGATTCGATTTATTAAATTTTTATTCATATTTTAGTTATTATTTGATTTTATAGTAATTTACAATCATAATCATAAGTATTAGTTTAAGCATATAAAAATAGTGATTTAGTTGATGCATAATAGTTTAATTTAGACAACTTTCTCCGTGGATCGATACTCGACTTACTCTGTATTGCTTGTTGACCCATGTATACTTGCATGATTTAGAGCTCTTTTGTTTGAACTAAAAAAAGAGGCAACACAACATTTTTCAACATGTTAAGAAAATCAGCGAGGCTGATATCTAGCTTGTTCATATGAAAAATTCACAACAATTGTGAAAGAAGTTCGGGAGTGAGTGCAAGATCAAATATTGGCTCAACTCTCCATCCATGACAAAACCTGTTGTCCTAATTGATCAATCAAATTGATAATGTTAAGGACTTTTATCTTTACTATAGTGTCATCGGTCATTCTAGATCGGAAGAGCTTCTTAGATATCTAATATCTAGCAGTCCTACTTTCCTTACCATTAACTACTTGATGTGTAGAAATATAGTAGGAGCATCCATAGTTTCATGCTGACGCTGAAACTCGTTACTCATGGATGCGAGCCTGATGCATTGAGCCAACTGTGCATCATCTTGCCACTTTCTAAAAGTAACAATCTCTTCCTCAAAGGCATTGTCTACAACCTTGCAGGGATAGGCGTATTAAGGACATAAGATAGCTTTTCAGTCATGAGAACTATTCTCAAATTCTTTAACCAATCCGATTAATACGGTCCGGTTAAATAACATCTAATATGCTTCGCAGTGATAGTGATTTAAACATTGTAAAATTCTATAAATGAATTTGTAATTAACAATATTTTAGTATATATTCTTTTATTAATTACCAAAATAAATTAGGTCTTGTTTTAAATTGGTATGTCCCACTATTTTCTTCAAACTATATTACCCTCAATCTATATAGTTCGACAAAATCTAATTAAGGATTTGCTAGTGAGAATAAGGATCTCATTTCAAATGTATATAGCCTTGTGTGTGCACAACAAACTATATATAAATAAATAGGTAGACAACTCTTGTCAATTACATTAACTATGTAACTCCTTGTATTTTGCCTTTTAAATCATTATGGTCAAGTGTGTGCACATCTGAACTAAAATGATTTAAGTTAAGTCAGACCCATCATTTCCATATAAGTGAAGAGAAAACTACAGCCCTTGTGTGTTTATAACAAAGCAGTAATGTTCAATTCCTTATAAACATCATATGTAATAAAAATAACATCTTAAATATTTAATACTTGCCTTGTGTGTGCACAACAAACTCATATTAAATATTTAATACTCTATTATTTTACCATGCTAGAAGGCGACGTTCGATATTCCAAATATCTTTGAACGTTACAACTTAATATAAAATATTTGAGGGGTTTGTTATTAATTTGTCTCATCTTGTTTAGCGCACATGCACACACACACACACACACACACACACACACACACACACACACACACACACACACACACACACATATATATATATATATATATATATATATATATATATATATATATATATATATATATATAATACGCGTCATATTAATTAACATACGAAGCATGTTTGCATAATATATAATATATAGTATAAGCATGCACATATAGAATACTATATTCTACCCAGATTGATTATGAACTTTTATTCTAGTTTGGTTCACTAGAGCCACCAAGTGAACCAAAAGGTCAAACCCTAGGGGTGCAAGAATTAATATTTAAATATAACTATTACATTTAAACTCGGACTCCATTACAAATGGGTCTTCAAGCGCTCCTTGCTCCTTGATCTCCAATTCTTCAAAATTAATTCTAACAATTCCTATTACAAAACAATTTAAAATAAATAGAAACCTTGATCAGCAGTTAAGGAAAAATACATAGGAGGGAGATAGAATTTATATTAAGGAAAAATTAGAGAAGACGAGATACGTAGACCCCATTTAATAAAACTCATACATTCATGCATCCAACTAAAATAAAATCCAATCATATTGGTCAATAGTCTATAATCAATCCCATTTATTATCATACACATCACCATATGCATCAATAAATAACATTCATCTCATAAATAATAAACATTCAATATATATACTGTTATCATTTAATGGGCAAAATTAGTTTGTATAAAATCTAATTTTGAATCAAAATAAACTTCTTTATTTTAATCCAAATTTAAATCAAAATAAACCTCTTTTATTTTAATTTATCCAATTTTGCATAAAATAAACTATTTTATTTTAATCAAAATTTTTAATCAAAATAAACTCCTTTATTTTAATTAATTATGGAATCCAATTCCAAGTAAAAAAAATTCCTTTATTAAAGGAAACACGGATTCTCTTTCCTATTCACAAATAAACTCCTTTATTTTGAATAATATGAAATCTTATTCCATATTTAAATAAACTCCATTATTTAAGAAAATTAGGATTCTCTTTCCTATTCACAAATAAACTCTTTTATTTTGAATAACATGAAATCTTATTTCATATCTAAATAAACTCTTTTATTTATGGAAACATAAAATCCAATTTTAACTCTAATTAGTTATCATGAAATCCAATTCCAACTCTAATTGGTTAGCATGAAATCTAATTTTAAAATTAAAATAAACTCTTTATTTTAAAATTAAAATAAACTTTTTATTTTAATTATAAAATAATTAAGATTAATATATATACCGTTTTATATATATATATATATATATATATATATATATATATATATATATATATATATATAGAATCAGGATCCTGTCCGGGAGTCCGGACAAGTCCTAAAATGCGGACCAAAATTTTTTTTTTTTACTTTTTTTTTGAAACAACTAAAAAAAAAAAAATTTATGGAACTGAAATTTTTCCATAATACAGTGTTTTGGGTGTGTTTTTAATACCTATACCAACCAATGTATGTACAGTCTGCCCAGACTGTACATAAATGTTTTGGTATAGGCATCCAAATCACGCCCAAAACACTGTATTATGGAAAAATTTCAGTTCCATAAAATTTTTTTTTTTTTAGTTGTTTCAAAAAAAAAGCAAAAAAAAAAAAAAGGTCCGGATTTTGTTAAAATCCGAGAGTCCGGACCTGATCCGGACTATATATATATATATATATAACTATTATAATCTTAATAATTTTAAGCTACCTGAATTATGAATCCTCCAGATTCACGTGACCAGCAGCAACAATAATATATATATATATATATATATGATAATATATATTATTATTAACAAAAGGAATCATGGAATTAATGAAGCAAACCCTGAATCATTGGCAAACCGTGAATCCTGTAAACATATTTACGCTAGTAATCATGCATGCTTCCAAATTCGTGAATCTCTGATATAAGAAATCATATAATCATTATATATATAATGGTGACCACGGCCCACGAATTTGCGAATTTATAATATATATTAAATCAGCCAAACAACACCGATCATACAGATTGACCACGGGTTCAGCCAAAAAAAATAAAATCAGAATTCGCGAACGTTTTTTTTATAATAAATTTTATACAATAAATTATGTTCAATTAAATTGTTCTAAACACATATTAGTATACATGTCAAATTAAAACAATTAATAATTCGCATAAAGAGTTTGCTCTGATGCCACTGCTAGGTTTGTAATATTTATGAACGCAATCAAATTTGCATAAAATAAGAGGAAGCATGAAAAATCAGAGTTTTAAAATTTTACAAACCATAAACCCGGATCATCCTTTATGCACAATTATTAATTAAACAAAAAATATGAAGAACAAGAATCATACCCTTGAAGATTCGAGCTTTCTCAGGTACAAGTTCACCTCCAATCTTTTTCGCGTTCAACTTGAATCCACCAGGTTTGGTTTCTTCCTTTGATCAACGTTAGCCACCCAAGTGTTTGGCCTCTAGAGATGATCCACCAAGGAAGAAAAAAGATTCAAGAAGATGGGTGTGACACCCCCAAATCCGGGTATCTTCCAACCCAACAGATGGTGCTACACGGTACTTATAACTGTACATTCATTTTATTGAAACGACATCAAAATGTGTGTATCAACGACATTCTTATTACATTAATAATATTAATTCCCGTTTCCAGGTTCTTAAGCCATTACATTCTTTGTTCATCATACTATGATATATACAACTTACTAGTTTATTACAAGGTAAACTAATCGTTCATCTTCGCCTTAACTTTATCCTTGTCGGATCCCTCTGTTCGTTCGGTCCTAGCTGCATTCATATGATTCAAGCAAGAGTGAGCATAACAAGCTCAACAAGTACAATTATTTTTTTAAACAACATGCTTGAAACATAGGAATCGTATATCTTCAATAACTGGATAATAATTATGAAATACTATCAATAATTCAAAATAGCATTTCTTTTCCTTCAAAACGTTTTACAATAACAATATTCAGTAAAACATCAATTCTGGCTCAAGACCATGAGCATTTCATAATTTCTTTGAAAAGGACAACCCGACACTAAGTCCGTAAGTCCGTAATATCTTACGAGCACTTCTGGGTGATCAGCCCATAGTACTCTATGTCGATCAACACTACATCCATTAAATGTGCGTACGTTTAAGTTTTGGCAACCTCGCGTGCCCATCGAATAATCAATGAAAATACATTTGTTTATTCATACTCAGGCTTACCTTGAATTCGTACCAAACAATTGGCGTAGGATAGCGTTAACAATTCTATATTGAAAGACTTGTAAATAAATCAATCAACTCTTCAAGATTAGTCTAGCCGAGATAAAACTGGCATCGACCCTTTAGTAAAACACTTCATGCTTCTTATAACATGAATCACAAAAAAACTTGGCTAACACGAAGGTTAGACAAGCGTTTTAAGAAAAACTTGTCTTCAGCGTCTGCTACAGTAAAAATAACTCTTCTTTTTAGTCTTTACGGTCTCTACAATACATAACCAGATAACATACCACATTAGGTCATAAATGAACATACATGGTTCCTAATGAATCTTACCCTTCATCTTAATCTAATCCCGTATTAGATTTGTTATTATTGGTTCCGGCTTGCTGTTATAAATTACATCATTCTTACCAACTTCTTTCTCTTCTATGCCTTACGTAGATTTACTTCATTAATCCAACTCGTTTCGAGTTAATCATCCTTCCTCATGGCTTACTTACATTATTAATCGAAAATCGATCGTCATTTGTTAAGTAAACTTTATTTCATATCGTTTACGTTCACGTATTACTTAACAACATTTAGTTATAACTTTCAATGTTATAGTCATTATTATTATTGAATACAGTTCACGTTCCTTATACTTTACGTTCGTCGTTTAACTACTCATTAAACAACATTAAATTCCTAAAGTCATCACTATAACAGTGATTTAGGAAAGGTCTTATCATGTTCATTAAGTAATTACATAACCCATACTGGTATCGCAAACCATTGGATTTATAATCAACTTGGTCAACAAATTTCTACAGCCGACTTAGCACATTACGTTGTTCTCATTACTTTCATCTTCAATTTATTATTACCTTTAATCATCATACATTAAGTGTCTAACAATGCTTTAACAATGTTATATTAACACCTTATTTCATTACTAATGAGTTATCTTTCCTTCTATACTTGTAAACATTCTTGTCTGTCAAAACTCTGGGACTGGCTCCGCGACGCCACACTTAGCTCTTTATCTCGCGCCGCGGCGTGAGTTAGCAGTATGCCCTAACATTGTTATGACACTGTGACGCCAGCATTTGACCTTGGGTTGGCGCCGCGGCGCCAACTCTGTGCCTCAGATTGTTTGCAAAATTTGAAAATTTTACGAAACTCCCGGACTCATAACTTCTTCGTTATAAGTCCGAATTGGCTCATTCAAATTCAAAAATTGCATGATCTACACATTCATGAAAGAATTTTATCTATTTGACTTCGTTTTCTAAAATTTCATCTATTAGTTCATTTTAACGAAAACGATAAACGTTCGTGAACGTTCAAAGCTCGTTTCTTCGTTCTAAGTCAGAATCCGGTCATTTTTGAGTCTGCAACTCTATAATGCCAAATATGACTTGTATCCATCGAAAACCAACGTTTCTGAGTTCAAACACAAAATACGACTTCCATTCCGAGAATTTCACGAATTCGACGCTTAACGTCCAATCATGTGAATTCCGGCATAACTTGGTTACTAACGATTTGATCATTGTTCTAAATGGATTCTAATCATCATATAAATATTTTAAACTACTTATTACATTAACTTATTTTCAAATTAGGTTTTGGCTTATTCTTCATAAGTTCATGACTTATCAACTTATAACTTTCATGATTTCATTTACTTATGACTTATTATTGATTTAAGTCCTTTACTCAATGTTCTCATATCATATCCAACATACTAACTTCATATGACAAACATATTACAAGTTCATCATAAGTTATCAACTTATTTAGGTTCAAGATGCTTCTTCATAACTTATTCGGCTTAAGTCCATTCATAACTCAATTCTTATATGTTCTTAGCATATATGTTCATTAATTACAGTACTTCTCTTATCATCCTGTTATGATAGAGATTGAAGAATATTGGACACAAGATCATTACCTTTGATGTCTAACTTCTTCTTCTTCAAAAATCTAACAAAGGAAGTTTTGACTTAAAAGTGCTTATTCTCTCTAACCAATAACTTGCTTAACTTGAGAGGATTTGGGAGAAATTTTAATCAAGCCATCAAATGAATTGAGAGCTCTCTATTTATAGGCAACCCAAAGTGAGGGTAGAATAGTCATTTAGGCCCTTCATCTCCTTAATCCCACCTCCTTATTAACCTCCTTACTATTCATTACTTTGGCTCTAAGTAAACTTGCTAGCCACACTAATTTCTTGTTCACCACAACACTTGATCATCACATAAAGTACTTGGGCATCACACTTACTTATCCATTAAGTTAACTTGTTAATCACATAGCTTATCTTTTGCTTGTTCATCACATAAAAGCACTTTTGCTTGCTCATCACTCATAAGCACTTTACTTAGCCTTTAAGTTACTTAACTTATCATTTGTTTAACCCTTAAGTCTGCTTGCTCATCACACAAAGTTCTTGCCCATCAAGTCTACCCATGGGTTACACCATGGATCCTACTTATCCAATGGATCATTACATTGGACTTACTTAATTAATCTAGCTTATTCCTTGTTTGGCTTGCATTACAATAGTTTGGACTTTACAATTAGCTTGCATTGGGCTTACACATTAATTCCTATTGGACTTACCCATTTCTACACTTGGACCTTATCAATTCTCATTGGACTTTACAATGTTCTACACAATCCTACAAGTCCATTACATTTGGCTTAAAGCCTTATAACGTATAATTTACGTAATAATCTTATATTCCACTTCGTATACTTATTCACATACGACATACCATAATTCATTCATACTCATTTAACACCTCGTATTCATTACCTCGTACAATACCTACGTATTATACGATCAACGCTTTAATTCATTATACGTATTACATTTTCTTCTCGGAACTCACTTTCCCTAATCGTTAGGTTTTAAGTACGCAGGCGAAAAACTGCGCTTGCCATAACTGAAATATTATTGGATATTCTATCTCACCTCGATATTCTATCATTACGTATTTCTCGGAAGTTCAAAAATTATTCCCGAGTAGAAATATGTGAATAGTGTTTTTTTGAAAAATTTCTCGGAAAACTTTTATTTTCGTCTTGGAAATTCAAACACTTTAATTCTATCACGTAGCCAAAATACTACGACATTCCAATATGTCTAGGTCATAGAACGACCTTCAATTAGCTTACTCTCATAAATAAATAAATAATTAATTAAATTCATTTAATCCACATAATAAAAATAAAAATTTAATTTTCAAAAATCCAAAATTTTTAGGGCGTTACAATGGGTGTTTTGCTAAACCCTAGTTTTCTATCTCTATAAAAATATGTACTCTCCAACTATTGGAATTGCGTATGTTGTGAAAAAGTCAACAACAACTCTACACCCATAATACGACTCCTCTTATTAAGAATAATTAATTAAACTTTTAATTAATTAGCCTCCTAATCTTATTAGGAATAAATGAGAGTATTTTTATTAATTAATTCCCAAACTCCTTTAGGAATTAAATAATAGTAATAGTAATAATAATAATAAGACTCCTCTTATTAATTTATATTTAATATTTCTAAAATATTAAATAATAAATATTAAGCTATTTAATTTATTCTATCACCATAGATTAAATTAAAGATACTTAACTTATTATTACGATTATGCCATTAACTTCCTAAATAATTATTCTTCCTTTTATGGTGTGACCCTTTAGGTTCTCCATATTAAACCGGTTGTGAATAAATTAATTAGAACAATTCTAATCTTATTTACATAAATAAATTAAACGATTAATTTATTTAAATAAATAATATTTATTCTACAATAGGGATAAGCCTCCCTAGCGACCAACGACTTTCCAGATAATATAGATTTCAACATTAATCATAAAAGAACCTTTGAGTAAATAGTTACCGTATAATTCAATCCTTCTACTATACAATGTCCCAATTAAATAAAAGACATAAAATTACTTTCAAGTCTTATTTATTTAATTATATGTATTTCGACTCTTAAATGCACAACTCCAAATAATGAAAATTAGAAACTCCTTTCTAATTTCATTCTGCCTTGGCTAAGGACTACTGGGTTGTCATATATCGAATCACATATGACATTTCTCTTCTTTTATTAGAAGTGGTAGATTCTTTATTGATCATACATTATCTTCATGTACAATTTATTATACCCAAGCATACCCTTTGATATATCCTAAGGGTCTTAAGGAATAAGTCAAAGTATAACTCATCATACACAAGATACTATGATGATCTCAAGTCCAAGGATCACTTGTACTACTATCACTACAGAAATTCCTATTGACATTCAAGTAAAACTCCATTAGGTATTCCTTAGCGAGTCACGTTCAGTGAACTTATTCTCTAATAAGCACCTACATACTTGCTTTAGTGTCTCCACACAAATAATCATGAAATCAATCATCCTCATCAAATGAGCAAGAAACGTATGTACCAATCTATCCGGATTCACTAATCCCCGATTTAGTAATCCAATGATTGGGAACTATTTTAGTTTTAAGCTTTCTAAGAATTTAGATCTCATTAGAATGATCATCATCATTATTCTGAAAGCATTGTTTAAAACTATGGGTTTATCACATATTATAAAGCAGCATCATGTAGATAATTAAAAGTCTTTAATAAATTAATACTTTTTATTAATAAATGAATAAGATTGTTACAAAGTATATGCTTTATCATCAAACATGATTGGCTTGTGTGCATACTACTTTCAAGTTATAGATTTTAAACATATTGATTCATTTCAATTATGAGTATATCACCACCATTGAAGTAAACTATATCATATGAGACTTGTGTGGTGTTATGATTTGGAAATGGCTTGAAGCTAACCCATTTTGGCACTACCAGGGACCGGCGCAGCTGCGCCGTCCCAACAGTTTAAAATGGCGCAGCTGCGCCAGTGTTCAGTCTGAGAAAGTGAGTTCCTACTGTAGCACTGAATTGGAGCATTAATATTATATGTGTGACATTAATAAAACATGGGATAAGAATACATTATGTTGATATGAAGTATCATGTAATGTAATAAAATCATAAGTGATTTTTAAGCAGAAATAATTAATATCTGTGTATTCCAGAAATTGGGATAGAAATTATGTGTATACACCGGATAGATAATATTAAATAATATGATAAGGTGGTTATGTGCCTAGAAAAATATAATTATAGAGCTACCCGGACAATAATACCTAACTGTGTTATTTTATTTACGTGTATTTAATGTACATGGATTTTATGATATAAGTATCTAATTAATCCCTAAACTCCCAGTATAGTAATACTTGGACATTAAAAACCCATTTTTGGTTAGTAAAGTAACTAAACTTGGAATTTGCTAAGCTTGTTGTTGATATTTGCTCTTGTCCCAAAATGAGTGTCATAATGGTACATGAACAGTAACCTACACCTTATATATATAACTTCCAAGTCTTTGATTATTGGCTAGGAAGGTAGCTGATGGTGGGTGGTTGAGCAACCCTTTAAGAACCAATGTATTCTCCTTCTACATTTCAGTCTCAACCTTCCATACAAAGCTAATTCCCAGTCCAAAGTTCTTCTATAAATAGTAGCCCAATTTTTAGTTTTTACGTTGTTTTGTTTTGTCTGTTGCAACACTGAGAATTTGAGCTTGTGTGTGTATTGTCTAAAGAAGAATTTAGCAAGCTCAGAAGAAAGAAACTAAGTTCTTTAAGCTTCAAGAGGTATAAAATCTTGACTTTTGTTCTTGGATTGGGTTTTGTCAAATTCGTGTAATTCCTTAAAATTCTTTGTTAATCAAAGTGAATTAGCATGCTATAATGTGTTTAGGAAGTAGCTTACATGTTTGAACTATCAAATGATAGTATGTAGCATGTTTAAATCAAGGAGAAAGGTTGAGGTTTGATGATCTAAATAGAACAGGTTACTGCTTCTGGTGCAGGCATGGCGCAGCTGTGCCTTATTTGTACTAGGGTGCAGCGCAGCTGTGCCGTACTCAGATCTAGTTGCTGGTTTCTGTTGGTTATATGTGTTACTAACTTGATTTTATGACTTCGATACATAACTATAGAGGAGTATAACATGATCTGTAAGGTTTTCTTGTGTAGTATGAAGTGATCAACACATTTTAGTAAGAGATGTATAATGAAAACTTAAAGTTTAGAGAACAAACTTTGAAGTAATATATGTCTTACAAGTTCTGAACTTATGAGTCCATATACATGACTGATTTGGAACCTAAATGATGATGATATGTGATTTATAGTTGTTGTATCCATGACCAACTTGATAAGCTTTGTGCTAGAACTTAGTTTGAAAAGAAAAGCTTAGTTAAAGCTAATAAACATGTTTTTAAACATAAGTTGCATATTATGTGAGTACTTAGATACTAAAGTAGTAAGATGTCATGTTATAACTATAATACCCCTAAACATGATTCACATATATTAAGCATGATGATAACTTAACCGAACATGAGTTTAGAGCATGATTTGAAGTGTTAAACAATGTTAGTTGTGAATAAACGATATGAACATCACGAGCATGTGTATTAACAGATTTAGTGATCTCTATGTGGACTTATGACAAGAATTGTAAAGCATGATGATTTCATGACCTTTTACGTTTTAATGACATTTAAATTATAAGTTAAACTTATGGTAATGAACTCAAGTATGATCATGTGTTATATGTTAAACTCTAGCATGTATGTATGTATGTTAATATGTATGTATAGGTGTATGTTAGAGTTGGGCTGAAGTCAGGAAGTGCAGAAGCTCCTTCCCTAAGCCTAGACCAGGCGCAGCTGCACCGTCCTGCAGTTTTGCCAGATTTTGTTTTTGGTTTGAAGTTTCAAGGCATGCTTATATGATTACTTTACCTTGTAATGTATGGCCAATGTGCCATATAATGTGTTGAAAAGCATGTTATGTGATGACTTGATTCTTTTAAGTGTAGACTTGTACTAGTTTACACATACTAATTGAAAAGACCGACTTGTTAATATTAGTTCGTTTCAACGCAAGTAATTAAAGCTAGAATTAATTGTAGCTGAGTAAACAGGCAAGTTTCCTAAACTTACTTCAATTATTATTGAGCAAGTTTCCTGAATTCTTACTCTTTTATTGAGAAAATTTATATTGAGCAAGTATCCGAACACTATTTTATTGTGTTGCAATGTTTCCTAGCTTACACAACTTTGTTTGTTGTGAAAGTTTTGTATCCTTCTCATATTGTATTGAGAAGGTTATTGTTGAATTGAAAGTTATTCATTTAAGCTTGAATCTTATTTCCAAGCATGCTATTAAGTGGTTTAATTAATTTACAATTATTCCACATCGATATTTTTGATATTCGCACTTGGTGCACTTGAGTTCGTATAGTCTTGGACTTGTACATCATTTAAAGTTCAATAATTCTTGAGCTATGTTAGATAGAGTCTGAACCTTTTTTCGGTCAGACAAACTTATGAAGTTTTATAAAAGCTATCCAAACCAATTGATGGTAAGGATTCTTAGACTGAAAGACCATCCCTTCTATGATAGGGAGTACCCCAGGTATGTAATATAAGATACACAGAGCAGATTTAAATGTTATACATATACATAGAGTACGTGAGGCTGATCCCCTCAAGTACTTATTCTGTAGCCAGTAACCAAAGGGTCAATTAGCTATTGATTCCATTGGAGTGTTATAGTTCAAAGTCTACTTGACTAGCAGTTATTCTAAAAGCAAATCATTATCTTTGCTTATAATATTCATATTATTGAATCCTTCAGATATTCATATTGTTGAATCCATTGCTAGATATTTTTCCATTCATAATAATATATCCTTATTGTTGTATTTATTGCTCATCCTTGCTATATCATGAATTATATTGCAGCTAAGCCCAAGACCTCAGGGAAAGACAGGGGTAAAGGAAAGATGTAGGATAATGGCAAGGAGCAGACATTTCCTTATGCCTAGTTTAAATTACTATTATGTAATATGAACCCCAATGTTTACTTTAGGGTATGTTTGTAATATGATATTAAGGTTATTGTATCTTGGGACTAGTAACACCTTTTGAATGAACGACATACGTTTATTATAATCTGCATTTTAGTCACCGTATGTTGTTTAGAGGTGGATGTTTGTATTTTATCGTGATGACCAAACCGGGGTCAGAGGACCCGGATTCGGGGGTGTCACAATATATGATTATCCATAGTTTATGATCGAGACTCAAGATTCACTTCAAGATTTTGGGTTAGTTTGCAAAAAGCTATGGGCACGAATTTACGATTTAGTTCGGCATATCATCCTCAAACGGACGGGAAATCAAAGAGGACTATTCAAACTCTGGAGGATCTATTAAGACTCTGTGTCCTTAACTTCAAAGGAAGTTGGGACAAGTTCTTGTCATTAGTGGAATTCTCTTATAACAACAATTATCAAGCAAATATTGGCATGACTCCATTTGAGGCGTTGTATGGAAGAAAGTATCGTTCTCCAGTATGCTGGGATAAGGTGGGTGAAGCAACGTTGTTGGGACCAGAATTGGTACGTATGACTACGGAGAAGATTCAAAAGATCCGACAACGTATAAAAATCTCACAAGATCGACAAAAGAGTTATGCTAATTTTTATTGAAAGGACGTGGAATTCAATGTTGGTGATAATGTGTTGTTACATGTTGCTCCATGGAAAGGAGTTACGAGATTTGGAAAGAGAGGAAAGCTCAATCCTCGATTCATTGGCCCATTCGAAATCCTCAATCGAGTAGGAACTGTGACTTATAGACTCGCCTTACCGCCAAGTATGTCTCGTGTTCATAACGTTTTTCACATATCCATGTTACGTAAATATGTGGAAGACCCGAACCACATTATTGAGTTAGAATCGGACGAAATAGCAGAAGAGTTAACGTATGGAGAGGTTCTTGTTAAAATCTTGGATAAGAAGGAACATATTCTACGCTCCAAGGTTATACCTCAAGTTAAAGTTTTGTGGAGAAACCACGATGTTGAGGAAATGACCTGGGAGTAAGAATATGAAATGAAATCAAGGTATCCTCATCTCTTCGTCATACCAGGTACGTACCCTAGTTTCGAAGAGGAAATTTCATAAGAAGAGGAGGTTCTATGATCCCAACTTTTATGAATAAAGATTAATTTTTCTCAAAATATATTTTTGAATATTATAGTGTGGATTTGATATAATGTTATAGTTGTGGGCAGTATTTATAAATTTTGCAAAGTATGCAAGTTATCATAAAATATTCGATTGGCCGAGAAATATTCGTTTTAATAGGGAATATTCGTACGACGACACAATCATTGGTGGACCCCACAACGAAATTATTGTCGGATTGAGAAAACGACAGAAATATTTTTTTATGAAAATAACGACGGAAGTTTTACTGTTAAAACTGTTGAAATACCCTGTGGTAAAAATACACGGTATTGATTATTGATGCTTACGTGAGAAGTCACTCAGTTATATTCAATTATTGCTACAGTAATTGCTACAGTAATTGCTGCATAGTATCTCACGTTATTTGATTCAATTATTGTTAGTATCTTATATATTATTAAATCAATAATGGACACGACAAAATTATTCATATTATTATTTACAATATTGAAGATGTCTAGAAAGTTCTGTTGAGGAGAGGTTTGGTCACCTAATTGCACGTCATAGGGAGAAATCCTTATCGGAAAGCCCCCATCTTTCATGGGAACGATCTGGTTGTTAAATATTGCGAGTTATAATAATGATGATAAATGTTAAAAATAATAAGGGGATTTTTATGAAGTATTTGAAGTAAATTTTGCTTATTATATAAACCCCCATTTACCCATTTTTTCAAAATAATTGGTAGAAAGTTTTTAGTATATATATGTATATATAATTATTATTATATATATATATATATATTATATATAAAATGTGCAGGTGTGTGCATGTGAATATATGATGCCGTGTGTGTGTGGGCGTTTATATATATATATATATATATATATATATATATATATATATATATATATATATATATATATATATATGATAATGACATTTTGGCGGGGGGGGGGGGAAGATAACGTAGAATGGAGGGAGTATTATTATTATATATTTATATTATAATAATTTTTTTTATGAAAAAATAGAATATATTATATTTTAATTGCATAGTATTTTACTATGCAGTGCACAGTAAAAAACTTGTGAATTTAGTTCGGCGTCCGTGATTTCGTTCTATTTTTGTACTATGCAGTCCGTAATTTTTAAATTCAAATAGATTCCTTTCCATTCTCCTATAAATAGGATGCGTATTTAGAATTTAAAATCACACCAGAATCAGAGAATTCTTCTTCTATAGTATTGAGCATATTTCTTTCGAGTTTTAGGAAGCTTTTAGTGTAGAAAACAGTTCATGTTTTCTTCAAGAATATCCCCGCTATAACTGTTGGAATACTCTCCTTTTTAAGGTAAGGGATGTTATTTTTGTTCAGTATTTATATGAAATAATATTTTCTTCCATACTCTGTAGTATGTAAGTAATATTATTTCGTTTCAGATTTCGAATTCTATACTCATTTTGTTAAAGTTTTGGCTTTTATACTCCATGAAATTAGTATAATATCCTTGATATTTTCGCTTCATCCAGTATCTTTTCATGGAAATATTATTCTTAGCATTCTTGATAAGTTTTAACTTTTTTATGTTGGAGTACTATTCACGGGATTACTATTCCTAAAGTTACTATTCATGGAGTACTATTTACCTGGTTACTATTCACCCGCAGTACTATTCATGATAAAAATTGGTTTCTTTTCGGTCCAAATCATTTTTGATTCAATATTATTCTTGAATTTTACTCCACGAAGCAGTATCATGTTGACAATTTGGACATTAGTGAATTCTGGATAAATTAAATTATAAATCTTTAAAATTTATCCTTTACTTTCATTTAATTGAATTCTTATATTATTGTCATCATCCTCATGCTTATATTGTTATGAAAGTCATCTTTGACCCGTAGTGCATAGATGGACTTGGTATAATGATGACCAGGGATTATTCGGAATAATCATGACCGTAATGTTACAAATGATGTGATAAAAGTCCTCATTGGTCCGTTGTGCATTGATGGACAGTTGTTGGCATGATCATGACCATTGATGAAAACACGAATATCCTTGGCCCGTAGTGCATGGATAATTTATGGTCATGATACTAATGAATATCCTTGGCCGTAGTGAATGGGTGATTCGATGATGTGGATTATTTATTAAGCTGAGTCTCAGCGATAAAATTGATGATAAACTTTTTAAATCATAGAAGATAGTAGATATCATGCTTTACGTGACTCTTCTAATGGATTGTTTGTTCCGCTGCAGTTAAACTTGATGTCTATTGTATTTTATTAGTTTAACAATTTTGAAGGCTAACGATAATTTATTCTGCATTATCTTAGTCATAATATTTCTTACTAGCTAGTTGAGCTCACCCTTTGCTTTCATTGTTCTCTTTAGGAAATGAGAACATAGCCGGGACAAGTCAGGGAACAGAGTGATGGTCCGAGATGTTGCATTATTAGTCCTCACTATTCTGTGAAATAGTGTGATAATAATTATAATGAGGACTCCATTGGGTGTGGATATTGTCTAGAAGACAATATTCGTTTTAAAACTCCCAGCTTATATTTTGTCGTACTTTTCACGATAATTGTATAATTAAATTGTATTTGAATTCTGTACCATGTATTTGGCGACTCAGAATGGGTGATTTATACTGTGACGCCCCCAAAATAGGTATACATCACCCATCTTGGGTCGCCAAATACATGGTACTGAATACAAATACAAACTTAATTATACAACATGAAATGTGAGTTTTAATACAAATATTATCTTCTAGACAATATTCAAACTCAAAATATGTCCTCATTTATTATCACACTATTTCACAGGATAATGAGGACTACTAATGCTATCATCTGGACCGTCACTCTGTTCCCCGACTAGTCCCAGCTATATTCTCATTTCCTGAAGAGAATAATGAACAACTAGCCCAGTAAGAAATATTATGACTAAGATAATGCAGAATAAATTATCATTAGCCTTCAACAGTGTTAAACTGATATAATATAATAAACATCAAGTTTAATTGTAGCGGAACAAGCAATCCATTAGAAGAGTCAAGTAGAGCACGATATCTACTATGTTCTATGATTTAAAAAGATTTTCATCAAATTTATTGCTGAGACTCAGCAGAATAAATAAACCACATCGTCGAATCATCCCTGCACCACGACCAAGGATATTCATGTAATCATCAATGGTCATGACTATACCGAATAATCCCTGGTCATAATCATACCAACAACTGTTCATCAATGAACTACAGGCCAATGAAGACTTTTACCACATCATTTGTAACATTACGGGTCATGATTATACCAAATGATCCCTGGTCATAATTGTGATAACCCAGGATTTCGAATAATCCAAATTTTTGAGAATTTTTTTTAAATTAATATTAATATTAATTACCAATTTTGTAACAAGTATCTGTGATACGAGTCTCGAGAAAGTTAATTTGTGTATTGACAAATAAATTTAGAGTAGAGTTGTGCTTAACAACTTTAGAAAACCCTAACCCTAATTTTCGGATATGGATTCGATAGAAAATACAATTAAAATAATTGTATTGTTGATTATGTGTTTGTACGATTTAGAAATGTTGATCAATAATTGATCGGATAAGGTTTGTAATTAATAAACCTTAATAAGGGATTTAAAACCCTAATCTTAAATTTAAAAAATAAATTGTACAATTAAAACCCTAATTGTACGCCGGGAAATCCTAATTTCAAAACCGGGAATTGTAAACCCTAATTAGGCAACCCTAATTTTTATTAGCATGCCTAAAGTGTTTGATAAACTTAAATATGATTAGAAAGCTCTAATTATATTTTTGTATGTTAAATTTCTATTTTAGAAACATTAATTTTATTTTAGAAAATTTATTTTTCTAATTTAAACCCTAAATTTGAAAATTGTGGGTACTAGAATTTTTAATACCTAAAGGGTTCAAATCTTACACCCTAATCCAATCTCAAAACCCTAAGGGTTTGTACAAATTCCATGTTTACAATTTAAATTAAATTGCTAATGACAAAATTGCCCTTTATGGGATTTTTATGAGATAGCTTGCAAATTTTGTCCAAATCTTTAGTAGGTTACCTAACATGTTGAATTTGTGGCCTAAAAATCTCAGCAAAATCCAGTTAAAAATCGTCCAGCAGATCAGATCTAGCAACTTAGCATATTATATAAGAGATTCAAGAGAGAGAAAGTCTAGAAAAATTGCCATTTTGCTCATTTGCTCTCACCAACTCTCTCTCTCCACTAAACCCACGAAAATCTGTAGTAGATCAGTCCTAGAAACAGCCTCAATATCAATCATAAACATATTGGAGAATCAAGATCAAAATTTGGGCAAGAAAGGTATAACCCTATTTTTATTTTTGATCTTTGTTGCTTGAGAAATTTTTGTGTTTATGTGTTTAAGATATTGCTAGAAGATGTTTTTAGTTGATCTATGTTGATATAACACGGATCCATAACATCAAATGGCTTTAAAATGGTGTTTTTCAAAAAATTGTCAAGAACACTATCTGTGGTCTGACAAGCTAATGTCAGGTACCATAGATCCGTGTCTATTTTTGATTTTTCTTGTTTTATGTTTTGAATTGGTAGCCTGGTAGGAGGTCTTTAATCTGTAGTTGGTATTACTGCTAAATGATGTCTGGATCGGGAGTTATTAATGGTCAAAACCCGTTGACCGGAATTGACCGAGTGACTTTCTGGGTAACCCAGAAAGTGAGAATCCGTGTCTGACAACGTTTTCAAATTACTTGATCTGTCACGTTTTGTACGTTTTGTTATTGTTGTTATCATAAATGTGTAGTCTGTTATCGTGACTATAGATTAATGGCTTTATATCATGTATTTGATCAACATAGAGAATTTAGAAAGCGGTCAAAGTAGCCTACTCGGCATGAATGTATGTTTTCTGGAATTTTCAGAAAACGCATGAACACGGTTTTTGTCAGAGTTTGACCGGATTGTATCTTGTAGATCTGTTGTTGTTAAACTGATGTGTTGCTTTGTGAGTGTTCTTTGACATACGGTCTATAATGGTAAACCTTTAAATCACATAAAACACGACCAGAACATGGATTAAAATAGGCTAAAAAGTGACCGGTTGATGTTCTGGGTTTCTGAAGAAACCCAGGTATGGTCTGACATGCTTTTTGCAAGTCCAGATCTCGTTGATGTGTTATGGATTGATCAAGATGTTGGTTGTGTGTTGTAGTATTACATTTTGGCTACACGATCACACTTCAAACAAGTCCAGAAACCATTTTGGTTGAGAATTAAAGGCAGTCAAAGTAGCACATTGAAGCTGTCGGCTGTCAGTGTTCTTGAGCTCAAGAACACCAACAGCGACGCTTTGTGTCGCTAAAGGGCTTTAGCGACGGTTTATTTAATTTTTAATTTCAGAATTTCCGGTAATTAATTAAAAATTAGAAATAAATTCTAAAAATTACCAAAAATGATTTTAAAAATTATTTTAAATTATGAAAAATAATTTTTGACCAATTGGAATATTTTTCTTTAATATTTATAATTATTTGAATATTAAAGTTATTTAATTTATTTAATTAGTGTATTAAATAAATTAGAGAAACATGATTTAATATTATGAAAAATCATTTTAAATAAGAATAATGTATTTAAAAATATTTTGAGTTATAAAATGTAACTTTTAATATTTTTGGAGAATTTTCATTAGTAATTTAATATTAATGTTATTAGATTTATTTGATTATTAAATTAAATAAATAAGATAAAAATGATTTTAATGATTTAAAAATCATTTTAATTGAGAATAAAGTGTTAGAAAATATTTTAAATTATAAAATATAATTTTTAATATTTTTGGAGAATTTTCATTAATAAATTAATATTAATGATGTTTGATTTATTTAATTGTTATATTAAATAAATGAATTAAAAATGATTTTATTGATTTAAAAATCATTTAAAAATGAGAAAAATGGTTTAAAAATATTTTAAGTTATAATTAATGACTTTTAATATTTGGATAATAATTTCATTAATATTTATATATTAATGGTGATGATTTAAAAATGATTTTAATTACTTTAAAAATCATTTAAGTAGAATATTGATGATTTAAAAATATTTGAAGTTATTGATGATAACTTTAATATTTTGGAATGTATGTTATTGTATTTGGATATTATTAAATATTAATAATGATAAGATTATTTGATAATTAAATCATTTAAAAATGATTTAAGTGTTTGAAAAATTATTATAAATTATAATAATTGTTTGATAATTATTAAAAGCTTCCAAAAAATATTATAATTGATAATTGACTTATCTAAATTAATATTGAAGCTTAGAGACCAAGTTTAATTGACAATCAATGTGTTAATTGTTGGGTAAGGTGACCAGAACACCGAGAATGGACCGAAGTCCAACCAGACTGAACTAGTTTGATTTGTTAAGTGTTTATATAGGTTATAAACACTGTTGTGGCTATGTGGTACTGTGTTTAGGAGAAGTTTGACTGTGAATTACAGTGTTGTGTGTTATGTGAATTATTGTGCTAATTGTTAGACCGATATTATTGGTTATAGGTTTTTTGAAAGCAGATAAGTATATTGTGTAGCTGTAATCAGCGGAAGAGGCAAGTTCCCTAACTCAACCTTGAGTTATTTTATTCAATTATTATTGGTGGATAATTATTGCTAATTATGCCACGTCCAGGGATTTATTGTTGAAATTAAATTATTGAATTAGAATATATATTCGTAGAATTATTGTTGTTGGATATTCATATCTGTAGAAGTTAGAATTGACAGTACAGATAATTCCTGTTTATTGTCAAATTATAATGAGAAATGTCTTAGCTAATTATTCTGGCTAGACGAACAATTGTTAGAACTTGGTAGATTCGAGAAGATAAATTCGATTATTATTGAAAGATTGATGCCAATTATTTCGGCTCGACCGAGAAGTAAATAAAATTTGAAATACCAGTATTTCGTTGTAAAATCAAATTTTTATTCTAAGACTGAAAAGAACAACCTTTTATATAAAGGGAACATTTTGTTGGTCGTAAATTCAACCTTTGCGCGTGTTTTGAGTATTATGCATAATATAGGGTACAATAAGCTGATCACTTATTGTACTTACAGAGGGGTATGATTTAATCTTTATGGTTATCTGATACACCTGAGTATTTATCAAAGTAAATCTTTGATATCTACCCGAGAAAATAAGTTCAAAGATCTTGTGTGATCGCTCAGTATTAAATCTGGAAAACATTCCACTTTGATATTTCGTAGAATTGATTCTTGATTATTTATTAGAATATCGTAGAAAATTTGAAAGCGTTGTACTCTTTCATTATTGAATTATTGTGGTATAGAATACGAGAAAAATTGTTATTGAATAACGATTTGTTCAGCTATTTCAAAGTTCCCCGAACTTTGGTTTCATTCTATCAAAACAGATAGTCTGTTGCTTTGAATTCTTATACATTTATTGTATGTCTTAACTTGTGGGGCAAATTAGTTGCTCACCCTTGCTAAATAAAATTTTTCAGCTAGGGACGAAGTTGAAGGAGGTGCTGCAAAGGACAAGGGAAAAGGCGTAGTTATAAATTAGTTATGTTGAACATATTTATTATGTTGTATTGTAAACCCTTTTTGTATAACTAAAGGGTATGTTTGTAAAGTTAAGATTAGAAAACCTGGGTAATGTATTAAGAAACTCTGATAAAAACTTATGTAAGATACTATCTATATATAATATGGGTAGTTAAATATTATTTATATTGTGGATCGTGAACACCAAACTCGGGAGTCAGGTAACCCGGATTTGGGGGTGTCACAATAATCATACCAATCAACAGTTCATCTATGCACATGAGCCAAAGATGACTTTCATCACAACATAAGCTGAGGATGATGGCCATGATATAAGAATTCAATAAAACATGTTCAAGGATAAATTTTAAAGACTTTAATAATTTAATTTATCAAGAATCAATAATGTTCAAATTGTCAACATGATACTTCTTTGTGGAGTAAAATTCAAGAATGATAATGTATCAAAAATGATTTGGATCGAAAAAAAAAAATCAATTTTTGTCATGAATAGTACTTTGGGTGAATAGTACCTGGGTGAATAGTATCCCATAAATAGTACTTCGGGAATAGTATCCCGTAAATAGTACTTTGTGAATAGTACCTCGTAAATAGTACTTTATAAATAGTACTTTGTGAATAGTACCCGTGAATAGTATTTTTGTGAATAGTACCGTATAAATGAATAGTTTTCATGGACAGTACTCCGGCATGAAAAGCTTAAAATTTAACAAGAATGTGCAAAAAATATCCTTGTGAAATGATACTAGATGAAGCGCAAATTTCAAGGATATTCTACTAATTTCACAGAGTATAGAAGCAATACTTTAACAAGATGAGGGTATAATCAGGAATACGAGATGAAATAATATTACTCACATACTATAGAGTATGGAAGAAAATATTATTCCTATAAATACTGAAGAAAATAATATCCCTTACCTCGAAAGAAGACTGGATACTCGAGTAGTGAAGTAGCTGACTACTCTTCTTCTATCTCTCTATAGCTTCTCTCTATATATCTTCTCTCTCTATAATTGCTCTTGTGAGACTTAGTGAATTGGTGAGAATGAAGGAAAAATTAGCTTCTATTTATAGGAAAATATAGTTTCGATAATTGCACATTTTGGGGCTCGAAATATTACAGTATAATACCTTCATCTTTTCCTTCATTTTTAATTTAGTCATGCAAGTATTATCAAACTTGCACCACCTCCCCTAATAGTACATCATGTGAATTAATATTTCCATTATGTGAATCAATAGTTCTATACATGTGAAAATATGAATTACAATATAGTACCTCCATCTATACCTCCATTTTTAACTTAGTCATGCAAGTATTATCAATCTTGCACCACCTCCCCTGATAGTACAAGAATGTGAATCAATAGTACACACATGTGAACAAATAGTTATAAATATGTGAATTAATAGCAATTAATTGCTCATTTATCCGATTAATTACCCAATTAATCAGTATAACTTCCAGACATCAATTATTATCGAAATAAATATCGATTTCCATTAACACTAATAATCCCAACACAATGGAACTATCAATTTCATCTTTAATCAACACGAACTTATTCATCATTAATATTATAACTCACAATATTTAACAACCAGGTTGTTCCCAGGAAAGAGGGGGCTTTCCGATAAGGATTTCTCCTTATTGGCGCGCAATTAGGTGACCAAACCTCTCCTTGACAGAAATTCTAGACATTGTCAATATTGCAAATAATAATATGAATAACTTTGCCGTCTCAATTATTGATTTAATAATATAACATATTATACAGATGATGCTGTGACAATAATTGAATCAATAATATGAGAGATATGATGCAGCAATTACTGTAGCAATAATTGAGTATAACTGAGTGACTTCTCATGTAAGCATCAATAATCAATACCGTGTGCTACTATGCAACCACGCGTATTACTGTACATTTACTACTGGGTAGTTCAACAGTTTAACGGTAAAACTTTCGCCATTATTTTTATAAAAAGATAATTCTGTCATTTTCTAACTACGACAATACTTCCGTTGTGGGGTCCACCAATGATTGTGCCGTCGTACAAATATTCTCTGTTAAAACGAATATTCCCCGACCAATCGCATATTGTATAACCACTTGCTTACTTTTTAAAATTTGTAAATATTACCCACAATTATAACATTATATCATATCCACACCATAATATTCAAAAATATATTTCGAGAGAAATTAATCTTTATTCATAAAAGTTGGGGTCTTACAACCTCCCCTTCTTATGAAATTTCATCCTCGAAATTAGGGTGCGTACTTGGTATGTCGAAGAGGTGAGGATACCTTGATTTCATTTCAGATTCTAACTCCTAGGTCATTTCCTCAACATCGTGGTTTCTCCACAAAACTTTGACTTGAGATATAACTTTAGAGCATAGAATATGATCCTTCTTATTCAAGATTTTAACAGGTAACTCTTCATACGTTAAATCTTCCTCTATCTCGTCCGGTTCTAATTCAATACTGTGTTTCGGGTCTTTCACATACGTAACATAGATATGTAAAAAATGTTATGAATACGAGACATACTTGGCGGTAAGGCGAGTCTATAGGCCACAGCTCCTACTCGTTCGAGGATTATAAATGGGCCAATGAATCGAGGATTGAGTTTTCTTCTCTTTCTAAATCTCGTAACTCCTTTCTATGGAGCAACACATAACAAAACATGATCTCCAATATTGAATACCACGTCTTTTCGATGAAGATCAGCATAACTCTTTTGTCGATCTTGTGAGGTTTTTATACGTTGTCGGATCGTTTGAATCTTTTTTGTAGTCATATGTACCAACTCCGGTCCCAACAACGTTGCTTCACCCACCTCATCCCAGCATACTGGAGAACGACACTTTATTCCATACAACGCCTCAAATGGAGTCATGCCAATACTTGCTTGATAACTATTGTTGTAGGAAAACTCCACCAATGGTAAGAACTTGTCCCAACTTCCCTTGAAGTCAAGGACATAGAGTCTTAATAAATCTTCAAGAGTTTGAGGATGATATGCCGAACTAAATCGTAAATCCGTGCCCATAGCTTTTTGCAAACTAACCCAAAATCTTGAAGTAAATCTTGGGTCTCGATCAGAAACTATGGATACTGGCATACCATGCAATCTTAAAATCTCGTTTATGTACATACTAGCAAGACGTTCAAGTGTATAAGTTTCTCGTATCGGTAAGAAATGAGCAGACTTGGTCAATCTATCAACAATGACCAAAATTGCATCTATGCCTTGAGAAACCTTGGGAAGACCAGTAATGAAATCCATGGTTATATGCTCCCACTTCCATTCTAGAATTTCAAGGGGTTGCAATGGACCTTTTTGGCACTTGATGTTCCGCCTTGACTCGTTGACAATTTAAAGATCTTGAGATAAACTGCGCTATCTGTATGACCCCAACTTTTATAAAAAAAAGTTAAATTTTCTATAAGTATCATTTTTGAATATTATGGAGGGAAATTGATATAATGTTATAGTTGTGGGTAATATTTATAAATTTTGCAAAGTACGCAAGTTGTTATATAATATTCGATTGGTAGGGGAATATTCGTACGATGGCACAATCATTGGTGGACCCCACAACGGAATTATTGTCGGATTGAGAAAATGATAAAAATATGTTTTTTATGAAAATAACGGCGGAATTTTTACCGTTAACTGTTGAAAATTCCGGTGTTAAAAGTACAGTGATACACGTGATTGCATAGTAGCACACGGTATTGATTATTGATGCTTTCGTAAGAAGTCACTCAGTTTTGTTCAATTATTGCTACAATAATTGTTGCATAGTATCTGACGTTATTTGATTCAATTATTGTCGATATTTTATATATTATTAAATTAATAATTGAGGTGACAAAGTTATTAATATTATTATCTGTAATTTTAACAATGTCTAGAAGTTCTGTCATTGAGAGGTTTGGTCACCTAATTACGCGTCAATAGGGAGAAATCTTTATTGGAAAGGCCCCTCTTTCTTGGGAACGACCTGATTGTTAAATATTACGAATTATAATGATAAATGTTGTTAAGAATATTGAGGTGATTTTTATGAAGTATTTGTTGTGTTTTTGGACCCCCCCCCCCCCCATTTACCTATTTTTTAAAATTATCGGTGAAAAATTATCTCAGTTTTTGTTTATATATATATATATATATATATATATATATATATATATATATATATATATATATATGTAAAAATTGACATTTGCAGGAGGAAGCAATGTCTGTTCACGGGTGGGAAAGAATGGATGGCCTGGATGGGAGGGTGTGAGACCCCAAATTTTATGAATAAAGATTTAAATTTTTCGAATTTTTTTTTTAAAATATTATGGTGTGGATTTGATATAATGTTATTGTTGTGGGTAATATTTATAAATTTTATAAAGTACGAAAGTTGTTAAATAATATTCGATTGGTCGGGGAATATTCGTTTTAACAGGGAATATTCGTACGACGGCACAATCATTGGTGGACCCCACAATGAAATTATTGTCGGATTGAGAAAATGACAAAAATATTTTTTATAAAAATAACGGCGGAAGTTTTATCGTTAAAACTGTTGAACTACTCGGTAGTAAAAGTACAGTAATACGCGTGGTTGCATAGTAGCACACGGTATTGATTATTGATGCTTACGTGAGAAGTCACTCAGTTTTGTTTAATTATTGCTACAATAATTGTTGCATAGTATCTCACGTTATTTGATTCAATTATTGTCGATATTTTATATATTATTAAATCAATAATTGAGACTACAAAGTTATTAATGTTATTATTTACAATATTAACAATGTCTAAAAGTTCTGTCAAGGAGAGGTTTGGTCACCTAATTGCGCGCCAATAGGGAGAAATCCTTATTGGAAAGTCTCCTCTTTCCTAGGAACGACCTGGTCGATTAATATTATGAATTATAATAATGATGATAAATGTTGTTTAATATATTGAGGTGTCTTTTTATGAAGTCACGGAAGTTTATATATATATATATATATATATATATATATATATATATATATATATATATATTATATAAATTTTGTTTTATTAGTATTATTAATGTAATAAAATAGAAAAACTTTTTATATAAAATAGAATACTTTTATAAAGTTATTTGTTTTATTAGACTATAAATAGAATATATTATCTTCTATTATGCATAGTATTTTGCATAGTAAAATCTTTTTACATAAAATAGAATAATTTTATAAAGTTATTTGTTTTATTAGACAATAATTAGAATATATTATATTCTATTATGCGTAGTGTTTTGCATAGTAAAATCTTTTTATATAAAACAGAATACTTTTATCAAGTTATTTTTTTTATTAGACAATAATTAGAATATATATTATATTTTATTATGCATAGTATTTGCATAGTAAAATCTTTTTATATAAAACAGAATACTTTTATAAAGTTATTTGTTTTATTAGACTATAAATAGAATATATTATATTTTATTTAAAAGATTTTATTTTATTAGAATATTTTATTAATACTACATAGTAAATCAATATGTACCGTCGGTTTAAAAGTAAATCAATCTGGACCGTTCATAAATTAGTTACTATTCAGTCCATTCTCCTATAAATAGAAGCTCATTCCTTCATTATTTCTTACGAATTCACTGAAACTCTAGAGAGAGAAACTACAGGGAGAAAGAAAAAAAGTATTCTGCTACTTCAATACTCATATATCCAGTTTCTTCTAAGGTAAGGGGTATTATTTTTTTTGTATTCATGAAGAGAACTTCTGTTATTCCATTTCTTATTATTCTGTTGGAATAACCTGTATATGCAAAGTAGCGCATACATGGTGAAATTCTTCTGTTATTCCATTCCTTATTATTTTGTTGGAATAACCTGTATATGCGAAGTAGCGCATACATGGTGAAATTCTTCTGTTATTCCATTCCTTATTATTCTATTGGAATAACCTGTATATGCGAAGTACCGCATACACAGTGAAATTCTTCTGTTATTCTTATTATTCTGTCGGAATATCCTGTTTGTGCGTTTATGAATAACCTGGTTCCATTATTTATTATTCTGTTGGAATAACCTGTCTGTGCGGTCTATCGCATGCTTGGTGAAGTCTTTTGTTATTTCATTCTTTATTATTCTGTTGGAATATCCTGTCTGTGTGTTTACGCATGACCTGGTTCCATTATTTATTATTCTATTGGAATATCCTGTCTGTGCGTTTACGCATGACCTGGTTCCATTATTTATTATTCTGTTGGAATAACCTGTCTGTGCAGTCTATCGCATGCATGGTGAATTCCTCTGTTATTCCATTCTTTATTATTCTGTTAGAATAACCTGTCAATGTGGATTACCACATGCATGGTGAATGACCCTTCGTATTCATTTCTTATTAAATTATGAAAATGATCTGTCTACGTGGATTACCGCATGGCGGGCGAAAATTCATTTGTAGTTTTATATATTCTATTATACTCAGTTGGTTAAAGCTTTAACTTCTATACTCCATGAAATTAGTGGAATATCCTTGATATTTGCACTTCATCCAGTATCTTTTCATGGAAATATTCTTCTGAGCATTCTTGAATTTTACTCTACAAAGCAGTATCATGTTGACAATTTGGACGTTATTGAATTCTGGATAAATTAATTCTTGAACTTGTTTTATTGAATTCTTATATCATTGTCATCATCCTCATGCTTATATTATGTTGAAAGTCATCTGTGGCCTGTTGTGCATAGATGGACTTGGTATGATTATGACCAGGGATTATTCGGTATAATCATGATCGTAATATTATAAATGATGTAGTGAAAGTCCTCATTGGCCCGTACTGCATTGATGGACAGTTATTGGCATGATCATGACCATTGATGAATACACGACTATCATTGGCCCGTAGTGCATGGATAACTTGTGGTTGTGATACTAATGAATATCCTTAGTCGTAGTACACACTACACCAAAAATGGCCTGTAGTGAAGGACAAATCCTTCACTAGAGGCCCTATCTCTCTCATAAGTGATTTATTGCGAAGAAATATTTCTTTCACACGAGTGCTCCCATTAGATCTCCACGCAATTGGGTATCCTTCACTAAGTAGTAACTAAATGTTTTTTGTGAAGGATATATTGTGAATAACTTATTCCTTCACAAATTGTATTTAGTTATGGAATATTATTATTTAGTGAAAGATTGGTTTCCTTCACAAACAATATTTTAAGAAGGACTATTTAAAATTAGTGAATAACTTTATTCCCTCACAAATAATATATTGTGAAGAATAAATTTATTTAATAAGAGAAAATTCTTCTTCACTAATTATAAATTAAGAATGTATCTTCAAATTAGTGAGGAAAATAATCCTTCATTGATGACTAACTGATTAACCAGAAAAGATTTAGCGAGGAAAATAATCCTTTATTAAAATCCATTTCTCAAGTAAAATCCTTCACAAATTATAAATTTGTAAAAAAAAATTAATTGATAAATAATCAAAATTCATTGCAAATTATAATTAATTTTCAAATCACTGATTTCATATATTATTATTATTATTATTATTATTAAATGCTATAATAAATATTAAATTTAATATTTCAAGTTAATATAAATCATGTCATATATACTTGTTTTAAACTAATTGATAAACTGCATAAAGAGCCAAAAATTAAAACTAATACTCCATATATAAATATATAATGCTCAAGTTACAATAAGTACAAAATTTGTTATTGTATCTTGATCTCCCAAGGATCATATTACTTACAATATTTAAAAACTAACATAAGAAAACTAAAAAAATAACGAGCTAGAAGGAATGAAGTGTACATCATATTAGGTCCACTTCATCATCATTTTCTTCAAAGAAATCAAGGTTGGGCCTGTAAAGTTTCTCCTGCAAAAGAAACACCAAAATTCAATTCAACAAGGTGAGGAATAAGAAAAAATAAACCTGGTGAAATTAAATTAATAGATAGAGAGAAATTAATGAAGGACAAAGACAAAAATATAGTTATTAGTAAATACCTCAAGTGAACCATAGTTGGTAAATGTTTGAAGGAAGTTGGTAAACCTCTTCTCTACTAATTTAGTTATATGCTCAGTAATATCTATACTAATGGACGGTTGTTGTGTACTATCATTGGTAGAAGCATCATCCATAGACTTTATACCCAATCGATGGAGGACAATATTGTCAATCATATTCTCCAATTCCTTAGGATCAGTAGATTGTTGCGGTGAAGAATAACCTATACACGGCGGCACTATAGGAGGAGTACCGAGTACGTCTCGTGCGCGATATCCTGGAAAACCAAGTATCTTATTCTTTCAAATCCCACCAGTTTTCTCAATCCAAAAAGCGAAGTCATCTACCTCTGGTGTACCATCCTCTACAGGACCGCCAACCTCAGTACTATATCCTGACTAAAATACAAAATATGTACAAATTATTAGATCATGTGAAAAGCAAATTATTAGATCTAACAATGACAGGAAACCAACAGAACAACAAAGTCAAATCAATTTCAGTATCAGCATAGCAATTATTTACCAAGTTCAATTCAACGACAATAACCACTGATCTAATAGACAAATAATTAAATTAACTAATCAACTTAATAACATATAGCTAAACATCTATATTATAAAGCTGGTAATTATAAGTCATGTATAACTAATATACAGGTTCATGGATTTGTCGTTCTTAGTCATACAAAATAACTTAAATTCATCATCCAGAAACGTAATGAATACAAAATAAAAGATTGTAAAGCATAAACACGCCCACCCTTGTAAACTGTGATTTCAACTTTCTTGAAAAATTAGAACTTCCAAAACTACTTTCCTGATTAAAAATTGTTGTGCTAGTTTCTTATGCCATTGCAGTTTTGTAATATTTCAAATAATTGTTTACTTTGTGTGTAAGCTATATATAGTTCTTGGATCATTAGCAATCAGCCTGTTTATAAGATTTGTGTGGATGTGATGTTAAGAATGTTGAATAAGACAATTAGACAACACTTGAGCAGCTCGCTCTACCTTCTCCTTGAAATGCAATGCTTGATAAATCTATGTACCTAGTACTAGTAGTATATATGAATGTTTGGCTGCAATTATTATAACTATAATGATATGCATTGTAGTCACTGGTCAGTCATGTACCCACCCAGTAGCTCAAAACATGTTTCCCACCCAGTATCTCAAAACATATACTAAAATGCTATGCTATGCATTGTAGTCACTGGAAATTATTAAAACATGTTTGAAGTTACTACTGTGCAGTGTGATAAGTAAACAAGAAAAAGTAAATTCTAGTATTCTAGTATTAAGTATAATTTCAGTCATGGTAATAGATTAGAAGTTAATACTAATTGGGTTTTACTTCAAAGAAACGAGGGCATCGTGCACCTAGGCCCCTAAAGTACGTGCCTCACTGAAGCTGTTAGGGCTTAAGTAAGGCGAGGCGTCAACCTTGTACCTAGATGGGCCTCAAGCCTAGGTAATCTTATAATCTATATTATTGATTTGAATGAAAAACAAAATCTTGTAATCTTATAATCTATATCAGAAGCTAATAAAAAAAGGACTTACTGCAATCTCCTTAGCATGTGAGTTTATATAAACTCCATTACCCTGTTCCTTCTTGTGGGTCCTATCCCATACCTCTATCAAAGTTGGAGCTCTTTTATTAGCCATTGTCAAATCCATAATATGCTTGGAAAATGGTGCAGAACCACCAGTGTGACCTACTGTCAATTTTGCTCGATTCTTTTTAGACGCTGCACTCCTTGATTTCATAATTCTTTCAGTATAACTATGACACCACATAGATTAAACCCATACCAATCTAAGTGACTAAGGTCATTGATTCTCTACTCAGAACTTATTCCTGAAGTGATATTTTGCATATCAATATTTATTTACACACAGCGTGTTATGATACCAATGTCCAATATGAGTTTTCATATGAGGCAGATCCATCAATGTGGTGTAGACCCTGAGATATTTTTGGAGGGGAGCAGTTTTATGACACGGTGGAACATATACAAGGGAAGGAAAGGAAGCGAGTACAATTCCCCTTTGGCTAATTATATGATGAACAAAAGTTATCAAAGTTACTCATAATTATAAGCTTAGCATAGTAAAAGTTCATGTAAGGAAAGAAGTAATGGCATCTATTTTTCAGTTTTGAACATTGTGCAGTAATAAATCTGATGAGGAAATAATATCAAGTACTAGCTGAGTTTTCCATGGAGCAGAGTATTTGTAGAGAAGCATTGTATAGAAGAAAAAATAATTTTAATTACGAGTGAATAGTAGTATTCAATTGTTATAACAGTTTAATTAATTCCTGTTATATTGTTTGTTTGTTTGTTTGGTCCTCTCTATCAAGGCAGGCAGACAGGCAGGCAGGCAGGCCAGCCAGAACAAAACTAATGAGGTGCTTAGCTTTGATTCTTCACATTTCGCAGCTCTTTTATATATACTAGTAGTAAGTTGCATCTTAATTAATTGCCTACGCAGGCAGGGCAGGTGGCTCAGTGATTGTGAGAATTACTAGTTTTTAACGTGTCCAGGATAGGATTAGTTTCACTTGCTGCATGTTCATTTTTGGATTATCCCTTTTAATCAAACAAACACAAGTCAAGTGTCTTTAACTATTACTACTACATTTCAATGTTATGGAAAAGTTCATTAACATTGATAGAATCAATCAAGGTGATTACTGATAACCGATAGATATATTGATAAGATCACCCTTGTTGTGTGTGTCTCCCTCTGCACTGCTCACCTTTTTGTAAATGGTGACAAGTTTATCCCTCAATTATCAAATAATGAGCAAATAGAGGTTCTGGAAACTACAAAAACTTCCAATGTCAACCAGGCCATTATAATGACTTTGCTTCCCTTTTCCTTAATACCAATGATGATGTTATCCAGTTACTAGCAGTCCAATTAACACTAACAGTTACTAGCAGTCCAGTTAACACTAACAGTTACAGTTACACTAACAGTTACAGTACAATTCACATAATATATCACATAATATTTTTTTCTGGTTTAGGTTGATTTTTAAAATCATAAGCAATTATTGACAATGTTTTCTTGATAAAATAATCACCAAATTAGAAAGGAAAAATAAAAACTTGTACTTACAGAAAACTCCTCCCAACAACCTTCAAAAACATCTTTCAGGCACTTGTTTCCAAAGTACCCAAGGCTCATTTATATGGCTTTTCAAAATAGGCCCACACTTATTTCGAGCCTTCTCAGTAATGAAGCTGTAAAAGCAAAATGAACATTAGCACAATTAAACATTGTTAACATTAATAATGTGTGTTTGAGCTAATTAATATTCTTAAAAGAAATACCTATTATCGCTAATCAAACATAGTGGTCGTAACTACGGATCATTCTCAGCCTGAATCCCACGGGTTACACCTCTTAAATGATGAGGTTTAGCAACAGCAACGGTACGAGTAACAATATTATCAGGTGCATACTCGGACTGCATCTCATGCGCTACATCGCTTGAACTATGGGGCTCTATAACAGGTACCTCAAGAGGAATCACATGACGATGATGATGATGGTGGGGAGGAAGAGGAGGGGGAGGAAGAGGGGGAGGGGGAGGGGGAGGGGGAGGGGGAGGGGGAGGGAGAGGGGGACTGACATGATCTACATGAACATCTACTTGAGAAGCTGAATGAGAAATCAACTTGTCACGACCATATACTTTGCCAAAACTGCTGGCACCTCGACGACCTATATTGGGTCTGTGAATCATCGAGTATAGTTGCTTGCAATAATATGATATAAGAGTTAAAAAAGTTAAATTAAAATAGGGGCTGCCAGTCAAAGCTAAATTAGAATATTAAGCTGCCCATCAAGAAGACATTAAAGGATGTATATTACCCTGGTCGGATAACTAACGACGTCTTTGAAATGGACCTTTTTTTCATGGAACCTGTTAATACCTCTCAAGTTATAGATAATGGTAAATCAGAAATCTAGAGTCTTAGACAGACACCTAATGTTAACATTGTGCTTTATTATAAGCCGGGGTGTATCCAGGAATTTTGTTTACTATGGCACAAGGGTACAAGAAAAACAAAACTATTAACACATCCGTAACTGTTTGATACTAGACACATTCGAGTTCGACTTGTAAGATAGGTCCACACTTGAGTACATTTTAAAGCATGGGGACCATAGCCAATGAGCGCCCAAAGAGTATATTAAAAACTATGTAAAGCAAAAGCTCTAACCATGCCAATTTTGAATCCTCTTCATCACAGACCAACAAACCTTAGTGACACATGCTAAAATTCACTAACAACTTTTCACGATCGTAATTAATTTTTTCTTGACAAAAGAACGAAGAATATATTCATGTATCATACTGAATGAAATAACAACACTTAATAACAGAAAAAATCTAAGTTATCCACCAACCTTCACAAACCAGAAAAAAATATAAAGTGTTCCTTATAATAAACAAACATTATGCTACAATGATATAAAAATGCAAGCTACTCAGAAACAAAAAGGACAAAATTCTAACAACAAACAAATAACACTAATTTGTTGAACTACTAAAAATAACATAGGAAACTAGGGGAAAACAATTTAAGCCCTAGATTTAAAGTAGTTTAGTACCTGTCAAATTAAAATCTGTGACTTAAATTGGGTGAATCATCATAGCATAGTGTTTGTTTACAACTAATAAAATTAAATATAAATAGAACTATAATTCCAATTTCATTGTACAAAACCTCTAATTATGATTATTATGACCAACTGAAAAAAATAATTAAACTCAGAAGTTTTTGAAATAAATGAAATAAATTTCAAAGAGCGGAAAATAAGTGCGTACAAAAAATGGTAAGGATTCGAAAGCAATACCTACAAATATTGCCTTCTCATATCGTCTCTTACACAAACAAATACACATGTACATATATGTGTCTGTATATATGAATCATTACAGCAGCTAATGGAATAAGGATGAACAAAGTTCTTGGAAAAAATACCTTCGAACAAATTGATGGGTCTTTGGGTCTTCGAAGTTTGGGCTTCTGCAATTGGGACAGAAGGTGCAGATTTGAAGATGAAAAGATGAAGTTTGGGGTAAAATTTTGGGATTAATGACAATCCCTTTACTTATACCAAACATTATTCACACAATCAAATCTCGATCTCGCTAATTTTGGGCAAAATTTGGCGCTAATTTTTTATTTCTCCCGCCTAAACTATGGCTAAAGAAGAGAGGGGAAACCAAATTGATAGAGACCTAGTTAACATCTATCGAAACTTCAATTTTAGCTGATTGAGCGAAACCCTTGATCGATCTGGCTAGCTTCCCTATCTCTGTTTCTCTGATTTTGGCTAGCTTCGCCCTTCCTCTGTTTCTCACGAGTCACGATTTGTTACTGTAAAGTTAAGTTAACGCACACACTATACTAGTATTGTAAAGTTAATTAGTTAAGTTTTTTTGATTTTTTTTTATTATTTGAACTAATTAAAAATAAAATTAAATAATCCAAAAGTCTTTCTTAAAGCCCTTCTAAATTGTTATTTAACTGAATGTTATATACAATATCAAAAAAAATTACTTTAAATTAATCTCCAAAAGACTTTTTTGGATTAATATTATATACTTAAAATAAAATTTAAAGTTTTTTTGGATTATTTAATTTTATTTTTATTTAACTTTTAACTTTATTTATGATCATAAAAATAAATTTTTATGGAGAAATTTTAAAATTTAACATAATATAAAGTTATTTACTTTATAGTTTATTAAAATAAATAGTTGATATTGTAAGTTACTTAAAAAATGTTATTAAAATTAAATTTACTATTGTAATAAATTAAAGGTATTTATATTCACCATAATTAATTATAAAAAATTATTTAAAATAAAATAGCGACCAATTTTATCTCTCGCAAAAAACTTCTGACCAATAATATATAGTGAGTAATAATTCCTTCACTAAATAGATTTTTTCCTCGCAAATTTTCATTATAAATTGGCTCCAAAGATCTTTCTATCGCCCCAATTTTGCGAGGAAAGAAATATAAATTGTGAAGGATATTTTTTTCGCTAATAACTATATTGTCACTATACTTTTTTCCTTCACTGTTCCTTCGCTAAACAACTCCTCATGTGAAGGAATAAATTCCTTCACAAAATTTCCTTCACTAGGGGCCATTTTTGGTGTAGTGGCAAGGATGATGTAGATTATTTATTATGCCGAGTCCAAGCGATAAAAGTGATAAAAAAACCTTTTAAATCATAAAAGATAGTAGATTTTATTCTCTAGTTGACTCTTTTAATGGATTGCTTATTCCATTGTAGTTAAACTTGATGTTTGTTATATTGTATCAATTTAATACGGTTAAAGGCTAACGATAATTTATTCTGTATTATCTTAGTCATAATATTTCTTACTTGGCTAGTTGAGCTCACCCTTTCTTTCACTGTTCTCTTCAGGAAATGAGAATATAGCTGGGACGAGTCGGGGAATGGAGTGATGGTGCAGATGATAGCATTAGTAGTCCTCACTATTCTGTTAAATAGTGTGACAATAAATGTAATGAGGATTCCTTTGAGTGTGGATATTGTCTAGATGACAATATTCTTATTGAAACTCTCAGCTATGTTTTGTCGTATTTTTTTACACGACGTTTGTATAATTAAGTTGTATTTGTATTTTGTACCATGTATTTGACGACTCAAGATGGGTGATGTATACCTATTTTGGGGGCGTCACAGTTGTATCAAAACTTAGGGATATGATCCCTGACTGAGATGTGAGAATAAGGAGGGGAGAGAAGGGGAATTCCTTCGCTAGTATGACTTACCTAAGTTTATATGGAATTTAATTGGTCGGTCAGAGTATAGCGATAATATATTGCATGTCAAATAACCTTTGTTTTGTGGCAGTATTTGAAAATGGCATCCGAGAATGTTGAGAATAGCAATGGAGCACATGAGACCGTTGAGTCTCCACAGATCAATAATCAGGACAATGTGCATCAGGAAGGCAACAATCCACATGCAAACAACAACATTGACCAAATGATGAATGATGGAATGTTCAGAGGCTTTATGAAATTCATGCAACATCAGGCGAGAGTGGCTCCTATCCAAAATACAGGTGTAAACACTAACAACTCTCGGATGGTCACCGCTAAGCAGTTCAAGGAGTTGGGACCACCAGAGTTTTTTGGAGAGCCAAAACCACTTAAGGCGGAGACGTGAATAAAGCATATCAACAAGATATTTGATGTCTTGGGATGCTCCAAGGAGCAAAAGGTTCCCTTTGCCACCTTCATGTTGTGTGCAGAGGCAAATTATTTGTGGGAATCTGTAAAGCGTACTCAACCTGCCGCACTGAAGATGTCTTAGGAGAAGTTCCAAGAATTGTTCAACGACAAGTACTTTCCTGAAGGTATTCGTCACATGAAGGAGGTGGAGTTCATCAAGCTTGAGCAAAACAATATGACCGTGGCATAGTACGAAGCTAAGTTTGCCGAGTTGTCTCGATTTGCGTCCCACTTGGTTGATAATGAGGAGAGAATGACGCAGATGTTTCTAAAAGGTTTGAAACCCGAGATACGTCAATATTTTATCTCTCATAAACTGTGTTTGTATTCAGATGTTGTTAATAGGGCTCAATTATTGGAGCACGATAATGAGTCAAACCAACCAAAAGAGAGCAGCCGGCAAAATGATAATACTAGTGAGAGCAGTCATCGAAGCGGTGATAACAAGCGTGGAGGGAATCAACAGGCCAGAAATGGTAACCAATTCGGTGGTAATCATGGCCAAAACAATAAGAATGGACATTTCAAGAAGAGTAGATTCAACAATGATGGAAATACGTCAGCACCAGCACCCGTTGTTAAGGAAGGAGAACGACCACCTATCATATGCTTCAAATGCGGAGGGGAGGGACACATCCGTCCAAGCTGTATGCAGCAATCCAAAGCGTGTTTTAATTGCGAAAGAGAAGGTCACCTAGCTCAATTTTATCGTATGGTGAAGTCAAGTCCAGCTGGGATAGTGATGCCAAAGGATGTTCCATACAAGCCAAAGCCGGTAGTTTAAGAGAGAGCATTTTTTTTCCGTGACAAGGAACCTTAATAAAATTATCACGTGTAAGTTAATCATAAATTCTTGTGAAGTCTATACCTTATTAGATACCAGTTTTACCCATTCTTTTATCTCTCTTGCTTGCGCTCAACGTTTAAATTTGACTCATGAGAAATTCGACTTTGACTTATCTGTTGAAACTCTGTTAGGAGAAACCTTCGTTACCTCCACTGTTTATAAGTCTTGTTTGATTCAAATCGACACTTTTACGTTACATGTCGATCTTATCTCTTTAAAAATATTTGCCTTTGATGTAATTTTAGGAATCGATTGGTTAACTACTTATTATGCTTTTTGTAAGGTTGTTAGCTTTCATATTCCTAACCAACCTGTTATGCGAATTCAAGCAACCAAACTACTAAAGTCAATCATTATCATATCAAGCCATAAGTAAAGAGCCCCGAGCCTTTCGCTGGTGACTTCCTTGTGTGGAATGCACCGAAGCCAGACTTTCCGTAGGGGACGTCGTGAATAACGGTGGCAAGTTGATAGGTATCAATGTGACGTGCTATCCAAGTCTTGGATGAGGGTCACAGTTTTGAATGATATTTCTATCGTTAATATATTTCCTGACGTATTCTTGAAGACTTCTTGGCCTACCCCCGTAGCGTGAAATCGAATTTTGTACTGACCCCAGTACAAAACCCATTTCTTCAACCCTTAAATATTTCTTCAACCAAAATGAACGTGTCATGCGCCAAGGACGTTGGCTCGAGCTGTTGAAGATTACGACTATACCATTCAATATCATCCTAGAAAAGCAAACGTGGTAGCTGACGCATTGAGTAGAAGATTATATGCAAGTATGAGTGTAATATTGTCAACGCAATGGCCCATGTTGTGTGACTTGCAAAGGATGGAGATAGAGTTAAAGACTCCAGGGACCCATGTAATGATGGCGAATATACGAGTAGAACCGACTTTAATTGATAAAATTAAAGTCGCTCAAATTACACAGCTGGAGCTGATGAATAAGAAGAAGAAGGTTTAAGAAGGCGTTATTCTAAAAGCAAGAGTCGATGAATAGAGGAAATCTCAACCCTCGATTTAATTAGCCCATTTGAAATCCTCGATCGAGTGGGAACTGTGTCCTATAGACTCGTTTTACCGCCAAGTATGTCGCATATTCATAACATTTTTTACGTATCGATGTTACGTAAATATGTGGACGACCTGAACCACATTATTAAATTAGAACTAGACGATATAGCAGAAGATTTAACGTATGAGGAGATGCGTGTTAAAATCTTGGATAAGAAGGATTGTATTCAACACTCAAGGGTTATACCTCAAGAGTTAGAATCTGAAATGAAGTCAATGTAACCTCATCTCTTTGGCATACCAGGTACGTATGTAAATTTCGAGGGCGAAATTTCATAAGGAGGGGAGATTGTGAGACCCCAAATTTTATGAATAAAGATTTAAATTTCTTAATTTTTTTTAAATATTATGGTGTGTGTTTGATATAATATTATAGTTATGGGTAATATTTATAAATTTTACAAAGTATCCAAGTTGTAAAATAATATTCGATTGGTCGGGGAATATTTGTTTTAACAGAAAATATTCGTATGACGACACAATCATTGGTGGACCCCACAACGAAATTATTGTCGGATTAAGAAAATGACAAAAATATTTTTTATGAAAATAACGGCGGAAGTTTTACCTTTAAAACTGTTGAACTACTCGGTAATAAAAGTACAATAATACGCGTGGTTGCATAGTATCACACGGTATTGATTATTGATGCTTACGTGAGAAGTCACTCAGTTTTGTTCAATTATTGCTATAGTAATTGCTGCATAGTATCTCACGTTATTTGATTCATTTATTGTCGATATTTTATATATTATTAAATCAATAATTGAGATGACAAAGTTATTAATATTATTATTTGTAATATTAACGATGTGTAGAAGTTCTGTCAAGGAGAGGTTTGGTCACCTAATTGCGCGTCAATAGAGAGAAATCCTTATTGGAAAGTCTCCTCTTTCCTAGGAACGACCTGGTCAATTAATATTATGAATTTTAATAATGATGATAAATGTTGTTAAATATATTGAGGTGTCTTTTTATGAAGTCACAGAAGTTTATATATATATATATATATATAAATTTTGTTTTATTAGTATTATTAATGTAATAAAATAAAAAAGCTTTTTATATAAAACAGAATACTTTTATAAAGTTATTTATTTTAATAAACTATAAATAGAATATATTATATTCTATTATGCATAGTGTTTTGCATAGTAAAATCTTTTTATATAAAATAAAATACTTTTATAAAGTTATTTGTTTTATTAGACAATAATTAGAATATATTATATTCTATTATGTATAGTATTTTGCATAGTAAAATCTTTTTATATAAAACAGAATACTTTTATAAAGTTATTTATTTTATTAGACAATAATTAGAATATATTATATTTTATTATGCATAGTGTTTGCATAGTGCCTGCATAGTGTTTGCATAGTAAAATCTTTTTATATAAAATAGAATATTTTTATAAAGTTATTTATTTTATTATACTATAAATAGAATATATTATATTTTATTTAAAAGATTTTGTTTTATTAGAATATTTTATTAATACTGCATAGTAAATCAATATGGACCGTCCGTTTAAAAGTAAATCAATCTAAACCGTTAATGAATTAGTTACTATTCAGTCTATTCTCCTATAAATAGAAGCTCATTCCTTCATTATTTCTTACGAATTTACTGAAACTCTAGAAAGAGAAACTATAGAGAGAAAGAAGAAAAGTATTCTACTACTTCACTACTCCTATATCTAGTTCCTTCTAAGGTAAGTGGTATTATTTCTTTCGTATTCATGAAGAGAACTTCTGTTATTCCATTCCTTATTATTCTGTTGGAATAACCTGTATATGCAAAGTACCGCATACATGGTGAAATTCTTCTGTTATTTCATTCCTTATTATTCTGTTGGAATAACCTGTATATGCGAAGTACCGCATATATGGTGAAATTCTTCTATTATTCCATTCTTTATTATTCTGTCGGAATATCCCGTCTGTACGTTTACGCATAACCTGGTTCCATTATTTAATATTCTGTTGGAGTAACCTGTCTGTGTGGTCTATCGCATGCCTGGTGAAGTCTTTTGTTATTTCATTCTTTATTATTCTGTTGGAATATCTTGTCAGTGCGTTTACGCATGACCTGGTTCTATTATTTATTATTCTTTTGGAATAACCTGTCTGTTTGGTCTATCGCATGCATGATGAATTCTTCTGTTATTCTATTCTTTATTATTCTGTTGGAATAACCTGTCTATGTGGATTACCTCATGCATGGTGAATGACCATTTGTATTCATTTCTTATTAAATTATGAAAACGATCTGTCTACGTGGATTACCGCATGGCGGGCGAAAATCCATTTGCAGTTTCATATATTTTGTTATACTCAGTTGGTTAAAGCTTTGACTTCTATACTCCATGAAATTAGTGGAATATCCTTGATATTTGCGCTTCATCCAGTATCTTTTTTTGGAAATATTCTTCTGGGCATTCTTGAATTTTACTCTATAAAGTAGTATCATGTTGATAATTTGGACATTATTGAGTCCAGGATAAATTAATTCTTGAACTTATTTTATTGAATTCTTATATCATTGTCATCATTCTCATGCTTATATTATGTTGAAAGTCATCTGCGGCTTGTTGTGCATAGATGGACTTGGTATGATTATGATAAGGGATTATTCGGTATAATCATGATCGTAATGTTAAAAATGATGTGGTTAAAGTCCTCATTGGCCCGTAGTGCATTGATGGACAGTTGTTGGCATGATCATGACCATTGATGAATACACGAATATCCTTGGCCCGTAGTGCATGGATAATTTGTGGTTGTGATACTAATGAATATCCTTGGCCGTAGTGCAGGGATGATGTGGATTATTTATTAAGCTGAGTCCCAACAATAAAACTGATGAAAAACCTTTTAAATCATAAAAGATAGTAGATTTTATTCTCTACTTGACTCTTTTAATGGATTGCTTGTTCCGTTGTAGTTAAACTTGATGTTTGTTATATTGTATCAGTTTAATATTGTTGAAGGCTAACGATAATTTATTCTGCATTATCTTAGTCATAATATTTCTTACTGGGCTAGTTGAGCTCACCCTTTCTTTTACTGTTCTCTTTAGGAAATGAGAATATAGCTGGGACGAGTCGGAGAACGGAGTGACGGTCTAGATGATAGTATTAGTAGTCCTCACTATTCTGTTAAATAGTGTAACAATAAATGTAATGAGGACTCCTTTGAGTGTGGATATTGTCTAGATGACAATATTCTTATTAAAACTCTCAGCTATGTTTTGTCGTATTTTTTTACACGACGTTTGTATAATTAAGTTGTATTTGTATTTTGTACCATGTATCTGGCGACTCAAGATGGGTGATGTATATCTATTTTGGGGGCATCATAGAGGGTGTATTATTATTATTATTATTATTATTATTATTATAAGTTTTTTTTATGAAAAATAGAATATATTATATTTTATTATGCATAGTATTTGCATAGTGTCTGCATAGTAACCTTAAAAAATTTTAGATGATTATTTTCGGCGCCCGTGAACCTTGACATTGTGTGTCTGTGATTTTTATTCAAATAGTATCCTTTCCATTCTCCTATAAATAAGATGCTTAATCAGAATTGAAAATCACACCAGAATCAGAGAAATCTTCTTCTATAATATTGAGCGTATTTCTTTCGAAATTTTAGAAAGCTTTGAGCGTAGAAAATAGTAAAAGTTTTCTTCAAGAATATCTCCGCTATACTAGTTGGAATACTCTTCTTTTCAAGGTAAGGGATGTTATTTTTTTTCAATATTCGCTTGAAATAATATTTTCTTCCATACTCTGTAGTATGTAAGTAATATTATTTCGTTTCAGATTTCGAATTCTATACTCGTTTTGTTAAAGTTTTTGCTTTTATACTCCATGAAATTAGTAGAATATCCTTGACATTTGCGCTTCATCCAGTCTCTTTTCTTGGAAATATTATTCTTAGCATTTTTGATAAGTTTTAAACTTTTTCATGCTGGAATACTATTCACGGGTTACTATTCTCGAATTACTATTCACAGGGTACTATTCACTCGAGTACTATTCACTCGGGGTACTATTCATGATAAAAATTGATTCGTTTTTGGTCCAAATTATTTTTGGTACAATATTATTCTTGAATTTTACTCCACAAAGCAGTATCATGTTGACTTCTATACTCCATGAAATTAGTGGAATATCCTTGATATTTGCGTTTCATCCAGTATCTTTTCATGGAAATATTCTTCTAAGCATTCTTGAATTTTAGTCTACAAAGAAGTATCATGTTGACAATTTGGACGTTATTAGTTCTTGGTTAAATTAATTCTTGAACTTGTTTTATTGAATTCTTATATCATTATCATCATCCTCATGCTTATATTATGTTGAAAGTCATCTGTGGCCTGTAGTGCATAGATGGACTTGGTATGATTATGACCAGGGATTATTCGGTATAATCATGACCATAATGTTACAAATGATGTGATAAAAGTCCTCATTAGACCGCAGTGCATTGATGGATAGTTGTTGGCATGATCATGACCATTGATGAAAACACGAATATCCTTGGCCCGTAGTGCATGGATAATTTATGGTCGTGATACTAATGAATATCCTTGGTCGTAGTGCAGGGATGCTGTGGATTATTTATTAAGCTGAGTCTCAGTGATAAAAGCGATGAAAAACCTTTTAAATTATAGAAGATAGTAGATTTTATTCTCTACTTGACTTTTCTAATGGATTGCTTGTTCCACTGCAGTTAAATTTGATGTTTGTTATATTTTATCAGTTTAACACTGTTTAAGGCTAACGATAATTTATTCTGAATTATCTTAGTCATAATATTTCTTACTGGGCTAGTTGAGCTCACCCTTTTGCTTTCATTGTTTTCTTCAGGAAACGAGAACGTAGCAGGGACTAGTCGGGGAACGGAGTGATGGTCCAGATGTTTGCATTAGTAGTCCTCACTATTCTATGAAATGGTGTGATAATAAATGTATTGAGGACTCCCTTTGAGTTTGAATACTGTCTAGAAGACAATATTCGTATTAAAACCCTCAGTTTATATTTTGTCGTATTTTACACGACAGTTGTATTATTAAGTTGTATTTGAATTTTATACCATATATTTGGCGACTCAAGACGGGTGATGTATACCTATTTTGGGGGCGTCACACTATCTCTCTCTTCATATTGCTCCACCAAAATTTATGTCGAAGATCGCGATACATTTTGGTACTTCCAGGATGGATTGCAAATGGTGTGTTGTGCGCCTCCATCATGATTTTATACTTCAATTCAGAATCGTTAAGAGCACAAAGTCTGGAGTTGACTCGAAGTATTCCTTCTTCGTCGATTCTTGCTTCTGGAATAGCACCTTCTTGCACTTTTTTCGTCATACGCATTAGCTCTAGGTCTGTAGCTTGAGCAACTTTAACTTTATCGATTAAAGTTGATTCTACTCGTATATTCGCCATCATCACATGGGTTCCTGGAGTTTTTAACTCCATCTCCATCCTTTATAAGTCATACAAAATGGGCCTTTGCGTTGACAATATCGCACTCGTACCCGCATATGATCTTCTACTCAATGTGTCAGCTACTACGTTCGCTTTTCTAGGATGGTATTGAATGGTATGATCTTAATCTTTCAACAACTCAAGCCATCGTCATTGCCGCATGTTGAGTTCCTTTTGAGTGAAGAAATATTTGAGGCTTTTATAATCCGTATAGATCTCCACCTTTTCTCCATACAGGTAATGCCTCCAAATCTTGAGCGCAAAAACGACAGCGGCCAACTCTAGATCATGAGTAGGATAATTCCTCTCATATTCTTTGAGTTGTCGTGAGGCATAATCTATGACTTTCCCATGTTACATGAGAACACATCCTAACACTTTGCCTGAAGCATCACTATAGATGACAAATCCCTCCGAGCCAGATGGTATTGTCAGAACATGTGCTGAAATGAGTCTCTTCTTGAGTTCTTGAAAACTCTTCTCACATTCCTCGCTCCAACCGAATTTTGTGTCTTTTCGAGTCAGCTGAGTTAATGGAGTAGCGATTTGAGAAAACCCTTCTACGAATCTCCGATAATAACCAGCTAAGCCAAGAAAGCTACGTACTTTGGTACTGACTTAGGTTGCTCCCAGCTTTGAATTGCTTCAATCTTTGCCGGGTCAACAGATATTCCATGATTTGATATCACGTGCCCAAGGAATGCAACTTCCTCAAGCCAGAACTCACATTTTTTCAACTTGGCATATAGCTTGTTTTCACGAAGCTTTTGGAGTATCAGCCTCAAGTGTTGCTCATGGTCTTGACGGGTTTTGGAGTATATGAAGATCTCATCAATAAAGACGACCATAAAGTGATCCAAATATTCTTTGAATACTCGGTTCATCATGTCCATGAAGATAGCAGGAGCATTAGTCAATCCAAAAAACATGACTAAGAATTTATAATGCCCGTACCGAGTTCTGAAAGCAGTCTTTAGAATGTCATCAGTTTTAATCTTCAACTGATGATATCTAGAACGAAGATCAATCTTTAAAAAGAATTTTGCGCCTTGCAACTGGTCAAACAGATCATCAATACGAGGTAACGGGTACCTATTTTTTATGGTGACATGATTCAACTCCCGATAATCAATATAAAGTTGCATACTTCCATATTTTTTCTTCACGAATAGAACAAGAGCACCCCAAGGAGACTTACTAGGACGAATGAAAACGATGTCTAACAATTCCTGTAGTTGGGTTTTTAACTCTTGAAGTTCAATATGAGCCATTCAATATAGGGCTTTGGAAATTGGTTTTGCACCGGATTCAAGGTCGATACAAAATTCAATTTCACGTCTGGGGGTAGGCCAAGAAGTTCTTCAGGGAATACGTCAGGAAATTTATTAATAATAGAAATATCATTCAAATATATCTTATTTTTATTTAAATCCGTGACATGGGCTAAGAAAGCTTGACATCCATTTTTCAATAAACGAATAGCTTTATGGCTTGATATGACAGTGATTGACTTTAGTGGTTTGGATGCTTGAATTCGCATAACAGATTGGTTAGGAATATGAAAGCTAACAACCTTACGAAAACAATTAATTTTAGCATGATGAGTAGTTAACCAATCAATCCTTAAAATCACATCAAATGCAAGTATTTTCAAAGAGAGAAGATCGACAGGTAACGTTCGGTTACCGATTTGAATCAAACAAGACTTATAAACAGTAGATGTGATGAAGGTTTCTCCTAATGGAGTTTCAACAGATAAATCAAAGTCTAATTTCTCCGGAGTTGAATTTAAACGTTGACCGCAAGTAGGAGAAATAAAAGAATGGGTAGAACTGGTATCAAATAAAGTATAAATTTCGCTACAGTTTATGATTAGCTTACCCGTGATCACCTTGTTCGGATTACTCGCTTTTTGGGAGGTTACGACAAACGCTCTCCCTTGAACTACCGATTTTGCCTTGTCTAGGATACTCTTTGATGCCTCCATCCCAGTTGGACTTGACTTTGGTGCACGAAAAAATTGGGCTAGGTGGCCTTCTTTTCCACAATTGTAACATGTTTTGGACTGCATCACGCAGTTTGGACTGATATGTCCCTCCCCTCCGCATTTGAAGCATACAATCGGTGGTCGTTCTCCTTCCTTGAAAACGGGTGCTGGTGCTGCTGTCTTTCCATCGTTACTGAACATTCTCTTCTTGAAATTTCCATTCCTATTGCCTTGGCCATGATTACCACCGAAGTGGTTACCATTTCTGGCATGTTTATTCCCTCCACGTTTGTTGTCACCGCTTCGATGACTGCTACCACTAGTAGTATCGCTTTGCCAGCTGATATCTCTTGGTTGAACTGACTCATTATCACGCTCTAATAACTGAGCCCTATTTACAACATCTGAATACAAACATAGTTTGTGAGAAATTGGGTATTGACGTATCTCAGGTTTCAAACCTCTTAGAAACATCCGCGTCATTCTCTCCTCATTATCAACCAAGTGGGACGCAAACCGGGACAACTCGGGAAACTTAGAATCGTACAGTGATACGGTCATATTGTTTTGCTCCAGCTTGATAAACTATACCTCCTTCATATGACGAATACTTTCGGGAAAGTACTTGTCGTTGAATAGATCTTGGAACTTCTCCCAAGACATCTTCAGTGCGGCAGGTTGAGTACGCTTTATGGATTCCCACCAGTAATCTGCCTCTGCTCGCAACATGAAGGTGGCAAAGGGAACCTTTTGATCCTCGGAGCATCCCAAGACATCAAATATCTTGGTGATCTGATTTATCCACGTCTCCGCCTTAAGTGGTTTTGGCTCTCCAAAAAACTCTGGTGGTCCCAGCTCCTTGAACTGTTTAGCGGTGATCGTTCGAGAGTTGTCAGTGTTTCCACTTACATTTTGAACAGGAGCCGCTCTCGCCTGATGTTTCATGAATTGCATAAAGCCTCTGAACATTCCATCGTTCACTATTTCATCGGTGTTATTATTTACCTGAGGATTATTGTCTTCCTGTTGCACATTATCCTGGGTATTAATCTGTGGTAACTCAATGGTCTCATGTGCTTCATTGCTTATCTCAACATTTTTGGATGCCATTTTCAAATACTGTCACAAAACAAGGGTTAATTGATATGTCACATATTATCCCTATACTCTGACCGACCAATTAAATACCAAATAAACTTAGGTAGGTTATACTAGCGAAGGAATTCGCCGTCTCTCACCTCCTAGTTCTTGTCTCATATCTCAGCCAGAGATCATATCCCTAAGCTTTGATACCAACCGTGACGTCCCCAAAATAGGTATACATCACCCATCTTGGGTCGCCAAATATATGGTACTGAATACAAATACAAACTTAATTATACAATATGAACTGTGAGTTTTAATATAAATATTGTCTTCTAGACAATATTCAAACTCAAAATATGTCCTCATTTATTATCACACTATTTCACAGGATAGTGAGGACTACAAATGCTATCATCTAGACCATCAGTCCATTCCCCGACTAGTCCCAACTATATTCTCATTTCCTGAAGAGAACAATGAACAACTAGCCCATTAAAAAATATTATGACTAACATAATGCAGAACAAATTATCATTAGCCTTCAACAATGTTAAACTGATAAAATATAATAAACATCAAGTTTAACTGCAGCGGAATAAGCAATCCATTAGAAGAGTCAAGTAGAACATGATATCTACTATCTTCTATGATTTAAAAAAAATTCATCAACTTTATTGCTGAGACTCAGCTTAATAAATAAACCACATCATCGAATCATTCTTGCACCACGGCCAAGGATATTCATGTAATCGTCAATGGTCATGACTATACCGAATAATCCCTGGTCATAATCATACCAATAACTATCCATCAATGAACTACATGCCAATGAGGACTTTTACCACATCATTTGTAACATTACGGGTCATGATTATACCGAATGATACCTGGTTATAATCATACCAATCAATAGTTCATCTATGCACATAAGCCAAAGACGACTTTCATCACAATATAAGCATGAGTATGATGACCATGATATAAGAATTCAATAAAATAAGTTCAAGGATAAATTTTAAAGACTTTAATAATTTAATTTATTCAGAATTCAATAATGTTCAAATTGCCAACATGATACTTCTTTGTGGAGTAAAATTCAAGAATGATAATGTATCAAAAATGATTTGGACCGAAAAGAAATCAATTTTTGTCATGAATAATACTTTGGGTGAATAGTATACGGGTGAATAGTATCCCATGAATAGTACTTCGGGAATAGTACCCTGTAAATAGTACTTTGTAAATAGTATCTCGTGAATAGTACTTTATGAATAGTAATTTATGAATAGTACCCATGAATAGTATTTTTGTGAATAGTACCATATAAATGAATAGTACTCATGGACAGTACTCCGGCACGAAAAGCTTAAAATTTAACAAGAATGTGCAGAAAATATCCTTGTGAAATGATACTAGATGAAGCGCAAATTTCAAGGATATTTTACTAATTTCACGGAGTATAGAAACAATACTTTAACAAGATGAGGGTATAATCAGGAATACGAGATGAAATAATATTACTCACATACTACAGAGTATGGAAGAAAATATTATTCCTATGAATATTGAACAAAATAATATCCCTTACCTCGAAAGAAGACTGGATACTGGAGTAGTGAAGTAGTTGACTATTCTTCTTCTATCTCTCTATAGCTTCTCTCTCTATATCTTCTCTCTCTATAATTGCTATTGTGAGACTTAGTGAATTGGTGAGAATGAAGGAAGATTGAGCTTCTATTTATAGAAAAAGTATAGTTTCGATAATTGCACATTTTGGGGCTCGAAATATTACAGTATAATACCTTCATATTTTCTTTCATTTTTAATTTAGTCATGCAAGTATTATCAAACTTGCACCACCTCCCCTAATAGTACATCATGTAAATTAATAGCTCTATACATGTGAAAATATGAATTACAGTATAGTACCTCCATCTATACCTCCATTTTTAACAGTCATGCAAGTATTATCAATCTTGCACCACCTCCCCTAATAGTACAAGAATGTGAATCAATAGTACACACATGTGAAAAAATAGTTATAAGCATATAAATTAATAGCAATTAATTGCTCATTTATCCGATTAATTACCCGATTGATCAGTATAACTTTCAGACATCATTTATTATCGAAATAAATGTCGATTTCCACTAACACTAATAATATAAATCCCCCGAACTCGGGTACTTGAAACCAGAATTCGGTACTTCACGATACCATTTTTATGACCGGAATAATACAAATAATAATAACAATAATATAAATATTAAACTTGACTTACATAATTATCAAAGTCTAGCTCCCAAGTACGTAACCTTTAATCATTCCTTATAATACATGATAATAAATATATAACATTGTCTTAATAATATTAAATTATTACACAAGATAACATTGAAATCATTCAGCAACCTTTCCCTTTCTCTTGTTTCTAGCAGAGCCTTTAGATTGTTCACACTTAGCTGAAAACATTTAAATTAAGCAAGAATGAGCATTTGAGTGCCCAACAAGTAGTATATATATATATAAGCTGAAAGAATTTAAATGTTTTCTTTATACTACTCTTCTACAATAAATCAATAGTTGTGAAGTAATCTGAATCGATAATAATAACATAACAACCCTCTTTTTTGAAACTACGTACTGACTATAAATAGGGTTAAGGGGACATACTATGAACATTGTTTTCATTTTTGAAAAGGTTAAACAGAACTTCATCTGTAAACCGTCATAATATACGGGCACGGGGGTGATCAGCCCGCTGTACCCTGTATTTATCAATACTACATAACAAGAACGATATTATCGTTCACTCTGGCTACCTTGGGCACATAAAATTTTTCCCATGAATGGGATGTTCATACCTGTCAGTCAGGGTTCCAAACCAAAACAATTCAGTTGGATAATGGTAGGTTTTATCTTGTTCAACAATAATCTATAATTCAATATATATATATATATATATATATATATATATACACGGGTAATTGACAAAGGTGTATCAACATGTGATTAAATGCAATGATTATCCAAGTGGGGACACTTGTATAACTATTTATAGAAATTAACGAACAAAATATATATCTGAATTACCATATACTTGTGACGCCCCCAAATCCGGGTACTTGAAACCCGAACTCAGTGCTTCACGATACCATTTCTATAAGCTGAATAATACTAATAATAATAACAATAATATAAAATTCAAACTTAATTTACATATGCATCAAAGTTTACTCCCAGGTACGAGACCTTTAAACATTCATTACATCATAGATAATAAGTATCATTGACTTAATAAACTATAATTATTACACAACATATTATAAATCTCATTCGAACAGTTTTCCTTTCCCCTTGTTCTTGCCTGAGCCTTCGGGTTGATCATACTTAAACATTTAATTTAAGCAAGAGTGAGCATTTGAGTGCCCAACAAGTAAAAAAAAATTATAAATATTAGCTGAAAGGGTTAAATGTTTTTTTGTACTACCCTTCTACAACAAGTCAATAGTTGTGAAGTAATCTGAACCGATAATAATAACATAACAACTCTCTATCAAAATTTTGAAACTACATATTGACTATAAATAGGGTTAAGGTGACATACTATGAACATTGTTTTCAATTTTTGAATAGGTTTAGCAGAACTTCATCCGCAAACCGTCATAACTTACGGGCACTGAGGGTGATCAGTCCGTTATACCCTGTATTGATCAATACTACATTGCAAGAACGATATTATCGTTCACTCTTTCCACCTTGGGTCTATAAAAAATTTTCCCGTGTAAGGGATGTTCATACTTGTCATGGTTCCAACCAAAGGTTTTATCTTGTTCAACAATAATCTATAATTCAACATATATATATATATATATATATATATATATATATATATATATATATATATATACGGGTAATTGACAAAGGTGTATCAACATGTGATTAAATACCATGATTATCCAAGTGGGGATACTTGTATAACCATTTACAGAAATTAACGAACAGAATATATAACTGAATTACCATATACTAACATGTTGATAATCAATGAGCGTATATAATATAGGGTTAATAATTTGTATAGTAATAATATAATTCTGAAACATTCTTACTCATGTCCATTGCATAAAGAAAATGCAAAGGTAGGATACTTGCCTGATGCGCTGCTTACAATTCGTAACTTAGATTTATCTTTTATGTAATCACCTATCAGTAATAAGATAATTTTTCTGATTAGAATAACATATCACAACACATAATATTGCATATTGTAGTCAACACATAACCTAATCACCTTGTCACACATATCCCACAGTCATTGAATCACAAACAATCATTAATATATAGTCAAAGTATCTAAGTCCTGATCAATTTTTGAAACATATCGGTGTACCGACAGTTTTATCGGGTAAAAATCGAGTCTAAGACTCTATCCAGTTAGTTCAATAACTGTAATTATCAGCCATATTATTTTTAAATGACTTAAAATAATTTTTAAACACTTATAATAATTTATCATGAATTTTCAAATATCGGAATCATTATTAAATAATTTAAATATTAAATTATTCTATTATCATTAATATTTAAACTATTAATGAAACCATTGTCAAAATATTAAAGTTATTTATAATAACTCAAAAATATTTTTAAAGTATTAATATTACCCTTAAATGATTTTTAAAACATTTGAAATCATTTTTAAATAATTGCCATTAATGTTTAAATATTAATGTACAATTTATCCAAATATTAAAAGTCATTATTTATAACTTAAAATATTTTTTAATTCATGAATATCCCTTTTAGATGATTTTTAAATTATTAAAACCATTTTAAAACTATTTATTTAATATAATTATTAAATAAATAAAATATCCTTAATATTACATTATTATAATTAATATTCAATTATTAATTAAATTAACCTTAATATTAAAAGTTATGTTTTATAACTCAAAATATCTTTAAACACTTTATTTTCATTTAAAATGAATTTTCTAATATTAAAATTATTTTTAAACTAATTTATTTAATATAATTATTAAATAACTTTAATATCATTAATAATAATTAATTAATGAAATTTACCTTTAAATATTGAAAGTTAGATTTTATAACTTAAAATATTATTAAATACACTAAAAATCCCGACGTCGACAAATGGCGACTCTGCTGGGGACTCCAGTAAGAGGGCTTAAGCTGCTATTACAAGCTTTTCAAAATTGTTATATGCTTATGTGTGAATGTTGCATTTACATTTATGATGAATGTGTACGAATGCATTTTTACTTACTGCATTATACTATATCTATCTACGATATTAGTGATTCGCACATGTCATCATTTTGCATAAACAGTGAGACACGTTGTATGTGAATATATATTGTGTGGTTCCTCCATCAGGAGGCTATCCTGTCGGTGTTTTATTACTGGACTCGTAGGAAGAATAATTCCAACGGGGCTCAGGAAAGGCACCACCCAAATTCGCTCCAGTTGAAAGATTGGATTAACTTCCCGACAAGTAGATTGCGATGATCTGGGAACCTTCATACCAAAAAGTCGTGAGAGAAACCCTAAGATAGGTCAACCTCTGATAAACCAAACGCGGAGGAAAGTCTCTTCATGCTTTCCATTTTCAATTACTTGTAAAATCATTTACTTGTAATTTTATTCCATGTTCATCTTTAAGTAATGTAAATATGAAGATTATCTGTGCATGCATGTTATCAATTAACACCCGGTTTTACAGGACCATATTCCTAAAACGGACATGTTATGATAACATTTACATTACCCTAAGACTAAACTACATAAGTCTTTTGTATGGAAATCATTGGGCATGTTACCCGCTCAAAATCCAAAAGGCCACGAGCCTACAGCCAATCATGTCTTCGTCTGACCAGTCTAATCCAGTTTCTTGAGAAGAATTTGACGGATTAAGTCATCAAATCACAAATTTGGTTGTCCTGTTTAAAGAATTGCATCAGTCCACTCAGGGTACAAAATCACTCCACATGCAGAATCCTCTACACAAGGAGGAACACAAGGTCTAGATAAAAAAATCTAGAACCTCCGTTGGATATAACCAACAAAGACCCTGACAACACCCATCTCAAAGGAGATCCAGACATCGGTGATATCAGGAAGAAAGTACTCCAAATGGAGGAAACTATCCGTGTTCTCAAAGGGATTGGAACACATGGAAGTGTATCATATGCTGACCTTTGTATCTTCCCTGGTGTTCATTATCCAGAGAAATTTAAAACCCCCTAATTTGGAAAAGTATGACGGATTAGGGGATCCTTATACACATTTGAAAGTGTTCATTAGAGAACTTGGGTCTTATGCAGAAAATGAAAAGCTCAGAATGTAACTGTTTCAGAAAAGTCTGATTGGAGAAGCACGTTCATGGTATACCAGATTAGACAACTCAAAGATCCATAGCTGGGAAGAGTTGGCTCACGCCTTCCTCACTCAATACAGTTTTCAATCTCAGATAGCTCTTGACCAGTACCAAATTACTAAGGTCAAGAAACAGTCTAATGAGTCTTTCAGAGAGTATGCTCAAAGGTGGAGGCGCCTTGCTGCTCAAGTTATTCCTTCCATGACGAAATCAGAAATGGTCATCACATTCATAGATATATAGGAAGCTCCTTTCTATGAGAGAGTTTTAGCTGGTATTGGCAAACCATTCTCTGAAATGATCAAGCACATAGAGATGGCTAAAATGGGATTAAAGTCTAGTAAAATTCAAGACCTAGCCGCTCTTAAAGCTGTTGCTGAGCACATCCAGTCCAGATCTTATGGAAACAACCCCCAGAGGGTCCATAAAAAGAAAGAGGAGGATGTTTCCTTGATACTACAAGGTCAAAAAAGCAATCAAAGTGTGCCTCTACAGAGGAGAAACTACTCCCCTTTTCAAGCACAGTCTTCAAACCCTCCATTGCCTAAAGGTGGAGAAGTAAAGCGTCCTCGAATGTTCACACCCTTAGGGGACTTGCTCGAGAATATTCTTGCTCTTCTGACTACTCAAAAGAAAATTACACATCTTCTTCCGCCAACCAACCCTAATGGGAGGTGTTTTAATGCTACTCGGAAATGTGCTTATCATGCCAGAGCACCTAGACATGATATTCAAGATTGTTAGGCCTTGAAACAAAAGATTTAAGATTTAATAGACAACGGTGAGATCGTGGTCACCAAACCAGATCAACCTTATGTGCAAGACAACCCTCTTCCTCAACACAAAGAAGAAAATGTCAACATGATCAGTTGGAGTACTGGACAGAGTTCCAATTCTAATGGTGAATCATCTCAAACCCTCAAAGACGATGTTGACAGATGGGATTATGCAAAGTTCTAGTTCACTATGGAACGAAAGATGAAAGCTCTTTGCAAACAAATTGGGCAATTGGCAGAACTGGTGACCCACCATCATCAAGTCACGTGCCAATTAATCAGGCAAGAGCATGCTTATCTCATTCCTTTTGTTATGAATGCTCCATCACCACCTTCAGAAAGTGAAGCTATGGAGGATAAGGTTACAAAGAGAGCCAATGCTAAAGTCCGTCGGGATTTTTCCAATCAAAGGGAATTTACCTATCTTGGCCAATCTACAGAGGAGATATTGCAAATGTTGATTAATGAAGGAAGAATTACCTTCCTTCTGCCTCCAATCAATCCCCGCTCAGGACGGTTCAATTCTGATGAAGTGTGTCAATATCATTCACATTCTCGCGGTCACAGCACAGAAGAATGCTGGGCACTACGCCATTTCATTTAGAATCTTATTGATAGTGGTGTTCTGCAAATAACAGATGATTACACTGTGCAACTCAAGGGCGGGAATGCATGTCCTACCAAATGGAATGGATCAATAGCAGTTATATCCGAAGTGGATGATGAGACTGTCAAAGTATTTCCCATACAACCAATTTAACTCAAAGGAGCTGATAATCCTTTGAAAGTGGCCGCACCAGAGCCAATTTCTTTACCTTTCAAACCAAAACATCTTGTTTTCAGCTTACACAAAGTTCCATGGAATTATGGAGAAGCTGAAGGATCCATGTCTCATACTACTGCTACAGTGTCGAGGGAAAATCCATTGTATCTTCCTCAACGGGTTATGAAACCTACTTACGAAGCAAAGGGGAAGATTCCCATGGAGAAGATTGAAAAATTCCTCCGTACTATGGGCCACAATGAAGCCAAAGTGGTTTTAAGCTTGCGAGAAGCTCCACACCAGATATCCATACTGGACTTGGTTTTCTCTTCCGAGGATCATCGGAAGATTTTACTGAAGGTTTTGGAATAAGCTTACATGCCAAAATCAGTGGATGTGGAAAAATTTCAACATCTGGTTGATCACATTTTCAACAACAATGTGATATCATTCACTGATGACGACATACCACCCGAAGGGACCGGTCATTGCAAGCCATTGCACATTGCAGTTTTGTCTTCCGGGTACATGCTAGCTGTAGTTTTGATAGATGGAGGCTCATCTCTAAATATCTGTCCTTATGTCACTTTGGTGAAGATAAATGTCAATCTCAAGAGGATCCAAAGCAGCCATACGGTTATCAGAGCTTTTGATGGATCATAAAGAAATGTCGTCAGAAAGATTGAGTTGCCAATTGAGATTAGTCAAAATATATTCAATGTATCCTTCCACGTCTTCAAAATAGATTCAGGATACAACCTGCTATTGGGGAGACCATGGATACACATGGATATAGCCGTTCCCTCCACGCTACATCAACAGCTCAAATACATTATCAACAATAATCTAGTCACTGTCAACGCTGAGCCGGAATGTCCTGAACAAAGAACTCTACCAATCATCAGCTTTAATTTAGAAGTTGAACCGGCCAGTTTTCATACTCTGGAAGTGAGTACCACGCATTTCCATTCTATTGGAGCGCCACTTCCCATACCCAGGATTTCTGCCGAGGTTATGTCGGCCACTCAAGAAATGATGTTATTGGGTTATCAATCTGGACAAGGGCTTGGTAAAGATAAGCAGGGTATTAAGCACCCTATCCAAGTATTCAGCCAAATTAGAACAGTCGGACTAAGCTATTCTACCAGTTCTAGTCACAGGAATCCTTATAAGCACAGTCTAACCCCTACCAGAACAAAAATACTTGTCACGTGGTACTGGGATCAACCTTCAATTCACCATATTTCATCGATTTTATATCAAAGGGATGGAATTACCCAGCCTCTTCTCATAAATACAAGATTCGGTGACCATCTAAGCTGCGATCAAGCCTCAAAGAGCAATACCAACCCATAAGAGATGGAGTTAACTAGGATTCTCATAAATAGAAGTACTGGCGACCATCTGTGGTGCGGTCAATCTCAGAGAGGAAAAACCACCCTCATCTCCACTTTTCCATACAGATACCAGTCCCAAGACACCAAAGATGGCAGGGATATACAGAAATCAATGATCCATTCTGAGAGATCTTACGATGTCTCAATGTCCACCTATCAAGGATAAGTTCAGAATGCATCAAGATCACAAGGCCCTGAAGAAACAGGCAAATATCAAGCAAGTATCAAGGCATAACTAAAAGGGAAGTGAATCAAAATATATTTCCATGTCATACATAATATTGTTTGATATATACATTTATGCTGTACATGACAAAATGGCTAAGCTAGTCTGTGTAGAAAAATACAAAGCTATCTACAGATTTGTGTGTATGCAGACTATCAGATCTAACATGGCATCCCTCTCTCTGAAGACGGAGGTAGCGCTGCAAGCTCCTTCCTAAGGGTATCTACACGAGCTAGCAGATCAGAGGTTAACTGCATGGTGGCATAATGCTCATCAATGTAAGCACTCATATCAGCAAGACTGACAGTCATCTGGGATCTCACTAAAGTACTGTCTGTAATGGCCACATCCCTAGCAGATAATGCGGCATCCCGCTCCACAATCAATGCATCCATGGCTGATCTAGCCTCATCTCTCTCTAACAGAGCGGCATCTCTCCCATCAAGAGCTATCAACATCGTGGCCCTAGCCTGATATCTATCATAGGTCATCAGATGTAAGCTCTGTTCCAAATGTTGTGCTGAATACTGAGTAACAGCGGCACTCGGGGTGGGAGAATTCATCACAAATGCTGGTAGCCCAGCAGTTAAATCATCGGTGGGAATGTCAGCCTCCTCTATAGTCACCTCATCGTTAAAATCAACATCCTGCACTATGGATACTACCGCAGTCGACGCAGTCTATGTCTCCATCCATGCGGAATACTCTGCAGAACAACCCGGATGACTGACAGAAAACTCAGACAGCTCTCGCTGATCCCAACAGGCATACAACCTGGATCTGTCCTCCGCTGATAAATGGTGTGAAGCGAAGCGCTGACTCACTGCCCCCTTTATAATGACGAAAATCCTTAAACTAGTCAAACTGACACATCACGACCAGTGGGTGGTAAGTAATTATACCCCTCAATCCAGCCAGAGTGAGATAATCCATGTCCGGAGCATGAGTAATGAAGCTGTAGAGTGAACTAAGCCCTGAACACGGTAATATGGCAAATGGATCCCTAATCCCTGCCAGGAAAGCTGACCACAATGCAACATCTGTACACTCTATAGGCTGAAAGGAGTATGACATGGCTATATCATGGGTGAAACAAAACCCCTGTCGTCTAAGTGTGTTAATCGGTCTCAAGTGTGACATAAACCACACATACAGCAAGACCGAGCTACCTGTAAACACTCCTGTCGGATAAGTGCAGCAGTATGTAGCTGACCTTAGAGTCTTTGCAATGATCATCGATACAATGGTATGACCCTCCCTGAGAGCTCTCACTGCCATAATGACGCCGATATCCAGCTCATCCATGTACCGTGGCATGAAGACGTATGATAATACGCACAAAAGCAGTACATCCACTCTGGCTGAACGCCAATGTTCCTCCGGTGTGGTGAAATCCCTGGAATGTCATGCATAACTATCCTCAAAGCCAAATCTGTCAAACAGAAAACGCTGGGATATCACGTGACCGGATGTAATCTCGTCCTGTACCACTCTACGTCTCAATCAAGTGAAGGTCATAAACTGTCTACTCATGTCTCCGATAGCCATATGCACGCAAGGTCTGTCCAACGGCAGCAATGTCAACCTTACATACTCCTCCAAAGTAGGAGTTAACTCCTGGGTCCCAAATTGGAAAACCTGCCTCTCCTATACCCAATGCTCTAGCATACCCTCTACAAATCCTGTGGGAACCTTAAACATCAACAGGGTTATAGTATGCTGAAGCAAATCATCTATGATCACCATGTCTGATGGTGATATACTATCATACCATGAGCACATACAAAATACCACCAAAAATGGTGGGGTATGATCAATACGGCTAACTGTCGAAGAAGACATCTGTACGGGCCGTGTCATAAGACCATCCAGGGGTCAATGATGAATATCTCTGGACATACATACATATGCATAACATAATAACATGCATGATACAATAGATGGAAATATAATATAGGGAATGGAAAATTGTGCATACATTCCTAAGTATATCATCATCTAATACATCTCTGTACAGCTAAAATACAGGGAAATGGGGCGAAGCTACCCAACATCTAAAAGAGGCCTATCAAAAGATATATCAAGAATGGGGCGAAGCTACCCAGCAGCTAACAGAGGCCTATCAAAAGAAATAGCGAGAAATATACATCAGAAAAAGTCAATGGTGTCGATGTCTACATCATCGATACTGTCCACCTAATGTAACTCCTCCTGAGACACTGGATCTCTATCTAAAGGGATGTCAGACCGATATAAGGGAGGATCTGCACCGGAAAAGCCATATGGTTCACCTGAGGGGCCAGCGCCAGAGCTGGAAGGATCAAAAGTATCTACCTCTAAAGGATCTCTGCCCAAATGCCGAATGAAAAGATGTGTCCGGTCCAGCTTCCTGGTCAATCTGTCAATCTGTGTCACATGAGTCGGATCTATGACACATGCTAGCTAATCCGTCATCATCACAGATCCTGGAACCACCCATAAACTGTGTGGCGCGGGTCTGAGCTCCAATAGTACGAGGGATCCACCAATGCTGGAACATCTCCTGAGACCAGGGGCCCTCTGACAATGTAAAATCGTTAATCCCCATCAATGGGATGTCAATGACGGATGACTGCGAAACAGGCCAATAACGCTTGGCAAGAGGTAAGATCGGCATACGGATCTCTCTTGTAGTGCTCCTGATAGAACGCTCTCTTAAATAGAGCTCTCATCCTCCATCTGTGAAGAGAGGAATCCTACGGGTGCAAATGACGTACTCTACTCTATTCGGGTACCCATCCTCAAATCCAACTCCCAAATTCTCTCCAGAGTAGAGAATCCATGTGATGACATCCGCTGTCAACAACTCCAGCTGTAGGCGAATTTGAGTGAAACCCTCAGCAACAAGGACCTCCGCCAGTATGGAATGATGCCATCTCCATCCTTGTGGACAGGTATCTAAGCCTAGAACGCTCACTGGACGCAAATATGGAAGCCTCTCATAGGCCCAAAACTGTCAACACAAAGGTAACATCTGCTGTCAGTCAACACTCTTAACCTGTACACGGGAAAAGACAAGCGAAACACTCACCAGCAGAAACGAGTAGAATCCTAACCACGCCTCAGTCAAGCCCTACGATCGCATACGCATTCCCCTGAGGAAGTAGGCAAAGGTATAGGAACCCCAATCATACTCTCTTATACGGTCCACGTGTCGAGTGGCGCTGATCTGCTATAAAGCAGCCCCTAATGATCATCAGGAACAATAGCCGAAGAATGCGATCCCTGACTCTCACGTCATCGGGTATGGGCTCACTCAATAGCCTGCTCATAGCATCTATGCTCAAAGGACCTATACCAATAGTCCTGCCCTTGAGCGCCTCTGCTGGAACTCCCAACAAGGATCTGACAGCAGTAGGTGTAATATCCACCGTTCAAGGCACTGGATCCCCTCCAAACTCCATACATGTGATAAACCGCCAATCCATCAACGTCATCATCACCTCACAGTCCAGCAAATGGAGTGACTGAGTCTGGTGAAACCACTACTCAGATAATTCCCTGAGGTAACCCCAAGGACAGCGACAGGGAAGAATGGAGAAGAACATCCCAAATCCCCAGCCATGTACAATCACTCTATAGTCATCATGAAAAGCCTGATACATAGAGTGGATGTTAAACTAGTTCCCTCGAGGCTGTGTAAAGCCAGAACCTACATCAAATGCAGATCAACATCAGAATCCTTGACTCCTCATCAGTAGGAAATAAGGAAGATTAAAGATCTAACTTTATACCTCGTTTGAATGCAGGTATACTGAAGGATGCCTACTCAATTCACCCAGAAGATCTGAGTTTATCACTTGAATACCTGGAAATTCCTTACGGGGAACACGTATAACAGGAGCAGGAACCTCGATCGGTATATCCTCCTCCTCGTCCTCGACATTTGGCACTTCAACTCGAATAGGACGTATCACCGCCTCCACCAAACGATGAGGCTGTCTGACAAATCGGCGTTAAGGCTCTTCAGAAGCCCTCCTCCGTACACCAGAAGTAGTCCTACGGGAACTACACGGCTGATCCAGATCCATAATATCTGGACAACAAATCTCCAAATCACCTCAGACAGGGTGTGGTAAATTCTTACCTGGAGCTTTTCAAAATGCATTTTATGATTACATGCATGCATGCATTGTTTTAACATACGTCTACAGTAGAGTTAAAAATGCGAGACTATCCAATACCTAAATTTTGGAAATTTTTGCCATAGCCCCCTTTGTAAATGGGACTATCCACATGCACATAGGCATGACAAGGTGGCCATTCAGTAACACACCTGTACACAGTCAAATACATCCTACATGCATTATAATCACAGTGAAAAATTCGTAAGTGTAGTCTAATTACCAGGATTATTTTGCTTTTCTACCTTTACTCATTTGTCCTCGTATAGGATAAGAAATGACAGTAAAAGGTGCCAATTTGACTGTTTCAAAAGTCAAATATTTTTCACATCATTATGTTCAGCATGGTTTAATACTAACATTTGTTATGTTGAATATTTTTTTTCAAGTCATATCAGCATGCATATTCATTACTATGTGTCTAAATACATTTCATGTGATATGTCATTTTCCAATGGATAGAAATTGGAAAAAAAAATACTCCCCAGCGGGGGTTACAACGCTAAGCTACGAGATGTTAAACCTCCCCGGCTGGGGTTACAATGCCGAAGTTATCAAATGATTGTGTATCCCCGGCGGGGGTCACAACTCACATCTTTCAAGCATCCAAGTATCCCTGGCGGGGGCCACAACGCACATCTTTCAATCATCCAAGTATTCCCCGGCGGGGGTTACACCGTAATACAACCATTGATACACACATCAATGAAGGTCAAGCAACCTTGACGTCATGTCAGCCGATGGAAAGTAAACCCATCGAAGCAGTCTATCCAAGTATCCCCGGCGGGGGTTACAATGTAACGCAACCATTGATGTGATGCCCCCAAACTAGGTCCACACGACCCATTCTGAGTCGCTAGATATCACACTATAAAAATCAAATACAAACTTCATTTATACAACTGTTAAACTGTCGTACAGAGTACGACAACAGATAAGCTGTGAGTTTTAATATAATATTGTCTCGTAGACAGTATCCAACTCAAATTGTTATAATGCCATATAAAATATAGCAGCAAATATTTTAAGACCCCAAAGAAGAACGAGAATATTACTATCATATTCATTCTAATGAGGTGCACTTTTGACGCTTTCAAAGTCGGGTTCTCATCACCCTATTGTTGTTCACCAAAATCAATTATTAAGTGACGTATAAAATATAACACACACATCTGAGGTCCTCAATACAATTATCTATTGCAAGTCATGTCATTTTATAATGTATTGAGAAACTTTGACAGTCTCGGACCATCACACTATTTCCCTGTTATTCCCGCTCGACCCAGCTACACTCTTATTACCTGAAAGGAATTATGAAGCAAAAGGGTGAGCACAACTAGCCCAGTAAAGAATATCATGACTAAAGATAATATAAATATCAATAGCTTTTATCAATAATAAATCAGAGATTTAGAACATATGGTAGATGATAAAACTTTTCAACCATAGTTGCAGCGGAACGAGCAATCCATTAAAAGAGTCAAATAGACCATTAGGCCTATTATCTTCTCCATGTTAAAAGTCCACCAAGAGTGTTTTATCTCTGTAACATCAATCAACAATTCATGTCCACAATCATATAATCATAATTGTGATTCTGAATTTCTTTTCGCACCCAGGACGAAGATAATTTTCATCACCTATCTTCACCTGAAACATCAAAAATCATGGTTATACCAAATCACAATCCCTGCTCATTATCATACTAATAAATTCATCTTTGCACAACGGCCAAAGATATTCATTAACAATTCATCTTTGCACTACAAGCCAAAGACATACAACTGTATTTTAGAAGAATCAAGTAGAGCATGATATCTACTATCTTCTACGAATTTAAAGTTTATTATCAATATTTTATCGCTGAGACTCAGCTTAATAAATAATCCACATCATCGAATCACCATGCACTACGGCCAAGGATATTCGTTGATATCACATCCATGAATTATCCATGCACTACGGCCAAGGATATTCATTATTATCACATCCATGAGTTAATATTTATTGTTGAGACTCAACTCAATAATTAATCCACATCATCAATTCATTCCTGCACTATAGGCCAAGAACATTCTTTTAATATCACGACCACGAATTATCCATGAACTACGGGCCAAAGATAATCGTGTTTTCATCAACGATCCTGATCATGCCATAAAATAATTCATCTTTGCACCCTTGGCCGAAGAGAATCCATAACCATAATCATACCAAAATTGTCCATCAATGAACTACGGCCAATGAGGACTTTTTCCACATCTTTTGTAACATTACGGTCATGATTGTACCGAATAATCCATGGTAATAATCATACCAAGTCCATCTATGCACTACAGGCCACATATGACTTTCAACATAATATATACATGAGGATCATGACAACGATATAAAGAATCAATCAAATGAGATAAATGATAAATATTAAACATTTATAATATAAATTATCCAGGGTTCAAGAATATCCCAATGTTATCAATCACTTAATAATCTCATAATCTAATATCATTAATATTATAACAATATTTTAATTATTTCTTAAACTTATAAATAATTTATTTTAATTGTTTACACTTTACCAAATAATGCATTTAATCATTCAAAAATGTCATACTCATAAGATTTCATCACCAATGATCAAATCTCTTACTAAAAATCTCCTTATACCCTATATAGGATTCCCAAGCCATAAAATCCTATTTACAAATTTTTAACTTTAACATATTTAACTCATATACTCATAACTAGTGCATTTTCATGAAAAATACCAAATTAGTCCCAAAAATATTTCTTTTCTGGGATTTAGCAGAATATAGTCCCATAATGAACATATATTTTTCTCGGAATTTATAAAATTCATTTACTATTTTTCAAAATCAATTTCTAATTAATTCCTTAAGAAATTAGCTACCTCATGTTTAACTCCAGAAATTCTCAAATCTTGGTAGGATCTTACACATGTTAACGTGATCTTCCGGTTTAAATTTCATGGTCATCAGAGTTATAGAACTCCGGTTATAGCATTTTTCGTCGAAAAAACCTAAATATTGGAATGGTCATAACTTGCTCATTTTAAGTCGGAATGAGTTCATTTTTGGACAGGAGGTACTTTATACCATATATTTTTATGTACCAAAAGGTCGGAATTTTTCTCATAAATTAAGTGGCCGAAAATGCCCTTTTAAAATTTATGGCAGTAGCTGTTTTCCCATTTTTCACTTTTCCGTGCTTTGCTAAAATCAGTCCACACGAAAATCTACAACACCTTTTCCAGTGATTGCACTTGGATAAGTTAGGAAACTAATATATCTAACTCTAGAACTTGAGCACACTTAAAAATTTAAAATATAATAGGAGATATGGTCAATTGAATTTCATGTTCCATTTTCACCAAAATCTGATTATTCAACCCTTTAAGTGATTTCTAAGAAACTTTCATGTTTTCACATAATAACTAATATAACTCATTATAACACTTACTAATACTTCATATACCCATGATTTTTATCAGTCCAATGCTTTTATTATGACTCTCATCATAATCAACGTAACCAGATCATTTCCATAATTTAATAAAGAATGAATATAAAGGATCATTCACCATGCATGTGGTAATCCACATAGACAGGTTATTCCAACAGAATAATAAAGAATGGAATAACAGAAGGATTCACCATGCATGCGATAGACTGCATAGACAGGTTATTCCCAACAGAATAATAAATAATGGAACCAGGTCCGATGTAAATGCACAGACAGGATATTCTGACAGAATAATAAAGAACGGAACCAGGTCAGGCGAAATTCGCACCGACTGAATGTTCCAATAGAATAATAAGAATGGAATAACAACAGAAATCACCATGCATGCGGTACTTCGCATAGACAGGTTATTTTAACAGAATAATAAATAACCGAACCAGGTCAGGCGAAATTCACACCGACAGGATGTTCCAACAGAATAATAAGGAATGGAATAGAAGAATTTCACCAAATATAGGGTAGTCCGCATATACAGGATATTCCAATAGAATAATAAAGAATGGAACAACAGAATTTCTATTCATAGATACCCCTTACAAAAGAAATAATACCCCTTACGAGTACAACAAATAATATCTCTTACCTTTGAAAGAAGAATATTCCGACTGGTAGGGCGAGGATACACTCGAAGAAAACTTGTATTATGCTCAAAGCTTTCTTAAACTCTAAAAAATACGCTCAAGATTATAGAAGAACAACTCTCTCTATGGTTTCTCTATCTAGAGTTTCAGTGAATTCGTAAGAATAATGAAGGAATGAGCTTCTATTTATAGAAGAATGGACAGCATAGTAACTAATTCATGAATGGTCCAGATTGATTTACTTTTAATCGGACGGTCCATATTTAAAGCAAAATCTTTTAAATAAAATATAATATATTCTATTTATAATCAAATAAAACGAATAACTTTATAAAAGTATTCTATTTTATATAAAAAGATTTTGCTATACAAAACACTATGCAGGCACTATGCAACACTATGCATAATAAAATATAATATATTATATTTATAGAATAACTTTATAAAAGTATTCTGTTTATATAAAAAGATTTTACTATGCAAAATACTATGCATAATAGAATATAATATATTCTAATTATAGAATAACTTTATAAAAGTATTCTGTTTTATATAAAAAGCTTTTCTGTTTTATTACATTAATAATACTAATAAAACAAAACTGAGTGACTTATCACGTAAGCATTAATAATCAATACTGTGTGCTACTATGCAACCACACATATTACTGTACTTTTACTACCGAGTAGTTCAACACTTTTAACGGTAAAACTTCTGCGTTATTTTTATAAAAATATTTTTGTCGTTTTCTCAATCCGATAATAATTACATTGTGGGGTCCACCAATGATTGTACCGTCGTACGGATATTCCCCGACAAAAAGAATATTTTATATCAACTTGCTTACTTTGCAAAAAATTTCACATATTACCCTTAACTTTAAACTTTTATCAATTTAACTATTTACCAAAATAAAAAAAATTGAATACTTTTATTTCATAAAATTCGGGGTCTCACAATTGATACACACATCAATGAAGGTTAAGCAACCTTGACTTCATGTCAGCCGATGGCAAGTAAACCCATCGAAGCAGTCTATCCAAGTATCCCCGACTGAGGTTTACAACGCAGTGCGACCATTGACACATACATCAATGAAGGTCAAGCAACCTTGACAATGGACCTAGCAGGGATCTATCCGGTGATACACACATCAACGAAGGTCAAGCAACCCTGATGGCGACAGACTGTTGGCAGTAACTCTGATAGAATGAGGGAATATGTTATACATGTGACGCCCCCAAAATAGGTATACATCACCCATCTTGAGCCGTCAAATACACGGTACAAAATTCAGACACAAACTTAAATATACAACATGAGCTGTGAGTTTTAATACAATCATTGTCTTCTAGACAGTACACAAACTCAAAATAAGTCATCAATATATTTATTATCACACTATTTCACAGAATAGTGAGAACTACTAATACTATCATTTGGACCATCACTCCGTTCTCCGACTCGTTCCAGCTATATTCTCATTTCCTAAAGAGAACAGTGAAAGAAAGGGTGAGCTCAACTAGCCCAGTAAGAAATATTATGACTAAGATAATGCAGGATAATTTATCATTAGCCTTCAACAATGTTAAACTGATAAAATACAATAGACATCAAGTTTAACTGCAGCGGAACAAACAATCCATTAAAAGAGTAAAGTAGAGAATAAAATCTACTATCTTTTATGATTTAAAAAGGTTTTTTCATCACTTTTATTGCTGAGACTCAGCTTAATAAATAATCCACATCATCCCTGCACTACGACCAAGGATATTCATTAGGGTCACGACCACAAATTATCCATGTACTACGGGCCAAGGATATTCGTGTATTCATCAAAGGTCATGATCATGCCAACAATTGTCCATCAATGCACAACGAGCTAATGAGAACTTTTACCACATCATTTGTAACATTACGGTCATAATTACACCGAATAATCCTGGTCATAATTATACCAAGTCCATCTATGCACTACAGGCCACAGATAACTTTTAACATAATATAAACATGAGGATGATGACAATGATATAAGAATTCAATTAAAACAAGTTCAAGAATTAATTTAACCAAGAACTAATAACGTCCAAATTGTCAACATGATACTTCTTTGTAGAGTAAAATTCAAGAATGCTTAGAAGAATATTTCCATGAAAAGATACTAGATGAAGCGCAAATATCAAGGATATTCCACTAATTTCATGGAGTATAGAAGTCAAAACTTTAACCAACTGAGTATAATAAAGAATGGAATAACAAAAGAAATCACCAGGCATGCGATAGACCGCACAGGTAGGTTATTCCAACAGAATAATAAAGACAAAACCAGGTCCGGCGTAAAATGCACAGACAGGATATTCCAACAGAATAATAAAGACGGAACCAGGTTCGGCGTAAAACGCACAGACAGGATATTCCAACAGAACAATAAAGAATGGAATAACATAAGAATTTCACCAAGTATAGGGTAGCCCGTGTATACAGGTTATTCCAACAAAATAATAAAGAATGGAATAACAGAAGTTCTCTTCATGAATACTAAAGGAATAATACCCCTTACCTCAGAATAAATTGGATACTGGAATAGTGAGGTAGCAGGCTTCTCTTCTTCTATATATTTTTTCTCTATAGCTTCTCTCTATAATTTCTCTTTATAATAATTGCTCTATAGCTTTAGTGAATTGGTGAGAAATGAAGGAAGAATGAGCTTCTATTTATAGAAAAATATAGTTTTGATAATTGCACGTTTTGGGGCTCGAAAAATTAAAGTACAATACCTTCAACTTTCTTTCATTTTTAATTTAGTCCTACAAGTATTATCAAACTTGCACCACCTCCCCTAATGGTAAATAATATGAATTAATAGTTCAATCATGTGAATCAACAGTTATAATCATGTGAAAATATAAATTACGGTATAGTACCTCCATCTATACCTCCATCTTTAATTTAATCATGCAAGTATTATCAATCTTGCCCCAACTCCCCTAATAGTATAAGAATGTAATTCAATAGTACACACATGTGAACAAATAGTTATATAAGCATGTGAATTAGTAGCAATTAATTGCTCATTTATCCAATAAATTCCCCAATTTATCAATATAACCATCAGACATCAATTATCATCGAAATAGATGTCGATTTCCACTAACACTAATAATCCCAACACAATAGAACTATAAAATTCATCTTTAATCAACACGAACTTATTCATCATTAATATATAACTTACAATATTTAACAGCCAGGTCGTTTCCAGGAAAGAGGGGGCATTCTAATAAGGATTTCTCCCTATTGGCGCGCAATTAGGTGACCAAACCTCTCCTTGGCAGAACTTCTAGACATTGTAAATATTACAATTTAATAATATGAATAACTTTGTCGTCTCAATTATTGATTTAATAATATATCATATAATGCAGATGATACTGTGACAATAATCGAATCAATAATATGAGAGATATGATGCAATAATTACTATAGCAATAATTGAGTATAACTGAGTGACTTTTCACGTAAGCATCAATAATCAATATCGTGTGTTACTATGCAACCACGCGTATTACTGTACTTTTACTACCGAGTAGTTTAACGGTATTAACGGTAAAACTTTCGCCGTTATTTTCATAAAATATTTTTGTCGTTTTCTCAATCCGACAATAATTCTTTTATGGGGTCCACCAATGATTGCGCCGTTGTACGAATATTCCCTGCTAAAACGAATATTCCCCGACCAATCGAATATAATATAACAACTTGCATACTTTGCAGAATTTATAAATACTACCCACAACTATAACATTATAACAAATTCATTCCATAATATCCAAAAATGATAATTATAGAAAAATCATCTTTATTCTTAAAAGTTGGGGTCTTACAATACACATCTTCAAACAGACAAAGCTTTATCCCCACAGATCTCTTATACATAAGAGGTACCTCTATGGAATATAAGCCAGTGTCTAGGATTCAAGACTTTGGTGATAGCCCCAACGTCAACATCCTTGAAGACTTGGATCGCATGTCCAAGCCATCACTGATTGTCATTCCCAACAGGATTACCTGACAATCATACATCATACATTTGCATTATGTTGCTGCATAGATTGTCATCCCAACAGGATTACCTGACAATCATGCATCATACATTGCATTATGTTACTGCATATAGCATCATGTTTACCTTACTTGCATTTTCAAGTGTCTACGATATTTATCATATACATGCCTTGCATTGCATGAATATGATAAAGAGGGGCATCTGTAGACACTCAAAATTTTCTGCACGCCTGTTACTAACATTGCAGGAGGGCAGATTCGTCTTTCGAAGATAACCCTGGAAGACAGCTTACATCCATTCTGGATACTACCAGAAGTTCAAGTTCAAAACCCGGGACACACCGGGAACATCTTTTCCAAACCCAGAACACAACATCGGAAGGATCATTTCTAACCTCGAAGATAACCCCGAGTTTCGTCCTTGGCGATAACCCCAAGGAGTTTTGTTGCAGTTCCGGCGATAACTCCGAAAATGCTTATTTCAATACATGCTATCAGCTTCAAGCTCAAACCTCCCGCCGAGGCACTCATACCTCAGACCCAGAGCTAACACCGGGCAGACAGGTTCTCCACAGATGACCTTGCGGCATTCAAATACTTGCAGTAGTCCAATCTCAGATGTAACCCTGAGCAACGTGTACTTTCAGCTCAAACCGATGATAACTGCGGTGAAGAGTCAAACGTCATCTTACCGCCTCAACGTTCTCTCTCACAAGATGATATCGCGGCATACCAACAAGTAGTCCATCTCAAATGTAACCCTAAGCAATGTCTGCTTTCAACTCAAACCGGCGATAACCCCGGCAAAGAGTCAAACGTCATCTTGCCCCCTTCAACACTTGCTGCGGTGTCTCAACACTTCATACATACATACATCCAATAATGTCCCACAAGAACCAATGAGTTACAATCCCGAGTGACTATTACGCGTGGCATACCTTGGATAGAATTTGAAGCTTAAAGACCATGGGCATGGACCCTCTTCCTGACTTCGTACACCCTCTAATCCATATCATTACGTAACTCTCGACACAAGCGGTTCCGAAGAAGGTTTATATACCTCGTTCGGATGCTCGGATTGAAGTTCTGCAAGTTCAAGCGGATCATTACAGTGTATGAGTGCACGTACTTCGAGGCGACGGGACCCGCAAGGCCCGGATGCACCACGACCAGCCGCAGGTATAACCGCGGCTGCCGCATGTGTACCTGTGGCCATCAGTCTATAAATATAGACCTTGGGCCAGCCATTTTGAGAGAGGAAGGAGAGAGAAAAGGCGAGGAAGCCCTGTCCAATTTACTCTGTATACACATCTGTTAGCTCACATATAGCTACACTTTATCCGGCGGGAGCTGGAGTATTTATCCACACAAAGTCATAGAAGTCTACTTTGGCAGCCAACTGTAAGCCTTCTTATATTCTATAAAGCCTTCTTTCCATATTAGCACACATTGTTATACACATTGAGAGTCGTGTAGTGTGCGTTTTCCCGGACTTCGGTTCGTGGTTTTCATTTCTGTCTATATATATATATACTTATATATATGTATATATTTTGTATATAGACTAACATTATCGATTTATGAATCGATTGAGCCTAGACTTAGGTCTGGAGCGTTTACTTGCTTCTATATTATATATATATATATATATATATATATATATATATACTTAAATATATAAATTGTGGTCAGACTCTGTCTGATAAGCCTAGACTTATGTCTGGAGCGTTTCTCTGCTTTTATATATATATATATATATAAATGTTGTCAGACATATCTGATGAGCCTGGATTTTATATCTGGAGCATGTACCTGCTTATATATATATATATATATAATTGTTGTCAGACATATCCGATGAGCCTGGATTTACATCCGGTGTGTTTACTGCTTATTTCATCCTGCCTGGAGTTTACTTCGTGCAGTTGATTGCATTTACAGCTTTATTTATATTTCGTCATGTCTAGAGTTACTTTCGTGGCAGTTGATCGCTTTTACAGCATTATTTACATTTCGTCTCACCTGGAGTTTACTTTGTGGTGGTTGATCATGTTCATATATATATATCTAATAGATATATATATATATATATATATATATATACTATATATTTACCGCTTTTATATATTTATATTCTGATCCCCCATGGAGTTGCCTTCGTGGTGGTGGATCATGTCTGTATATATATATATTTACAGCTTTTATATATATAACTGCTTATGCTTTCCATACAAACTGCAGTATTATGTGAGCCTAGGAATCATGTGATCACAGATTCAGTCTACTAAATCTAGATTCGGTTCCCATGATGGACATTTTTCAACTGTGAAGCAGCTTGTACATATTTACAGTGTCTGAATTTCCTTGGATGGCTGTCATGCCCATGGAGGAGTTCGACACTGCTGTATATTATTTTCTCGAAGATGCTTCGCATCTCAAAAATAAAAGCAAACAAGCCGAATATTTAATAATAAAATGGAAGTATCAAAGGCCTCAATTACTATTGAGCACAGGGTTTGAAAAACCTCTTTTTGCAAAACTTCATTGCTATATCTTGTTTAAAATTAAATTTTTCTATAAATTCAAACCCTATGTATATAGGTACGAACGAGGTACAACACTACTTCTAAATAATTGCACATTGATCCACACCACACACACACATTCATATATAGTTTCTTTGAAAAGTGGCGGTCACCGTGGCAACACGGATGTCCGAGATGATAGCTATAGTAGTCCTCACTATTTTATAAAATAGTGTAATAATAATTATAATAAGAACTCTATTTGAGTTTGGATATTGTCTACGAGACAATATCCGTGTTAAAACTCTCAGCTTACGTTTATCGTATTGTATTAATGAAGTTTTATTTAAATTTTGTACCATGTATGTTGGTGACTCAAAATAAGTGATGTATCCTATTTTGGGGGCGTCACAAGCGCGATGTGAAATTTTGGGTCTATAAGTGAGCACACTTTCAATGGTTGGCTATAGAGGCTTTTGAATTGGTTTAGTTGTACCTTTGGTCTAGTATATATAGATGGCTAGACCAATTGTTGTCTTTTCTTTGTAGTCCATTGCTCAACACTATGATCGATGAAAACAAAAATGAGTGGCTTAATGGATGTACGAAAAGTATTATAGTTCTAATCATTTGTTTTCATCCCTTCAAGTTTTTCAAATTTCAATGTTATTTTGCTTTCATTTATTTCTCTTAGTAGGCACTAAATATTTACCAACAAACACAATATATGTCAGACTAAATTGATGAACACAATAATTGGAATTCGTTTCTATAAACACTATAATCACGATTTACATTACAAAGGGCATACCCCAGGTAATTAAAAACCGATGATATAATAGCTTTAATAGATCAAGCAACTACAAATAAGATAATATTTCAATTTTTTGTGTAACTTCACTACACCATCTGACACTGTAAGGTGTAACCATTTGACATCCCTTCAAGTTTGAGTCACTTTCCCTTTCTCAAAGCACTCTCACCAAGTGGTAACCATTTGACTGGGCAAATTCCTCCTAACTTTGGGAATTTCAGCTACCTTGTCCAACTTACATTAGCCATAAACTCCTTGGGAGGTCCTATTCCAGCCACCTTCAAGAATTTCTTTAGTTTACAGTATGTTGATCTCAGTTACAATTCCTTATCTCAGATTTTTTAGGCCAAAACCAAAATTTGACAACCAATTGAAATCTAACCTTTCGAATATCAAATTGCCAACAAGGCTTGCTTCCCTTGATCTTCATTCAAATCAACTATTTGGGTCTCTTTCAAGAATCTTAAACAACAACACAAGCATATTTATGCAGGCCATCAACTTGTCAAACAACAAAATTTCATGTAATATTCCTGAATTCACTGCAGGCTCAAGTTTAACATTACTCAACATTGGGAGCAACAAAATTACTGGCCACATTCCTAGTTCTATCTCAAATGGAAGCTTTATTATTCTGTTATGTGTCTTGACTTGTCTAAATCTGCAACAAATTCTTAGTTCTTAGCCTCAGACAAATGAATATTTACTTCACACTCCTCAGTAACTCTATCTGTGAAGTGTTCAACTTATCCCTAGCCATAAAAGGTCAACAAACTTTTCACCTCTCATTGGTAACCCTTTCAGAATTGTATGGTATATAAGAGCCAAGCATTCTAATTTGATGAGAACTAGATTCTTTTAAGATAGAAATGAAGATTTATAATCCAATAGGAAATATAAAAGGGTGAACAAGGAGTGCTCAAACTGGAACAAAGAAAGCAAACAAAAATAACGAACTTAGCAAATGCAGCCTGTCAATCCCTTTGTACATCTAAAATAACCCTTCTCTACCGCAACAAATGAATAGGATCAAACTTCCATTCGAATCAGAGAAAGAAGCTACATCACTAAGCAGCTATTCCAACAAATTGACCAAAGCATATTCTAAAATTTACATGACAGAAACCCAAATCATTTGGATAAGCAGCTAAACCAACAAATTCTACCATTCATCATATACTATTTCAATAGAGAAAAAAATATTCAAAATCACACTCCAAATGTGTATAATCGACCCAAATAAACCATGAATTGAACTGAGCTCGAATTTTACCTCTGCACCGAATCGGTTTTCCAGCCATTTTGCTCGTCAGTTCCTCCATTTTTGGACGAGCAAAAAGCTCAACTATGTGTCTTTAGTTTTTGGATTTAAAGTTTTACCAAAGAATTAACTCTGCTGCTCAAATGTCTTGTTGCTCAAAGGAGGGGGCAAGAACGTAGCGGGAATTGAAAAGGGGGGTTTTGCTCCTGCTGCTGATTTGTTTTAGAAAAAAGGGAGAAAAAAAAGTGATGTAAAACGACATTACTAGCTGCGTATCGGAAAATTATAGTAAATGTGATGTTTGTATAATTTACTCAACCCTAGCATTATACAGAAGCAAAAAAATGACTGTTCAGACTCTTGTTTGTAGATTGGACGTTGGTTAATCCGATCAGACCCTAGAATTGCTTTCTGAAAGAATTTTCTCAATATCCACAAGTCTAAATTTTCTGAGAAAGAACCATAAAATTACTGTAGCAACATGAGAAAAATTGGCAGTTACATCTCAGAAATAAATCTAGGCACATACCGTAAATTGTTGAATGAATACAATAGTTAAAGAAGTTTGAATTGTGTATTTGCAGGTTATACAATACTACTATTAAAGCAATAAACGAGTCGAGCTGGGCCTATCGAGCTCAAGCTAAAGCTAGTTTAAAAATTAATTGTCAAATCACGTCAGAGTTTAAACAACCTTGAGATTTGGAGTACGAACATGACCTGTTCAATAAACCTATCGAACTCGAGTTCAAGTCCGGATTAAGAAAGCCAACCCTAGTCGATATGAATTAATTTAATTAAATGTTAAAGGTAGGGCTGAGCAAGTAACCAAATTGGAACCGAAACCGCACCAAAAACCGCACGAACCGCACCAATTAAAACCGCACCAACGGTTCCGGCGTATGTGGCGGTTTTAGGTGGGTTGAATAACCAAATTTACGGTTCCGGTTTGGTTACTAGCCAAAACCAAACCGCATAAAACCGAAACCGCACCATGTGTGTGTATGTATGTATTATCTCTAGCAAATTCTAAAGTTACTTTTCACTTGAACACGCTCAGAGAAAACTCCAGTCTTGCATTGTTATTTTTTTACCAATTGAAAGAAGATGTTAGAGGTTATAGAGTCAAAAATTAAGCAATTGGGTTTTAGAATTTTGAATTTGTTTAATGCATTATTGGAGGGGCTTATAGTTGAGGGGCTCGAGCACTTGATGCATTGGTTAATGTCAATGCTATAATTGTAATAGTCTAATAGATTATTTTTAGTCCTCCCTGCAATATATTTTATTCTATCTTCAGTATATACTTTTAATTTTTAGGGAACTGAATAAACATTCTTGTTTGTTATCGAATAGTCTCCGTTGTTTTATATAGCGCATATTTTAGTTTTAAAGCATGCATGATATAATTCTCATTGTCGACTTTGTCACTAAGTTAATTGCTCGATGTAAGTTTTATGTTAAATTTTATTGAAGGCTTAAATTTTGTTGTTGTTTCAATTGGTTTTGAAACCGAAACCGCACCAATTAAAACCGCACCGCACACTTTAAAACCGAACCGCACCAATCACAAGCGGTTTCGGGTGCGGTTTTGAATTTTTCAAACCGCACCTAAGCGGTTTCGGGTGCGGTTTGGACTTCAAACCGCACCAAACCGCACCATGCTCACCCCTAGTTAAAGGAGAACTAATTCAAAACAAGCGTAAACAAATGAGGCTAGAACCAAAAACCTTATTGTTCGAGCTTGAGTTGTTTAACTAACCGAGTAAACTCAACTTAGACTAGTCATAAACTCAACTTAGGCTTCGTCGAGTCGGGTCAAGCCAAGCCCAGGCCTGACTAGCTGACAACCCGGTTCATTTACAAGCTCTAACTCAATGTCATCAACTATCAAGTGCAACACAAACACCTCACTCCTTAAATACCAACTTGCAATAGAAGATAATGAAGATGAGAGACGTTATGAGACTAAACATGTTTTTTATTCCTTCACAATTTTATTTCTAGGTGTGTAGGTATATATATGTATTCCACCCAAGCTTCAACTCGTACACAAATAATAATACAATGATACAGCAATTGTATATTCAAATACCACACAACAGCTTGCACAAAAATGAAGGCTAAAAAAAATGATGTTGGAGTGCTCAAGCCTATTGATTGCAGGGCATTTTTCAAATCTTGATATGTTGATTCACAGGTCCCTCTTTCCCAAGGTAATTTTCATGCCTGCCTTCAGAGCTGAACAACATGGTTGATGATGATTCAGAAGCCGCATCAATGCAAAGAACTGGACTGGATGACTTTGCGAGGGTCATGAGAAACCTTCCTAGCTTTCCCCATGATTCTTCTCATCAGCCAACTTTTAAACGTTGCAATTTAGGGGGAACGCAGCTGATCAGATTCGCCCACAAATTTGCAAGTGTGAGGAAGTAGTGTTCTCCATTCCAGACCACCATTTTCATATCTAATTGTGCCAAACCAAAAGGAAAAAAAAGCAGCAGCAAAATGAGAAGGTTTTTATGCGAAATTTTCAATGACAAAAAATCCGCATGGGAATATCTTGCTGGCGGCAGAGCCACTCCAGTCTCCTACAACCAGTAGCTCTTGGGTTTTAATCCCCGTCAGGCTTCCAATCTATTTTTAGAATATTTTGTAAAAGGTACACGTATCGATAATTTTCAACCAAATTTCAAATCAAGCCAAAATAGAAATGGACGAATTCAGTTGGTTTGATATCCAATACTACATTTCAGGCCGTAAGTAGCAGACATGGGACCATTCTTGGCTTGATCCGACCCATGTAGCATTTAATACGCTCTCTCAAATGGAGTAAAAGAAACTGAGTTACTTGTGAAAAGCATAATTAAATGGAACAACAATTCATAATCCATTAATTTCTAAACTAATAACACAATATTTAGATTTGCCCACCTGGCACCAGTTCTGGAGTTAAACCTGACAGCAGACAGACAGACCCCTGTTGACCAAAAACATGGTTCTCAAGTGCAAAAGCATCAGTATCACGGATGCGCTTGATGGATGCCAATAATGCGTCAACAGTGCCATAATACTCAGAACCAGACAGATCAGATATGCTTTGGATAGCTTCTTCAAGTCCTGAACTAGACCAGAGACTGTGACATTCTTCTAAAAGAGCATAGATGCTTACCAAATTTACAGAACTTGATAGGATCCATGGTTTGTAAAGTCTGACTGAGGCTCCAAGGACTAAAACTACTCTGTAAATCTCCCCAAGGGCAAGAATAAACCGCTTGCCTGTAATTATCATGGTAATTATATTGAGAGCCACAACTTAATATATTTTTTTGTATAGACAAAAAAATAACTAATCTTAACAAACTTTCTAGCTTCTATTACAGTGAAAGTTGATACCATTATTGTGATTATTCAAGTACTACATTATAAATTTAGTGTGTTATACAACCATTTTTTATATTCTCTCTGTTCCAAATTATAAGATCAATATTGATTTTTGAAAAGTCAATTTCAAACATTTTCAAACTTAAAATTGAGATAAATTCATTTAGCTTATATCAATACAATTATGAATATCATAAACTACCAAAAAAATACTACTAGTTATAAGATTTATGGTTTTAAAAACTTAAATGAATCATGTTGATTTAAATTTGAAAATATCTCAAATTGACTTTTAGAAAGTCAATAGTGAGCTTATAATTCGGAACGGAGGGAATATTCAGTATGATACTATAAGCATTATTGTTTTCATTAGCATAAAATAATTGTTGGTTAACTACCTTGAGGTTCAGAAAGAATTTGACTTTTTACATTATTTTCTAACGAATGCTTCCAAATCCGGGCACCATGCTTCAGCTCTTGAGTACAAATTGAAATAATCTTTAACCATGTGGAAACATAATTGCGTTGTTCCTCTGTTGAAACTAATGTCAGAATCTTCATTATTGACGTGGCATGTTTGATTAGCTCAATCGCTGATTTCAAATCCTTCTCTGCCTAAGAATGACAAAACAAAAAGTAACATGAAGTCGTTTTCAATACAAAAAAGAAGGCAACAAAATACTTCAGCAGCCAATCCATATGCAATAAGATGTTGGAAATCTTATCCAAAAATTACCTTCAGCTATCAATCAAGATGTTACTTATATCCTACGATGGGGGATTGAAGTTTCATAAGAAAATGTGCCTAGATTATTGACATCAACACTAATATTCAGATCCCACTCAAACTATTGGATCAGCCACTCAGCTCAGCAACTCTGCCAGATCCATTTCAAGACACTGTCAAATAAGCAAGGGGGAAAAGAAATATTCCCTCCGACCTTAATATAATGAACTTTTCGGGATACCCCAAAATATTTTCCACTTGACATGTTATTAATAGTAATGGCCCAAAGGTTATAAGTTGAGCTTAAGATCCTCACTCTCTTGGGTGAGAGGTAGGGTTCAGTCCTCAGAAGGCTCTAAAACACATTAGATCACCCAATATCTGTGACTAGTAATTAGTAAGTGGCTGCATATATCCACAGTATGCAGTGCAGATCAGCACCACGGAGTGGTACATGGTTGGATTGGTTCCTCGTCATTTTAGGGGGTGGGAAAAGTGTAAAGATGAATGTTTAACCAAAAAAAAAAACAACACCAGTAACAAGTCACTCTTTAACAAGTCAGAGAGGATAATATTTCAAGGAGGGGAATAACAATATTAAAACTCATATCTCTGACCAAGTAGAGCACTAATAATTCCAAAATTTGTTCATGTTTCTCCTCTGTTGTTATAAAAAAAATATCACTCTACATATCCTTCATATTGAAAACAACAAAAACAAAAAGGAAAATATCTGCATACTTTTAGAATCTAGATCATCATAAGCTCATCTAAGCGCTTATGCAGAGAAGTTACATATTCAAGACTCTTAACCATAGATTTAACTACTACCTATTTCTTCCACCCAACCCAAATTCCAAACAGAAAGTCCCAACTTTTCCATTGTATTGTTATTATTATTGCGTGTGTTTGTGTATATTTCATTAGTTTAATGCTCAATTGTTTCTTAATTTAGAGTAGGGAAGCTATTATGTAACCATTAAAGAGTATAATTACTTAGCATAAAGTCATTAAGGCATATAATTACTTAGCATAAAGTATCTTATAGTGAACGAGACATCAATAATGGCTCATAGACTTATTTACATGGCTAATATCATGAATTTTAAAACATAGAACAAATATAAATTATCAACCACACTGGTGTACCAGTTTGAGTAGATCATGATTATCAGTAATCCTTGGAATCTGTTCTTTTCTCCAAAGGGTGATGCATTTGGTGAATAATCAAATACTAAACCAAATCTTAATGTATTATAGAATTCTGCAAAAAGCTAACATATTCAAGTATCAAGAAACCAGTAGTTAAAGCATCAGGAATGTCAGAACATACTAATGGCAATTTTCTTGATAACTCAAATTCTGAGTCAAGTGCTTGAAAATTCAGTTCATGCAAAGCTTCAAGAAATTCTTTAAGACATATTTCTCTTGGTGTATGATCCTCTTCATCGACTTCTTTGTACATTATATTCTCGTGATCAAGTTCATTACAGGCATCCTGCAATAAGTAACAATGACTATAAAATGAAGTTATAGTACATTAAAACAATTCACTTATTCAGTAACCGCAGAACAAAAAGCAAAATATTTTCACAAGAACATCAGCAATAAAGGGAAATATTAGTCATAACTAATAAATTTAATCAAGGCCATACCTCTTGATGAATGAGTTATATAACTTATATGTAGAGAGAAAGAGAGAGAGGAGACTAAACTCTTCAAGTAAAATGACTAGAATCCCACTCTATTAAGATCCAGTAAATGAAAACATATTAAAAAGTGAATTTTAGTACTTTACTAAGATAATCATCTATAAGTGGATGTTCTCACTTAAAATAAAGGCATAATATTTTTTTCTCGGTAATACTAGCTGCTTATATAACAAAGCAAGGGGCCCAACTGTACACAAATTTTGTTTGAAAGAATCCGTAAGAGAGAGATAGAGAGAGTATGTGACTGTGTAAGCGAGAGAGAGAGAGAGATTAACCTACACGGCATTTAAGGTTTTAAAAAAGAAATAAAAACATAAAACTTATGAGCATGAGAGAAAATCAAAATCAGATACATGATACGTACTCTCCATTTTGGCGGCAAATTTAGGGTTAGAGAGAGATTATATGTGGAACCTTTTAAGATATGAATGATTAATGATGTTATTAACATCGAGTTTTAATTGAGTTTTAATTTCTTTTCTTCACTTCTCAAGATACCTCAGAGAACAGAAAACACTGCAGAGTACAAAAAAAATTATCCTCTCTTCTTCCACCAAAACCCTAGATTTGATTAGCGGAAAACTATGATGGATAAAGGGCAGAGTGAGAATTTAAAACATTAATTAGAAAATATTATTGTTTTGGTAGGGATTTTAGTCGTTTAGTACTTTAATTGTTCTCAAAGTATTAGAAGAGTTTTGAGTTTATTTAAATAGTGATGTAATCCCCACAAGATTAATAATTCTACATATTATTGGAATCTTATTTTGATACCTAAATTTGATTACGATCAACTCTAATCTTCTGTTGTTAAGGATCCTAGGGGTAGTGGAGTGCAAAGCTCCACACTTATTTTAGCTTTCTTTTATTTTTCAATAATTTTCAGAATTATTCATCTCCTAAATTTGTCCTACATCACATTGTACAGGAAGGGAAGAAAAAGAATACTCCCTCTCTTCCAAAATTAGAGGTCATTTTCCTTTCTAGTTCGTTCCAAAATTAAAGATGCAATCTAGTTTTAGACTTATAAAATAAAATGAAATTCTTAATATGCCACTACTTATATTATGGGTTGAGTGAATACTATCATTCCACCACTACTACATTTCTAGTTAATATTACGGATACCTTCGGAAAATAAAACTTTCCTTAAAAGTCAATATTTTGAAAGTGTATCTCTAATTTTGGAACGGAGGGAGTACTCAACGACCTGGATTTTGGTCTTGATGTTTTAGAAAAGATATACACCTGTTAATACAAAGAATATGCAGGAGAAGAGTAACCAATGCAATTAAAGAAATGGATCCTCAGGTTACTCAGTAAGCATCATGTCAGATAATTCCAAAGGTTACATGCAGTGCATGTGTCCTAATCTCAAGTGATGTCAAGAAGAAAGCAACTTAAATATTCATTAAGAGCACACAAATTTATTTCAGAAGAAAAAACATTTAAAGAAGTAAGAATCTCGTAATCACTTTCTGTGTTCAAAAACAAATACAAGTCTTGCAATTTTCAGGGAAGAAAATTCAAAAATATAATGGAAATAAACTATAAAGTATTAAAAAAATCAACAGAAATAGTTATATAATTGATTTCTAGCAACCATGTTAGTAGACTGTATTTACGACTTCAAAACATACCAAGCACATAGCAAAGGAACAGCAAAAATAAATTCTTTACCAGACAAGTAGGATATTAAAGATTTTAAGTGTGACTGATTCCCAACCTGGATTTCCTCATCAAGAGCTGCCAGTTTACCAACTTCACCAGACAGAGCAGCAATACTTCGAGCTTTCTAATAAAAAGGAAGATTTCAAACAATTAATATATATACAGTTAGAAACTTCTTGATGGAGCGAGCACTTTGGCAATGAAAATGATATTGAATAGTTTACCCACCTTTAGACTGTCAAGATGACATCTAGAAACTAAGCATAACTCATCCTTTAATTTACAATAGAAATCCACATAAGTATTCAGCTTTGTTTTGGTAGAAAAACTTTGGTCTCCATCATCACTACTATGAAGAGGGGTTTCATTATTGGTTCTCACTTGGGAAACAGCGTCCTTAAATTCCCAGGAATCATCTTCAAAATCATCACCACCATCCAGTAAATCAGAACTGGAAACCCTGTTAGCAGAAACCAACCCATTCTTAGTTGGTTTATGCATAGAGTCAACACAAGTTGAATCAGCTTGGCTGTACAAATTCGATAAGAGATCACTGATTGATAAACTTGGATCCCGACTGTGAACATTTCCTGAATGGGGTGCTTGTTTAGACATGAAAGCATCTTGTATATTCAGGGAAGTATCAGTTTCTGGTTCTTCCTCGCCAAAGATAGACAGGGGCATGGGTCCGTTACGATTCTCTAACTTCATCTCATTTCCCTAAAAGATGAAATATATACTTAGGAACAAAACTTAAGGAATCAATCAACCTCCAAATCATGGTGCAAGCAACAATTCTCTCATAATATACAAGTACTTATATGACAAAAAACAGACTAACCAGATCTTTATTAATTATATATTGAACAGAAAAAGGACAAAATCCCTAGGCGATTTATGAATGTGGAAAAAGACAATAGAATAAATGACGGCAATTTGCCAAAAACCTAATTGGGAGCCTAATGAGGGGAAATAGTAAGGCAAATCAAATAAGCAATGTCCTATCAATAAAGTCCTTAAGCATCAAAGAATGCATATATAGAATTTGGAAATGGTTCGGTTGAGATTCTTTCAAATAAACCATACAAGGAAGTGACATCTACTTAACAAATGACTTAAAATTTATAACAAATATCTTATAATTGCCATCCCTTGTGCAATCTCATGTTCATCGTTTGTAGAATCTGGGAAAGAGGTGATAACAGCAACCTCGAAGAGGCATAAGGTGATACATTCCTCTGTGTTAAACACTCACATCTATATGGTCACCACATGAGACAAATTTGGGATCTGATCAACTCCCTAAGCCAGGAGATTAGATGGATCGAAGTCCACCAAATGACCAAGTGCTCAGAACACAAGAAAACTTGTGCAAAGTGCAGGGCTTATTAGTAAATTATTTCTATTGTTAGTAATGGATAAAATGATTGTAACTAGGAAGTAACTATAGTAGGTATTAATTAGGAATTTATTTCCTTAAGGTTTATTTCCTTGATTGGAGTTTCCTTATCAATTAAGGTTTAGATTTCTTACACCATTCTAGATTAGGGTCTATTTCTCTTTAAATAGTGATGTAATCTCCCATGGTTGATAAATATGGAGTTAAATACTGATTTGAGAATTGAGGATTTATGCCATTGTGGTCTTCAGACACATTGTTTTTCTTACTTTTCCCCTTCTTTCTTCCTCTTTTATCTTATCCCTAATCCCTTCTAAACCTTGTCCAGCATCAAATTGGTATTATTAGAGCTAAACCCTTGTATGTTTGATTTCTACTACTTTGTTCGTTCTACTCTACCTCAAAACTCAAATTCTAACTCTAATCTTCACCAAAGACGCCTAACCGTCACCACTCCATCACCAAAGCAAATTTATCCAGGTTCAATATATATACATGTGAGTGTATTTCTATATTGTTCACGGAAGGAATTGTTTGTCGACGAAGTTAATGTTCTTCAACAACTTTTCATCCCCCAGAAGTTATTATTCATAACTAGAAACTGGAAGTTATTGTTCATTGCTGGAAGATACTGCCAACAACAAACAAAAAAAAAATCATTAAACAAAATCCCTAAAGATTTTTATCTTACTTGCGAAACAAAATATAGCGCTAAAAATTTCAAAGCTTCGAAACGAGAACAATACTCTTTCCATACCTCTGTATTGAGGAAAGAGTATGTAAAAAAATATTGAAGTAGAATGCAACCTCAATAATATTTCTCCACTTGCAATTGAAAGATCAAAGCTCATACCTGAACCCTATCCGCATCCATATAAGGTAACTTGGCTTAACAATACTTCAGTTTAGTTCCTATTTAGATGTTATTTTATTTAACCAATATTTGGTGTGATATTTTCTACCAATGAATGTTGCACACATCTAACTTGTTCTACCTTGTACTTATCATCTTGACAACTTTGATAATGTTTTTGAAGGAAGTACATATGCTTTTGTGTGCGACGGTAAGTGCATAAAGTTATGTAATCGTAATGTACCTTTAATTTGCAAAGTGCTTCAGACAATGCGAGATCATCGCATAATTTCCAATACTAGGTACTATACAGAACACAAGACCTTTTAAGTTGCTAGCATGTGACAAAGGTACGAAGCTCAAGTTGCTTTAAAAGAGTACCTATCCCGCAGAGTTAAAATGTTGAGATTAAAGCTTTGTGTTTTGGTGTGTATGCCTCTACCAATTCTACAGGGTCATAGGAACATAAAGTTATACGCTTGATATTACTAAAAAAAGATTGGAGCTTTGGAGGAACCAGCAATATACAACTTACAAATATTCCTTGGACAAACATGAAGTTTATAGCCTTATCATTACATGGAACACACTTCCGCATAATAGGAATAAGGTGTTGAATGGGAAAGTACAGAAGATCTAAAAGGCAAGTACTAAATTGTTTATATTACTTGACTGGAAATACAAATAGAAGTCAACTGTATAGAACTCCTAGTACATTTGAACTCAATTGTTTATATTTCGGTTCATGGAACCAATGCAAGTACGTAATACGCTACATAAATAAAAAGTGAGACGCTAGGGTATCTTTATGAGTGATTATAGTTAAAAAAATTCTTAGAATCTAAATGTAATAAATCTAATTATTATAGAAGTTAGTTGAAATCAACAAGTTGATTGTTTTATAAATTATTTAGTATAAATGTGATGTTCGAACATCCAATACTAAGTTAAAATATTGATATTAGTGCAATTATAGGTAAAACAACTAACAAATTTTTCGGTACCCTAAATTTAGAGTATTGGTACGTAAGACTAAGTTTGGGTACGCAAATACCAATACGCAGTTTTCTTTGTCAATGAGAGTATATGGTAAGTCGGGTTGAAGGAACTAAATGAACAAAAGACTGGCAATAAATATTAAAGGGCCAAGAGGAATACAGAAACTATAAAGGCTAATATCTTATAAGCAAAAAAAATCAACCTAAGATGTAAGTTGGATAAGGTCATAGAAACCTAATTTGAGTAACCCATATAATATGCACTTAACATGTTATTATTATGTTCAACTATGAGGAACCAAATAAATGCTATGTCCAACTGGAAACATCTTTGAGTTCCCAAACTCCAACCATTAGTTTGAGTTGATCAAGTAATCATATGAATGAATCAGACACCTGGTTTCTGCCATTGAATATGACTGCTTCACTCTCGGCAGGAGAAGGACCATTAACCTTTAATTCTTCCTGCAACCAAAATTGAATTATCAACATTACATTCCAGAAATTTATAAACAGAGAATTCTAAGGTGGAATGAAACTGTGACCAACCTCCTGCTTTGATGCAATATCTAAAACTGCAGCATCAAAATCCCCAAAAGTTTCATCAAAATCAGCATTCTCAGCAAGTGGATGAGAATCCAAACCATTTTTCATATCATTTTGCTTACTTTGCAGGTAAGAATCAGAGATAAAACCATTTTGAGGCACCATCCCAGTCATGAAATTAAATTCAACGGCTGTATCCTGGGATTTGCTAGTAAACCCATTTGACATGGCAAAGAGATCAAACTTCCCATTAGTTTCATTGGAATCAGCTTTCTCAGCAAGTGGATGAGAATTCAGCCCATTTTTCGAATCCTTCGGCACAGTTTGCCAGTACGAATCTGAGGTAAAACCATTTTGAGACACCAACCCAGGATTCAAATCAAAGTCTATGTTCATACCATGGGATTTGCTAGAAACCCCATTCAAATCAAAGTATATGTTCATACCATGGGATTTGCTAGAAACCCCATTTGACATGGCAAAGAGATCATTTTGTCCCTGCGAGCTCCCGAACTCAGATGAGAATTTGGCTACCTCAGGAAATTCCTGCACCTTGGAATCAATCTTTAAATAAGTCAGTGACAGACATGGCAACTAAACTGGATAAAATAACTTAAGTCGTTCTCTAGCTAAATTCATTTGATGTAAATTCCGAGTTACACTGAAAAGCAAGTTATATCAAATATCTATGAAGTAATAATACATACTACAGTTTCTAACAGATATTTACATTGTTATACAAACTCAAATGTTAAAAGTTTGAATCATAATAAAACAAAACCCGCCTGCAATTCTTGTCTAATCTTTGATTCTGTTTGCATGTGGAATGCTGGGAATTCTAAAGCCACATTTCCCTAAAATATGAATGCCAAAACAATAAGAATAAGCTTATGCAAAAAAACACATCTATATAAGCCATATAAAACCAGAAGAATTAAACTCTAACCTTATCACTCTTGTTTTCAACCTTCGAATCCGAGTAGGCATCCTTAAATTCCCACCCATCATCATCACCATCATCATCATCATCAAGTTCTTTGTTTACAGTAACTGGCTCTGCATTTGAACTCAACCCACCAATGTTCAAATCCCATCCTCCAAAATTTGAACTTTGTACATCTGAATATGAATTCAACCTATTTGAATTGGAAATCAACCCATTTTCAATTTTTATCTCCTGATTCTGATTAGACCCGCTATTGTGGATGTCTGTGTTGCTGTTTCCAGCAGTCAAATTCAATCCACTCATATTCATTATTGAACTATCTATACGAAAATTAACCCCACTCGAGGCCGAATTTGTCCCATTTAAGTTCGAATTCAACCCGTCAAATTCAAATTTTAATCCTCCAAAATTCGCACTCAACCCATTTTCATTCTTGGGTTCGTGACTTTGATTATCCAAATTTCGGTACAACCTACTAAGATTCATTCCTGAATCCAAATTAATAGCATTGGAATCCGATTTTGTTTCATTCACATTTGGAGATAAATTCACCCCATTTTCTTCAGCTTTGATCTGATGATTCTGACTATACAAATTTACAATAATGTCATTAATTCCAACACCCGAACGAGAATTCGATTCATTTTTCAAATACCCATTTCTTTTATCATCAATAAAAGATCCCTTACCATCACCAGCCGATAGATCAACTGCCCCAGATCCTTCTTCCTCCTCCTCTTCCCCGAAAAGGGATAGCGGCAAAGCTCCTTTCAGCTTCACCCACCGAGTGTTCTTCCCATCGGATCCAACTCCACCACCCTGGTGATTCAAATCTGAGGATGAAAACCCAGTAAAAATTTTACTTGGAAATAATTGGTTGGGAGAGAGTGCAGTAGCAGATTGGAGAGGAGATTCAACGAAATCGCCCCATTCGTCATCGTCTTTGTCGGTGTTTTTGTCGGTATGAATGGAAACAGGTGCAGCGAATGTGAAGTCTCCGAATCCCCATTCATCATCCTCATCCTCTGCTTTTGTTTCCGCCATGGCCTGCCGCTCTCTCTCTATGTCCGTTCGATGGTGTTTATGGTCGAGTCTGATTCCGGCTTGGCTCCGGAAGGGCGTCGGTTATTTGGATTTAATTCCGAGTGCGCGTTCCATAGACGCATGCCTATTCACGTGCACATACTATTAGAAAAAGGAAAATGATATTCTCCCTCCTTTCCAAATAATAATTAATTTTAAAAAAATAAATTTTAAACATTTTTTAAACTCAAAATTGACATAAATTTATTTAGTTTATATCAATATAATTATGAATATCAGAAATTACATAAATAGTACTACTAGTAATAAGATTTGTTATTTTTAAAATTAATCATATCAAATTTTAAATTTAAAAATATATCAAATTATTTTTAAGAAAGTCAATATTAATCTTATAATTTAGAATGAAAGAAGTATATAACAAATGTTTGTGTCGACTTTTTAGTTGATGTGGACCCAAGTATAAATTAGGGGCGCATACGAAAGAATCAAACCGTGTGTGACCCAAAGAATTAAATGAAGAAAGTTAATATTAATCTTATAATTTAGAATGAAATTAAGAAGTATATTACAAATGTTTGTGTAGGTTTTTTAGTTGATATGGACCCAAGTATAAATTAAGGGCACATAAGAAAGAATCAACTCGAAGAAATCGCACGTGACCCAAAAAATTAAATGAAGAAACAAGAAAATTGGAAAAAAGGACAAAATCCTAGGGGTTGACCCTTAAAAATATATCAAATTAACTTTAAGTCAATATTAGTCTTATAATTTAGAATGGAAGAAGTATATTACAAATGTTTGTGTCAGCTTTTTAGTTGTTGTTGGCCCAAGTATAAATTAGGGGCGTATAAGAAAGAATCAAACCAAATAAATCGCGTGTGACCCAAAGAAATTAAATGAAGAAATGAGAAAATGGGAAAAGAAGACAAAATGCTAGGGTTTGGTCCCTAGGGTTCAGCCCCTAAGGCTCAACTTTTTTGAATGATGACGATGAACGATCTTTTCTTTATGTGAGTTAAACTACTGAACGAAACGACGACAAGATTAGGAAAAATGGGCAAAAGAAGAGGAGTTCAAGGTTGCCTCCTAGGGTTCGTGAAAGTAGTATGTACACATGTCAATCATATTTGATATGATAACGCATATATTTTGTAACAATCTTATTCGTTTATTAATAATAGAAGTTAATTTATAAAGGTTTTTAATTTATCTACATGGTGTTGTTATTTAATATGTGATAAACCCATAATTTTAAGCAATACTTTTAGAATCATGATGATGATCATGCTAATGAGATCTATATTCTTAGATAACTTAAAACTAAAATAGTTCCTAATCGTTGGATTACTAAAAATGGGATTAGTGAATCCAAATAGATTGGTATGTACGTTGCTTGCTCATTGGATGATGATGATTGATCTCATGTTCATTTGTGTGGAGACACTAAAGCAAGTACGTAGGTGCTTATTGGAAAATAAGTTCACTGAACGCGGCTCGCTAAGGAATACCTAATGAAGTTTTACTTGCATGTCAATAGGAATTCCTGTAGTGATAGTAGTCACTACAACAAAAAGGCTTATTTCCAACGGAATATTTCGTCGGTATTAAGGATATTCCGTCGAGGTTAACCTCATTTCCGACGGAATATTCAGTCGGAACTTCAGTCATATATAAGCATTGTAAGACCCCGAATTTTATGAAATAAAAGTATTCAATTTCTCTTATAATTACTATTCAGTAAATGGTTAAATTGATAAAAATTTAAAGTTAAGGGTGATATATGAATTTTTTTAAATAAGAAAGTGGTTATAAAATACTCATTGTTGTCGGTGAATATTCGTTTGGTCGTGGAATATTCTTCCTGTCGGGGAATATTCATACGACGGCGCAGCCTTTTGTGGGCCCATAACGGAAAGCGATTGGATGAAGAAAACGACAAAAAGGAGTTTTTATAAATAACGACGTAGTTGTTACCGTTAATACTGTTGGAATACCCGGTTGAAACACAGTAATACGTGTTATTGCACAGTAGTACACGGTATTACACCAATTATTGATTCTTACGTAAGAAGGCACTACTCAATAATTGTTACAGTAATTACTGTTCAGTATTTTATTTTATTGATTCAATAATTGCTGCGTTGATTTTTTTTATATTACTGTTGTTTCAATAATTGTCACTACACAGTATTTTCCATTATTGGAGCAATAATTCATATTATCTGAATAATATTATTAGATAACATTATTGGCAATGTCTAGAAAGTTCTGTCTAAGGAGAGGTTTGGTCACCTAATTGCGCGCCAGTAAGGAGAAATCTTTATTGGAAAGCCCCCTCTTTCCCGGGAACGGCCTGGTTGCCAGTACTGTGATTCTGTAATATTATTTGTGAATAATTAATTATTGATTTATATGATGAGGAAAATATTGATTTTATGTGAATATAGATGGAGAAAATTTTTAAAGTGACAATTGTTAAAAATTGATATTTTATCTTTTCTGATAAAATAATATTTTATTATATTATATAATAATAGTGATAATTTTACAATGAATGTGGGATATATGAGTATATGAGAAGAAAGAGTATTTTTGTTCCATTAAATGATTAACACATGTTTTGTGTGTCGGTGGACCCCATTTTTTGACTGAAATTTGATTATAGCCTGTAAAATCGTCCGTTTATGGATTTCGGTCAATTTCTGTTTGGAATTTGGAAAAAATTTCTTCCGCAAAGTTGTAGAGAATTGAATTTCCTATAAAAAGTCGCGAGATTCATATTTTCTGATAAAAGAGCTATTTATTATGAATTATTGAAGTTCCAAAGTTCCGAAATAATTGATTTTTGGAAGTTTAAAATATTTTAATTATGAAAAATGTTTTTTTTATTTAGGTGAGGTGTGGTGGCTGATTTGAATCTGATTAGGTGTGCGTGAGAATTTAATAAATATATATTATTAATTTATTAAATTTTCTGCTTTGGTGTTCTAAGCATTTTCCTATAAATAGGGTGCTTAGGTTAGAATTGAAAATCACACCAGAAACTGAAGTTTTCTCTCTATTTCTCTCTCTATATTATCGAGTGTATTCTTGTGAGTATTTTGATATCTTGAGTGTTCCTATACGGTGCAAGTTCGTTCAGCGTTATTCCAGTCAGAAGTACTGCTCTTTTGAGGTAAGGGATTGTAAGGGATAGTAAGGGATTGTAAGGGATAGTAAAGAAGATTATTTTCTTCATAAATGATATTATTTCTTCAATATCATTATACCGAAATATTGGTTTAAATTTTTTATCAAATTTGGAACTTTTTCATGTCAAGATTACTATTCATGAGTTACTATTCACGAGTTACTATTCACAATTTACTATTTACGATTTACTATTCACGACGGGTTACTATTCATGAGTTACTATTTAGGAGTTACTATTCACGAGTTACTATTCACGGGTACTATTCACTACAAAATTGGTTTCTTTTTCTAACCAAATTATAGTTGATTTATAAATATTACTCTGGAGATTAAACTATGTATTGACTATATTGATTTTACTATCATATATAACATTTTTATAATCATGATGTTGAAATTCTCTTTCACTGGAGTGTAAAGATGGGTAGATTATTGGTATGATCATGACTAGGGTTCTCTTTGGCCAGTAGTGAAAAGTTGAATTGTGACTAGTTTGATCATGACCATTGAATTTATAATCTTTAGCTTAAGTGCAAAGGTGAATTGATCAACATGGTTATAATTATTGTTTATATAAATTCTAAAATGATTATATATTTCTTTGAGATATGAATATCTTTGGCCCATAGTACAAAGATGACTTATTGATGAATATCTTTGGCCCGTAGTGCAAAGATGAATTGTTGATGAATATCTTTGGCCTATAGTGCAAAGATGACTTGTTGATGAATATCTTTGGCCCGTAGTGCAAAGATTAATTTATTAGTAGGATTATGAACATGAACTGTGATTTGGTATAACCATGATCTTTGATGTTTCAAGTGATGAAAATTAACTTTGCTCTGGATGACGAAAGAAATTTAGAACTACAATTACGATTATGAGTTATACATGTGATTGTGGACAGGAATTGTTGATTGATGTTACAGGGATAAAATATTGTTGGTGGACTTTTAACATGGAGAAGATAATAGACTTTATAGTCTATTTGACTCTTCTAATGGATTGCTTGTTCCGCTGCAACTATGGTTGGAAAGTTTTATCATCTACCATATGTTCTAAATCTCTAATTTATTATTGATGAAGGCTATTGAAAATTTAATTATCTTTAGTCATAATATTATTTACTGAGTTAGTCTTGCTCACCCTTTTGCTTCACAATTCCTTTTAGGTAATAAAAGTGTAGCTGGGTCGAGCGGGGGAATAACAATGGAATAGAACGATGGTCTATAGATGTTGAGGGTGAGGTGAATTTAACTTGGAAGGGTGTTTTGCCACTATCATACAAGATGTCTAATGACATACAACCTCGTGTCATCATAAGACAGGGTTGTGCTCATCCACTTGCTGAGTATATTTACAAGCACTACCTATATAATCTTGGTGTTTGTTTGGAGTTTAATTCCCAATTAGAGATAGTGGAGATAAAGATATGTCAAGAAAAGACTCACCATTGGGAAGAATATGATAGTAATCTTCTCGTTTTTCTTTGGGGTCTATTGGGTCAACCAAGGATAATTCTGTGGCCATATGATATCTACCATAACCTAGAAGTATGGCCTCCCATGTACGAAGGTTTTCTTGAGCATTTCCCAAAGATTTTAATTTCTAAAACAGTTTTCGACTATACCTTTATGTAAGGTGTCATTATGAGGTGCTGTCCAAGGTTGGGACATGAGTCACAGTTGGTATATTTTGTATTTAAACTCACAGTATATGTGTTATTATATTTTGCACTACAATTGTTGTAATAAAGTTGTAGTTATTTTCTGTACCATGTATTTGGCGACTCAGAATGGGTCGGATGGAATGGACCTATTTTGGGGGCGTCACATTTGGTATCAGAGCTTAGGGATATGATCTCTGGCGGAGATCGGGATTAGAACTAGGAGGGGAGAGATGAGTAAATCCTTCGCTAGTGTGTCCTACCTAAGCTTATTTGTTGGTCAGTCATAATATCGGGATATTATGTAATATGTTAATTTGTTAAATTAACCTTTGTTTTGAAGGTGTATTCTAGAATGATATCTGAAATACAGGAGATGAGTAATGGAGAAATCATGATGACAGGAAAGATAGAATCTGAAATGAAAGCAAGGTATTCTCAACTCTTTGAAATATCAGGTACGTAAATTTCGAGGACGAAATTTCATAAGGAGGGGATATTGTAAGACCCCAAATTTTATGAAATAAAAGTATTCAATGTCTCTTATAATTACTATTCAGTAAATGGTTAAATTGATAAAAATTTAAAGTTAAGGGTGATATATGAATTTTTTAAAATAAACAAGTGGTTATAAAATACTCATTATTGTCGGGGAATATTCGTTTGGTCGTGGAATATTCTTCCTGTCGGGGAATATTCATACGAAGGCGCAACCTTTTGTGGGCCCATAACGGAAAGCGATTGGATAAAGAAAACGACAAAAGGGAGTTTTTATAAAAAACGACGTAGTTGTTACCGTTAATACTGTTGGAATACCCGGTGGTTGAAACACAGTAATACGTGTTGTTGCACAGTAGTACACGGTATTGCACCAATTATTGATTCTTACGTAAGAAGGCACTACTCAATAATTGTTACAGTAATTACAGTTCAGTATTTTATTTTATTGATTCAATAATTGCTGCGTTGATTTTTTTTATATTACGGTTGTTTCAATAATTGTCACTACACAGTATTTTTTATTATCGGAGCAATAATTCATATTATCTGAATAATATTATTAGATAACATTATTGTCAATGTCTAGAAAGTTCTGTCTAAGGAGAGGTTTGGTCACCTAATTGCGCACCAGTAAGGAGAAATCTTAATTGCAAAGTCCCCTCTTTCCTGGGAACGGCCTGGTTGCCAGTACTGTGATTCTGTAATATTATTTATGAATAATTAATTATTGATTTATATGATGAGGAAAATATTGATTTTATGTGGATATAGATGGAGAAAATTTTTAAAGTGACAATTGTTAAAAATTGATATTTTATCTTTTCTGATAAAATAATATTTTATTATATTATATAATAATAGTGATAGTTTTACAATGAATGTGGGATATATGAGTATATGAGGAGGAAGAGTATTTTTGTTGCATTAAATGATTAACACATGTTTTGTGTGTCGGTGGACCCCATTTTTTGACTGAAATTTGATTATAGCCTGTAAAATCGTCCGTTTATGGATTTCGGTCAATTTCTGTTTGGAATTTGGAAAAAATTTCTTCCGCAAAGTTGTAGAGAATTGAATTTCCTATAAAAAGTCGCGAGATTCATATTTTCTGATAATAGGGCTATTTATTATGAATTATTGAAGTTCCAAAGTTATGAAATAATTGATTTTTGGAAGTTTAAAATATTTTAATTATGAAAAATGTTTTTTTTATTTAGGTGAGGTGTGGTGTCTGATTTGAATCTGATTAGGTGTGCGTGAGAATTTAATAAATATATATTATTAATTTATTAAATTTTCTGCTTTGGTGTTCTAAGCATTTTCCTATAAATAGGGTGCTTAGGTTAGAATTGAAAATCACACCAGAAACTGAAGTTTTCTCTCTATTTCTCTCTCTATATTATAGAGTGTATTCTTGTAAGTATTTTGATATCTTGAGTGTTCCTATACGGTGCAAGTTCGTTCAGCGTTATTCCAGTCAGAAGTACTGTTCTTTTGAGGTAAGAGATTGTAAGGGATAGTAAGGGATTGTAAGGGATAGTAAAGAAGATTATTTTCTTCATAAATGATATTATTTCTTCAATATCATTATACCGAAGTATTGGTTTAAATTTTTTATCAAATTTGGAACTTTTTCATGTCGAGATTACTATTCATGAGTTACTATTCACGAGTTACTATTCACAATTTACTATTTACGATTTACTATTCACGATGGGATAATATTCATGAGTTACTATTTAGGAGTTACTATTCACAAATTACTATTTACGGGTACTATTAACTACAAAATTGGTTTCTTTTTCTAACAAATTATAGTTGATTTATGAATATTACTCTGGAGATTAAATTATGTATTGATTATATTAATTTTATTATCATATATAACATTTTTATAACCATGATGTTGAAATTCTCTTTCACTGGAGTGTAAAAATGGGTAGATTATTGGTATGATCATGACTAGGGTTCTCTTTGGCCAGTAGTGAAAAGTTGAATTGTGACTGGTATGATCATGACCATTGAATTTATAATTGAATATTTTTAGCTTAAGTGCAAAGGTGAATTGATCAACATGGTTATAATTATTGTTTATATAAATTCTAAAATAATTATATATTTCTTTGAGATATGAATATCTTTGGCCCATAGTACAAAGATGACTTATTGATGAATATCTTTGGGCTGTAGTGCAAAGATGAATTGTTGATGAATATCTTTGGCATGTAGTGCAAAGATGACTTGTTGATGAATATCTTTGGCCCGTAGTGCAAAGATTAATTTATTAGTAGGATTATGAACATGAACTGTGATTTGGTATAACCATGATCTTTGATATTTCAGGTGATGAAAATTAACTTTGCCCTGGATGAGGAAAGAAATTTAGAACTACAATTACGATTATGAGTTATATATGTGATTGTGGACATGAATTGTTGATTGATGTTACATGGATAAAACATTGTTGGTGGACTTTTAACATGGAGAAGATAATAGACTTTATAGTCTATTTGACTCTTCTAATGGAATGCTTGTTCCGCTGCAACTATGGTTGGAAAGTTTTATCATCTACCATATGTTCTAAATCTCTGATTTATTATTGATGAAGACTATTGAAAATTTAATTATCTTTAGTCATAATATTATTTACTGAGCTAGTCTTGCTCACCCTTTTGCTTCACAATTCCTTTCAGGTAATAAAAGTGTAGCTGGGTCCAGCAGGGGAATAATTCTTTGTGGTGCAACAAAGAATGTAAAACCTTTGAAATATTGTATTAATCATAAAAATGATATTTTGAGGTTTTCGGTGCTCGAAATGAAGTTTTGAGCTGAGATTTATGTAACGTAATATATATATATATATATATATATATATATATATATATATATATATATATATATATGAAGTGAAAATGCAAATAATCGTAAAAAGAAAAATAAAGAGAATGTGCTAGCGAGATAAAATTTTTATATATGAGGCAACGGTCAGCGTTTACTAATGAATAGACAAACTGAAGTAAAAGTTATTTAAATTAAAGAAATAATATAGTAAATTGATTTTTACTATAAAAGCTATGCATTAGCTGTTTAAACTCCATATTTGCGAGTAGAGATAAAAGATATTTCTGAAATGAAGTTTAAATGGTTTAAGCTTCAAGATGTAAAATATTTGCATCTTAAAATGTGTGAGACTTTTATTATTTATGAAATAAGTAAAATATTATTACATGATTAATAATATTAGAAGGTGATTAAAATATTATTAAATGATTAATAATATTAATAAAGAATCTAAATACTATAAAATGATAATAATACTAATGAGTTGAGATGTTATCTAATATTTGATTAAGTGTTAGATAATTTAAGGTTTAAGTAATTGTATTATGATACAAAGTATGATATGCTGATTAAAAGATCAATCTTATAATTGATAGGTCTTACAAAAGAAGTTAACTTAAATTGCGTAGCAGTAGTCAACGAATCAGGCAAGTTCCTAAACTTGAACTTCTATTTATTGTGCAAGTTTCCTTAACTCAAACTCGAGTTATATTACAAATCATGTTAGTGAATGATTATTGATGATTATTCACATCTATACTGATTATTGATTCGCACTTAGTGCATGTTGCATATGTTCATCAGGTATGAATGGCTGATCACCTTCATTACCATAGGTTTCAGTTAAACTTGTTCATGTTAATTGTTGACATCCAATATCATTGGTTCAGTCATTCAATCATTGAAACTTGATTCATGTTGTTTTACAATTATTATATTATTGAAAACTTGAAAGTTTATTCATTCTATTCAATCATGATATAAATCTCCATTGTATGTAAAACTTGTTGGGCAAATTTGTTGATCACCCTTGCTATATCATGATAAAATTTTCAGATTAAGATGAAAGCTTGAATAAGGACAGAGGCAAAGTCAGAGTTCAAGGTTAAATTACGTTGCAGTTAGATTTATTAAATTTTCTGGCGAAAATAGCAATGTAAATCTTCTAAGATATTGAAGGTATGTATTAAGTTAAGGTTGTAGACCTTGGGAATGATGTGTAAAAGTTTAATGTATAAACAATGTATGTTTATATCTTTCGCATTAGTGATAGAATTAGTGTACCGGATCCGCGGCGATTTGGGACCCGGTTTCGGGGATGCTACAATAAATAGAATATATTATATTTTATTATGCATAGTGTTGCATAGTGCCTACATAGTGTTTTGCATAGTAAAATCTTTTTATATAAAACAAAATACTTTTATAAAGTTATTTGATTTATTAGATTATAAATAGAATATATTATATTTTATTTAAAAGATTTTTCTTTAAATCTGGACCATCTGATTAAAAGTAAATCAATTTGGATCGTTCATGTATTAGTTACTATGTAATCCATTCTTCTATAAATAGAAGTTCATTCCTTCATTATTTCTAACGAATTCACTGAAACTCTAGAGAGAGAAACTATAGAGAGAAAGAAGAAAAGTATTCTGCTACTTCACTACTTCTATATCCAGTTTCTTTTATAAGGTAAGGGGTATTATTTTTTTCGTATTCATGAAGAGAACTTTTTTGTTCCATTATTTATTATTCTGTTGGAATAACCTGTATACGCGGTCTTCCCTATACTTGGTGAAATTCTTTTGTTATTTCATTCTTTATTATTCTGTTGGAATATCCTATCTGTGCGTTTACGCCGGACCTGGTTCTGTTATTTATTATTCTGTTGGAATAACCTGTCTATGCGAAGTACCGCATGCATGGTGATTTATGTTGTTATTCCATTCTTTATTATTCTGTTAAAACATCCTGTCGGTGCGGATTACGCATGACCTGGTTCCATTATTTATTATTCTATTGGAATATCCTATCTGTGCGGATTACGCATGACCTGGTTCCATTCTTTATTATTCTGTTGGGAATAACCTGTCTGTGCGATCTATCGCATGCATGGTGAATTCTTCTGTTATTCCATTCCTTATTATTCTGTTGGAATAACCTATCTATGTGGATTACCGCATGCATGTTGAATGATCCTTTGTATTCATTCCTTATTAAATTGTGGAAATGATCTGTCTATGTGGATTACCGCATGGAGGGTGAAAATCCATTTGCAGTTTCGTAATTTCTCTGACCCTCAAAAATTTTGGAAAAATTTAAAATGATAATTTGATGAGTTTTCTAGATTGTGTCCAAAAATGACAATTTTTGGATGTATAGATTAAGAGTTATGAATTTTATGAAAAAAAACTATTTTAAAAGTAAACCCTTATAACTACTTGTGGTTAACTCCAAAATTGGTAAAATTTTTATTGGGAGTACATGTATATAACAGAAGTATACCTTATAAATTTCGAAATGTTTTGACAAAAGTACAATTTATGATAAATGTCTAAATATTCGGCAGTTTTGGCCATACGAAAAATAGTAAATGAATGTTAAAAATTTCGAGAAAAATATATGTTCAATATGAGACTATATTCTGATAAATCCCAGAAAAGAAATATTTTTAGGACTGATTTGGTATTTTTCATGAAAATGAACTAGTTATGAGTAAATAAATTAAATATGTTATGTGAAGTAACAAAATTGGAAAATAAGATTTTATGGCTTGGGAATCCTATATAGGGTATATGCAGATTTTTGATGAGGGATTTGATCATTGGTGATGAAATCTTATGAGTATGGCATTTTTGAATGATTAAATGCATTATTTGGTAAAGTGTAAATAATTAAAATAAATTATTTATAAGTTTAAGAAGTGATTAAAATATTGTTATAATATTAATAATATTAGATTATGAGTTTATTAAGTGATTGATAATATTTGGATAAATTTAAAGTTTTTAATATTTATCCTTATTTTCTTTTGATTAATGTTTATATCATTGTCATCATCCTCATGCTTATATTGTGATGAAAGTCATCTTTGGCTTACGTGCAAAAATGAACTGTTGATTATTGATTTTACAATTGTATATCTTTTGCTTACGTGCAAAGATGGACTGTTGATTATTGGTTTTATAGTTGTATATCTTTGACTTACGTGCAAAGATAGACTGTTGATTATTGATTTTACAGTTGTATATCTTCGGCTTACGTGCAAAGATGGACTGTTGATTATTGGTATCTTTGGCTTATGTGCATAGATGAACTATTTATTGGTATGATTATGACCAGGGTTCATTCGGTATAATCATGACCCGTAATGTTATAGATGATGTGGTAAAAGTCCTCATTGGCCCGTAGTGCATTGATGGACAGTTATTGGTATGATTATAACCAAGGATTATTCAGTATAATCATGACCATTGATGATTATATAAATATCCTTGGCCGTAGTGCAGGGATGATTCGATGATGTAGATTATTTATTAAGCCGAGTCTCAGTGATAAAAGATAGTAGATATCATGCTCTACTTGACTCTTCTAAAATACAGTTGTATGTCTTTGGCCTGTAGTGCAAAGATGAATTTATAAATGAATATCTTTGGCCGTAGTGCAAAGATGAATTTATTAGTATGATTATGAGCAGAAATTTTGATTTGGTATAACAATGATTTTTGATGTTTCAGGTGAAGATAAGTGATGAAAATTATCTTCGTCCTGGCGCAAAGAGGAATTTAGAATTATTAATGTAATAAAACAGAAAAGGTTTTTATATAAAACATAATACTTTTATAAAATTATTCTATAAATAGAATATATTATATTTTATTATGCATAGTGCTGCATAGTACCTGCATAGTATTTTGCATAGTAAAATCTTTTTATATAAAACAGAATACTTTTATAAAGTTATTCGTTTTATTAGATTATAAATAAAATATATTATATTTTATTTAAAAGATTTTGCTTTAAATATGGACCGTCCGATTAAAGTAAATCAATTTGGACCGTTCATGTATTAGTTACTATGCAATCCATTCTTCTATAAATAGAAGTTCATTCCTTCATTATTTCTAACGAATTCACTGAAACTCTAGGGAGAGAAACTATAGAGAGAAAGAAGAAAAATATTCTGCTACTTCACTACTTCTATATCCAGTTTCTTCTATAAGGTAAGGGGTATTATTTTTTTCGTATTCATGAAGAGAACTTTTTTGTCCCATTATTTATTATTCTGTTGGAATAACCTGTATACGCGGTCTACCCTATACTTGGTGAAATTCTTATGTTATTTCATTCTTTATTATTCTATTGGAATATCCTATCTGTGCGTTTACGCCGGACCTGGTTCCGTTATTTATTATTCTGTTGGAATAACTTGTCTATGCGAAGTACCGCATGCATGGTGATTTCTGTTGTTATTCTATTCTTTATTATTTTGTTAAAACATCCTGTCGGTGCGAATTTCGCCTAACCTGGTTCCGTTATTTATTATTCTATTGGAATAACATGTCTATGCGAAGTACCACATGCATGGTGATTTCTGTTGTTATTCCATTCTTTATTATTCTGTTGGAATATCTTGTCGGTGCGTATTACGCCTAACCTGGTTCTGTTATTTATTATTCTGTTGGAATAACCTATCTATGCGAAGTACCGCATGCATGTTGATTTCTTTTGTTATTCCATTCTTTATTATACTCAGTTGGTTAAAGTTTTGACTTCTATACTCCATGAAATTAGTGGAATATCCTTGATATTTGTGCTTCATCGAGTATCTTTTCATGGAAATATTCTTCTGAGCTTTCTTGAATTTTACTCTACAAAGAAGTATCATGTTGACAATTTGGACATTATTTGTTCTTGGATAATTTAATTCTTGAACTTGTTTTAGTGAATTCTTATACCATTGTCATCATCCTCATGTTTATATTTTGTTGAAAGTCATCTGTGGCCTGTAGTGCAAAGATGGGCTTAGTATGATTATGACCAGGGATTATTCGGTATAATCATAACCGTAATGTTACAAATGATGTGAAAAAAGTCCTCATTGGCCCGTACTGCATTAATGGACAGTTTTTGGTATGATTATGGCTATGGATTCTCTTCGGCCAAGGGAGCAAAGATGAATTGTTTTATGGCATGATCAGGACCATTGATGAAAATATGATTATCTTTGGCCCGTAGTGCATGGATAATTCGTGGTCGTGATACTAAATAATATTATTGGCCTGTAGTGCAGGGATGATTTGATGATGTGGATTATTTATTAAGCTGAGTCTCAGCGATAAAAGTGATAAAAAAACTTTTTAAATCATAAAAAATAGTAGATTTTATTCTCTACTTAATTTTTTTAATGGATTACTTGTTCTGCTGCAGTTAAACTTGATGTCTATTGTATTTTATTAGTTTAACACTGTTGACGACTAATGATAATTTATTCTGCATTATCTTAGTCATAATATTTCTTACCGGGCTAGTTGAGCTCACCCTTTCTTTCACTGTTCTCTTCAGGAAATAAGAACGTAGCCGGGACTAGTCGGGGAACGAAGTGACGGTCCAGATGATAGTATTAGTAGTCCTCACTATTCTGTTAAATAATGTGACAATAAATGTAATGAAGACTTATTCTGAGAGTGGATATTGTCTAGAAGAAAATATTTGTATTAAAACTCATAGCTTTCTTGTTGTACATTAAATATTGTATTTGTATTCTATACCATTTATTTGGCGACTCAGAATAGGTGATGTATACCTATTTTAGGGGTGTCACAATTGGTATCAAAGCTTAGGGATATGATCCGTGGCTGAGATGTGAGACAAGGATTAGGAGGGGAGAGACAGGGAATTTCTTCGCTAGTATGACCTACTTAAGTTTATTTGGTATTTAATTGGTTGGTCAGAGTATAGGGATAATATATGATATGTTAATTAACCCTTGTTTTGTGGCAATATTTGAAAATGACATTCAAGAATGTTGAGAATAGCACTGGAGCACAGGAGACCATTGAGTCTCCACATATCAATAATCAGGATAATGTGCATCAGGAAGGCAATAATCCTCCTGTAAACAACAACAATGACCAAATGATGAACGATGGAATGTTCAGAGGCTTTATGCAATTCATACAGCAATAGGTAAGAGAGACTCGTGTTCAAAATATAGGTGGAAATAATGGCAATCCACTGTCGGTCACCGCTAAGCAGTTCAAGGAGCTGGGACCACCGAAGTTTTTGGGAAAGCCAGAACCACTTAAGGCGGAGACATGGTTAAAGTAGATCACCAAGATATTCGATGTCTTGGGATGCTCAGAGGAGCAAAAGGTTCCATTTGCCACCTTTATGTTGTGTGAAGAGGCAGATTACTGTTGGGAATCTGTAAAATGTACCCAGACTGACGCACTCAAGATGTCTTGGGAGAAGTTCCAAGAGCTGTTCAACGAAAAGTACTTTCCCGAAAGTATTCGTCACATGAAGGAGGTGGAGTTCATCAAGCTAGAGCAAAACAATATGACCGTGTCGCAGTACGAGGCTAAGTTTTCCGAGTTATCTCGATTTGTATCCCATTTGGTCGATAATGAGGAGCGAATGACGCGAATGTTTCTAAGAGGTTTGAAACCCAATATACGTCAATACCTCATTTCTCACAAACTTTGTTTATATTCAGATGTTGTGAATAAGGCTCAGTTATTAGAGCGCGATAATGAGTCAGCACAACCAAAAGGTAACGACCAACAACACAATAATAATCGTACCGGTGGCAATGGTCATCGGAACAATGATAACCATCGTGGGGGAAATTATCATGCCATGAATGGTAACCACTTCGGTAGTAATTATTGCCAAGATAATAGAAGTGGAAATTTCAAGAAGAGAAGGTTCAATAATGATGGAAAGACAGCAGCATCAGCACCCGTTTCAAAGGAAGAAGAACGACCACCGGTCGTATGTTTCAAATGCGGATAGGAGGGACACATCCGTCCAAACTGTACGCAACAATCCAAAGCGTGTTTTAATTACGGAAGAGAAGGTCACCTAGCTCGATTTTATCGTATGGTGAAGTCAAGTCCAGCTGGGATGGTGATGCCAAAGGATGTCCCAGACAAGCCAAAGTCGGTAGTTTAAGAGAGAGTGTTTTTTTTTCGTGACGAGGAACCTGAATAAAATTATCACGGGTAAGTTAATCATAAACTCTTGCGAAGTCTATACCGTGTTAGATACCAGTTCTACTCACTCTTTCATTCCACTTAGTTGTGTTCAATGTTTAAATTTAACTCTGGAGAAGTTAGACTTTGATTTATTTGTTGAAACTCAGTTTGGAGAAACCTTCGTTACCTCCACTATTTATAAATCTTGTTTGATTCAAATCAACACTTTCACGTTACCTGTCGACCTTATCTCTTTGAAAATACTTGCCTTTGATGTGATTTTAGGAATCAATTGGTTAACTACTCATCATGCTTTTAATAAGGTTGTTAGCTTTCATATTCCTAAACCAACCTGTTATGCGAATTCAAGCAACCAAACCACTAAAGTCAATCATTGTCATATCAAGCCATAAGTAAAAAGCCCCGATCCTTTCGTTGTTGACTTCCTTGTGTGGAATGCACCAAAGCCAAACTTTCTGTAGGGGACGTTGTGAATAACGATGTCAAGTTGATAGGTATCAATGTGACGTGTTATCCAAGTCTTGGATGAGAGTCACAGTTGTGAATGATATTTCTATTGTTAATAAATTTTTTGACGTATTTTTGAAGACTTCTTGGCCTACCGCAGAGCGTGAAATCGAATTTTGTACTGACCCCAGTACAAAACCCCATTTTTAAAATCCTTAAATATTTTCTTCACCCAAAACGAACGTAACATGAGCCAAAGATGTTGGCTCGATCTGTTGAAAATTACGATCGTACCATTTAATACCATTGTGGAAAAACGAACGTGGTAGCTGACGCGTTGAGTAGAAGATCGTATGCGTTTACGAGTGCGAATATACAAACCCACGTGAAGATAACGAATATACGAGTATAATCAACTTTAATTGATAAAGTTAAAGCCGCTCAAGCTACATACTCAAAGCTATTGAATGTAAAGAAGAATGTTTAAGAGGGCGTTATTCTAGAAGAAAGAATCGATGAAGAGAGAAAATATCAACCCTCGATTTTAATTGGCCCATTTGAAATCCTCGATCGAGTAAGAACTGTGGCCTATAGACTCGTTTTACCGTCAAGTATGTCGTGTGTTCATAACGTTTTTCAAGTATCGATGTTACGTAAATATGTGGACGACCCGAACCACATTATTGATTTAGAACCGGACGAGATAGCGGATAATTTAACGTATGAAGATGTACCTGTTAAAATCTTGGAATGTATTCAACACTCAAAGGTTATACCTCAAGAGTTAGAATCGAAAGAAGTGTCCTCATCTGTTCAGCATACCAGGTGCGTACGTAAATTTCGAGGGCGAAATTTTATAAGGAGGAGAGATTGTAAAATCCCAAATTTTACGAATAAAGATTTAAATTCCTCGAATTATTTTTTTTGAATATTATGGTGTGAATTTAATATAATGTTATAGTTGTGGGTAATATTTATAAATTTTGCAAAGTATGCAAGTTGTTATATTATATTCGATTGGTCGGGGAATATTCTTTGTGTTGGGAAATAATCGTACGACGGTACAATCATTGGTGGACCCCACAACAGAATTATTCTCGGATTGAGAAAACGACAAAAATATTTTTATGAAAATAACGGCGGAAGTTTTACCGTTAATACTGTTGAACTACTCGGTAGTAAAAGTACAGTAATACGTGTGATTGCATAGTAGCACACGGTATTGATTATTGATGCTTACGTGAGAAGTCACTCAGTTTTTTTCAATTATTGCTACAGTAGTTGATGCATAGTATCTCACGTTATTTGATTCAATTATTGTTGATTGTTATATATATATATTTAAGTTTTATTTTATTAGTATTATTAATGTAATAAAACATAATAGCTTTTTATATAAAATAGAATACTTTTTAAAAGTTATTCTATAAATAGAATATATTATATTCTATTATGCATAGTATTTTGCATAGTAATATCTTTTTATATAAAACAAAATACTTTTATAAAGTTATTCTATAAATTGAATATATTATATTTTATTATGCATAGTGTTGCATAGTGCCTGCATAGTGTTTTGCATAGTAAAATCTTTTTATAAAAAAAAGAATACTTTTATAAAGTTATTCATTTTATTAGATTATAAATAGAATATATTATATTTTATTTAAAAGATTTTGCTTTAAATATGGACCGTCCGATTAAAAGTAAATCAATCTGGATCATTCATGAATTAGTTACTATGTAATCCATTCTTCTATAAATAGAAGCTCATTCCTTCATTATTTCTTACGAAATCACTGAAACTATAGAGAGAAAGAAGAAAAGTATTCTTCTACTTCACTACTTTTATATCCAGTTTCTTTTATAAGGTAAGGGGTATTATATTTTTCGTATTCATGAAGAGAACTTCTGTTATTCCATTATTTATTATTCTGTTGGAATAACCTGTATACGTGGTCTACCCTATACTTGATAAAATTCTTCTATTATTTCATTCTTTATTATTCTGTTGGTATATCCTGTCTGTGCGTTTACGCCGGACCTAGTTCCGTTATTTATTATTCTGTTGGAATAACTTGTCTATGCGAAGTACCGCATGCATGGTGATTTCTGTTGTTATTCCATTCTTTATTATTCTGTTGGAACATCCTGTCGGTGCGAATTTTGTCTGACCTGATTCCGTTATTTATTATTCTGTTGGAATAACCTGTCTATGCGAAGTACCACATGCATGGTGATTTCTGTTGTTATTTCATTCTTTATTATTCTGTTGGAATATCCTGTCGGTGCGTATTATGCCTTACCTGGTTTTGTTATTTATTATTCTGTTGGAATAACCTGTCTATGCGAAGTACCGCATGCATGGTGATTTCTTTTGTTATTCCATTCTTTATTATACTCAGTTGGTTAAAGTTTTGACTTCTATACTCCATGAAATTAGTGGAATATCCCTGATATTAGCACTTCATCCAGTATCTTTTCATGGAAATATTCTTCTGAGCATTTTTAAATTTTACTCTACAAAGAAGTATCATGTTGACAATTTGGACGTTATTAGTTCCTGGATAATTTAATTCTTGAACTTGTTTTAGTGAATTCTTATATCATTGTCATCATCCTCATGTTTATATTTTGTTGAAAGTCATCTGTGGCCTGTAGTGCATAGATGGACTTGGTATGATTATGATCAAGGAGTATTCGGTATAATCATGACCGTAATGTTACAAATGATGTGAAAAAAGTCCTCATTGGCCCGTAGTGCATTAATGGACAATTTTTGGTATGATTATGGCTATGAATTCTCTTCGGCTAAGGGAGCAAAATTGAATTGTTTTATGGCATGATCAGGACCGTTGATGAAAACACGATTATCTTTGGCCCGTAGTGCATGGATAATTCGTGGTCGTGATACTAAATAATATCCTTGGCCTATAGTGCATGGATGATTTGATGATGTGGATTATTTATTAAGCTGAGTCTCAGCGATAAAAGTGATGAAAAACTTTTTAAATCATAAAAGATAGTAGATTTTATTCTCTACTTGACTCTTTTAATGGATTGTTTGTTCTGCTGCAGTTAAACTTGATGTCTATTGTATTTTATCAGTTTAACACTGTTGACGAGTAATGATAATTTATTCTGCATTATCTTAGTCATAATATTTCTTACTGGGCTAGTTGAGCTCACCCTTTCTTTCACTGTTCTCTTCAGGAAATGAGAACGTAGCCGGGACTAGTCGGGGAACGGAGTGACGGTCCAGATGATAATATTAGTAGTCCTCACTATTCTGTTAAATAGTGTGACAATAAATGTAATGAGGACTTATTCTGAGAGTGGATATTGTCTAGAAGACAATATTTGTATTAAAACTCACAACTTTCTTGTTGTATATTAAAGATTTTATTTGTATTATGTACCATGTATTTGGAGACTCAGAATAGGTGATGTATACCTATTTTGGGGGCGTCACAGTTGTGCACATCCACTTACTGAGCATATCTATGAGCACTACCTATATAATCTTGGAGTTTATTTAAAATATAATTTTCACTTGGAGACAACGAAGATAATTATATGTCGAGAGAAGACTCACCATTGGAAAGAAGATGATAGTAATCTTTTCATTTTTCTTTGGGGACTATTGGGTCAACCAAGGATAATTCTGTGGACATATGATATCTATCATAACTTAGACGCATGGCCTCCCATGTACGAAGGTTTCCTAGAGCACTTCCTAAAGATTTTAATTTCTAAAACAGTTATGGACTGTACTTTTATGTAAGGTACCATTGTAAGGTTGTGGTCAAGGCACCATGAGAGTTACATACATTTGTATTAAAACTCACAGTTTAACTATGGTTGTATTCTGCACGATAGTTCAACAGTTGTATAAATGAAGTTGTATTTGATTTTTATAGTATGATATCTGGCGACTCAGAATGGGTCGTGTAGACCTATTTTGGGGGCGTCACAGTACATCTTAGTACTACCGGGATATATCGAGTACCTCGAACAATGGGCCTCTTGCAAAATTTCCTCTTTTAGTTCAGGCACAGCCAAAATCCAAATTCTTCATTCAAATCTAATTATTTCCTTATTATCAATTTTATACTTAATCTCCTCACCATCGGAGATCCTCTTTCTAATCATCTCGTACTCCTCATCTTTAAGTTTTGCCTCCTTTACTCTGTCCAAGATGGTTAGACGAGTATCCATTACAAACAATTTCTCATCCGACTCCTTCGGAAGTTTCACCTCCAACTCTATTTTTGCCATTGTTGCTATCAGCTCTTCTTGAGCTGTTAACATCAACTTCTCCTGACCCTTTCGACTCAAGGCATTGGCCACCATATTAGCTTTACCTAGGTGATATAGAATGTCATAATCATAATCTTTAATCAGTTCTAACCACCTCCTTTGCCTCATATTCAATTCCTTTGGAGTGAAGATATATTTTCGACTCTTGTGGTCTGTATATATTTCACGTTTCTCACTATACAGGTAATGCCTCCAAATTTTAAGGCAAAAATCACTGCTGCTAACTCCAACTCATGAGTAGGATACCCCTTCTCATAATCTTTCAACTGTCGTGATGCGTATGCAATAACTTTCCCGTGCTACATAAGTACACATCCAAGTCCCTAATGCGAAGCATCACTATACAAAACAAAATTTATAGTCTCATCCGGAAGAGATAAAACTGGTGTAACACTTAACCTTTTCTTGAGCTCCTAAAAGCTCTCTTCACATTTTTCCGTCCACAGAAACTTAATGACCATAAGTCACATAAAACTCAAATTATCAATAAAATCTCATTTCATTCAATAATTTAAAATAAAATCTCATTCTATTCATATAATCTCACTTACAAAGATTGTTCGAACGTTGTGATCCTTACAAAAACTGTGGGAAGAATCATACGGGGGTATGTAAGAAAGCTAAGAAGATGTGTTATCATTGTGGACAAGAGGGACATGTCTCTCCTGATTGCCACAATCCAAGGTAGAATGTGTGACACCCCGCAAACCCAGGTACTTCATTTCCACAGGATTTGATGTTCACTTAATCAAACATTCATATCTACCTACCCAATCACAATAAAACTGGATAAATAAAACCTTTCCCATTAAAGGGTTACATAATAAAATCTCCCAGGTTATCTAACCTTTAAATACAATCATTCAAATGCGAAATTTAAAATAAACTTCATTACCACCATTCAATTAAAATCTAAAAATCAAATATCAAATTACAAGTCTTCAAAACTTGTTCATCTTTCCTTTTCCCTTACTGGTGCTAGGTACATCAGCCTTTTCGTCTTTAACTGTAAAAGTTATATAAGCAAGAGTGAGCAAAAAATGCTCACTTGAAACAATAAGAAATCAACAAGTGTATAATAATAATAACTGCTCGTGATAGGCTCATCAAGACTGAATGGTACTCTAACAATGATAATCAGGAACTGAAATTCAAAATGTGGAATAATTATAATTAAGGGTCATAAGACCATGAACTATGTCCACAGTTGCTGTGACAACCCGAGAAATTAGACAATTTATGAAAATCTTAAATGATTGATTTAAGGTTAAATAATAGACCTAGACAAGAAATGAGTGTATGCGTTTGATGTTATTGGGATTGAATTTTGAGGATTACAAAATTCGGTGAAGGATATATGTGAATTATTCAGGATTAAGGATTTATGTGAATATGTATGTGTACTAAATGTGGTTAAGGGTCATGGGTTGACCATACTAATTATATATGTGTCAAACCCAAATCGTATATTAAGAACGACAACGTTCAGTTCGAAAACCCTAACGTCTAATAAGAAACTCTAGAAATCGATTCTGGAAACCCTAGTTTCTGTTCTGGGAATTCGAAACCCTAAATTCATGTTATGAATATGGTGATTAAGTTAGAAAACCCTAACGATATATTCAGAAACTCTAATTTCAGTATCGAGAATTTAAACCCTAATTTGGGAATCCTAATGCGAAGTATTAAACCCTAAGGGTTAAAAAGTTGTGTGTAAGGAATATGAACATTATGTGATGGTTTATATTTGTTTATTATATAAACAAACAAAAGAAACTAGTGTAATCCTAATTATATATTAGGAATAGATGATTTAATAACTTAAGGGTTATGGAAAAAGAGAATTGTGGTATTTAGGATACTTACTAATTCTAGGAGATTTATTTTATATATCTCAAATGATTAATTTTATAACCTAATTATAGCAAGTCTAATTGGGTTAAGGAAATAAGTGTGCATGAGTAAGGATTTGTGTTATAATTAAGGAAGTAAAAACCCTAATTAAATTATTTGGGTTGGATAAGAATTTAAGGTATTGGATTATATATATTTTATAGCCCAAGTGTTGGCCAATGAAATTAGTTAGAGGCCCAAGAAATACATTAATTGAGTAGCTCGAATATTGTTATTGATAAGCCGAATTGAAGGAAGGGCATGATGGATATCTGATATTAGTAAAAGTGTTGAACTATGATTGATTTACATGGTCGGTGGATAGAGAAGGAAAAAGGAGGAAAGATTGAGAATGTAACTAAGATTTATTTTGGTATTTTATTTGTCTAAAGTTGGTTACCAACTCTTCCACCAACTCTCCACCAACTATCCACCAACTCCCACCTACTCCTCTTATGTGTCATCTTATTATTTTGCCAATACTTATGGACATTCTTGCAAGCAAAACTTTAGTGGTTAGTGTGGGAGAGAAAGAGCAAGAATTAGTGGGATCTAGTAATGCTACATGGCCGGTTATGGAAGGGAAGAAAAGAGAGGGTGGCATGTAATAAATTGAGCCACAATTTGTAAAGATATGTACAAGAATGCTAGGTGTCAAATGCATAAAGAAGCCACCTTATTTCACCAAGATTTCAAACAATCTAAGAGATATTGGAAGATATTGGGTCAAGTGGCAAGACTAGAAATAAAAGGAAATGTCATTTATACCATTTTGTCACATTTTTTTAATAAGTTGAGTGTAGATCTTGTCATGATCTTGGGTGGGTGAACTAACCCTAACCCTAACCTAAACCCTAAGAGTTTTTCAAACCCTAAATCCTAGATTACTCAAAACCTAAACCCTAAGGGTTTGCAATAAATTAAAATTCTAGAAATAAAAGAAAAAGTCCAAAATGACCCTCTTGTATTTAATTAAGTTGGAGTGCAAATCTTGCATTACCTTTGGTTGTTCACCAACCCTAAACCTAAACCTAAACCTACCTTGGCATGTGACTTTTATATCTAGCATGCCACCTTGCAATGTATAGATACATTGTATCAATTTAAAAGACTAGAAAGAGAGAGAAAAGCTCCATTTTATTTTGCAAAACAACCAAGTCCCATCTCTCTCAATATTTTGGATCTTGGAGTGTGAAATTGTGAGAAACCAAGTTAGGATCGTGTAAAAACACATCAATAACAGATTATGCGGATCAGAAATCAAAATCAAGAGGATTATCACAAAAGGTATAAAATTCTAACTAGTTTATGTATTTGATTTTTGGTTATTTTGAACCATGAAGTTTATGATCTTGAACATGAGAACTATAGATCTACTTGTTAAATGGTGTGTTATGCTTAGATCTAACTATTTTGAGTATTAAAAGTTTAATCAAAACAAGAAAAGCAAAACAGTTTTCAAACCTTAAAGAAAAAAAAAATCTAGTGGACTGCTGTCTCTAAAAGGAAAATTTCGGATTTGTTAGGGTGCTCTAAAAATTCTGGACTTGTGATATGTTGTATTACACTAAATAAGCTTCCCATAGACTCCGTAACGGACTAATTCCGACTCCGGATGAAGTAGTTATAACATTCGGAAGAAGCATGATCAAAACTGCGAAAAACAAAATTTTTGGAGAAACCAAGCATGGTATGGAAATGATCTTATCTCTCATTCTACTTTGAATTTTCGAGTATGGTCAGTTTTTGGAGCTAGATATATGTGTTAGGGATAAAATCCCTTTGGAATTACTTAATTAGGTTGAATATTGAACAAGTTATGGGATTTCTCCCAAACTATTCAAAGATAAGAAAAACTGTTAGAAGGACAGTTTTTAACAGCCAATTTCGGGCTAAATTCTGGGAGCTTAACATGTCCAAATATGGATTGTGATAGATTAAAACTATGGTTCGGAAAGATACGAACCAAAAAAAATTGGCGGATCATTAATCGGAGTTATAGATTTCATTCTATTTAAGTTTTGGTAAAGGACTCCAAAACTGCCAAAGTGCAAAAAGTTGCTGCCTAAAATTTTTCGGGGGCTGTTTCGGACATTTATTTAATGAGAAAAATTCTAGGATTTTGGTAATGAAAATATATGGTATTATGTAGCTCGTGTCAAAAAATGAGTTATTTCCGAGTTAAAACGACCAAGTTATGACCATTACAATTTTTGTGATTTTCCGACGGAAATCGCTATAAACGGAGTTCTACAACTCCGATTGCCACGAAATTTAAAATGGAGCATCAAGTTAACATATATAAGGTTATCCCAAGAGATGGGAATGTTTGGAGTTAAGCACGAGGTAGCTATTTTCTTAAGCTACGCACTAGAAATTAATTTTTGAAAAATATCAAAGGAAGTTGGAAAATTATGGAAAAATAATTTTTGTGTATGAAATACATGTATATATGTTTGACCAAAGGATAGAAAAATAATAAGTTGATTTGGAATTTTCGTGAAGAAGAATAGTGAATTCAGGTTGCTGAAATGGAATCCAGGTTGCTGGATTAGTATTTGACTTACTAGGTGTTAACGAATAACTTATAAAATGAAAAAACGAATGTTAAATCATATAAATATGATTCTAAGTAATTGTTAAGTGTTTAGGCAGAGTTTAAATTAAACTCGAGTATTGTCTGACTAGACTGTCGGGATGTTAGAAGTGTGTCGGGTTCAACTCAGAATGAAATAGTTTGATCTGATACTAAGTCTTATGTGAATTATAGACTGATAGGCTTATGTGTTATGTGTTTAGATTATTCTGTGGATATAAATATAACAGTATTATACTGTGATGATATTATTCTAATTATTGGAGATCTATATTACTAATATTAGGTCTTCGGGGTAAAGCGTTATTAAATTGCGTTGCGGTAATCAATAGTTCAGGCAAGTTTTCTTTTACTTAACTCTAATAAGAGTAGTTTCTTCAAGCTTATGGTTAATCATTGCTGATTGCCATGAAATTTGTACTCTGTACATCTTGCATGTATAAGTCAGGTATGAAAGGCTGATCACCTTCATTACCAGTTGGTTCAGAAATGTTTGTTCATGTTTAAAACTTTTTCAGTCAAAAATTTGTTCGTGCTAGTTTTCAATTATATTGATGAATTATAGCAAGCTCATTATTCATACTCTTGAATCATGATATATCATTATATTGTTGTATATAAACTTGCTGGGCAACTTTCATGCTCACCCTTGCTATATCATGATAAAACATTGCAGATAAGGCGAATGCGTTCGGATACAGGAAAAAATAATACCAAGTTCAACTTGGGATAAAATGTGCTGCTATTTTGTAATAGTATATTCTGATAAATATTATTATGTGATAGAAAGTTTATGAATTGTATTTAAGTTAAGGTTACTCGATTTTGGGGAAATGTGTGTAAAGTTTAATGTATAAATAATTTATGTTTATATCTTCCGTAATTAGTTATAGAAATAGTATACCGGATCTGCGGTGATTTGGGACCCGGATTCGGGGCTACTACAGTTGCGAGTAATCTTTCAACTCCAGCTTTAACAGTCCTAAGACTATAAGGACTCCTCGTACTTAGGGGGATCAGCCCTTCATGCCATGTATTGTTCATAAACATTTAACGCTACGCGTAAGTTATCCCCTAATAATAGGATTGTTCATCTCAGTATTTAGAGTACAAGTCCGCACCAAAGAGAGTTTGGTTTGGATAAGCTTTCAAGGGTAATTTGAAGTTCAACGATCATCAACTAGAGGTCTAGTTGAATTAATAACATCATATTACAGAATAATCGTAATTGAATCAACATGGTAAACCAAAATCATGCTTTTGGAATAATATAATAGCATATACTTTGAATAACTATAACATGCCTTGCTTGAACAATATTAAGTCAAGGTTAATTAGAATTGAGTACTAAGCATGCATAACAGTTTGAATAATAAAATTACTCAACGTTAGTATAAATAGTTGTGCATGCTAAACAACAAGTTAAATACGAGAATAACTTGGCAACATCAAACCAAAGTTTAGAAAGCTTGCATCATTTATAAGGTAATCGCATTGAAACAATAAATAGTTCAACAAGATAAAGAATTAAAAAACTTGCCTTGCTCGTGGACTAAACCGAACAATTCAAATCACAATATCCTATAAACATATGTCATCATGACATAATTAGTCACTACTACTTTACAATCTTAACTAAGTACGTTCATCATGTAAATATTGGATTTTTAATCACATAATCAAGTTATAACACAAGTTAATTGTTAATAACATACTTATTCATAGTATAAAAATATTAAAATCAATATTTTACAGTCCTACTATCATCACATAACAATTCCTTTAAATTTCAAGTACAAAATCAACACTGTCATACCATTCTGCTAACTCACGCCGTGGTGCCACAGTTTAGACTGTGGGTCGCGCTGCGGCATGAGGATGGCGCTGCGGCACGATAATTAAACTAGAAAGCCGCACTGCGGCATGGCGATGGTGATGGCGCTGCGGTGCCACAAACATACTGCTGGGCCGCGCCGCGGCGCGAAACTGCAGTCTCGACTGACAGCTTCGGCAACAGTACAAGAAAAATCTAATTTTGGCCTACAAGCTCATTTCTAACAGACTAATTAACATGTAATTCATACAAAAACTTCATGTGAACAAAATTCAAGAACTCCTAACATGTTTCTACCCATACAACAACATAAACAACAAATTTAACACATTCAATTTCACTGATTTTGATAGAAACTCACTTTTTGATATTCCAATAAAAATCAACACTGTAAATTTTGTTTTTTAACCAAAACAGTTAATTCAAAGTATTTTTATCAACAATTATACATGCTCTATCAAATTAAATGGTCAATTTATTAACTAAACAACTAATTTACCCTCAATTTCTATTTTAACTAAACAATATATAATCACCAAAAACTCTCTGTAAAAAGGTTTTCTTCATAAACTTCATACATAACAACAATACATTGATTATAATCATATATAACCTATGAAAATAACTTTACAACACTAGTTTATCATATGAACACACATAAAATCAATAATTATCCTATCACAAGAATTTTACAGAGAAATAGGAGAAGAGAAACTAAAACTTTTAAAACTTAAAAAGAATAGGGTAATACCTTGAAGAAAATGATGACTATCCTTTCTATTCTCAAGCTCCTTCTTCCCACTCTCTAGCCTTTCTTCTTCTCTTCTCTCCTTCTTCTCTTCTTCTTCCCTTCTTCTTCTTCCTTTGAGTTTTCTTTTCTTCTCTCTCTCTATCTAACGTACTTAACAAATAACGTATATAGAATATAATATATATTGATTATAAAATATAAATACAAAACATATAACTGATATCAGTTATATGAGTTTTAAAAATCAAAAGCCATAAGGCTTGTTTGGTTACTAACTAAAAAAAATAACCCATTAACTGTGACGCCCCCAAAATTAGGTATACATTAACTATTTTGAGTCGTCAGATACATGGTACAGAATTCAAATACAACTTACTAATACCACTGTCGTGTATAATACGACAAAATACAACTGTGAGTTTGAATACAATAATTATCTACTAGAGATCATACAAACTCAAAAGGAGTCCTCATTACAATTATTAATACACTATTTCTCAGAATAGTGAGGACTACTAATGCTATCCTCTGGACCGTCACTCCATTCCCCGACTAGTCCCTGCTATGTTCTCATTTCCTGAAGAGAACAGTGAAAGAAAGGGTGAGCTCAACTAGCCCAGTAAGAAATATTATGACTAAGATAATGAAGAATAAATTATCATTAGTCTCCAACAATGTTAAACTGATAAAATATAATAGACATCAAGTTTAACTACAACGGAATAAGCAATCCATTAAAAGAGTCAAGTAGAGAGAATTGAATCTACTATCTTTTATGATTTAAAAAGTTTTTCATCACTTTTATCGTTGAGACTCAGCTCAATAAATAATCCACATCATTAAATCATCCCTACACTACAGGCCAAGGATATTCTTTAGTATCACAACCACGAATTATCCATGCACTACGGGCCAAAGATAATCGTGTTTTCATCAACGGTCCTGATCATGCCATAAAACAATTATCTTTGCACTACTGCCGAAGAGAATCCATAGCCATAATCATACCAAAAACTGTCCATCAATGCACTACGGGCCAATGAGGACTTTTTCCACATCATTTGTAATATTACGGTCATGATTACACCGCATAATCCCTGGTCATAATCATACCAAGTCCATCTATGCACTACAGGCCACAGATGACTTTCAACATAACATAAACATGAGGATGATGACAATGATATAATAATTTAATAAAACAAGTTCAAGAATTAATTTGTCCATGAACCAATAACGTCCAAATTGTCCACACGATACTGTTTTGTGGTGTAAAATTCAAGAATGCTCAGAAGAATATTTTCCTGAAAAGATACTGGATGAAGCGCAAATATCAAGGATATTATACTAATTTCATGGAGTATAGAAGTCAAAACTTTAACCAACTGAGTATAATAAAGAATGGAATAACAACAGAAATCACCATGCATGCGGAACTTCGCACAGGCAGGTTATTCCAACAGAATACTAAATAACGGAACCAGGTCAGGTGAAATTCACACCGACAGGATGTTCCAACAAAATAATAAATGCGGAATAATAAATGATGGAACCAGGTCCAGCGTATAGAACAGACAGGATATTCCGACAGAATAATAAAGACAGAACCAGGTCCGGTGTAAAACACACAGACAAGATGTTCCAACGGAATAATAATAAAGACGAAACCAGGTCCGGTGTAAAACACACAGACAGGATGTTCCAACAGAATGATAGAAGAATGTCACCAAGTATAGGGTAGACCGCGTATACAGGTTATTCCAACAGAATAATAAGAAATGGAATAACAATAGTTCTCTTCATGAATAAGAAAGAATAACACCCCTTACCGTAACAGAAACTGGATATAGAAGTAGTGAAGTAGCAGAATACTCTTCTTCTTTCTCTCTATAGCTTCTCTCTATAATTTCTCTCTCTAGAGTTTCAATGAATTCATAAGAAAATAATGAAGGAATGAGCTTCTATTTATAGGAAAATGGAATGCATAGTAACTAATCCATGAACGGTCCAGATTGATTTACTTTAATCTGACGGTCCATATTTAAAGAAAAATCTTTTAAATAAAATATAATATATTATATTTATATAAAAAGATTTTTACTATGCAAACACTATGCAACACTATGCAAAACACTATGCGACATTATGCATAATAAAATATAATATATTCTATTTATAGAATAACTTTAATAAAGTATTCTGTTTTATATAAAAAGATGTTTCTGTTTTATTACGTTAATAATACGAATAAAACAAAACGTCATCATCGCTATAATAATTCATATTATTAATCTACAATAATTGAATTAAACTGAGCGACTTCTCACATAAATATCAATAATCAATACCGTGTGCTACTATGCAACAACTCGTATTACTGTACTTTTACTATCCAGTAGTTCAACAGTATCAATGGTAAAACTTCCGCCGTTATTTTCAATAAAATATTTTTGTCGTTTTCTCAATCCGACAATAATTCCGTTGTGGGGTCCACCAATAATTGTATCGTCGTACGAATATTTTCCGACACAAAGAATATTCCCTGACCAATCGAATATAATATAACAACTTGCATACTTTGCAAAATTTATAAATACTACCCACAACTATAATATTATCTCAAATTCACACCATAATATAAAAAAATTATTTCGAGAAAATTAATTCTTTATTCATAAAATCTGGGGTTTTACAATCTCCCCTCCTTATGGAATTTCGCCCTCGAAATTTACGTACGTACCTGGTATGCCAAGCAGGTGAGGATACCTTGACTTCACTTCAACTTCTAACTCTTGAGATATAACCTTTGAGTGTTGAATACGATTATTCTTATCCAAGATTGTAACACGTATCTCTTCAAACGTTAAATCATCCGCTATTTCATCCGGTTCTAAATTAATAATGTGGTTCGGGTCGTCCACACATTTACATAACATCGATACGAAGAAAAAAAAACTGTGACAACCCCAAAATAGGTCCATTCCATCCAACCCATTCTGAGTCGCCAAATACTCATGGTACAGAAACAACTACAACTTTTACCACCCATAAGCTGTGAGTTTGAATACAAACATTATCATCTAGACAATATTCACATGCAAATAAATCCCCATCATAATTATTGATACATAATTTTACAAAAAAAAAATGGTGAGGACTACTAAACAACTCTCTCTAGAACCTTCATTCCATACCCCGACTAGTACTTGCTACATTCTCGCCTCCTGAGAAGAAAAATAGAACAACAAGGAAAAGGGTGAGCTCAACTAGCCCAGTAAAGAATATTATGACTAAGATAATGTACAACAAATTATCCTTAGTCTTCAACAGGGAAAAATCTGATAGAATACAATAGACAACAAGTTTTAGATCAACAACTGCAGCGGAAACAACAATTAATTAGAAGAGTTAAGTAGAGAATAAAATCTACTAACATCTATGAATTTAAAAGTCCATCATCAATATTTTATCCCTGTAACATCAATCAATATATATCTCAAATCAAATCAAATATTCATCTTTGCACTACAGGCCAAAGATATTCATCAGTCGGTCATGTTCATCTAAACACCTGCTCATCTTTGCACTACAGGCCAAAGATATTCATCAATTGTTCATGTTCATCTCAACACCTGTACATCTTTGCACTACGGGCCAAAGATATTCATAACAAAATCAACCATCTTTGCACTACAGGCCAAAGATATTCAGTAACACCATCATTTAGGACTGAGGATGATGAAAAATATTTTAAAGGAAACGAATCCAGTGAAACAAAATAATAAGTATTAAGGATTCATACTCTAAACAATCCGAGTTCAAAAATACTTCATAAATAATCATACTGAAGTAAAATTCAAGAATGATCAAAACATAGATCCAATCAAAGCTAGTATCCAGAATAGATATTTTGGACAAAAAGAAGAAATTTCATTTTTCCGGTGAATAATACCGTATTCGTGAATAGTAACTCCGACACCAAAAGATAGAAATTTCACAAAAAACATCATCACGTTTCATGAATAGTACTCGTGAATAGTAACTCGTGAATAGTAACTCATGAATAGTAACTCGTGAATAGTAACTCATGAATAGTAACCCCGACATGAAAAAGTTCCAAAATTGATAAAAAGTTCCAACCAACATTTCAGCATAATGATATTGAAGAAATAATATCATTTGAGAAGAAAATAACATCCTTTACCTCGAAAGACAGTACTTCTAGTTGAAACACCGAATATAGGCTATGACTTGAACTTGCACCGTATAACAATACTCAAAGTATACTCAAAATACTCACAAGAATACGCTCGATAGTATAGAGAGAGAAAACTTCAGTTTCTGGTGTGATTTTCAATTCTAACCTAAGCACCTATTTATAGGAAATTGCTTAGAACACCAAAGTAGAAAATTTAATATAATAATAATATATATAATCAAAATTCTCTACGCACACAAATCTGAACCAAGCTTCAGCCACACATGTTAAATGACTTTCAAAAATGAAAAAAACGTTTTTCTTAAAAAAAATATTTTAAACTTCCAAAAATCAATTATTTCGGAGCTTCGAAACTTCAAAAATTCATAAAAAATAGCCCTTTTGCCAGAAAAATCGAATCTCGCGAGTTTTTATAGAAATTTCAATTCTCTACAACTTTGCAGAAGGAAGTTTTTCCAAATTCCAAACATAAATTAACCGAAATTCACAAACGGGCGATTTTACAGGCTATAATCAAATTTCAGTCAATAATTGTGTCCACCAACACACAAAATATGTGTTAAACATTTAATGCCTCAAAAATACTCTTCCTCCTCATATACTCATATATCCCACATTCATTATAAAAATATTACCGTTAATATATTATTAAAATATAATAATATATTTAAATGAATTATTTTATCAGAAAAAGATAAAATATTAATTTTCAACAATTGTCACATTAAAAATTTTCTCCATCTATATCCACATAAATTCAATATTTTTCTCATCATATAAATCAATAATTAATTATTCACAAATAATATTACAGAATCACAGTACTGGCAACCAGGCCGTTCCCAGGAAAGAGGGGGCTTTCCAATAAGAATTTCTTCTTACTGGCGCGCAATTAGGTGACCAAACCTCTCCTTAGACAGAACTTTCTAGACATTGCCAATAATGTTATCAAATAATATTATTCAGATAATATGAATTATTGCTTCGATAATGGAAAATACTGTGTAGTGACAATTATTGAAACAACAGTAATATAAAATATCAATGCAGCAATTATTGAATCAATAACATAAAATACTGAACAGTAATTACTGTAACAATTATTGAGTAGTGTCTTCTTACGTAAGAATCAATAATTGGTGCAATACCGTGTGCTACTGTTCAACAACGCGTATTACTTTACTTTACCCACCGGGTATTCCAACAGTGTTAACGGTAACAACTACGCCGTTTTTTATAAACAACTATACTTGTCGTTTTCTTCATCCAATCGCTTTCCGTTATGGGCCCACAAAAGACTGCGCCGTCGTACGAATATTCCCCGACAGCAAGAATATTCCACGACCAAACGAATATTCCCCGACAACAATGAATATTTTATAACCACCTGCTTATTTAAAATATTTGCGCATTTTACCCATAACTAACCACATTAATCAAATTCACCCTTACTATTTCAAAATAATAAATAGAGAAAATTCCATTTATTTAAAAATTTTCGGGGTCTTACAACCTCCCCTCCTTATGAAATTTCGTCCTCGAAATTGACGTACGTAGCTGGTGTTTCGAAAAGGTAAAGATACCTCGCTTTCATTTCCGTCTGCAACTCCAAGGTCATTTCCTCTATAGCATGATTTCTCCACAAAACTTTAACTTGTGGTATGACCTTCGTGCGTAGGACATGCTCCTTCCATCCAACATCTTGACATGTACCTCCTCGTACATTAAGTCTTCGGCTATTTCGTCCGGTTCTAACTCAATGACATGATTCGAGTCATCCACATCGGTACATAAAAAATGTTATAAACACGCGACATACTTGGCGATAAAACGAGTCTATAGGCCACAGTTCATATTCGATCGAGAATTTCAAATGGATTAATAAATCGAAAGTTTGAGCTTTGCTCACATCGCCAATTCTCGCTTTTGAAATAACAACTTCTTGTACCTTCTTCTTCAAATTCATCAGCTCCAGTGTGTTGCTTGAACAGCTTTAACTTTATCGATTAAAGTCGATTATACTCGTATATCATCACGTGGGTACCTAGAGTTTTCATCTCCATCTCTATTATTTGTAAATTATACGAAATGAGTCTTTGAAAATATCGTACTCATACTCGTATACGATCTTCTGCTCAACACGTCAGCTACCACGTTCGCTTTTCTAAGACGGTATGGTCAGAACATATGCCGAAATGAGTCTCCTCTTGAGTTCTTCGAAGCTCTTCCACATTCCTTGCTTCATTCAAATTTTGTATCTCTACGAGTCAGCTGCGAGAATATCCTTCAACGAATCTCCGATAATAACCAACTAAGCCTAGAAAGCTACGTATTTCGATTACCGACTTAGGTTGTTCTCAACTATGACTCACATCCCAATCTTGGATAACACGTCACAACAGCACCTATCAGTTTAATACCGCACGAATATGGCGTCCCCTACGGAAAGTCTGGCTTTTGTGTATTCCACAAAGGAAGTCACCAGATAAAGGCTTGGGTATCAACTTCTACAGTTGGATTTTGAACTCCTGAAGTTCAATAGGAGCCATTCGATATGAGATTTTAGAAATGGGTTTTGTACCGGGTTCAAAGTCGATACAAAATTCAATATCACACTTTGGAAGTAAGCCAAGAAATTCTTCAGGAAATACATCAGGAAATTCACTAACAACAGAAATATCATTCAAATCTGATGTACTTTTGTTCAAGTCCATAACATGACTTAAGAAAGCTTGACATCCATTTTTCAATAAACGAATGACTTCATGGCTTGATTGCTTGAGTTCGAATATCAGGTTGCTTAGGAATATGAAAACTAACAACCTTACAAAAGCAATTAATTTTGGCATGATGAGTAGTTAACCTTAAAATCACATCAAAAGCAAATATCTCTATAGAAATAAGGTTAACAGGTAATGTGATAGTGCCAACTTGAATCAAACAAGATTTCTAAACAACGGATGTAATGAAAGTTTCTCCTAACGGAGTCTCCATAAATAGGTCAAAGTCTAATTTCTCCGTAGTCAAGTTCAAACGTTGAGCGCAAGCAAGAGAGATAAAAGAATGGGTAGAATCTGTACCTAGTAAGGTATAAACTCCGCAAAAATTATAATTAACTAACCCGTGCTATCTTCGTTCGGGTTCCTCGCATTTTGACCGGTCACGACAAACGCTCTTCCAGGAACTGTTGACTTTGACTTTTCTGGGACAGCCTTTTGAATCACCATTCCCGCTGGAATTGGTTTCACTACCGTACACTCTCGAGCGATATGTCCTTCCTTTCCACAATTATAGCATACCTTGAACTGTTGTGGGCAGTTTGGGCTGATATGTCCCTCTTTCCCGCATTTATAACATACGACCGGTGGTCTTTCTCCTCCCTTGGAACCAGTTGCTGCTGGTCCTGACGTCTTCACATGGTCGTTGTTGAATCTCCTCTTTTTAAAATCTCCTCCTGACTCGCTTCTTCTATTTTCATGGCCGTGATTACCACCAGAGTGGTTACCACCTTTGCCCGTATTCTTCTTTCTTCGCAGGTTATCGTTGTTCTGATGACTGCTGTCACCAGTATGATCCTGGTTATGGTCCCTCGGTTGAACGTACTCGTTATCTCGCTCTAACAACTGAGCCCTGTTTACAACATCTGAATAGAGAGAAAATTTATGAGAAATGAGATACTGACGTATACCGGGTTTCAAACCTCTCAGAAACATCCGCGTCATACGTTCCTCATTCTCCACCAAATGAGGTGCAAACCTGGATAACTCCGCGAACTTCGCCTCGTACTGGGACACCGTCATGTTATTCTGCTCTAGTCTAATAAACTCCACTTCCTTCATATGGCGAATACTTTCAGGAAAGTATTTTTCGTTGAAAAGTTTCTGAAACGTCTCCCATGACATACTGAGTGCAGCTGGATGGGTACGCTTCACAGATTTCCACCAGTAATCTGCCTCACCACGGAACATAAAGGTGGCGAATGGAACCTTCTGTTCCTCCGTGCATCCCAAGACATCGAATATCTTGGTAATTTGCTTTATCCACGTCTCCGCATTAATCGGATCCGGCTTTCCCAAGAATTCTGGTGGTCCCAACTCTTTGAACTGCTTGGCTGTGACAAGCCGCGCGTTGTTATCATTTCCACCTGTATTTTGAACACGAGTCTCCCTCGTCTGATTTTGCATGAACCGCAAAAAGCTCCTAAACATCCCGTCGTTTATCGTCTGCTCAGTGGTGTTGTTCACAGGAGGAACATTGCCAGCCTGTTGCACGTTCTCCTCGTTAGTAAGTACAGGCATCTCCACGGTCTCATTAATTCCACTGTTAACATTCTCAGTCGACATCCTCAAATACTGTCATAAAACAAAGGTTAATTAAACAAATTAACAAATCACATAATACCCCTATATTATGACCGACCAACAAATAAGCTTAGGTAGGACACACTAGCGAAGGATTTACTCGTCTCTCCCCTCCTAGTTCTATTCCCCGATCTCCACCAGAGATCATATCCCTAAGCTCTGATACCAACTGTGACAACCCCAAAATAGGTCCATTCCATCCAACCCATTCTGAGTCGCCAAATACTCATGGTACAGAAACAACTACAACTTTTACCACCCATAAGCTGTGAGTTTGAATACAAACATTATCATCTAGACAATATTCACATGTAAATAAATCCCCATCATAATTATTGATACATAATTTTACAAAAAAAAATGGTGAGGACTACTAAACAACTCTCTCTAGAACCTTCATTCCATACCCCGACTAGTACTTGCTACATTCTCGCCTCCTGAGAAGAAAAATAGAACAACAAGGAAAAGGGTGAGCTCAACTAGCCCAGTAAAGAATATTATGACTAAGATAATGTACAACAAATTATCCTTAGTCTTCAACAGGGAAAAATCTGATAGAATACAATAGACAACAAGTTTTAGATCAACAACTACAGCGGAAACAACAATTCATTAGAAGAGTTAAGTAGAGAATAAAATCTACTAACATCTATGAATTTAAAAGTTCATCATCAATATTTTATCCCTGTAACATCAATCAATATATATCTCAAATCAAATCAAATATTCATCTTTGCACTACAGGCCAAAGATATTCATCAGTCGGTCATGTTCATCTAAACATCTGCTCATCTTTGCACTACAGGCCAAAGATATTCATCAATTGTTCATGTTCATCTCAACACCTGTACATCTTTGCACTACGGGCCAAAGATATTCATAACAAAATCAACCATCTTTGCACTACAGGCCAAAGATATTCAGTAACACCATCATTTAGGACTGAGGATGATGAAAAATATTTTAAAGGAAACGAATCCAGTGAAACAAAATAATAAGTATTAAGGATTCATACTCTAAACAATCCGAGTTCAAAAATACTTCATAAATAATCATACTGAAGTAAAATTCAAGAATGATCAAAACATAGATCCAATCAAAGCTAGTATCCAGAATAGATATTTTGGACAAAAAGAAGAAATTTCATTTTTCCGGTGAATAATACCGTATTCGTGAATAGTAACTCCGACACCAAAAGATAGAAATTTCACAAAAAACATCATCACGTTTCATGAATAGTACTCGTGAATAGTAACTCGTGAATAGTAACTCATGAATAGTAACTCGTGAATAGTAACTCATGAATAGTAACCCCGACATGAAAAAGTTCCAAAATTGATAAAAAGTTCCAACCAACATTTCAGCATAATGATATTGAAGAAATAATATCATTTGAGAAGAAAATAACATCCTTTACCTCGAAAGACAGTACTTCTAGTTGAAACACCGAATATAGGCTATGACTTGAACTTGCACCGTATAACAATACTCAAAGTATACTCAAAATACTCACAAGAATACGCTCGATAGTATAGAGAGAGAAAACTTCAGTTTCTGGTGTGATTTTCAATTCTAACCTAAGCACCTATTTATAGGAAATTGCTTAGAACACCAAAGTAGAAAATTTAATATAATAATAATATATATAATCAAAATTCTCTACGCACACAAATCTGAACCAAGCTTCAGCCACACATATTAAATGACTTTCAAAAATGAAAAAAACGTTTTTCTTAAAAGAAATATTTTAAACTTCCAAAAATCAATTATTTCGGAGCTTCGAAACTTCAAAAATTCATAAAAAATAGCCCTTTTGCCAGAAAATTCGAATCTCGCGAGTTTTTATAGGAATTGCAATTCTCTACAACTTTGCAGAAGGAAGTTTTTCCAAATTCCAAACATAAATTGACCGAAATCCACAAACGGGCGATTTTACAGGCTATAATCAAATTTCAGTCAATAATTGTGTCCACCAACACACAAAATATGTGTTAAACATTTAATGCCTCAAAAATACTCTTCCTCCTCATATACTCATATATCCCACATTCATTATAAAAATATCACCGTTAATATATTATTAAAATATAATAATATATTTAAATGAATTATTTTATCAGAAAAAGATAAAATATTAATTTTCAACAATTGTCACATTAAAAATTTTCTCCATCTATATCCACATAAATTCAATATTTTTCTCATCATATAAATCAATAATTAATTATTCATAAATAATATTACAGAATCACAGTACTGGCAACCAGGCCGTTCCAAGGAAAGAGGGGGCTTTCCAATAAGAATTTCTTCTTACTGGCGCGCAATTAGGTGACCAAACCTCTCCTTAGACAGAACTTTCTAGACATTGCCAATAATGTTATCAAATAATATTATTCAGATAATATGAATTATTGCTTCGATAATGGAAAATACTGTGTAGTGACAATTATTGAAACAACAGTAATATAAAATATCAATGCAGCAATTATTGAATCAATAACATAAAATACTGAACAGTAATTACTGTAACAATTATTGAGTAGTGTCTTCTTACGTAAGAATCAATAATTGGTGCAATACCGTGTGCTACTGTTCAACAACACGTATTACTTTACTTTACCCACCGGGTATTCCAACAGTGTTAACGGTAACAACTACGCCGTTTTTTATAAACAACTATACTTGTCGTTTTCTTCATCCAATCGCTTTCCGTTATGGGCCCACAAAAGACTGCGCCGTCGTACGAATATTCCCCGACAGCAAGAATATTCCACGACTAAACGAATGTTCCCCGACAACAATGAATATTTTATAACCACCTGCTTATTTAAAATATTTGCGCATTTTACCCATAACTAACCACATTAATCAAATTCACCCTTACTATTTCAAAATAATAAATAGAGGAAATTCCATTTATTTAAAAAATTTTGGGGTCTTACAAAAACGTTATGAACACGCAATATATTTGGCGGTAAAACGAGTCTATAAGTCACAGTTCCTACTCAATCAAGGATTTCAAATGGGCCAATAAAATCAAGCGTTTAGACTTCCTCTATTCGTCAATTCTTGCTTCTAAAATAACGCTCTCTTGAACCTTCTTAATTCTTCACATTCTTCAGCACCGAATGTGTAGCTTGAGCGGCTTTAACTTTGTCGATTAAAGTCGATTCTACTTGTATATTCGTTATCTTCACGTGAGTTCGTATATTCGAACTTGTAAACGCATACGATCTTCTACTCACACGTCAGCTACCATGTTCGCTTTCCCACGATAATATTGCATGGTACGATCGTAATTTTCAACAGCTCGAGCCAACATCTTTGGCACGTTATACGTTCGTTTTAGGTGAAGAAAATATTTGAGGGTTTAAGAAATGGGTTTTGTACTGGTGTCAATACCAAATTCGATTTCACGCTCTGGGGTAAGCTAAGAAGTCTTCAGGAATACGTCAAGAAATTTATTAATGATAAAAATATCATTCAAAACTGTTACTCCCATTCAGGACTTGGATAGTACGTCACATTGATACCAACTGTGACTTCTATCCCTTAACCTAGATAGCACCTCACAATGATACCTATCAACTTGTTATCGTTATTCACGACGTCGCCTACAGAAAGTCTGGCTTCGGTCCATTCCACACAAGGAAGTCATCAACAAAAGGATCGGGGCTCTTTACTTATGGCTTGATATGACAATGATTGAATTTAGTGGTTTGGTTGCTTAAATTCGTATAATAGGTTGGTTAGGAATATGAAAGCTAACAACCTTACGAAAAACATGATGAGTAGTTAACCAATCGTTTCCTAAAATAGCATCAAAGACAAGTATTTTCAAAGAGACAAGATCAACACGTAACGTGAAAGTGTCGATTTGAATCAAATAAGATTTATAAACAGTGGAGGTAACGAAGGTTTCTCCTAATGGAGTTTCAATAGATAAATCAAAGTTTAAGTTCTCTGGAGTTAAGTACAAACATTGAACACAACTAGGTGAAATAAAAGAGTGAGTAGAACTGGTATCTAACACGGTATAGACTTCGTAAGAGCTTATGATTAACTTACCCGTGATAATTTTATTCAGGTTCCTCGTCACGAGAGAAAAAAAAAATGCTCTCTCTTAAACTACCAGCTTTGGCTTGTCTGGGACATCCTTTGGCATCATTATCCCAGCTGGAATTGACTTCATCATACGACAGAATCGAGCTAGGTGACCTTCTCTTCCGCAATTAAAGCATGCTTTGGACTGCTGCGCACAGTTTGGACGGATGTGTCCCTCCTGTCCGCATTTGAAACATACGACCGGTGGTCGTTCTTCTTCCTTTAAAACAGGTGTTGGTACCGACGTCTTTACGTCATTGTTGAACCTTCTCTTCTTGAAATGTCCATTCTTATTATTTTGGCCATGATTACCACCGAAGTGGTTACCATTCTTGGTATGATAATTTCCCCCGCGATGGTTATCATTGTTCCGATGGCCGTTGCCACCGGTATGATTATTATCGTGTTGCTGGTCATTACCTTTTGGTTGTGATAACTCATTATCGCGCTCCACTAACTGAGCTCTATTCACAATATCTGAATATAAACAAAGTTTATGAGAAATGAGGTATTAACGTATATCGGGTTACAAACCTCGCAAAAACATTCGCGCCATTCGCTCCTCATTATCGACCAAATGGGATGCAAACCGGGACAACTCCGCAAACTTAGCCTCGTACTGCAACACGGTCATATTGTTTTGCTCCAGCTTGATAAACTCTACCTCCTTCATGTGACAAATACTTTCGGTAAAGTACTTGTCGTTGAACAGCTCTTTGAACTTCTCCCAAGACATCTTGAGTGCGTCAGTCTGGGTACGTTTTACAGATTCCCACCAATGATCTGCTTCTTCATGCAACATAAAGGTGGCAAAAGGAACCTTTTGCTCCTCGGAGCATCCCAAGACATCAAATATCTTGGTGATCTGCTTTAACCACGTCTCCGCCTTAAGTGGTTCTGGCTTTCCCAAAAACTCCGGTGGTCCCAGCTCCTTGAACTGCTTAGCGGTGACCAACCGTGGGTTGCCATTGTCTTTACCTACATTATGAACAGGAGCCGCCTTCTCCCGTTGTTGCATGAATTGCTCCTTAAACTGCTTAGCGGTGACCGTCCGAGAGTTATCAGTATTTCTACATGCATTTTGGACAGGAGCTGCCTTAGCCTGTTGTTGCATGAATTTCATAAAGTCTCTGACCATCCCATCATTCACCATTTCATCGGTGTTATTATTTTCATGAGGAGTATTGTCTCTAGTTGCACATTATCCTGATTATTGATCTGTGGAGACTCAATGGTCTCCTGTGCTCCATTGATAATCTCAACATTCTCGGATGCCATTTTCAAACACTGCCACAAAACAAAGATTAATTGACATGTAACATAATATCTCTAAACTTAGACCAACTAATTTAAATACAAAATAAATTTAAGTAGGTCATACTAGCGAAGGAATTCCCTGTCTCTCCCCTCCTAGTTCTAGTCTCACATCTTAGCCAGGGATCATATCCCTAAGCTCTGATACCAACTGTGACGCCCCCAAAATTAGGTATACATCACCCATCTTGAGTCGTCAAATACATGGTACAGAATTCAAATACAACTTACTAATACCACTGTCGTGTATAATACGACAAAATACAACTGTGAGTTTGAATACAATAATTGTCTACTAGAGATCATACAAACTCAAAAGGAGTCCTCATTACAATTATTAATACACTATTTCTCAGAATAGTGAGGATTACTAATGCTATCCTCTGGACCGTCACTCCATTCCCCGACTAGTCCCTGCTATGTTTTCATTTCCTGAAGAGAACAGTGAAAGAAAGGGTGAGCTCAACTAGCCCAGTAAGAAATATTATGACTAAGATAATGCAGAATAAATTATCATTAGTCTCCAACAATGTTAAACTGATAAAATATAATAGACATCAAATTAACTACAATAGAATAAGCAATCCATTAAAAGAGTCAAGTAGAGAGAATTGAATCTACTATCTTTTATGATTTAAAAAGTTTTTCATCACTTTTATCGCTGAGACTCAGCTCAATAAATAATCCACATCATTAAATCATCCCTGCACTACAGGCCAAGGATATTCTTTAGTATCACAACCACGAATTATCCATGCACTACGGGCTAAAGATAATCGTGTTTTCATCAACGGTCCTGATCATGCCATAAAATAATTATCTTTGTACTACGGCCGAAGAGAATCCATAGCCATAATCATACCAAAAACTGTCCATCAATGCACTACGGGCCAATGAGGACTTTTACCACATCATTTGTAATATTACGGTCATGATTACACCGCATAATCCCTGGTCATAATCATACCAAGTCCATCTATGCACTACAGGCCACAGATGACTTTCAACATAACATAAACATGAGGATGATGACAATGATATAAGAATTTAATAAAACAAGTTCAAGAATTAATTTGTCCATGAACCAATAACGTCCAAATTGTCCACACGATACTGTTTTGTGGTGTAAAATTCAAGAATGCTCAGAAGAATATTTTCCTGAAAAGATACTGGATGAAGCGCAAATATCAAGGATATTCTACTAATTTCATGGAGTATAGAAGTCAAAACTTTAACCAACTGAGTATAATAAAGAATGGAATAACAACAGAAATCACCATGCATGCGGAACTTCGCACAGGCAGGTTATTCCAACAGAATACTAAATAACGGAACCAGGTCTGGTGAAATTCACACCGACAGGATGTTCCAACAAAATAATAAATGCGGAATAATAAATGATGGAACCAGGTCCGGCGTATAGCACAGACAGGATATTCCGACAGAATAATAAAGACAGAACCAGGTCCGGTGTAAAACACACAGACAGGATGTTCCAACGGAATAATAATCAAGACGGAACCAGGTCCGGTGTAAAACACACAGACAGGATGTTCCAACAGAATGATAGAAGAATGTCACCAAGTATAGGGTAGACCGCGTATACAGGTTATTCCAACAGAATAATAAGAAATGGAATAATAATAGTTCTCTTCATGAATAAGAAAGAATAACACCCCTTACCGTAACAGAAACTGGATATAGAAGTAGTGAAGTAGCAGAATACTCTTCTTCTTTCTCTCTATAGCTTCTCTCTATAATTTCTCTCTCTAGAGTTTCAATGAATTCATAAGAAAATAATGAAGGAATGAGCTTCTATTTATAGGAAAATGGAATGCATAGTAACTAATCCAAGAACGGTCCAGATTGATTTACTTTAATCTGACGGTCCATATTTAAAGAAAAATCTTTTAAATAAAATATAATATATTCTATTTATATAAAAAGATTTTTACTATGCAAACACTATGCAAAACACTATGCGACACTATGCATAATAAAATATAATATATTTTATTTATAGAATAACTTTAATAAAGTATTCTTTTTTATATAAAAAGATGTTTTTGTTTTATTACGTTAATAATACGAATAAAACAAAATGTCATCATCGCTATAATAATTCATATTATTAATCGACAATAATTGAATTAAACTGAGCGACTTCTCACATAAATATCAATAATCAATACCGTGTGCTACTATGCAACAACGCGTATTACTGTACTTTTACTACCCAGTAGTTCAACAGTATCAACGGTAAAACTTCCGCCGTTATTTTCAATAAAATATTTTTGTCGTTTTCTCAATCCGACAATAATTCCGTTGTGGGGTCCACCAATAATTGTACCGTCGTACGAATATTTTCCGACACAAAGAATATTCCCTGATCAATCGAATATAATATAACAACTTGCATACTTTGCAAAATTTATAAATACTACCCACAACTATAATATTATCTCAAATTCACACCATAATATAAAAAAATTAATTCGAGAAAATTAATTCTTTATTCATAAAATCTGGAGTTTTACATTAATCCTAACACCCTGTTTGGTAAAACTTAAATAAATTAAAGACTTAATAAGCATTAGGCCTTGTTTGTCAAAACGGAATTAAAACTCCTTTAAGTTATTTTAATAACTACTTTATAAAAGTTTATTTGTCACACATTAATTTAATTAAATTAATCATAATAACAATTTATTAAATCACTTCATCACATAAATCAATACCACCAAAATTATAATTTTTATATAATTATAACTTTATTTAATCAACCAACACATCCTTTTTAATTACAAATTCCAATAAAAAGAATTAATCAAAATTCTCTAACTTACTAATTAAATTAAATTAGCAAAATAATTAATTTTCCTTAATTATTTATTTAACAAATAATTAAGCACATCAATTCAAATTTGAACAATTATTTATTCAACAATAAACACATCCATTAAATATTTAAATAATTCAATAAATATTTAATATAACAATTAAAATTCTAGAATGTTACAGAATGGGTGTTATACTTGTGGATTGATGGAACATCAAGTGAATAATTGTCCGAAAAAAGGACAGACGGAAAGAGTAGTGGTAAATTAACACTTGTTAAGTTTATGAATATGAAAGATTATACCTTTGATAAAGGTTGTAAGAACAAGTCATCTAAGTTTTGATGTAATTTTGTAATAGTGATTCCGGGGACATAATTCTTATAAGGGGGGAGAACGTGACAACCCAAGAAATCGGATAGTCTTGTAAATTAGTTTGAAGAATGATTATTAAATAAAATAAGTTTTTATTGATGATATTATGTGTTATGTGTTTAAAAGTCGATTCTATGACCTAGAATTTATTTGAATGTTAGGGTAGATCATAGGAGAAAATAAAAATTTTCTAAAAAAAAGACGTAAAAACATTATTCACCCGAAAACACTTTTGCGTTTTTTTGATTATTTAAGGAACGCACTAACGTTAATATGACAAGGATTGTCCAATAAAATTTTAAAATGATAAACACAGTTTTTAGCCTGTGTAATGAATTTTGAAAAGTTAATAAAGTATTATACGAGATCAATACGAGTATAATATGAGAATAATACGACGTATAATACGAGAATAATACAAATTATAATACAAGAATAATACGAAGTATAATAAGCGTATAGTATAAAAATTATATGGTATGAATACGAAAGTCAAAGTCAACGATTGCAGCTAACTAATTAGTTGAATTAACCAAACTAAGTGAGGATGATTAGGTTAGGCTAACTAAACCCTAACTAGTCATCACCTTTCCCACCAACTAACCACACTAGTTAACCATGGTTGGTTAGGTATGGTTAGGTTAAAGAAATTAGAAGCTAAGAAATTAATAGGCCAAGAATATGATATGGTAAAAGGGTAATAAGCCAAGATATTAGTTGACAAATGACCAAAATGCCCCAAGTCTTGTAATTTTATATATAGCAAGCATTTCATTCATTTCTTTACTAATTCAAAATTCAAGAGAAGAAACTCTTCATATATTGAGAGAGAAAGAGAGGGAGATCAAAAATTGGAGGAGAAAAGGAAGAAGAAGATTAGCAAGTTAATCATTTAGCTTGTATAAGAAAGAAGAAAGATAATAAATCCTAGTTTTAATCCACTTCTTTTAAGTTTTATATGTATAATCATATAGCTTATAAGAAAATGGAAGTATAAGATGATCTTAATATGGTTTAACCATAGAAATATGTATATAAAATGGAAGTAATAAGAACTTGAACTTAATTTCATCAATTTCTTTTATAGCTTTTCATAATAGTTATGAAGTGCTTTGTTGGTGGTTGGATGATTTGTGTGAATCATGAGTGATCTGGAGAAATAAAGAAGAATTAGTGGACTTAAAACACTAATATGCATGTGTGACAACCCAAATTTTTATAAGTTATTAAAATAAGAATTTAATAATTAAAATTCTTATTATGAGATGTTTTGAGTTTGAGCATATATATATACGTGCTATATATATTGAAATATATGACCTGGTGTGAAGAGAAATATATATTCATATATTGGAAAAGTGAGGTTTAATAGTTAAGTTAACTATTGAATGAATAAATTAATTTAGTAATTAATTTTAAATATTTATTAAATTAAATAAATATTTTAAATTTATTTATTTATTGAGATAAATAAATGGTTGATAAAATTATGGTGAATTAATTTAGTAACTAAATTGATTAATGTAAATTAAATTGACTAATGATAATTTTATCTGAAGAATTTAATATAAGAAAATAATTAAATTAAATCAATTGCTTAATATTTAAGAAAATAATTAAATTAAATGAATTATTTAATTTATTTGGAAATAAATAAATTAAATAAAGTGATGTTTTTAATTTATTAATTAAATTAGATATATAATTATTTATTAATTATAAGTATAATGATAATAATATTATTATTATTATTATTAAAAGTTATTTAAATTAACTAAACTAAAGTTATTTAAATTAACTAAAGTATGACAAGTGGAAACTATATAATATAATATTATTAAAATAATTTAGTTTGGAGGATAAAGTGGTAGCCAAAGAAGGCCTTGTGGCCTTTGGTTTATTTAACTGACGCCTTTTGTTTTTTTAACTGAAAGAGAGCGTGGGAGGATGGCCATATCAGTTTTATTTTCTACGCGTCTAATTTTTTGAGGCAAAGTTCAGAGAGGGTTTGGTGAGAAGAAGGATACATAGAGAGTTTGGAGAGAGAGCAAAAGAGGAAATATGGTGATTTGGTTTCTCTGTGAATGTCAAGGAGAGGAATTCTAAACCTAGTCATCATGTCTTGCTAGCAAACAATCAAAGGAATAAGGTATAACCCTAATGTTAACTTTATTTTTGAAATTTCTATTGATAATTATGTTGGATTGATATATATACATGTATGAAGGGTTTATACTCTGTTAATCATCACATGTGAGTGTTGTTTGAGTATCAAATTCATGAAATTTGGGTTTGTAGGGAGAAAAGTTAATAACAATGTATGTTTATGAAAAATGGCTTAAGAAAGTACAAAATTTTATGTCTAATATGTGTTATAATCTGTAAATTGGTATAGGATTATGTTAGTATGTGAAGAAACGAAAACAGCATAATTTAAATCGTGTTAATTGGTTAAGAAACGAAGTCGTGGCGATCGAATTCGCTAAATGTGTTTAAAACATGAAAATATAGCATGAACATTGAATTGGAACCCTTAAATTGATTTGTTAAAGTTTGTGAAATGTTAGAATTATTCTTTAGATGAGTAGTTCAGTGTTTCACGAGTTCATAGAATCGAAAACCAACTAATTCCGACTTAAAACAAAGAAGTTATGAAGGTTTGAAGTAAAAACATTATAAAATCTGTAATCTGGGCGTAGCCATGCGCGGCCGCGCGGACCAGAAGCGCGGGCGTGCAGCTGGGTGCTACCAAGTCACGCGGACGCACGGTATTTCTGAAGAAAAGGGGCGCGGCCACGCCCCATGTATTCTGACTGTGACTATTTTGACCTATTTTGGTAAAACGGTCATAACTTTTTCATACGAACTCCGATTGAGGTGATTCAAGATGATCTGGAACGAGAACGAATTGACCTACAACTTTGGTTCTTTAAGTTTTTTAATTTGAGGTATTTTGAAAGGGTCAAAATGGTCATTTGTAGGACTATTGTGTTTTTAGAGGCAATCGGAGGGCGTTGGACATGCACGTATGCAAGTGTAATGCTCTTGACGATAAGAGATGTTGTTCTAAGTTATAAAACACGAATATTAGGAAGTATAATGATGCTTAATATTATTAAATGATATATTAGATATGTTATATACGCATACTAAGCACACACAAGAGAGACAAATTGGGCGTGTGACGAATAAACGTCGAAACGCTGTGATAAGTGATAATTAACGTAAAAAGTATTTTAAATCAAATGAAATGAATATAATAAGATATTGAATAGTGTTAATATAAAACTAATAAGTAGTCCTAGCAAGACTTAAATACTTGAATGAACTTCGAATATGAAATACAGTGAGATATAAGTTGAAAGTTAACACAATCAAATTGAACATTGTGTATATATAATAGGAAGGGTTATGAGACATAGAGTAAAGTTTACATTACAACTACTATGCGTTGCTATGTGACTAATAGTTAATGTGACTGATTATATAATTGTGTAGGGCACGTGAATTACAGATATCTGTAAGCTGTTAAACTGTTATTGGTAAACAACAATCAAGGTAAGTCTTTCAGTTCCTATTTGCTATGTGAGGTTAGTGATTAACCATTTTAAATCTTTATTGCAAAGAGCATATTGTGTTATATATATGTTGAATGTATGAAATGTTAAAGTCAACTTATGACTACATTGATTGAGTAAAGCATGCTGATTGAGTAAGGAACTCAATCTTTATACTTGTTATATGAACTGTAGCATGTGTGTTATGTTAGTCCAATGTTTATGAGATATATATTGAGCATATTATTATGTACTACGTGATGCATGAAAACTGTTAGATTTTGCTGGGCTGTCGAGCTCAATCTTGCAAATAACCATTTTTGCAGGTTAAGGATTGAAGGCAACACTATGTGCTGCTTGAATGATGTGGATCATAAATATTACACAAAGATTAACATTTTAGCTAGAGTTGTTATTTCTTTATACCATGATTAAGATTCATGAGATGTATTAAATATTTTATGATGTATAGTTTTATGTTGAGTTGTAAAGCTAATGTTAGAGTTATTTGATATGTAAAGGTTATCGGATTGATATGTAAAATTTTATAATAACAGTGATAAAGTGAATCATAAAATAAGATTGATTCAAAGACATGTAGATGATAAAGGTTTTGATTCAGGGAATTAAAGTAAAAAGACATAAAAGTTTAAATTATTCCGCATTTTATAAAGTTTAACATCGAATAATGATGTAAAATCAAAAGTTAGACGTGTTATTAACGACCGAAGTTGAGAATAAAATTGTATGAATTTTGGGATCGTTACAGTTGGTATCAAAGCCGATAGGTTAGAAACCTTAGGTAAGAGTACCTTAGGCTATAACCTTAGAGAAGATATGTGAAGATAATAAAAGAATAAGCTCAGATAGAGTTTGTATAATAAGAAGTAATTTAAGAAATTTATAAAGAAGGGATTAAAACATGTCAAAGAAGAATCTCGTAGAGTTATAAGGAGTATGAATGTGGGGTTACCCAACTCCAATAATAAGGATGTAAGGTGATAATAATTAGACAATGTCTATAAGAGGAGAATGATAAAGAAGATAAGAATAAAAATTTATAGTTAAGTATAGTACAGTTTTACTCTTTAATGGTTGATGTATGGTATCTGGGCTAAACGATTCCTTCATAGAGCGGAGGTATATACGAACTAGCAATTCAGAACCTAGTTTGTTGGTTGTTTGTGGGAAACCACTCAGTGTACCATATTGAAACTATTCGAGGCTCGATGTGTACAAAGTATAGAAAGTGGGTACGTATGATGAGAATGTGAAACTCAAATGAAATGTTGAGCAATGTAAATGAAGCTAGAAATTTTTAAAGTAAGAATTGTTATATAAACAAGAAAATTCAAAGAAGAATCTTGAAGAGATATAAAGATAAGAAATGGTAATAGCCAAGATAACGAATAATGTCGTAACTGATGAAAAAGGGAAAGAAAGAGAATCGTAAAACAAAGCGATCACGAGTTAATAAAAGAATTTTAAGGGAGATGATTATAGAATAAGATCACGACGTGATCTGTTTAAGTTATAAAAAAAGATGGTCTGTAATATTTGAATAATTATAGCTTGATGCTATGAAGATGATGTACTATGAAATAGTACGAGATAACTTACGACGAGTTATAGATGATGTGATACGAGGAATTCGTATCGAGCAAAGAGTAAGTAATGAGCAAGATAGGGTTAGGTGGGATTTCAATTGAGGACTCATGTGATGGCTGAGTTGTACAAACCTTTGTGTGGGCGAGGGTTTTGTGCTTGCACTCAGTTTATCACATTGATAATCATTGGAATGTCAGTGTTGCGCTATCAATGTATATGTGGTGAAAAGGTGATTTTTTTTCTCATGTGTATGTTTGATAGTTAGAAACTATTAAGATTAGTCAGATATTATTAAGATTAGGTACGGTTCTTAAAACTAATGCATATGGAAAGTTTGTGACTCACAATAATATGGTATGTTTTGAACCCCTCAGCGAATGGACGCTTATGGTCTGACTAGGATAAGTTCTTAAACTCATATTATTGTGGAAAGTTCCTGAATTTCCAATGTGTAGTAAGTTTGATGAACTATATTGGGTAGAAAATGGTTATGGTATAGAGAGCATTAATGAAGTTGAAGATCGATAGAATGGTTAAGTAATGAAGTAATGGAGTAATGATTGAAGTTGATGGATACCTGGATATTCTAAATCTACTAGCTATGCTAGACTTTCGAAATTTATTGACTTCGTGCCAATGGTTATACTTTTGATTTTTGGAAGAAAAAAATGTTTGGTCACACTAGTGAACCAAAGAATTTTTAAAAATAAATAGTGCTATTATTCGTATGTCTATGCTAACTGCTTTGGCTAGATAAAAATGATTTGAAATATATCAAAATATTTTTTTTATATATCATCAATGCATCATGGAACCTGGTGCAAAGATGATAAAAATAATGGAGTAATCAATGCAATATTACTTAGTGTTGGATGTGATCTAAAGATCGTCAGCTCACTATGGTCAGATGTAGTATAACAACGTCATAATCATGACTCTATAAAAGGATTTTTGAGATTTCTTTAAGATATGAGAATATATATATATATATATATATATATATATATATGTGTATATATATATGTATATTTATATTGCGATTGATATCTGAATTGTTGTAGAAGTCTATACTATTTGATTCAGCTAGACGAATATTGAAAGATGTTCATAAAATTCAAGCGTTTCTTGAGAAGTTATGCTAAACCAAATTGTTTTTGTGCGGATTCAGATGTTGAAAAGCTGAGGTGAACAACCCTATAAAAGGGGACATGTTATCGGAGATAATGGTTCCGAAAGTAACACATATAGTCGTTACGATGTTAAGATGTAATGCGTTGTGCACGACGTAGGGGTACGATAGGCTGATCACCTAGAGTACTTACAAAGAGTGTTTTCAGTCTATGTGATTGCTAAACATTCTGTTGAAGATGGTTTATGGTGGTGATGCACTGTTAAACCTGGAGAAGTGTTCAAGGTCCGTATAGTCTTATGACTGTTAAAGGTTCAAGTCGAGATACTTGATAACCTAGGGACGTAGTTCAAGGTCTTATAACCCCTCAACATGAATTGGAATCTTTTAAATTCCTCTTATTCATATCGCTTCCCAATTATTGAGCAATTGTGGAAGATTCTTATTATTCTGAAAGGTGAAAGTGGAAAGGATGAGAAAAATTAAGCAAAGCATAATAATTTCAAAAAAGAAATGAAATTCTAGAAAGAAGAGAAATGTGAAGGTGAGGAATATGATGATCTTAGAAAGATCCTTAGAGAAAGAATTTATTTGCAGAACTTAATGAATAAATAGATATTAACATAAAATCTATTTTGATAAATGGAATGAATGAAAATTAGTAAGTCAAAAATTTCCAGGACGAAATTCTTAGAAGAAGGGGTGAATGTAATGTCCCGAGAGTTTGAGAATATAGTATATGATAATGATCCTTAGAGAAAGATAATGAACGTGTCAAAGAATATGTAATACTCAAATATAATTGAGTCTAAGTAAAGATTATGAAATAAAACTTACAAGAATTGATATAAATAATGGTGGTAATGGTAATAAATAAAACATATATTAAGGTGATGTGTTGAGGATATTCAACGATAAATTTTGAAAAGAGATTTGGTGAAAATCGAGTAAGAGAGGTTTCGTTGATTCCGAGGACGGAATCCTTATAAGGGGGGAAAATGTGACAACCCGAATTTTTATAAGTTATTAAAATAGGAATTTAATAATTAAAATTCTTATTCTGATATGTTTTGAGTTTGAGTATTTATATATATATATGCGCTATATATGTTGAAATATATGATCTGGTGTGAAGAGAAATATATATTCATATATTAGGAAAGCGAGGTTTAATAGTTAAGTTAACTATTGAATGAATTAAATAAATTTAGTAATTAATTTAAATATTTATTGAATTAAATAGATATTTTAAATTTATTTATTTATTAAGATAAATAAATGGTTGATCAAATTGTGGTGAATTAATTTAGTAACTAAATTGATTAATGTAAATTAAATTGAGTAATGATAATTTTATCTGAAGGATTTAATTTAAGAAAATAATTAAATTAAATCAATTGCTTAATATTTAAGAAAATAATTAAATTAAATGAATTATTTAATTTATTTGGAAATAAATAAATTAAATAAAGTGATGTTTTTAATTTGTTAATTAAATTAGATATATAATTATTTATTAATTATAAGTATAATGATAATAATATTTTTATTATTATTATTAGTTATTTAAATTAACTAAACTAAAGTTATTTAAATTAACTAAAGTATGACAAATGGAAACTATATAATATAATATTATTAAAATAATTTAGTTTAGAGGATAAAGTGTTAGCCAAATAAGGCCTTGTGGCCTTTGATTTATTTAACTGACGCCTTTTGTTTTTTTAACTGAAAGAGAACGTGGGAGGATGACCATATCAGTTTCATTTTCTATGCGTCTAATTTTTTTGAGGCTAAGGTCAGAGAGGGTTTAGTGAGAAGAAGGATACACAGAGAGTTTGGAGAGAGAGCAAGAGAGGAAACATGGTGATTTGGATTCTCTGTGATTGTCAAGGAGAGGAATTCTAAACCTAGTCATCATGTCTTGCTAGCAAACAATCAAAAGAATAAGGTATAACCCTAATGTTAACTTTATTTCTGGAATTTCTATTGATAATTATGTTGGATTGATATATATACATGTATGAAGGGTTTATACTCTGTTAATCATCACATGTGAGTGTTGTTTGAGTATCAAATTCATGAAATTTGGGTTTGTAGGGAGAAAAATTAATAACAGTGTATGTTTATGAAAAATGGCTTAAGAAATTACAAAATTTTATGTCTAGTATGTGTTATAATCTGTAAATTGGTATTGAATTATGTTAATATGAGAAGAAACGAAAACGACGTAGTTTAAATCGTTTTAATTGGTTAAGAAACGAAGTCGTGGCGATCGAATTCGCTAAATGTGTTTAAAACATGAAAATATAGCATGAACATTGAATTGGAACCCTTAAATTGATTTGTTAAAGTTTTTGAAATGTTAAAATTATTCTGTAGATCAGTTGTTCAGTGTTTCACAAGTTCATAGAATCGAAAACCAACTAATTCCGACTGAAAACGAAGAAGTTATGAAGGTTTGAAGTAAAAACATTACAAAATCTGTAATCTGGGCATAGCCATGCGCAGCCGCATGGACCAGGAGCGCGGGCACTGTTGCCTAAATTTTTAATAGCACTTTACCACGCAAGTATACGCGTTCAATTGTAATATTCAGCAAGCAAGGATATCGTTCCCACGAGGAAATAGACTAATATTTATCAATTACTAATTCTAATGCAATTAATCCTATTTCAAACTACGAAAATTTTGTTTAAGATTTGAAAATTAAATTTAACAAACTAATAATTAAAATCAAAATTTCACAAGAATAACTGCAGATTTAACAGGTTAAGATTACAACTTCCCTTGGTATTTCATTTAAACTAACTTACTTCCCATTTAAAATAAATCAATTAATATGAATCATTATCCAAGAATACTTTATGAATATTCATGCACTTCTTCCAAAGACACGTGAACAAATCCTCCTAAATCCAATCTTTAAGATGCGGAATTATAAGGAACAACCCAATTAATCAACTCACTATATTCCTATGTGAATCAAGTTAATTAGGGTTTACGCACAAATTCTTTCAATGGATACAAAAGACACATAGGTATATTCCTATCCTACACGCTAATCATATTAACCCTATTCAGATTATATGAACAGATGTTATCATATCCAGATCTCAATCTATACTCCATATTCCAATTTTATATAGATTATCACAGTAATTGTTGGCCAAACAAGTAATCAAATAGCATAAGATATAATAAACAATTCAATAAAAAATAACTTTCATTCAATGGGAAGCTTGCAATTTAGACTACATACCAAGTTCCGTTGCAATCTTAATTAAAATTTAGTTCATGATAATAATGAAGAAAAACATCATCCAGATTAATAATCTAAACATCCCAGATAGTTACAAAAAATAACACTAGAGAAGAGAAGAAGAAACTCTGAATTTGCTCCAATACTCTCTCTTAGATCTTTAGCCTTTGCAATTCTCCTTCGTGTTTTTCTTTGTTGTTCTCTCTGCAAAATCTCTTCAAAAATTAGTTATTCCTTCTTTTCTAAAGTTTTCTCCTATTTAGATTGGTCTCAGCCCTTATTCAGACTCCTCTTTGGCTTCAAAAACCCACTTGGCAGTAGAAAAACGCCCCTTTTTCCGCACATGAGCGCCTAGGCGCTCAACATAGGCCATTTCCAAGCGCCTAGGCGCTTGACCAGGACCACGTAATTACAAAAATGCCACTCAGCTTTAATTTTCAAGATTTTTGACCTTTTTCTTCTCCGAAATGACCAGTTTGTCCCTCCAGATCCAACCTACAACAAATAAACACAAAACACATAAAAAGATACTAAAAAAAAATAAAAGATAACAATAATTAAGTTTAATAATATCGGATTCATAGGTATAAAACCTACTCATCAAATACCCCCAAACTTAACCAATTGTTTGTCCCCAAGCAACACAACACAATGCAATAACTAAATATGCAATGCAATTGCAACTAGATACATGCTTAAATTCCAGCAGTTAAATAGAACAAAATCTATTCATCAAGCCTCAGAGAAATCACAATAAACATGCTAGTACATCATATCAAGACAGATTAATAATTTCCTCGTCAATCATCAAATCTTAACCTGTTATTATTGATATAGTGTGTGTGTGCTTAACATCCATGCTAACTGATATGATGCTAAATACAACACATAATAAATCTCTTTAAAGGAATCATACAATGTAAACTCATAAAATTCACGAACAAGCTAAAACCAACTAAAGACAAATATCCACCAAATTTAAGAGTCCAATCCGGGATACTTATGCTTTACTGTGCTTTACGGGGGCTTTTTGCTCTTTTTCCATTTTATTGTTTTTTTTTCATATAAATATTTTTTTTAACCATGATTGTGCAATGTCTCATTCCATTATGCTAACAGTGCTACCCCTTAGCGAGCTTTCGACCAACGACTCCCAGACCATATAAGACCTTAGGGCGCTAGGTTTTAAGATACCCCTTCGGGCGTACTTGCTCAAGTAACAAAGGCCCCGGAACAAAACTAGCCACGGTATTTTTTTTCTTTTCAAGCTTATATATCCCAATTTTTTCCCCCAAACTTAAGTTTTTATCTAAATTCAGTCATCTTCTCCTATTCATGTCTTTCATTCATTCAAACTAGCATTATCCTCTAGAAGTCCATTATGTGTCAATTTAAACTCAATCTGTCAACATAGTTGTTTTTATTGTGCTATCCTTATTATATCAGTTTCAAACAGGTAAAGATTCAAATCATGACAAGAAATCACATCAAAGTCTTAATAGACAATACTATACTTGTCTACTCAATTCCAATCTCATCACTGGCCAAAACAAACTTAAACTATCAAACAGCTGGAAACATGCACATACTTTAAATTTTTTTTTTTAGGAAATTAAAATGAAAACTACATGAATGAAAACTACATGAATGAAAACTACATGAAAAACTATTAACTGAATACTATATGAATGCACTAGATGAATACTACATGCATGAACTGGAGATGGAAAATTACACCCCCAAACTTAACCGATGCAATGTCCTCATTGTATATAACAAATAAAATTTAAGAAATTAAGGACTTAGGACTTCCCTGAAAGATAGAAGCTTTATTCCTCGTCAGTATCCTCCTCCTCTTCTTCTTCCTCTTCTTCATCTGGGGGGTACGCAGACAATGGTAGAAATTGGTAGGGAGCGGCACCTGGATTCATGCGGGCAAACATCTCTAGAAATACCGACCGATGCATCCGGTTGGGCTGTAAAGTTCATCCATCGTCTACTCCCAATCATTTGTAGTAATTCCCCATCTTCTATCTCTGGCAATAATCTACGCTCGGGAATTAGTGATTTACTAGAGAGCACATTGTAATATCTTTCGGACGCTTTAGCACTTGTAAACCTCCTTTTGTCAAACTTTTGCGAAGTGTCCGACGTCTCTCCTCTTTGTCTCTTAGTAGCCATAGTCTTATCTAATATGTTCTTTCCAAACCAAATGATATTCAGTGACTTAGGATAGCCAAATCCTCTTTGTGACAAATTATCGAACACTTGGTGTGCACAGATTTTGAACACTATTGGTTGGCACTCCCCCAAACTTAATTTTCACCAAATTTGCCAATTACTATGCACACTATACTTCCAAGGCAATACAAGCAACAATTAAGAGTACTCACATCCACTTGAGCCAACACAATGATAGAAACTAGCTTCAAAGTACTAACATAGCTATTATCCAATTGAATCCAAAGAATTTGCAATAATATCTTGTGCACTTACTTGGTTATAGCCAAATATGATGTTTCAATCAAAGTTGGATGAGCAATTTGAGCTTTGAACCCTTACTTTAGATAGATGTGGCTTGAATGTAAGTTGATGCCCGAATTGGTGAAGAAGGATGACAAGATGGAGCTTAAGTGCCTTAGTTTAGGTAGGAGATTTAGTGTTTGATTAGGATTTGGAAGAGAAAGATGGTTGTTGTGGCTAGATTAGATGAGGGTTGAGAGTTGAGTGAGTTAGAGTTGGAGTAAGAGAGCAAGAATGTGTTTGATTTGGGATTGGAAAAGTTTAGCCCGATTAGGGCTTTTATTTTTATTTTTTTTTCTGTTGGAGCGCCTAGGCGCTTAAGATAGCCTTGTCAGGACCGCCTAGGCGGTTGGCTGCAGAATGCCAAAATAACTTGGAGCGCCTAGGCGCTTGGTTTGGCTTAAAAATGAGCGCCTAGGCGCTTGTGCTGCATTTTTGCTACTGACTTGGAGCGCCTAGGCGCTTGATATTGGCTTGTCTGGAGCGCCTAGGCGCTTGGCCAGTGTACATTGCTTATTTTGGTGTTTTGTGCTTCTTGTATGCCATACCTCCAATAACTTGTTTCCTTCCACACCAAAATTTGCAGAAATGATTAGAAATTTGAGATTTTGACGAGTGGACATTCATCTTAGTAAGATCATAAATGCTTGGCCTCCTTTCCTGCAATAAATTGAATATCTGTTAGAGAACGTCAGGGGTGCAACAAATCCTAAACTATAAAATTTTAACCACTAAATAAACTAACAGTAAAGCAAATTAATAAAAGTAAAAATAGAAAATAACAATAAAAATTCCTGGGTTGCCTCCCAGTTAGCGCTTAGTTTATAGTCTTCAGCCTGACTTTCTTCTCTTTCTCTATCCAATTCCCCTTCGAAAATTGAGGAACCCTCCATCCATTAGTAATAACGTAACTTTCGAGAGTTTGCCATCAGTAAGGGTTATTGATTTAAATTCACCTAGCTTGTTCTTTATAGGTAGATTCTCTTTTACAACCTTCAAATAACTAGGCATTTTCTGAGTTGTATCTATGAACGAATTTTTACGTTGAAGCTTTTTTAGAACAACTGGTTCTTCATCTCTCTTCCCATTCTCTTCACACCATGGCACCAATTTTAAGCTAGCTTTCATATCATATATACCTTTATCGAAGAAATGACTACCAATTGGACACATGATTGCAAATCTAATCGGATCCTTAAACTTTGGTGGAGAAGATCTATGGGGCACTATCAAAATCGGTTCATCTATGTCAGAACTCAAGGCTATATCTTTGGCGACCTTCTTTTCCTGCTCCCCACTTGTCTCCTCCCTTTCCACATCCTTTTCTTTAGGAACATCAGATTCCAGATTAAGCGTGGGCAATCCATCAGTCTCGGGAACCATGTTGCTTGACACTTCACCTTGAGGGCTATTGATGATGGTGTTGAAAAGTTGTCCCACCTGGTTCTCAAGATTTCGAATTGACATCTCCTGACTATTCATCTGGTCCTCAATCAAAACCATGAACTTGGAAATAAGTCCTTCCAAGCTTAAAATCCTTTCTTCTTCATGATTAGGGAGTTGAACTTGTAATTCAGGAGTGTATGATTGGCATGGAGCAAAGGGTTGGGCTAGATTGTCATCGCTCCATGAAAGATTTAGTGGATTCCCCCACTCATGATGATAATTATTGGAATAATCATAATTGTTGGGATAACCGCTGAAGTTACCACTATATTGTAACGACTCGAAACTGATGGTGCATTGATGACTCGGATGGCTTCCACCACAATACTTACATATCACCGCTACACTTTGAATAACTTGTGCTGATAAAGCATCAATCTTCTTTGAAAGTGTCCCAAATTGTGCTGACAATTCATCGAGTCCATAATTCTTTGCCTCCCTTGGCCGAGTCATTCTCGAATATAACCATTGATAGTCATAGTTGTTCATGGTACCTGAAAAGGAATTAGACTAGAGACAAAAAAAATAAAATAAAAATAAAATAAAAATTAAAAAAATGTTTAAATTAAGATTAATTTCATTGAATTTAATAATGACAAAATATTAAACTAATTTCCCCGGCAACGACGCCAAAAACTTGTTGCCTAAATTTTTAATAGCACTTTACCACGCAAGTATACGCGTTCAATTATAATATTTAGCAAGCAAGGATATCGTTCCCACGAGGAAATAGACTAATATTTATCAATTACTAATTCTAATGCAATTAATCCTATTTCAAACTACGAAAATTTTGTTTAAGATTTGAAAATTAAACTTAACAAACTAATAATTAAAATCAAAATTTCACAAGAATAACTGCAGATTTAACATGTTAAGATTACAACTTCCCTTGGTATTTCATTTAAACTAATTTACTTCCCATTTAAAATAAATCAATTAATATGAATCATTATCCAAGAATGTTTTATGAATATTCACGCACTTCTTCCAAAGACACGTGAACAAATCCTCCTAAATCCAATCTTTAAGATGCGGAATTATAAGGAACAACCCAATTAATCAACTCACTATATTCCTATGTGAATCAAGTTAATTAGGGTTTACGCACAAATTCTTTCAATGGATACAAAAGACACATAGGTATATTCCTATCCTACACGTTAATCATATTAACCCTATTCAGATTATATGAACAGATGTTATCATATCCAGATCTCAATCTATACTCCATATTCCAATTTTATATAGATTATCACAGTAATTGTTGGCCAAACAAGTAATCAATAAACATAAGATATAATAAACAATTCAATAAAAACTAACTTTCATTCAATGGGAAGCTTGCAATTTAGACTACATACCAAGTTCCGTTGCAATCTTAATTAAAATTTAGTTCATGATAATAATGAAGAAAAACATCATCCAGATTAATAATCTAAACATCCCAGATAGTTACAAAAAATAACACTAGAGAAGAGAAGAAGAAACTCTGAATTTGCTCCAATACTCTCTCTTAGATCTTTAGCCTTTGCAATTCTCATTCGTGTTTTTCTTTGTTGTTCTCTCTACAAAATCTCTTGAAAAATTAGTTATTCCTTCTTTTATAAAGTTTTCTCCTATTTGTATTGGTGTCAACCCTCATTCAGACTCTTCTTTGGCTTCAAAAACCCACTTGGCAGTAGAAAAATGCCCCTTTTTCCGCACATGAGCGCCTAGGCGCTCAACATAGGCCATTTCCAAGCGCCTAGGCGCTTGACCAGGATCACGTAATTACAAAAATGCCACTCAGCTATAATTTTCATGATTTTTGACCTTTTTCTTATCCGAAATGACCAGTTTGTCCCTCCAGCTCCAACCTACAACAAATAAACACAAAACACATAAAAAGATACTAAAAAAATAATAAAAGATAACAATAATTAAGTTTAATAATATCGGATTCATAGGTATAAAACGTACTCATCAGGCACGTAGCTGGGCGCTGCCAAGTCATGCGGGCGCACGGTATTTGTGAAGAAAAGGGGTGCGGCCATGCCCCATGTGTTTTGACTGTGACTGTTTTGACCTATTTTGAACTGTGACTGTTTTGATGATCCGAAACGAGGACGAATAGACCTACAACTTTGGTTCTTTAATTTTTTTAATTTGAGGTCTTTGGGAAGGGTCAAAATGGTCATTTGTAGGACTGTTGTGTTTTTGGAGGCAATCGGAGGGCGTTGGGCATGCACGTAATGCTCTTGACGATAAGAGATGTTGTTCTAAGTTATAGAACACGAATATTAGAAAGTATAATGATGCTCAACATTAATAAATGATATATTAGATAAGTTATATACGCATACTAAGCACACACAAGAAAGACAAATTGGGCGTGTGACGAATAAACGTCGAAACGCCATGATAAGTGATAATGAATGTAAAAAGCGTTTTAAATCAAATGAAATGAATATAATAAGATATTGAATAGTGTTAATATAAAACCAATAAGTAGTCCTAGCAAGACTTAAACACATGAATGAACTTTGAATATAAAATACAGTAGATATAAGTTGAAAGTTAACACAATCAAATTAAACATTTTGTATATATAATAGGACGGGTTATGAGACATAGAGTAAAGTTTACATTACAACTACTATGCGTTGCTATGTGACTAATAGTTAATTTGAATGATTATATAATTGTGTAGGGCACATGAAGTGCAGATATCTGGAAGCTGTTAAACTATTATGGGTAAACAATAATCAAGGCAAGTCTTTCAGTTCATATTTGTTATGTGAACTTAGTGATTAATCGTTTTAAATCTTTATTGCAAAGAGCATGTTGTGTTATATATATGTTGAATGTATGAAATGTTAAAGTCAACTTATGACTACGTTGATTGAGTAAAGCATGCTGATTGAGTAAGGAACTCAATCTTTATACTTGTTATATGAACTGTAGCATGTATGTTATGTTAGTCCAATGTTTATGAGATATATGTTGAGCATGTTATTATGTGCTATGTGATGCATGAAATGTGACAACTCGATATTTTCTATATAAATAATCATAAATTTTGAGTATAATTTTTTTTTATTTATTAAAATAAATATGAATGATATGTGCCAAGGTAATGTGTAATTAAAATTATATGTGTGATAAATAAAATTTATTTATTACATTAATAGTTGCAAATAAAGATTATTTTAAAAAAAATGTTGATTATTATAAATTATATTTTTACAATAATTAAGGTTATATTAGAAATGGTTTATTAATTATTTTTCCATGAAATTATATGTGCATATTATTTAAATAATATATGATATGATTTTTTTTGAATAATTATAATAATTATTTTATTATATAAATTTTATTCAGGTTATTAAGTTAATTATTTTAACTTAATTATAAAGTTAATTATGGCAAATAAAATCAGATATGGAATCCAAACCCTAATTTTGGGTTTTGATCAAGGAATGATAAAAATATTATAATATTATAATATTTTGATTTTTCAGTGCTATAAATATGTACTGTAAAAATTGTACTGTTGATGGTTGGTCAATTATGATATATTGACCAAACCCTAGCATTAATTGATTTAATCCTATTTATCAATTTAAATGGGAAATTTAAGATTATTAAATATTTGTGTTATATGCTATAAGTTATGGTATGCTAATTAGGAAACCCTAATTATTAAATTAAACCCCTAATTTGAAATTGAAACCGTAATTGCGAAATCGAAACCCTAACTGATATTTAGGAACCCTAATTGATAATTGTAAACCCTAATTACTTAGGTGACAAGGTTAATTATGTTATTTAAACTCTAATGATCATGATTAATATAATTAGAAACCCTAATTACAAGTTGTTAACCCTAATTATTAAATTGTTAATCCTAATTAGTAAATTATTAACCCTAATTACCAAATTGGTGCCTTAATTGCTAATTACTGATCTTAATTATAATTAGTAAATACTCAAACCTAATTTTTAAGTATATGTGATTAGGAAATCTAAACTAATTTAGAAATCTTAATTTGTGAATTTTAGAAACTAAAATTTTAGTTTATAATTTTATTTTTGTTCAAACCCTAGTTGCTAAATTCTATATTTGCTAAGTGCTAAACCTAAGGGTTAAACTCTAAGGGTTTGGTAAGTTACTAAAATGCAATTAAAATTATTTATCAAAAGACCATTTTGCCCCTAATTGAATTATTGAATGCTAGGCTAGGTTTTGACATTTGTGGTGAGTTGGTTGCCAACCCTAACAACTCCACATGCTGTAAATTGACAGCATTCAGCTCATTTAATAGCAATACATGCATCTAACATGGATATATATAGATTGGAGAGAGAAATAATTCATTTGTTCACTAAAATTTTTCCAACTCTCATCCTTGAGCCTATCTCTCTAAAGCCTACGAATTTCTTAAGTGTTTCCGTCCCCAATCCAAGCCCCACCATCAACCATACCAAATCAGAAATACAAAATCAAAAATTTGGACATCAAAGGTATAAACCCTAACCCTAAAATTTTTCTAATGATCTCTTGTTAGATCTTGTAATTTGTTGCTAAAACATGTTGTTTATAAGTTATTATGATGATCTGGGTTGGTATTTATCAAATCCATAACATCAAAGTACTCGAATTTGCATTTTTTCAAAATCTGGAAATTTCATTTTCTGGTGATTTTTCAATGAATGTCAAGCCTTATAACTCTGTGATCTTTAATGTGTTTTGTGTTATAAAAGTTTTCATATGTATCTTGTTATGTGGTCTTTAATCTTCAAAAAGAAGCAGGTCCATATCTATTGTGGATCAAAAGTTATTTAAGGTCAAAGTGGGTTGACCAGCATTGACCGGCTATTCTTCAAGTCCAGAATTTTTCCATATTATTTTTTAGCAAATGTCAGGCCTTATATCTAGGTTATCTTTAAAGTATTTTGTGTTATGAAAGTTGTTATGTGTATATTGTTATGTTGTATTTAATCTCCAAAACGAATCAGGTCCATATCTATTGTGGATCAAATGTTATTTAAGGTCAAAGTGGGTTGACCGGCATTGACCGGACAATTTCTGGTCATCCCAGAATTTTCTAAGTGTTGATTTTTCTGACAAGGTTTGACCATACCTTAGCTACTTGATTTCTTGTTTTTATGATGATGTTACGTGTTAGGGTTGTATTCCTACATGTTATTTACACACATTAATTTATAGATCACACAAACAAAACACGGATTGCAAGTTATAAGGATCCAAAGTAGGCACCTTGACTGTTCCTCAGTTGAAGAACAACCTTGTCAGACTTTTTGATGGCTAATAACTCTTAGATCTAATGTTTTGTTTGCCATGATGTTTGTTGTTAATTGTAGTCTTACATGAGTACTACAATATGTATGTGTTAGATTGCCCAGAAATATCACGATCCGATCTAAAATCGTGGTCAAACTAGTGCTCTCGAAACTGCCTTGTCAGTGTTCTTGAGGCTCAAGAACACCTATGGCGACAGATAACCGTCGCTAAAGACTTTAGCGACGGGTTTTAATTATTTTTATTTTCAGTAATTTTCGAAAATAATTTAAAAAAATTAGAAAAATGTGTTTTTAATTATTAAAAATACATAATAAATTATTAAAAATTATTTTAAAGTCCAAAAATTATATTTTGATTATTTTAAATATATTTCATAAATATTTAATATTTTTGGAATATTAGAAGTATTTAATTTATTTAATTATAATATTAAATAAATTATTTTAAAATGATTTTGATTCATGAAAAATCATTAAAAATTATATTATGATATATGAAAATATTTTAAGTTATTTAAAATGACTTTTAATATTTTGTGATAATTTTCATTAATAAATTAATATTAATGATAATTAAGTTATTTAATAAATGAATTAAATAAATAAATTAAAAATGATTTTATTATTTTAAAAATTATTTTAAATAATAATAAGATATTTAAGAATATTTTAAGTTATAAAAGATAACTTTTAATATTTAAAGGTAAAATTCATTAATTAATTATTAATTAATGATATTTAATATTTATTAAATAAATTAGTTTAAAATGATTTTTATTATTTTAAAAAAATCATTTTAAATAAAAATAAAGTGTTTAAAGATATTTTAAGTTATAAAATAAAACTTTTAATATTTAAAAGAATAATTTCATTAATAATTTAATATTAATGATATTTATTTAATGATTAATGATATTAAATTTATTTAATAATTATATTAAATAAATAGTTTTAAAATGGTTTTATTAATTTAAAAATCATTTAAAAGGGATAAAAATAAATTAAAAATATTTTAAGTTATAATTAATGACTTTTAATATTTAGATAAATAGTTCATTAATATTTAAATATTAATGGTAATTATTTAATAATGATTTTAAATGTTTTAAAAATCATTTAAAGGTAATATAAATATTTTAAAAATAGTTTAAGTTATTTTAAATAACTTAATATTTTGGCAATGGTTTCATTAATAAATTATTATTTATTAAATATTAATGATAATAGAATTGTTTAATATTTAAATCATTTAATAATGATTCTGATATTTCAAAAATTATGATAAATGATAATAATTATTTAAAAATTATTATAAGGTCATGAAAAATGTTATAACTGGTGTTTAAGATATTTAAGTGGATATTGTATAACTGTATAGAGTCATAGACTCGATAATTACCCGATAAAGTTGTCGGTAGATCGACATATTTTAGAAATTGATCTGGACTTAGATAGATTGACTGGATAACTGTTTATTTGTGATTCAATAGTGTTAAAGTTATGTGATAATGTGATTAGGAATGTGCTGACTGCAATAAGCAGTATTATATGATATAATATATTATTCTAATCAGACAATGATCTATTTAATGATAGGACTTGATAGAAAAGATATATCTAAGTTGTGTAAGCAGCAGACAAGGCAAATATCTAACCCTTTTGCATTTACTTTATGCTAAGGACATGCGTAAGATAATATCTGAATTGTTCATATCAATTGTTCAAATATTTCAACCTTTGTATATACTTATGCAATGATTCTGTATAAGTAAGCTATTAAGCAATAATTGTTGTACAATTTCCTTTATCCTGTTAATATTGATCAAGTTATTTATTCTGTTCGTTAATTTCTATAACATGGTTATACAAGTGTCCCCACTTGGATAATCATTATATTTTATCACATGTTGATACATACTTATAGTTGCCTGGTATGTATACGTTGAAATAAAATTCGTCTAAGCTATTTGATCCAGCTAGACATAAAATTTAAAGTTTTTGTTGAACAAGATAAAAACTTTACTTATCCAACCGAATTGTTTTGGTTTGGATTCAAGACTGTTATGAACATCCCAATTATGGGAAATTTTTATGCGCTAAGGTGGACAAAGGATGAACGATAATATCGTTCTAGCAATGTAGTATTGATCAATACAAGGCATAACGGGCTGATCACCCCCGTGCCCGTAAGCAATGACGGTTTACAAATGAATTTCTGTTTAAACCTTTTCGAAAATAGAATACAATGTTCATAGTCTGTCAACTGATCGTTATTTTTAGACAATACGTAGTTTCAAAAATTTGAAATAGAAATGACATGTTGTTGATTATTGGTTCAGCTTACTTCGCAACTATTGATCCATTGTAGAAGAATCTTTCAAAGAAAATATTTAATCCTTTCAATTAACTATTATTGTTGCTATTACTTGATGGGCACTCGAATGCTCATTCTTGCTTAATCTTAAATGTTTTCAGCTAAGTGTGACAACCCGAAGGATCTGCCAAGAACAAGGGAAAAGGGAAAGTTGCTGACTAAATGTTTAAGTTATTCTATGTATTAGTCTGACTTTATGATAAGGATAATAAATATTATTATTATTATCATGTAACTAATGTTTAAAGGTTTCGTACTTGGGAACTAAACTCTGATAATATGTAAATTAAGTTTGAAAATCAATATTATTGTTATTATTATTAGTATTATTCCGCTCATAGAAATGGTATCGTGAAGCAACGAGTTCGGGTTGCAAGTATCCAGATTTTGGGGGCGTCACAGAATGGTATCAGAGCTATAAGGTTAGAAACCTTAGGTGGGATAGACCTTATGCTATAACCTTAGAACAGAGGGAAACGTTGAAAATATAAATAACTCCTATAGAGTTTAAAGATAGATGAATCGGATAAATTCATCGTCAAACAAACTAAAAGATAACTTATATAAAACCTTTATGTGTTATGTGTATATATTTTATGCTAATCAGGATAATTTGTGTGTGTAGATGTCAGGTGAAAAAGGATTAGGATACCCCTTAGATCGTAAAGAAGAAGCCGATATCAAAGCCAATAGCTGAAATAGAGGCTCAAAGTGAAAGCAACCTCGATGAGGTGGTTATTGTGGAGAATGTCGTACCAGATCCAGAAATGGTGGAACTAACCGACAGTGATTCAGACACTGAAGTTGGAGCTGACCAAGCATCAACCGAAGTGCAGAATCTTCGGGACCAGGTTTCCTCTTTGAAACAGTTGTGGGAAATAAAAAAATCACTAAATAGCCAACTGCGGAAAGCATTAATTGAAACAATGGAAGAACAAGATAAGCTTAAAATCCAAATTGACCTAATAGGAGCTAAAAGCAACAAATCATGTGCAGCTCTGAACTAGAAGGGAAAAAGAAAAATGAATGATCGTGATCCTGATAACAATCAAGGGAACTTTAAACACATAGAAAAGTGTACAAAATGTGACAAGAAGCATGAAGGCATATGCAGGAAAGGCGAAAATTTTTGCTACAATTACGAACATGGGGGACATTTTTCTCCTCAGTGTCCCAATCTTAAGCAGTGTGTTTGTTTTATCTGTGGGATAGAAGGTCATCAAGCAAAAAGTTGTCCACGATCAAGAAAAAGGCATAGTGAATAGGTAGTATAGGTTCTGTGGTGTAGGTTTGTTTAATATTATATGTGTGCTTAGTATGTTTGTGTAATGTAATATTCTCAACTTTTGTGTTAATCAAAGTTGTAAATCCCGACTCTTGTGGTCACAAAGGGATAGTATTATGGGCTATGTTATGTAAATTACTTTGAATTAATGGAAATAAACTCATGTTTGGGTAATGAAATAAGTTTAATATATATTAAACTTATATGATAAGGTTTAGAATGTAAGTTAAATTATGTTTTATTTAACCAGATAATATCGCCACGACGACAAACCCGTAATCAAAGGGCAGAATAATCTGTCAACAACGTTGATGGACAACCACAACCAGATCCAATGCAGCAATTCGCAAATATGATAGCTCAAGCCATGCAACAAGGAACGACATCCGCTGGGAACAACCAGGATAATCGCTTAGTAAACTTCAAGGACTTCAAAGCGGTAGGACCTCCCGAATTTAGAGGTACAACTGACCCTGTAGAAGCCCAAACTTGGGTTAAAGAAATAGAAAAGGCGTTTGTAATAGCTAGGGTAGCTTAGGAGCAGAAGATGGCTTTTGCTGCCTATATGATGAAGGGTGAAGCAATTTTTGGTGGAAAATTAATCAGGCAAGGGCTGGGGAAGGTGTAGTTTCTTGGGAAAGGTTTAAAACCCTGTTTTTCGAAAACTATTTTTCATCTAGTATGCAGGCTAGAATGGAAGTAAAATTTCTTGAATTAAAACAAGAGAATATGTCTGTTGCGGAATATGCCGTAAAATTTAATGAATTGGCTAGGTTCGCCCCGCATCAAGTTGATACTGAGGCTAGAAAGGCGCGAAGGTTTGAGCTGGAATTAAAACCCTGGCTCTACAACAAGGTGGCAGTGTTGCAAATCTCTACATTTGTAGCACTCATGGAGAAAGCGATTATTGCTGAAGAAGGGAGTGAGGCCATGAGCCTCTACAACAAAGAAAGAAGGAAAAAGGGTAAGGTTGATGGAACTGGGAAGGTGGAAGCAAGTACTGGGAATAGGAGTGAAAAGAGAAAATGGAACAACTTTGGTGGGGTGCAGGTAAAACAAGAAGGTGTAAAGAAAAGGCCGATGGTGCAATGTGGTAATTGTGGGAAAAATCATTTGGGAGAATGTCTGAAGGGAAAATTCGCATGTTTCAAGTGCGGGCAGGAGGGCCATATCTCTCCTAACTTCCCCAATCCTAACACAATCAGTGGGTGTTTTCTGTGCGGATCAAAGGATCATAGGGTGAAAGACTGTCTGAAAAGGAAAGTGGAGGCAGCAAGTGTGAACATGGGGAAAAACGGCGGAACTTTGGCCATCACGGGACCAATTTCATCCAGCAAGCCGACGAAATCTACCGCACGAATCTTCAACATGACAGTCCAAGACACGGTGGCAGCTGGCAGTGGAACTCCAGGTACTTTTCTTATAACTTTTATTTCTTATATATGATTTTCCTATTTATAGTAAATTATTTTATAAGGAAATTTTGAAGGAGGAATTTGAGTTTCTTTAGAAATCAAATTTCTGTATAATCAGAAAGGCAAGCTTTAAGTAAATAGTTAAAGATCAGTCTGATCAAAGTTGATCGACATCTACCTGCAACGATTGTGAATATCATGTACCCTAGTAGGTATAGGTTTTAAAGTGGTGATTCCGGGGACAGAATCTTTATAAGGGAGGGTGAATGTGACAACTTGATATTTTCTATATAAATAATCATAAATTTTGAGTATAAATTTTTTTTATTATTAAAATAAATATGAATGATATGTGCCAAGGTAATGTGTAATTAAAATTATATGTGTGATAAATAAAATTTATTTATTACATTAATAGTTGCAAATAAAGATTATTTTAAAAAAAATGTTGATTATTATAAATTATATTTTTACAATAATTAAGGTTATATTAGAAATGGTTTATTAATTATTTTTCCATGAAATTATATGTGCATATTATTTAAATAATATATAATATGATTTTATTTGAATAATTATAATAATTATTTTATTATATAAATTTTATTCAGGTTATTAAGTTAATTATTTTAACTTAATTATAAGGTTAATTATGGCAAATAAAATCAGATATGGAATCCAAACCCTAATTCTGGGTTTTGATCAAGGAATGATAAAAATATTATAATATTATAATATTTTGATTTTTCAGTGCTATAAATATGTACTGTAAAAATTGTACTGTTAATGGTTGGTCAATTATAATATATTGACCAAACCCTAGAATTAATTGATTTAATCCTATTTATCAATTTAAATGGGAAATTTAAGATTATTAAATATTTGTGTTATATGCTATATGTTATGGTATGCTAATTAGGAAACCCTAATTATTAGATTAAAACATTAATTTGAAATTGAAACCCTAATTGCGAAATCGAAACCCTAACTGATATTTAGGAACCCTAATTGATAATTATAAACCCTAATTACTTAGGTGGCAAGGTTAATTATGTTATTTAAACTCTAATGATCATGATTAATGTAATTAGAAACCCTAATTACAAGTTGTTAACCCTAATTATTAAATTGTTAATCCTAATTAGTAAATTATTAACCCTAATTACCAAATTGGTGCCTTAATTGTTAATTACTGATCTTAATTATAATTAGTAAATACTCAAACCTAATTTTTAAGTATATGTGATTAGGAAATCTAAACTAATTTAAAAATCTTAATTTGTGAATTTTAGAAACTAAAATTTTAGTTTATAATTTTATTTTTGTTCAAACCCTAGTTGCTAAATTCTATATTTGCTAAGTGCTAAACCATAGGGTTAAACCCTAAGGGTTTGGTAAGTTACTAAAATGCCATTAAAATTATTTATCAAAAGACCATTTTGCCCCTAATTGAATTGTTGAATGTTAGGCTAGGTTTTGACATTTGTGGTGAGTTGGTTGCCAACCCTAACAACTCCACATGCTGTAAATTGACAGCATTCAACTCATTTAATAGCAATACATGCATCTAACATGGATATATATAGATTGGAGAGAGAAATAATTCATTTGTTCACTAAAATTTTTCCAACTCTCATCCTTGAGCTTCTCTCTCTAAAGCCTACGAATTTCTTAAGTGTTTCAGTCCCCAATCCAAGCCCCACCATCAACCATACCAAATCAGAAACACAAAATCAAAATTTTGGACATCAAATGTATAAACCCTAACCCTAAAATTTTTCCAATGATCTCTTGTTAGATCTTGTAATTTGTTGTTAAAACATGTTTATAAGTTATTATGATGATCTGGGTTGGTATTTATCAAATCCATAACATCAAAGTACTCGAATTTGCATTTTTTTCAAAATCTGGAAATTTCATTTTCTGGTGATTTTTCAGTGAATGTCAAGCCTTATAACTCTGTGATCTTTAATGTGTTTTGTGTTATAAAAGTTTTTATATGTATCTTGTTATGTGGTCTTTAATCTTCAAAAAGAAGCAGGTCCATATCTATTGTGAATCAAAGGTTATTTAATGTCAAAGTGGGTTGACCAGCATTGACCGGCTGTTCTTCAAGCCCAGAATTTTTCCAGATTATTTTTTTGTAAATGTCAGCCCTTATATCTAGGTTATCTTTAATGTATTTTGTGTTATGAAAGTTGTTATGTGTATATTGTTATGTTTTATTTAATCTCCAAAACGAATCAGGTATATATCTATTGTGGATCAAATGTTATTTAAGATCAAAGTGGGTTGACCGGCATTGACCGGACAATTTCTGGGCATCCCAGAATTTTCTAAGTGTTGATTTTTCTGACAAGGTTTGACCATACCTTAGCTACTTGATTTCTTGTTTTTATGATGATGTTACGTGTTAGGGTTGTAGTCCTACATGTTATTTACACACATTAATTTATAGATCACACAAATAAAACACGGATTGCAAGTTATAAGGATCCAAAGTAGGCACATTGACTGTTCTTCAGTTGAAGAACAACCTTGTCAGACTTTTTGATGGCTAATAACTCTTAGATCGGATATTTTTTTTTGCCATGATGTTTGTTGGTAATTGTAGTCTTACATGAGTACTATAATATGTATGTGTTAGATTGCCCAGAAACATCACGATCCGATCTAAAATCGTGGTCAAACTAGTGCTCTCGAAACTGCCTTGTCAGTGTTCTTGAGGCTCAAGAACACCTATGGCGACAGATAACCGTCGCTAAAGCCTTTAGCGACGGGTTTTAATTATTTCTATTTTCAGTAATTTCTGAAAATAATTTAAAAAAATTAGAAAATTTAGCTTTTAATTATTAAAAATACATAATAAATTATTAAAAATTATTTTAAAGTCCAAAAATTATATTTTAATTATTTTAAATATATTTCATAAATATTTAATATTTTTGGAATAGTAAAAGTATTTAATTTATTTAATTATAATATTAAATAAATTATTTAAAAATTATTTTAATTCATGAAAAATCATTAAAAATTATATTATGATATATGAAAATATTTTAAGTTATTTAAAATGACTTTTAATATTTTGTGATAATTTTCATTAATAAATTAGTATTAATGATAATTAAGTTATTTAATAAATGAATTAAATAAATGAATTAAAAATTATTTTATTATTTTAAAAATAATTTTAAATAATAATAATAAGATATTTAAGAATATTTTAAGTTATAAAAGATAACTTTTAATATTTAAAGGTAAAATTCATTAATTAATTATTAATTAATGATATTTAATATTTATTAAATAAATTAGTTTAAAAATGATTTTTATTATTTTAAAAAAATCATTTTAAATAAAAATAAAGTGTTTAAAGATATTTTAAGTTATAAAATATAACTTTTAATTTTTAAAAGAATAAGTTCATTAATAATTTAATATTAATGATATTTATTTAATGATTAATGATATTAAATTTATTTAATAATTATATTAAATAAATAGTTTTAAAATGGTTTTATTAATTTAAAAATCATTTAAAAGGGATAAAAATGAATTAAAATATTTTAAGTTATAATTAATGACTTTTAATATTTAGATAAATAGTTCATTAATATTTAAATATTAATGGTAATTATTTAATAATAATTTTAAATGTTTTAAAAATCATTTAAAGGTAATATAAATGTTTTAAAAATAGTTAAGTTATTTTAAATAACTTAATATTTTGGCAATGGTTTCATTAATAGTTTATTATTTTTTAAATATTAATGATAATAGAATTGTTTAATATTTAAATCATTTAATAATGATTCTGATATTTCAAAAATTATGATAAATGATAATAATTATTTAAAAATTATTATAAGGTCATGAAAAATATTATAACTGGTGTTTAAGCTTTCTAAGTGGATATTGTATAACTGTATAGAGTCATAGACTCGATAATTACCCGATAAAGTTGTCGGTAGACCGACATATTTCAAAAATTGATCTAGACTTAGATAGATTTACTGGATAACTCTTTATTTGTGATTCAATAGTGTTAAAGTTATGTGACAATGTGATTAGGAATGTGCTAACTGCAATAATCAGTATTATATGATATAATATATTATTCTAATCAGACAATGATCTATTTAATGATAGGACTTGATAGAAAAGATATATCTAAGTTGTGTAAGCAGTAGACAAGGCAAGTATCTAACCCTTTTGCATTTACTTTATGCCAAGGACATTCGTAAGATAATATCTGAATTGTTCATATAAATTGTTCAAATATTTTAACCTTTGTATATACTTATGCAATGATTCTGTATAAGTAAGCTATTAAACAATAATTGTTGTACAATTTCCTTTATCCTGTTAATATTGATCAAGTTATTTATTCTGTTCGTTAATTTCTATAACATGGTTATACAAGTGTCCCCACTTGGATAATCATTATATTTTATCACATGTTGATACATACTTATTGTTGCCTGGTATGTATACGTTGAAATAAAATTCGTCTAAGCTATTTGATCCAGCTAGACATAAAATTTAAAGTTGTTGTTGAACAAGATAAAACTTTACTTATCCAACCGAATTGTTTTGGTTTGGATTCAAGACTGTTATGAACATCCCAATTATGGGAAATTTTTATGCGCTAAGGCGGACAAAGGATGAACGATAATATCGTTCTAGCAATGTAGTATTGATCAATACAAGGCATAACGGGCTGATCACCCCCGTGCCCGTAAGCAATGACGGTTTACAAATGAATTTCTGTTTAAACCTTTTCGAAAATAGAATACAATGTTCATAGTCTGTCAACTGATCGTTATTTTTAGACAATACGTAGTTTCAAAAATTTGAAATAGAAATGACATGTTGTTAATTATTGGTTCAGCTTACTTCACAACTATTGATCCGTTGTAGAAGAATCTTTCAAAGAAAACATTTAATCCTTTCAGTTAACTATTATTGTTGCTATTACTTGCTGGGCACTCGAATGCTCATTCTTGCTTAATCTTAAATGTTTTCAGCTAAGTGTGAACAACCCGAAGGATCTGCCAAGAACAAGGGGAAAGGGAAAGTTGCTGACTAAATGTTTAAGCTATTCTATGTAATAGTCTGACTTTATGATAAGGATAATAAATATTATTATTATTATCATGTAATGAATGTTTAAAGGTTTCGTACTTGGGAACTAAACTCTAATAATATGTAAATTAAGTTTGAAAATCTATATTATTGTTATTATTATTAGTATTATTCCGGTCATAGAAATGGTATCGTGAAGCACCGAGTTCGGGTTTCAAGTATCCGTATTCGGGGGGTGTCACATGAAAACTGTTAGATTTTGTTGGGCTGTCGAGCTAAATCTTGCAAATAACCATTTTTGCAGGTTAAGGATTGAAGGTAACACTATGTACTACTTGAATGATGTGGATCATAAATAATACACGGAGATTAACATTTTAGCTAGAGTTGTTATTTCTTTATACCATGATTAAGATTCATGAGATGTATTAAATGTTTTATGATGTATAGCTTTATGTTGAGTTGTAAAGCTAATGTTAGAGTTATCTGGTATGTAAAGGTTATCGGATTGAAATGTAAAATTTTATAATAACAATGATAAAGTGAATCATAAAATAAGATGGATTCAAAGACATGTAGATGATAAAAGTTTTTGATTCATGGAATTAAAGTAAAAAGACATAAAATTTTAAATTATTCTGCATTTTATAAAGTTTAACATCTAATAATGATGTAAAATCAAAAGTTAGACATGTTATTAACGATCAAAGTTCAGAATTAAATTATATGAATTTTGGGGTCATTACAGCATGTGTAAAGTGAAATCAGAGTTAAAATAACGATTTAGAACGAAGAAGGAATAAAAAACATGTTATTGATGGACAAATTGAAAACCATCATTAATATGTTGTTAATGGACAAATTAAAAACCATTTAGTATGTTAGTTTTAATATCCGAGTAGAAGGATATAGAGATGTATGAGTTATTGAAATGTTTCAAGAGGAATAGAGTAAAAATATGCTATAACAGAGTTATGGAAAAAAATTTAGTAAAAGACATTAAGCGTTGCTAGTTCGGTATGATTTCCAGACGAATTTATAAAATGAGTTAATGATTTCGAATAATTAAGGTTTCATGAGTATGATGTAGAACGTAGAAAAAGTGAGCCGTAGGCTTAAGAACAAACTCATTCCAGGTTTGGATGAGTAAGTTACGAAGAAATGAAAAATTAACGTAGAGAACGCGAAGTTGAAAAACTAAGTGACAGAGGACTTTTGAGCCAATTTTTATGATTTTTAGGAATTCGAGAAAATTATTTTGCCTAGAAGAATTTGAAGAGGCTGTTGCAAGATTTCCAATGCCTCAAGAACAGACTCATTCCGCTATCGAATGATGAAGTTATAGAGTGGTGAAGTAGGTGCGGTGAAACAAAAATGCAAAACTTGAATTCTGGGGAACTGGCACTGCAACACCGTGTTCTAAGGCTTTCTGGGCACTGAAGTGCTTAACTACATAATGTGGGTCGAAATTTAGTTGCTGCGGAGCTTCCCTCAAGGCCATTTTGGGTGTCGCGGCTCCCGAATAATGTTGGATTGGACTATTTTGACGTCCTTTAGTAAATTAATCATAACTCTTTCATATGAACTCTGATTAAGCTTATTCAAGATGATATGGAAAGATAAGATGTATACCTATGACTTTAATTCTTTTAAGTTTTGAGATTTGAGGTCGGGATCAAGGTCTAAAATGAGCTGTTTTAGGAATGTTATGTAATTGGAGGCAAACCAAGGTGGTTTCTTCGGAACGTTGAAGCGCCAAGCCATGTTGGACTATTATTTTTGAGTTCTAAACATTGAACTTTGGAAATATAGTCTATAGAAGTGTAAACTAAGGAATGATAGATGTATGGGATGTGTTAATCGTACGTAATGGTGTATCAGTTAAGCGTTCGGGTTAGACAAGTCGGGCGTACGACATACGAACGTCAAAACGCCATGTCAAGTGTTAATGAACTTGAAAAGTGTTCCGAGTCTAGTGAAACAAACATTATAAGATATGAAATAGAGTTAATGTAAAACCATCGTGGAAGATGATTATAAGGGTTGTGGCGTTCTCAAATGTCGTAACGCCGAAAGACGACTTTAAAAGTTTGGTCGCATAAATTTATAAAACGTGAACCATATAAAACAAAATGACGATAGTAAGATCATAAAAAGGGACTTTGAAATTAAAGTCTCAACTATAAACGAAGTTTAGCGAAGAATATACCGGAGTGTATAAGGCTGGATAAGTTGCTTCGAGTTATAAAACCTGAACATCATAAATTACAAAATGAGTTAAAGTAAATTCAAATAAACCAATGTGTAAGTCAAATATATTACTAATTGGAATGTTTTATCCTTATGTGAGATATAGGGATTTTAGATAGCAGTATAGCGTAAGTTATAAGCAGTGCTTAAGGCAAGTTTCCTAACTTCATTCACTTTGAATTGAATGCAAGTTTCTTTAACTTACTCAAATGTAGTATCTGAGCAAGTTTTTATCTATGTCCAAATGTGTTATATTTGTACAAGATGTTTATTGTGAATGAGATCATGTGTCAATTTTTTTCACTTATGTACTATTAAGATGAACTGTTCTATGATTGAATTGTTCAAGATGTAAGAGTTCTGTTTATTCATGAACTATGTAAAGAATGAGTCTATGCTAATTATTTTGGTTGGACAAAATGTTAAGATGTTAATTAAGTTTAAGGTGTATGTACAGTCATGTTCTTTAATCGTTAACTTGTAGTAACTGAGTTAAACAATTCCTTTAGCAGAGGTTTAAAATGAGCTAGTCAACGATTTAACTCACTGTTAAGACAGTGTAGATGAGATGTGAAACTAATTCATTAGTTTTAGGTGGGGAGCCACTCAGCTTAATATATTAATAACTGTTGAGAACTCAATGTGTATGTATTGTGTTTTATATATGTATGTCGAATAGGTGATTCTTTTCCCATATATAGGTGTGTAGGATGAGTTAAGTCCTAGAAGTGTTATAACAAATGTTGTTATGTGAAGATAAATGTTATTAATATTCTAAAATGATAGGAATCAAAATTATTACTGTTATTCGAGCTACTTCATAACTATTGTTTAGTTATTGAAGTTTTTAAAGAAAAGAATATATGATTCTTGATTTTGTATTTATTCAACTGCTAAGACTTGTTGGGCAATTGAATGCTCACACTTGCTTAAAATAAAACTATTTTCAGCAAAGCTAGAAATAACTGAGGAATTCGGTGAAAACTAAGGAGAAGATCAAGTCTCGAATTGAAGAGTAATTTGTTTAAACTTTATATAAATTTGTTGTGGTGAATAAAAGTCACAAGCGTACTAAGAAAGTAAATGAATAATTTAACGTTCATTATTTGTATATGTTAAAGGTTTTAAGGTAATAGAATCTAGGATATGAGAAAATGTATTGTAATATTTTGAAAATTTAATTATATATGAAGGATACATGGACCTGTGTATGGAATGAGTAGCACCGTAACGCACTAAACCTGGGTTTGAAGATATACCGAGTTTTGGGGGCGTCACATTATATCTTTGTCATGCTCATTGCATTGCATAAACATGACAAATATGGATATCTGTAGACACCCAAAATTTCACCTTTCTTTTACTAGCCTTGGCAGGAAGGCAAAATCATCATTTCACCCCGATGTCAAAATAATCAAGTAAGGATCACGTATGTAGATGATTAGTTCATAGAAGTCACCACAATGATCCCCGAGCAGCAGACTCCTTAAGGCAAGATAATTGACTATCCCGCAGATTTAGGAAGATGATTTTCTACTTTTTGCTATATCTTCCCAGATCCAAAATTGGTCGAACTTTATTTCATTGCATAGCTCTCGAAAAGAGCTTTCCAAAATGGTATGTCACGTCTTCCAACTCTTCCTGGATAGAAAGTTATGAATGTTTCAGCGAATAGTGCAAGAACCAACTGCATAACACGAAACCCAAGGCATGTGGTCCCCACTAGGTCCAGTCATATATACATCTGCGACTGGTCCCTGAGGCCTATAAATGGATGATTTCTGCTCATTTTTGAAGAGAAAAACACAAATCAATAATTTTAGAGATAGGAGTCGGGTTTGAGAACAAAAACGCTCTCGATTCCATATGAATCTAGCTATTTTTAGATAGTTCTCTCATCCATTTGAATGGCATAGATCCAAGGCTAGGGAGCTTGATCCTTTATTTTTAAAGGTGAAAGATCCAATCTTTCTTGTATATTCAATATATATCTATTAGATCTCTTGTGTTTTATTTATTATTGTGCCTAGATCTTGTTCAATTTTTGATCTTTGTGTGTATACTTTTTGATTTTCCATAGATTTACTTCATTTTACTGGTTATTTTGCTTGAAAGTTGTTAAAGATTGAATCTTTTCACTAAATCTAGCTCATTCCCGATTCTGAGGCTTAAAGCTTGAATCTTTACGCTAGATTGGCTTGGATCTAGTTATTTTCAATGTTTTAAGTTGATTTTTCTTACCCCGGAAAATCCTAGATTCGTATCTAGTGGTGAGCGGGTCCCACCTACCCGCCGTCAAGGGATTCTAACAATTGAATCACCTGATAGCCAGTTTAGGATATATTATTATTGTCTATTTGAATCCCGATTATGTCATTTTATGAATCTCAAGTATCTTAAATCTACTGATTTATGTCCTAAAGTCTAAGTACTTTTAATAGATCTCATCAATACATATAGTCCCTTGCGGTATTGGTTTCGGTTGTGCGATCTATGGATTGGGGTCTTCGGGAGCCCTTCCACAGATCTTTTCTTTGTATTTTATCGTTGCGATGTATTATTGGGATGTGAGCCTACAAATATTGGAGTCGAGATCTACGAATTGAATTTGACTAAATTCCCACGATGGAAGTAGTTTCGATTGTAATAAGAAAATTGTTAAATCCACAACAGAAAATGTTATTTCCACAACAAAAGTGTCGCTATAGATTCTATAGTGACGGTTTCACCATCGCTATACATCTACAACAACACTTTTGTTATGAAAATAACAAAAAGTGATGTGGATTTAACAATTCCCTTGTAATAATTATCATCTAAATCATTGTACATGTAATGTTGGGCCTTAAAACTATATTGAGGGCTTAATCCTCAAAGACTGAATTTAAGGCCCTGTAATCGTGAAAAAATTATGATTGCGTGTGCTCGGGATTGTCGAGATGGCTTTCATGCCCATGGGTGGTTCCAACCCTTTCCTTTTATTCGATGCTTGATGTTGTATATTATCATTTAAAATAATTTACAAATAAAGTAACGAATATCTTCTAAAATCAAATCAATTTGGGTTACTAGAACGACTTTAGGCTAATAATTGAAAGTAACGAAGAATCTCAATTCCTATTTGGCAAAGGGTTTAAAAAATCATGTTTTCCAAACGTCACCTCAAAATGGCTTTTATCAAAAGTAAATCTAATAGTGAATTTTTCCTTAAATTAAATCCTTCGCGCATAAGCTCAAAAAGACTCTAAACTGCTTTCAAAATAACGAACTTAACATGATTTCGATTCATATCTAGATATCATAAGGCTTTCTTAAATCACACACACTCACAAAATTCAAACTTATGAAAATAATAAGATGCGGTAATCGTATTTTCATAGAAGTCGAGGGGTGTCTATGACCTTCCTATCGCTTATGCAAACCCCCGAACTCTATGAATCTCAGTTTCCAGACTAATTTTACAAAGTCATATATTGAGTCATATTGCGAAAACCTCAAAAATCTCGATGAGTTGGTACACCCATTTAAACTTATACCAACTAATGACTTTGTCTAATTGACCCATCATTAAAATCAACCTTTCAAAACTCTGTCGGGATTTATGTCAGTTTTTCCTAAAAAATCACCCTTCAAATAAAATAAATTAAAAAGATAGAAAAATATAAAAAGGATAGAAGTGTACCAACGAAAAATTCCCTTGTGTCGACAATATTTTAATAAAATTTACAAATTATTATAAAATTATAATATATATGGATGTCTAGATTCATTCCTCCTATCTTTAATTGTAATGATTTTGAAACTCCTATGTCCCTTACGTTTTAAAATTCATGACCTTTGAGTTTTGAAACCTCCAAGTATTGATGTTCGTATATCTATAAATAATAGCATTCTAAAGAGAATGGTTGAGATACATGAAAATACAAAGAGAATGCTCTCTTTCGTCTAATCATTTTTGTTCTTAATTTTAGTAATATTTTATAATACGTTATCAGCACGAATTGTTCCTCACCTTCGACTTGAAGATAATCATATTAGATTTGAAGGAGAATGTATATTTATCTATTATATATATATATATATGTGTGTGTGTGTGTGTGTGTGTGCGCGCGCGCGCGCATGTGTGTGTGTGGTTACGTAATTTTTTTAGCATAACATATTGCATGTTATTCCATTCATAATCTATGATTAGAGTTTGTTTTACTTATCGAAAATATATGCATGCACATAATAAATAAATATCCAATAAAACTACTATTCTAGTTTAGGTGATGATTACAATCTAATGTTGTTGGTCAGCAACTTTGCCAATATCATATCAATTGGATGATTATTCAACTGTTGGGATGTTTTTCTTTTTGGCATGGTAGCATATTTGAAAATTATATTTTAATATTTTAAGTTTATTTAAATGTTATAACACACACACGCATATATTGATCTCTCATTTCCGTTATTCATCATCATTCTTTATATTGTATGTTTATATAATTTTTATAACCATATATTCATGTACATGTGGATAGTTATAATAAACTAAAGTTCTAATGATTTTTGATATTTTTGTATGAAGTTACAATGACAAACCTTGTCAAACTTGAGTTCGTAGAACTTGATATTACGGGTAAGAATTATTTGTCATGGATCCTTGATGCCGAAATTCATCTTGATGCCATAGGTCTTGGAGACACCATTAAAGATAGTAATGAAACACCTAGTCAAAACAAGGCAAAGGGCATGATTTTCTTGCGCCATCATCTCCATGAGGAGTTGAAGTTAGAGTATCTCACAATAAAAGATCATCTTATTCTTTGAAAAAATTTGAAAGAAAGATATGACCATCAAAAAACAGTTATTCTCCCAAAAGATCGTTGTGATTGGATACATTTATGATTGCAGGATTTTAAATCAGTAAGTGAATATAATTCTGCAATGTTTAAAATCAGTTCTAAATTGAAATTATGTGGAGATAATATCACTGATGGAGATATGTTAGAAAAACATTCTCTATTTTTTATGCCTCGAATGTGCTCCTGCTGCAGCAATATAGAGAACGAGGTTTTAAGAAATATTCTGAACTAATTTCATGTCTCCTTGTGACTTAACAAAATAATGAACTTTTAATGAAAAATCATGAATCACGACCAACTGGTTCAACTCCATTCCCTGAAGTGAATGCTATGAGATATAATAATAATTATGGTCGTGGTCATGGTCGTGGTCGTAATAGAGGCCATGGACGTGGCCATGGGCGTGGATGGTTTAATTACCGCAACCATGATACCAAACCTTCAAAGAATGAGGAGAAACAAGAAAGGTGGAAGAATATAAATAACAGAGATATCAAGAAGGAAAAAAATATCTGTTATCGGTGTGGAATGAAAGGACATTTGTCTCGTACCTGTCGTACAACCAAACATCTTGTTGATTTATATCAGTCCTTATTGAAAGGAAAGGAGAAGAATATAGAAATAAATTTTTCTCATCCACATCAAGATAATGATGATATTTATTTTGATCCTTTGGATATAAAACACCTTGACGTTGCAGATTTCTTTGAGCAAAATAATGAGCAAGTTAATATTTCTTGTAATTAAAATAATTAGTTCAAAATTATGTTAATCCTTTTTAAGTGTATTTCTTTTATGCTAATATATTCTAATGTATTTTGTTTTCTTCATTTCATGTTGGTTTATTTAATGTAATGGATTGTGTTATTAATATGTCTTATTATGAACTTATTATATATTTATTCCTTTTTATGAAAAAAAATATGGATTTCCGTCATGCTATAAATGAGACTAATATCAGTGGTGGAGATATATGCTTAGCAGATAGTACAACGACACATACCATTCTCAGACATAAGCAATATTTTTTAAATCTAAGAATGATGAAAGCAAAAGTGAATACAATATCAGGTTCAGCAGACTTGATTGAAGGCTCTGGAAGAGCCAATATAATGTTTCCTAGTGGAACAAAATTTATTATTGATAATGCCTTGTTTTCCACTAAATCAAGGATGAATCTGCTAAGTTTTAAAGATATACAACTTAACGGGTACCATATTGAGACAGCCAATGACAATGGTATATATAGAATATCTTTACATCGTATCAAATGTCTCTACTAGAAAACAAATATTGGAAAAATTACTCGTTTTATCTTCAGGTTTGTACTATATAAGTATTAGTACAATTGAAGTCAATGCAATAATGAACCAGAAGTTCAATGAACCAAATAATTTTATTATTTGGCATGACCGGTTGGTTCATCTTGGATCAATAATGATGCGAAGAATTATTGAAAATTCACATAGCCATCCATTAAATAACCAGAAGAGTCTTCAATTTAAGGAATTCTCGTGTGCTGCTTGTTCTCCAGGCAAATTGGTCATTAGACCATCACCAGCTAAAGTTGAGATTGAATCCCCAAGATTTCTCGGACGTATTCAAGGGGATATTTGTGGGTCTATTCACCCACCAAGTGGATCATTTAGATATTTTATGGTTTTAATAGATGCATCTACAAGATGGTCACATGTGTGTTTATTATCAACTCGCAACTTGGCGTTCACAAGATTACATGCTCAAATTATTAGATTGCGAGCACAATTTATGGATCATACAATCAAGACTATTCGTCTTGACAATGCTGGTGACTTCACATCCCAAACATTTAATGATTATTGCATGTCACTTGGGATAAATAATGAACATCCTATTGCCCATGTTCATACTCGGAATGGTCTTGCTGATTCATTTATTAAACGCCTCCAGTTAATTGCAAGACCATTGCTCATGAGAACAAAACTTCATGTCTCTATTTGGGGGCATGCTATTTTACATGCAACATCACTTATTCGCATTAGGCCAACATCATATCACAAATTCTCCCCAGTACAATTGGTTTTTGGTCATGAGCCAGATATTTCCCATCTAAGAATATTTGGTTGTGCGGTATATGTTCCAATTTATCTTCCACAACGTACAAAGATGGGTCCTCAAAGGAGGTTGAGAATATATATTGGGTTTGAGTCTCCATCAATAATTAAATATCTTGAACCCTTAACAGGTGATTCATTTACGACATGATTTGCCGACTGTCATTTTGATGAGACTATGTTCCCAGCATTAGGGGGAGAAATTAAACAGCTGGATAAAGATATTACATGGAATGCATTGTCATTATTGAATTTTTATCCTAATACAAAATAATGTGAACAAGAAGTTTAAAATATACTTCATTTGCAAGATATAGCAAATCAGCTACCGAATGCATTCACTAACTTAAAAGAAGTAACCAAATCTCATATACCAGCTGTAAATGCTCGAGCTCGGATTGCAGTCCCAATAGGAAAATCCGCAAAAATTGTAGCAAATGAGTCTAAGGCACGCCAAAAGCGTGGTAGACTAATCGGTTCGAAAGATAAAAATCCTCAAAAAAGAAAAGAAGTAAATAAACAAGTTGGCATTATTGAGGAGGAAAATATTCATGAGGATATAGACATAGCCAATCATAAAACCCCAAAAGAGGTTCAAGTACCTAAAAATAGTAAAAATGATGAGATCTCGATAAGTTGTCTTTACAAAGAAAAAATGGAACCGAAGTGAGATAGTTGTTGACAATATTTTTTCATATAATATATAACTTGATATCATTAATGAAAATGAGGATTTTGAGCATAATTCTATCGAAGAATGTAGACACGGAAATGATTGGCCAAAATGGAAAGAAGCAATCCATCCAGATTTAAATTCACTTGCAAAACGTGAAGTTTTTGGACCTGTAGTCCAAACACCCGAAGAAGTAAAGTCAGTTCGATACAAATGGATCTTTGTGCGAAAAAAAAATGAGAAAAATGAAATCGTAAGATATAAGTCACGACTTGTGGCACAAGGGTTTTTACAAAGATCTGACATTGATTACGATGAAACATATTCTCCTATGGTAGATGCAATTACATTGCGGTATCTTATTTTCCTGGCAACTCATGAAAAACTAGATATGTGTCTAATGGATGTTGTTACAGCCTATTTATATGGGTCAATTGATAATGATGTTTATATGAAAATCCCTGAAGGATTTAAAATGCCTGAAGCATATAATTCAAATCCCTGGGAAGTTTACTCAATCAAGTTGCAAAGGTCCATATATAGGTTAAAGGAACCAGGACGAATGTGGTATAATCGTCTTAGTGAATATTTATTGAAGGAAGGGTATAATAATAACCCTATATGCCCATATGTTTTTATAAAAAAGTCGGAATCTGGTTTTGTTATTATTGTTGTGTATGTTGATGATTTAAATTGTAAGACCCCAACTTTTATGAATAAAGATGATTTTTCTATAATTATCATTTTTGAATATTATGGAATAAATTTGTTATAATGTTATAGTTGTGGGTAGTATTTTTAAATTCTGCAAAGTATGCAAGTTGTTATATTATATTCGATTGGTTGAGGAATATTCATTTTAGCAGGGAATATTCGTACAACAGCTTAATCATTGGTGGACCCCACAAAAGAATTATTGTCGGATTGAGAAAACGACAAAAATATTTTTATGAAAATAACGGCGGAAGTTTTACCGTTAATACTGTTGAACTACTCGGTAGTAAAAGTACAGTAATACGCGTGGTTGCATAGTAGCACACGATATTGATTATTGATTTTTACGTGAGAAGACACTCAGTTATACTCAATTATTGCTATGGTAATTGTTACATCATATCTCTCATATTATTGATTCGATTATTGTCACAGTATCATCTACATTATATGATATATTATTAAATTAATAATTGAGACGACAAAGTTATTCATATTATTAAATTACAATATTTACAATGTTTAGAAGTTCTGCCAATGAGAGGTTTGGTCACCTAATTGCGCGCCAATAGGAAGAAATCCTTATTGGAAAGCTCCCTCTTTCCTGGGAACGACCTGGTTGTTAAATATTGTGAGTTATAATATTAATGATGAATAAGTTTGTGTTGATTAAAGATGAATTTTATAGTTCCATTGTGTTGGAATTATTAGTGTTAGTGGAAATCGACATCTATTCCGATGATAATTGATGTTTGAGGGTTATATTGATAAATCAGGGAATTTATCGGATAAAAGAGCAATTAATTGCTACTAATTCACATGCTTATATAACTATTTGTTCACATATATGTACTATTGAATCACATTCTTATACTATTAGGGGAGTTGGTGCAAATTGATAATACTTGCATGATTAAATTAAAGATAGAGGTATTATACCGTAATTCATTTGGACGTTATTAGTTCTTGGTTAAATTAGTTCTTGAACTTGTTTTATTGAATTCTTATATCATTGTCATCATCCTCATGTTTATATTATGTTGAAAGTCATCTGTGGCCTGTAGTGCATAGATGGACTTGGTATGATTATGATCAGGGATTATTCGGTGTAATCATGACCGTAATGTTACAAATGATGTGGTAAAAGTCCTCATTGGCCCATAGTGCATTGATGGACAGTTGTTGGCATGATCATGACCATTGATGAATACACGAATATCCTTGGCACGTAGTGCATGGATAATTTGTGGTCATAACCCTAATGAATATCCTTGGTCGTAGTGCAGGGATGATGTGGATTATTTATTAAGCTAAGTCTCAGCGATAAAAAGTGATAAAAAATATTTTTAAATCATAAAAGATAGTAGATTTTATTCTCTACTTGACTCTTTTAAGGAATTGCTTATTCCGCTGCAGTTAAACTTGATGTCTATTGTATTTTATCAGTTTAACATTGTTGAAGGCTAATGATAATTTATCCTGCATTATCTTAGTCATAATATTTCTTACTGGGCTAGTTGAGCTCACCCTTTCTTTCATTGTTCTCTTCAGAAAATGAGAATATAGCTGGAACGAGTCGGGGAACAGAGTGACGGTCCAGATGATAGTATTAGTAGTCCTTCATATTCTGTGAAATAGTATGATAATAAATGTATTGAGGACTTATTTTGAGTTTTTGTACTGTTTAGAAGACAATGATTGTATTAAAACTCACAGCTTATGTTGTATATTTAAGTTTGTGTCTGAATTTTGTACCATGTATTTGACGGCTCCGAATAGGTGATGTATACCTATTTTGGGGGCGTCATAGCTGGTATCAAAGCTTAGGGATATGATCCCTGGCTAAGATGTGAGACAAGAACTAGGATGGGAGAAACGGGGAATTCCTTCGCTAGTATGACCTACCTAAGTTTATTCGGTATTTAATTGGTCGGTCAAGGTATAGGGATAATATGTGATATGTTAATTAACCCTTGTTTAGTGGCAGTATTTAAAAATGGCATCCGAGAATGTTGAGAACATCAATGGAGCACAGGAGACCGTTGAGTCTCCATAGATCAATAACCAGGACAATGTGCATCAGAAAGGCGACAATCCTCATGCAAACAACAACACTGACCAAATGATGAACGATGGAATGTTCCGAGGCTTCATACAATTCATGCAACATCAGGCGAGAGCGGCTCCTGTCCAAAATGCAGGTGGAAATACTGGCAACTCTCGGACGGTCACCGCCAAATAGTTCAAGGAGCTAGGACCACCGGAGTTTTTTGGAGAGCCAAAACCACTTAAGACGAAGACGTGGATAAAACAGATCAACAAGATATTTGATGTCTTGGGTTGCTCCGAGGAGAAAAAGGTTCCCTTTGCCACCTTCATGTTGTGAGCAGAGGCAGATTACTGGTGGGAATCTGTAAAGCGTATTCAACCTGCCGCACTGAAGATGTCTTGGAAGAAGTTTTAAGAACTGTTCAACGACAAGTACTTTCCCTAAAGTATTCTTCACATGAAAGAGGTAAACTTCATTAAACTGGAGCAAAACAACATGACCGTGTCGCAGTACGAAGCTAAGTTTGTCGAGCTGTCCTGGTTTGCGTCTCATTTGGTTGATAATGAGGAGATAATGACGTGAATGTTTCTAAGAGGTTTGAAACCTGAGATACATCAATATCTTATCTCTCATAAACTATGTTTGTATTTAGATGTTGTTAATAGGGCTCAGTTATTGGAGCGCGATAATGTGTTAACCCAACCAAAAGAGAGCAACTAACAAAATGATAATACCAGTGATAACAGTCATCGAAGCGGTGACAATAAGAGTGTAGGGAATCAACATGCCAGAAATGGTAACCACTTCAGTGGTAATCATGGCCAAAACAATAAGAATGGTCATTTCAAAAAGAGGAGATTCAATAATGATGGAAAGACGTCAGCATCAGCGCCTGTCATTAAGGAAGGAGAACGACCACCTATCATATGCTTCAAATGTGGAGGGGAGGGACGCATCAGTCCAAATTGCGTGATACCCTCCAAAGTATTTTACAATTGTGGAAGAAAAGGTCACCTGGCACGATTTTATTGTGCACCGAAGACAAGTCCAGTTGGGATGGAGGCATCAAAGGCCGTCCCAGACAAGACAAAACCGGTAGTTTAAGGGAGAACGCTTGTCGTGATCTCCCAAAAAATAAGGAACCCGAACGAGGTCATCGTGGGTAAACTTATCATAAACTCTAGCGAAGTATATACCTTATTTGATATCAGTTCTACCCATTCTTTTATTTCTCCTACTTGCGCTCAACGTTTAAATTTGACTCCAGAGAAATTAGACTTTGACTTATCTGTTGAAACTCCATTTGGAGAAACCTTCATTACATCCACTGTTTATAAGTCTTGTTTAGTTCAAATCGGTACCCTCACATTACCTGTCGATCTTATTTCATTAAAAATGCTTGCATTTGACGTAATTCTAGGGATTGATTGGTTAACTACTAATCATGCAAAAATTGATTATTTTCGTAAGGTTGTTAGCTTTCATATTCCTAACCAACCTATTATGCGAATTCAAGCAACCAAACTATTAAAATCAATCACTATCATCTCAAGCCATAAAGCTATTCGTTTATTGAAAAACGGATGTCAAGCTTTCTTAGCTTATGTCACGGATCTAAATAAAAATACGTCAGTTTTGAATGATATTTCTATTGTTAATGACTTTCCTGAAGTATTCCCTGAAGAACTTCCTGGCCTACCCCAGAGGGTGAAATTGAATTTTGTATCGACCTTGAACCTGGTACAAAACCTATTTCCAAAGCCCCATATCGAATGGCTCCTATTGAACTTCAAGAGTTAAAGACCCAACTGCAGGAATTGTTAGACATCGGTTTCATTCGTTCTAGTACTTCTCCTTGGGGTGCTCCTGTTCTATTCATGAAAAAAAAAGATGGGAGTATGCGACTTTGTATTGATTATCGAGAGTTGAACCATGTCACCATCAAAAATAAGTACCCATTGCCACGTATTGATGACCTGTTTGACCAGTTACAAGGAGCCAAATTCTTTTCAAAGATTGATCTTTGTTCCGGATATCACCAATTGAAGATTAGAACCGATGACATTCTAAAGACAGCTTTCAGAACTCGGTACGGGCATTATGAATTTCTAGTCATGTCTTTTGGATTGACTAATGCTCCTGCTGCCTTCATGGATATGATGAACCGAGTATTCAAGGAATATTTGAATCACTTTGTGGTCGTCTTTATTGATGACATCCTTATTTATTCCAAAAGCCATGAAGATCATGAGCAACACTTGAGGCTGATACTCCAAAAACTTTGTGAATATAAGCTTTATGCCAAGTTGAAGAAATGCGAGTTCTGGCTTGAGGAAGTAGCATTCCTTGGGCACGTCAAGTCATGGAATATCTGTTGACCCAGCGAAGCTATTCAAAGCTGAGAGCAGCCCAAATCAGTGACTGAAGTACGTAGCTTTCTCGGCTTAGCTGGTTATTTTCGGAGATTCGTGGAAGAATTTTCTCGAATCGCTACTCCATTAACTCAGCTGACTCGGAAAGATACAAAATTCGGTTGGAGCGAGGAATGTGAGAAGAGTTTTCAAGAACTCAAGAGGAGACTCATTTCAGCACCTGTTCTGACAATATCATCTGGCTCGGAGTGATTTGTCATCTACAGCGATGCTTCGGGCAAAGGGTTAGGTTGTGTTCTCATGCAAAATGGGAAAGTCATAGCATATGCCTCACGACAACTCAAAGAATATGAGAGGAATTATCCTACTCATGATCTAGAGTTGGCAGCAGTCGTATTTGTACTAAAGATTTGGAGGCATTACTTATATGGGGAGAAAGTGGAGATCTTTACGAATCATAAAAGCCTCAAATATTTCTTCACTCAAAAAGAACTCAACATACGACAGAGACGTTGGCTTGAACTATTGAAAGATTATGATCATACCATCCAATACCATCCTGGAAAAGCGAACGTGGTAGCTGACGCATTAAGTAGAAGATCATATGCAGGTATGAGTGCAAAAATTGTCAACGCAAAGGCCCATTTTGTATGTCTTGCAAAGGATGGAAATAGAGATAAAGACTCTAGGGACCCACGTGAAGATAATGAATATACGAGTTGAATCGGATTTAATCGATAAAGTTAAAACTGCTCAAGCTACAGACTCGGAGCTGATGAATATGAAGAAGAAGGTTCAAGAGGGCATTATTCTAGAAACAAGAATCGATGAAGAGAGGAAATCTCAACCCTCGATTTTATTGGCTCATTTGAAATCCTTGATCGAGTAGGAACTGTGGCCTATAGACTCGTATTACCGCCAAGTATGTCGCGTGTTCATAACGTTTTTCACGTATCGATGTTACGTAAATATGTGGATGACCTGAACCACATTATTAAATTAGAACCATACAAGATAGCTGAAGATTTAACGTGTGAGGAGATATGTGTTAAAATCTTGGATAAGAAGGATCGTATTCAACACTTAAAGGTTATACCTCAAGAGTTAAAATCTGAAATAAAATCAAGGTATCCTTACCTCTTCGACATACCAGGTACGTACCCTAATTTCGAGGGCGAAATTTCATAAGAAGGGGAGGTTGTAAGACCCCAACTTTTATGAATAAAGATGATTTTTCTATAATTATCATTTTTGAATAATATGGAATGAATTTGTTATAATGTTATAGTTGTGGATAGTATTTATAAATTCTGCAAAGTATGCAAGTTGTTAAATTATATTCGATTGGTCGGGGAATATTCGTTTTAGCAGGGAATATTCGTACAACGGCGCAATCATTTGTGGACCCCACAAAAGAATTATTGTCAGATTGAGAAAACGACAAAAATATTTTTATGAAAATAACGGCGAAAGTTTTACCGTTAATACTGTTGAACTACTTGGTAGTAAAAGTACAGTAATACGCGTGGTTGCATAGTAGCACACGGTATTGATTATTGATGCTTACGTGAGAAGTCACTCAGTTATACTCAATTATTCCTGGGAACGACCTGGTTGTTAAATATTGTGAGCTATAATATTAATGATGAATAAATTTGTGTTGATTAAAGATGAATTTTATAGTTCCATTGTGTTGGGATTATTAGTGTTAGTAGAAATCGACATCTATTCCGATGATAATTGATGTTTGAGGGTTATATTGATAAATCGAGAAATTTATTGGATAAATGAATAATTAATTGCTACTAATTCACATGCTTATATAACTAGTTGTTCACATGTGTGTACTATTGAATCACATTCTTATAATATTAGGGGAGTTGTTGTAAGATTGATAATACTTGCATGATTAAATTAAAGATGGAGGTATTATACCGTAATTCATATTTTCACATGATTATAACTATTGATTCACATGATTGAACTATTAATTCACATTATTTACTATTAGGGGAGGTGGTGCAAGTTTGATAATACTTGCAGGACTAAATTAAAAATGAAAGAAAAGTTGGAGGTATTATACTGTAATTTTTCAAGCCCCAAAACGTGCAATTATCGAAACTATATTTTTCTATAAATAGAAGCTCATTCTTCCTTCATTTCTCACCAATTCACTAAAGCTATAGAGCAATTATTATAGAGAAATTATAAAGAGAAGCTATAGAGAGAAAATCTATAGAAGAAGAGAAGTCTGCTACCTCACTATTTCAGTATCCAGTTTCTTCTGAGGTAAGGGGTATTATTCCTTTTGTATTCATGAAGAGAACTTTTATTATTTCATTCTTTATTATTCTGTTGGAATAACCTGTATACGCGGGCTACCCTATACTTGGTGAAATTCTTCTGTTATTCCATTCTTTATTGTTCTGTTGGAATATCCTGTCTGTGCATTTTACGCCGGACCTGGTTCCGTATTTATTATTCTATTGGAATATCATGTCTGTGCGTTTTATGCCAGACCTATTTCCGTCTTTATTATTCTGTTGGAATATCTTGTCTGTGCGTTTTACGCCGGACCTGGTTCCGTCTTTATTATTCTGTTGGAATAACCTGCCTGTGCGGTCTATCGTATGCCTGGTGATTTCTTTTGTTATTCCATTCTTTATTATACTCAGTTGGTTAAAGTTTTGACTTCTATACTCCATGAAATTAGTGGAATATCCTTGATATTTGCGCTTCATCCAGTATCTTTTCATGGAAATATTCTTCTGAGCATTCTTGAATTTTAGTCTGCAAAGAAGTATCATGTTGACAATTTGGACGTTATTAGTTCTTGGTTAAATTAGTTCTTGAACTTGTTTTATTGAATTCTTATATCATTGTCATCATCCTCATGTTTATATTATGTTGAAAGTCATCTGTGGCCTGTAGTGCATAGATGGACTTGGTATGATTATGATCAGGGATTATTCGGTGTAATCATGATCGTAATGTTACAAATGATGTGGTAAAAGTCCTCATTGGCCCGTAGTGCATTGATGGACAGTTGTTGGCATGATCATGACCATTGATGAATACACGAATATCCTTGGCACGTAGTGCATGGATAATTTGTGGTCATAACCCTAATGAATATCCTTGGCCGTAGTGCAGTGATGATGTGGATTATTTATTAAGCTAAGTCTCAGCGATAAAAAGTGATGAAAAACATTTTTAAATCATAAAAGATAGTAGATTTTATTCTCTACTTGACTCTTTTAAGGAATTGCTTGTTCCTTTGCAGTTAAACTTGATGTCTATTGTATTTTATCAGTTTAACATTGTTGAAGGCTAATGATAATTTATCCTGCATTATCTTAGTCATTATATTTCTTACTGGGCTAGTTGAGCTCACACTTTCTTTCACTGTTCTCTTCAGGAAATGAGAATATAGCTAGAACGAGTCAGGAAACGGAGTGACGGTCCAGATGATAGTATTAGTAGTCCTCCCTATTCTGTGAAATAGTATGATAATAAATGTATTGAGGACTTATTTTGAGTTTTTGTACTGTCTAGAAGACAATGATTGTATTAAAACTCACAGCTCATGTTGTATATTTAAGTTTGTGTCTGAATTTTGTACCATGTATTTGACGGCTCAGAATAGGTGATGTATACCTATTTTGGGAGCGTCACATAAATATTATTGGAACTCTTGGAGTGATTCCAAAGACAATGGATTATTTAAAGAAAGAATTTGAAATGAAAAATTTGGGAAAAACAAATTTTTGTCTCGGCCTGCAGATAGAGCATTTAGCAGATGAAAATCTTATTCATCAGTCAACTTACACATAAAAGGTTCTTAAAAGATTTTATATGGATAAAGAACATCCATTGAGTATCCCAATGGTTGTTAGATCACTTCATGTGAAAAATGATCCTCTTAGACCTCGTGAGGATAATAAAGAATTATTTGGTCCTGAAGTACCACACATCAGTGCAATTGGTGTGTTAATGTATCTTGTTAATAATACACGACCTGATATAGCATTCTCTGTGAATTTGTTAGCAAGATATAGCTCTTCTCCTACCCGGAGACATTAGAATGGGGTTAAACATATTTTTCGTTACCTACGAGGAACTATGAATATGGGCTTATTTTATTCAAATAATGATCATAATCATAAATTAGTTAGATATGCTGATGCAGGATATTTATCTAATCCACATAAAGGTCGATCTTAAATAGGTTATCTCTTTATGTATGGTGATACTTCTATATCATGGAGATCTACAAAGCAAACATTAGTTGCCACTTCATCTAATCATGCTGAAATACTTGCAATCCATGAAGCAAGTCGAGAATGCTCAATTAAAAAGAGGATACATCAAAGGAGATAGAACAAAGCACATCTCACCGAAATTCTACAAGTAACTCCAACTATTCTGTATGAAGACAATGTTGCATGTATAGTTCAATCAAAAGGAGGATACATCAAATGAGATAGAACAAAGCACATCTCACTGAAATTCTTTTACACATGATCTTGAAAAGTGTGGTGACATTGATGTTTAGCAAATTCGCTCAAAAGATAATCTAGCAGATTTGTTCACCAAAGCATTACCAACTGCAACTTTTGAAGGATTGCGTCGCAATATTGGAATGCGATAGCTGAAGGACTTAAGAATACATTCATGAGGAGGAGGTTGCTCTCTTTTTTTCTTAACCAATGTTTTTTTCTCATTGGGTTTTTTATTGTAAGGTTTTTAATGAGGCAGCTTTCAATGTGTATTGCTGCACAATAGACATACAAGGGGGAGTGTTATAAAATTATAATATATATGGATGTCTAGATTCATTTTTCCTATCTTTAATTGTAATGATTTTGAAACTCCCATGTCCCTTAAGTTTTGAAACTCATGACCTTTGAGTTTTGAAACCCCCAAGTATTGATGTTCATATATCTATAAATAATAACATTGTAAAGAGAATGGTTGAGATACATGAAAATACAATGAGAATGCTCTCTTTCTTCTAATCATCTTTGTTCTTAATTTTAATAATCTTTTATAATACAAATAAAACTCTTTGAAAAATGAGTATAATCGAACACATTCAAGGGACCAGGATACTCTCCATTTCAAATGAAATAGTCTCCATTCTTTATATATTTTTCATCATCATCTCTTTCTCTCATCATCATAATGTCATATTTTAACACATTTTAAATCTGGACCAAATAGACTCTCCATTTGAAATAGAAAGGATCCTAATTCATATTGAAGACACTAGAGATACCTAAATTAATCTATTTATTCGGCTAATAACATGTGTAACGGTAACGTTTACACCTCTAAATACAAAAAATAATACTCTGCGTCTCAAACATTGCATATATGAATTAAATAAATTATGTTTAAAATATTTTTTTATTACAAAAACAAAATTTTCATTTAAACTTCCAAGCACCCCTAACATAACCAAACACACTATGAAAGTATACCCAACTTTTGGCAATTAACAAGGGGCCCTTGCTCCAATTCAAAAATGCAAACAAATACCAAACAGCTAACATTTTAGACACTAATATATATAGACTGATCAAGTACTTGAAAAAACGTTTGAATTCTTATTAACATTTCCATCACTACACCAAAAGTTCGGATTTGTCCAAGATTAGTTGTTAATCTACCCTGCAAACATCAAGTGGTCAAAAAGTGACAAAAAGAGGCCACCACGTGTATACCCATTAACATGGACTAACAGCTACATGCATAATCAAGTTGAATGCTCTTTATATTTTCGCGGATTGTGTCCAATTTTGATCCCAATGTAGAAATCTCCTGCTCCTTCATCTCCTTCATTGATGCAACTGCCACAAGTTTTTCTGAGAACTCTCTAATCTTCAGTTGGATTTTGTCGATCTCTTTCTCAAATTCAGCTTTCTCGAGATTACTCTTCGTGATTTCATTCTCAACGTTTTTGTACTCCAATTGAAGCTCACGCTCCCTGTCTTTCTTCAACAGCAAGTCGTTTAAACGATTTCGAACTGCCTCAACATCAAATCCATGTAATTCCAAGTCAGCAAGAATTTCCAAACTTCTTTCGATACTGCTGCTGGGATCAGAGAATCGCAACTTTGACGTCCTTTCCATCAAATTGGAAAATGTTACCATATGAGCTATTGCAAATCCTTCACGAAAATACTCCTTACAATTTACCAAAGGAGAAAAATGTGGCTTCTGTGGTATCTTGTGAAATATTTCCATAGATTCAATAGTTTTCCAAATTGGAGAGCACTTCACGAAAGGTAAGCTCTGATTGTTATCCACACTATCACTGAGAACAATTATAGCAGAAGGTGTTCCAAGTTCACCTTCTCTATCACTAGCCTCGGAACATTGTTTGAGATTCCAAGCTAGCATGGCTCCTGAATCTAATAATAAAGTAATACAATAATTAAATAGCACAAGAGATCTTGATTATGAAGACAAAAGCGCTTAAAAAATAAGCTTACCTGAATCATTTGTAATTGTTTTCTGATGTGTAGAGGAGTCCATGCTATCATTGGTAGCAATTGCAGAAGAAAGTATTTCATTTTCGTTTTTTTTATCAATTGCCTTGGCACTTTGGCCAAGACTCACAACAGGTGAAGCTCCTGAAAATAAAATATAAAAAACAAAGTCGAAGAGAGAATAGTTTTGATAACAAAATACACCAGATAAAAATCTGAAATCCAAGATTATGCATACATAGGTCATGCATAAATTGTTTGGGACTGGTACCTTTAAACCACGTCAATAGAGGTTGATCATCATCATTCATATCAGTGAAAATTCCATCAACCAATATTTCGTCATTTTTCTCAGAAAACATTTCATTACTTTCAGATGTTTTTCCTCTGGATACATCTTGACAATCTGCAATATGCAGCAATATTTTTATCACAGAAAACAGAGACAAGTTAACTCAAAGACGGACTTTTTTTTCAAGGGAACAACAGTGGGAAACTGGGGACTCTTTCTTCAATTGGACGCCTTAATTCTGATCTCGCACACGTGGAACTGGCAGTCCAAAATTCTCGCTCATATTTTCATCTTTCAATACCAATCCATGCGTGAAAGAAGAAATTATTCTTTAAGGAGTGAATGTTAAATGAAAAGCTAATGGTCAGTTTGATTGCCATGAATGCTAGGACCCAAACTGATTATACTAGGAGTAATTACAAAATGCCAGATTTCATCCCCTCAACAACTTGCATCAAGTTAAAAGCACAAAAACCAATCATCCACCAAAAACAGTAATGCCAATGCAAATACCAAGCTGAATATTCCCTTATAAATATCACTTATACAACAAATTCCAACACATACCTTGAATTTCACACTCACTGTCCACAGTTGTGCTCCTTTGTCCTTGTCCATCTGACACAGATTTCTTGAGTCGCTTAACTCTTTTTCTTGCAACCTTTTCATTTGCCTGGTTATCATTCTCAGCTAGGGGAATGTCTCTTATGCTAAGTATGTCATTATACCTATGAAGACCCCTCAAAAGCTTCTTATCAGCTATAATAAACTTCACAGAGTCATTGCTAGACGGCTGAAATTGATCTTCATTAGGCTTATCATCAGTTGTCATTCGCTTCAGATGTTCCATCCCAGCATTTAATTCAACCTTATTCATTACACAATCTTTTACAACCATTTCCCTTGACGCACATTCAGCTGTGATGCTTCCATCACCTACAAAAAATTCTTATATTTATATTTCAGACTAAGAAAATCTATGAAATGCAGATTCAAATTATTATATTCTACACTGAACCTATTTGTTTCTCAGGAAATAATTTTGGTAGTCTTCCCCTCTTTTTCTTCTTATTCCTGTGTGTATCGGATGATCCATTAATCTCCTAGAAGAGAAAGAACAAACATCAGCAACAGAAAAAAGAACAGATACTCCTATAGGCTATTGGGGAAGATCGTTAAAGTTACTTCATAATTTATGGTTCTTTCAGGTTTACAAACAGAGAAAATATAAGGTGAACTGATGTTTGTAAGCTGCAGTGGAAAAAGTAAAAGGAAAAATCTTTATAAGAAATTAATCAAATTATTGATAACAACTGTTTAATGCCGAAATTTCCTGTAATGCTAAACAAACTCAAAACCATATTAGAATTATATGTTATCAGAAATGATTGTGTAAAAAGTAATCCTCTCTCAAAATTATTGAAACCATTTCTTTCTTGTATCCTTTTGACTTCTTACTGTTTTACCTCTAGTTGGCAAAAGGGTGCGCTAGTCTTATTGAAAACTAAAGCAAGAAGGGTGTTACTTCTCTACTCTGATCGGTTGGCCCATTGAGCTTCTCTTTTTCAACCATTAGGGCCTGTATGCGAGCTTTAATTTTGAGGCAGGTAAGGGATGGGAAGTGAAAGTTCTTTTTCAAAGAACTTTTCATTCCCATCCCTTCTACTACAACAAAATGAGGGGCACAAGTGTGTAGAGAGACTGAGAGTGCGATTAGATTTTCAATTCCGAGTACTCCCTATTTAGCCCCATAGAGTATTCTCCATCAAGAATCTATTACCACTTTACCAGTGGATCAGCAATACTAGGTGATTGTGGAAATGAAGAGAAGAAGCTGAAAGGCATGCAGCTCTTATATTTTCTTTAATTTTTAAATACGCAAGTTTAATTTTTTTATACAAGTGTGGTAAGTTGTTACCATTCTGTGACTTCTGTCTCATATTATTTATATTAGTGCATATTTTCTAAGCAATATTTTTTTTACATTTATTTCAATGTAAGAACTCAGAAGCCTCTTTCCTTTTTTTTTCTTTATATTCCTTTGTCAAGGGGAAATTACTATTGGCAAAGGAAAATTAGATTTACCAAAGCAATGAACCAGCTTCTTTCTCTGTTTCCTGGGAATATGTAAGCTTTGGCCCTAGTGTGGAGTTGGATCACTACAGCCTTGAGAAAACTTTTAAGATCTCAGAGAAAAAAAATCAACTAATGGAGTTACTTTTGGCTATACTGCTTCCATTTGTATTTTCTTAAAGCATAGTCTTGTGATCTTATCCGTGCAAGTGTCTAACTCATAGCACTTGCATCAGTGACCTGTATTTCAGGGTCTGCTATATGTTGCTCCTGATCTTTCATGAGCTTCGAAGGTGCCTTGCCAGGGGTCTCACAAGGATTTTCAGATGGTGCACCCTTCACTTCTTTGATAGACATTTCAAATTCTTCTGCAATACATTCTTTCTCAATAATTTCTTCGACATTGTCTTCCATAGAAATACCCTTCTTACCTGTACAAATATCCAATTTTGTATTAAGTAACAATATTAAGTGGAATTTTATTTATTAAATAAACACATACCTTTAGCTGAATCACAGTATCTTCCGGCTTGTGGTTTTCTTGGCTTTCTCTTCTGTCTGCTCCATTTTATTGACTTATCGCATAGCGTAGCAACTTGTTTAGTCTCCTGCATGATTTGTAAATCAATATTTTCACATTTAACAATAGCCTATGATGGAAAAAAAATGGATGGTAAAAAGCAGGATCGCGGAATTCAATAACTTCACAAATTTAAGAAAATAAGACGTCAATCATTGTTCAACTATTAAATGAGACTGATAAAACCAACAAATAACTGAGACAAACAGAACCAGTTCCACCAGGCATCAAATACACTTGTAAATGCAATACCGAACTTAAAATTCACTGATTGAACTAGTATTGAGAGAATATCCATCGCCTGAAATTTGCAAGGGAAATCACAAAAGCTTCAATCTATCTGTATTATATTTGTCTACCTTACATAGCTAACTTCCCCAAATATCATTCCAAATCTCATATCCAGTCAATGAACTTCAGATTAACAACTCAATTATTACATATGAAGTGTTCTTTCACATCATTTACCAATTATAACTCTACGTATTCCTGAGTTCTTATGAAACAAATCTTTGAAATCATGAGATAAATAGTAATTCCTATATATTGACTCAAAAATTTATGAAATAGATTAAGAAAGCAATCTACCCTTCAAAAGCAAGTCGTCCCTTCTTGGGTTCTCAAACCAAAGAATCTTTTGAATGAATCTTAAATTCTAGAGCCTCTTAATTCAAATTCACGGTAAATATGGGTAAGAAAGTGTGATTCGATGCTTTGCTAGTGGCAAAAATACTGCCAACATATAATACAAAATAGTAAAAAATCTATATTTTAAAACTGCAACAGAACAATCATGCACACTTGTTAACTGCAGGTTGAACCGAAGGGGAATGGGGATGGTGAGCAAAAAATACATAAGGTAACGATCAGAAATAAAATAGCAAGAAACCTGCATCAACATAACCACTGACCAAGGGAAATTAAAATAAATGTAAGACTTGTACCTGCGAAGCAATGATCCACTTGCCATCAGTCCAGTCCATGCGAGGCCTTAAGTCCGAGTGATAGAATTCCTTCTCCTCTTTTGCATGTTTAACAAGGACAACATACCTCCCATCTTCAAGATGTCTATTAATCACTCCACTCCACCAGCAAAAATCATAGTATGCTTCCACTTCATCCATTAACACAAACTCCTTATCCTCTAAACAAGGGGGTGAAGGTCGGATTTGGAGAGAATCTACATTTACTTTTCGATTTACAGGTTTTTTGCCAACTCCAGAGCATCGGTAATCTACCAAGAAATTATTTTTTCACTTACTCGTAAGATAGTTCCAAGGTACCATCCAATATGGATCTCTTTTTTCTGTAAAGAAACTTCTACTGCTGCTCCTCTGTAAAAAGTCGTCCCAATCACGCTCTGTGAATTTTTTTCAGAAAACTGGAGAAACACAAGAACATCAGTCTTAAGGATTGAAACAAATGTCAATAACATACTGAACTTGATCCACTTTATTATAATTTGAGATGAAATAAAGCAAAACTGGGAGGTGTAGCCGTGTAGGAACAAAATTAAATCAAGTGCAGCACATAAATTCAATATTACAAAAAATGGATCAGTGTTGTCACATGATATCGTTAGAAGTTAGAACTAGACCAGAAAGAAGACGAAGTATGAACACCTTACACCGTGGTTCAAAGTATCGACCGATAGTGGTACATATCGGTCAATACGTATTGGATACGTATCGGTACAGGCTTATACATAAAGGTATCAGCACATATTGGTATGTGAAAAGATATTAAAAGAATTTATAACTTTGCATCAAGAAAATGGTAACAAGTTCGACAATTATGTATCATATTAATATTACTTATATAATGTTGTATGTATTAATGACTACTTTGAATGTACTTGGTTCATTATTTTACTTTTTATTATCTTTTATCTTTTAGTATTCTTTTTAAATCTCTCAAGAAGTATATAGCTTTTTACTGCGTCTCGCCGGATGATGATAATGCTGGATTTTTGCTATAAAAATCCTATTTACCTATTTATTTAATGTTTATTTATTTATGTTAAACATTGATTTATTAATAAAAGTACATCATTCATCATTCATTAAATGATCGTTTAGTTTGTTTATATATATCTCCATATTATATATGTTATGGTTTTTGTGTATAAATAAATGTTATACATAGAAGATATAAATCATACACAGAAATGTAAATCATATGTAATATATAAATAAAGAAATAATAGTTTATAACCTTAAGATGATTTAGAGATATTATCATGTAGGTTATAATACTTTACTAGAGATAATTTATCTTGATCATGGAAGTTGGACTTCTAATTAAAGTTCTAGCGCATTAACGGTGTGTATTAAACGGATCATGTGATAATATTTTATTTATAAAATATTTTCACATAAATACTAATTTGTAAAATTTCTTAATTTTGAAATAATAGTGAACTTAACATTGTTATATATATATATATATATATAGGGACCGGATCTGGTCCGGGAGTCCGGATTTTAACAAAATCCGGACCTTTTTTTTCTTTTTTTTTTTGCCTTTTTTTTTTGAACTAACTAAAAAAAAAAAAAAATTTATGGAATTGAAATTTTTCCATAATACAGTGTTTTGGGCGTGATTTGGATGCCTATACCAAAACATTTCTGTACAGTCTGGGCAGACTGTACATACATTGGTTGGTGTGGGTGTTAAAAACACACCCAAAACAGTGTATTATGGAAAAATTTCAGTTCCATAAATTTTTTTTTTTTTTAGTTGTTTCAAAAAAAAAGCAAAAAAAAAAAAAAATGGTCCGGATTTTGGGTCCTGTCCGGACTCCCGGACAGGATCCATTCTGTATATATATATATATATATATATATATATATATATATATATATATATATATTAATTTTATATTCCAATGAGTGAGATTACATCGTGTTAATTATTATCTCGGAATGTCGATTAATGTATATAATTAATATTAAAAACATTATTATTGTCAAAACATCTATAAAAATTTTCATAAGATAATTTATCATTGATCATAGAATCATAGTCGAGTCTTTTAATATTTATTATAAAAAAGATTGATTTAATTGTTAAATCAATTTATGATCAAATAGAGATAAATTATAGACTTATGAAATTAATATTCTCTCTTTATGGACTTATGAAATCAATTTATGATCAAAATTTCGTATTCTCTCTTTCAGCCTAGGAAAAATAGAGTTAGGGATTTTTCCAGAAGAGTGAGACCACACTCCAGATTTAGCATAAAGTCATAGGAGGAAAAATCTTGAGGATATTTAAAACATGTTAATCCAACCAAACACTAGGTAAGGAATTCTCTCTTTAGATACATGGTATATATATTTGTTGTTTCATATAAAACCATAAAGATGATTTTGGTTTTATTTTAATATTTTTTTAAAACCTATTTTCGGGAAGAAAAAAATTCCCAACTAATACTGCATTAAAACTTGAGTGTCCAATACGTCTTCCGATACCACGACTTTGAACCCTGCCTGCACGTATGGTTTTCATTTGCATCACTTCCTGAAGTTCGACTACAAATCCTTAGAGCTTAATCTACAATTCTCTCCCTTGTCGATTCGCAACACATTGATCATAGTACCAACTATTAATCTGATAAATATCCTAACAACACTACCACATTAGTCATCTTTCTAAAATGTAAAGAAAATGTAACATAGACTGACCAAATAAGCGCAAAAGAAATAGTAGATTTCAAAAGACCAATGAAAACGCCATTATGTCAATAGGCACACTTCGACCGGAATACCAACTATTAATCTGATAATTCCCTAGCAACTCTAGCACATCGCGTTAAAACATAAAAACAAGTGGTTTACAATTATGGAAACACCCACTTACAAGTATGCAAATCTGTTTCAGGGGTGCTTCAGTAATAGCTATTCTAGGACTTTTGATCAATTTTTAGAACCCAGAAGGTTTATAATTGTGATTAGTGATAGGTCTGAGTGAGAGTAAGGATTTGAGGCTAGTTTTAGCATGATAAAGGGAATGTCCAAGAATTTCATGGCTACTGCAGACAGACAGTAGCAGAGCATATCAATGTTGCTAGTTGAACGTTTACCAATACACTAAACAATTTTCCAAATATGGTAAAGTTTTTTTTAAAAAAGGAAAAGAAAGCATCGATACTTGCAACTAATCTTGGTATCCCAGGCACACATTCATCACTTGAAGTAGGACCACTATATGACGGAAAGTACCTAACATATACATATACACACACATAATATAACATGCGGCTTTCAGAAATTCTGAATTAAGTTATCAAAAAGGACTTCCCTACAAATGCTACAAAATCAAATATAGAGCAAGCCATTTCCTCATGACATCAACAAAAGCATTCATGCAATCAAAGAATAAAATTACATACAACTTAACATATCAGGAAAAAAAAATTGAAGAAAAAACCATGAAAGAATAAATCAGATGCGATTGTTAAGAAGATTCTCTACGACTAGTAAACCCAAAAATTACATACAAAAATTTCCACTAAATCAATTAGACTACAATTTCACTCTATTTTTCTTCCTTCCTGGAAAACAAATAATTTGTACTCAAAACTGAAGTTGAGCAGTAGTTAAATAGCTCAAAAGAAATATTTTGGCATTTGTATTTATTAACTTGAGTTTAACTCTCCCAGCCCCCTTTTTGTCTTGTTTAAAATAAATTTATTAAAATCTAGGATCCAGTTAATTATAGAATTTTCAATTGAAACAACATTTACTGCACGCTACTCAGCAAAAAGGAAACAGCACTCAACAAATGATATATATTGTTCACTAACAAATTACACAAAGAAAATAGTAACCAAAATAGCACTTCGATGAGCATACTAAGATATTAAGAAGATACTATTGATTAGGCCATAGTCACAACTTGTACAGTACTAAGTCCGTCCTGCAAAACTATGTCAATTTTTTAGTTTAATTGCAAAATTGCTCAGAATTATTTGTACAACTCTCCTGAAAATGATTGGCTATTGTCTTGCAAACATGGACACTAAAAAATGCAATTATTCTGAGACTTTTTTGCAATCATGCAACACAAAAATAATCTTATTTCAACAAGTGAAAGTGTTAATAACACAATCTTCTCTCACACTAGATAAGATGTGTTAGTGGGTCACGCACTCAGCATGAGAAGTGAACCTGTTAAACTGATAATTTCCTTGTAAAAACAGCATTCAAACAGCACAAGCACCGAACTTATTTTGGGATCCAAAACGAGTTAATTGACTTTTTGGTTATTGTATGGTCGATTTTCATTGTGGTTACCGGATTTTTTTTTGTTACAAACGCATTACTATACTCGAAAAAACTTACAAAATAGTCATTACTTATGATTCCGTCTAAAAAAGTGACGGGAAGTACTGAGTAAACTAACGGTTGGCAGAAGTTAATGGCATGGCAGGTGGCGTGAATCGGGTTAATTAATGTTTTGGTCATTGTATTAGGGGTCGCTTTTTATTTTAGTTACTGAAACTTTTTTTGTTACATTATCGTTATCGAAATATCAAAAATATTACAAATTAGTGATTTTATAATTTTTCGTCCAAGATATTAACGAAAAAGCTTACTTGGCAAACATTTGACATATAGATGTGGAATATTCTAATGAGGTAGCATGTGTGGGTCAACTTGTAGAAATAAAATAAAATGCTCACCTAGAAAAAAAGAAAAAAGATAAAGTCAGACTAATTATTTTAATACTCCATAATATTATAAGAATATAATTAAAGTTTAAAAAGAAAAGGAACATATTTAAAGAAACAAAAGCAATTAAAAATCAAAGTTCATCTTCCCTCCATTAAAAACGAACGGCCGACTTATCTACAAAATTGGTTTCTACACCTTATGTACATCTAGAGGTGGCAAACGGGCCGGGCGGGCCGAGACCGGGCAGGGCCAAAATGGCCCGAGTTTTGGCGGGCTGCTAAAGTGAGGCCCGTGGCCCGGGTTGGGCCGGCCCGCGGGCTTCTTCCTCTATTTTTTTTTTTTACAAAATCCTGCTACACCAAAAATAGTAATAATAATAAATATTAAAAATAATAAAATAATTTATAATAAACAATAATTCTAATTATCTACATTAACTACATATCTCAATCAATTAAAATTAGAAATTAGAAAGCCGAAAAGAGAATAAAATAACAGGCTGCACTCACTGTGATCAGTCATTCACGCCACATGCCCACATCACATATAATAGCATGCAGTCTCTCTTGGAATTCATGATAAAAGAGACACAACCATGCACCGGCCAATTAGTAAGTTCAGTACTGATGAAAAACAAAGAGAGATATATAATGATGAAAAAGTAACTTAAATTAATTACAAGGACATTTCTCTCTATATATATATATATATATATGTATATATATATGTGCTGTATGCAGTATTAATTAATTCTATAACGTGGTTGCTAATTCTCGAGAAGCCACTAGTGACTTGTAAACATAGTTATCAAGGCGTTAAGTCGAGGCAAAGCGGAAGCCGGGAGCTTAAGCGCTTAGTCAACAAAGCGCCCGACTAGTCGTCCACAAGTCGACAAGTCGTTAACAATGTAAATTTTATACATATAAAATTATATATATTTAACATTTATATGAATATTTATATATTTATATTTCTGATGAAAAACATAGATGGCATTGAAAAAAGAAAACATTGCATTAATGATTAACCTATTTTTGAATTAATGGCATTGCTTTATATTTGTATATGAATATTTGAAAAGTGTTGGCTGCACTCGGACATATCATTTCCCATTTTAAAGCAATCTTTGAAACAAAAATAACTCCAATTATTAGGTAATTACCTTAAACAGCCAAAGTCAAAAATATTTACTTCTCATGTTATTAACTTCTCATATTAACTCTCTAAGTCTCTATTAAATTGGTATGAATATATATCAGATCCCATTTATTACTTCAATAGAAAGAATATAGAATAAACAAGTCCAATTAAATAATTAATAAATTTTTGAAATTTAATATAAATGAGTAGAATTTTTTTACATATACTAAACCAATAAACAACAGTCACTATTATAATTTATACATATACTAAACAAATAAACAACAGAGACTTAAGAAGTCATATTATATATTCAGCAACAAAGTCATGAGTCATGAGTCATGAGTCATGAGTCGACAAAGAGTTGTGAGTTAACACTTAACAAAGCAGAACAAAAATTTAGCACATGACGATTGACGACTGACTAGTGACTAAGCAGAATAGACAAGAAATAAAAAAAGAAAAAAAATGGGCAGCATGTCAACAAAGCCAGAAATAAAGAAAGAAAAAAATTGGGCAGCATGTCAACACACTCAACACAGTAGAATATATACCCAAAAAGAAAAATAAAAGGAAGAAAGAAAAAAGGTCGGCAGAACTCAGAAGAGAGAAGAACAGTAGAAGCAGAAGAACAGTAGAGAGGAAGAAGAGTAGAAGGAGAAGAAGAGTAGAAGAAGAAGAGTAAAAGAAGCATACCTGTAGAAGTGTAGATCGCGATTCGCAAGCTGCCGGAGTACGGGAGTAGTCGACGACGCCGATAATCTCTCTCCCTCTCAGACTTGTAATCCCTTTCTCCCTTTCTGTTGCTCCCTTTCTCCCTGCTTGTTGTGAATAGCGATCGATCTAACGATTGATTAGGTTTTAGCTGGGTTTTTTTTACCCAATTAACTTCGGGTCGAGTAAGTCGTCCAAGTCGCCTTGTAGTCGTCCAAGGCGTCGCCTTTTGCGGCTGAGCGCGCGACTTACTTACCTCCAACCAAGTCGTCCAAACGACTTCAAAAATTCTACCGCTCAGAAGACTAAGCGTCGCCTAGGCGACGACTTGATAACCATGCTTGTAAATTTCCAAAACCAACCTGTTATCAAATTGGGTGGTGGAGTATGCAATTGGAACTTGACGACGACCCATTGGAACTGTTTTCTCACCACAAATATTTTGACAGATCGGACATTAATAGATTTAGATATATGATATAAATCAATTAAGAAATTTCAAACTACAATTATTATTTACTATAACTATAATAGTTAAATACCGTATTAACATATGATATTTTTGTATAAAAATATATTTTTATATTGAAGATTGCATTAAAAATAAACAGTTGTTGTAGCTCAGTTATTTACTTACAAGTCTTGTGTTCAAGCCTCATAACCCACAAATAGCAACATTTTGTTAAAAAAAATAAAAGTCGCGGGACACGAGCCAGGGGCCGGGCCTTCACGGGCCGGGCCAAAAAGGCCCAAATTTTAATGGGCTAAAAAAATGCAGCCCAAAGCCCAGCCCGTGGAGGGCGGGCCGGCCCGGCCCGCGGGCCTGGGCCATCTTTGCCAGGTCTATGTACATCAACTCTTTCTCTCACATCAGCGCCTAGGGGGTCTAGGCGGAATTTTTTATTTTAAGCCAATTTTAATATTTTATCTTACATCTATCCAAACAAAACAATAATATAAAGCAAAACAACCTATGATAAAGATAATAAAGGCATTTGCTTAAAGTTCAAACACATATTTATATTAATGTCAAAGTTCAAACACAAACATGCAATTGTTCAAAGTTCAAACATATTTTTAACGTAATAATTTTATTCATAAACAAGATTGCTATTAAATAATAAAATTTAAAATTTCAAGAAAACTTAAGAAACTAAACATAAATTTAAGAATTATATTGAATTAAACTAAATATTACAAATGTATCATCATTTATATAATTTAAAGTTGGTACAAGTTCAAAAAATTACAACTATAATAAAATTATTCATTTTGACTAGATATGGTTCACTTGTTGTTGTGATTTGATATGCTACAATCTGTATTATGAATATGGTAAATCATTAGAAAAATAAAAATATCAATTTTTGGTTTGAGTAGTTATTAAAAAAAAAAAAACTCTCCACCTAGACCCCGCCTAATTTTCCAGAGGGATTTTTTTGCCTCCTTGGGCCTAGATAAGGTGTCGGGGGCGTAGAACTTAGGCGGGGCCGCCAAGGGGGACCTAGGCGGGGATTTTTAGAACATTGAAATTGACAATGGCGACAAAGCTACTTGTTTGATCACTTCGAAATGAGAGTGAAATAGTTTCTATTAAACTGAATTTTGCATTAGTAGGCAGATCTGAGGGGGTTTATTGGGCCGATTTTCTATTTTATTTTGCAATTTGTTTTGGTGTTTAGAAGGTTCCAAATTAAATATAATTTTGGAAATTTATGAATTTAAATTAGCTATGATGTACTTTCTCTTCATACATGTAATATTTTATAATAAAATATTAAAATCACTAATCTGTAATATTTCTTGTACTACGAGAATGTAACAAAGTTTTAGTAATTAAAATGAAAATCGACCTCTAGTACAATGAACAAAACATAAATTAACTCGATCCACGTCACCTGCCACGTCATTAACACATGTCAACTGTTAGTTTACTCAGCACTTCTCCTCACTTTTTTGGACGGGATCATAAGTAATGACTATTGTGCAAGTTATTTCGAGTATAGTAATGCGTTTGTAACATAATGAAAATCGATCCCTAGTACAGTGATCAAAAAGTCAATAACCCGATCCAAAACAGTTGTTATTAACCAATGTAACCACAAATAATAGTAGCTAAACACCCCGTTTTGAAAAATTAGTATGCAAATTAAAAGACACTTCTTATGAGACAGAACGCCCCCAATAACCACATATCACCCAACAGCCATACATTAATACATACCCCAGAAAAAAACAACAGTTCAGATCATCACAAGAAACAATAAAATTAAGAAACTCAAAAATTATAAAACAATGAAATTAAAAATTGTTTAATTAGTTACTAGCCTTTGGTGAGTTCGGACACATCGCACCATTTTTGGTGCATTTGTGAGTTAAATGAGTTAGATTTGACAAGATTCTCGTGTACATTTTTGTGCATTTGGAAGGCAATTGATTTGTACCTTTCTCCTGCAAAATGATTGGATTTTGTCTTGCAAACTTGGACCTAGAAAAATTCAATTATTCCGAGTCCTTTTTGCAATCATACAGCACAATAATAATTCTTATTTCCAAAAGTATAATTACTAATTGTTAAATAACACTAGGTCTTCTCTCACATGTGTAAGTGGGTCCCACGTTCAACATGAGAAGAGAACTTGTTAAACTGATCAATTTCCTCATAAAAACAGTATTCAAACAGCAAAAGCACAAACCTCCTTCTAAGATCCAAACTGATTAACCACATGCACGCACAATAATAGTAGCTAAACACCCCATTTTGAAAATTAAGCATGCAAATTGAAAATGACACTGCTTATGAGACAGAACGCCCAAAATTACCACATATCACCCAACAGTCATACATCGATACATACCCACTAAACAATAACAGTTCAGATCATCACACAAAAAAACAATAAAATTAAGAAACTACCCAGAATAAACTTTACTAAGCACATTACGGACTCCCATTTTGGGATACTGGAAGAATTACAAGATAAAACACACAAACATCAAAAAAGGGACTCTATAAACCCCAATAAAAAAAATACAGAAAATAGCTGAAAGCAAAAAGGGAAAGAAACCCACAAACCTTCTTTTGGGGCTTTTCCCATTTCCCATCAACCCATTCCATATGAACCCGAAGCTCCGACCGACTGATCTCGATCTCGTCCGAAGGGTTCTCAAATGTTACCAGAAACTTCTCAGACCCCTCAAAAACTCTAGCCACCGCTCCAGTCCTCCATCCATCACGATGAAATGCATCAACAATGTCATTAACCTCGAAACAACCACCGGCATCCACCGGAAACGGCTGCAAAGGCCTGATGTACGAAACTTGGACCAGAGCAGTTAAGGGTTCTAAACCCTCTTCATCATCCTGCACCAAAGTTTCGTACTCAATCAAGCACTTGCCGAATTTTGGGCCTTCGATTATGGTGGCCACATACCATGCACCTTTGAAACCTTCTTCGCTGCTTACTTCAACTTTGAGCCTTTGGTAAAGCGGTGATCCGCCATTTTATTTGAATGGGGAAGATCGGTGGGTTTAGGGAAAATGTGGTTTTTTGGGTTTGGAGAAACTGATGCCATGTTTGTTTAGCATGATACCATTTGGCAAGTTGTTGGTTTTTAAAATTAGACTTAGAATTATTAGTGGATAACAAAATAATTTGAAATAATCAGTATAATCACATATTATAATCCCACCACGATTAAATTTTTTCAATAAATCTTGGCAGAAACACCATATTTTATCTTTTATATATATATCTAAATTACATCTAAAATACTATATTTTATAAAAATTTATATAAAAATAAATATTATATATATTTTGGAGTCAAACAAAAAAATTAAAAATTAAAAATTAAAAATGTTCAATATTTCAGTCCAATAAATATGTCATGTAGAAGGATTCAAATTTTTTTAGACAAAGTTAATCTTTACATTTTTTTAATATTTGTATTTAACCACCTATCATTTAAGCATGCTCGATTAATAATCATGTGTAATAATTTCATATGCGAAAAACGCACTCAAATTTAAATTTCTTTAAATGGCAATTGAACTAATTAAGATTATTAATAATTTCATAGTACGTTAAAATATACATATTACTCTTTTAAAAAATTTTATTTTACTAATTTTATCAACTTATTTCAACAAATTATGTAAGGTAACATATTTAAAAACAGGAACAGTAATATCTTTACTTTAGTCCAACACAAAATAAAAAAAATAAAAAATAAGAACCGAGCTTGCTAATTTTAAAAATTTCTGATTTCACTAATCTTACCAACTTATTTAAAAATTAAAAAATTATGAAACAATGTGAACTCGCCAACTTATTTTAACAATATTTAAAAGTTTATAATTAATTATTCATCATTTTATGATGTATAAACAAGTTTAAAATATGTTATTATTAGTAAGGGTATAATAGTCCAAACTGTATTTTTTTATCCAATCCTCTAATTAATCTTCGAAAAAACAAACATAACAAGTGATTATTTCAAGTTATCTCATGAATAATCTCATAAAAAATAAACATGTGAGTAGGAATGTTTAATACTAGGATTAATAGTATTGGGTGTGATGCCCAAAATAGGTATACACAACTCACTTTGGGTCGCCAAATACATGGTACAGAATCTAAATACAAACTTTCTATTTATAAATATTATATTATCGTGCAAATACGACAAAACATAAGCTATGAGTTTTAATACAAATATTGTCTTGTAGACAATATTCAAACTCAAATAAAGTCTTTATTACAATTATTGTCACATTTTTTTACAAAATAGTGAGTATTACTATAATAACCATCTTGGAGCATTACTCTACTCCCCGATTAGTCCCAGCTATCTGAGAAGAACAATGGAATCAAAAGAAAAAGGGTGAGCTTAATTAGCACAGTAAAGAATATTATGACTAAGATAATGAAGAACAAATTATCCTTAGTCCTCAACAGTGAAAAATCTGATAGAATACAATAGACAACAAGTTTTAGATCAACAACTGCTACGGAACAAAAAATCCATTAGAAGAGTCAAGTAGAGCATGATGTCTACTATCTTCTATGATTTAAAAGTCCATCATCAATATTTTATCCATGCAACACCAATCAATAAATATTTCAAATCAACGAATTATTCATGACAACAAGTTTTAGATCAACAATTACTGCGGAACAAACAATCCATTAGAAGAATCAAGTAGAGCATGATGTCTACTATCTTCTATGATTTAAAAGTCCATCATCAATATTTTATCCATGCAGTACCAATCAATAAATATTTCAAATCAATGAATTATTCATGCACTACGGGCTAATGATATTCGTTTGTATCACCAGTGGTCATGATCATGCCAAACACCTGTCCATTTATGCACTACGGCCAAAAGAGAACTTTTACCACAAACCTTTATCTGTAACATTAAAGGTCATGATTATACCAATACACAATTTCTGGTCAGAATCATATCAATCAACAGATCATCTTTGCACTACGGGTCAAAGATGACTTTCACCACAATATAAGGATGAAGATGATGAGAATGATATAAAGAATGAATCAAGTGAGATTAAGGATAAATATTAGAGATTTAAAATTTAATTTATTCAGAGTTCAAGAAAGTCCAAATTGTCAACATGATCACCAATTGTGGAGTAAAATTCAAGAATGATATTCATGTGTCAAAAATAATTTAGACAGAAAAGAAACCAATTTTATCGTGAATAGTACTCTGAGTGAATAGTACCCCGAATGAAAATATTAAAATTTAATAAGAAAGTTCAGACCAATATTCCAGTGAAATGATATTAGATGAAGCGCAAATTATTAAGGATATTCTACTAATTTCAGGAATTTTCACCATTTAATAATAAGGTTATGGAAACAAACAATAATTTCGTACCATGATGGAGAAAATATAAAAGAAACGATATCCATTGACGAGTACAAAAGAAATAATATCTCATACGAGAATAAAAAAATATATGAAACTGCAAATAGATTTTCACCTGTCATTCGGTAATCCGCGTAGACAGATCTGATAGGAATACGTATGTGAATGATTATTCCTTTATTCGTATAATTTCATGATGAAGATGATGAAGTTAATGAATGAATATGAAAGCATGTCTGCATTGATAAAAGTTGTAAAGTCCTTAATGGATGATAGACAATATGGATAAGGACTTAGATTGATATGATCAAAATTGTTAGGTTGATCTGTGTTTAATGTTTATCATTCTGTAAATGAATGTATAGAAGAAAAGATCAAAGCAATTAGGTTGATCTATTTTGGAGTGTAATAGATAGGCATGTCTGATCGTAGAGCTCTACACAAGTCATTTAAGTCTGCCAAGAAAATAAAGAAGAATCGTAGACTGTCGAGCCAGTCGAGAGATTGCAGAAGCCAAGGCCGAATCGTAGAGTATCAAAGAAGTTGCTTCAGAATCATAGTCTGTCTTGAAAGCCACACTCAAAATCGTGGAATTGGTCCGAGTATCTGCCCAGCCAAGTCAAGAATCGTAGTTTGCACTCGGAAACGTAGAAGATTTCTGTTGAGCACCTGTCGAGCTAGAATCATAGACTTGACTCTGAATCGTAAAGTCTACACGTTGTCACCTATCAGAATCACAGTTTGTAGAACCAGAGCCAAAGTCGTAGTCAGCCAGATGCTTACAAAGGCAAGGCATAATCGTGGAGCAGTCTACGATTCTCTATAGAAGCAAACTTGAAGTATATGCATAGATCACTTTCTCTGGTAAGAACAGTCAAGTTTAAGAATGCAGTCTACTTGAATAATATTAAAAAGTATTTTCTAAATGATTTGCAAGCAAGTAGAAGATTAAAGCATTAACTCTATCAGCAAGGCTGATTAAGAAGTGAAAATCCATTAAGAAGAAATCTCTTACAAGTGCTAATCAGAAGACTGCGATCGTAGTGCTTGCCAAAGAGAAGAAGAGCCTGATAAAGGAAATACGAAGATAATGGTAAACCTGTCATAGAGTGACCAAAGGACAAATAAGAAGGATATAAGTGCTCAGCCTTACCATGGAGTATGATCAAGAGATCACAAGGCTGAAAGTTAAGAAAGCTGAACATGACAAGTAAAAAGGGATATGTAAATCGAAGTGTCAAAGTTGTCAATCAACTTGTTAGTTCTTGAAGCAAGGCAAGACAAACACGATCGTAGAATAGACTGTGAGAGTAAAGTACAAGATGGTAGAACGTTGAGCACTCTCAGAATCATAAAAGGTGTCAAGGTCAAATCACCCTACAATTTTCACAGACAAGCAATTGTAGATGGCATTCATCTGAATATTGAGATGTCTAAGCAAAGAAGAATAACATTTGAACGTTGTGAATCGAGGATCCTAATATATTTTCCAAACATCCATGATGTAAATCGAGGAAACAAGAGAAAAGGATGACTACCTATTAGCCTGCTGAAAGTAACGTCTATGAAGTGTTAGGTGATAAAGTAGACTGATATGTCAGGAAAGTTAAAAAAATGCTGTCACATCAACCCTGCATGTCTACAACAGTGCTCAAAAATGTCTAGAGTATTAAATGCTACAATGGATGCCTTCAACTGAAACATTTAAAAGGCTCCTTCACAAGCAAATAAGGCAGATTAAAAGGGAGCTCGTCAATTAAAGACTCCTAACGGCTATGTGTTAGTTCCCAGTAGGCACAATAGATCTAGAAGGGGGGTTGAATAGATCCTTAGAATTTCAAAATAGTTTTTCTCTATTAAGTTATATTACTCATTAGGTAGCTCATGACAAACATAAGAATCTTTTCAAGCACAGCGGAATAAGTAAAAGATCCCCTTCATTGATATAATCATAATCATACATACATTGTTCGTAGAGTTAGTTCAGTGGTAAGCAGTTAAAACATACATAGCAGTTATAGCAGTTAATGTATATAATGTAAATGACATAAAGTAAAAGACACAAGGGGTTTTAAGTGGTTCAGAGACTCAAGCTCCTAATCCACTCTTCTGCTTTCAACTAGCAGGATTTCCACTAAGAAAGGGCAGCACCCTGAATCACTAAGATTCCTTCAAGGCCAGCAGCCTTGGGACTTCAGTTCATTAAGAACTCTTCAAGGCCAGCAGCCTTGGAACTTCTCTAGTTCCCTAGGAACTCTTCAAGCCCAACAGGCTTGGGATCTTCATTTAGTCCATCTGGACAAGGACCCCTCCGGCCTTGACTTCTTATCGTTGAGTTGTTTATTTGTTTGTTGGAGTTGGTGCTGAGCTGCTAAGATGTCATTAGGCTCTAAAAATCTTGTGTACTTAGCAGCTTGGTGTGATCCTCTTGACTTTCAGCTTTAAGTCCGTACCACTTCTTCTTTAGTGCAGCTGATCTTCATTCTTTTCTGCTCATCTTCATCTGGTATCAGCTGTGCACCATCACCACCTGGGTTTGCTAAGTCTCTGTGCTTTTAGTAGACTTTGTCTAGCATTTAGCAATCCCTGAACCCTTCTTGAATACTTTGCAGACATGGTTCTGCACTTGTTCAGTTTCAGCTTTTGGTTCATTATGATTCGTAGAGTGGCTCTCTTGATCTTCATTGTACTCAGCCACTTTCCTGAATGTTATCTTCTTGGCCTTCTCGGCTCTCAGCTTGGCTGCCATCTTTAATGGCATTCTCATCTTAGTTGAGTGAAGCTTCTGGTCTGTTTAAGTCCTTCTTCAATGCTGCTTCACTTCCACCTATGTAGTCTCACTGTCACTGAGACTTGTTCTCTTAATCTCTGATGGAACTCGTAGAGTCAACTTATAGCATTCACCAACTCAACGATTCTGCAACTCCACAATCATCAGCAACTTTTGATCTTTGAGGCTCTGTTGATTTATATTGCTTCCCAATCTTCCCGTTGGAAAGTAGCCATCGAAAGATATTCAAATTTCCTCGCAGATCTCGAGTTATTTGGTGCAGACTGCAGATGTGACATGACTTTTTTTTTTTCTGACTTTCTGACACTGCAGTCTACTGTTTCACCTACTCCATCAGAGATGTCACTTTCATGTCTCAGGCAGGTTGACGACTTTATTTTCCCCTTCTGATTTCTTGATCAGAGGTTGTCCTTGCATCGATGCTCTCAAGCTTTGGTACAAATGCCAACCTTCAGATTGAACCAATGCCAATGCCTCAATCTTCAGTTGTTCGAACTTTACGATTCTGATGCATAACTCTCTGGACCAGATCATAGTGTCTTGTTAATTGTTGCTTCTTGACTTGTAGAATCAACGCTACGATCTTGAAGAGTGTTTACTAGATCTCCAATGTGGAACACTTCTTCCTTCTCTTGTGCAGTGCTTTATCACTTCTGTTTGTCTTGACTGTTCTCAGATACTGATGGTTTGACTTTTTGCTCTGGCCCCTTCTGGATAACAAGACACCTCAGATTTGTGGAGTGTCCAGCTCGCTTTCTCTTTGTGATCTCTCGTTCACTTATCATCAATGGACTGACCCAATGCTTAATCACTTTAGCCTTGTTATTCAGAGGCTGACCAGTATCTTTGTGTATACTCCATCAGTTTCTTCTTTATTTGGCAAATACTGCGATTCTGGTTACTTCCAAGATCGTTGTTATCTTTTCACTTGACAGCTACTGCATATATTGACTTTCCTTAGTCAACTATTGAAGCCTTCTTGTGATCACCTTGTGGAAGACTTCATTTTAAATGGCTTCACAACTCAATCTTAATGCTGATTGGGTTGGTGCTTAGATCTTTTGTTAGCTTGCATGACATTCGTTGAATACTCTCTGGTTTCCTTCAGGTGGAACGTATCTATGTAGTGCCAACCAGAGGCTTCATTCCTTTGGATATTCTGGGAGTGCTCATTCATTGAGAATCGTATTTGCTCTACGATTCTGCCTTGGTATTGTGAGCATATCTGCTGAGATCTTAGTTCTACAATCTACGATTCAGCTTTGGTTATGCAGACACTACGTCTTCGAGATCAGATCTTGACACTACTATTTCTGTCGTTGTGCTTGTTGTCTTCATCTGATCTTGCTCGACTACTATCTTTGCCTCAGGTATGATTAGTAGATTCTATGACTCTGAGTGTAATCTATGATTCTTGACTTAGCTTTGACATTGATAGACTCTACGACTCAGAGTGTAGTCTACGATTCTTGACTTGGCTTTGGCAGATGCTCGGTCGACTCGTGGGCAGGATGTCTCTACGATTCTGAGCATGACTTCCTCAGCAGACTACGCCCTTGAGGAAGTTTTCCTCGATACACTACGATCCTTCCTCGTCTCTCCTGGAAGTCTACGAACTCCGAGATCTACTATCTTGCAGACTACGATTATGCCTTGATAGCTCTCTAGTTTTCCTTGACTCTCCTTGTAGACTACGACTTCTGGTGCAGTGCTCGACGATCAGACAAGCCTATCTATTACATCATAAGATTAACCTAACATGTTTGATCTTTTTATATTTATAATCCTTGTACATCATTTCTTTTTAAGGACTTTACAAAGCTGTTTTGCTTGTGTAGGATTAACCTTACACATTTGCTCAATTCATTCTAAGTCCTTGTACATATGTCTCTATTATCTATCAAAGAACTTTACAGCTTTTCTCAATGCAAGCATACTTGCATTTTTATTCATATATCATAATCAAATCGTATGTAAATAGGAATATCATTCAAATGCTTATTCTTGACAATCTCCCCTTATTTGATTATGACAAAAACAATAAGTGCATATGCATGTTATGAATGAATCTTATATATAGTGAACAGCTGTATTTCTAAAATAGATAATCATGAATGTCATTTATAAAGATGTGGAATTTAATACACTGATATTTTATATCCTGGATCCAGAACATACCTAACTAGTTAGAGATGTACCTCTTTGGTTCCATGTATGCTTCCAGGATGTCTGTTGATCAGCTACTCATCTGTTTGATTTGTTTGCTCCTCCTTCTCCTCTTCTTCTGGCTCCCCCTCAGTCTTAGGCTCATCATCCTTTGGCTCCCCCTCAGAAGATGAACAATCTTCTTTTTCTGCTTTCTTCTTCTTTGTCTTCTTTTCTTGTTTGCTCCTGTGCTCTTTGCCTTTTCTAGATTACCACTTTTTCTTCCCTTTTATATGCTTCTTTTTCTCCCCCTTTTTGTCACTAATCATTTGAGAGAACTGTTCCATGTTGGACATAAGCTGCTCCATTAGATAAGAGGAGTTACCGACTTCAATCTTGAGTTCTTGTTGGCTTAACTCAAGTTGCATAGAGAAGGACTGATTCATGTTGTCAATCTTGTCAGAGAGGACTTTGAGTTTCTCTTCATTTGCCTCTTGTGCTCGTAGAGATTCAGCTTTCTGACCTTGTATGGCTTGCAGATAGATGTGATCTCTCTATTTGATTTTGAGAGATATATCAGCCATAGTTGCTTGGAGTCTATCTTGAACTGAATTATCTCCAGCTACTGTCACCATCTTTGCTTCTTCAGTGATAGACATTTTCTTGACCAACTCATCAGAATTCTTTAGTAGCTCCTGCTCTGTGGGAATTTGGTCATCTAGTTGGGCAGTCTCTTGTTGAATACTAGATTGAACTCTATGATTTTCATCCTTGGATAGATTTTGGATAGTGTTGACAATATGAGAAATCGTTGAGTACCAATCGATATTGGAAGATGAAGGGATGGTAGATATCTGAGCTTGGGCAGATGGAGGCTTCTCAATTTAAATTTGAACATCATCAAGGGTAGAGTAAACAGACTCTACGATTATTCCTTTGGCCATAGTCCTTCTGCCTTCAGTGTCCACTCTATGATCATAGGGAATATAGTGATTTCCAGCTTGTCTGTAGATCTTGTAGTGAGGCTTGTCATTGATCATCATGGGTGCAAACATCTTTACCCTTGGGAAGTTTTATGACACCAGCTCTAGATTTAGAAATTGAGAGTAACACCAGCTGAAATAACTCTCATCTTTCTCACTGTGAGCTTTCAGCCAAGGCATCCATGGAAATAACCACCTCATCAGAAGATCTTCAGAGTTGTATAGTATAGTTGTACAATCTAAATCCATATTTTTTCCAGTTATGGAGCACTTCATCTGTATTCATCCTTACAACTTGAAGTTGTTCATTTCCCTGATTTATCCATCTTGTTGGTGGTTCTTCTGGTGGCTCATCAAAGACTTCCACTACAATTCTTCTGGTAATTCTGGCTAGAGAGAACAGGGTAATATTCTGGTTCCTCTGATTCCTGAAGTGCAGAATCAGACTCTTTCCCTATTTCTTCCCATTTTGATCCAGAATCTTACTGACTTCCTTCATCAATGAACTCTTCTTAATGAATTTCATTTTTAGAACTTTCTTCAGAAGGATCTTCCTTGGATTCATCTGCTTCATTGCTAGTCCCATCTTCAGCATCTTCTTCATGTGATTCAGTTTCATCATCACTTAATTTAATAACAGCATTAGAGTGATCACTTCTCCTTTTGGAGGCAAATTGAGCTATCAATCGGTGGCTCCTTCTTCTTCTTGGAGGTTCAGCTATAGAAGAGTCATACTCTTCTTCCTCTTCAGACTCTAAAGCCTTTGAATCATCAGGCAAACTTTCTTGATTTTTAGCATTGATGGGGGCATGTCCTTCTTCTTCAGAATCATCTTCATTTATATCACCAGACAAGTTAGCTTGATGTTTAGCAACAAGTAGGGGCATGCATTTCCTGTTCTATCTCATCATCTTTTGATTCATAATGAGAGCTTATTTGAACATTTACACTTGGAGATTCAATTGGGTCATTTTATAGCTTTTCTTCATTGTCAGATTCTGCATTTTCTTCCATGAATGCTACCTCAACTTTATTGCTGGATTCGTTCTTTGGGGGCACATTGTTGGGGCTTTCAGTTACCTTTTCTTTACCTGTCTCTACTTTCTCGTCTTTTGAAGATAGGCTTTTTTGGGGAACTGGGGATATCCTATTCATCACCTTTGCTTTCTTTCTGGGTGGCCCTTGAAGTAATCTGTTACTTCTTCTCTTTGTGATTTTTGCAGTTGAGTTCTTTTCTTCCTCTTCTTGCAAATTATCAATTGAGAGACTTCTTGGTGGAGTCTCAATTTTCCTCACACCTTTGGATTTTCTTCTAGCTGGTGTGGTTTCTACTGGTATAGAGTTATCAGAGTTTTCTACCTCCTTTGCCTTCCTCTTCTTTGCAGATGATTTGCTGCTGCTTCCAGTTGTCAGCCTCCTATTTTCCTTAGGGTTCTTCTTCCAATTCACAAACAGTTGTGGAGACATTATTTTGTGCACATTCAGAGGTTCTCCCTCATTATCCTTGATCTTGCTTCCCATCTTCTTCTTCATTATTATGCTTAGTAATCTTCCATGGAACACTTTTGTAAGTGGTTTGTCTGTGGATTTCTTCAACTCAACTTTTACTATCCATTTGGAGATTTGATCGAACAGGATGATTACAAAGTTGATTTGCTTCTTTAGAACTATGGCAGACATAATTTTCAACTGTTGGTCGAGTATAGTGTCGTGTGCAGTGTCTTTGCACAATATACATTTTCCCACTATCTCAGCAAGGAACTCGAATTCCTCAGGAAATTCCTTCTTCTTTATATCCTTCAGACTAGGGTTTCTTTGATATCGCATTAGCCTCTTGCCTTCTTCAATGTCGTTTTCATCTAGATTTATCAGACCATGATTTGGAAACCCTAGAAATTGATTGATATCTGATGCCCTTATCTTCAGACTAGATCCTTTCACCTTAGTAGTCAGGAGCCCAGAGTTCGTTGAAGCATTTGAGTAGAATTGCTTTACTAGCTCTGTATAAACTGGAGTGTTGGCCTCCAGGCACTTAGAGAATCCAACTTCCTTTACAAGTTCAAGTATGTCTTTGAACTTTGTCTCTGATTCTTCAAACTTTGTAAAGCCGAGTTGAATTCCCGTTATAACTTTCCATTCTGCCATTTTAGGAGTTCAAGGTATATGGTATGTGGTTCGGAGAGATTTAGCTGAGTGTGTTTTGGGTTCTGGAAGTTTGATTGGTTTGGCCTTCGAAGAGAATTCTAGGGTTTGAAAATGGGAGGGAGAGAGGTTCAATGGATTTTGGTAACTGTTTGTAGATTTTTAATTTGTCTTTATGGCTATCCCTTCTTACACTGCATACGCTATGACATGTCAACTAGTTATTGGTTGCACGATGCCCAGTAACAAGCTGTAACTCCCCAGTAACTTGTCAGTTAGCTGTTTCTTTTAGAAGAGTGGACGTTTGATTGACGTGTATTGACCTTTGACCTCTTGAGTTCGTAGAGTAACATGATATGATAGCTATTGACTCTATGATTTCCTTTGTTAACTCAACGATCAATTCTCTGAAAGATGTTGCAGTGGATGATTTTGACATCTTTCCTTATGTTGAAACTGCATGGCTCAACCACTGATGTACCCCAAGCCAGTTTGGGTACTCAAATTCTGATATGCGTTTGCAAGATGTCTTTCTAAACTATTTTTGAACTAATCTCCTCATGCTTCAAAATGGTTGAGCAATTGTCTCGTTCTTTCAAGCTCCTTATGAGCTAGTGTCTTTTGGCAAGTCTGCGATCGTCGAGTCTACTTCCGAGATCGTTGAGGTTGCATCACAATCGTTGAGTTTTCTTCAAACTCTACTCTACAATCGTTGACTATCTTGGTTCTTGAGATAAATTTGGCTAAGCAGTCCTTCTGGGTTAAGGTAGCTCAAGAAGGGCCAACCTCTTAGAGTGAGCTAAGGGTCAGGTTTGTCCCTGAGGCGCTTTCCAGATGAAATACTTTTTAGAGACGATTTTCACTGATATGTCATTTGTCCTTTTCTATTGTGGAATTCCTTTTTAAACTTTAGACAATTGCATTTACTGTACTCGTGGTGTTCACTTGCTCTAACACTACGATCAAATGTTTGATCGTAGCCACTCCACGATTTCGAGTTGGGTGACTGAAAAGGTTATCAGTAGTACGTTTTAAGACGTTCCTACTTATTATGGATCTTTATTTGGTTCATTAGCCACAAAGTTTTGGGACTCTGTAACTGGTACACTGCTTCATAGTATATTTCTGATGGCCTGGTGCCTTCTATACTGTTAACAGATTACTGCTCTCCCATAGTTGATACTGTCTTCTCAAAGAGACATAAGTTTTTCTTCTTCATGTGTAGCAGAGGACAACCATTCATATCTCATTTTGGCTGAAGTCATTGAAGTTTCTTGTATCTTAGAGTTGGCATCTTTAGGGTTGATCATTCTACGATCCTTTGATAAAACTACGAACGTAGTCATTCTTGTCAGTTTGTGTTTGCTGAGTTCTTCTCCCATCATGTGTTCCTCATGTTTGATGCTCGACGATCCTCTGTAGTCAGCTTCCTTGAGGATTCTTCTCTTATGACATGCTTTGCATGATTGAACATATAAGACCCTTTTCTTGTTTGGTTGAATGGCCTGCGTCCATATGAAGATCAGCAGCCATGTGTGCTTCATTCATATTAGCTCAGTAGGTCTTTAAGGACAGGCTTTGGCATATATGAATTTTATCAGAATCAAGTCTGAACAATCTTAAGCCTTCTGTTGGCTGAATCTTTCTTGACTGAAGTCTTCTGCTTCAACATTCCTTAGTGTGGTCACATAGACCAAGTACCTGCAGGTTATAAGTTTCTATTTTTGGCACCCATGGTTAAGTGGGTCCTGCTGTGACAACCCGAAAATTTGGACAAATTATTAAAATCTTAAATGATGGATTTAAGGTCAAATAATAGACCTAGACAGAAAATAAGTGTATGTGTTTAATGTTATTGGGATTGAATTTTGAGGATTTCAAAATTCTGTAAAGGATATAGGTGAATTATTCAGGATTAAGAATTTATGTAATTATGATCTGTGTATATGGTTAATAATGTGTTCAGAATGTGGTTAAGGGTCATGGGTTGATCAGATTAATTATATCTGTAACAAACCCTAAGAATATATTAAGAACGAAAACGTTCGGTTAGAAAACCCTAACGTCTGATAAGAAACCCTAAAAACTGGTTCTGAAAACCCTAGTTTCAGTTCCGGGAATCCGAAACCCTAATTCGGTGCATGAAACCCTAAATTGGGAACTTAATGGCATAAGTGTAAATAATTAAAAGATTAATTAGGGTTAATCTTAACAAATTGATTTCAGAAACCCTAATTCCAAATTTAAAACCCTAATGCCAGATCTGAAAACCCTAGTTTCAGATTCTGTTAAATTGAAGCCATAATCTGGGAAATTAATGGAGAAGTATAATGCTTATGAGGTATTAATTAAGTATTAATTAGGGTAAAAGGTTGATTGATTAACAAACCCTAATTTCTAATTCTTGGAACCCTAATTGTTCCGTCAAAAATTTAAACCCTAATTTTTCAATGGTGGAATTTGATTGCTAAAATTAGCAATGCTAATTAGGAAACCCTAATCCTAATTACTTCAATTTTTGTGTAATTAGAAACCCTAATCTAATTACGATATTTAATTTCTAAATTAAAAAATTAATTTTTGCTATTAGAAAACCTAATTATTGGATTATAAACCCTAATCCGTGATATTGACCCTAATTGCGTAATTAGCGACTTTAATTAGGAATTATTAAATCCTAATTAACAAGATTTAGGTATGATTAAGGAATTTTAATATAATTAGTAAATTCTAATTATAATTTAAAAATGTTAATTTTTATAACCGAAATTCGGAAATTGTAGAAATTAAATTATAAAGTTAGGGGTTAAAACCTAAACCCTAAATGCTCCAAACCCTAAACCCTAAGGGTTTTATCATTTGGAAAATTCTAGAAATAAAATGGAAATGACAAAAATGTCCCTTTTGTTTATTAATTAAAGAAGCTTGGAAATCTTGCCAAGATCATGGTTGTTCAACAACCCTAGCCCTAGCCCTAGATAGCCTTTGACAAATCTCAGCAATCTCAACAACTCAGCCTTACAAGCAAGCCAAATACAATGAATCAAGCAAATTATATAAAGGATTTAGAGAGAGAAAATGTACAAAATATGGCCAAAATCAATTTTTTTCTCTTACCAACTTCCACTCTCTCTCAAACCCACGAAATATTAAGCTAGATCAGTTCTAAAATCCAGCCCCACGTTGATCAGAATCAGATCAAAGGATCAGAATCAAAAAACAAGCTAAAAAGGTATAAAATCCTAAAATTTTTGGAATCTTTGATTTGATGTAAAATGTTGTAATTGATTTGTTATAATAGTGTATTAAGGTGTCATTTAGTGATCTGGGTTGTTAAATACCAGATCCATAACACTTTCATTCACGAATTTTGCATTTTTAGAAATCTGGAAAAGTGAGAAAAATGAGACCTGACAGCCGAATGTCAGGGCCTCTAGATCATTACTTGTTAATGTTTTGTTGTGTTATAAGTTATATAATTGTAGTATGTTGTAAGGGCTTCAATATATAACTTGAATCAAGTCCAGATCGTGTCTAGATCTTAAGATATTCGTGGTCAAACCACGTTGACCGTTAACGAAAAGTTAAATTCTGGGTAACCCAGAAAATTTTCAGTGGTCTGACAGCATTTTTGAACGTCTAGATCTTGATGTATCTTATTGGTTTGGCTAAGACGTTGTTGTTATGTTGTAGTCTGGTATATATACTACATGTTGAAGCCTTTAGATCACTTAGATCATAACTGAAATAGCAGGAAATCGAGGTCAAACCACCGTTGACCGACTGTTCTTGACGAAATCTGGAAAACCCAGAAATCGTGAAGAACAGTGCTTGACCCGTACTTTGACCGGCCTGGATCGGGTGTATAAGTTATTGTTAGACTTATGTTTTGCTATATTATTGTACCTTAACAGAATGACTATAGATCTAAACCTTAACATCACATGAAACATTATCTTATCATGTATCTAATCGAGTCAGAAACTGACCACTCGAACCTGTCTGGGTTTCTGGGTAACCCAGAAAACCCAGCAGGCCTCTGACAGTGTTTTTGAAGGCTTAGATCTTGCCGGTTAGTGATGTTATGGTTATAAAACTTGTTCATAATTGTAGTATTACATTTATACTACAATATTAGCACTTTAGAAGACCCAGAAATCGATCAGAACACAGTTTAAATTCCGGTCAAACCAAGCAACCCGAAATCTGTCAAGAACACTCAAGAACACCTATAGCGACAAAAGTGTCGCTATAGGCCTTTAGCGACGGTTTATTTTAAAAAATTCCGGAAATTAATTTAAAATTAGAAAAAAATGGTTTTTAATTATTAAAAATACATAATAAATTCTGAAAAATTATTTTAAAGCTTGAAAAATAGTTTTTAACTATTTTGAATATATTTCAAAAATATTTATTATTTTTGGAATATAAATGGTATTTATTTATTTAATTACAATATTAAATATATTATTTAAAAATAATTTTTAATTCATGAAAAATGATATTATGGTATAAGAAAATATTTTAAGTTATTTTTGATGACTTTTAATATTTTGGGATGAAATTCATTAATTAATCAATATTAATGATAATTAATTTATTTAATAGATATATTAAATAAATTAAGGAAAAATGGAATTAATGCTTTATAAATCATATAAAAATGATTTAAGTGTTATAAAAATATTTTTAAGTTATAAAATATAACTTTTGATATTTTTGGCATGAAAATATTAATATTTTAATATTAATATTAATTATCGAATAATGGATTTAATGGTTTAAAAATCATATAATTATGATTTTAAGGTATTAAAAATATTTTGAAATATTATAATTATATTATAATATTATGACATGTATTTCATTAATATTTAATTATAAATAAATATTAATGATTAAGGTATTATGTTGTATTTAATTCATTTAAATACGGTACTAATGATTGAAAATTATTGATAAATGGTAATAATTATCCGAAAATTATTACAAGCCTAGGAAAAATATTTTGTCTAATTAGAAATTATCTGTGATAACAGTTAAATGCTTAGGCAGAGTTTAATTGAACTTAAACTCGATAAAAGTCCGACTAGACCGTCGGGATGTTAGAATTTTGTCGGGTTCAACTCAGACTGCAATAGTTTGACTTGATACCTAGTCTTATGTGTGTTATAGGCTGATAGGCTTATGTGGTAATGTGTTTAGGTTATTCTGTGTATAATATAACAGTATATTACTGTGATGATATTATTCTAATTATTGGAGATCTATATTATTAATATTAGGTCTTCGGATAAAGCGTTATTAATTGCGTTGCGGTAATCAACGGTTCAGGCAAGTTTTTCTTATACTTAACTCTAATAAGAGTGTTTATTCAAGCTGATGGTTAATCGTTGTTGATTGCCATGAAAATTGTACTCTGTACATCTTGCATAGTGAAACCCCAGATTTTATGAATAAAGAATTAATTTTCTCGAAATAATTTTTTTATATTATGGTGTGAATTTGAGATAATATTACAGTTGTGGGTAGTATTTATAAATTTTGCAAAGTATGCAAGTTGTTATATTATATTCGATTGGTCAGGGAATATTCTTTGTGTCGGAAAATATTCGTACGATGGTACAATTATTGGTGGACCCTACAACGAATTATTGTCGGATTGAGAAAACGACAAAAATATTTTATTGAAAATAACGGCGGAAGTTTTACCGTTGATACTGTTGAACTACTGGGTAGTAAAAGTACAGTAATACGCGTTGTTGCATAGTAGCACACGGTATTGATTATTGATATTTATGTGAGAAGTCGCTCAGTTTGATTTAATTATTGTCGATTAATAATATGAATTATTATAGCGATAATGACGTTTTGTTTTATTCGTATTATTAACGTAATAAAACGGAAACATCTTTTTATATAAAACAGAATACTTTATTAAAGTTATTTTATAAATAGAATATATTATATTTTATTATGCATAGTGTTGCATAGTATTTTGCATAGTGTTGCATAGTGTTTTGCATAGTGTTGCATAGTGTTTGCATAGTAAAAATCTTTTTATATAAATAGAATATATTATATTTTATTTAAAAGATTTTTCTTTAAATATGGATCCGTCAGATTAAAGTAAATCAATCTGGACCGTTCATGGATTAGTTACTATGCATTCCATTTTCCTATAAATAGAAGCTCATTCCTTCATTATTTTCTTACGAATTCACTGAACTCTAGAGAGAGAAACTATAGAGAGATAGAAGAAAAGCTTTCTGCTACTTAACTTTTCTTTTCCCGTATCCAGTTTCTGTTACGGTAAGGGGTGTTATTCTTTCTTATTCATGAAGAGAACTGTTGTTATTCCATTTCTTATTATTCTGTTGGAATAACCTGTATACGCGGTCTACCCTATACTTGGTGACATTCTTCTATTATTCCGTTGGAACATCCTGTCTGTGCTATACGCCGGACCTGGTTCCATTTTTATTATTCCGTCTTTATTATTCTATCGGAATATCCTGTCTATGCTATACGCCGGACCTGGTTCCATCATTTATTATTCCGCATTTATTATTCTGTTGGAACATCCTGTCGGTGTGAATTTCACCTGACCTGGTTCCGTTATTTAGTATTCTGTTAGAATAACCTGCCTGTGCGAAGTTCCGCATGCATGGTGATTTCTGTTGTTATTCCATTCTTTATTATACTAAGTTGGTTAAAGTTTTGACTTCTATACTCCATGAAATTAGTAGAATATCCTTGATATTTGCGCTTCATCCAGTATCTTTTCAGGAAAATATTCTTCTGAGCATTCTTGAATTTTACACCACAAAACAGTATCGTGTGGACAATTTAGACGTTATTGGTTCATGGACAAATTAATTCTTGAACTTGTCTTATTAAATTCTTATATCATTGTCATCATCCTCATGTTTATGTTATGTTGAAAGTCATCTGTGGCCTGTAGTGCATAGATGGACTTGGTATGATTATGACCAGGGATTATGCGGTGTAATCATGACCGTAATATTACAAATGATGTGGAAAAAGTCCTCATTGGCCCGTAGTGCATTGATGGACAGTTTTTGGTATGATTATGGCTATGGATTCTCTTCGGCCGTAGTGTAAAGATAATTGTTTTATGGCATGATCAGGACCGTTGATGAAAACACGATTATCTTGGCCCGTAGTGCATGGATAATTCGTGGTCGTGATACTAAAGAATATCCTTGGCCTGTAGTGCATGGATGATTTAATGATGTGGATTATTTATTGAGCTGAGTCTCAGCGATAAAAGTGATGAAAAACTTTTTAAATCATAAAAGATAGTAGATTCAATTCTCTCTACTTGACTCTTTTAATGGATTGCTTATTCCGCTGCAGTTAAACTTGATGTCTATTATATTTTATCAGTTTAACATTGTTGGAGACTAATGATAATTTATTCTGCATTATCTTAGTCATAATATTTCTTACTGGGCTAGTTGAGCTCACCCTTTCTTTCACTGTTCTCTTCAGGAAATGAGAACATAGCAGGGACTAGTCGGGGAATGGAGTGACGGTCCAGAGGATAGTGTATTAATAATTGTAATGAGGACTCCTTTTGAGTTTGTATGATCTCTAGTAGACAATTATTGTATTCAAACTCACAGTTGTATTTTGTTGTATTATACACGACAGTGGTATTAGTAAGTTGTATTTGAATTCTGTACCATGTATCTGACGACTCAAGATGGGTGATGTATACCTAATTTTGGGGGCGTCACATTGCATGTATAAGTCAGGTATGAAAGGTTGATCACCTTCATTACCAGTTTGTTCAGAAATGTTTATTCATGTATAAAACTTGTTCAGTCAAATGTTTGTTCGTGATAATTCTCAACTATATTGATGAATTATTGTCAGCTTATTATTCATATTCTTCAATCATGATATAATGTTATATTTTTGTATTTAAACTTGCTGGGCAACTTTTATGCTCACCCTTGCTATATCATGATAAACATTGCAGATAAAGCGAATGCGTTCGGATACAGGAAAAGGTTAAAGTCAAGTTCTACTTGGGTTAAAAGTGCGGCTAGTTTGTAAATAGCGTTTTTGTTAAATATTATTGTATAATAGATATTTTGTGAAATGTGTATAAGTTAAGGTTACTTGACCTTGGGTGAATAGTGTGTAATGTAATGTATAAACAATTTATGTTTATATCTTCCGCAAATAATGATAGTAACAGTGTACCGAGTCCGCGGCGATTCGGGGCCCGGATGCGGGGCTGCTACACCTGCTAGGTTAGTTTTCTAAACCCCTGTTCCTCATATATTTAGATAATCATCATATTGATCACCAACAGTCATATTCATGCATGTAATTCATTTAGATAATACATTTTGAGATGCATGAAGGTGAGTGTGTGTAAGATTTGTTATTTTAATAAAACACTCTTTTTCTTTGAAGGTTACATCATTTGCCAGGTTATGATCACAGGGTTTAAATATTCACAGAGTGAGAATCGACTCTACGATTTATTAGTATCTGGTTGATTCATAGAGGTGATCAATTTCTATGAATCTTCAAGATTCTCTTGTAGATCTGATCATGCTCTGTGTGTCATTAAACACTTAAACCATAACAAGTACATACATACTAATCCATCAGCAAAGATTACTTCACACAGAATTAATTTAACTTGTGATGCTCTTATGACCTATTTAAGATTTCTTTCACGATGTTATCTTCAACCTAAAACTTGGATGGAGAGAAAGTTTATAGGCATTTGAGTTTCCACCCTCAGTGTACTTTCTCTCTTCACCTTTTTAGGAAGATTATGATTCCTTGAAAGAATACTGTTATAGTTCATAAGAAGGTGCAACATGATGTACACAGTTATACGAGTGAGGAACTGTACCTTTCTACTGTTAGTTCCTTAACAGTCATTTAACTTTGACATATTGAGATTAGGCATTGATGTGCATAGTTTCTCATTTATTCCTGACAGGTTGTTGCTCCAGTTGACCTTCAATCAATCAGTCGTGGTCTTGAGGATGCAGGCTAAGAGAATTTCAACATCTTTAGTTCTTTGACATCCTTGAGTATACAAGGTTCACATCCAGCTGCTGATTGGTCAGACACATGTTTGAGAAGTATTTCTTTCTTCTCTGGATGAGCATTTCTTTTCATGTATGGCCTTTTCATTTTTTTAGCCTAGTGGATGTTTGACTCTTTTCTGTTGATGTCTCTAGTGCTTCCTAGCCTGGTCTTCAGACTACAAGATTGACCTACGAGCAAAAATTGGTCTTGTAGATATGACAATCAAGAGCATGAACCAACATGACCAGCTTCAGGTGTATATACACATTTACCTGTACATAATTTTTCCAACGTGTGAGCTCATCTGCATATAACAAGTGACTTACTACTAAACTAAGTTTAGAACAATGTTTGTGCCTAGGATCAAACTCAAAGTGATTACCTTTTGAATATAGCATGAGAACCTGCTTGGATACTAATTGTTAGTTCCCAGTAGGCACAATAGATCTAGAAGGGGGGGTTGAATAGATCTTTAGAATTTTAAAATACTTTTTCTCTATTAAGTTGTATTACTCATTAGGTAGCTCATGACAAACATAAGAATCTTTTCAAGCACATCGAAATAAGTAAAAGATCCCCTTCATTGATATAATCATAATCATACATACATTGTTCGTAGAGTTAGTTCAGTGGTAAGCAGTTAAAACATACATAGTAGTTATAGCAGTTAATGTACATAATGTAAATGACATAAAGTAAAAGACACAAGGGGTTTTAAAGTGATTCAGAGACTCAAGCTCCTAATCCACTCTTCTGCTTTCAACTAGCAGGATTTCCACTAAGGAAGGGCAGCACCCTGAATCACTAAGATTCCTTCAAGGCCAGCAGCCTTGGGACTTCAGTTCATTAAGAACTCTTCAATGCCATTAGCCTTGGAACCTCTCTAGTTTCCTAGGAACTCTTTAAGCCCAAAAGGCTTGGGATCTTCATTTAGTCCCTCTAGACAAGGACCCCTTAGGCCCTGACTTCTTGTTATTGAGTTGGAATTGGTGCTCATCTGCTAAGATGTCATTAGGCTCTGAACATCTTGTGTACTTAGCAGCTTGGTGTGATCCTCTTGGCTTTCAGCTTTAAGTCCGGACCACTTCTTCTTTAGTGCAGCTGATCTTCATTCTTTTCTGCTCATCTTCATCTGGTATCAGCTGTGCACCATCACCACCTGGGTTTGCTAAGTCTTTGTGCTTTTAGTAGACTTTGTTTGACACTTAGCAATCCCTGAACCCTTCTTGAATACTTTGCAGATATGGTCCTCCAGTTGTTCAGTTTCAGCTTTTGGTTCATTGTGATTCGTAGAGTGGCTCTCTTGATCTTCATTGTACTCATCCACTTTCCTGAATGGTATCTTCTTGGCCTTCTCAGCTCTCAGCTTTGCTGCCATCTTTAGTGGCATTCTTATCTTAGTTGAGTGAAGCTTCTAGCCTACTTAAGTCCTTCTTTAATGCTGCTTCACTTCCACCTATGAAGTCTGACTTTTACTGAGACTTGTACACTTAATCTCTGGTGGAACTCGTAGAGTCAACTTATAGCATTCACCAACTCAACGATTCTGCAACTCCACAATCATCAGCAGCTTTTGATCTTTGAGGCTCTGTTGATTTATACCGATTCCCAATCTTCCCGTTGGAAAGTAGCCGTTAAAAGATATTCAAATTTCCTCGCAGATCTCGAATTATTTGGTGCAGACTGCAGATGTGACATGACTTCTTTTTCTAACTTTCTGACACTGCAGTCTACTGTTTCACCTACTCCATCAGAGATGTCACTTTCATGTCTCGGGCAGGTCAACGACTTTATTTCCCCCTTCTGATTTCTTGATCAGAGGTTGTCCTTGTATCGATGCTCTCAAGCTTTGGTCCAAATGCCAACCTTCAGATTGAACCGTTGCCAATGCCTCAATCTTCAGTTGTTCAAACTTTACGATTCTGATGCATAACTCTCTGGACCAGATCGTAGTGTCTTATTGATTGTTGCTTCTTGACTTGTAGAATCAACGCTACGATCTTGAAGAGTGTTTACTAGATCTCCAATGTGGAACACTTCTTCCTTCTCTTGGCAGTGCTTTATCACTTCTATTTGTCTTAACTGTTCTCAGATACTGATGGTTTGACTCTTTGCTCTGGCCCCTTCTGGATAACAAGACACCTTAGATTTATGGCGTGTCCAGCTCGCTTTTTCCTTGTGATCTCCCGTTCACTTATCATCAATGGACTGACCCAATGCTTAATCACTTTAGCCTTGTTATTCAGAGGTTGACCAGTATCTTTGTGTATACTCCATCAGTTTCTTCTTTGTTTGGCAAACACTGCGATTCTGGTTACTTCCAAGATCATTGTTATCTTTCCACTTGACAGCTACTGCATATGTTGACTTTCAACTATTGAAGCCTTCTTGTGATCACCTTGTGGAAGACTTCATTTCAAATGGCTTCACAACTCAATCTGGATGCTGATTGGGTTGGTGCTTAGATCTTCTGTTAGCTTGCATGCCATTCGTTGAGCGCTCTCTGGTTTCCTTCAGGTGGAACGTATCTATGTAATGCCAACTAGAGGCTTCATTACTTTGGATATTTTTGGAGTGCTCATTCATTGAGAATCGTATTTGCTCTGCGATTCTGCCTTGGTATTGTGAGCACATCTGCTGAGGTCTTAGTTTTACAATCTACAATTCAGCTTTGGCTGTGCAGAAACTACGTCTCCGAGATCAGATCTTGACACTAGTATTTTTGTTATTGTGCTTGTTGTCTTCATCTGATCTTGCTCGACTACTATCTCTGCCTCAGGTATGATTAGTAGATTCTACGACTCTGAGTGTAATCTACGATTCTTGACTTAGCTTTGACATTGATAGACTCTACGACTCAGAGTGTAGTCTACGATTCTTAACTTAGCTTTGAAAGATGCTCAGTCGACTCGTGGGCAGGCTGTCTCTATGATCCTGAGCATGACTTCTTCAGCAGACTACGTCCCCTGAGGAAGTTTTTCTCGATACACTACTATCCTTCCTCGTCTCTTTTGGAAGTTTACGAACTCCAAGATCTACTATCTTGCAGACTATGATTCTGCCTTGATAGCTCTCTAGTTTTCTTTGACTTTCCTGGTAGACTACGACTTCTGGTGCAGTGCTCGACGATCAGACAAGCCTATCTATTACATCATAAGATCAACCTAACATGTTTGATCTTTTTATGTTTATAGTCCTAGTACATCATTTCTTTTTAAGGACTTTAGAAAGCTGTTTTGCTTGTGTAGGATTAACCTTACACATTTGCTCAATTCATTCTAAGTCCTTGTACATATGTCTCTATTATCTATCAAAGGACTTTACAGCTTTTCTTAATGCAAGCATACTTGCATATGCATTCATATATCATAATCAAATCGTATGTAAATAGGAAAATCATTCACATGCTTATTCTTGACACTATGTTCCAACGGGAAGATGTCAGATGGATCTATATAAAAGCTGAAGCTTCAAAAGAAGAAAAGAGTTGTTGACTTGAGAAGATGAAAGTCATATAGAGCTTAACAGAGTAAAGTTCTCAGTGATAGTAAAACCACCACAGAAGAGTGAAGCACAACTAATGAGAGTCCTATAATGGAAAAGCTTCACTCAATACAAAGGAGTATGACAACGAGGTGGAATCTGTGCTGAGAGCCGGAAGGTCAAGAAGACAACAACAAGAGTGGCAGAACAGAAAGCAGGATACTTAAGCCAGTCTATTTTTCCCATGAACACACAAAGCTGAACAGAAGAAGATACAAAGCCGAATCTGTTCACAAGTCAAACAGTGTTCAAGGACTGCTAAGTACCCAGAGAAGTCAAGCTAATATGCAAAGACTTACCAGTACCTCAACGATGATAGTGTGTAGTGCTGAATATCAGATGAAGACAAGCATCAACAATAAAGAACAACCGCACCAAGGATGAGTCAGACTTTCTAAGTACTAACAATATGTCAAGCTAAATGTACATCTTAGAAGTACATTAGATGTGATAAAATATCAATGCTGAATGCCTACTGATCACAAGAAGCTGCTAAGTACCAGAAGATGAATAAGCTGAATGCCATCTTAGCAGCTCAGCAACAACAAACAAACAACCAAGCAATCAGGTCCGGCAGGTTCCTTGTGTTAGTGACTAAACCAAAGTCAAGTCTGTTGGACTTGCTAAGTACCAGAGGGTACAAGAGATTCTAAGTTTGATGGGCTTAGTCTATAGTTTCCAAGGCTACTGGTCTTAAAGAGTTCTTAGTGAAATAGTGTTCCATGGCTGCTGGTCTTGAAGGAATCTCAGTGATTCAAAGTTGATCAAATCCTTAGTGGAATCTCTACTTATTAAAGCAGAAGAGTGGATTATGAGCATTCAGTTTCTGAACCACTTAAAACCTCTGGTGTCATTTACTTTATGTCATTTACATTTAGTACTATAACTGTTATATCTGCTTGCAAATAACTCTACATTAGAACTGTGTTTAATGCTATATTTCTGAAGGGTATCTTAATCTATTCCGTTGTACATGAATTAATTCCTCTATTCATTATCTGTTAATCACTTAATAAGATAAAAGAAAATAAAAGAAAAGGTTTTAAAAGATTTATTCAACCCCCTTCTAGATCTATTGTGTGCCTCCGAGAACTAACAATTGGTATAAGAGCAGGTTCTCACGAATATGTTAAAGCTCAAGCTTTGAGTTTGATCCTTGGCACAAATAAGTTCTAAACATGGTATTAGTTGTAAGTCACTTCTGAATGTAGTTGAACTCACAAGGTGAAAATTGTATGCGCAGATAAATGTGTATATCCACCGGATGCAATCCAGATTGGCCCTCTTTCTTACATCAAATTACTATCAGACCAATCTATCAAAATCTACAGTTAATCAACAGTCTACAGCCCACATACGAAAAGTTCAGATGCAGTAAGAATTGAAAACCTTCTGTTTAAAGCTTAGAAAGATAATACGCCTAAACAAACTATGTGCCGCATCTCCAACAAAGGAGTTAGAGAAACTCATCAAATGCATAATCAAAAAGATCCATGAATCCAAACCTTGAGAACAACTAACTGTCAAGAGACTGACAGTGGCAAGGTATGTATTCTCATCAAAATATACACTCATCATATTAAAGTTGGTCACCACTGTGAGACCCCAAATTTTATGAAATGAGAGTATTCAATTTTCTTATAATTATTATATTTAGTAAATGGTTAAATTGATATAAAGTTAAAATTAAAGGTGATATTTGAAAATTTTACAAAGTAATCAAGTTGATATAAAATATTCGTTGCGTCGGGGAATATTCGATTGGTCGGGGAATATTCGTTTTAATAGGGAATATTCGTACGACGACATAATCATTGGTGGACCCTACAAGGGAAGTATTGTTGGAATTAGAAAACGAAAGAAAAATCTTTTATAAAAATAACGGCGAAATTTTTACCGTTAAAATATTGAACTACTCGGTAGTAAAAGTACAGTAATACGCGTGGTTGCATAGTACCACACGGTATTGATTATTGTTACTTACGTGAGAAGTCACTCAGTTATACTCAATTATTGCTACAGTAATTGCTGCATTATATCTCTCATATTATTAATTCAATTATTATCAACAGTTGTAAGGGATGTTATTTTTGTTCAATATTCGCTTGATGTAATATTTTCTTCCATACTCTGTAGTATGTAAGTAATATTATTTCGTTTCAGATTTTGAATTCTATACTCATTTTGTTGAAGTTTTGGCATCTATACTCCATGAAATTAGTAGAATATCCTTGATATTTGCGCTTCATCCAGTATCTTTTCATGGAAATATTATTCTGTGCTTTCTTGATAATTTTTCATCTTTTTATGACAGAATACTATTCATGAATTACTATTTACGGGTTACTATTCTCTCAAATATTATTCACTCGGGTATTCGGGCACTTTTTATGCCGGAGTACTATTCACGGGTTACTATTCACCCTATTACTATTCACGCGAATATTATTCACTCGGGTATTTGGAGTACTTTTCATGCCGAGGTACTATTCTCGAAATACTATTTATAGGGTACTATTCACGAGGTACTATTTACCTGAAAAATATATTTCTTTTCTGTCTAAATTATTTTTGGTACATGAATATTATTCTTGAATTTTACTCCACAAAGCAGTATCATGTTGACAATTTGGATATTTTTAAACTCTAGATAAATTTAAAGTCTTTAATATTTATCCTTGATTTTGTTTGATTGATGCTTATATCATTTTCATCACCCTCATGCTTATATTATGATGAAAGTCATCTTTGGCTTACGTGCATAGATGAACTGTTGATTATTGGTTTTACAGTTGTATATCTTTGGCTTACGTGATTATTGGTTTTACAGTTGTATATCTTTAGCTTACGTGCAAAGATGGACTATTGATTATTGGTTTTACAGTTGTATATCTTTGGCTTACGTGTAAAGATGGACTGTTGATTATTGGTTTTACAGTTGTATATCTTTGGCTTACGTGCAAAGACGAACTGTTGATTGATAGCTTTGGACCGTAGTGCAAAGATGATCAGGTGTATGACATGATCATGACCACTGGTGATAATAACGAATATCCTTGGCCCGTAGTGCATGGATAATTTGATGATGTGATTGGCAGGATTATGACCATTAGTTAACAGTTGAATGTCTTTGGCCATAGTGCACTGACAGACAATTGATTGGTATGATCATGACCATTGGTTTTATAGTTGAATATCTTTGACACACAGTGCAAAGGTAGACAACTGATTGGTATGATCATTGTTATTACATTTGAATATCTTTAGCCTTTGGGGTAAGAATTTTGATCAAACGTTATATTAAGCCTTTGTGGCAAGGAGGAACTGTTGATTCACATTATTATAAACACGAATTGTGAATTTAACTAAAATCTTTGATGGTTCAGGTGAAGACAGGTGATGAAAGTTCTCTTTATCTTGGGTATAATAAAGAACTGTTAATTGGTATTACAGGGATAAAATTGATGATAAACTTTTAAATCATAGAAGATGGTAGATATTATGCTCTACTTGACTCTTCTAATGGATTATTTATTCCGCTGCAGTTGTTGATCTAAAACTTGTTGTCTATTGTATTCTATCAGTTGTTATACTGTTGAAGGTTAACAATAATTTATTCTGCATTATCTTAGTCATAATATTTCTTACTAGGCTAGTTGAGCTCACCATTTCTTTCAATTTTCTCTTTAGGAAATGAGAATATAGCTAGGACTAGTCGGGGAATGAAATGACGGTCTAGATGATTGCATTAGTAGTCCTCACTATTCTGTGAAATAGTGTGATAATAATTGTATTGAGGACTTATTTTGAGTTTGAATACTGTCTAGAAGACAATATTTGTATTAAAACTCACAGCTCATGTTGTATATTTAAGTTTGTATTTGTATTCTATAGCATGTATTTGGTGACTCAGAATGGGTGATGTATACCTATTTTGGGGGCGTCACAACCACTCGCTGAAAAACTCTCTCCACCTATGGTTGAGGTTAAAAATATTTCATTTGGTAGATATCTAATGTATGCCTTAAATTGAGAATAATCTAAGCATTCTAAGTTGCTCGACCTTTGATAATGGGTTGGTGTGTAGGGAAAATTCATACAAATCAATGTTATGTGATTTTGACAAAACATAGAGTGTGATCAAAACTACAATTGTATCTTGAAGGTTCTTGGAGACTGATCAACTCTACGAACCAACTAGATGTAATCTATAGAACTGATCTTCACTCTATGAAAGTTCAAAATCTAGGAACATAGTAAAAGCAGAAAGTGATTAAACCAAAAGAAAAATTTAGCATATCAAGATTGCTTAAATCATTCACACACTCACAATCTGTTTTATAATTGTTATCACGTGTACATGCTTCATGATTATTAATGATAATTTCCATGTATATTGGAGATTAAAAAAAAAGTTTGAATGACTAGGGCTTTTGTCAAAACTAAGCTAGCAGGACCCAAATCGAGATGGGTACAAAAATAGAAAATCATTCAACCTACACGTACCTAATGATATCTGACCTTGGCTAAGAAAGGCTGTCTTAGTTACCAAGCTCCTACCAAGCTACAACATCAAAATCCCTCAGCTATGCTCCCACTCAAGACCATCCAAGGAAGTATGAAATTCATAACAAGAAGTTAAAGATCGTACAAGCTCATCCATACAAAGCATTTCATCTCAGGAGGATCAAGAAGGAAGATTACATCTGTAATTATCTGCCAATAGTGATGAAGTATGAATCGTAGAGTGAAAACTCTATGAGTACGGAAGATGCTAAAAGTCTAAATTATAGAGCCTAAGTTCGTAGTGATTGGTCAGCAAATCGTGGAGTGACCAGTTCTAAAGAAAGTATTCTACGATCCAATAAAACTGATTTAATCATGAAGATATCAGATCAGTTCAGAAGATTCCAGTTAGAAGGATAAGTGCAAGGTAACCTTGCAAAGATCTATATACAGAAGCTAGCTCATCTACGTCTAAGACGGAGGTATCAACTATAGGGGAGCAATAGTATGCTAAAGCCTAGCAATGCTCAGATTAAGGAGGAACACATTGAAGCTAAATCCTTCAAATCTCTCAAACAATGAAGGTAGCTGAACTCAATGTAAAGGCAAGAAAAACTGAGGATATAAAGACCATGAAGTTGCATGATGAAGAAACTTAAGGAGAAACAGAAGTGGAATTAATTGCTATATTTAGAGATGAGCTCAGAAGAAAGTTCAACCTTCCTTACATCTCTGATGACCATTTCACAAAGCACCAATCCTTTACTACGAAGCATTTTGAATCAGCAACGAACATTCAAAAGTACTGGACCAAGAATTCTCCAGAAGTTGACCATTAGCTGCTCATCTTAAGTTCTTAAAACGAAAGGTAATTCATCTAACAATGCTACATGATGAACTATCCACCTATAATTCTTTAGGTATTGAGAGAAGCTTCAATGATCCTTGAATTGAAACTCCGGTTTATCCAAACAAGCCCTCTCCCAGTAACAGAGTCCCAAAACTCTGTAGCCGATGAACCAAATAAATTTTCATTCCCGATCATGGAGTCCCTAAAATTTATGATTGATAATCAAGCTAGTCTCACCGTCTCAATCACAGAGTTCCTATGATCAACATCTTGATTATAGAGTATACATATATTAACCCTACTATTGCAGTACTTTTTCGAACACACTCTCCTATCCATACAAATGAAGCAGATGAAAGCACTACACCCTCTCCCACTGACTAATGCCAATATCAAAGTACTTCCAAAGTTGGAAAATGAACTTTGGCAAAAAGGGCTGTCGTGATGTCATTCTTACCACCAAGTCTATACAGTCTCTCTTTTGATAAGCGCCTCAGAGACAAACCTAGCCCTAAGTTTTATACTAAGAAGCCAACCCTTTCTGAGATTCCTTAACCCAGAAAAAGAGATGAAATAGAATGCAGTACAAGAACTCATGTGAAGTATATGTATAGAAAATATCTCATAAGAGGTCAAGCTAGTGATGAACCATGCAACTCCCAGTTGGAGATTAATGACGAATCATTTACTAAAGTATAGTCACAGAAGACGATTGTTGAGGTGACAAAGAAAATTGTAGAGTCTATAGCTATCTCATCAAGCTACTCTACGAACTGGAGAAGTCAACGGTCAACCAACGGTAGTAATGCTTATTTTCTTAAAAGAAAAATTAAAACTGAAATACTGATCAGTTTAAATTAGCTACAGTTTCTTTTTGGGCATCATGCAACCAATAGCTTTCTGACACGTCACAGCTTCTGCAGATTCAGGGGTAACTGTCATAAAGACAAATTCAAAAAACCTCTAAACAACTATCAAAGGCTATCGACCTCCTCTCCCTCCCTTTTTAAACCCTAAATCCTTTTCAAAGCCAAAATCCATTAAACCTCGAGCTCCAACCAAATCGCCTTTCAAGTATCTCTTGTAAGATCCCTGAAATAGAATACCCACACACTTCGAACTCTCAAAATAGAAAATTGGCGAGTTATCACTGGAATACAACTCGGCTCTAAGAAGTTCAAAAGATCAGAAAAGAATTTCAAAGATATTCTTGAGCTTGTAAAGAATGCTGGGTTTTCGGAGTGCTTGGAAGCCAACACTCCAATCTATACCAATTTGGTGAAGGAATTTTAATCAAATGCAATGATAGATTATGGGCTTCTATCTACAAAAATAAAAGGAGTAAGTTTGAAGATAAGAGCATCAGATATCAACCAATGTCTAGGGTTTCTTAACCAAGGTCTGATAAATCTCGAGGACGTCGACATTGAAAAAGGTAAGAAGTTAATGCGCTACAAGATAAATACAAATCTGAAAGATATGAAGAAAAAGGAGTTCCCTGAGGAGTTTGAATTATTGGCTAAGATTAAAGGAAAATGTATCTTATGCATAGACACTACACACGATACTATTAGTGATCTGCAACTGAGAGTCATGAATATAATCTTCATGAAGCAGCAGATGAATTTCGGGTCCTTACTGATTGATTGGTTGTCCAAATGGCTAGAAAAGGCTGAGAAGAAGAAGTTTACAGATAAACCCCTCACAAAGGTTTTTTATGGAAGACTCTTGAGCATTATTCTGAAGAAGAAACTGAAGAGCAAAATAAGGGATGATGAGGGAGAACCCCTTAATGTTCAAAAAGTTATGTCTCCAAAGCTATTTGAAATTTGGAAGAAAAACCCCATGGAGAATAAGAGATTAAAGACATCTGGCAGCTGCAACAAGGGTACTGCAAAGAATAAGAAGGCAAGAGTAATGGAAAGCGAGTCATCTTAATCTGATGATTCTTCATCTCTAGTGGCTACTCCAGCTAAGCCAACCAAGAAGAGAGCTAAGTTTGTGAAGAAGTCAACAGAGGTTCCACCAAGCAGTCTCTCTATTATTAAAAAGGGATCTGAATCAGGAAAGGAAAAAACACCTCCTGCTGCACCCCTAAGGAGAAGAAAGAGTAACCAGGTACTTCTAAGAACAAACCAGAAGAAAGAAGGAGGCTCTTTATCTAAAGTGATTGACCTCAGTGATGATGATAAAGATGATAAACTTGAGTCTATAAGAAAAGACTTCAAAGGCAAAAAGAGGATGATTTCTGACAGCTCCAGCAGTGAATGTAAAGAGATTGCAACTTTAAATGAACCCAAGTCAGAAGAAGAAGATGAAGGTGAAACGAAAGAGATTTTGAAGTCACTGTTGAGTCAGACAGTTCTGTGAAGGATAATACAGAAGGAACAAGTGATGAAAATCAGTTAGAAGGATCCATTGATGAATCAGTTGAAATGACCCTGTATGATTCAAGCTCTAAGTTAGAAAATGAAGAGATGGAGACAGACTCCAGTTCTGCAGATCAGGAATCGGCAGACTATCATATTCCCTCTCCGACAAGAGTTCGCAGAAGATTAGTGGTGGAAGTCTTTGATGAACCACAAGATGTGCTACCAGGAAGATGGATAAACCATGGAAATGAACGATTCAAAGTAGTAACGATGTCTACATAAGATCTATTTAATAATTAGCAAGACAATGATTTAGATCGTACTACAATACTGTACAATCCTGACAATCTTCTGATAAAATGGTTCTACCCATGGATGCCCTGGCTATATGCTTATACAACTAGATATGAAAGTTACATCAGTTGGTGTTATTCATACTTTCCTAATTTGGAGCTGATCTCTTAGAACTTCCCAAGGGTCAACACATTTCACACAAAGATGATCACTAATTTCCTTCATTACAGAATCTACTGTCATTCTGATAATATCTACATTCCTTATTATGTCTTAGAAAATCAAGATAGTAGAAAGGCTACACCAAAACCCACAATCGTAGAGGTCCCATACTCTGCGATTGCAAGTAATCAAGCTTGTCCTTATACTCAAACATCAAATCCCACACTCAGCACTTCAAGTCTCAATCCCAGTATACCCTCAAATATCCTCTCTTCATCCAACAATGATCTCTTTAACATTCTCACTACCTTTGAAAACATCAACAAAAGTGAGAAACTCAAAAAAACTGCCCAAATCTCTCAAGACTCTGAGTTATTGAAAAACTCTAAAGAATTGGCTGAAAAATTTTCCTATATTACTGAGGAAGCAAAGAGCCTGTCAGAAGGAGAGAACATTGAGTTCCATAAGAAGCTTTAAGCAACTATCTCTGATATATCCAATAAGCTTCATCAGAGAGATCAGATTTATTTGGAATTTATCGAGCAACAGAGGAAAGAAGCCCTACTACTTTAGAAGAAAAATAAAGAATCTATTGTATCTCTCTTCGAGAAAATAGATACCCTCAACCAGTCTCTTTCCCAACAACTAGAGCTCAGCCAGCAGGAGCTAAAAAGTGAAGTTGGAAATTCATCCTACCTACTTGAGTAGCTCATGTCCAATGTCAAGCATCTCTCTCAAGTGATTGATGACAAAAAGGGGGAGAAAAAGAGGCTCTCAAAGAGACATAAGAAGAGATGAATGCAAACAAAGAAGAAGATCCAAAAAGAGAAGCAGGAAAAAATAAAGGCAAAGCAAGAAGAAGAGGACTCATCATCTGAGGGGGAGGTCAAAGAAGATAAAATAATGAAGTCATCATCTAAGGGGGAGCAGGAACCAAGAGAACAAACAGATGAGTAGCAACAACAGAAACAAGATCCAGAAGACACAAACATGAAAAAGAGAAGGTACATCTCTAATTGTAATAGTTAGTTCTGGATTCAGAATTTAGATTTACTCTGCCATTTGTAATTAAATACTCTTTAATATGATTCATATTACCTATTCTAGCAATACAACAGCTCATTGTATCTTAAGATTCATTCATCTCATACATATGCATTCAGTATTTTTGTCATCATCAAATAGGGGGAGATTATTAGGAATATGCATGTGAATGATTATTCCTTTATTCGTATAATTTGATGATGAAGTTAATGAATGAATATGCAAGCATGTTTGCATTGATAAAAGCTGTAAAGTCCTTAATAGATGATAGACAATATGTACAAGGACTTATATTGATATGATCAAAAATTTTAGGTTGATCAGTGCTTAATGTTTATCATTCTGTAAATGAATGTATAGAAGAAAATATAAGATTCCAACTTTTTATGAATAAAGATTTAATTTATCTAATTATTATTTTGAATAATAAGGTGTTGATTTGATATAATGCTTTAGTTATGGTTGAAATATGAAAACTTTGCAAAGTAAATAAGTGGTCATAAAATATTCGTTTGGTCAGGAAATATTCTTTTTGTCAGGGAATATCCGTACGAAGACGTAATTATTGGTGGACCACATAACGGAATAACTGTCGGATATAGAAAGTGACAGAAATAACCTTTTTATAAAAATAACGACAAAATTTTTACCGTTAATTATTGAAATACCCGGTGATAAAAATACAGTAATACGCGTGGTAGCACAGTAGCATACGGTATTGCAAAATATTTTTGATTATTGATTCTTATATAAGTAGTCACTCAATTTCATTCAATAATTGGCACAGTAATTGTTGCATAGTATCTCATATTATTGATTTAATTATTTTCACAGTATTATCTACACAATATTTTATATTATTAAATCAATAATTGACACGACATAATTATTCATATTATTAGTTAGCATTATTGGCAATATCTAAAAAATTCTGTCGAGGAAAGGGGTTAGGTTATATAATTGCGCGTTGATGAGTGCATATTATTCATTTATTTTGATTCATTTATGTTTAGTTTTATTGCATATTTCATGTGTACATGAGCTTATTAATATGTTTAATGATTTCAGGAAGAATTGGAGCTGAAATAAGGAAAAAGGGAAAACTGCAGAGTTTTTAGCATTAAGTTGGATGCATGGTCATGGCTTGGGACTGAGATTTTATTGTAGAGCTCTTTCTTAACTTTTTGGAACATCTTGAATCATCCCAATCGGAATTCATATGAAAAAGTTATGATCTTTTTACTAAACGGACATTGAATCTCAAAGTTTAGAAGTTGTAATTTACATAACAGTCACTTGCAGCCCAATTTCGCCATTGATGCAACCGGAATCTGTCTATTCTCAAAGAATAAAAGTTATATATCTCGTCGAGAGCTTCAATTTGATAGGTAGAAGGCCCTGTAACTCCTTTCGGATCAAAATTTATTGTCATTTTACCAAATGACGTCGCAACAGGAAATATGGACGTATTTGAGCTGGAAAATTAGAAAATCTTGGATTTTTGGAAAGTTTTTAAAAGTAGATTTTGGCATATTTCTACATGGAATTGGATTGATATTTCTATTAGATTTAGGATATCTTTTGACTGAGATTTATTTCCAAATTGGATTCTATTTCTTTATGGAAACTAGTTATGATTTATAATTCCTTTTAGGATTTGTATTTCTAATTCCCACAGGATTTAGGACTTTGTCTAACACTATAAATAGAAGATTTGTAATTCCGTGACATGAGCTAAGAAAGCTTGACATCCATTTTTCAATAAACGAATAGCTTTATGGACTTGAGATAACATTGATTGATTTTAATGGTTTGGTTGCTTGAATTCGCATAATAGGTTGCTTAGGGAATATGAAAACTAACAACCTTACGAAAATAATTAATTTTTGCATGATGAGTAATTAACCAATCAATCCCTAGAATTACGTCAAATGCAAGTATTTTCAATGAAATAAGATCGACTGATAATGTGAAGGTACCAATTTGAACCAAACAAAACTTATAAACAGTGGATGTAATGAAGGTTTCTCCTAACGGAGTTTCAACAGATAAGTCAAAGTCCAATTTCTCCGGAGTCAAATTTAAACGTTGAGTGCAAGTAGGAGAAATAAAAGAATGGGTAGAACCGATATCAAATAAGTTTTATACTTTGCTAGAGTTTATGATAAGCTTACCTGTGATGACCTCGTTCGGGTTCCTTGCTTTCTGGGAGGTCATGACAAACGCTCTCCCTTGTACTACCAGCTTTGACTTTTCTGGGACGTCCTTTGGTGCCTCCATCCTAGCTGAACTTGTCTTCGGTGAACGACAAAATCGGGCTAGGTGACCTTCTCTTCCACGATTATAACATTCTTTGGATGGCATGGCGAAGTTTGGACTGATGTGTCCCACCCCTCCGCATTTGAAGCATATGATAGGTGGTCGTTCTCCTTCCTTAACAACGGGTGCTGGTGATGACGTCTTTCCATCATTGTTGAATCTTCTCTTCTTGAAATGTTCATTCTTATTATTTTGTACATGATTACCACCGAAGTGGTTACCATTTCTGGCATATTGATTCCCTCCAAGCTTATTGTCACCTCTTCGATGACTGTTATCACTAGTATTATCATTTTATCGGCTGCTCTCTTTTGGTTGGGTTGACTCATTATCGTACTCTAATAACTGAGCCTTATTAACAACATCTGAATACAAACACAGCTTATGAGAGATACGATATTGACGTATCTCGGGTTTTAAACCTCTTTGAAACAATCGCGTCATTCTCTCCTCATTATCAACCAAATGGGATGCAAACCGGGATAACTCGGCAAACTTGGCTTCGTACTGCGACACGGTCATGTTGTTTTGCTCCAGCTTGATGAAATCTACCTCTTTCATGTGATGAATACTTTCGGGAAAGTACTTGTCGTTGAACAGTTCTTGAAACTTCTCCTAAGACATCTTCAGTGTGGCAGGTTGAGTACGATTTACAGATTCCCACCAGTAATTTGCCTCTGCCGACAACATGAAGGTGGAAAAGGGAACCTTTTTCTCCTCAGAGAATCCCAAGACATCAAATATCTTGTTGATCTGCTTTATCCACGTCTCCGCCTTAAGTGGTTTTGGCTCTCCAAAAAACTCCGGTGGTCCCAGTTCCTTGAACTGCTTAGCGGTGACCGTCCGAGAGTTGCCAGTGTTTCCACCTGCATTTTGTACAGGAGCCGCTCTTGCCTGATGTTGCATGAATTTCATAAAGCCCCTGAACATTCAATCGTTCATAATCTGGTCAGTGTTGTTGTTTGCATGAGGATTGTCGCCTTCTTGATGCACATTATCCTGATTATTGATCTGTGGAGACTCAACGGTCTCCTGTGCTCCATTGATGTTCTCAACATTCTCGGATGTCATTTTCAAATACTGCCTCAAAACAAGGGTTAATTAACATATCACATATTATCCCTATACTCTGACCGACCAATTAAATACCAAATAAACTTAGGTAGGTCATACTAATGAAGGTATTCCCCGTCTCTCCCCTCCTAGTTCTTGTCTCACATCTTAGTCAGGGATCATATCCCTAAGATTTCATACCAACTGTGATGCCCCAAAAATAGGTATTCATCACCTATCTTGAGTCGCCAAATATATGGTACAAAATTCAAATACAACTTAATTATACAACAGTCTTGTAAAATACGACAAAACATATGCTGTGAGTTTTAATACAAATATTGTCATCTAGACAATATCCACACTCAATTGAGTCGTCATTACAGTTATTATCACACTATTTAACAGAATAGTGAGGACTATTAATGTTATTATCTGGACCGTCATTCCATTCCCCGACTAGTCCCTGCTATGTTCTTATTTCCTGAAGAGAACAATGAAAGTAAAAGGGTGAGCTCAACTAGCCCAGTAAGAAATATTATGACTACGATAATCAAGAATAAATTATCTTTAGCCTTCAACAGTGTTAAACTGATACAATATAACAAACATCAAGTTTAACTGCAGCAGAACAAATAATCCATTAAAATAGTCAAGTAGAGAATAAAATCTACTATCTTTTATGATTTAAAAGGTTTTTCATCACTTTTATCGCTGGGACTCAGCTTAATAAATAATTCACATCATCCCGGCACTACGGCCAAGGATATTCATTAGTATCACAACCACAAATTATCCATAAACTACGGGCCAAGGATATTCGTGTATTCATCAATGGTCATGATCATGCCAACAACTATCCATCAATGAACTACGGGCCAATGAGGACTTTTACCACATCATTTGTAACATTACGTTCATGATTATACCGATTAATCCCTGATCATAATCATACCAAGTCCATCTATGCACTACAGGCCACAGATGACTTTCAACATAATATAAACATGAGGATGATGACAATGATATAAGAATTCAATAAAACAAGTTCAAGAATTAATTTATCCAGGAACTAATAACGTCTAAATTGTCAACATGATACTTCTTTGTAGAGTAAAATTCAAGAATTCTCAGAAGAATATTTCCATGAAAAGATACTGGATGAAGCGCAAATATCAAGGATATTCCAATAATTTAATAGAGTATAGAAGTCAAAACTTTAATCAACTGAGTATAATAAAGAATGGAATAACAAAAGAAATCACCAAGCATGCGATAAACCGCACAGACAGGTTATTCCAACAGAATAATAAATAACGGAACCAGGTCATACGTAACGCACAGACAGGATATTCCAACAGAATAATAAATAACGAAACTAGGTCAGGCGAAATAAGCACTAACAGGATGTTCCAACAGAATAATAAAGAATGGAATAACAGAAGAATTTCACCATGTATGCGGTACTTCGCATAGACAGGTTATTCCAACATAATGATAAAGAATGGAATAACTGAAGAATTTCACCAAGTATAGGGCAGATCGCGTATACAAGTTATTCCAACAGAATAAAAAAATGGAATAATAGAAGTTCTCTTCATGAATATGAAAGAAATAATGCCCCTTACCTTAGAACAAACTGGATATAGGAGTAGTGAAGTAGCAGAATACTTTTCTTCTTTCTCTCTATAGTTTCTCTCTCTAGAGTTTCAGTGAATTCGTAAGAAATAATGAAGGAATTAGCTTCTATTTATAGGAGAATGGACAGAATAACAATCTAATTCCTGAACGGTCCAGATTGATTTACTTTTAAACGGACGGTCCATATTGGTTTACTATAAAATATTCTAATAAAATAAAATCTTTTAAATAAAATATAATATATTCTATTTATAATCTAATAAAACGAATAACTTTATAAAAGTATTCTGTTTTATATAAAAAGATTTTACTATGCAGGCACTATGTAAACACTATGCATAATAAAATATAATATATTCTATTTATAGTCTAATAAAATGAATAACTTTATAAAAGTATTCTATTTTATATAAAAAGCTTTTCTGTTTTATTGCATTAATAATACTAATAAAACAAAACTTCATCATCATTATTATAATTCACACTATTAATCGACCAGATCGTTCTCAGGAAAGAGGGAGCTTTCCTATAATGATCTTTCTCTATTAGCGCGCAATTAGGTGACCAAACCTCTCCTTGGTAGAACTTCTAGACATCGTTAATATTGCAAATAATAATATTAATAACTTCATCGTCTCAATTATTAATTTAATAATATATAAAATATCGACAATAATTGAATCAATTAACTTGAGATACTATGCAACAATTACCGAAGCAATAATTGAACAAAACTGAGTGACTTCTCACGTAAGCATCAATAATCAATACCGTGTGCTACTATGCAACCACGCGTATTCATGTACTTTTAACATCGGGTGTTTCAACAGTTAACGATAAAACTTCCGTTGTTATTTTCATAAAATATTTTTGTCGTTTTCTCAATCCGACAATAATTTCGTTATGGGATCCACCAATGATTGTGCCGTCGTACGAATATTCCCTGTTAAAACGAATATTCCCCGACCAATCGAATATTATATAACAACTTATGTACTTTGCAAAATTTATAACTATTACTCACAACTATAACATTATATCAAATTCATTCCATAATATTCAAAAAATGATAATTATAGAAAAATCATCTTTATTCACGTGGGTTTGTGGATGGGTATTCGGTATGGATTCATCACGGGGAATCAGCTGAGTTTAGAGAATGGACAGATAGTACTGTAGACCAATCTGATCACGAGGATTAGCAAATAGATAACTATAATGTCATGCAGATGTTGGTTGATGCGTATGGCCCTACCAATATTGACTGGGCTAAAAACGAGGATGCGTTAAGCAGTGCTCAGCAAAAGCCAAATGATTCAGCAGCTGCTTTCTACAAGTGGTTATTTGAATCGGGTGTTCCATTGTATCCTGGAAATGACAAGCACACCAGGCTTTCTGCAGTTACGAAGCTTTTACATTTCAAGAATGAGCATGACTGCAGTGAGAGATGATTCAATGATTTGCTTGATATTCTCAGCGAGTTCTTACCCAGGGATATTACGTTGCCCGTTAATTACTATGAGGTGAAGAAGATGGTTAAGGGATTTAATCTCGGGTATGAGAAGATCGATGCTTGTGAGCAGGATTGCATGTTATATTATGGGGAGGACAAAGATAAGGTGCAGTGTGATATCCGCAACTCGCCAAGCTACAAGATCATAAAACGTGGGGGGAGGAGAAACATGTTCCAAAGAAGATTTTATGGTATTTTCCTCTTGCGCCGAGGTTGCAGCGGCTATTCATGTCTGCGCACACTGCTTAGTATATGAGTTGGCATAGAACAAGGGATGTCGTGCCTGGTCAGCTGACTCACCCAGCAGATGGAGATGAATGGAAGAATTTTGATGCCAATTTTCCATAATTTTCCGAAGAAGTTATGAAGGTCAGGCTTGGCATGGCTACAGATGGATTCTATCCATTTAATAATTTTAGTCAGCCTTATTTTGTTTGGTCAGTAATTATGGTAGCTTACAATCTTCCATCGTCAATGTGCATGAGGGATCCGTATCTTTTCTTGACCTTAATTATACCGGGAGATAAGAGTCCTACAAAAGACATTAATGTGTACCTCAGGCCGTTAGTCGATGAACTTAAGATGCTGTGGGAAACAGGTGTTCAGACTTTTGATAAATCTGTCGGGTAGAATTTTGATGAAGGAAGCCTTGTTGTGGACTATCACTGACTTTTCGGCACTTGGGATGATTAGTGGTTGGTCGACTCATGGTAAGCTATCATGTCCAGTCTACATGGGGGATGTGCAAGGCACTCAACTATGTCATGGCCGGAAAACTAGTTTCTTTGGAACTGCTCATAGATTCTTGCCTGCTGAGCACAGTTATAGAAATATGTCTACACAATTCAACAAAAAGACAGAGAAAAAAGGGGTTGTTGGTCGCTTGTCGGGCAGCGCCATATTGGACTAGCTAAATGATCTAACATTTCCATCCCCTGGGAAAGAGCATGGTACGTTGAGAGCTATAAGATATGGGAAAAGTCATAATTGGACTCACTCGTCGATTTGGTTTGAGTTGTCATACTGGGTCACACTAGCACTTTGTCATTGTATAGATGTTATGTATACAGAAAAAAATGTATTTGAGAACTTGTTTTACACCGTACTAGATACAAGTGGTAAAATAAAAGACAATGAAAAAACACGTAAAGACTTGGAGGAAATGAATATCAGACGGGAATTGTGGCTCCGACCTAACAACATAAAACCAAAAGCTCTATTTTGTCTTACCAAGCAACAGGTTGAAAACATTTGCAAGTGGCTTAGCGTATTGAAGTTCCCAGATAGATATGCTTCTAACATATCTCGATGTACTAAGGTTGAGCAGTTGAAAATTATCGGGTTAAAAAGTCACAATTGTCATGTATTCATGCAGAAGTTGATGCCAATTGCATTTCGTGAGGTGTTACCCAAAAATATTAATGATACTTTTACCGCACTTTCAAATTTCTTTTGGGATATTTGCTCAACTGTTATAAGGTATATTGATGTGGAACAGATGGAGAAAAACATAGTGTTGACAATGTACAAACTCGAAATGATATTACCACCGGGGTTCTTTGACAGTATGGAGCATTTGCCTATTCATCTGCCATATGAACTTAAGCTTGGAGGACCGGTGCAATATCGATGGATGTATACATTTGAGAGGTAATATCACATACATTGTGCAATATTTGTCATCTTTATATTTAACTTATCAGGTAATATATATTACATACTTTCATATTTCAGGTATATGCATCAATTAAAGCAGAAAGTTAAAAACAAAGAGCGCGTAGAGGATCCTATTGCTGAACGCTATACGGAAGAAGAGTTTGTCAACTTCTACTCGTTGTACTTTGATGATGTAATCGTAACGAAGCATAACCGTCTATGTCAGAATGAGGTCGGGGATCCGTCTGGTCGTGCTAATGATGAGTTAGTTGTATTCACTTATCCAGCTAAACCATTTGGACATGAGACGAAGACTTACCTAACCGATAAATATTTAAAGATTGTCTCTACATATGTGCTTCTAAATATGCCTGAAGTATCGTCGTACATCAAGTACGTATTATTACAAGTTGAAAATGATTTATCTATCCTTAATCAACAATTAATTAATTGCAATATTATTGTACGCAGTTCATTCGAATTGGAAGCACATGCTTCTAACCCAGGGTTGATAGAATCATAGATGGAAGCATTCACTAATGTAAATTTTCACCAGTGGTTTAAGAGAAGGGTCGAAGAAGAGAACGCGTATGAACATTTTAGAGATGTCATTTTAGGCCCGCACAAACTTATTAGTTCATTTCCAGGTTTTATTGTGAATGGGTATAGATTCAAGGTTGATGACTTGAATAAATTGACATCAGTCAACTCCGGCGTTGTCATGTTGGGAAGTTTTTATAGAGATTCTGAATCCAATTACTATGGAAGATTAAAGGAAGTGGTTGTGCTCAATTATCCAGGGGCTAAAAAGGTCGTTACATTTAAGTGTCGCTAGTTTGATACTACAAAGGGTGTTAAAGTTAATCGTAATAGAATTGTCACAGTAAATATAAAATCAAATTTACAGTCTGATTATGTATTTGTGTTAGCCAGCCAAACAACTCAAGTGTACTATGCCCTTAATGTCTTTCACACTAGAACCCCCTGGTATACAGTTATGACAATGAAGACTCGGCCATTTGATGGTACTAATTTATCTGGAACGGATGACCCGTTGCAAGAACAAGTTAGCAATCCCAGCCACGTTGTGCTATATGATGACAATGTGTTGGGTGATGATGTCGTTGACGTAATTGATGTTGATGAAGTGGAGAAAGATGTGGTTTTTAGTACTTATGTGATGGTAGAAGATGATATTGAGGAAGAAATTGATACATAAGAGGAAGAGACAAAATTAGAGGATGAAAATGATTTTGATTCTGACGGGTTTGACAACGTACTACTTCTTCACTAATTGGTGTTTTATAAATACTATACAACTAAAATCAATCATTATATATAATAAAAGACTTAAAATTTAATTAATGTCATTGTATCTATGTCTGTTATTTCAGTAGTATAGCTATATATGCCTCGACATAGCGGTGGAGGTGGCCGTGGTGGCGGACGCTCCGGATCGGGTGACGGCTCCCATGGAGGGTCGTCTTCAGATGCTAGTGAGTTAATTTCTTTTTTGGCTCAGTAACATTATTGTCATAACTATATTATACATTCATTTACTATTTTTTGACAATGTCATAACTATATTAAACATACAGATGCTAGTACGTCGGCGTTTGTGAGGGCCTAACCTCGGTCGATTAGGTCATCCACCGGTAGTGCCTGACACAGTTCCAGTTGATGTCGGCTCGTTTGTGTAGGTTTCAACTATAATATATCACTTATGTTCAATTAGAATGATATTATCATGTGATTAATAAATTAAAATGTTTTTAATTAGATTCCACTGTCCCTCCGCCCGAGATTAGTTCATCTCAGGACGAGGAGACGGCTCATTGGGTCGTGTCTCAGGATTCTCCCACTAGTACTACCGGCTGGTATCGAGTGGTGGGATTATCGAGGATACCAGCCTATATACTGCCAAGAGGTATAATATTTTAGTTTATTTCTTATTTATGAATAAAGTAAACTTATAATATTATTCATGCTATATTTATTTTTGTAGGCTCTAGCCAGCGTCTGCGTCCGAGAGCCCCCGTGGGACCATCACATACGGGTGCTTGGCTTAGACGATGCTTTGTTTCAGCAGTGTTATGGTTGCGGTGTCAGAGAGGTTTGAGACCGAGTCGTTATTCCATCGTCAAGACCCGCCCAGCCGTTCTCGCCTCCATCAGCTTGCGCAGGACGTTGCAGCTGGTGCCACCGCCGAGAGTACGGGTATACGCGACGAGATTGTTCGGATGGTGGTTACCTTAGTCAAGGACGCATTTGGGCCGATGTTGATTCAGCGCTCGACTGCTCAGGTATACTTCGTTTTAAATACAAATATATATTTTGCATGTTATTTAATTTTCATTTAGTTATCTTTAACTGAATCATATATATGGACTAATGAGTTACATTATATTGTATCAACATGGTGACGAGCGGACTGACGAGCGGGATGACGATGAGGGCAATTTTCATACTCCAGAGCAGCGTCGACGCCCGCCCGATGATCCTCCTCACACCGGGGGCTCTACTAGCTTAACTTAGTTTACATTCTTTTGTAGTTTACATAATTTTTGACGTACATATTGTAGTTTAAACCTTATCATTACTTTGGTTTTGTTGCGGTTTGACATTTAGATTAATTTAGCTTAATGGAATGTTTGTTATAGTTTAGTTTAGATTAATGGGATGTTTTCGACCTTTTTATTTCTCATTTAATTAGTTTATTTTTGATATATGTTTGGATGAGGTGATTGTAATTTTAATTCATGTTATTGGCCATATTGTTAGCTTGTGTATGTGATGTTGGGAAAATAGGTACAGGTACAAGATGTGGGTTAAATCCCTGGATATTGTAAAAACAAATAAAATATTAAAAAAACATTATCCTCGACGGAATTGTGGTATTCTGAAAGGATATCCGTCGAGGTTAAGGTGTTTCCCATTTTTAGCAGTCTGCCACATGACATACTTATCATCGATCGAATATCCTCAACGGAATGGTGGTATAATCGACGGAACTCCGTCGAGTTTAAGTTGTTTTTCCTATTTTATCAGACTGCCACGTGGTATGCTTATCATCGACCGAATATCCTCGACAAACAGTTTTCAGTCGGTGATATATTAACACCGACTGAATATTCGGTCGATAATAATTTCGTCAACTCTAAGTATTCTTGACCGAAAAACCGACCGACTTAATTTTGACGTGCTTATATACGACCGAATTCCCAATGGAATATTCCGTCGTAAATAAGGTTGTCCTCGACAGAATAACCTTATTATCGACAGAATATTTCGTCGGAAATAAGCCTTTTTATTGTAGTGCATGAATATCCTACTGCAATAACCAAATTAGTAGATTATGAATATGTATGGCTTAACAATATGTGGTATGTATTAATAAGAATGCTCATTTTCAATTATATACGTCATTAAACCCATCAGAATCAACGTGTATATCATTCTCGAATTCGGTATCTTACTCATCCTCAGTTTCGAGATCAGCTCAACGACTACATAATCATTCATGTGTACATTTGCCTCGACATCCTCATCGTCAAGTATGTCAATGACATCAATACTCATCACATCTTCAGCATGGAACACTACGGGCAAAGGGTTGCCAACATCTTCTTGCAATACCTCATCCATACCAAACATGTTATCAGCATTAAATGAACGTGTTTTAGTTGTGACTATTATGTATCAGGGGCTTCGAGTATTTACGACATTAGGAGCGTAATACACTTGAGTTGCTTAACTTGCTAACATGAACACGTCATCAGACTTTAACACCGACTTGATATCTGCGGTTGTGATTCTATTACGATCAACTTTAATCCCTTTTCAGTATCAAACCAGCTACACTTAAATGTAACTACCTTTTTACCCCCGTGATAATTGAGCACAACCACATCCTGTAAACGGCCATAGTAATTGGACTCAAAATCTTGGTAGCAGCTTCCTAACACCACAACCCCAGAATTGACTGATGTGAGTTTATTCAATTCATCGACTCTAAATCTTTACCCATTCACGATGCAACCGGGAAAAGAACTAACAACTTTGTAAGGTCCTTGGATGACATCTATAAAACGCTCAGAAATGTTATCCGCTTCAACTCTTTTCTTAAACCACTGTTGGAAATTAGCATTAGTGAATGTTTCCAACTCTACTGTAGTAAAAGTTGGGTTAGAAGCATACGCTTCCTCTTCGAATGAACTGCAAAAATAGTAAATGTCTGTAACATATATAGATGACTACACTTATAAATTGCATTAAATACCTTAAATAAGTTGAGACTTACGTGATGTATGATGATACTTCAGGCATATTTAGAAGCACGTATGTAGATATAATCTTCAACTCTTTGTCGCTTAAGTAAGTCAGCGTCTCATGGCCAAATGGCTTAACCAGATATGTGTATACAGCTAACTCATCATCAGCATGAATCCTGTAGAATTGGTCGTTCCATAAGATTTTCAATCACTTCTGATTCCCGTGACGAGTCCATACGAAGTACCCATCCACAAATCCACAGGAAAATAAGTCGAATTTAATCTCGTCAACTTTCTTCCAAATCAGGTTTTTACACTTGACACACGGGCATCGCATCTTCCCGTTTGGATCATCCGTTTGTTCTATTGCTTTGTTCAAGAAATCTGACACCCAAACATGATAAGCTGAGACTAATCCCCTCCCATCACTAGGTATCCTACGGTACATCCAAATCCGGTCGACTGACATTTTTAACTACACAGAAGACGCATTCAGTTAATTTACGTATTCATGTATGAATTAGATTTACCTAGTGTCTCCACTCTACAGTACAGGGGTAAGGCTTCTATCCTATTATTGGATGCATCTCGTCACTAGTCCCAACACGTTGAGTACGTTTCATGAGTTTTAAGAAAATTTTGGCAGCACCTCCCCATGGTGTCCAAGCACACGAAATTGACTAAGATAATTTAATCTAAGTATGCACTCGAAGAACATATAGAGATAATAGTCAAAAAAATCCTCAAAACAACAAAAACGTACTGTTTCGTATTGGCACCGGCCTAAGTGATAAACATAACATCCAATAACAATCCCAAACTGGGGACTATTCGACATTCACTCCTACTGAGTGAATGTCAAACGGGTTTCTAAGTTCCAAAGTATAGTATATATATTATTGAGTGTATTGAAGATTAAAGGGAGAGTGTTATTGAGTTTATTGAAAATTGTGACAAACTAAACAAATGCTACTTAGTTTATTTTGTCAATGATAAACTAAATAAGTGGTACTTAGTTTATGAGAATTGTTATTTGGAATCTATAAAGACTATTGTTCGACATTCACTCCTACTTGTCAAACGGGTTTCTAAGTTTCATAACAGTTGCAGCTGTAATGACTACTAGGATAAGAGTTAAGGATTTCCTTGTATGCAGGGTTCGACATAGCAGTTGCAGCTAATAGTACTCCAACTGGTTTCTCGGCAGCCGAAAAAAAAAAGGGTCGTAGTTCCTGTTTGTGTCCTATACTCGAATAATAAAGTTAATTCAATTACTATGAATATTCCTCATTGTTCCATCATAATAGATGACAACATCCCGAAGGAGTTCCATTAAGCTATTAAATAAAGTTCTAGGTAAAACAACCCTCTAGATGAACGAACGATCACTTCTCTGCTAGGAATGAATTTTCTCCCCATATGGGTCCAATCCATGACATAGACAGCTTCTCACCACTCTGAATTCCTCAGATGGGTAGTTCTTATAGAAAAAGAGGTGAGACGTTATGTGAGAACTACCCATCTGAGGAATTCAGAGTGGTGAGAAGTTGTCTATGTCATGGATTGGACTCATATGGGGAGAAGATTTATTTCTAGCAGAGAAGTGATCGTTCGTTCATCTAGAGGGTTGCTTAACCTAGAACTTTGTCCAAAAACTTAATGGCACTCCTTCCGGATGTTGTCATATGTTATGATGGAACAATGAAGAATGTTTGCAGTAATTCAATTAACTTTATTATTCGAGTATAGGACACAAACAGGAACTACGACCCATTTTTTTTAATTCCTGCCGAGAAACCGGTTGGAGTATAATTAGCTGCAACTGCTAAGTCGAACCCTGCATACAAGGAAGTCCTTGACTCTTAGTAGTCATTTCTCATGGGCGAGAAATATTCATTTTCAAATTAAGAGAGGTTATGTGTGATAACAGGTTTCTAAGTTTCAAACTATAGTACATTATTGAGTGTATTGAAGATTAAAGGGAGGATATTATTAAATCGGATTAAATTTATTATTATGCTTTAATTTAATTTATTTAATTTAATTAAATTAAATTCATTTATTTATTATATTAAATTAAATTCTTTAAATTATATTTATTTTAAATTTAATTTAATTTAAATTATTTTGATTAAATTAAATTTATTTTATTTTATTACTTTTTTAAAAATTTTAAATATTTTTTATTAAATTTAATTTATTTATTAAATCAAATCAAATTTATTTTATTTTATTCAATTTAATTTAATTTTTTATTTTATTTTGTATTATATTATATTATCTAATTTTTAAAATTTATTTTATTTTATTATTATATTTTCTTTTATTTGTTTCATTTTTTAATTAAATAAATATAATATTTTATCATTTTTAAATTTTATATTATAGTACATTATATTATCTTATTTTTTAAAAAAAATTAATTTATTATATTTTTAAATTTTAATTAAATTTAATATACTTTATTTTATTTTTTATAATATTATATTATATTTTTAAATATTTTTATTAAATTTTATTTATTTTATTCAATTTATTTTATTATTATTTTTTATATTATATTATATTATATTAAATAATTTTTAACATTTATTTTGTCTAATAAACTAAATTAAATTAAATTTATTTCATTTTATATTAAATTAATTAAATAATACATAAATATATTTGTAGGGCCCATAAATTTTTCAATTGCAGATTTCTGACAGATATTTCGTTGGGAATTCCGTCGAAAATATCAAATATCACATTCTTGAAGATATATACACTTACATATATGTTATGACCCAAACACTGTAATTGCACAAATACATACATTAACAGAAATTTTAATTGCACAAAATAAATCCCAATTTCAACAACATGCAACAATTTGCAGAAATTAAATTCGTATAATCCCAATTTTTACAAAACAGTAACGGCAACATCCACCGATTTACATAATTATAGACAAAAAAAATAAATTGCTTAACAGAGGATATTTAATAACACATATTCAGTAACAGATATTCAATAAATTGCATAACACATGAACAACTTTAGCAAAATCAACAACTCAAATATGCAAACTATATTCAGTAATCTCAAATCATCATTTAGGATTACTTACCTTAGTGTAAAAAATTCACTAAGGATGGAATTGGTTCTGCCATTGGGCGACAGTGTCTACCTTGCAGTGCAAAAAATTCAGGCTGTTCAAAATCTCTGCGAGGACCCCATAAGGAATTGCCTCAGACGAAGGGACCTCCGGCACGTGTGTAGAGGTGCCCACTTCAGTGGATGGCGGCAGCTCAGCTTCATGGCGGCGATTGAGGCACTGGCAAAAAGCCCTCTCCTCGAGGATGCGACGGTGCTCCTTCCCAAACTCTATAACGCCCTATGACATGATGGTCAATAACAGCCATGGGTGGCAAGGTGACATCTTCCTTCTCCCACTGAACACCCGCTCGCTTGCAAAGTCGTGTGATAAGAGATGGGTGAGGGAGCCCTGACATTACATTACTCCGAATGGCCTTTTTGATAGACTCCTGAATAAGCACCCCGACATCAACCTTTAAGCCCGTGACAATAACATAGAGCAGGACTGCCCTCTCCCGGGTCACATCGCTTAGGTGACGTGTTGGCATTATATTTGCTCAAATAAACGAGTACCACGCCTTACCATAACGACTTAAAGCCTCTTGGGGGAAAGAAGTCTTTTCACGATGGAACTCGTTAGTCTTCCAAACAGTCCCAAGCTTGCAAAGTTTTATAATTAACTCATCGATATTGTAACTCCACAGCCCCAACTCCAGATAGTCACGACCGTCGTAGTTGGGAGTCCCATACACTGCATTGATATCCCGGCTATCAAATTGAATTAACTTTCCCCGAACTAGCACCTCCGAGGGGCCATCCGCATTTGCATTAGCATAGAATTCTTTCACCATCGAGATCACTTCCTATTCAGGCGGCTTGGTGAAATGAATCCACTTCATATTGATGATCATGGCCATCATCTGGCCGTCTGTTTTGTCATCCGGCCTAAGCCCTCTTTCGGGCACCAGACTCCTTGAGGAAAAGTTCTAAGTGTAAAGTTTCCAAGCATCCTCCATTGGGAATTTGACAGCATCCCAAGGAGTAACAGGGGCTCTAGAAGATGGTGAAGGAGGGGGGCCAATACTAGTTCTTGGACGCTTAGAACCCAGGATTAAGAGAGCCAAAATCGAAAGACTTATGCTAATTTCAAAATTTTTCACACCCAACTAAAACAGAGAAGGAACATATACAAAATCCTTACCTCGCTCTGCTTAAATAGACATAGGCGTCAGAGAGGGGAGAGGAAACAACGGTCTGAACAATAATTGCATGATGGTTGGCATCTGAACGGTAGGAAACTGACGAGCGCGACTGATTGGGCAGCCTAACGGCTCTTGGAAGAAAAGGGGACAGAGGAGAAAAGGGGATGAACTTTGTTGAAAGAAAACAACTACTGCAAAAGAACTGAAGAAACGCATTTTAAAAACCAAATTGCAGACATGGCGCTGCGGCGCGGTGCATGGCGCTGCGGCGCAAGCATGGGTTTGCTTTGGCACTGCAGCGCGGGATCTCGACGCTGCGGCGCAAGTTTCCAGAATGTGATTTCCATTGGTGGCGCTGCAGCGTGAAAGTTAGAGCCTGAGATGGCGCTGCAGCGCGAGTTTCCAGTATGTATCCACTTAAAATGACACTGCAGCGCGACTGAGTGTGCATTGAATGGCGTCGCAGTGCAAATTTGCAGTATGTCCCTCTTTGGTTCGGCGCTGCGGCATGAACATTGAGGCTGCAGCGTGAAAACATGGTGCCGCGGCGCAGCTTTACAGTATGCAACCATCTGCCTTGGCACAGTTGCGCGGATGATAATGCTAAGGCCAGCGCTACAGCGCGGCTTCTAAAATTCTAATACTAAGTTATAAAATTCTGCATAGGCCAAACCTTATATCAGTAAAACATAACAAAATAACTACACTGTAATACCAAATTCTAACTAAGAAAAACCTGCAAACACATACGGTTAAACATACTAACATGCACTATACAGAAACTAGCAACTATACTACAAAATACAAAGAGCAACCAATGAAAACTAAAAAAACAAAAATGAATGAAACAAGAGCAATTTTTTTTATACTGAGATGGGGTTTTCTCCCCATCAAGCGCTTGATTTAGATTCATCAGCTTGACTTTTATCCCACCTTACACCGGGTCTCCCAAGGTGATGGAGGTATTTTGCCAGTCTACCTCGCCGCCCCAGTAGTGCTTCAAGTGTTGTCCATTAACCTTGAAGGTTTTGTCTAAATTAGTGTCTTCAACCTCAATGGCCCCATAAGGATACACCTTAGAAACCATGAACGACCCCGACCATCAAGACTTCAACTTCCCGGGGAATAATTTTAGTCGGGAGTTGAAAAGAAGCACCTTCTAGCCCAACTCAAAATTTCTTTCGAGGATTTTCTTATCGTGCCACCGCTTTGTTTTCTCCTTGTACAACTTATCGTTTTCATACGCTTGCAGATGAAACTCATCTGATTCATTGAGTTGTAGAAGTCTTTGTTCACCGGCTGCTTCTAAATCTAAGTTTAGCTTCTGGATAGCCCAATAGGCGTTGTGCTCCAACTCCACTAGAAGATGACAAGCCTTACCATAAACAAGCCTATACAGAGACATTCCGATAGGCATTTTGTAAGTTGTGCGGTAAGCCCATAAGGCATCATCAAGCTTCTTTGACCAGTCCTTTCGATTGGGGTTAACAATCTTCTTCAAGATATGTTTTACCTCTCGATTAGAAATATCCGCTTGGCCACTAGTCTGCGGATGATAAGCAGTGGCTTTCTTATGGGTTACCCCATACTTAGCTAGAAGGGCTTTGAAATATTTATTACAAAAATGCGACCCTTCATCACTGATTATTGCCCTAGGCGTGCCAAAACGAGTGAAAATGTTTTTCTTTAGGAAATTAAGCACCACCTTCGCATCATTAGTAGGCAAGGCAACTGCTTCAACCCACTTGGAGACATAATCAACCGCCACAAGAATATAGAGATTGTTGTAGGAGGACGAGAATGGGCCCATGAATTCAATACCCCAGACATCAAATAATTCAACTTCGAGGATATTCTGCAAGGGCAATTCATGCCTTCTCGAGATGGTTCCCACCCTTTGGCATCTATCGCAGTGCGATACATATATGTGCACATCTTTGAATAGGGTGGGCTAGTAAAACCTAGACTGAAGCACTTTAGGTGCAGTTCTTTGAACCCCAAAATAACTTCCATAATTTGAGGAATGGCAGTGATGGAGCACACCTTCAATTTCCTCCTCTGGCAAGCATCTCTGCATAATTTGATCAGAACACTGCTTGAATAAGAAGGGCTCATCCCACAAATATTGTTTGGCGTCTTTTAGGAATTTCTTCCCCTATTAATAGCTCAGGTTGGGAGGAAGCACTTGGCAAGTGACAAAATTAGCAAAGTCCGCATATCACGGGACGTTGCTTTGGACAACAAAATGTTGTTCATCTAGGAAGAAATCATTGATGGCTATTTCAGCATCTCCCGAATATGGAGGGTTTCCAACCTCGATAAGTGATCCGCTACCTGATTTTCTATCCTTTTTTGTCTCAGATCTTTAGATCGAACTCCTAGAGAAGCAGGACCCACCTTATCAATCTCGGCTTTGCATCTTTTTTTTCAATTAAGTATTTGATTGCCAAGTGATCAGTGTAGAAGATCACCTTCGTTCCAATGAGGTAGGAACGGAACTTATCAAACGCATAGACCACTGCCATTAGTTCCTTCTCAATGGTGGTGTAATTCAGCTGAGAATTAGTTAAAGTTTTGCTGGCATAGTATATTATGTGGAATACCTTATCCTTTCTTTGGCCTAGCACTGCCCCAATAGCAAAATCGCTTGCGTCGCACATTAGCTCAAAAGGGAAGGTCCAGCCAGGGGCTACCACAATAAGAGCCGAAATAAGTTTTTCCTTTAATAGATCAAAAGAACTCAGGCAGGCTTTATCAAATTGAAAAGGCATGTCCTTCTCTAATAATGTACACAGCGGTTTGGTTATCCGTGAGAAGTCTTCGATAAACCTCTTGTAGAACCCAGCATACCCAAGGAAGCTCCTTACCCCTTTTACAGATGTAGGAGGGGGTAGATTATTAATGACATCGATCTTAGCCTTGTCATCCTCAATGCCGCCAACAGATACCCGGTGGCCCAGAATAATGCCCTCTTTAACCATGAAATGACACTTCTCCCAATTCAATACAAGGTTAGTCTCAACACTTCTGTGGAGAATGGCAGTCAAATTGCTCAGGTAATTATCAAATGAGCTCCCGGATACCAAAAAGTCATCCATGAAAACCTCTAGAGTCTTTTCAACCATTCAGAGAAAATCAACATCATGCAACTGCTGAAATGTTGCAAGAGCATTACACAGCCCGAAAGATATTTTTCGAAAGGCAAAGGTCCCATAGGAGCATGTAAAAGTCATTTTCTCCTGATCTTCGGGAGTAATCGAAATCTGATTATATCCAGAGTAACCATCCAGCAGACAATAAAATTTATGCCCAGCAAGCCTATCGAGCTTCTGATCAATAAATGGAAGAGGAAAGGATCCTTATAGGTGGACTTGTTCAATTTCTTGTAATCCATACACACCCTCCATCCAGTCACCGTTCTGGTTGGAATCAGCTCGTTGTTTTCATTGGGCACTACAGTCATTGCTCCTTTCTTTGGCACGCAATGAATAGGACTGACCCAAGGACTATCAGAAATGGGGTAGATAATGCCCGCATCCAATAATTTAATAATCTCCTTCGGAACCACCTCTTTCATGATGGGGTTCAACCGCCTCTGATGTTCAATGGACGAGTTAGACCCTTCTTCCAGTAAGATTTTGTGCATACATAGTGTTGGACGAATCCCTTTAATATCAGAAATTGACCACCCCAAGGCCGTTTTATATTGCTTGAGCACTAGCAACAACTTTTCTTCCTGGCACTCGGTTAAAGAAACAGAAATTATCACAGGTAAAGTGGATGAGTCCCCTAAGTAAGCATACGTCAGGTGATTGGGCAAAGGCTTTAATTCTAGGACAAGAGGTTCAATGATTAACGGCTAAGCCTTGGGAGTTGATGCCTCGTCATCATTTAGAGACTCAAACCATCTTTGGAACTGTTTGGATCTTTGGGGTGCATCTAGCCACTTGGAAAATTCGACATGAGTGGGCTATTCCGTAATACTGGCCCCTGTCAATGTGGCTTCTAAAGGGTCTGTAATGCAAGTTTCTGAGAATACTTCCCTAACTGTATTATCAATCACATTAATCTAGAAGCAGTCCTCATGAGTATTCGGATATTTCATCGATCTAAACACATTGAAAGTTACTTCTTGATCCTGTACTCTCATTGTCAGCTCCCCTTTTTGCACATCAATAAGGGTCTTCCCAGTCACTAAGAATGGCATGCCCAGTATTATAGGGACCTCCATGTCTTCCTCAAAATCTAGGACAATAAAGTCTTCTGGGAAGATGAACTTGTCAACCTTGACAAGCACATCCTCTACTATCCCCTTCGGGTACGTAAGAGATCTATCAGCTAATTATAAAGTGACACTTGTAGGTTTGGCTTCATTTAGCCCCAGCTTCTTATATATAGACAGAGGCATCAAGTTAATGCTAGCCCCTAAATCACACAAAGCCTTGCCAATGAATTGGTCCCCGATAGTGCAAGGAATTGTGAAGCTTCCTGGATCTTTTAGCTTCGGTGGAAGCTTGTTTTGTAGAATGGCACTGCACTCCTCTGTTAGAGCCACTGTCATAATCCCCCATTTTTCTCTTCTTAGACAATATGTCCGTCATGAATTTAACATAGCTAGGCATTTTCTCCAGCGCCTCTGTAAACGGGATGTTTATGTGAAGCTTCTTAAACACCTCTAAGAATTTAGAAAACTGCTTATCAAGCTTTTGCTTCTACAGGCGCTGGGGGAATGGAAACTGCGGGAGAGGGGGACTAGTTGTGTTAACTGTAGGGGTTGGGGTTGGTGTTGGTGTTGGTTCACATTGAGTATTTTCCTCACCCCCGGACTTATCTTCATTTTGTTCCACAACAGGTTCCTCTATAGTCAGTTCTTCTTGCACCACAAAGTTTTTTCCACCATTCACATTTAAGGTCCTCCCACTCCAGAGTGTCACTGCTTTGCATTGTTCCTTTCCCTCCCATTTCGGATTGACGACAGTATCACTAGGCAATGTGCCTTGTGGTCGACTGTTCAAAGTAGAGGACAACTGCCCCATTTGGACTTCAAGGTTCTAGATGGAGGCCTCCTGATTATTACTCCTTGTTTCGTTTTGGTAAATATAACGAGATAGGAGATCTTCCAAACTAGGTTTCCTATCCTATTGAGGTGGTGGATGGTGGAACTGATTTTGCGGGCTCTGTGGTTGTTGATTGTAATGGTTTTGAGATTGGAAACCCGAAAGGTTTGAGAATTTAGGTCTGTTGGTTGTAGGTTGTGCTTGATTGGTGTTGGTGTTGCCGCAAGAGAAGTTTGGATGATTCCTCAAGCCTAGATGGTAATGAGTGGGGAGATTAGCATTTTGTTGCTGCCCATAGTTGGAAACAAATTGAACTGACTCAGGGCTTATTGCACACTGATTAGTTGGGTGGCTCCCTTGACACAATTCACACTGGACTGCGACACTCTACACACTCTACACTACTGGCACTCCTATAGTGTCGATCCATTTCATTAGCGTTGCAACCTAAGCCGCTAATGATGTGATCGATTCAACCTCATATACCCCTGCTGCTCTTCTAGGGGCCTACCTATCATTTGGCCATTAATAATTATTGGTCGCCATTGTTTCTACTAGTTCATACCTTGTTGTGTGATGTTTAGATATTAAGGCCCCTCCAGAAGCGGCATCAATACTTGAACGAGTAGATCCAGATAGCCAATTATAAAATGTCTGTATAAGAAGCCATTCTGGCAATCCATGGTGGGGTCATTTTCTCAGAAGATCCTTGAATCGCTCCCACGAGTCGTACAAAGATTCTAATTCGAACTGGACAAAAGAAGTAATATCATGCCTGAGCCTGGCGGTTTTGAAGGGCGAGAAAAACTTCGCCACGAACTTTTGAGCCAAGTCAGCCCATGTGGTGATGGAGCCTTACGGTAATGAATGTAGCCAGCTCTTGGCCTTGTCCCTCAAGGTGAATGGAAACAATCGGAGTATGATGGCATCGTCAGACACTCCGTTGCACTTAAAAGTGTCACAGATCTCCAAGAAGTTTATCAAGTGATCATTGGGATCATCATTTGGTAGACCCCCAAACTGAATATTAGTGCACATTTGAATGGTGCCCAGCTTGATTTCAAAATTATTAGCTTGGATGGTGGGCCTGAGAATGCTCGCTTGGAGATCGTCGATATGAGGCATATCATACTCCCTTAAGGATTTCTGAAGTTCTTCAGCCATTTTAACAGGAGTAGGTATGTCCCGAGATTTTTCTCTCTACAGTCGTCTGTATGTTCTATCAACCTCGGGATCGAAAGGTATTATGTTCCGACCCCTTCGAGGTGGCATAAACAATGAAGACTACCTGAAAAGAGAGTAAAATAGATGAATCAGTTTAAATTAAGATTGTAATGACTTAGTTTTAATATTGATAAACAAATAATACTAAGTCCCCGGCAACGACGCCAAAAACTTGTTGGTCGATTTCGCAACCGATAAACACGCGCAAGTATACGCGGTCAACAAGTAATATAATGATAAGAGAGTTGTCGAACCCACGAGGACGAAGTCTTAAGTGCTAATCAAATACTAAGGTAAAGTCTATACTACCTTATCTAAACAAGTGATAGAAGGTGGTGTGTTAAGTTATTTGATTACAAAGAGAAGAAATAAGAGAAGTAAGTATACTAGGAAGTCAAGATAGGATTATAATTTCCCTAATGTGTCGCCTAATCTTCTAACTCTCCACATTACAAACGAATCAAGGAATGGTCAACCGAGAACAACAACTACACAAAAGCTTTTGTCGAAGGTCTAATGCACATCTCTAGCTAGATAAATCACAATATGTCTATTGGTGAAAGAAACTAGACTAGGGTCATTAAGCTTAGTCTCAAGGCTATACAAGGCAAATAGAGATATGTCTATCCTATTAGCAGTTTATGCACACATTCCATAGGCATGGTCATAACAGGTGTTGTTGTATTTAAAGGTTAGATAATAACATCCATTTGTCAATCTCCATTACTATCAATACCAATTTTCCTATCAAGCAATTAGTCATTAAGTAAGAAATACAACAACACATTCCAAAATGATTCATTATATAAAATAAGAGAGAAAGTTAATTAAGCTAAACAAAAGGTTACATTGCAATCCTAAAAATGGAATTAGTTCATATCCATGGTACTAAAATACATTTTAAATACATTCCACATTCTCAGTAATACACAAATAAATGGGAGATTTGGAATAAGAACCCCCCTATTTTGAAGTGTTCTTCCTCCAAATCTTCTCTTCACTGTATATCTCCTGAGCTTCTGTCGGATTTAATAACTTTTTCTCCTTGAAGCACAGCTTCTTTCTCTTTTAAGGAATTAATATTGTAATAAAACCTAGCCTAAGCTATCTGTCTGAATAACTATCGCAGGCGGATGCTGTATATTAAGTATGTCTGATGTCTTTCCCTTTAGGTCATTAAAGGCTCTTTACTGTATGGACACCAAAGCTCGCGCTGCTACGCGAGAATTGAACTAGTAAGTGGCGTTGTAGTGCCACATAGGCTTAAAAACACCGAAGATCGCGCTGCAGCGCGGCTCCAGAAAGTGACCTCGGCGCTGCGGCACGAGGATGACGTCAGCCTAAGACAAGAAGTGGCGCTGCGGTGCGGGACCGTGGTTTATCCTTGGCGCTGCGGTGCCAATGCAGTAAAAATTCCCATTATGTCCTTGGAAGCTGGAAAAGATCTGTAAAGCCTTGCCTCAAAGAAATTAAACAAAAATAACAACAAAATATATATAAAAATTAACTAAATAACTGAAAACATGCAACAACTTAAACCACAAAGGATCTGATTCACAGGTATAAATCCCACTCATCAAGAAACGAGGAAGAGAAAGGAGAAGCTAGGAGATGACTTGCTACCGTACAGTCGCCGAAAATGGTGGCAGTGGCCGAAAATTGATGGGCAGTGGTCGGAGGTGAGATGAGAGCTGAGAGAGATTAGCGAGTAAGAGAGAGTGAAAGTGAGGAGAGAGAAATAGAAATGAGAAAAATGGGGCGACTGAGGAGAAGGGAGCGTCTAATTAGGTTTTATAAGATATTTCCGATGCACTTTTCGTCGGACATAAGTCCCTTGGAATTATATTATTTTCGACGTAATTTTCGTCGGAAATAACTTCAGTTTCGTCGAATTTATGTTTCGCGCTGGCGGGAAACTTGGCGCCAATGGGGGTATTCTAGTTCCGACGGAATTCCGTCGTACTTATGGTAATGTCGAGGGACTTATGTTCGACGAATTATTCCGTCGTAAATAACCTTATTTCGACATATTTAAATCCGTCGAGACTATTTCCGTTGAACTTAAGGGTTTTTCTTGTAGTGTAATTTAATAATTTTAATTAACCTAATTTAACCTAATGAGATTATGAGAAATAAATTTAGTACCAACACTCCAAGAGTAACAATACAAGTATTTCTCCAAAAAATTCTGAAAACTAAATTACTAAAAGATTAAAGATGTAAACATTAAATTATTAAAATTCATCAAAATTCTTTCTCTTAGGATTCTCAAAAGCCAAACAAAGGTAAAAGAAAAAAAATTAATTTGAAATAATTGGAAAAATTAAAACAAACATAAATTAAAGAAAAAATTAAATAATATAATTACAACAATCGGAAAATTATTAAATTAAAACTACAACAATCGGAAAAATTAAAGAGATAATCTTGATTCTTAACACGAAATAATATAATTTGAAAGACATAACCTAATATGTGATTATTAGGTTATCCCATGAATAATCATATTTAAAAAATGTGACTATGACTATTTAATCATAGAATTAATAGTCTTGGAATTATAATCATATAGTCCTGGGATTATAATTCTTACAAACAAACGTAGCAATTGATTTTGTCAAGCTTCGATATTTAGAAATTGCCAAGTTCAGTTGGCAAGTTAAAACATTTGAGATCTTGACATTTCAAGGACCAATATCGATATCGATAAACTGCCAAATTCTATCACGAAACTTGACAACTTGCAGACCTTGAGAGTTGGTCGTCTGGAAGAAATTCCCAAAAAGTTTGGGAACTTGATTAACATGAGACATCTAAATTTTGATGTCATTTCAGAGAGTACGTAGAGAAGGTTGTAGGTTTATTGGGATAGATCGATTGACTTGTCTACGGTGAGAAAGATCTTAGGGGTGAGCTGCGTATATTTGGCATTGGGGATGTGGGAGACATTGGGGAAGCCAGCAAGGCAAATTTCTGTAGAAATTCGAACATTCAGGTCTAGAATTTGATTGGGAAACAATGGAAACGTTGAAGAATATTATAAATAATGATGTACCGGAAGAAGAAGATTGTGATAATTACGAAGATGTCACGGAAGGTTTCCAACCTCATGCATATTAAGGGGCGAAACCAGGATTTGTTTTTGGGGGGGCCAAAAAAAAATTTAACAACATAATATATATTCAGAAAAAGAACTTCAATCACACCACAACATTTCCATATTTTGATACGTTTTCTAGGATCACATTCCAAATAATTAATATCTCATTCTTTACCTTCAATTCACGTTGTTCCTGTTCAGAAGTAGGCAGAGATATTTTAACATTATGCTCAGGGGTAAGCATAGATATGTCAACATGATTTGATTGCTTTCTCTTGAAAAATGAATCAATATATGTGATTTTCCCATGATTCTAATTAAACAAAAAATAAAAAATTCAATTAACTACACTACAAGAATGACTTAACCAATATTATTGGACCATTTATTGAACTTTTTAATAATAAAATTTTCATAAACTTACAATCAAATAAGTAAGGTTTTAGTTGGTTACCGGAAAACAAATTGAATATGATCACTCGTTAAACTTTTAAAAAGTAAAATATCAAGTTTCATAAAATAAACAAAAAATAAAAAAAATTAAATAAGGGTTTAAGTTGGTTACCTGGATACAAATGTATCATTTAATTGGAATAACACATATACAATATTATGCTCCAATTATACAAATTTAGAATTATAATAAATTTAATTTTTCCAACCTTGGAGTGGACCTTATAAATTTTTCAAACTTTGGGGGGTCGTGGCCCCCTCCGGCCCTATGCTAGTTTCGCCCATATTTGAGAGAGTCAAGTATTAGTACAAACTTCAAAGGTAAGAACTTTACATAGGTGATTACCTCTCAGTCTAACTTCAAACTTTAATAATCAGATAGAAGTAAATCGGAAAAACTAATGATTTGGCCACAGAAGTTGGCACGTTTTACTGAATATCCAATTAAATTTTTAATTTATCAAATTAACTAATTGAACTAATTAAAATTTTCAAATTAGGTCATTCTGTCAAATTTGGTTAACGGCTGTCAAATTTTTTCATACGTGGAAGCAAAAAAAAAAGAGAAAATAAAATAAAAAATGAGGTGGCCAATCAGCAACAATGACATGGAAATAAAATAGAGTTTTTTAAAAAAACAGAATTTTTTAAAAAATAGATTTTTTTTTAAAACAGATTTTTTTTAAAAATAGAATTTTTTTAAAAAAAGATTTTTAAAAAAACATAATTTGTTAAAAAACATAATTTTTTTTAAATAGAATTTGTTAAAAAAACAGAATTTTTTTTAAAAACAGAGTTTCTATAGAAAAATATAATTTTTTTATAAAAAGATTTTTTTTAAAAAAACAGAACTATTTTAAAAACAGAATTTTTTTAAAAACAGATTTTTTTAAAATAAAATTTTTTTAAAAACAGAATTTTTAAAAAACGGAATTTTTAATAATTATGTTTTTTAAAAAATTCTGTTTTTTTCACAAATTCTGTTTTTTTTAAAAAAAAATCTGTTTTTAAAAAAAAATTATTTTTTTAAAAAATCTGTTTTTAAAAAAAAATCCTGTTTTTAAAAAAATTATGTTTTTTTTAAAAAGTCTGTTTTTAAAAAAATTCTATTTTTTAACAAAATCTGTTTTTAAAAAAATTCTATTTTTTTAAACAATCTGTTTTTTTAAAAAAGTCTGTTTTTAAAAAAATTCTATTTTTTAACAAATTCTGTTTTTTTTTTAAATCTATTTTTATTTTTATGTCATTGTTGCTGATTGGCCACCTCGTTTTTTATTTTATTTTCCCTTTTTTTTGCTTCCACATATGAAAAAATTTAACAACCGTTAACCAAATTTGACGGAATGACCTAATTTGAAAATTTTAATTAGTTCAATTAGTTAATTTGACAAATTAAAAGTTCAATCGAGTATTTAGTAAAACGTGCCAACTTCAGTGGCCAAATCATTAGTTTTGCCGAAGTAAATCTATATAGACATCATGAAAATTTCATGCAGGAATGTTGGTGTTAGAGATTTACATTGATGTACCATACATTGCTCAGCTTTTTTCTTTTATTTTTTGACATTTGTAATGAGTTGTAACTAATGTATATTGTTCACATTTCAGATACAACTTTTTCTTAATTTGTGTGTCATTTCTACCAAATTGTGTTTCTAATTGCAATAAATGGATTTAATCTTTTACAATATCTTGTACTTCTAAATCAATTATTATCAAGTACTATGTACTTTTGTTCCATAGTTATAGTCATTTTCAAATTTGCAAATTATAATTATCTATTTTGGACCAGTATTTTCTCCTAAAATTAATGGATGGTGAATTTAATTAATGTGGTGTTGAAATAATAGTTGTATTGGAATTTGGAAGTATAACGATATGCCTATGGCATGTTTGATCAGTCAGATTTTGAACTTGCCTCAATCCGATCCTTTCGGGTTGTGATCTTTTTCTTATTAGAAATATATTTTATTTTTGAGTTCTTTACAAAAATATATAACAATTAAAAAATAATTACACCATTAGTGCATCAATAAAATAATTACAAAAAGAGTGTAATTAGGACCCATATTACAAAAAATAGTACAATTCACATTAATAAGGAAACCTAAAATCAAGAGGAAATAACTGCCATAATTAATAATTCAAATTCAAATATTTGGGATCTAACAACAAAAACAAATTCAAATTCAAAACATAACCCAACAAATTAACATTAGTGATTGATCTTTTGAAGATGTGACACCTTGCAGCAGAGAATGGCTCAGACTCATTAGTGTCTACAGTCGATGAATCAGGGAGATCGTCTATTTTACATGAAGCAAGCCTTGAACCCCCGAAACATTGCAACTGATTTTGGCTTTGTAGCAAGTTTCTGGCACCGAAAATCCCAGAGGGAGTTCGTATGACAATGCCATTATCTGCTTCGGGAACACTGCATAAAGAACAAGATATGAAGATGCATAATCTAAACGAATTGAATGCTTAAAATAAGTGTCTTTGAAGAGTACTCTTAAAATAAGTGCCCAAAATATTACATTGGGAAGTGTCTTTGAAGAGTACTCTTATTTTAATCTTCGTTGTCCAAAACGTCAATGAGAAGAAGAAAAAGATTCTCCTTATAAAAATTTTAAAAATAAATAGATGTAACTTTTACTGTTCTGAAAATTTTTTTATGACTATTTTGTTACTCATAAATACTAAAATGGTTACCTTTGTATGAATGGTTGGCTACCAACTGCATCACATTCAAACGAAATTGGTAACTTAATAAAATTAAATTGGTTACATTGGTCTGAAGGTTTGGATACCAACTGCACTATGAAAAAACTGCAGGTGTGGATGTGAATTTGTTACCTTGGTATGAAGGTTTTGTTACCTTGGTATGAAGGTTTGATTACCTTGATCTGAAGGTTTGGTTACCAAATGCACTAAGAAAAAATTGAAAGTGTGGAGGTTGATTGGTTACTTTGATATGACAGTTTGGTTACCTTGGTATGAAAGTTTGGTTACCATCATCTAGTATTTGAAGGAACACATTGAACATGTCAAAATAAGCTTTCTCAATCTCATCAAACCAAATAACTGCATATGGCCTCCTGCGAACAGTTTCTGTCAACTGGCCTCCTTCGTCATACCCAACATAACTAGGTGGAGCTCCTATTAACTTAATATATAGATACACAGATATATTTTCATTTTGAATAAGAAAATTATTAACTTGAAAAAAGGTGATTAATTGAAGAAGTACTTACTATGAAAAATTGGCCTGCTTTCAACGATTGCGACCAAGAGAAGAATAGAGAGTATTAGAACTAACAAGGCAGTTTTGTTGTTGTTTAAGTTGGCCATATTAATTAGTAATATATATAGTTATGTTTCCTATAAATGAGAAATTAAATTAATTGTTGCTGCTAATTAAGCTCAATAAGGTACGTGGTGGCTAATTAATTCATTCTGAGTTCATATATATATATATATATATATATATATATATATATATATATATATATATATGGGTCTCCATCCACAGCAATCGGTTGTTGGGGAGCAACCCATTTTGGCCAGCCGCTTTTTTTTATAAGCCGGTAGAGCTTGTAGCGGCTGGCCAAAATGGGTTGCTCCCCAACAACCGGTTGCTGTGGATGGAGACTTTATATATATATATATATATATATATATATATATATATGAACTCAGTAATTAACATATAGGTTTACTTATATATCATCATATAAAAATAGACTTATATATGTTAATTTATAAGTGCGCACTTGTTCTTCTTTCTCCTTTCACCCCCAAATGGTATCAGAGCCAAGTTGTTTGTTGTTAGTAACTTTTTAGCCAGATCTTTTTAATCAAACTTCTCTTCTCTTTTCAATGGGATGATTAGATCTGAATAGATGTCTTTTTTCTTTGTTAAATTTTGAATTAAAATCTTTTACTAAATAGGTTCTTCTTCTCTGATATCCTCAGTATATCCCACACAGTCTAATATTAATGTTCCAATTCATAATCAATTAAGAGTCATTAAAAAGAAATTCGTTTTAGATTGGGATAATTTAGTAAAAGATTTTAATTCAAAATTTAACAAAGAAAAAGACATCTATTCAGATCTAATCATCCTATTGAAAAAGAAAGAGATAAGATAGTTAATAGATGGAAAAAATTTTAAGTTATCTTGTAATCAGTTTAAGTTATCATCAATAAAAAAATTTAGTAATTTAATTGTGTTTGTATAAGCACTTGTTCTTCTTTCTCCTTCTTTCTCCTTCCGCCCCCAAATGTTTTTATTGATGATAACTTAAACTGATTACAAGATAACTTACAAAACTGATGGAGAGATTACTCAAATGATTGAGGGATCTCAACCCATTGCTTTGATTTATAGGATTTATTATAAGACAATGAAATCAAACTTAAACGTTCATGCTCTTAATAAAAGTCCAAAAGATCAAACAGTTTTAATTCAAAGTTCAACTAGTGACGCTAATATCCAGATCCCAAGAACAATTCTTTGGAAGGATATTACTTTACCTAATCAATGGACTTTACCGAATGAATTACCACAACAACCCATTGTTAACAATTTGTTAAATATTGAAAACATCCAACAGTTTTCTGATGGAACTGTTAAAATTAGTTTTGAACGTACTAAAACACCAGTTATCATAGAAGACATTTCCAGTTCTTCGGCCCCTTCGATTATCCACACTAGAAGAGATACTGAAATCCTTAGTAATTCTTCGGTTAGTGATATCAAATTTAAAGGTATCCTTAATCAAGGACAAGTTAGTCATCCTTGCTATACTCAGAATGATACCGTGGAAGAAGAAGGTTCTTCTTCTCCGACATTCTCAGTATATCCCACACAGTCTGATATTAATGTTCCAATTCATAATTAATTAAGAGTGATTAAAAAGAAATTCGTTTTAGATTGGGATAATTTAGTAAAAGATTTTAATTCAAAATTTAACAAAGAAAAAAGACATCTATTCAGATCTAATCATCCCATTTAAAAGGAAAGAGATAAGATAGTTAATAGATGGAAAAGATTTATGTTATATACAAAGAAAAGATTTATTAACATATATGTTAATATATGATCAAACTCATTAATTAACTTACAATTTTACTGAAATAAGTGTTGATCAAAAATCTGACGATAATCAGACACTGGGTGACTAGGTTTTGATGAGGTGGCTTGGGTTTGACTAGCAAAAATATCAAACGGCTTGGGCTGACTAGAGAGAACTGAGGAGTAGGGCTTGGGAACTGTACCTAGTACCTGGAATTTATTATGAGGAACAACAGTTCCTTTTGACTGATTAACTGGACCGGCAGAGCGGCCATGACCACGAGAAGATGAACCTCCTCGTACACTCATGTTGCTGCAATAGTACCTGTGTTAATAAACTCACGAGTGAGAAAATCTGGAACTGAGTTGTTACTACCTTTAATATATTCAATATCAAAATCAAAAATATTTAAAATTGCTTGCCATCTAGCGAATGAATGCTTAGAGGCGACATTCTCAACATCTTTTTCAAGAATAAATTTTGCTGACTTGTAATATATTCTAACTAGGAATTTTTGGTTCAATAAATCTCTCTGAAATTTTTTTATACATAAAATAATGACAAAATTTCTTTTTTAATAGTACTGTATTTTAACTGTGTAGGATTCCATGTGCCAGAATGGAAACGAACAATTTGTTCATCAGAAGTAGGAGTTAATTTTTGTTTAAGTATGCCACCGAATCCAATGTCAGAGGCATCTGTTTCAACTATTTTGAAAGCTGAATCGTTTGAGATGCCAAGGCAGGGAAAAATTTTAACATATTTTTTAACTTGTTGGACGACAGAAGTATGAATGTCAGTCCATGGAGGTGGATTACTCTGTAAGCGCTGAAAAAGAGGCTTACAAATCTTCCTGAGGTCCTTGTAAAACTTTCCAATATAATTAAGCGAGCCAAGAAACCTATGTAGTTTAGTCTTGTCGGTAATCTTATTTGGGAACCGGTCGGCGAATTGAATAGCTCTGTCAATTGGCCGCGTGAGTCCATGATAGAGGATTAATCCGAGAAACCTGACTTTAGTCAGAAACAGACTACACTTGGAAGGAGAAAGGACAAGACCATTGGTTTTAACTGTTTTGAAGAATGAATTCAAATGTTTAATATGTTCTTCAATAGTCTTGGAGAATACAAGGATATCGTCGATGTATACAATGATAAAATGACTGAAAGGGTTCAAAATATTATTAAGAATATTCTGAAATTCACTAGGTGCATTTTTAAGTACAAATGACTGAACATTCCATTCGTAGTGTCCGAACGGAGTGGTAAATGTAGTTTTATACCTATCATCGGGATGAATAGCGACTTGTCAGAATCCAGACTTAAGGTCAAATTTACTAAAGATGGTGGAGACACTTAACCTACTAAGGAGATCATCCTTGTTGGGCAAAGGGTATCTAATCCACTCTAGAACTTTTTTTAATGGCTTGTAATTAATGACTAACCGAGGGACTCGTCGCTCTTTCTCAACTTCATTATTAACATAGAAGGCTGGGCAAGACCATGCTGACTTACTATGTCTAATTAAACCTTTACTAAGAAGATCATTAATTTCACTTTTACATAACTCCATCTGTTCATGACTGATTTGAATAGGTCTAGCTTTGATGGGAATTAAATGTTCTTTAAATTCCTTAGCATAGGGTAATCTAACTGTGTGCTTCTTCCTATGCCAAAAAGCATTGGGAGAATCGGAACATAAATTTTTTATTAAATAATCTTTTAATTCTTTTATTTTTTTCTTGAACTTTGTTACTCTTAAGTTGTTCTTCAATTTGTTGATACCTAACTTCTTTTTTAAGGAAATTTAGGTGGGTAACTTTACAATTTAACAGATTCAATGATTTAGAAATTGATTCTTCTTGAATAAATTTTAAATCTCTTTCTTTTGGTTTAATTAAGAATTTAAATATAATTTTCTTTCCTAAATGCTTGCAGGTTAAACCTTTATTACTAGTAGTAAATGGATATAATAAATATATAAATGGTAAACCTAAAATGATTTTGTCAGTAAGATTGCGAACTAAGACAAACGAGGTCTTAAAACACATATTGTCTTGAAAAATATGTACATTAGGTAATTTATATTTTATTTCCATTTGACTACCGTTAGCTGAATTTAGTTTTTCACTAGTTTTCTTATAATATCTAGTAGGGATAATATCTTCTTGAATACAGTTCAAGTCTGCACCAGTATCAACCAAAGTAGGGAGCTGTACTGAGAAAGTTTTATCAATATCTACTTTTGGTAAACGGGGTATGTATGAATGAACCTTGAGCAAGATATTTTATTTCCATTTGACTACCGTTAGCTGAATTTAGTTTTTCACTAGTTTTCTTATAATATTTAGTGGGGATAATACCTTCTTGAATACAGTTCAAGTCTGCACCAGTATCAACCAAAGCAGGGAGCTGTACTAAGAAAGTTTTATCAATAACTAAATTAATAGAGATATACCATTTTTGAATAGTAATATCTTTAATTCTTTTAAGTGAGAGACCTTGAATAAAGAGATCAGAATCTTTAGCACCTGATGATTCTGGTTCATCGTGACTTTTATCACTAGAAGAGGAATCATGAACTTGAAGATCTGATTTTTTATCGTCTATCTCTTTTCTTAGATTAGAAATATCTAATTTTAAATTAGAAATCTCTTTCTTAAGTTTATTAACTTCTTGATTTAATTCAAGGAGGGTAATGTCTTTTACCGGAGTTTTAAATCTTTCAAGAGTTTTACTGAGACTGAAAATGGGTTTTTCTTTCGCTCTAAGAACCCTATCAGTAACTTTCTAGTCTTTAGTTAATAAATCTTTTAATTGTTTTAAATACTGAGTTTTTAATTCAGGGTCTGTAATTTTACTGATTAAATCTACTAATAAAGAACTTTCTTCTTCTTCTTCTTTTGTAATTATATTAATTCTTTTACAACAATTTTTACAGCAATTTTCTGTACATATGGTGACTTCATTTTCACTATCAGATTCATTGTTAGATTCGTTATTACTAGAAGATTCTGGGATTTCAGAAGCTTCTTCATTAAATAACTCTATATGAAATAAGTGCTGATCAAAAATCTGACAATAATCAGACACTGGGTGACTAGGTTTTGATGAGGTAGCTTGGGTTTGACTAGAAAAAATATCAAACGGCTTGGGCTGACTAGAGAGAACTGAGGAGTAGGGCTTAGGAACTGTACCAAGCACCTGGAATTTATTATGAGGAACAACAGTTCCTTTTGACTGATTAACTGGACCGGCAGAGCGGCCATGATCACGAGAAGATGAACCTCCTCGTACACTCATGTTACTACAATAGTACCTGTGTTAATAAACTCACGAGTGAGAAAATCTGGAACTGAGTTGTTACTACCTTTAATATATTCAATATCAAAATCAAAAATACTTAAAATTGCTTGCCATCTAGCAAATGAATGCTTAGAGGCGACATTCTCAACATCTTTTTCAAGAATAAATTTTGTTGACTTGCAATCTATTCTAACTAAGAATTTTTGGTTCAATAAATCTCTCTAAAAAAATTTTATACATAAAACTAATGATAAAATTTCTTTTATAATAGTACTGTATTTTAACTGTGTAGGATTCCATGCGCCAGAATGGAAACGAACAATTTGTTCATCAGAAGTAGGAGTTAATTTTTGTTTGAGTATGCCACTGAATCCAATGTCAGAGGCATCTGTTTCAACTATTTTGAAAGTTGAAACGTTTGAGATGCCAAGGCAGGGAAAAACCTTAACATGTCAAACTGTTCTTAGAGCCAAAGAAAAACCCATTTTCAGTCTCAATAAAACTCTTGAAAGATTTAAAGCTCCGGTAAAAGAAATTACCCTCCCTGAATTAAATCAAGAAGTTGATAAACTTGAGAAAGAGATTTCTAATTTAAAATTAGATATTTCTAATCTAAGAAAAGAGATAGACGATAAAAATCAGATCTTCAAGTTCATGATTCCTCTTATAGTGATGAAAGTTACAATGAACCGGAATCATCAGGTGCTAAAGATTCTGATCTCTTTATTTAAGGTCTCTCACTTAAAAGAATTAAAGATATTACTATTCAAAATTGGTATATCTCTATTAATTTAGTTATTGATAAAACTTTCTCAGTACAGCTCCCTACTTTGGTTGATACTGGTGCAGACTTGAACTGTATTCAAGAAGGATATTATCCCTACTAGATATTATAAGAAAACTAGTGAAAAACTAAATTCAGCTAACGGTAGTCAAATGAAAATAAAATATAAATTACCTAATGTACATATTTGTCAAGACATTATGTGTTTTAAGACTTCGTTTGTCTTAGTTCGCAATCTTACTGACAAAATCATTTTAGGTTTACCATTTATATATTTATTATATCCATTTACTACTAGTAATAAAGGTTTAACCTGCGAGCATTTAGGAAAGAAAATTACATTTAAATTCTTAATTAAACCAAAAGAAAGAGATTTAAAATTTATTCAAGAAGAATCAATTTCTAAATCATTGAATCTGTTAAATTGTAAAGTTACCCACCTAAATTTCCATAAAGAAGAAGTTAGGTATCAACAAATTGAATAACAACTTAAGAGTAACAGAGTTCAAGAAAAAATAAAAGAATTAAAAGATTATTTAATAAAAAATTTATGTTCTGATTCTCCCAATGCTTTTTGGCATAGGAAGACGCACACAGTTAGATTACCATATGCTAAGGAATTTAAAGAACATTTAATTCCCACCAAAGCTAGGCCTATTCAAATGAGTCATGAACAGATGGAGTTATGTAAAAGTGAAATTAATGATCTTCTTAGTAAATGTTTAATTAACAAGTGCGCACTTATATATATATATATATATATATATATATATATATATATATATATATATACACTAGTAATTTATATATATACTAGTAATTGCTCGTGCCTGAAGGCACGACGTAACGAAAATTAGATTAAAATTCAAAAAATACTACATTACCTAAATGCTTTTTGCAACCTAAAATAATTTACAATCACACATAACAATTATCATAATTCTCCACACTACTACAATAATTAATTTTTCTTTAAAAATAGATATCCAAAAAAATCTAAACCTATCAACAAAACTTACAAATCATCAATAACAATTATCATTAATTGTTGTTATTATTATTATTATTATTATTATTATTATTATTATTATTATTTAAGTTATAATAATAATTATTATTATTATTACTATTATAATTATTGTTGTTATTATTATTGTTATTATTGTTGTTATTAATAATAATTATGATAATAGTAATAATAACAATAATAGTAATAATAATTGTAATTATAATAATAGTAATAGTAATAATAATTATAATAATAATAATTGTACTAATAATTATAATTATAATAATTATTATTATAATAATAGTAATAATAATTATAATAATAATAGTAGTACTAATAATTATTATTATTATTATTATAGTAATAATTATAATATTAATATAATTATTATTAGTATTATTATTTTTATTATTATAATAATAATAGTAATAATAATATTATTATTATTATTATTATAGTAGTAGTAGTAATTATTATTATTATTATAGTAGTAGTATTTATTATTATTATAGTAGTAATTATTATTATTATTATTATTATTATTATTATAGTAGTAATTATTACTCTTATTATTATGATTATTATAGTTGTAGTAGTAATTATTATTATTATTATTATTATTATTATTATAGTTGTAGTAATTATTATTATTATTATTATTATTATTATTATTATTATTATTATTATTATTATTATTATAGTAGTAGTAGTAATTATTATTATTATATTGTAATTCTGAAACATAAGAATTAACCAATTTTCTAATTGTAAATGAATCTTATATATCACATATAGTGTGACGCCCCCAAAACAGGTATACGTCACCCATTTTGGGTCGCCATATACATGGTACATAAATCCAAATACAACTTAATTATACAACAATCGTGTAAAATACGACAAAATATAACTAAGAGTTTAAACAAGAATATTACCTTCTAGACAATATCCACACTCAATGGAGTCCTCATTATATTTATTATCACACTATTTTACAGAATAGTGAGGAATACTAAAGCCACTTATCTTGGACCATCACTCTATTTTTCGACTCGTCCCAGTTATATTCTCATTTCCTGAAGAGAACAATGAAAGAAATGGTGAGCTCAACTAGCCCAGTAAGAAATATTATGACTAAGATAATGCAGAATAAATTATCCTTAGCCTTCAACAGTATAACAACTGATAGAATACAATAGACAACAAGTTTTAGATCAACAACTGCAGCGGAATAAACAATCCATTAGAAGAGTCAAATAGAGCATAAAATCTACTATCTTCTATGATTTAAAAAGTTTTTCATCAACTTTATCGCTGAGACTTAGCTTAATAAATAAAAATTGAATCATCCCTGCACCACGGCCAAGGATATTCATGTAATCATCAATGATCATGATTATACCGAATAATCCCTGGTCATTATCATACCAACAACTGTCCATCAATGAACTACAGGTCAATGAGGACTTTTACCACATCATTCGTTACATTACGGTCATGATTATACCAAATAATCCTTGGTCATAATCATATCATGTCCATCTATGCACGTAAGCCAAAGATGGCTTTCATCACAATATAAGCATGAAGATGATGACAATGACATAATAATTCAATAAAAAAAGTTCAAGGATAAATTTTAAAGATTTATAATTTAATTTATCTAGAAATCAATAACGTCCAAATTGTCAACATGATACTGCTTTGTAGAGTAAAATTTAAGAATAATATTCATGTAGCAAAAATAATTTGGACAGAAAAGAAATATATTTTTCGGGTGAATAGTACTTCGGGAATAGTACCCCGTGAATAGTACCCCGACACGAAAAGTGTGCCGAATACCCGAGCGAATGATACTAGAGTGAATAGTAATCGGGTGAATAGTAACCCATGAATAGTAACTCGTGAATAGTACTCTGGTACGAAAAGTACCCCGAATACCCGAGTGAATAATACTAGAGTGAATAGTAACTGGGTGAACAGTAACCTATGAATAGTAACTCGTAAAAGAAAAATACCAAAAAAAACAATATTTCATGACGAGTACAAAAGAAATGATATCTCAAACGAGTATAATAGAATATACGAAACTGCAAATGGATTTTTATTCGTCATGCGGTAATCCACGTAGATAGATCATTTCCACAATTTAAAAAAGAATGGATACGAAGGATCATTCACCATGCATGCGGTAATCCACAAGATAGGTTATTCCAACAGAATAATAAAGAAAGGAATAACAAAGAATTCACCAGGCATGCGATAGACCGCACAGACAGGTTATTCCAACATAATAATAAATAATGGAACCAGGTCATGCATAATACGCACAAACAGGATATTCCAATAAAATAATAAAGAATAAAATAACAGAAGAATTTTATCATGTATGCGATACTTTGCATAGACAGGTTATTCCAACATAATAATAAAGAATGGAATAACAGAAGAATTTCACCATGTATGCGGTACTTCGCATAGACAGGTTATTCCAACATAATAATAAAGAATGAAATAACAGAAGAATTTCACCATGTATGCGGTACTTTGGATAGACCGGTTATTCCAACATAATAATAAAGAATGGAATAACAAAAGAATTTCACCATGTATGTGGTATTTCGCATAGACAGGTTATTCCAACATAATAATAAAGAATGGAATAAAATAAGCTCTCCTCATAAATACGAAAGAAATAATACCCCTTACCTCAGAAGAAAACTGGATACTGGAATAGTGAGGTAGCAGACTTCTCTTCTTCTTTCTCTCTATAATTTCTCTCTATAATAATTGCTCTATAGCTTTAGTGAATTGGTGAAAAATAATGAAGGAATGAGCTTCTATTTATAGGAAAATATAGTTTCAATATTTGCACGTTTTGGGGCTCAAATTGTTACAGTATAATACCTTATTCTTTTCTTTCATTTTTAATTTAGTCCTGCAAGTATTATCAAACTTACACCACCTCCCCTAATAGTAAATCATGTGAATCAGACTCAATAGTTCTAAACATGTGAAAAAATTAATTACAGTATAATACCTTCATCTATACCTCTATTTTTAATTTAGTCATGCAAGTATTATCAATCTTGCACCAACTCCCCTAATAGTAAATCATGTGAATCAATAGTATACACATGTGAACACATAGTTATAAACATGTGAATTAATAACAATTAATTGTTCATTTATCCGGTTAATTACCCGATAACTTCCAGACATCAATTATTATCGAAATAAATATCGATTTCCACTAACACCAATAATTCTCACACAATGGAACTATCAATTTCATCTTTAATCAACACGAACTTATTCATCATTAATATTATAACTCACAATATTTAACAACCAGTTCGTTCCCAGGAAAGAGGGGGCTTTCCGATAAGGATTTCTCCTTATTGGCGCGCAATTAGGTGACCAAATCTCTCCTTGATAGAACTTCTAAACATTGTCAATATTGCAAATAATAATATGAATAACGTTGTCGTCTCAATTATTGATTTAATAATATAACATATTATGCAGACGATATTGTGATAATAATTGAATTAATAATATGAGAGATATAATGCAACAATTACTGTAGCAATAATTGAGTATAATTGAGTGACTTATCACGTAAGCATTAATAATCAATATTGTGTGATACTATGCAACCACGTGTATTACTGTACTTTTACTACCGGGTAGTTCAACAGTTTTAACGGTAACACTTTCGTCGTTATTTTTATAAAATGATAATTCTGTCATTTTCTAACTATGACAATACTTTCGTTGTGGGGTCCACCAATGATTGTGTCATCGTATGAATATTCCCTATTAAAACGAATATTCCTCGACCAATCGAATATTATATAATAACTTGTTTACTTTGCAAAATTTATAAATATTACCCACAATTATAACATTATATCAAATTCACACCATAATAATCAAAAAAATATTTCGAGAAATTTAAATCTTTATTCATAAAATCTAGGGTCTCACAATCTCCCCTCCTTATGAAATTTCGCCCTCGAAATTTATGTGCGTACCTGGTATGCCGAAAATGTGAGGATACCTTGATTTTATTTCAGATTCTAAATCTTGAGGTATAACCTTTGAGTGTCGAATATGATCATTCTTATCCAAGATTTTAACATATATGTCCTCATACGTTAAATCTTCTACTATCTCATCTAATTCTAATTCAATATTATGGTTCAGATCGTCCACATATTTACGTAACATCGATACATGAAAAACGTTATGAACACGCGACATACTTAGCGATAAGGCGAGTCTATACGCCACAGTTCTTACTCGATCGAGGATTTTAAATGGGCCAATTAAATCGAGGGTTGAGATAACGCCTTCTTGAACCTTCTTCTTCACATTCATCAAATTCGGGTGTGTAGCTTGAGCGACTTTAACTTTATCGATTAAATTCGATTCTACTCGTATATTCGTTATCTTCACGTGGGTCCCTAAAGTCTTTAACTCTATCTTCATCATTTGTAAGTTATACAAAATGGGTTTTTGTGTTAACAATGTCACACTCGTAAACGCATACGATCTTCTACTCAATGCGTCAGCTACCACGTTCACTTTTCCCACGATGGTATTGAATGGTATAATCGTAATCTTCAACGGCTCGAGCCAACATCTTTGGTGTATTATATGTTTGTTTTGGTTGAAAAAATATTTAAGGGTTGAAGAAATGGGTTTTGTACTGGGGTCAATACAAAATTCGATTTCACACTCTAGGGGTAAGCTAAGAAGTCTTCAAGAATGCGTCAGGAAATTTATTAATAATAGAAATATCATTCAAAACTGTGACTCTCATCCAAGACTTGGATATCACATGAAATGAAGGTTTCATCTAACGGAGTTTCAGCCGATAAGTCAAAGTCTAATTTCTACGGAGTTAAATTTAAACGTTGAGCGTAAGCAAGAGAGATAAAAGAATGGGTAGAATCGGTATCTAATAAGGTATAGACTTCGCAAGAATTTATAATTAACTAACCCGTGCTAACTTCGTTCGGGTTACTCGATTTTTGAGAAGTCACGAAAAATGCTCTCCCTGAAACCACTGACTTTGTTTTGTCCGTATCCACCTTTGGTGCCACCGTCCCAGCTGGACTTGACTTTGGTGCACGACAAAATCGGGCTAGGTGACCTTTTTTCCACAATTGTAACATGCTTTGGACTGCATCACGCAGTTTGGACTGATATGTCCTTCCCCTCCGCATTTGAAGCATACAATTGGTGGTCGTTCTCCTTCCTTGAAAATGGGTGTTGGTGCTACTGTCTTTCCATCGTTGTTGAACCTTCTCTTCTTGAAATTTCCACTCCTATTATCTTGGCCATGATTACCACCAAAGTGGTTACCATTCTTGGCATGATAATTTCCCCCACGATGGTTATCATTATTCCGATGATCGTTTCCACCGGTACGATTATTATCGTGTTGTTTGTCGTTACCTTTTGGTTGTGTTGACTCATTATCGCGCTCCAATAACTGAGCCCTATTCACAACATCTGAATATAAACAAAGTTTGAGAGAAATGAGGTATTGACGTATATCGGGTTTCAAACCTCTTAGAAACATTCGCGTCATTCGCTTCTCATTATCGATCAAATGGGATGCAAACCGGGATAACTCCGTAAATTTAGCCTCGTATTGTGACACGGTCATATTATTTTGCTCCAACTTGATAAACTCCACCTCCTTCATGTGACGAATACTTTCAGGAAAGTACTTGTCGTTGAACAGCTCTTGGAACTTCTCCCAAGACATCTTGAGTGTGTTAGGCTGGGTACATTTTACAGATTTTCACCAGTAATCTGCCTCTTCACGCAACATAAAGGTGGCAAAGGGAACCTTTTGCTCCTCGGAGCATCCCAAGACATCAAATATCTTGGTGATCTGCCTTAACCATGTCTCCGCCTTAAGTGGTTCTGGCTTTCCCAAAAAAATATGGCGGTCCCAGCTCCTTGAATTGCTTAGCGGTGACCATTCGAGAGTTTCCAGTGTTTTCACCTGTATTTTGAACAGGAGTCTCTCTCGCCTGATGTTGCATGAATTGCATAAAGCCTCTGAACATCCCATCGTTCACCATCTGATCAGTGTTTTTATTTACCTGAGGATTATTGTCTTCCTGTTGCACATTATCCTGGGTATTGATCGTTGTTGACTCAACGGTCTCATGTGCTTCATTGCTGATCTCAACATTTTTAGATACCATTTTCAAACATTGTCATAAAACAAGGGTTAATTGATATGTCACATATTATCCCTATACTCTGACCGACCAATTAAATACCAAATAAACTTATGTAGGTCATACTAGCGAAGGAATTCCCCGTCTCTCCCCTCCTAGTTCTTGTCTCACATCTCAGCCAGGGATCATATCCCTAAGCTTTGATACCAACTGTGATGCCCCCAAAATAGGTATACATCACTCATCTTGGGTCACCAGATACATGGTACATAAATCCAAATACAACTTAATTATACAACACTCGTGTAAAATACGACAAAACATAACTGAGAGTTTAAACAAGAATATTTCCTTCTACACAATATTCACACTCAATGGAGTCCTCATTACATTTATTATCACACTATTTCACAGAATAGTGAGTACTATTAAAGCCACTTATCCTGGACCATCACTCCATTCCCCGACTCGTCCCAGCTATATTCTCATTTCCTGAAGAGAACAGTGAAAGAAAGGGTGAGCTCAACTAGCCCAATAAGAAATATTATGACTAAGATAATGTAGAATAAATTATCCTTAGCCTTCAACAGTATAACAACTGATAGAATACAACAAACAACAAGTTTTAGATCAACAACTGCAGCGGAATAAGCAATCCATTAGAAGAGTCAAATAGAGCATAAAATCTACTATCTTCTATGATTTAAAAAGTTTTTCATCAACTTTATCGCTGAGACTCAGCTTAATAAATAAAAATTGAACCATCCCTGCACCATGGCCAAGGATATTCATGTAATCATCAATGGTCATGATTATACTGAATAATCCATAGTCATAATCATACCAACAACTGTCCATCAATGAACTACAGGCCAATGAGGACTTTTACCACATCATTCGTTACATTACGATCATGATTATACCAAATAATCCCTGGTCATAATCATACCAAGTCCATCTAGACACGTAAGCCAAAGATGACTTTCATCACAATATAAGCATGAGGATGATGACAATAACATAATAATTCAATAAAACAAGTTTAAGGATAAATTTTAAAGATTTATAATTTAATTTATCCAGAAATCAATAACGTCAAAATTGTCAACATGATACTGCTTTGTAGAGTAAAATTCAAGAATAATATTCCTGAACCAAAAATAATTTGGACAGAAAAGAAATATATTTTTCGGGTGAATAGTAACCCGTGAATAGTACTTCGGGAATAGTACCCCGTGAATAGTACCCCGACACGAAAACTATCCCGAATACCCGAGCGAATGATACTAGAGTGAATAGTAATCGGGTGAATAGTAACCCATGAATAGTAACTCGTGAATAGTACTCCGGCACGAAAAGTGTCCCGAATACCTGAGTGAATAATACAAGAGTGAATAGTAATCGGGTGAATAGTAACCCGTGAATAGTAAATCGTAAAAGAAAAATACAAAAAAATGATATTTCATGACGAGTACAAAAGAAATGATATCTCAAACGAGTATAATAGAATATACGAAACTGCAAATGTATTTTCATCCGTCGTGCGGTAATCCACGTAGACAAATTATTTTCACAATTTAATAAGGAATGAATACGAAGGATCATTCACCATGCATGCGGTAATCCACATAGACAGGTTATTCCAATAGAATAATAAAGAATGGAATAACAAAAGAATTCACCAGGCATGCGATAGACTGCACATGCAGATTATTCCAATAGAATAATAAATAATGGAACCAGGTCATGCATAATACGCACAGACAGGATATTCCAACAGAATAATAAAGAATATTCCAACAGAATAATAAAGAATATTCCAACAGAATAATAAAGAATGGAACCAGTTCATGCGTAATCCGCACAGACTGGATATTCTAATTAAATAATAAAGAATGAAATAACAGAAGAATTTCACTATGTATGCGGTATTTTGCACAGACAGGATATTCCAACATAATAATAAAGAATGGAATAACAGAAGAATTTTACCATGTATGTGATACTTCGCATAGACAGGTTATTCCAACATAATAATAAAGAATGGAATAACAGAAGAATTTCACCATGTATGCGGTACTTTGTATAGACCGGTTATTCCAACATAATAATAAAGAATGGAATAACAAAAGAATTTCACCATGTATGCAGTACTTCACATAGACAGATTATTCTAACATAATAATAAAGAATAGAATAACAGAAGCTCTCTTCATGAATACAAAAGAAATAATACCCCTTACCTCAAAAGAAAACTGGATACTGGAATAGTGAGGTAGCAGAATTCTTTTCTTCTTTTTCTCTAAAATTTCTCTCTATAATAATTGCTCTATAGCTTTAGTGAATTGGTGAAAAGTAATGAAGGAATGAGCTTCTATTTATAGGAAAATATAGTTTCGATAATTGCACGTTTTGGGGCTCAAAATATTACAGTATAATACCTTCCTCTTTTTTTCATTTTTAATTTAGTCCCGCAAATATTATCAAACTTGCACCACCTCCCCTAATAGTAAATCATGTGAATCAATAGTAAATCATGTGACTCAATAGTTCTAAACATATGAAAAAATTAATTACAGTATAATACATTCATCTATACCTCTATTTTTAATTTAATCATGCAAGTATTATCAATCTTGCACCAACTCCCCTAATAGTAAATCATGTGAATTAATTGTATACACATGTGAACACATAGTTATAAGCATGTGAATTAATAGCAATTAATTGCTCATTTATCTGGTTAATTACCCGATAACTTCCAGATATCAATTATTATCGAAATAAATGTCGATTTCCACTAACACTAATAATTTCCACACAATGGAACTATCAATTTCATCTTTAATCAACACGAACTTATTCATCATTAATATTATAACTCACAATATTTAACAACCAGTTCGTTCCCAGGAAAGAGGGGATTTTCCGATAAGGATTTCTCCTTATTGGCGCGTAATTAGGTGACCAAACCTCTCCTTGACAGAACTTCTAGACATTGTCAATATTACAAATAATAATATGAATAACTTTGTCATCTCAATTATTGATTTAATAATATAACATATTATGCAGACGATACTGTGACAATAATTGAATCAATAATATGAGAGATATGATGCAACAATTACTGTAGCAATAATTGAGTATAACTGAGTGACTTATAACATAAGCATCAATAATCAATACTGTGTGCTGCTATGCAACCACGCGTATTACTGTACTTTTACTACCGGATTGTTCAACAATTTTAACGGTAACACTTTCGCCGTTATTTTTATAAAATGATAATTCTGTCATTTTTTAACTACGACAATACTTCCGTTGTGGGGTCCACTAATGATTGTGTCGTCGTACGAATATTCCCTGTTAAAACGAATATTCCCCGACCAATCGAATGTTATATAATAACTTGCTTACTTTTTAAAATTTATAAATATTATCCACAACTATAACATTATATCAAATCCCCACCATAATATTCAAAAAAAATATTTTGAGAAATTTAAATATTTATTCATAAAATTTGGGGTCTCACATATAGAATTTTAACTTTAGATATCACATCATGCAAATAATTAACCAATTTTTTAATTTGTTAATATTTGTTCTATTTGATAAATTAATTTTTTGATTTTGTAATTATTTTGTAATTGCTTTCTTACTATTGATATTTTTTTTATGTATTATACATTTTAAATGCATGCATACTTCAAAAAAATATTATAATTTAAAATAAAATATTAAAATATTAATTAATTAAGTAAATGGAGGAGATGAGAAGAGAGAGACGGCAGAGGAGAGAGAGAAAGATGAGAGATGAGAGAGAGAGAAAGAAAGAAAGAAAGAAAGAAAGAAAGGGATGAGAGGAATAAGAGGAGAGAGAAAGAGAGAAGGCGGAGGAGAGATGAGAGAGGAGAGAGAAAAGGGGAAAGAGCATAATAGAGAGAAAGAGAAAGGGAGGATATTTGGGCGGAATTTTGTTTCTGTGAAATGAAATGTGAGCCTTTAGATTAAGTTAGAATGAATCTGAGACGTTGTTGTGCTTTGTCAAATTATAGAATTCAAATTAGTTAATTATTGGTTAATTGGTTAATTATTGGTATGATGTGATATCTAAAATTAAAATAATTGGTTATTATGTTGTATCAATTCGAGCAATTAAGGGTTGTTTTGTATTAGAAAATAATAATAAAAACAACACAATAATAACAACAATAATAATAATTATTATAATGATAATAATAATAATAATTACTATTATTATTATTATTATCATCATTATAATTACTATTATAATAATTATAATAATTATAATAATAATAATAATAATTATTATTATTATTATAACTATTATTATTATTATTAATATTAGTAATATTATTATTATTAGTATAATTATTATTAATATTATTATTGTTATAATTATTATTAGTATTAGTATAATTAATATTATTAGTATAATTAATATTATTAATCATAATAATTATTATAATAGTAATAATAATAATAATTATTATTATTATTATAACTATAATAGTAATAGTAATAGTAATAGTAATAATAACTATAATTGTAATAATAATAATTGTAATAATAATAATAATTATTATTATTATTATTGTTATTATTATTGTCTAATAGAAAACAACCCTTAATTGCTCGAATTGATACAACATTATTCTATTAGCAGATCTAATTTAGTTATAAATATTAATCTTTGTAAAATGCTAATTAGTAGGCCTTGTAGCTCAGTTGGTTATTGGACTGAAATTCAAAATTAGAGGTTCTGAGAGTTCAAATCCAAGCTGCACCAAAACGAACAAGTATATCGTGAATTTAAAAGTTGTTCCAACATACCGAGCGCAACAAAACGAACAAGCACACAGTGCTCTTAACATCGTGCCAAAAGTAGTAGTTTGGAGGGATTTTTTTTGAATTCGCATAGGCTCTAACATTCTATGATTAGCAGCTAAAACTCACTTCTTCTTTCTTTTTTTTACTAATTAAAACCAAATTATATATACCACCACACACAAGACTTGGTTGAATATTATGAAAATTGTGGTAATAATGCATGTGAACATTCCACTGGCAACTCGAATGCTAGTGGTTTACTGCCCGTGAACATTCATTCCACTACCAAGACAAAGAAGTTAATTAGTAGCATATTATATATGCCCTTTGAACAGCTTAGCTTCACTCATTTCCCTTGCAAGAAGTCTAGCTATTTTTTTTTAAAAAAAAATTATTCGGTCAAATTATATTGGTAGTGTATTATTTTCATATATATTGTATTAATTTGGTACATTGATTTCGAAATTGAGTTTCCATTTGGGGACATTCTAAAAATAATCATTTTGACTTTAAATTTGGGAAGGAGGGAAATATCATAGTACAAAAGTTGTAAGGTTTTCTTTTTACAAAATCTCTTTATTATGTAGCTCTGTCGTAACCCTAGTCATATTTTTTGGATTTGTCACATTCTGTATATATGACTTTAAATTTTTAATTAAAAAAAAGAGAGTATATGAAAGTGGCTTTAATGATGTTTCATCTTCTGTAATACATTATTTTTTGTTTTATTTATTTTCTCTCTTATTCTTAGTTGACTAGTTGGTTATTATACTCTCCCAGCAATGCTACCAACGAATTATATGACAAAACACACACACACACACACACACACACCTTTCTCAGATCACTCATAAGCATTTAAAATGCATATCGGAAATTAGTCATGCCACATTAATTAATAACTACACATATATATATATATGTATGGAAATGAAAATGAGCCATTTCTTCCAACTTAACAAATTGCCTTTTACACTAACAATAGATTTGATATATTAATAACAAAATAGCAAAATTAACAAGAAAAAGAAGCTCATGTTCTAACTACATTTCGTGTCATTCTTTAATTTTTCGTTTGCCAAAGAGAAAAATATGAAGAAAAAAAAAAGAAATATCACATAAACCTTAAGATTAATGGGATATATAACATATATATATATGGTATGAAGTTTATATACAACTTCTCCTTGCTTAAATGCTTAAGTTTTTTTTTTTATCAATTTGATGTTTTACCTGTTGTGTAGAGGATCAGGAGATGAGGGCACTTTTCTGTTAATTGTAGCAAAGAAATCTTTGTTGTTTTTACCCTCAGGACTTTCCCTCCATGCCCGAGGCTTTTCTGCAACTTGATGAAGATATCTAGCTTCAACATTTAGTTCTGAAATACAAAGGAAAATCAACAAGAAACACCCAACTAATTGACTACTCCTCAATATGAACATGTTTTTTAGGGGAACTAGAGAGAGAGAACTTGGTAGACTTTAAATCTCTTGGAGTGTTATATGTTAGAATGGAGGAAATGCTAGAGAATATATATATATATATACATATATATATATATATATATATATACGGTCCGGATCTTAAGCTCACCCATTATTCAACTCACCCGAACTCACCCCCTTTAGCGACGGACCCGGCGACGGTTCGGTCATAAAACCGTCGTCTATACTTTTAACGACGCTATATGTTGTCCGTCTCTAAAAGTATAGACGACGGTTATATGACACTGTTCAGGTAAACACATATCTGATCATCTATAGAAAAAATGGACCGTCTAGATTTTATTTTTTAAAAAAATTGTTATCCGCTATTAATACATAGTATCCGACCTCCTATGAACAATATCAGAATTATTTTGTTTGTCCGAATAGTATCATAACCGCATTAATTTGTTGTAAATCACTCTTTCTAGTGTATATATTCGGAATCTGAGAGTTATTTATATAGCTATTGCGGGGGCAGTTTCATGTTCATTTTAAGTTTATCTAATTGACGTCTTAGTTAACATATGATAATATTATATACCATTCTTCCAACTATATTATTTATGTTGGATTTCAAAAAGATAAATTAGTGTTAAACCAACTGGTTCTAGCTGGGTTGGTTTGAATGATCAATGTAGGCATGTATAACTACTCACATGTTCCAATGTTTCGATCTAATGAGCATATATATATATATATATATATATATATATATATATATATATATATATATATATATATAGAGTCCGGATCTTAATATCACCTCTTATCCAACTCACCTGAGCTCACCCCCTTTAGCGACGGACCCGGCGACGGTTCGGTCATATAACGGTTGTCTATACTTTTAGCAACGGATAACATATAGTGTCGCTAAAAATATAGACGACGGTTGTATGACCGAACCGTCGTCAGGACCGTCGCTAAAGAGGGTGTAAGCTCGGGTGAGTTAGATAAGGGGTGAGCTTAAGATCCGGACCGATATATATATATATATATATATATATATATATATATATACAGTCCGGATCCAGTCCGGGATCCCGGACTGTACTAAAATACGGGACTTTTTTTTTTTTGCTTTTTTTTTTTAAACAACTAAAAAAAAAATTATGGAATTAGAATTTTTACATAATACAGTATTTTGGGCGTGATTTGGATGCCTATAACAAAACATGTCTGTACAGTCTGGGCAGACTGTACATACATTGGTTGGTGTAGGTATTAAAAACACACCCAAAACACTGTATTATGGAAAAATTTCAGTTCCATAAATTTTTTTTTTTTTAGTTGTTCTACAAAAAAAAAAAAATTGGGTCCGGATTTGATCAGGTCCGGGAGTCCGGACCTGATCATTTCTCTCTCTATATATATATATATATATATAAGAAATGCTTAGATGGGATCTATTAAATTTAAATTTATTTGAATTTCTCACTCTCTCTTTCCTTGAAGAATAACTAATCTTTTTTTGATGCATAAATTTATATAGTTGGACAAGTGTAATGAAAGAGAGATACTAATTTCAAAACATAAATTTATATGAGTAACATCCCTTATTAAAATGGAGCGCGTGTAATTAAGTATTCAGGCCCTTTCGATTTTCTCTTTAAATTTGGCTTATCTAGGATTAGTACTACAAGAGTCTTTACTTACTTTGAGCTAACATAATTCTTCTACGTCCTATATTATAATATTATTATTGATTTTTTTAAAGTTAATTTAAAATATTTTTCAAGTTCAAAATTAATAAAAATCCATAAATAAAAAAATGAAACAATAAGTATTATAATCAATGGTACTTTTTATATATTTTATATTATTTATCATTATATTTACAAATTAAATGAATTTACAATAATGTTTACTACGTGGAACACTCTCAAACTCATTCTTATCAATCCCCTTTATCGTTCCCTTTTACGTATTGCCCTTATCAAGCATGTCCATCCGATGCATCCGCTATGGTTATTTCATAACCCCAGCCCTTTTCTTTTCGTATTATTTTGCCTATTAAAAACTCAATAATAATATTATATTTTGAAACGAAAGAAGTACTATTTTACATGGAAAAAATTAGTGTACAAGTGATTGATGATGCATTGATGACTATTTATTATGTCATGCTACCCAACCAATCCACTAAAGTCTTAACACCTAATTTTTGCCAATTTATTTAACTCAATATTGTCCCCCAGCCAAAAACCTCAATTTCAGGATTTATGGTTTGACTTTACTTGTTTCTCTTTTTGCTTGTTGTTTCTTCCAAAAAATCTAAAGAATCTAAACCCTAAAGTCCATGTTAATATACCTTTCTAGGGCTTCATTGTACTTTTACAACACTTTCGTTATTATAGTTTCATTTGTTTAACTTTATTTTCCTTTCACAAACTAGGGTTTTTGCCTTTTGAAGAAGCAACACATTTTTCATAAAGGTACATATATATATATAACTTTTGTTTTGTTGGGTTTAGGTTTTCTTATTAATATAGTACTTAAGTTCAATTAATTTGTTTCTTTTTTGTAGTAGTAGACTTTTGGCAGCTCTATTAGAAGTGGCTGGTTTTATTATAGGGTACTTTACAATAATATACAATATTTAGAAAATAATTACACTATTAGTGCACTCATAAAATATTTACACAATTAATACACTTTCTATATTTATTTACAATATTAGTGCAATTAGAATTCCTTAATTTAGGGAATTAGTATGCAATTAGGATTCAATTCATAATAATAAGGAAACCTAAAATCAAGGAGAAATAACTACCATAATTAATAATTCAAATATCTTGGATCTAACAACAAATTTAAATTCAAAAATAATAATTAAAATTCAAAATTTTAAAGTTTGGCAACGTCATCTACCTCATCCCCTTCGCCGGTCATCTTCCTCCTTCCCTTCGCCACCGCTTCAACACCATGGACGCCGATCTCCTCATCCATTACGGCCATAGCTGCCATTGTGATAAAGGTTGATTTAGTCCAGAAATTAAAAGGAGAAAAAGATAAATTTTAGTGCAGTTGGTATCCAAATATTTATACAAAGATAACCATTTTAGTTTTTGTGGGTAATCAAGAGAAATTTCAGTGCAGTTGGTAACTTAATAAAACTGAATTGGTTACCTTGACATGAAGATTTTGTTACGGTAATCAAGAGAAATTTCAACTGCCATTACGGCCATTGGTCGTTGAGTCATTGAGTAACATCGATTGAAGTTTGATTATTTGATCGTAATTGGGCCAACTTATTCCAAACCGAAAATACGAACACATCCACACCTGCAGTGTGAATTGGTTACCTTGGCCTGAAAGTTTAGCAACCAACTGAAGAAGGTTTGGCTCTCAACTGCATCATATTCAAAATAAATTGGTAACTTAATAAAACTGAATTGGTTACCTTGATGTGAAGATTTTGTTACAGATTTAATACTTTAATACTTTAATACTTCTTCCTCAGTTTCTCCGCCTTGACCAAAGGATTCTCCCTCGTAATTGACTCTCTCCCAGCCGCCTTGAAATCGAAGGCGCACCCATGCTACTTCGGGTACCCGTGAGTCCCACAAAATGTAATTTTGCATTTATAATTGAATCCCATCTACCCGACCCGCCTTTTGGCAGGCGGAACACTTGTTCGGCCTGACGACCGTCGACACCCCCCGTCTCCAGAAGATTCAGGCAAGGAGACCGCCGAAGAAGATGACAAAACTAGCACCGGAGCCGACGAGGGATATATGGATTTTTCGACAGAGCCGACGAGGGAAATACACAAAAGATGAGTTGAACACGTTGATGACAGAAGGACTGCAATATATAGAGATATTAATTACTTAATTTAATAAGTAAATTAATATTAATCCCCTAAATTAAGGAATCTTAATTGTATACTAATTCCTTAAATTAAGGAATTATAATTGCACTAATATTGTAAATAATATGAAAAATATATTAATTGTATAAATATTTTATGAGTGCACTATTGTTGTAATTATTTTAAAAAATATAATAGAATATGTAATTGATCCTTTATTATATCAAAATTAAAATTTATCACAGCCAGAGCCGGCCCTGGGCATGTGCCAACAGGGTAACCGCCCAGGGTCCAAAGTTGAAGGGGGCCCAAAAGTTTTTATAAATTTATGTATTTATATGTATAAAAAAATAAATAATAAAAAGATTAGCGATATTATGCATTGATGAAAATGATATGTTAAAAATATTAAATATGATAGTATAATTTATGCTTTTGCATCTAAAAGTGTAACAAGAAGACATTTTAAATGATGTTTTGTAGTTTTAATTTCATTGGGAAAAACTAAAAAAGTACTCACTGTAGTTGGTAGGTTTTACTGATTAAACCCATTGAACTTTTAATTTTTTAAATTACACCACTAAACTAATTATTATTTTAAAATTGGGTCATTCCGTTAAAAAAAATTAACGGACGTTAATTTTTTATCTACAAAACAAATGAATTATCCACTGTGTTTGGCACATTTTACTGATTACACAACTTTTAATTTTTCAAATTACCCCATCAAACTAATTAAAAATAATTATTTTAAATATTCTTAAAAATAATTATTATTTTAAGTAAAAAATATTAGAAACTTTTTTACTTCATAAAATTAGTATAGTTTCATAAAATATAGATTAAAAAAAATTAAAGTGATTTTAAATTAAATTAATGTCTACTTAATTTTTTAAAAGAATGACCCATTCTTAATATTATAATTTTTTAAAAAAAACTAAAAATAGAAATCAAATAAAAAATTAGTAAAAGAAAAATAAAAAAACTGATTCAATTTTTTCAAAAAATAAATTAATAATTTTTATAAATAAATATTATTTTAAAGAAAAAAATTGGAAAATTCTTCATATTTTAAAAAAATGAGTAAAATTTTATAAAATATATAGATTCAAAAAAAATAAATTTTATTTTCAAAAGAAAAAAAAAAGATTTTTTTTAAAATCAGTAAGGTTTCATAAAACTTTAATTTTTTTAAATCTATATTTTATGAAATTATACTCATTTTATGGAAAAAAATTAAAGTTTCTAATATATTTTACTGAAAATAATAATTATTTTTAAAAATATTTAAAATAATCATTTTTTAAATTAATTTAATAGGGTAATCTAAAAAATTAAAAGTTCAATGATATAATCAGTAAAACGTGCCAGTGAGTAATTCATTAGTTTTGTAGATAAAAAATTAACGTCCGTTTATTTTTTTAACGGAATAACCCAATTTCAAAATAATAATTAGTTTAGTGAAGTAATTTGAAAAATTAAAAGTTCAATTGTGTAATCAGTAAAACTTGTCAACTACAGTGTGTATTTCATTAGTTTTACCGATTTCATTGATATTTTTATTTTGTAGGTACATGTGACGATTCTTTGCTTCAATGACATTTTAAAATGTTTGTTATGTCATGATATTTCTCCTATTTTGGGTCGGGTATATTGGGCTCATTTATTAATTAAGCCATTGGGCTCGTTGGGCCCAATCATTATGTTGGCTTCATTTAATCCTATAAAGACCGGGTCGGGTCGATGGATTAACCCATTAGATCACTTAATATCTATTAATTTGACTTGTAATGATGATATAGTATGACAGTTGACCAAGATACCTGCCATGCATTAATGTGGATGGGATTATAGTCGGCCGACGGTGTGAACAGCAGCCAAAAGCAGTGGATAAGCTCCATGCAGTCGGCAGAACCCATCAGATCAGGGGGATATGTTAGATGGTAGTAGGTGGCACAATAATCCAGGCAAAGATATTATATCCTACCGAGTAAGTCTTCACAAGAAGGTACGTATTTCATATATACACACACACAGCTAAAGATTATTATCACTCTCATTACACTAGATTCTATCATCCTCTTGAGTTAACCTTGTGAACAGACATACTTACTCTCACGCCTGAGCTATCCCTCGGCGGTCCGGCCGTCAAGCTTGTGGTGTTGTCGTGTTTACTGTGCAGGATCAGGACGTCTTTCGTGATTGGGACGTGGAGAAAGATCTTGACGTTAACATTGGCGCTAGAAGGAGGGCTGAGTTCTAGTGTCCTGAGTATTTTTCAATCACTTAGTGTGTTTTATTCTATCCAGTTTTCATAGGGAAGGGTAGAACATCTACACCCGAAGGACAGCCGATGGCTGTCAGTGACTCAGTACCACGAATATCTGCCAAAGATCATTTGGGACCAACTATAAGTGTTCATGCTAGCACAGCGTCCAAACGTTCACCTGAAAATTCTCGGCCGAAGGCGGTAGGCAAAGTGAAGCGTAAGCTAGTATTCCCGACGGAGAAGGAGTCTGGCCATGGTCGGAAACGAGTAGAAGGCACCTCGCCTAGAACTCGATACCGAGATGACCAGGATGCAAAGGCCTCCCGGTTGGCTAAAATGGCTGATGAGGCGAATAAAGCTATGGAGGTACTTTTGAAGCAGCGTCAGGGTATCGCCGAACAGATGGCTCGGATGGCAGAGTTGGGAGATGAAGAGCTCAGCTACGTTTAATCCAAAGAGCAAGGGCATCGCAGTGGGAAAGAACCTGTTCATTCAGTACTAGAGTCTCTGGGCCGAATTCGGGAAAGAAGAAAGTCCCGAAGCCCTACTCCTCAGAAGTCAAAGATGACGTACTACCCTGTCGATTCTGGGAGGCAGGGACGAAGCGAGAGAAAAGGTCGATCCAGGGATCGCACTCCAGAACATGCAAAGAAAGCCCTTGTAATTGTACGTTCTTGCCATAGTGCCCAGATTCAGAGGAGAACCGTATCCAGAGGACATACTCCCAAAAGTCTACTGAGGGTACCCCGCCCTGTAGATACTCATCATAAAAGAAGCCCCTCTAAAGTTGAAGGTTCTGCTGTAAGAATCCGGTCTGCTTATAGAAAGAAGGAATCGCCTGAGAAAGAGGCATCATCTCAACCAGAAGGCGTGGAGTATCTGGTTAAAGAATTGAAGGAGCTTCGGAAACAACTTGCCGAAGTGCAGAAAACCAAAGACACTCCGGGAAAGAAGGCATCCCCTTTTTCCGAGGAAATTCTTAGTGAAAAAACTGATCCCACCAAGAAGTTGCCCCATATCGAGAGTTATGATGGATCGGGGGACCCTTACGACCATAGTCAGGTGTTTGACCGACTTATGGACTATTATGACTTTAGCGATGCAGCTAAATGCCATACTTTTGTCACAACACTCAGAAAGGATGCCCGACAGTGGATGGGAACCTTACCCTCGAATTCTATCTCGTCCTGGGAGGATATGTGCAGCAAGTTTCATGCTCGTTTTGGGAGCAACAGAAGAAGGGGAAAACCGACTGGTTCATTGGCTCAAGTTCGGCAATCCTCTAATGAGTCTTTAGGCCAGTATGTGAAACGATTCCGGGAAGCAGTCGACCAAGTAGCAGATTTGAACGATTTACAAGCTGTGGGACTGTTTCAGAACGGATTGAACTTGGTCAAGTCAGAGAAGTTGGTTAAAAAGCTTATGTTTAACCACCCGAAGAGTCTCGCTGAAGCCTTTGACAAAGCCGAAGGCTATATTGTGGTAGAGGAGGCCATGAGCAGCCTCAAACGTCCATCTTCAGATCGGCTTAAAGAGACAGATTGGGATAAGACCGATGCGGACCCGAAGAAGAATGAAGGGAATAAAGACCGTCATGACGGCGGGTCGAATAGATATAATAATTGGAGGCAGGGTGGAGGACGTTCGTCCGCTCCACCCCAGAGAGTAAATAGGACTTACACCGCAGTCAATGCAGACAGGGCTGTTATCTTAGATCAGATTAAAAATCAACCTATCTTCGAGCCACCTCGAGATAACATCAAGCCCGGAAAAGGGAACCCTCGCAAATATTGTGATTACCATCAAGCTTCGGGTCATGATACGAATGATTGTGCCAGTTTGAAAGACTTTATTGATAGAAAGGTACAAGTTGGAGCTTTAGTTCAGTACGTGGCTGCTAGAAATAATCAACAGCAAAACCAAGGACCTGTTCCGGCAGCTCAACTAGTTCAGCAAGCTTTGCCAGCTCCGGGACAACCTGCCAGGCATGTGATCGATGTCATCACTGGGGGTACTTCTGGTAAGCTAGTTGGAAGGAAACGCCAAAGTTATTTGGATTCGGTCATGTCGGTGGCGGGTACCTTCCCGAAGACCGATAGAACTTATCCGAATACGGTAATATCATTTACTGATGAGGATTACCCTTCGAAAATCATCGAACCGCACGAGGGATCATTGGTGCTGACTGCAAAGGTGGGTTCGGTGGATATGAAAAGGATGATGGTGGATAATGGGTCTTCTGTAGACATCCTGTATGCCCACGCTTATCAAAGAATGAATCTGGATGGGCAAAAGATGGAAATAGGGCAGGAGGCTCCTCTTTATGGTTTCAGCAATGATCCGGTTAAGGTGGCAGGAACTATTGAGCTACCTGTCATATTTGGAATGGCCCCTCAACAGGTAGAAATTATTTGCAAGTTTTATGTTGTGCATGTGGATTCTGCTTATAATGCTATTTTGGGGAGGCCCACTTTAATTGCTTTGCAAGCTATAACATCAATACCTCATTTCAAAATCAAATTTCCTACTGCTCATGGGGTTGGGGAGGTGAAAGGAGATCTGGATCTGGCCAGAAGGTGTTACAGAAATGCTGTTATTACTTCGGGAGTGGGGGTATCGAAGCAGCAGCAAACCATGGCGATAGAGATCGAACCCTTCACCGAAAGCAGCTCCGAACCGTTGGTCACGCCAGCTGAAGAAACGGAAGAGATAGAGCTCATTCCGGGCAAGGAGGATAAAACGGTGAAAATAGGTTCGGGCTTGCCGGAACCTCTCCGGACGAACCTCATAGAGCTCTTGAGGTGTTTTGTTGACATTTTCGCATGGGAACCTCAGGATATGCCGGGAGTAAGCAGGGATATTGCTGAGCATCGATTGGAGGTGGACCCGTCAAAGAAGCCGGTGCGGCAGAAGAGGATGATCTTTGCACCAGAGCGTCAACAGATCATAGACGACGAGATTGCAAAGCTGTTGGCAGCGGACTTCATCTTTGAAATTGACTACCCACAATGGATGGCTAATGTTGTTCTGGTCCAAAAGCATAATGGCAAGTGGCGGGTCTGCATTGATTATACTGATCTGAACAAAGCATGTCCGAAGGATTTCTACCCGCTGCCCCACATTGATCAACTCATTGATGCCACTTCGGGGTATGCTTTATTAAGTTTTATGGATGCATTCTCTGGGTATCATCAGATCTCCATGTGTAAAGAGGATATACCGAAGACGGCGTTCATTACGCATCGTTCGGTATATGCCTATAAGAAAATGACTTTCGGTCTCATTAATGTCGGAGCCACTTACCAGAGAATGATACACCATATCTTCAGATATCAGTTGGGCAGGAATATTGAGGTGTACGTGGATGACATGATTGTTAAAATCATGTTGGTGCATAAGCATTTGGATGATTTGGAGGAATGCTTTCAGACCATTCGTCATCACAACTTGAGACTGAATCCCACTAAGTGCACTTTCGGTCTGGGTGCTGGCAAATTTCTAGGTTATCTTGTCAGTCGAAGAGGAATTGAAGCCAATCCAGAGAAGATTCAAGCGATCCTGAACATAAAGACTCCTCAGTCATTTAAAGATGTTCAACGTCTGACTGGAAGGATTGCAGCTTTGCGGAGGTTCATGTCCAAGTCAGCAGAAAGATATTTACCGTTCTTTGACACATTGAAAGGGCCGAAGAATGCAAAAACGTTCCAATGGACTTCGGAGTGTGAAGACGCCTTTCAAGGCATCAAGTCCTATTTATCTTCGACACCTTTGCTGGTGAAGCCCGTTCCTGCCGAACCTCTATATTTGTACCTCGCAGCTAGTTCGTTGGCAATAGGAGCGGTTTTGGTGCGTGAAGTTGGGGGTAAGCAGCACCCAGTTTATTATGTAAGCCATGTCCTTCGGGATGCTGAAACAAGGTACCCAAATATTAAAAAGTTTGCTTTTGCTTTAATAACTGCTAGTCGAAAGCTTAGGCAATACTTCCAGGGTAGACTGGTAATAGTATACACAGATCAGCCTTTAAAGAAGATTATGGGCAAACCAGAGATATCGGGGAGATTAGCTGTGTGGACGATGGAATTGTCTCAATTCTTCATTGAGTATCATCCCCGAACCACCATCAAAGGACAAGCCTTAGCTGATTTTGTGGTTGAGTGTTCATTTTCTGAAACTGATGAAGTCGTGGTCGAAGCTGAAGGATCTGACAGGGCAGTTGTCGTCCTTCAGCAGAAGGAGAATTCGTGGACGCTGTATGCAGATGGATCTTCTACTTCGGACGTCAGTGGAGCAGGGATTATTTTGACAAGTCCGGAGGGATTCAAGGTGCAGCAGGCCATACGATTTTAGTTCAAAGCGACGAACAATGAAGCTGAATATGAGGCAGTATTGGCCGGTTTACGACTAGCGAAGAGTCTTGAAGTGCAGAGGATAGTCATTTTCAGTGATTCTCAGTTAGTCGTTAAACAATTTACTGGGGAATACGAAGCTCGTGGTCCAAGAATGATCAAATATTTGAAAGAATTAAAGGACCGGCTTCAGTATTTCTCATCCTATGAGTTTCAGGGGGTCGAGCGTAGCGGCAATTCCATTGTTGATGCACTTACCAGACTAGCTACTACGGATGTTAATGTTTTTGATGGATCGGTATACCTGGAAATTCTACAACATCCTAATGTTCATCATGAGGTGGTAATGTGCATTGACCGAACCAACTGGTGGTTGACTCCCTATCTGGAATTTTTGGCTGATGGCGTCTTACCTTCGGATCGGATGCTCGCTAAGAAAGTCAAGTACAAAAGTGCCAATTTTGTTCTAATCGATGGGGATCTCTTCCGAAGGGCCTTCTCGTCTCCGTTATTGAAGTATCTGACTCCATCCGAAGCCGAATACGCTCTCCGAGAAGTGCATGAAGGCATTTGTGGTGACCATGTGGCTGCTAAGTCATTAGCCTATAAAGTACTTCGTCAGGGGTACTACTGGCCTACAAATTTCAAGGAGGCAACTGAGTATGTAAAGAAGTGCGAGAAATGCCAGCTCAACAGTCCAATACCGCATCAGCCACCGAAAGAGCTATACTCGATCTTATCTCCTATACCCTTCGCTGTCTGGGGGGTTGATATATTGGGTCCACTACCGAAAGCAAAGGGTCAGGTCAGTTTTGTTATAGTTGTCATAGACTATATGACCAAATGGGTAGAAGCAAAGCCACTTAGGTTAATAACGGAACAGGAGTGTTTGAAGTTCATGAAAGAATCAGTAGTATTCCGTTTTGGGATTCCTAAGGTGGTAGTGTCGGATAATGGGCGTCAATTTGTAGGATCGAAGTTTGAAGCATTTTTGACAGAATTGGGGATCCAGCACAGAAAGACTTCAGTGGCTCATCCTCAGTCAAACGGACAGGTTGAAGTAACCAATAGAACGCTGCTGAATGGGATCAAGCGTAGGTTGGACGAAGCTAAAGGCAGATGGCCAGAAGAGTTGCTAAGTGTATTATGGGCTTATCGAACTACTCCGAGGACTACAACAGGGGGTTCACCTTTCAGATTGGCTTATGGTACTGATGTCTTAGTCCCAGTTGAAATTGGATCTCCAAATCTTCGAGTCAGTCATTTCAATGAGATCTACAACAAGGAAGGACTGAAGACCAATCTTGATTTGTTGGAAGAAGTCAGGGAGATAGCCTTAATCAGATTGGCGGCATATCAGCGAAGAGTGGCTAAGCATTATAATAAGGGGATAAAGCTTCGCAGATTTGAAGTAGGAGATTTTGTTCTCAGAGAAATCGAAGCTTCTACACCTCAGAATCTGGGAAAGCTGATGCCAAATTGGGAAGGACCCTATGAAGTCACTGAGGTTCCAAAGCCGGGGACTTATCGTTTGAAGACATTAGATGGCTCAGTAATCAAAAATATTTGGCATGCTGGCAGGCTTAGAAAGTACTTTCAGTAGATTTGTTGTCAGTACGTCAGAATTCTGTAAATATCTACATCATCATCAATAAAAGATCCTCTTTTATCTCAAACAAATTTTGTCTTTGTTGCTGCTCAATTCATTGGTGTTAGGAGGTTCGGGAGGACTTGCTGACCATTCGATGGTAGCCTCTTCGGCAGGTGGTCACTATTTGGCATTGTCAGGCCCTTCGGGGTAGGCAATTGTCGCCACTATTTGGCATTGTCAGGCCCTTCGGGGTAGGCAATTGTCGCCACTATTTGGCATTGTCAGGCCCTTCGGGGTATGAAATTGTCGCCACTATTTGGCATTGTCAGGCCCTTCGGGGTAGGCAATTGTCGCCACTTAGACCTTTTAAGGCCCTTTGTGGTAGGCAAGTGTCATCTTTTGGTTCTGTTAGGCCTTTCGGGGTAAATAAACCTTCAATGAAGCAAATCTGTCTCACACTTCGGTAACTGAATAAGTATCCCTTTACTTTATCACTTGAATTTTTTCTAAGTGTTGAGTTCAGAATGCCTCGTTCTTTAACCTCATTTTATCTGATTATATGACTTGCTTAATCATTAATTAACAATTTGAGTTAAATCCTCGAAGGAGTTTTTTTCACATTTGTCCGTATTAATTCATGTTGAAATATAGACAAAAAGAAAATACACTGAAGTCATAAGGAAGAAGATCACTTTTCATTAATACTTGATTTATTTACAAAAATGGGAAAATTCCAAAAGCTGTTGCTTCAGGCATCCCCCTCATCATCCGAAGAGTCGAGCAAGTGTGGATCTAGGTTGGCTTTGAACAACTTATCCTTGCCACGACTTTGGCAGAGCTCGTAACTTTCAGTGTGGATCTTCATGATTTCTTCATTAATTTCATCCGAGTTCCGAAACTCTTCACAAATTTGTTTGCGAAGGGCTTCAGTTAGAGGAGGCCCAAGGTCCCGAAGAGCCTTGAGTTCTCGGATTTCTTGCTTAAGCTGCTGCCGTATGTTCATTTGACGAGTTTCTTCCCGCTCCAGCTTATGGATCGTCTTGGTTAAGACCTTAGCATCGACCTTCAGCTCCTTAATCTCATCCATCCTTATTTCACTCCTCAGAACCAGGTCGACGTTCATCTTGACGATCTCGGCGTGCTGTTCTTTAGTCGACTTCAGTTCTTCCTTGGAGATTTTCACATCTTCCTTGGCTTGGGCCAACTCTTTCTGAATCCCTTCATTTGTATGAAGGATGCCTTCACGTTGGGTCCTTTCCCGAGCCAAAGTAGACTTTAGGATGGCGTTCTCCTTCCTCAGCCTCTCCTCTTCGGATTCGGCCTCGAGGGATCGTGGACGCAGACGCCCGAACACAGCATTTGCCTGTGCATGTTCAGTGTTATTCAATCAGTTCCAGATACATGAATACAAAGATAAGTATGGAAAGGAGGGAACGAATCATTTACCTTCGCCAAGTAGCTCATGCCTTCGCTAAGCAAGTCCCCATTTGAACTGTTCTTGAATCGGTGGTTATCGGTCTCGCGAACGAAGGCCTCGAACAGTTGGAAAGGGAAGTTGGCGTTGAATCGGGGCCACATAGTTGGCGGACCCATGGCATCATGCTGAAATTCGGTGGTCGTTTGTCCTTGAGGAGAAGGCATAGGCTCACTGCGAACCGGTGATGGATCCGCATGTACTGCCTCTGGGGAAGGAGATCGAGCAGGTATCGGCTTGGGAGTTGAAGAAGGGGCAGAAGTTGAACCTGGCTGGCTGTCTGAAGGTTATTTTCTTGGGTCGGTTTCAACCGGCTCAGCTTCAGGTACTTGGGTTTTGGTTGGGGGGTTAGTTGATGAAGTTGGAGGGACGCGGAGTTCTTCAGCAGTAAGTGGAATTATTTTTGACCTTAATTTTTTGGCACGAAGGACTTTCGCCCGATCGTGTAAAGGTATGTCAAGTAGAATCCTTTTTCTTGAGGTTGGTTCAGATGGTACAGTGATCAGGTCAGAAGGGGGAGTCGGTTGTGGGTTCGTTTCAGGAAGAACCTCCTCGTCGCTTTCAGGATCTATCACACGAGGAGTAGTTCTGGCCTTTTTGGCCATCTTCTTCCTTCGGCGAGGTCGGAGGACTTCTTCAGGGATGGAAGGCTCGTCGGCTTCGGGCTCATCATTTTGAAGGGGAATGGTTGGTGGGTCGGAGGCCGGTGGATTGGCTTGGGAGGATTCTTCAGTAGGAAGCTCTTCATTAGCCTCCGAGGTCACTCCCGCCAGGAAATCTCCCAAATCCTTCACTTCCAAGGATGTTGGTTTGATCAGGGACACTACAAATAACCACGTATTAGAATCCACATCACATAAATATCTCAAGAAATTATATTACAGAGTTATTCAGAACTTACATTTATGATCATACAGCCAAGCTTGTTTGGTCAGCAGGGTGAAACTCCATTCTTGTGGAGGGATCTTCTTTAGGAACTCAGTCATTTCCCTCACCCTCTCTTCGGGAATGTCACCAAAGTCAGCAGAGATCCGGTCCGAGATGGTCCAATCTGGAAGAGAAGATATCTCTGGTCCAGTGATGAAGAACCATTTCTCATGCCAGCCTTTGTTGCTCGAGGGGGTGCTCATCAGGGGCCTCTTCTCAAATTTAGAGTTTGGGCGTGGGGACTATTTGCTCAGCATCTTAAACCCTCGTTCTCGGGATCTACCGGCCGAGAAGAGGGTGAAGAACAGGTCGACAGAGGGGGTAACCCCTAACTCGTGGCAAATGGCGATGAACGCCAATATGTGGATATAGGAGTTAGGCACCAGCTGTGCGAAGCCCACTCCTATGAACCCAAGAAGGGGCAGGCGAACTCCCTTCTCCAGGAAAGTGGCAGGCATGGCGACCCAGCCGTCTGGTCGTTGGTACATTCGCTCCTCCGGAGCCGGAGCCCTTATGGCGTAGTTGTCCGGAATCTGGTATCGAATCCGGAGGGCACGTATTTCAGATTCTGTGACAGTGGAGGCGATATTAGCATGAGGAAATTTCTCCCCATCTTTGAAGAAATCGGTAGGAGATGGTGGGTTTGCACTCGACTCCGCTTGATTAGGGTTTGATTGAGAGGAACTTGAAGAAATCTGGCTTGGATTCACCATTGTTAAGATCTCGAAAGCTAGAGAGAGAATTTCTGGGAGGAAGAAAGCTCAAAGGTTCGATTTTCAAATTAGTAAGTAAAACCGTCAAATTGGTAAAGTCTGCTTTTTATACTGACGGATACACAGGAAACGAGGTCGGCGCATTAAATATCAGTAATAATGAGAATTTGAATGGGGCGCGTTTGGATGACCTTTGGGTATCTTATCATATTGGGCCTAGTTGTTGAATTTCTAATTATCGGCCCATCCTGTTCAAATTCAAATCCTTTATCAGAATGGACTTATTGCTCTGGGCATCCTGCCATCCCTTGTCCCATTTCACACATTAAAGTGGGTATGCTTTAATTATTTCCTATTTTTGGGCCTTTATTAAATTCTGATATCATGGACCATTTATAGTTTTCCATTAAACATCTTGTTTAACCAAAAAAACTAGGGGGTAATGTTAGGTCATGATATTTCTCCTATTTTGGGCCGGGTATATTGGGCTCATTTATTAATTAAGCCATTGGGCTCGTTGGGCCCAATCATTATGTTGGCTTCATTTAATCCTATAAAGACCGGGTCGGGTCGATGGATTAACCCATTGGATCACTTAATATCTATTACTTTGACTTGTAATGATGATATTGTATGACAGTTGACCAAGATACCTGTCATGCATTAATGTGGATGGGATTATAGTCGGCCGGCGGTGTGAACAGCAGCCAAAAGCAGCGGATAAGCTCCATGCAGTCGGCAGAACCCATCAGATCAGGGGGATATGTTAGATGGTAGTAGGTGGCACAATAATCCAGGCAAAGATATTATATCCTACCGAGTAAGTCTTCACAAGAAGGTACGTATTTCATATATACACACACAGCTAAAGATTATTATCACTCTCATTACACTAGATTCTATCATCCTCTTGAGTTAACCTTGTGAACAGACATACTTACTCTCACGCCTGAGCTATCCCCCGGCAGTCCGGCCGTCAAGCTTGTGGTGTTGTCGTGTTTACTGTGCAGGATCAGGACGTCTTTCGTGATTGGGACGTGGAGAAAGATCTTGGCGTTAACAATGTTCTTCCTTATTTTTTGTAAATTCTTATAATTTTAATAAAATTAATTAGTTGATAATTTTTTTAATTTTTTATTTAATTTGTATAAAAGGACACACTTAAATTTTTTTGCCCCGGGCTTTAAAAAACCCAGGACCGACTCTGGTCACAGCCTACAGCTAATCTCTCCCTCTATATATCTTGTCTCTCTGTCTATAAGTCTTGTGACATTATGTTTCTTACATTATTTTGTGGACTTTTTTTCCTATTATATTTTGAATATGACTCTCACATGCCCCCATTAAACAACGAAATTATTCACGCTATTGCATAAACTATCCTTTATAATAACAATGTTTTGAAATATTACAAAAATACTCTTTTATACATATATAACATGGGAAAAAAAATATTCAAGTATACAAAACGACGTCATTTTGAGGGTTATCTCACCTCCCCTTTTTCTTAAAAACTATATTATAACTGGAAAAGTGCATCTCCTTTCTCGATATATATATATATATATATATAGGTTATCTCTCATTTATTTATTTATTTATTTATTTATTATTCTTGAATGATAACAATGAGGAAACACTTCAATAAATGTCCATTTTAAATTGTAGTGGTATGTCCATATTTGTTTTGAGAAAGGAAAATATTGATGGCAAGGTTGACAAAAACCCATTTTAATGGTAGAATAATTCTAGCGTCAATGTTAACGCCAAGTTTCGTCGGCGCGTCCAATCACAGAATTCACGCGCTAGAACCTGCACAATAACAGATCACACAGAAGCTTGACGGCTTGTGCCGCCGAGGGTAGCTCCGGTGTGAGAATGAGTACAGGCCGTTACAAGGTTTTAATAATGGAGGCTAAGTGTTTAGTGCTCAAAAAGTATGAATTACCTCCTAATTGTAACCCTGGCCTGGCATTTATAATAATCTCACCGCCTTAGAATCCCTCTCCTAGTCGGTTAAGGACTCCTAGCTATGGTAGTTACCATAACTTGGGTCCAACACAATCTCCTTGAAAGATGCAAGTAGAATCTAATCTAATCACTACCTTTGGAGTAATCGTATTTAATCATAATTGGGACGTCTAACTCTGCACGTAGGAAGGTCCACTGTACAGGCCCAAACTACCCCACTGTCAGGTCTGGGCTTTGGCCCGAAGGACCGACCCCAATAACACACAACAGGATAAGGCTCCGGCCCAAGGGGCTCGGATGCCGAACCCGAAGACATCCACCAAAGTGAGGGTCCGGCCTCGAAGGACTCAGACGCCGACCCGAACACCTCGAAATCCACCATAGGCTTCGGCCCAATGAACTCATACGACTCTTCTGATGTCGGGCCTTCAGCCCAAGTGAAGGTCAGCAAAATGCTCCCGAACACTAAGTAAATTGGACCAAAAATATTAATTTGCAGACTTATCTTTGCCTGCTGGATGCTTTGAGAATTCCAGATGCTATGAGACAGTGAGTCATATGGATGAGTTATGGCATTTGCAAGTTGCAACCGCAACTTGGGATTGGAGATGCATGGTATGGGCCACAGAATTCTTAATGTAATATATACAGCCAGCCATCACTTCCCAAAGATGCCATAAACTAGTCCATATCTAGCTTAGGTATTTATAGGTAGGGTTAAAAATGTTTTTTTAATAAATAAATTTAAACTTATAGATGCCCAAAAAAACATGCAAAAATATTTGAGCATGTTGGTATTCCTATGATTTTGTGATATTTATAAGTAATTTTATAATAATAATAATAATAAATAAATAGATAATTTAAATCATCGGAAAATATAAAAATCTTCTAGAGTTCTAACATCATTCACAACAGTTTCCTTATATTTATCCTTACTCCGTAGTGTTATTGGGTCATTCTGCAAAATAGGGACTCAATTTTTTCATTATGTACCCAACATGTTCCTTATATTGTTTCCTTAAATAATAAAAGACTAAAAGACAAATTGCACCCCAAACTTTACACCTCTGTTGATATTTGCACCCCAAACTGAAAAGAGTGTCTAAGTACACCCCAAACTTCACTTATACTGAACAAAAGACACACTTTGCTGACTTAATCGGTCAAAAGTGACCGGCTAAGGCAGAAATCCATATATGAAGAGGTATTTAAGACTTTTCCTTCTTTATCGTCTCCACCTTTGCACCTTTTCTCCTCCTCTGTCTTCCTCTGTCTTCTGTCTTCCTTGATTGTGTTTTTTTTGTGTGTGTGTGAGAGAGAGAGAGAGAAGGAGAGGCCTTAGTTAAAGACTTGAAGCTATGTACCTGATAAGCCAATTTAGTCCTAACTAAATCAAGAGGACAGGTAAAAAGAATGGTTGTCCCTCCTGAAAATGATCCTGCTACAAGATCAAGAACAGGACCGCTTCTAATGCCAGGAAAACTGTATGCAATCTAGTGTCTATATTGTTCATAGGCCATATAATGCAATGGCGCATAAGGAACAATTCGAGCAACACTTGCTCCATTCCTTCTGAAGATAATTCACACCATATGCATTAGATTTACCGGAATTGAAATACATAAACAATCTTTATGGAAACAAACATCCTAAGGAATGAACTGAAAATAAAATAAAACATTTACCTATAGAAACCAAGTGGTCCTTCTATTTTAGCAATCTTATTGAAAGATCCCAAGAGCCCTACACTTTGGAACTCATCTCTTCTAGTTCAACATTATCCAGGATGCATAGCTCACACTACCTATGTCTAACTGGATGCACCACATCCCCAACACAACATAACTCCTGAAAGAATTACCCTTGCTACTTGAACAACTAACCCTATTACATAGAAAAACAAAAAATCACGAAATGAATTGCCGGATAAATGTTCTGATCATTTCACTTTCATTTTTCCTCCAATCTCTATACAATCAATTTCAGCACCGAGTTTAACAAAAGATAATCAAACAAGATTGCAAATGAAATAATTGAAATAGTCACTGACCCACACCCAATTGAGATATGTAAAAAAATTGCATTATCGTATAATTAATCACAAGTTCCACAGAGATCATAAACTACAAATTCACTAAAAACAACACAAATGATCCTTAATTATGACAAACCCAGAATACTAAAAAAGAGTTCTTGAATCCAACCCATTAAAGATTACTTCAGCATCACCGATCATTTCAAATCAAGACCTGTAATTAAGTCAAAACAGACCAAAAAAGCACCTAATCAATGTTCCTGAAACAAGATTTTGACACGCTCAAGAGGAGCGACAACAGTCTCAGCAAACCCACCAGCCACACCACCAGTAATTAACTCCTTTGCAAACACAGGCATCCCCTCTATAAATCCATCCCAAAACAAACCCTCCTCCCCTTCCTCTGTCTTCCTTGCCATTGCAGAAGCTACAAGATAGCTCTATAGAGAGAGAAAGAAAGGACGATGAGCTTTATAAAGTTTGAGGAGGGTTACATTATAATACAAGTGGGCAATTGCAGTTTGGGCTGATTGAATTTGTCTGTTTTGTGCATTAATGCAGGTGATGTGCATTTGTGTGTCAGTGTGCAAAGGTACAAAGGTGCAAAGGTGGAGAAGATAAAGAAGGAAAAGTCTTAAATACCCTTCCAGATGTAGATATGTGCCTTAGCCTGTCACTTTTGACCGGTTAAGTCAGCAAAGTGTGTCTTTTGTTCAGTATGAGTGAAGTTTGGGGTGTACTTAGACACCTTTTTCAGTTTGGGGTGCAAATATCAACAGAGGTGTAAAATTTGGGGTGCAATTTGTCTTTTAGTCATAATAAAATTTAAAAGTTAAAAGTTAAAATTTAAAAGTTCCAACAGTCAAAATATCAAATTAATAATAATCTTATAATTTATAAAAGAGAGTATAATTTATCAATTATATTTCACTTTAAAATAATTTTTATTTTATTTTAAATTTTAAGTAATTTATGGAGTGAATATTGAATGGATTGTAGTTGCAAATGTATCAATATTAACGTTTAAAAATTTAATTTGTGATATTTTTAATTTTAAATTTAATATGATACATTTAAATTTCAAAAATAATAAATTTTATAATTAATAGTACTTTTATAATTATAGACATAAATTTAATAAATTTATATCAATTTTAAATTTGAATGCATTTGAAATTAATTTTTAAAAAATAAGTCAATATTAAGTTTATAATTTAAAAATAAAGTAGTAAAAGAATGTCAAGATGTGTATGATTGATGAGTTGTCTACTTAAATGAAGGTGTGAAATGTCATTTTGTAAATATAGATAACAGTATTTTGACTCTCTCACACTGGGGAGTAAAATCTTATATAGGAATTAAAATAGAGTCAAATAAGGATAAGGAAGTTGTTGAATAATGATTTGTTGATGTATTCTTCAAAATTGGAGATAGAGAGTTGATTAGAGAAACTATTGTTAATGCTCTAATATTGATGCTCCAAAACCTTAAATGAAATGAGAGAAAAATTTACAAATCTACCCTGCTTTCAACCCATATAGAGAGTGAGAACGAACCCAAGGGGAAAAGGCCTCTACCACTAAACTATCACATTTGGTCTACTATATTTTGTTAAAAAGGTTATATAATATCGTCCGTAGACCCGTATATATGGGAATCAAAGAGGTCCTAGTTCTTTTCAGTAGGTAAACAATGTAGTTTTGGATAATACTTGAAAGTCCAACAACCAAATTGTTCAGCGCCCAGGCAGGCTGAAGAGGGTCTAAACCCAGCTCACGTTCCTATTAGTAGGTGAAGAATCCAACACTTGGTGAATTCAGTTTCACAATGATAGAAGAGCCGATCCAAAGAATAAGCAAAAATGAGTAATGCGATCTATATTTACAAATGATTAATACAAAATGGCATGTCAAATTATAATTAATTAATAATCAAAGTCATACACAACCTATCCAATTTTTTGTCACCAAAAAACTATTGGGTGTGCCAAAAGAGGACTAGTTGGGGAGGTGCTATTTGCACCTTCAATAAAGAATAACCGAGTGACGTACAAATAAAATACTCGAATAGAAAAGGCAAAAAAGTAGAGAAAGCAGAAAATAATTGTTGAAGTGTATTTTGAATATATGATGTACAAAAATGAATTAATAGAATTAGTTTTAAATGATGCATGTATCCTTCTATTGAGTTTGAAAGGCAGAAAGCCAACGGGCCAGAAAACCCTTTCTCTGTAATCTACAATATGTTCATCCCCTATAATGGCAATGGTCCCAGTTACTACAGAAAATGTTACACACCGACGGTGAACAGATAGAGCTTTAGCACAATGGACAGAGCCAGCTGCAAGAGAAAGATCCCGGCTACAATTAGGACCCACCTTTCACCTGCAGACTTGATGTGATTACGGAGATTAAGTGCAACGAAGGTTGCAGACATGAACCCAGCAACACCTGCAATTACCCATCTGAAAATGTCCACCGGAATGACGGATAGACACTGCAAAATTTATGGTTAGTTTAACTGTTACAAATTTTTGTATTTCTGACTTTTATTTCCTAAAATTCCTCCAAACAGAGCAAAATGACATTCAATGATCGGTTTACCCTATTCTGAAACATTATTAACTTGGATCCACGCACTAAAAACTTAAAATAACAGGCGCGATAAAACAACCAAATAGCAGGCATCTTAGGAAATGTGATTTTTGTTTCCAGAACATACCAAATAATAAATAAATTTTGTGTCTACGTTTTTATATAAAAGAAAAATACAACACCACGAAGGTCTAAACCTGCTTTCAGGAGTAATGGAAACTATTACATGAAAAGAATCAACAAAAGACTCAGTTTTCACATGTTTTAAACATAAAGGTCCCAAAAAAAATAAGCCTTATATATTAATTAGCATCTAACAAATCAAATTTACACTTTGCTGCAATAAAGGACCTTTGGGAAATTTCCAAGTTTTAAGTCATCAATTAATAGTAGATTCTAAACCAATTTGCATATAGTGCCTATTTCAACATTAAAAAATTCAAACTTTCACGAGTGAAATCAATGGTATGGAAGTAACTCATCTATGACCCACCTTGATGTATTATTTGATGAAACTCATTTTTCTTCCAGTTCAAATTTTTACTAGCGGCATTTGTACACATTTATTGTATTGCATTTCTTAAATAATTTGAACACCAAAACAATATATAACATATACTTTAGTTTGTTATCAGCATGTAGTTTCTAGAAGAGTGTATGAACTAAGCAAAAAATGTAAAAGCATAGATACTTACCAAAGCTGGAATGAAGACAAACAAGGAGTAGCCGTAGAGACAAAACAGCTGAGCAAGCCCAGATGGGACAGAGAAGTATTTAAGAATTATATACAAGCAGAGAGGAACAACAAGGACATAGCCATAGAACAATCCAGCAGACCATGTCACCAAATTTATGTCATAATCCCATTCTTTATTCTTTAGCTTGTGTGCCACATAAGTAACAAATGTACCGATCGAAGCTGCCACGAATATCAAAGTAGTGCATATCCAAAACGGTCCATACCTGATCAACCCAATAACTCAAAAGTCATACAAACATGTTCTCACAGTAAAAGAAACTAATTCAAAATCTGAAAATAGTAAAGTATCCCCCATATATATGAGACAGTTTGCTAACAGCCCAACACTAACGAGTTGGCAAAACCATTAGTTGTTAGCAGTTACATTTCCTAAGGATGAGGGAAATGACAAAGGACCAGTAAAACTACTTTAGTTGCTCGAAATCTGTATGGCATCTAAGAGGGATGGAGGGTTGAAAGAGGGGTTTGATTCTAATTTAAAAGAATAAGAATTCTTTTAGGAGGGGGAAGAAATGCCTCTTACATTATGAAAGTCATGAAATTCTTTGGATATTAAGGTAGTACAAAAAATGGCATTTCTATATTATCTATATTGCAAACTATTCAAGAAAAGGAAATAAAGACATTAAACTCTTAAAAGGTCACAACCTATAACTCAGATTGTACCGATCACTAAATTTCATTTCAAAGAGACGTAAATCTATGCTGTAAATTCTTAGTGTGGATATCTCAACCACATTGACCATAAACAGCATCTTCAAACACATAGGGTTTGCCTCGCATCTCCAAACACTTTTCAATTAACCGCCAATTCATCAAGCACCTCCACGTATTCCACCAGAAATACTCCATCATATCAGATATTTTAGCGGGCTCATATAGGTTGTGTTTAAAGATCTTTATGAAACAATAACCTCATCTCCATTCAGTGGACAATAGGTGGTTGTCTCAAGGCACACAGAATCTTCAAGGTCACTACACCATGGTGTTATCATCTAAAGCATGCAAACTAATAGAAATATTGACACTTTGCGCAAATGAAGGAAAGGAAGAAAACCCAAGCCCAATAGTCTTATACAGTTTTTATCATAACTTTTGATCCGTTTGAACTTTGGAGTTACAGGGCCCATAATATATCAAATCGAAGCTAACGACGAGCCCTACAAGACTCATCGCCTTTGTCCATAACAAACACTGTTTTAAGCCCAAAAGAGGCCAAGAAAGATGTGTTTGGGCCCTCCGAAGTTTTTACTAGTTTTTGAACTTATTTGGTTTTTTTCCTAATTTTATTATTCCTTTCGTAATTAGGATTTCCAGCTTATTATTTAGTATTTAAAGGAGGATTTCATGTGTTTTTAGGGTTAACTCTTATTATTCAAATTTTATCAAAATATTGTGGATACTTAAATCACTTTATCCGGGATAAATGCTTTTTTCATCACTCTATTTTAAGTCAACTTACAAACGACTAACTAAAAAAAATTTCTTATAGTCAACTCACTGAACTTTAGTTTTTTAAAAAAAAATTCAAGTTCAGTCTTGACTGTTAAATTTTTAACGGAACTTTGACGTGGCACTTACGTGGCTTAATTTTTTCAATATAAATTGATGACTAGGCCTAAACATGCTTATGTGTAATTAAAAAAATTATTTCAAATATTTTTTTTCACAATTATTAATCATTTCAGGGTAAATATGTCAAGAACAGACTAACACACCAAGAACACATAAATTTAAACACAGACACTAAACACCAAGAACACACACATGCCTATGATAAATTACCATTACACGTAATAATTAACTAAATAAAACATAATTCACTTCAATTATAATCTAACTTGAACAATTGAAATTAATTAATCTGGAAAAAAATTAATGAACCCACAGTTCATTTTCATTTCCGAAAAAGAAAACTAATAATTTTCGGTTCACAAAACTTCTCAAAAACTTCTAAACACATCCAATTCAATAGCTACCTAAATCTGATATAAACCACAACAAAGAGAAATTCAAAAACTACAGATCCAATTAATAATATGAGTTTACTAATCTGGTGTAGCAAGAAGATGGTTTGATAACTATTATATGGTAACGGGCATTTCTAATAGACTGGGAATCAAAAGATGAGGTAGATTAGGCCTCTAAAAAGTTGGATATAGGTAAGGAATCCAATCCCATAAGCTTGGCAACTACTCCAGGGGCCTTACTTCCACCAACTTCCTCATCTATTATTGACGAAGCACAACTATAATCACTACTCCCTTTCATACATGAACCAGCTAGACTGTCATTTTAATCCATGGCAGTGACGATGACGATGACGATGAAATTGTGATGATGGCCACAGATGGAAACAGAGAGATTAATGGCTTGATCGTCCACCCAAATCCAAACCTCAACTCAGATTCGCCACACAAATCAAAACCAGATCCAAACCCCAACCTAGATCCTCACCCAAATCTAAACGTCAACTCAGATTCACCACCGCCACTGCCTCCTGACCTCCACCTCGACCTCTGCCTCCGTCGCCCCTCTGCGAAGAGTTTCTGGATGAAAGCAAGCTAGAGCACATATAAATCTAGATAGATCTAGATCTGAATTTGATAAAAATGAATATTTTTGTTTGTGATGGATAAATGGGAGAAATTTGAAAGGTCAATAGCATGGGATACCTTATCATCTGCAGCACATTTGGATGACGAATTAAATTTTGTAAATCTATTACGTGTTTTGATTTTGAATTTTAGTATTCCCCATTATGTTTTGCTTAAATGATATATGTTGTTTTTTGGTTAAATGATGTAAAATTTTAATGTTTTTTTATTTGAATTTTACTATTTTTTTTTTGTTTGATTAATTGACATGTTTTATTTAGAATAAGTCTTTCATTTTCTTCATAAAAAATTTCCCTTATTTTCCACATAATGAATCCATGCCACATAAGAATTTTTTTACACGTCTGCAGTTGATGTGGTCTTTTCCGTTTAAAGTCAAAAGATTTAACGGATTTTCTAATGTTTTGTAAGAAAACTAAAGTTCAGTGAGTTGACCGTAAGAAAAAAGAATTTAGTTAGTCATTTGTAAGTTGACCTAAAGTAGAGTGATGAAAAAAATATTTATCCCTACTTTATCCAACTTTGTGAATTCATGTGATTGCAAAATTACATAAATTTAACTCATGTGATTGTTTCTATTTTCTATTTAGTCTTTCTCTCTGTCAAGTATATCCTTTTTGACAGCATTATACCATCAGCATCTAGAATGGGTTAGTCCATCAAATGAGTGTAATTAAGTATTGTATCAGCCATCAGGTAAACAGTTGATCTGCATATAACTGGAGCTTTTTTGGGGTACTTCAAACACGACAAAATTATCTTTGATGCTCATTAACAGAATTTCTCATAATAATATATACTCGATCCATGGTGAGATATTAATCATAACAACTTAGAGGATGTATTGGATTGCTTTAATGTAGGCTTATTGCTTTTGCTAATTGCTTCCAGCTTATTTGCAGTTTTTAAAAAGTAATTTGTGTTTGGTAATGAAAAGTACTTAAAGCAATTAAAAAAACACAAAAGTATTTGGAAAATTGCTTTTTGAAACTGTTTGGAAACACTTTTTATGAAAGTAAGCGGAATCATCAAATTGGTGCCATAAATCTAATAAGCAGGTTTGTTCGAGTATATTACTATTTTTTTTTACTTTATTGTTGTATTACTAATTTACTATTCAATCCCTACATTATTACTATATAATTACTCGATTCTTTTTGGTCAAAACTATCTCCGACTTATGAGCACAATTGCAAAACAAAGGCCCAAAAGCCCAAGATACTAATCTGATTATCCTTGTGACAAAACAGACAGCCAAAAGACGACTTACAGATCTGGGCGGTCAGATGTCTTCTCATTGAAACTCCCGTTAAATGGAAGCAGTGAATCTTTGATTCTGTCTAAAACATCTGATGTGTCAACATCAAAGTAGGGCTTGTAAGCATCAATAGTGAATGCCCGAAACCAGCCACTTGCCTGGGGGGGGGTTCATTAGAAGAACCAGATACAGGTTTTGAGAATGAATCTACATAAAAGGATGAAAAATATTTGATAGTAATCATCAGTTTTAATCAACAAATATTTATACGGACCCTGACATGTAAAGAAATGAAATTAGAGGGTTGAAGTATAACTTCAAAAGTAACATGGGCCTATCTGTAACAAAAATGTTATAATTGTGACCCAGAAATTTCACTTAATTACATTTATACCCCAAAACATTGACAAAAGTTAAACTATATACCCCTATATTAAAAAATAGAAAATGTGGGTAACACACTTGATCATGAAAGGGTGACCTACTGGTGTTTCAACTACTGTGAGTTTACATGCGAACAGGTTTAGTGGTGTTTGGTATTACGTTTTCTTCTTTTACCCTTTGATGAATTAAAAAGAACTCTATGTATCTTTAAAAAACCTCTTAAGGTAAATTAATTCTATTCCAACACTCAAGCACTGTAAGGAAAGTATACAATGTTGCTTAGAAGGAAATATTTAGTGAAAGGAATTAGAACTGATGTAGGCACATAATATAGGGAACCTAGAGCATAGAAAATAATCACATCATAAGCATTAAAAATATATTGTTCAATCAGAAATTCAGATTCTATTCCTGCTCAATTGCCACCTAACTCGAGATCTATTCCACTACAATTACTGAATTATGTATTGCGTATAAAATCTGATATGAATGTTTTAGAAATATATCCACTCAACTCAACAAGTCCTTTTATCCCATGGTAGGGGACCTAGGGGTATGATTTGTTTTGGAAACATACAGAAAACACAATTTAAGTAATTCAAAACAGTAGTAACTAATACACAATGAAAGAGTAAGAATACTAATTCCACTTAACCAAAACCCCTACTCCCTCAATTCATTGTCAATCCCATGACATCAGTCTATCATATTCTACGGTGTACAACTCCATCAATAAGATTTAACATTCAATGGTAAAAACGTGTGTATAAAAACATAGGATTAACAGCAAAAATAACAATAACTTTGAACAAAATAAAAGGAATCAAAAAATGAAATACATACCATCAGCATCGCGAGGTGGGCCAGAAATTCTGGATATCTTCCCTTGCGCTCCAGAAGGCGGAAATGTCTGAAGAGCCGAATCTGAAACAATAAAATTGCATCCAAAAATTTCAGAAACAAGTAAAACAAAAATACAGTGACAGGAATCGTGTTACAAAAGATAAAATCGAATAGTACCATTGAATTTGACGGGCACTTCGCCAGATGGATCTGAGACTGCCTGCGAGATTTAAAGAATTAAGATTAATGTTTGAGATCTAAAGAATTAAGAATTTATATAGATTAGAAAGAGAAATACCGGTACAGATCCAGTTACGCTCTGGTTATCAATGCTTGTATAATTGCCGGACATCATCTTCGTTTCTTCGCTATCGGTAACCGGAACTCTTGTTCTTCGTCTTCAGCTCGCAGACCGCGGACTGAGAACTACCTTTCTCTCTCTCTCTACCACGACCAAGTTCTTGGTTAGTACTTAAAAAGTCCGGCAAATTTAATTCAAGCCTGTTTTGCTATTCTATTCAGGAACAATTACATTTTATATTATATTTTAAAAAATAATTACAGCAATAGTGCACTCCTAAAATATTTATACAATTAATATATTTAAATATTTTATTTACAAAATTAATATATTTATTATCCCTTTATTTTTCTCTCCCAAATCAAAATAAGACAAAAATATTTACAGATCTAGCTCTCTGTTTTCCTCACCCTTTTTCTCTCTCATCCATCAATTCTTCCATCAATACACAATATCTCTAATGGAAAGTAAAGCAATGTCCAAAATAGAAAATGACCCCCATTTGTCCATCTCATCAGAATCCTCGTAATCAAGATCAACAACTCCCAACTGATTGTCCCCATTTAGCGGATTTTCGATCCCGGCATAGCACCGTTCCGGTGGGTCCCTTCTTGCCCTCTCAGGCTTGACCCTCGCCAGAACGATGATCGCACTGACCCTAGCCACCCCTGTGATGTTCTTTTGCATTCCGGTTTTGGTTCCGGCGGCGATAACCACGTTTTTGCTGCTCTCTGGCTTTTTGGTTTTCGGATGATTCAGTGTGGCCATCTGTGTTGTCATGGATCTACAACTATATATATATATATATATATATATATATATATGTTTGGGTTTAAGCTAGGTTCATGCCCACTTACTAAAAAAAATTATGTATGACATTTATTAATTACTCTATCCAGGTGTATTTTTATCATAGCGTAGTTGGCAATCAAACTTTACACCAAGGTAACCAATCCTTCGTACTAAGGTAACAAAATCTTTGTACTAAGGTAACCAATCCACATCCACAGATGCATTTTTTTATAGTGCAGTTGGTAACCAAACCTTCATATCAAGGTAACCAATTCAGTTTTATTAAGTTACCAAATTTTTTTGAATGTAATGCAGTTGGTAGCCAAACATTCATATAGTTGGTTGTCAAAATTTCAGATCAAGGTAACCAATTCATAGTGCAGTTGTGGAGATAAATTGGTTACCTTAGCACGAAGGTTTGATTATTAATATTACATTACACATCAGTCTCTTATCTCTCTCTTTCCTATGTAGTGTTCTTATTTTCTTTTGAACATGAAATTGGAATTGAAATTTCTGGACATGAATAAATTGTGAAAAAATCAAATAGCCATGCTTCTCTATCCAGTTGCTGAAGCTTGACTAATATTTTCTCTACTAGTCCACTGTATTATTCGATGATGAAGGTTTCTACTTGAGGTGGCTCGCACCAAATTACAATGGCGGCCAATGCTCTGTTCTCTCTTCATTAAGAAAGGAAAAGTTTGTAATACATTAGGTTTTATTTTTATGGTTTCGGATGTACAAGTAATTTGTTTTGTTTGGGTTATTAGACTTTCTGACTTAGAGTTGGTGAGTATTTTGAATTTGAATTTATTTTTGTTGTTAGATCCCAAATATTTGAATCTGAATTCTTAATTATGGCAGTTATTTCTCCTAGATTTTAGGTTTCTTTATTAATGCGAATTGTACTATTTTTGTAATATGGATCCTAATTACACTCTTTTTGTAATTATTTTATTGATGCACTAATAGTGTAATTACTTTCTAATTGTTGTATACTTATGTAAAGGACCCTTGTATTTACTAGCGGTGACGGTGGGATTTATCCAAACACGACCCATATAATTTATAATTCATTAAGGTAAATTCAAAATTAATTATATTTTGTTTAATTATATTTTGTTAAATAGATTAAGGCACGAGTTACTTCTAAAAATTAATAGATATAATTTAATTTAAAAATTCCTTCAAAACAACTTTGTCTCGCAAGTATTAATTTATTTATTTATTTATTTATTTTGCTTTTATATGAATTATTTGTTTCAAATAAAATGTTTCCTATATAACATGTTTTTAATACATATTATATTGCCTAAATAAAGCAAGGTCAATCAAAATCATCAAATTTAATACATGCATACCAAATAGGCAAATAAGACATGACTACATAAAAATCCAACATTTAGCATCTATATATATATTACAAAAACTAACCAACAAGTATGTCTTTCTATGTCTGCAAACGAACTGAATCGATTTGCAAATCGATTCAGTTCGAATTCGAATTCGATAAGAGTAACTACTTGAGTCGAGTTTGCATATAGTGTTATGCTCGATTACTCAATTACTCGATCGAACATGTTCGCGAACCATGTAGTTCAGTTTGATTGTCTTCGCTAATAGTTCGAATTTGAGTTCGGTTTGGATCGTCTTGTTCTCGTTCGGCTCGAGTAGCCCACAGACAATTCGGGTTCTAATCGACTAGTTCGAGTTCGGTTCGAGTTACTCGTAAGATGTTCAAGTTCGAATTGTATTTTTTACCTTACATGTTTTAATGTTTTTAAAATTTTAAATAAAAAATAGTCGGTTATTTCATACTCCCTTCGTCTCTTATTATTTATATTTATCTTTTTAAAAATGAAAAAACATATTAAGAAAAATAATTGATACTATATTTTTTAGTTAAAAATAACTTTAAATGTCAATATTGTCCTTGGATTGGAATAAGAAAGTGTTACTTATTAGATATAAACTTAAAGTGCTGACAGAACCAAAGTTATATTTAATACTTAAGGTAATATTGAAAACTACACAATTGATACTTAAGATTTAACAGTTATCCCAACATATCATGCATCCTCCCCCTCAAAAGAATTGTGAAATTCTTTCAATAGGAAACCAACAACTTTATTCATATCATTTTCCCCTGCACTCATGTTTCTTATTATCTATTGTAATTCTATTTGAAAATTTGCTAATTATTTCCTAATTGTTAATAAACTTAAATTAAATTATATATATATATATATATATATATATAAATGAACTTATCTTGCAGTAATTGATTTGTCAAGACTAGTACTTGGTACTATGTCCTTAAGACAATTATGCCCTCCGTATGGTGCTTAGAGTTGATAGCACTTGTCTCCCAGGATACAATGACTTCGTATATCTTAGCAGCACTACAAAAGATATACACTACGAACCAAAAGAAATGCTCTAACTCTCTCTCAAAAATACTAAGGAAACTGATGAAAACTATATGCTAGAATACTTTAGAAGACTAGAATGCTTGAGAAATGGATGAATCAAAAGGCTGGTCTCTCCTATCTATTTATAGGAGGGGTTGGTGACCCTTCGGAAGGGTACTTCACCTTTGAAAAGGCATTGAGTGCTTATGAAAAGGTATATTTGATATCTGTTGGTCAAAACGACGTAGTTTTGATCATTTATAGAATAGGCGCAACTATTCAGTTTATTAAAACGACGTAGTTTAAGTGTTAGTAGAATCAAAACTACGTAGTTTTAGGCTTAGAAGAAAAGGCGAAGACAAAACGACGTAGTTTTGGGTCCGCCCGTTCAAACGTACAGATACCGCTTCCTTAAAACGACATAGTTTTGATAATACCGCTTTTCAAAACGACACAGTTTAGATAATATAATAAATACAGCTTCTAATAGAATTAAATAAATAAAATTTAAATAAATTTTAATTAAAAAATTTAAATAAATTTTGTCTAAAAAATTATATACACAACCCACGACCAGGCCGGACAGCGACGCGGGTTCGAACCTAGCCTTGGCTAGGTCCTCTCCCTTCCACAAAAACAGGATGCCCCTTGGGGCCCAAACATAAGAGCACTTTCCTTGTATATAAACATATAAAATATTTAATTCCTAATCTATGTGGGACTTGGTTTTTTCCCACATGTATTTATTATCTTTTATCATGATCTTTGTGAGTTAATATCTCATTCATTACTCAATGGATTTGAGCTTCCAAATACTTAATTTAATCTACTCATAGGAATAGAACACATTAATATATAGAATCATTAAAAATAATTAATGACACCTATATTAATTTAGGCTCAAATTCCAACACTAATTTCTAAGTATGTATTTTTACTGGTGTTATAAAATTCTACTTGATATCTCTTAGTTATAGTTCTGGTATTACTAAATGTTTTCTCAAATTCTGATACCCGTGTTCTATTCTTTTTTATATATTCTACATATCTTCTGTGATCTTCTAGCAGATCCATATTAATAAATACTTGTTTCTAATTTTTCTCTGTCATTTAATACTTCTAACTGTAACTCTGCTAAAATCTCTGATTCTAAGATTTCTATATAAGCATTTAAATTTTCTTTTACTCATAATTTAACTAATAAGTTTTATTCTACAGTTTTATATTTCTATTAATTTTCTGTTGAAAACATCTTAACATATAAAATTGTTTAAATCTTCTTTAATGTACCTGGTTCGTATTAACTCTATTTTTATTAATTCTTCAAATTGTCTAATTACTTCTAAAGATTCAAAATATTTGTAGAAATCTATATTTTTCTATGGTTAATGGTCTAATGGAATTTAAGAATTTCTGGGATACCTCTGTGAGTTCTGTAATAGACTGTATATATTCTTTAATATTTCTGTTTAATTTTTTAATCCTTTTGGCTAATTTAGAGGTTCTAGTTTTTACTGTTCTCGTTTAGATGCTTAGTAATCTGTTTGATTTTTTCATCTTCTTCAATTATTCTATTATTAATATAGTTTTCTATCTTATGATTATAATATTTTTCTATCTATCTAATAAAATACAAATAATTTTGAATTTCCCGCTCACTCAATAAATCATCTGGGCCGTCCAAAGTTTGAGATAAATCCCACCGTTCATACATCTATCTAATAAAATAAATCTATTTATCTAATAATCTAATAATAATTTAATAAAATACAAATGACTTTAAATTTCCCGCTCACTCAATAAATTATTTTGGTCGTTCAAAGTTTGAGATAAATTATATTGTCCATACAGTGCCGGAGGCACGGGACCCAGCTAATTTTTATATATTGCGTTTTCCTGGTAATCTTATGTAAGTTATATAGTTTAGCTTATGTGTTTCTAATTTCTGGATAACATTTCTTCTTTGTTTTAATAAGGCTTTTAACCTATTAAATTCTGGACAACTCATTTCTTATAAAGCTATTTGACTTAAAAGTTTAATATATATATATATAGACCACGGTCCACGGATCAGGTCCGGATTCCCGGACTCCTGGACCTGATCAAATACGGACTCATTTTTTTTTTTTTGCTTTTTTTTTAAAACAACTAATTTTTTTTTAATATTTTATGGAATTAAAATTTTTCCATAATACAATGTTTTGGTCGTGATTTGGATACCTATGGCTATACCAAAAAATATATGTACATTTTGCACAGACTGTACTGACCTGTTTTGTTATACGTATCCAAATCACATCTAAAACACTGTATTATATAAAAAATTCCAGTTCCATAAAATATTTAAAAAAAAAATTAGTTATTTTTTAAAAAAAAAGCAAAAAAAAAATCCGTATTTTAAGAGAGTCCGGATAGGAACCAGACTCTATATTATATATGTGTGTGTGTGCAAAATATCTGTTATATCTCCCAATGTTCTGTGAGTAAATATGCAGTCTGTTTTAGGTAGTCTTCACAACTTATTAAATTTTGGTTTAAAGCTTCTTTTAGATTTATGATTTTTTGTTTATATTAGTTTTCATTATCTTTTATAATTTTAATGTCTTTTTAATTCTTTAGAATACCTGGTTATCACATAAGAAATGTAATTCATGATTGTTGTTTATCTGATATATCCTGGTCTATCTTACTCATTTCCCAATTGGCTACTAATCTGGTTTTTATTAACTGACTTTCGAAAGCTATTATACCTAGAATTACATTTATTCCTAATTTTCTATATGTATTTAATATGGTTTTTCTAATTTTATCCTTACTCGGTACTAACCAATCCTTGTAGAAAAGTTATGACTTATTTTTCCCCATTTTAAAGATTTTACTCTTTTTTTTCTTCTTTTAATAATTCAGCTTTTCACAAGATCTTACTAAAGCGATTAAGATCGGATATTCGTATAACCTATAAGATCTCTCTAGAGCTGATAAGATCGGACATTCGTATGAACTACTAGATCAATCGATAACTTATAAGATCGGACATTCGTATAAACTACCAGATCAATCGATATCTGATAAGATTGAACATTCGTATAAACTACCAGATCAATCGATAACTGAAAAGATCGGACATTCGTATAACCTACTAGATCAATCTTTCTCTAGCACGTCTGTCAACAATTTATAATCAGAAAAAGGAACTTTCAACGCCAACACACGACTACAACGTTCCACCAAAAAATGCGACTTGAGTGATGTCCTACTAGATAGAAATCATTCTAATAGATCAGATTTCTGATTAACAATCCTCAATTAAAGAGACTGAAATAGATCACATTTTTTTATCAACAACCCTTTAATTAAAGAGACTGAAATAGATCATATTTCTGATCAACAACCATATAAATAAAGAGACTTAGTAGATCAAATTTCTGATCAACAACCTTTTATTTTACTGAAATAGATTATATTCTTGGTAAGAAATTGCAAATTAATATACCGTTTACGGAAGCATTGGAGCAGATGCCAAGTTACGCTAAGTTCATGAAAGAAATTATATCAAGGAAGAGGAAATTATAGGATTTTGAGACAATAACTTTAAATAAGGAATGTAGTGCCATAGTATAAAAGAATCTACCTCTGAAATTGAAAGATCTGGACAGCTTTACCATTCCTTGTGTTAGGAATAAGCATGTGAATGATATTTCTATTTATATAAGATTTGATTATGATCTTAATGAATGAATATACAAATCATGTCTGCCAATTTAAAAACAGACTGTGTAAAGATTGAATAGAATCGATAATAGGAATATAGTACAAGTACTTAGATAAAATTTCAAATATGTTAGGATTGATTTGACTGAAATAACACGCAATGCTTATATATAAAATCCTTCAAGGAACACAAGTATAAGTGACTGAGTGATTAGACAAAAATTGTTAGGGTTTGATCTGTGGCTAAATGGTTTATCATTTGTAAATGAATGTATAGAATATAAGATTAAGCTTGTTAGGTTAATCTTATATGATTGTAATGATAGGTTGTCCTTATCGTTAGTCGAAACGCACCAGCCCACGAAGTTAAAGAAGGATAACTGTCAAAGTTTGTAGGTCTGACAGAAGAAGCCAGGCAGCATCGTAGAGTCTCAGTAAGTGCTTAAAAAATCGTAGTCTACCTCGAATGGCCTCACTCTAAATCGTAGAGTTGGTCCAAGCGCCTGCCGAGCTAGTCAAGGATCGTAGTCTGCTCTCGGAAGCGTAAAGTTTACAAATCAAGCAAGTAAATATCGTAATCCACCAGTGCTTAAAAGAAATCGTAGTGTTCTCTTTATCAGACTGAATCAAGCACAAACATGAAAGGACACCACGATTATGATCGTAGTCGAGCTACATCAGACAAGGACAACAAGTGTTAAGACATGAATCGTAGTCTGGTGTACAATCTGCTCTCGGAGTTGTAGTGACTGCAGAACCAAAGTTAGATCAAAGTCTGCAGAACAAAGTCTTCGAAAAAGTCTATAAGTGCTCACAATGCTAAGGAAGAATCATAGTGATAACACGATTCTCAACACGAGCACTTCCAAAGCATCCAAAAAATGTAGCCTCTGGTCAGAACTAAAGATACATGTAAGACCCTGAATTTTACGAAATAAAAGTATTCAATTTTCTTATAATTATTATTCTATTTAGTAAATGGTTAAATTGATAAAAGGTTAAAGTTAAGGGTGATATGTGAAAATTTTACAAAAGTAAGTAAGTTGTCATAAAATATTCGTTTGGTCGAGGAATATTCTTTTTGTCGAAGAATATCCTTACGATGGCACAATCATTGGTGGACCCCATAACGGAATAACTATCGGATTTAGAAAGCGACAGAAATAATCTTTTTATAAAAATAATGGCAAGACTTTTACCGTTAAACTGTTGAAATACCCAGTGATAAAAATATAGTAATATACGTTGTTGCACAGTAGCACACAATATTGCACAGTATCTCAAAATTATTGATGCTTACGTGAGAAGTCACTCAGTTTTATTAAATTATTGCAACAGTAGTTGCTGCATAGTATCTCATATTATTGATTCAATTATTGTCACAATATCATCTGCACAATATTTTATATTATTAAATCAATAATTGAGATGACATAGTTATTTATATTATTATTTGCATTATTGACAATGTCTAGAAAGTTTTGTCGAGAAAAGGGATTTGGTCACTTAATTGCGCGCCAATAAAGAGAAATCCTTATCGGAAAGCTCATTCTTTCCTGGGAATGATCTGTTTATTAATATTGCGAGTTATAATATTAATGATGAATAAATGTTATTAAAAATGTGTTTAGTGAAGCCAAGTAAATTGAGATAAATAGAGGGTTTTTTATGAAGTATTTGTTATAAGTTTGGCTTATTACATGGATCCGCACTTGCCATTTTTCAAAATCATCGTTAAAAAGTTATCTTAGTTTTGTTTTATTACTTATATATATATATATATATATATAATGTGTGTGATGTGTGTGTTAGTGTGTGTCTGTGTGTGTGTGTGATGTGTGTGTGGGAATATATATATTATATAAGTTTTGTTTTTTATATAAAATAGAATATATTATATTTTATTATATGCATAGTACTGCTTAGTGTTTGCATGGTACTGCATAGTGCAGTATAGTAAAAAAAAATCAGCTGGTGCGCCTGCGAATTTTTTTTAATCTTACTGTACAGTCCGTGATCATTTTTCTTAAATAGTATCATGCCATTCTCCTATAAATAGGATGCTCAGTTTAGAAATAAAAATCACACCAGAATCAGAGAATTTTTCTTCTATAATATTGAGTGTATTTTTTTTTGAGTTTAAGGAAGCTTTGAGTGTAGAAAATAGTATCAGTAGCACACAGTATTACACATTATTTTATATTATTGTTATTTCAATAATTATCACTGTACGGTATTTTACATTATCAAACCAATAATTCATATTATTTGAATAATATTATTGACATTGTCTAGAAAATTTTGTTGAGGAAAGGGGTTAGGTTATTTAATTGCGCGCCAGTAAGGAGAAATCCTTATCGAAAAGTTCCCTCTTTCCTGGGAATGATCTGGTTGTTAATATTGTGGTTTTGTAATGTTATTTATGAATAATTAATTATTAATAAAAAAATTATAAGAAAATATTTATTTTATGTGGATATAATTAAAGAAATTAATGCTGAGGTGTTTTATCAGTATTTTATCGTAATGGAGAAAATTTTAAAGGGATAATTATTGAAAATTGATATTTTATGATATTTATATACATTAAAGTAGTGTATAAGTATAAAAATATAATAACGGTGATAGTTTTATACTGATACTGCATGATATACGAATAAATGAGGAGGAAGATAGAAAATTGGGTCAGAGTATTTGTTACAATAAAATAAAATTTTAAAAACATGTTCAACTAATGTTGGTGACCCATTTTTGACTGAAATTTGATTAATAGCTGCAAAATAATTCGTATGTTGATTTCAGTCATTTTTCTTTTGAAATTTGGAAAAAATTTCTTCTATAAAGTTTTAGATAATTAAATTTTCTATGGAATGAACATAAAGGATTTTAATTTTTCTGATAAAAGGGCTATTTATTATGAGCTATGAAAGTTCCAGAATAATTAATTTTTGGAGTTTTAAATATTTTTTTTAAGAAAAATATTTTTTTCATGTGGGTGGTCCCCACTGGTGGCTGAAATCAGATTATCAAGAGGTGGGCGTGATTTTTTCTTATAAATATAATATTTTATTAAATTTTCTGCCTTGGCGTTCTAAACATTTTCATATAAATAGGGTGCTTAGGTTAGAATTAAAAATCACATCAGAATCTGAAGTTCTCTCTCTATAATATCGAGCGTATTTTTGTGAGTATTTAGATACTTTGAATGTTGCTATACGGTGTAAGTTTTCTCCAGCATTATATTCAATATTCTAGTCAAAAGTATTGTTGTTTTGAGGTAAAGGATGTTATTTTTTTTCATAAATGATATTATCTCTTTCAATATCATTATACCGAAATATTGGTATAAATTTTATTATGAAATTTTTACCTTTTCATGTCGAGATTACTATTCATGTATATAATACTATTCACGTATACGACACTATTCATGAATACGGTACTATTCACAAAGTATGATTTTTCTTGTGAAATTTTTTCCTTTTCGTGTCGGGGTTACTATTCACGTATACGACATTATTCACGTATACGACACTATTCATGTATACGGTGTGACGCCCCCAAAATAGGTATACAACACACATTATGAGTCACCAAGTACATGGTACAGAAAGCAAACTACAACTTTAATAATACAATTGTCATGCAAAATACGACAACACATATTGTGAGTTTAAATACAAATATTGTCTTCTAGACAATATCCACACTCAAATAAGTTCTCATTACAATTATTCATACACTATTTTACAAAAATAGTGAGGACTGCTACAACAACTTTCTAGAACCATCACTTCGTACCCCGACTAGATCCTGCTATGTTCTCACCTCCTGAGAAGAAAAATGGAACAAAAAGGAAAAATGTGAGCTCAACTAGCCCAGTAAAAAATATTATGACTAAGATAATATACAACAAATTATCATTAGTCCTCAACAGGGAAAAATCTGATAGAATATAATAGACAACAAGTTTTAGATCAATATTCTGCAGCGGAAACAACAATCCATTAGAAGAGTCAAGTAGAGAATGTTCTACTACTCAGTTCAAGATTTCAAAGTTCATCATCAAAGTATTTTATCCAGTAACAACTAATTGCAATAATCTCTGTAACAAAATTTCATCTTTGCATAATGCCCAAAGGAGAATTCATTTGTATAACCAGTTGGTCAGTTCATCTCTAACACGGTTATCTTTGCACTACGAGCCAAAGATAGTTCAATCAGTTAATCATTCATGCTTTGCATAAAGACCAAAGATATTCCAGATATCATATTTTAGGACTGAGGAGATGAAAAATATTTTAAAGAAAATGAATGCAAGTGAGACAGAAGGACAATATTAGGGCTTCATTATACAGTTATGCAAGGATCAATAAGATACTCCAAAATAACCACTTTTAAAGAGAATTCAAAAATAGAGATCAAAAATATGGTACATAAAGATGTAACCATAATAGACCTCTTGGACAAAAAGAAAAACTTTCTTTTTCGATGAATAGTGTTGTTTAATAAATAGACGATCCGTGAATCGTAACTCAGACACAAAAAAGTTTCTAATTGTGGAATAAAAGTTTCAAAACCAATATTATTCGGCATAATGATATTGAGAATAATCATATCATTTAATAAGAAAATAAAATCCATTACCCAAAATAAACGGTACTTCTGATAGGTTAGATCTCGGATAGAAAGTCGAATAGGAAACTTGTCCGAAACACAACTTCAGAGTATCAAAATACTCAACAAAACATACGCTCGATAATCTAGAGAGAATAGAAAACTTATTTTGTTGGTGTTTCAATTCTAACCTAAGGTCTATTTATAGGAAATACTAGAACGCCTGGAGACTAAGAATAATAAATAATATTATTAATAACAAATTCTCTACGCATGTTTGAACAAAGTATAACATACCTTCTTTGAAAAACAAACTAGCAGCCACATGCTTGAAAAATCAAAAAGTGGGTCCCAACCATAATTTAATGCACAAATATGTTATTTCGTAAACTTCAACAATTCATAGAAAATAGCTGTTTATCAGAAAAATATGAATTTTATGTCATTCCACTACGAAATCGAATTCTTACAACTTTTTAGCTTTGAGTTTTTCCAAATTCCAATAGAAAATATCGAATCCTCAAACGAAATAATTTTTAATTCCTCAAATCTGCCAACATTTATTTGGATAAAATACTCACGGCATACTTCTTTTATTTATAACCACATAAATAAAAATAAAATTCCGCATTTATATTTATTATCAAATAAATATTTTCTTACATATAAATTAATAATTTAATTATTCATAAATAAATTAAAAGAAATCTAATTAGACAACTAGGCCGTTCCCAGAAGGAAGATGGGAGCTTTCCAATAAGGATTTTCCTTACTGGGCGCCATTAGGTGACAAACAACTCGCCTTGACAGAACTTTCTAGACATGTTCAAAAATTTTATCTAATAATATATTCCATAAATGAATTATGACGGTGGTAAGGAAAATACTGTGCATTGACAATTATTGAAACAACAATAATATAAAATATCAACGCAACAATTATTGAATCAATAAAATAAAATATAGAACAGTAATTACTGTAACAATTATTGAGTAGTGCCTTCTTACGTACGAATCAATAATTCAACAATACTGTGCAACCACGCGTTACTGTATTTTAATCACCAGGTAATCCAACAGTGTTAACGGTAATAATTACGTCGTTATTTATAAAATTCAACTTTGTCATTTTCTTCATCCGACAGTTATTCCGTTATGGGGCCCTCAATTGATTATGTCGTCGTACGAATATTCCCGACAAAAAGAATATTCCATGACTAAACGAATATTCCCCGACAAAAATAAATATTTTATAACCACTTGCTTATTTTGTAAAATTTACACATTTCACCCATAACCAATGCATTATATCAAATTAACACCTTATTAATTTAGAATAATAAATAGAGAAAAAATTCAATTTTATTTATAATAAGTTGGGGTCTTACATACGACACCATTCAAAGAAAAATTAAATTTTCTTCTTTTTATCCAAGTTGTCTATTATGGTTACTATATTTGATTGTATCCATGTTTTGATCTTCATCCTTAAATTTTGCTTCACGGTTGATTATTATGGAGTGTTTTTGAACTTGGATAAACTAAGTACGACATCCCTCATTTTTTTATCTTTATATCATTGGAATTCGTTTTTCTGTATTATCATCTCTCGGTCTACATGGTGATTAACTGATATCTTTGGCCTATTGTGCAAAGCTGAATGATATTGATATAATATCTGTTTGGCCGTAGTGCAAAGATGAACAAAGTGTGGAGATGAATGACAACTGGGGGGATACAAATGAATATCTTTGGCCCGTAGGGCAAAGATGGAATATTTGATTCATGATGTATATTGATTGATGTTACGGGATCAAATATTGATGATGACTTTAAATCATTAGAAGATAGTACACTTCTACTTAACTCTATTATGAATTGTTATTTTCGCTGCGAATATTGATCTAAAACTTGTTGTCTATTATATTTTATCTGATGTATTGAAGGCTAACGATAATATATTTTTCATTATCTTAGTCATAATATTCTTTTCTGGGCTAGTTGAGCTCACCCTTTTCTTTTTTGTTCCATTTTTATTCTTAGGAGGCAAGAATATAGCGGGAACTAGTCAGAGTATGTAATGATGGTTCTAGACAGTTGTTTTAGCAGTCCTCACTATTTTGTGAAATAGTGTATCAATAATTGTAATGAGGACTTATTTGAGTATGGATATTGTCTAGAAGAAAATATTTGTTTTTAAACTCATAGTGTATGTGTTGTCGTATTTTTTACGACAATTGTAATAATGAAGTTGTAGTTATTTTCTGTACCATATATTTGGTGACTCAGAATGGGTTGAATGGATTGAACCTATTTTGGGGGCGTGACAATACGTACCTGATATGTCGAAGATGTGAGGATACCTTGATTTCATTTCAGATTCTAACTCGCAGGTCATTTCCTCAACATCGTGGTTTCTCCACAAAACTTTGACTTGAGGTATAACCTTGGAGCGTAGAATATGCTCCTTCTTATCCAAGATTTTAATAGGTACACTTGAAAAAAAAGAATTGCAAAGATGGTTTGCAGGAGAATTGAAAAGCAGGCGCATAGAATGGTTTTGAAAAAAAAAAGAACTCAAACTCAATTTTCTAACCTCCTCCCTTTAATCACATGCTTATATATATATATATATATATTATTTAAAAATTTATAATATATTATAATAATATATTTGAATGAATATTTTATCGGATAATATAATTGTGATTCTATAGAAAAATATGTCAAACCTTCAACAAATATTTCGTGCTGAATTCCTTCATTTATATCAAAATTGAACCAATATCCACCACATAATAATTATTCACAATTTATATTATAAGTTCACAATATTAACAACCAGATCATTTTCAGGAAATAAGGGGTTTTCCGATAAGGATTTATCCTTATTGGCGCGTAATTATATAACCTAATCCCTTTCCTCGACATAATTTTTTAAACATTGTCAATAATGCTAACTAATAATATGAATAATTGTGTCGTGTCAATTATTGATTTAATAATATAAAATATTATGCAGATGATACTGTGATAATAATTAAATCAGTAATATGAGATATTATACAACAATTACTGTGACAATTATTGAATGAAACCGAGTGACTTCTTCGTAAGAATCAATAATCAAATATGTTGTGCAATACCGTGTGCTACTGTGCAACCACACATATTACTGTACTTTTATCATTGGGTATTTTAACAGTTAACGGTAAAAATTTTGCTGTTATTTGTTATAAAAAGGCTATTTCTGTCGCTTTCTATATCCGACAGTTATTCCGTTATGTGGTCCAACAAATATTGCGCCGTCGTACAGATATTCCCCGACAAAACGAATATTTTATGACAACTTGTTTACTTTGTAAAATTTACATATATTACCCATAATTATAATATTATATCAAATTTACATCTTATTATTTAAAATAATATTTAAAAAAAATTAAATTTTTATTTATAAAAAATTAGGATCTTATAATAAAAGTCACCTGACACAGATCGGCTGCATCGCAAGGAGACCCACCTAAGCACTACATGAATTCGGACCAAAATTCCAGTTTATGCACCTCAGTCATGACCAATTAATTCCGTAGTTGTCATGAGATATATATGGAGTACATGTGTATATATATATTACCTACTATATATGTCATTCGGTTAATATGAAGTTTATTTTTTAGTAAGTTGGTCAATTGACCAATAGAATGTTGACACACATAGAACATCGCCTGCATGTCAGCAATCTATTGACCAATTGACCAATTTTTTCAAAAATAAACTTCATGCTAACCACTTCCTTATATGTCAATTATCCCTCCACCATAAAATTAATGGGAATTATCTTTTCTCTAAAATAATTTTTTTTAACAGATTATGGAAAGTTGTAAATTGCTCTTAATTAATTGAGCAACAAGCAACAAGCAACTGCACATACACTTGTACTGTTAGAATTCAGATACAAGGCTGTGCATGGCAATTGCAAGTGGAAGATACACCATCTAAGCATTCCATGGATTCGATCAAAAAATAAGCAGGAGCAACGACGGTTTGGGGAGGACTGAGGAGGGAGGAGCAGAGAGATTCTATAATATTGAAGAAGTTATTTTTTGTCTATAAAAGGTAATATGGGTTCAGACCTGACGTGATATTAGTTATATTTATTTCATATCTTACCGAACACTCTTAGCAGATGCAAGCGTAACGAGACTAATCAAATCCCTTCATTGTAGTTGTAATCGCTATATAATCCTACTCCTTCTTTACTGGGCGCTCCTTCGCGTCCTATCATCATAAAGTAACCAATACAGTTGATTATGTTAGTAACTAGCTATAACCCGTGCCTGAACGGCACTGGGTAACGAAAAATTAAATTAAAATTGAAAAATATTACATTATCTAAAGACAATATCACACAACAAGTAATACATACCCATCATAAATACATATCCAACCACCAAAACATCGAGCTAGTTAACATCAAGAAATTTCGGCAAAATTTCTTTTAAAAATAAATATCCAGAAAATTCTAAACCTGTTTACAAAACTTACAATCATCATTACATATCCAAACCACAAAAAAATTATCATTTCATACCCAAAATCATCATAACAATGTATAATTAGTTAACTTTACAAAATACGGAACACACAATCATCAACACATATCTAACCACCAAAACATCAAGTTAGTCGCTACTAATTTCAAAAAATTCGACAGAATTTCCTTTAAAAATAGATATCCAGACAAATATAAACATGTCTATAAAACTTACAATCATCCACACATATCAAAACCACCAAAAAAATCATCATTCCATACCCAAAATAATCATAACCATGCATAATTAGTTAAAATTATAAAATACGGAACACAAAAAAATACATATATGAAGAAATTAATACATACTCAATCATCAACACATCCAACCACCAAAATATTAAGCTAGTCGCTACTAATTTCAAGAAATTTCGGCAGAGTTTTCTTTAAAAATAGATATCCAAAAAAATCTAAACATGTTTACAAAACTACAATCATCCATACATATCCAAACCACCATAAAAACCATCATTCCATACCCAAAATCATCATAACCATGTATAATTAGCTAACTTTACAAAAGACGAAACACAATGAATACATACATGCAGAAAATAGAGAAACAACACGTTGAGTATAAGATCCTTTACTTTACAGCTTACACCATGTATTCTTCAATATATACCTGAAAATATTTAAAATTTAAAAATTATCGAAATATGTGAGTCAAAATTAAACAATTATAAATCTGAAACATAATGAGAACACATATTTGTATGTAGGGGGGAATGAGAGAGAGAGAGCTCTGTGTGTGTGGTAGAATAGATAGAGGGTTTGAAATTTGAATAAACTGGAATGAGAAGAGAGCAGCTGACGTAAACTTGATGTGACATTTGTCTATTTTCTCTCTTCGCTCTGTTTTATATTATAGATATATATATACTAGCGGTTGGGGTTCGTGCCTCACGCGCACTGTTGGACAATATGTGATTTATTCAAACTTGAACGACCAAATAATTATGATCCCCAGTGAGGCGGGAAATTTAAAGTCATTTTATTTATTAAATTATTATTATATTATTAGATGTGTAGATAGATGTTCATTTATTAGATAGATGTGTATGACGGTGAGATTTAATCCCAAATTTTGACGGACCATGATATAGATGTTATTGAGGAGCAGCGGAAATCAAATCATTTGTATTTAATGAATATTCAATCGTTTTCAATTAGTTAGGGGTTTTTCGGCTTAAGACAAATTCAATAGTGTAAAACAAGGGTTTTTGATTTGTGCTTACAGTTGGACTGGTAGGAGGTGTTCTGTAGGGGAAATCAAAAGGCGATTCAGCTCGTCGTCGCCGGCGAACGAGCACCGGAAAAATCGAGCTTGATTGTACTGCCGCAGCCGCTAATTTTCGGCGAATGCCCCTCCGGTGTTGCGACGAAAGGTTGCCTGACGATTCTACCCCGAACAAGTTCCTGTACCAAACGATAACATCTCTAGGGTCTCATTCTCTCTCTTCTGGATATATGTTTCTGTTTATATTTTTGTTAATCACATTTGTTGTGTTATTGACATCTGATATGTATAACTATCAGTTTATATCTTTATTTTTGGGTTGACACTCTTACGGCCTTTATTACACTGTTTGGCTACACTAAAGGATTGGAAGATTGATGGTCACCACATTCCTCACCATAAGCTTAGTTGGTTACTTGTTTGAGTTGTTAGAATGAAAGAGCATTGCAGTGAATGGAAATTCATGACATTTTGTAATCGTTTAGTATAGTGTTAAGATTCTTTCTTCATGCAGTGCTGATACAATCGTACGTAGTTAACGTTTGGTGTAATCTCCTGTTGCAGACCAATCTCATGTCCTTAGCCACCAGCTAAGTGTGTTGGATTGTGCCCACTTATTAATTTCACGATTCTTCTCATGTAAATTGTTTTTGTTATAAATTCATCATCCATCTTATCCTTCATTTGAAGAATCTGGCGATTAATCTTCTAAATGAACACCAGCCTACTAGTGTATAGTATTATCTATCAGAATGTGTCACTTAGTTTATAATTAATTAAATACACACACATATACATATATATATACACACACAAGCACACACACATATATGCATACATTTTATATACTCACATAAAAGCGCGCACACACACACATACATATATAATTTATTTACATTCATATGTATATGTGCACTTCTTTTGGATATATTCGGTCCAGATACTTTTTTAACTACTCTTATATGCGGCGCTCTAATCTTAATTTTTATCTTGGCTCTCCACCTCTAATTTTTGTTGTGCTTATTGGCGTTCAGTGTAGAGAATAGAGGTAAGCTCGCTGAAGAATTGAAGTGGGCTGATGCAGTTGTGCTAACTTATGCGTGTGATAAGCCTGCCACTCTTGATCGCTTGAGTACTTTCTGGCTTCCTGAATTGCGACGATTAGAGGTTTGTGTATGAAATCATGTTTGTTAAGCAGATTAGATGTGCTTTTGTTCTAGTCAGAGAAGATTTTTCTGATTAAGCCTCAGAAAGCACAAAAACAGTTAATGCAGAACAAAAATCCTTTTTAGTTATCTTTTATGCCTGTACCATTAGTCCTTCTGTTATATATTTTTATATTGAGTTGTTAATATGTCGGAGCAGGTAGAGGTGCCGGTTATAGTTGTGGGTTGTAAGCTAGATTTGAGGGATGAACAACATTCAGTTAGTCTGGAACAGGTGATGTCACCTATAATGCAACAGTTTCGGGAGATTGAAACTTGCATTGAATGTTCGGCATTAAACCATATTCAGGTACAACCGATTTGCTTTTGTTTCATTGAGATTAATCATCTGATTAGCTTTAACACCTCTTTATTGTACTGCTATCCATTTTTGCACCATCTATGGCATTGTGGAAGTACTATGATGTTGTTCTACTGTTGTTGATGAATATATTTGCTTGGTTTCAAGTTGGATTGCTGCTTGTTAAAGAGCAGTCTGTGTCACTATAGGTTCATTTCCTTCTATTAATTTTTTTAACGTCAGGTTCATGTTTAAGAGGTCTTTATCCTGAAGCATGCATCTACTGCAGGACTTTTAATGGTATCTTAAAGCAGTCACCTGCTGTCCCAACATTAACAATCGGATTGTGTTAGATTATAAAAAATTCTCTGTTTTGTAGATCCCCGAGGTTTTCTACTATTCCCAGAAAGCTGTGCTTCATCCCACAGCTCCACTATTTGATCAGGAGGCACAAACTCTAAAGCCACGATGCATTAGGGCTTTAAAAAGAATATTCATTATATGTGATCATGACAGGGATGGGGCCCTTTGCGATGCGGAATTAAATGATTTTCAGGTTTTGTTTCTTGTTTTCATGTGTTTTATGCTCACAACTTGTTATTCTAAACTCTATATTGTTATTATGCTTCCCGACAAACTTCTAATTTTACAAGTTTTTGTCTAAGTTGTGATCTAGATTCTGTAATAATTTTGTAAGGATTGTAAACAGGTTAAGTGTTTCAATGCTCCATTACAACCTTCTGAAATAGTGGGTGTTAAGAGGGTAGTGCAAGAAAAACTACCAGAAGGTGTCAACGATCGTGGTCTTACTTTAACAGGATTCCTCTTTCTCCATGCACTATTCATAGAAAAGGGTCGTTTGGAGACAACATGGACAGTCCTAAGGAAATTTGGCTACAATAATGACATTAGACTTGATGAGGATCAGCTTCCACCTCCTATTAAAAGAACCCCTGATCAGGTAATTCCTATTGATTTTTATAGACTGCTACAAAAAGTCTGAAATATTTGTAATATACTTTCTCCATCTCACATTAGTTGCAAGACTTATTTTTGTGTGTTGCATATTTTAAGGCATGTTAAAAAGTAAATTTAAATATTTTATTTTAAACTATTATAATATAGTTGAATATTTAAAATATAAATATAAATATATTATGCTTTTGACATGTTCTTAAAATCCGTGCCCCACTCTAAAAGAAGTGTTTTAATTAATGTGGGACGGAAGGAGTATTATACTTGATGGTGCAACTATGACATTGGTTATTCGGATGTGGAAATATATCTATAACTTGAGTACTTATAAAAAAATGAGATTGAAGGAGTACTACATTGAAATGATATGTTTATCTTACAATTCTGTTTGTGTCATTTTCTCTATAAGTTGGTGGTTCAAATTCTTTATGACATTTCCATTGTAAATAGCATGCTCAATCATTTTCCCACTGCTAATGCCTACTTGTCATTTGTGTAGACTGTGGAGCTGACAAATGAAGCTGTTGAGTTTCTCAAAGAGACCTTCTCCACATTTGACATTGATGGTGTATGTTGAAGTTTCTCTGTACTAAATGCTTAGATTTAAATATATATGTTGATGTAGGACAAGGATGGAAGAAGGAATAAAAGAGATTAAAAAGAGATAAAAGAGGCTAAAAGTTGCAAGGCATAAGGCAATAATTCAATATCATCAATAATTCAATAATTATAATGATGTATTACAACTGTTTATATAGAAATAAGAAAACCCTAATACTTGGAGGCTAAGTAAAATATTAAGTAACCTCATTAAATAAGGAAATAAAAGCCTAGTAATTATCTACTACTTTAAGTGATTAATACTCTAGAGTATTCTACTAATATACTTTAAATATATATCCTAATCTTACCCATTAAATAAACTAATTACATTAAAATCATTCATAAATAATAATATATAATAATAACCCAATAATATTAAATATATTTTGCTTCCATCCACATCAGTCTCTTCTCCTTTGAAAAAAAACTCGCCCTCGAGTTTTGAAGTATAGAAGAGTATATTCCAGGAACTGGACTCCAAATATGCAAGAAATTTTGGTTTTTCTTGTAGACATTGATTTGCAGAAAACAATAAGGAGTAAACTTCCTTGTATTGCATCTTGTTGGAGTTCTCGTTGGTAACGAAATCAATTGCTTGATTGTTGGTTTCTTCATATTGATTATCAAGTTAATTTGAGAATGTATCTACTTTCTGCTCAATCTCGCTCTCAACTTCAACTTTATCGTCATGTGACATGTCATTGTGTTGCGGAATTTTTTCATTCGGCTTTTCAGTGCATCTAGTTGAACTTCCTCCTTAGGCTTGAATGTAATTAATTTGATAGTACAATACTCATGTTTAAAAAGAGTATATATCACCCTCTTCATGATTCACATCTAAGCATTCAATCCAATCTTGATCCAATAAAATATGTGCAACATTCATGGGTATAGCATCGAACCATACTAAATGAGAATATATGTGCATTTGGATGGGGATTAAACATCATTCTGTAACATGAAAAGAAGTATTATCTAGCCAAGGAATAGTGTTAGGTCTCGGATTCGGTTCAGCGACGAGGTTTAATTTTTTTATCGCACGTGGAGACATAATATTCATTGCACATTCTTCTTCGATAATAATTTTACACCGTTTTCCTCCACAACGAAGAAAAGTTTGAAAAGTAGTGTCACGCTTTGAAGAATCCTATGTGCGAAGTTTCAGAATATCCAGTTCCACACTAAATTGACAAAACTGAAATTTTAAGGACTGATTTGAACTTTTCAGAAACCTCAGTGACTGTTTTGAACTTTTCTCAAACTTTGGGGGATGCACTGCAAAATTCAGAAACTATGGGGCTGGATTGAAAAATTCAGAAACTCTAGGAGCTGAGTTGAAAGTTCTAGTAACCTTGGGGTACCAATTTGTAATTTGGTCATGGATGAACAGTGGCACAAACTGTAGCAATTTTTTGTTTTTTTGGATCAAAATTTTGGGATAGATTTAAGACTACGTTGTTGTATCGGATATTGTTGTAAACTCATGCGAACTTCGACAATTAATGGAGGCCAAAAAATTAGGGTAGGAAGAAATAAGGTGAAATCAAAATATATCAAGAACTTTTGGTTCTTGATACCATTATGGTGTAGGACAAGGATGGAAGAATGAAATTTGGAGATTAAAAAGAGATAAAAGAGGCTAAAAATCACAAAGCACAAGGCTTAATTCAATAATATCAATCATTCAATAATTATAATGGGGTAAACTAATGAAATACCCACTGTAGTTGGCACGATTTACTGATTATACCATTAAACTTTTAATTTTTTAAATTATCCTACTAAACTAATTATTATTTTGAAATTGGGTCATTCCGTTAAAAAAATAAATAAACGGATGCTAATTTTTTATCGACAAAATTAATGAATTACCCACTGTAGTTGACACGTTTTACTGATGATTACACCATTGAACTTTTAATTTTTCAAATTACCCCATTAAACTAATTAATATTTTGAAATTGAGTCATTCTGTTACAGACCTCACGAGTGTTAAATCGTTTTAGTTTTTTATCATACGTGGATGTGAAAAAAAATAAACAAGTTTGATTTATTCTCTCTCTTCCTCTCATCTCTCTCTTCGACCCCTTCTTCTGAATCAAATAGATCTGCTTACTTTCTCTCTCTAAAATCTATAAAAATTCTTAGATCTGAATACCCAAAACATTGAATATAGCTTCAAAGTTCAGCATTAGATATAACAATGGAGTCTGAATCCCCAACAACAACAAATGAAGTAAATGGTGTTTAGGTTTCCTCCCTCCCACCTCCGACTATCAGCAACTTTATGTCTGAACTCTTTTCATTCACTCTCGATCGCATCCACAAGGTGCACTCCTTCCCCAATCTCTCTCTCTCTCTCTCTATATATATATATATATATATATATATATATATCTGTGTGTGTATATTTGGTTAAATTGATTTTGTTGGGATTGCATTTATGATTTGATAGGAGCATGAGTTTTTACGGATGGATGCAGAGATAATTCAGAGGTAGATACAAAATGTTATTGTTGCCAATTACCGCTTTTCATTTTTTTCTATTAATAAACATCTGAGATAGAGTACCCAAAATATTTTGATTTTTTTGCTTTCACTTTCAAAATTTTAAGACTAAAAGACAGTTTGCACACCAAAGTTTGTAGCATTGTTGAGGTTTGCATCATAATATTTAAAACGTATTTAAGTGCACCCTAAACTTCTTTATCGCTAAACAAAATGCACCCTCCGTATAATTAACCGGTCAAAATTAACTGGTTGTACCTGTAATCCAAATTTTGAAGGGGTAATTTCGGTAAAACATGTTTAAGAAATAAAAAAATATTGAAAATATCAAACCCTAAAATCCAAAACCTTACTGCATCTCCCTTCTCTCTAGAAAAATGGCCACCGACCAGCAGCTTCGACTGGTAGAGCCCTTAATTTGGCGAGCCCGTGTTGGCTCTTCCGTACAAATTCCGACTGTCGGCTCTAGTGTTTGGTATTTCCCTCAAGGCCACGCTAAGCAATCGTCATCCCCTCGTTTTTCTCCTCTTGTCGATTCCCGCCCCTTCACTCTTTGCCGAGTTTTGGTCGTCAATTTACTTGCCAGTCAGGAGACAAATGAAGTTTTTGCTAAGATCCAGCTTGTTCTGGTGCTTCCTCAATTTGATCGTCCGGTGGCTGGACTGAATGATGATGAGAAGGAAATGGATCTCCATTTTTTCTGGGTTCTTGTAGAAATGGATCTCCATTTTTTCTTAACAATGATTACAAGCATCACTTGCTTGGACAACCCACAAACCACACTAACAATTCCAAACTCTCTTCCCATCTCTCTCTTCATCCATCCAATTTCCCTTTTTGCTCACCCCACCCCACCCCACCCCACCCCACCCCACCCCTGCTTTCTCAAGTTTTCTTTTATTCTCTCTCTCTCAACCTCTCTCCAAAATTATTTAAATATAAATAATCATCAATGGAACAACAAGATCCTCTATATTTCAACATGCTCGTGGTGCTTTTCCAGTTTGAATTATCCTAACCTGTCTTTCTTTGTTTGAAGCAATCAAGAACCACTTCAGAATAAGATTATGAATTGAAGAATGGGTATAAAGATGGCTCATTGTCTTGTAATATTCATCCAGTTGAGATTTGCTTTGTGGTCAGGTGATGATCACTCTCACAACATCATCATATTACACATGGCTGCTACTGTTATCTTATTCTCTCTGTAAATTAATGTTCTTCTTTTTCCTTTCTCTTCTCGAGATTCTTTTTTCAATACATGCTCTTGTAATTTTCTTTCTGTCTAGTGAATTGTAATCAATTCGCATCTCTGCAATCAATTTCTAGTTCTTTGTCTTAAATGCTTCGTTGCCCAAATGTATTTGCTTTTCAATGCCCCTCGGGTGTTTTTAAAAAATTATTTTTTTTCTTTTTGTGATTTTGATTTTAGATTGTTGCAACAGTGGAGTAGGAGATGAAGATAATGAATGATTACATTTGGGGTTGGATGATGATAGCTAGAATTTGAAAATTAAAGATGATGAACAAATGATTTGGGGATTAGGGTTGGGATTTTAGGGTTTGATTTTTTTTATTTTTATTTCTTAAACATGTTTTACCGAAATTACCCTTTCAAAATTTGGATTACAGGCACAACCGGTCAATTTTGATCAGTTAATTGTACGAAGGGTGCATTTTGTTTAGCGATAAAGAAGTTTAGGGTGCACTTAGATACGTTTTAAATATTAGGGTGCAAATCTCAACAATGCACAAACTTTGGGGTGCAAACTGTCTTTTAGTCAATTTTTAATTATTTTTTGCCACATAAGTAATATTTTTTATTTTTAAATTTCTTTTCCAGAACCACATAGATAAAAAATTAATGTCTGCTTAATTTTTTTAACAAAATGAGCCAATTTCAAAATATTAATTAGTTTAACGGGGTAATTTGAAAAATTAAAAGTTCAATGGTGTAATTAGTAAAACGTACCAACTACAGTGGATAATTCATTAGTTTTGTCGATAAAAAATTAATGTCCGTTTATTTTTTTAACAGAATGACCCAATTTCAAAATAATAATTAGTTTAGTGGGGTAATTTGAAAAATTAAAAATTCAATGGTGTAATTAGTAAAATCTGCCAACTATAATAGGTATTTCATTAGTTTGTTGTATAATGGTGGATTACAACTGTTTATATAGGAATAAGAAAACCCTAATACTTGGAGGCTAATTAGTAATTATCCACTACCTTAAGTAATTAATATTCTAGAGTATTCTACTAATATACTTGACTATATATCCTAATCTTATCTACTAAGTAAACTAATCACATTAAAATCATGCATAAATAATAATATATAATAATAACCCATTAATATTAAATATATTTTTCTTCCATCCGCATCATACGTGGTATGTGATTATAGTTTTGAAATGTTTTACAATGCCTTGATCTGACTTTATATTTTGGGTTCATTGTATTATCTATGGTATGTTCTTATCATCAGTATGTGGAAATGTATCAGTTCTTAATATGAGGGCCTATCAGTATGATTGACCGACTCGTCATTCACCCTTTGAGCTTAATAGTTGAGATCACTCTCAAGAGGGTTAGGTTTTTGTATCACGAAGATTGATATTAAATCTAAGCTCTTCTTCATGAGAATAAGATTTCTAGCTCATAGTAAAAGTTGGGTTTTTGTATAATCAGGGTTGCTATAGGTTTGTTCTTCGAAGTTAAAGAGTTAAACCCTATATCAGCTGATTTTCATAACATTGTACTTACATTGATGGTTCTTTGACATGTTCTCTATTGAAATAGGGTTGTTGGGGACGGTAAGCACCAATGCACCATGAATTATCATGTTCTATTTGATTTATATAATCCTAATTGAGAAATGCTGGTGAGCATAATAATAAAATTGATGCAGCAGACAAGAAGCTGAGGCTAGAGAGCTTTTGGATTTTGTCTCAATTCCAAAGTGGATAAACGCAGGACATTGATTAGTCGAGCTTTAGTTTGGGTAGAGTCCTATATATCTTCAAGTGTCTTTAGGTTTGAATAGCCATATATGTTGTGTTGGTTTCATCTCCAGATAAGTGAAGGGAGATATTTCTGGTTAAGACGTGTTATGTCTTGATTAGGTGAATTCCTATATCTTATACACTCAACCTTTGGCGCTGTTCTTGAGGATTCTAGTTGGTAGAACTAAATTGTTTGGTGCATCATCTTTTATTGATTCATATTATATGAGGTGGCTGAAGTAAAAGGACCTAGGGATTGATTATTGTTAAGAGTATATTATTATTATTAGAACTTGGTCACCAAAATTATGTTATGTAATAAGTTGATATAAGACTTTCAAATTAAGGGGGAGTGTTAGAGTATATTATTATTAGAACTTAGTCACCAAGTATGCTTGATGCACACATATACTTGGTCACTACTCAACTAGTAGCCTATATATAAGGCTTTAGCACTATTTGTAATAACAACAACAATATTCAATACATCTATTTTATCTCTAACAATTATGTTTATAATTTTCTTATGGGTGACCAATAGAACCTAAGTTGAAAACTAAGGAAATAAGACCATCTCAACTTCAAGATTATAGAAAATAGTTCCAGATTAGGTTTAAGATATATTTTTTTCCCAAATAAAGCCTCCACTGAGGCTCGAACTGATGATTATTGTTTGGACACTCTTATATTGTAAACAAAGAGCCAACTGGCGATGTTACCAATGTGTAAGATTCGGACCACTTGGCTAAATTCCTGACTGGAAAAGGCATCCCAAAGCTAAATTTGCATGCTATTATTTGATTTGGGAGTTAAAAGTATAAGTTTTATTGACTTTTGCAACTTTACAGAAGGAGAGTAAGATCTAAATTTATTCTAAGAATTAAAAGTGGGCTCCACATCCACCTTTTCTATGAGGCATGTGACGATCCGAGAAATCGAATTGCAGGTTTTCGATATAAATATCTAATAAAATGAAGTTTTATTGATATTATTATGTGTTATGTGATTAAAGGTCGAATAATGATTTAGTTTGTGTTATGTAATTATGTACGAGTGTTGCAGTTTTGTAGAAGAAAATATTTTTTTTTGAGAAAATGCCAAAACACTATTCATGAAATGCAGAGAACATTTTTTTTCGATTTTTCGAATTACGTTATAGCGTTTATTTGGAAATTAGAGACGTAATCTCTATTAAAATTTACCAAAGGGCAAAAATCAACTTTTGCCTAATCGGATGAGTTATGAAAGCTAACTAGAAACCATCTAAGTTTGGTCTAACCAAGCCAAGAGTTGAGACTAGGGTTTTGTGTGTGACTTGGCTAAGGTCGAGCCATGACATAATCTTGGGGCCAAAGTTGGAGCCAAGAACCTTTGGAGAAGCCAAAGGGCAACTTACCATTTATAGTAAGTTCAGCCAAGCAAGTTATCATCATTCATCTTAGTTGTTTCTCAACTATTGTTCAGTTGTTGAAGTTTTTAAAAAATAATAATTGATTCTTGATTTTGTTGTTTATTCAAACTGTTATAACTTGTTGAACAATTAAATGCTCACTCTTGTAAATTTTAAAACTTTTGCAGCTAGAGCAAAAGGACCTGAATGGTCAGATGATGTTAAGAGAAATGAATGTGTTAAGGAAGAAGAATTAATTGTATAGATTTATACAAAGTGTTTTATTTGTAACATTTGTAATGATGTAATATTAATTAATATTATGATTTGAAGATGTAAAGGTCTTAGAACCTAGGATTAAAATGAGATATGTTGTAATAATATAGTAATTACATTCACGTCGTTAAGATTATGTTGAATGGGTAATATCGTGGAGGACCTAGATTCGGGGGCGCTACAACATACTTCAATATTATTGGCCTGGATTTTTACCATTTCAACGTGATCATAGAGTTTCCTCCTACACGATGCTGAAGATAGAATGTATAAATTACCTGGCAAAAACAACAAAAAAGCAAGTAGAATCAATATATATGTAAACCTGGTACAACCTGATCTTGTAGTCTAGGAAGAAAGGGATTTTTCTCATGGACAGGCGGCAATTTAGCTAAGAAGTTGGCATATGAAGTCTGAAATGTCAATAAGCAATGGTATTATGAAAATCCAACAAGTCAATTAGGTATCAGTCCTTTTGCTGTTAACATGGCTAATTGGCTGCATGAAAGTATTACTGCTGTTTTTGGAAATGATTGTTTGATTAAAGCTATTGACTGAATGTGTTCTTATTACTTGGAACAAGATATACAATTAAATGTATAAACTGGAATATGCATTTATCTCGTTTTGAGTTCTAGAAATTAAATTATCAGTGCTTGTGTATAGAGTTTAATTTTGTAAGCTGTTTCTATTTAATTGTCTGTCTTGTATCTTTGAAAATCTTGGCAATGATTTTTGTTTGTTTCTCTCTCTCTCTCTCTCTTAAATAAATAAATATCAGGATGGAGCCCTTCGGACAGTTGAGCTTGAGGATCTTTTCTCTACTTCCCCTGAAAGGTATTGTAGTTATCTACAACAATTATCTTGGTTTCCGTTTTATGTAGCATTCTTTTGTTATTTGATGAAGTACCTTATCTTTTCCTTTACAAGTTTGTACTGATTGTATTCAGATGTGTTTGTTAAATTTGTTGCGAGTGATGAAATTTAATTTTTATTTTTCTGAAAATGCTTGCTAATGCCTGAATCTTGTTCCAGATTGTTAGCAAGTTTTAAGATATAGCTAATACTAAACGATTAGTGTACTTAGGGTCATGATAGGAGCGAGTGGAGAAATGCAATCTGCATATTATTGTTTGTATTTATGTATATTGGAGTGTTCGCAATTTTTTTCTATCTTGCATTCTATCCTTTTTGCTGTAGTTTAATTATATTAGTAGTCTCTTATTTCCTTTTGTTTTATTTTATCTTTATTTTTTGGTTTGTGTTATTATTTTATTTTATTTATTTATCTATTGATTTGTTTATTCCTTATTTTTTTTGCCATTATTATCTTTCTACTTTGTTGTTGTCATATGGGATTCCTTTGACACCTATAGCAACTAATTTTGGATAAAAGGCGTGGTTGGGTTGAGTTTGGATCATCTTAGAGTTCTGCGATGTAAAAAACCTCAATGGTGTAGTCTAAACAGAATCAATGTAATATGAAACGGAAATGTGTTTTGGGAATAGGGTTCTAAACATATGGTTATTTTGTGTCTGTTTACTATAAAAATTCGTTATATCCGCTGGATGGCTAAGCTCATCATCCGTGTTTAACTTTTAAGGAAGATACTTCTAAACATCTTCAGTCCGAAACTGATCTTGGAATACAAAAAAGTCTAGTCCACTGTTCCAGGAGTGGCTAAATACATACTTCATAGTGTGTATGCATGCACACCTTTCATGTATCAGGGGACCCCTTAACAAGTCTTATTGAGATGTATCCTTGACAATTACACTTTGTGTTGTAAGTTGATCGAATCATTGTATATGTATACCATGGCTACTAAATACCTGTCCCACATTATTTGCAAACATTAACGTTTCACGCTTACTAAGAAATTTGTTGGCTTTAGATAAATTATGGAAAATGACCATACAATTCATAGTATTAGAAAAAGGCAAGAAGGAACAATTTGACTTTCCGTTAGTATTTTTAAATATTATTGATTATGTTAATTGGGAAACGTATATGGGTAATATGGTCATTTAACTCGATACAAGTTTCCAAAAAGGGATTGTTGCAAACAATGTCGGACATCTCAAAAAGGAATATCTTGCAAATATGGTGGACGGACGGAGGGAGTAAATGTTTACTCCCTCTGCCCAATTTAACTTGTCCCCCTTTTTTGGTGTGTGGCATTGATCATATGGAAATTGTTTCCACGTCTCACTGTAAAAGAAACATGTGCAATAACTTCCACGAGTGTGGAGGCCATTAATGTGTAATGTCGAAGAAGGCAAATCAACACGAGGAAGTCTTTTTTAATCTTGATGGACCAATACAATAATCTATTTTTATCTTCTTTAAAGTATGTTAGTCATTCATCTAGTTTTAGAAAATGCCAAGAACAGTTGATGTTAGCATTGTGGAGCATATCAAGGTACATATTGTTTCTGTGACATGATCAAATTGGTTTTATAAATCTGAATAGCATGTATCCTGTTGTGCTTCATTAAGTACTACAACAATGCCTTTTCACATACTGTCCTTGACATCGATGTTATCATTCATAATTACAGTCCTTGGAGTGTACCTCCATACGAGGATGCAGCAGAGAGAACTTCCTTGGGGGGGATTTCACTTGATGGATTTTTGTCAGAGGTATGGCAGCAAATAATTCTCCCCCACCCAGTGTTTGTTCTTTCATCACTGGGGCCATATATCACATATGACATCTGTGGACATGATATTTCGCGCATATAAATCTTATGCTCTTAATAATTGGTTTATTAAATTTCTGCACATGGTCGTGGCCAATTTATGCAGATTCCTATTTAACTATTGACGTTCATGCTGATCCGGAAATGTTGCTTTATATTAACTTTTTTGTGTTTACGAATAAATAAGTTTCTCCAGTGGCAGTTTCTTTTGCTATCTATTGAGAGTGGGTTGTCCCGTTTGGGGACTTGTTAAGAGATATAGCTCTTAGATAATCAATTTCTATTTCAGATGTTCATAGAGAGTGGTGTGCAGTGCTTCACTATTTTTCTAATTGTATTCCTTTGGAGGATTCCTTGTCCTCCCTTTTTATACTTTCTCTTCTATTTAATAAAACTTCTTTTATCTAAATATTTTCCAATTCATGGGATGATTAATAGTTCATTGTTATATTAGTAAACTTATAGTTTCTATCAGTTACATTGTCCAGGCATTTGTTGTAGGCGTGCAAAATAGTTGTCAATTTGGTTGTGTGCTGCCTTTGCTTTTATTTGTTGTAAACTTACTGATTTAGAGAAGTTTTGTCTTCTCCTAATCATAGATTTATAGTTTGGATGTGATTATGATTTTTTTGCACACTTTAACTATTTTTGTTGAGGTAAATGTGCCAGCTGGTTATATTGGTTATGCAACTTATATACTTATGGGGTGTAATACATGTTTCAGTTATAGCCTCATGAAGAAATTTTTGATTAACTTATCAACAGGAAAAAAATAATTCGAAGAGACTTGTGTGATATCAATTATCAGGTTATAAAATTTTACTAAAACTGAGTACTCTTGAGAATTATCGTAATGCTGTTCATACCTGTTCTGTTTAGAATCATGACTGCAGACATGTCAACATTACTTGTCAGAAAAGAATAAAGTGCATGTAGAATAGTCTTTTTCCCCTCTAAACAAAATGGCATTAGTTACTCAATGATATATAAAAAGATAAAAATTCACACATTGTTTTATGTATTTGTCCCCTAAGCAATCAGTTTACAAGTTTCTGACAAATATGTGATGGGTTGCAGTGGGCCCTTATGACACTTCAAGATCCGATTCATAGTGTTGAGAATCTGATATATATTGGATATACTGGTGATCCTTCTTCTGCCATCCGGGTCACTCGGAGAAGACGTATAGATCGCAAAAAGAAACAGTCGGACAGAACTGTTTTCCAGTGTTTTGTGTTTGGGCCAAAAGAGGCAGGAAAGTCTGCATTATTGAATTCGTTTATTGGAAGGTGACTTCTGAATATCAAAAACTTTTTTTGACCTAGTTAGTATATCTGGTTTTGATATGTTTTACTATGGTAACTTGATCTGTCGGATGATTCTTTCTACTTCTAATGTTACGCAAGTTTGACGACATTTGTTGTTGCGGAATCAAATTGCAGCCCTTTTTCTGATGAATATATTTCAACAACAGAGGAGCGCTATGCAGCTAATACAGTTGATCAACTTGGGGTAAGTTTTTGCTGCATTCTGCATTATGTGGTTTGATAACCTGTAGATAATGCGGTCTGCTACCCCCCTCCCACCCCCCCCCCCCCCAAGAAAAAAACCAACCCCACCCCCCCAAAAAAAACTGAAAGATAAATCTTAAATAATTAGCTTTATTGGTGCTGAATGCTTGTCATGCTTTTCAGTTATTTTCCTACAGTTTCCAATTAGACCATAACAGACTACCTTTCTTTATATTTTTGTTACAGTTAGAGAATGGAAGAGCCTTTTTTTTGGGGATTAACAATTGAATAATATGTATCCAGTTTTTAAATATTTCAAAATAACTCCATAGTTGCATTATATATGTATGGTATTATGCCTGATCTTGCTTATGCAGTTGAAAATAAAACTTTGTTTTAAAACTTAAATCTACAGAGCTTGTTAGTGTAAGAAATTTACTCACAAAAGTCAAAAGCTCAAATTTAAGTTTCACGGCAGTTTTGATGATAAAATATGGTATATCACACACGATAGTATAACTTCTGTTTACATGTATGTATCCTCTTTACTCATGTTTATATATAAGAATGAATTTTGAAATAGTATGAGCATTTAGAATATATATATAGAATATAAGTATCTCCTAGCTTAGGGAAAACATACACGCACATATAGATATTCGATTAATTTTCGGCTAATTTTTTTGATAAGTAAGTTTAAATAAATACATATATATATTTTTTAATTCCAGATATTACTTGAACAAAGTATTGATTATTCCTCAAAGCAAACAGTCAATTACCTGCTGAGCATGAATGCTGCCAAAATATGGACATAATGATACATCTATACTTAACAAAAAAGAAGACCTAATCTATAAAAGCTAATCTGTTGAGATGGTGCTTTACATGCTTTTCACATTTATTATTATGATGTGATGTTCATGAATAAAGCTTGCTAACTATGACTTTCTTTTGTGATAGGGAAAGAAAACTCTTATATTGAGAGAGATCCCTGAAGAAGGAGTTGACAAATTGTTGTCTAAGAAGGATTCTTTGGCAGCCTGTGACATAGCTGTCTTTGTTTACGACAGGTAACTATTGGCTTCCTGATTGTTGGATTTATTATAGTAAATAAGAATGTTGTTATATCTAGAAGACTGTCCTAGGCCAACAATTAAATAAAATCATTGAAAATATCTGCAGAACGTTGGATGTTAAAAGCTAATTTTTATAATCTCATTTGTTGCTTGATGTTTAATTCTTTTGATCTATAAGCTCTCCCATTCTTTATAAACTTTGTGCAATTTGAAATAACATTAACATTTTTAAGATGCTTAAGATTGCAAATAATAAATTATATCTTCTATATAGGTGTGTTACTTATGTATGGATACATTTCGTTTGTAAATTTAGTTAAATTTAAATAAGTATAAGATTGCATTGTTCTTGCTTCAGTGAAAAATATGTTAATTCATTTTCAAGGATTTGGAAATAGGAGAATGCCAAAATTTTATGGAAGTGTGCCTATTTTTTCTTTCTATTTTATGAGGAATTTGGAATGAGCTTAATGCTAAACTGTTTGGAGGAAGTTGCTCTTCTTTTAAGCTATTGAGTGATATAATTATTTTCCTTGTTTCTCTTTGTGCTTATTCTATGGGGCATTTAGAGGTATCTTTGTGATTGATTTATGTAGAGATTGGAGGCGCACTTTTTTAAGTGTTCTTTTTTGTATTTTTTGTTTTTTAGTCCGTTAAGGGTGGACTTCTTGTTCCACTTTTTATTGTATCCTTTCTTTTCTATTAATAAAATTTCTTCTTTTATTAAAATAAAAAAAGTATAAGACCATGCCTGCTTTTTTTGCTGCTTTAAATTCCTTGTAACCTAAATGAGATTAAAGTGAATCTAAGAGGAAATCAACTGTGTTAGAAGTTGAGGAGTACACGAGGAATGAAGTTTAGTATTATTAGGATTTTTTCATGCCTGGGCATTTTATGTTATTAATATCATTTAAATCTAGAGAACCTTTCTTTATTTAATGAGTATATAGAGATGTTTTATTAGTTGATCGGATTGTATTTGTGTGATAATTATATGATGATGAAAGTATGCCATAATTACATCCTTGGTGATTCATTTGGATTTCGGAGGGTCTGTGTTCTAAAAATTCCCGCCTAGGTGCTTGGCCCCCTCTTGACGCCTCGCCTAGGCGCTAGGCCCCCTGGTGGGAAAAAAAATTCCTCCAGAAAATAAGGTGGGGTTTAGGCGGAGATGTTTTTTTTATTTTAATAACTACCCAAACCAGATCTTGATATATATATTTTAATAATGATTTACCATATTCATAATACATGTTGCAGCATATCAAATCACAACGAGAAGTGAACAATATCAAGTCAAAATGAATAATTTTATTATAGTTGTAATTTTTTGAACTTGTACCAATTTCAAATTATATAAATGATGATACATTTGTAATATTTAGTTTAATTCAATATAATTCTTAAATTTATATGTTTAGTTTCTTAAGTTTTAATATTGAATTAAATTCTTGAAATTTTAAATTTTATTATTTAATAGCAATTTTTTTATGAATAAAACTAATACGTTAAAAATATGTTTGAATTTTGAACAATTTCATGATTGTGTTTGAACTTTGACATTAGCAATATGGATATGTGTTTGAACTTTAAGCAAAGGCCTTTATTATCTTTATTATAGATTATTTTACTTTATATTATTGTTTTGTTTGGATAAATATAAGATAAAATATTAAAATTGACTTACAATAAAAAATTCCGCCTAGGCCCCGCTCAGGCCCCGCCTAGGCCTCCTAGGCGCTAGGCCCCCCTCGGCCTCCCGCCTCCCGCCTCCCGCCTAGCGTCTTTTAGAACATTACGGAGGGTATATAGTAATTGTATCCTCGGTTTATGTGTGCATATGAGCATGATTCTTTTTAAAGGTGTAGGCATCTATATATGTAGATACCATATGTAAATTAGTATGATCAAAGGACAATGAAACCTTTATATGCCTTTACTTCCATTTAATTAAGAAATGATAATTTTTCTAGAGGTGGCTTGATGAGTTTGAATGAATCCAGTTCTACATAAACCATCTGAAAAATGACATGATGTGCAGGCAGAGTTTAGAGTGTCATGAATCTTTATTACATTTTGCTACAGCGTGAAGTTTATTTAATTTTCATTTTGGGATTCTTGAGGAGGTTTGGTTGTCCTGTTACTCCTTGAAGAATTTGCTTCAAGTAAGATTTTAGGGTTTTGGGAGCACGAGGATGCTAAAATTCTTTGGAGGTGTTCTTGTTTTGTTATTTTATGATATTTATGGACTGGAAGGACTACTAATTTCAATGATACCTCTTTCTCTCATCAAAATATCAATACCTATTTCTCTTCCTTTTCTTTGGGGTAGGGTTTCATTTCTAGTGCCACTTTGAGCTTTAGCTATGGGAACTTTTAGAGGAGTTTATATTTCAAATGTTCATAGAGATTGGCGGGAAGTATTGTATTTCTTTATTTTCCTACTTCATTAGTTTAACACCACTTCTCGATCTTTTTCTGGGAACACATAATTTGTTTCTTTGTTTATTCTTGGGATAAGTTTCTAAGATCACATAAAAGCTGTGCATGGACTCATATACACATCTTGTCATTTCTTTGCTTGTCCTAATGTTTGGACAGGTTACGTCAGTATGTATGAGCATGTTTCATTTGTGCACTTGCATGATTTTTATGTTGAATAGCCTGTTGGGCCTTTCTTTCAGTTCTTATGAACCCTCGTGGAAGAGAACTACTGAATTACTTCTGAAAGTAGCCAGTCAAGGAGAAGCTACTGGTTATGAGGTGCCATGCCTGATTGTTGCCGGTAAAGATGATCTGGATCCATATATGACGGCCATACAAGATTCAACCAGGGTATATATCTTAATCAATGGTTGATTTGTTAGGTTTCAATGTGTATATAACTTGATTAATGGCTTGCGTCTTTCCATAATCAAAATTATTAGCCTATCTCTCTGGGAAGACATTGTCGTCATGGTTCAGGCTTGTAAAGTTGTTTTGCTCTGCTGACAACGCTGACTATGGCTGGAGCTTTTAGCAGTTTCCGATTGTGTTTTCCTTGGATTATGTTGCACAATGATGATGCATATTAGGGTCTATATTTTTCCTTTTTGCATCTAAATATAGTAATGAGAACATTATCAACTTTGATTGTTTCATAACAATTTCTAATTTTATATAATTTGGTGGTATTTTCTATTATATTGCAGGGATACAAGTTAAATTATTATTTTGATTAGAATCACAACACGATCAGTTTTAAATATTTCGTAACAATTTTGGCTGACAAGATTAGGTATTTATTTTGTCTTGTAAGGACTGGAGTTGAAACACTTATTTGAGGAAAACCTGATTCCTTACTTTCTTTAGAAGTCAGAGACTACATAAAATTTGTTTTTAGTTAAGTTATTCTTTTGTAATTTCACTTCTCGGTGAAGCTGTTATTTTACAATTAACCATTCTGAGAATTACAAGTCTTGTTTTTATAGGTCAGTCAGGATATGGGGATAGATGCTCCTATACCTATCAGCTCGAAGTTGGGAGATTTTAATAATGTATTTAGAAGAATTGTTAATGCTGCGGAACAACCCCATTTGAGCATTCCTGAAACTGAAGCTGGGAAAAGCCGAAAGCAGTACAACCGGCTTATCAACCGTTCTCTCATGTTTGTATCAGGTATATGTTATAATATGCATGTTGGATTTTTTGATCTATAAGCCCTTATCCTTTATCTTTATAAAACAAGTAAAACCTGGATATTAAAATGTTTATTGAATTTATTCTCTTTTCTTAGGGTGTTCGGACATTTATCTGCCTTGACTGATTTCCTTGCTTTTCTTCATGACATCAAAAGTATATGGCTTCTCTCTCTCTCGCACACACCCCCTCCCTCTACCCCTTCCCAGGGAGGTGTATATTCACTTTTTATTGACTTTTTATCCCTTGTAGGACCTGTAAAGGGCAATCATGGGTGGGGACAACATATTCATTTTTATTTCAGTTAGAACACCCATCTTTAAGGCTTCTGATTGTAGTTTATTTTTTCCTGAATTAGTTAATTGAATTTATAAGTTATGATCCCCTCAGTAAGGGGAGTAAATGTCACCATATAATATTTTTGTGTAAATTCTTGAGTCACCACCTATGATTCGGAAACTATTGATTCACCACCGGTGGTTTCACATTCATTTTCACAACGGCACCCACTAACGATTTTTGACTAACACCGTTAGTTTTTGTAGTTAAAGACTATTTTTCCCTTCATATTTTGTTTTTCCTAAATAATTTTTTTTCATTTCATCATCTCAAATTCAAAAAAAATATTGAATTATTAAATTCACTGTAGCATTTAAATCTATTTACTGTAGCTAAATTTAGTTTATGCATATTAAATAATAAATAATAAGAAAATAATGAATAAAAGTTACCATCAAGTAAACTAAATTAAAATTAAATTATATCAAAACTAAGCTAAAAGAAAAATTACTTTACATTTAATAAAAAGTCTCTAAACTAAACTGAATTGGATTAAAAATAAATTGTATTAAACCTTAACCCAGTTAACAACCTTCATCTCCCTACTCTTTAATCTTTAATAGCCATCACCATTACTGAAACATAGCGTTGTAAATTAAATTTTCAGTTTTGATTTAACCTTTCATCTGGTGTCGTTTGGTGATGAAATCAAGTCCACGGTGCTAGAAATTGATAAGAGGACAACTCCCAATGATTTGAAAGTTTGAATGGTGGGTATTGATAGTTTTAATTTACTCGCGAAAGAGGTTTTATGGTGTGATTTTAGGTTTATTTTGATGTTGTTTGTGTCTAATTTTTAGTTACTGGAGCTCGAAATTGACTAGACATTAAAGCCCAAATGTTTTAAAATGACTTTGATTGGATTTAGGAGTGATTTTTGTTTAATTTCAGGGTCATTCTTTTGTGCAACAGAGCATGGTCACTTTCTTTGCCGAATAGAAGGCCAGCAAATAAGTGACTATGGTATTGATATTGCGCAGTTGCAAAATATAAGGCTTGAAATTGACTGGGCTATTGATCTGCACAATAGCTGTTGTGCCGCGCCACCCTCTCTCTACTCTTTAGTTGTTATCACCATGGGTTATTTCTTAGACATTGATTTATGGATTAGATTTTTTTTTTCAGATTTGGAGACTGGGTTAGAATTTAGATTTAGAGATTGTGCGTTGGAGTTTAGAATTGGAGATTTTGGGTTAGGGTTTAGATTGTGGAGTATCGATCAATGAGGGGTATACTTTGTTAAATTTGAGAGATACTTGAGGCTATTATTTTCATTTAGACATAAATGATTATTGTTGGAGAACGCTTCACTTGCTTTTTGGCAAGTGAAGTCCACTTGCTGTCAACTTTGATGGAAATGAGGTAACTTGAAGCTTGATATAAAACCACAGATGGTGAACCGAAAGTGATGTAGGACAGGGTAGGAAGAAGGAATAAGAGTGCTTATCTTCGCAGAGAATCGGTAAAGAAACATACAAAAGAACACAACTTTAATCTCAAATCAATTTATTCAAATTAATCTCAAAATAATGAAGTATTACAATGCTTAAATAGAAAACCCAATACTTAGGGATTAAGTAAAAATCAACTTAGAAAGGAAACAATCTCATGATATTTTGAATTTTTCTCTAATTTTTTAACAAGTGTTGTTACCAAATAATATTTTCTTGATACTTTTGGATTATTAAGATAAGTTTTAGTGGAATTTTTTTAGCAAGTTATTTATTATCAAGGTGAGAGGTGAGGGGAACGAATTACCTGTTCTCAAACCTACAAGTAGACTTATCGGAGATATCTTCAACAAGATAATATGTTCTCCATTGATTCCCTAATGTGACTTTTTTGAGTTTTCATCTTTTTCATTTGTCAGAGATGAGATTGGGACTTTTTTGGGTCTATATGCTTGTATTATGAAATTGCTCTTTGCTTCTTCTCTTTTTTTCTCCGATGAAACCATCCAACATATCTGGAGCGTGAAACCTTGTGATAAAAAACAACAGATCTGGACTTTCATTTTCTTCCATCACCACAACAGACCTGGACCGTGAAACCCTCTTTTGTTTTTTCACCTCACATTCTCTTCAATCTTTGCTAGTCTCTTCCAAGCTTCTCTAGGCTTCTTAAGGTGCCAATTAATCAAGTTTACAGTACGTAGTTTTAAACTTGTTGCTGCTTTTTTTTCTTTTTCTTTTTTTGCAGGCTAGATTTATTATTAACTTTTTGGTTGTGATGTTTGAATATTATTTACGATTTTAATTGTGGGCGTGTGATAAATTTGAAGAAGGATTAGTACGGACGGGAACAACTAATGAAGTTGCAATTGTTGGGGTGAAGTGGTCAGATCTAAAAGATAGAGATGGAGACGAGGAAGAAGGGAAAACAACAGATGAAGAACTTGGGAAGAGAAAAATAATAGGAAAAGAAAAGAATAAAATTAAAACTTATTCTTCTTTATTTAAATTCTTGCGTGGCTGCCAAATGGTTGCCAAATCATTGATCAGTAAGTAAATATTTTATTTTCTCTTTTTCTCTCGCTGCCACGTATATAAATATGCAATCCAATTTATCGTCCGTCTAATTTTTTTGGACGGAATGGTCCAATTGATAATTTTTAAAAAGTTGAGTGTGCCAATTTCGTTTTTTAAAGTTCAGTGGCCAAATGTTTAAAAGTCGACAACCACAGTGGGAGGTAAAGGTGCTTTTTGTCCTTTAATTTTGATTTATTTTCTTCATTCGACTGTTTTTGATATATAGATCAATTCATACCTCGTGCTACTAATTCGTCTTAATCTTTGCATCATAATCATCTCCTTTTGGCATTTATGATAATTGCCACTCTATTACAGTTGGAGCTGCAGCAGCCATTGTTGGGCTGGCAGCTTACCGTGTATACGCTGCAAGGAAGACTGCCTCCAGTTAAAAAAAGTTGGATTCACTATTCTACATCTTCTCAATAAATGAGATTTGACCTGGTAACGGGCTGTTGTGTGTTTTTTTTTCCTTCCTCCCTCCCTCTAAATGCCATGCCTTTCTTTGTATAGCAAACCTGCATTTTCCGGTTTAAGTTATTTCTCTTGTATAAGTTCCCTGTAATGGTTTGTAATTTTTTTTGGTTAAGCAGTTTATAATATTAAATATTATATTAATTAAAATTAAGTAAATTTACTTCGTATTATTCCTTAAGATTTCTCAAATTAACAGGAACACATGAACCAAATGAAATTATTTTTTCTGGAACGTAAAGAATATTACTAGGTATAAAATTATTACATTAAAAATTAATATATAAATTACATCATAATTTGATGTATAGAATTTTGCAAATTAATAAAGAAAAGTAGCCAACAAAAATGGTATAAACATTAACCAGAAATAATGGACCATTACAGTGGCAGAATAATAAATTTTGCTCAAGTGACTTTAAAATCATAAATAAGAGTCTTTTTTATAATTATTTTGTTATATAGTTAAAAATTTATTCTTTAGTCTTTATAATCGATTTTATCATAACAATTGATATTACATAATCTGTTAATATAATTAATTAATTTTTATTTTTTATAAGAATATAAAATGGTCATTCTTATTGGAAGACATAAAATCAATAATTTTAAAACAGTCTGTATAGAATTGATACTCTAATAAACTCATGCATCCACAGTTAATATTTTGCTATATTTTTGTTTTGTATAAGTTTTGGGGGAGTGTCTTTTTAGTATAGATAAGAGACCTTCACCAGATCTGAAAATATGGTGTCTAGGAGTTTTTGTAGAGAGAAATGTAACTAGAGATGCATATTTTTAAAATGATTATTTTAAAAAAAAAATTATAATTTTAAATGGCTCCTGACATCAGTTAGAAAGGCAATAATAATGATACCATAGAATTCAAGCAACTAACACTAAAAATAATGGCATGCTAAAATTTCTGTCAATTTTATAGAAATAAAAATATAAGACTAATAATATCTACACTATTTTACAATATATTCATATTTTAACCTTTACAAGTCAATTTGTTAAATTTTAAATTTTAAAACAGATAAGAATTCATTTAGTTAATTGACCTCCAAAGCATAACAGCTAATATTCGAAAACCAAAACTCACACAATATGTTAATAAATAAATTGTTTTGCACTTATTTCATTAATACACACACGGTAACAAACAATAATCCTCAGTATGGACCGGTATAGACCAAGAATGGATCCAATGGTTGAGACCTATTTTAAAATAGTATTATTAATTAGTAAGATCTAAGGGTGTAGATTTATTCTAACTTTGTAATAGAAGTATCTGTAATAGGACCCTTCTTCTGCTTTGGCTACGGAATATTATCAAAATCAATTTTCATTCCCTATTTCTTCTCTCTAAATTCTCTCCTCTCCTTCTCTATTTTTCTGGAGTCTAGCAGGACTAATGGGACAACATGTGAAGAGGGCTATCTAGATGTCGAATTAAAATACTGATGAGTGCAAAGGGCGTCGGGTCAGTGTTGCTAGGATGGGAAGCCGCCATAGTTGGGTAGATGGGCCGACGAGGACGTCGGCTTTGCAAGGTAGTTGTATTGATTTAAACTCCATACTAGGCCGTAAAGAATAGTCTCTAGACTGCAAGGAATAGTCTCGCATCGATTGCAAATGTAACTTGGCCTCTCCCTGAGTAGCTAGCTTTTCAAGGTGGGTAAAATGAGCTAATGTTTGTATGATTGGTGCTTTGGACAAGATGGCATTAGTTGAGAATTCTAACAATGCAGAGAACCATTCTAACAATACAGATAACCCAAGCAAGTTGCAGGAACTTGAGGATTATGAAGAGTAGGATCAAAGAGAAGAAGAGATTGACAAGACAATTGAACCATCCTGAGTTGGAAGATATTACGAGGCTAAATGGGCCAAGGATGCCGATACTTTTAGAAAGGGTTGAACCAAATGGGATTACAATTATGAGTGCAATTTCTACATGTGCATCTCTTGAAGTTTTAAAGCAGGTTAATGTCCTTTTATTGTCACGAGGCAGTAGATTCGTTGTTGTTGCTGGGTTGAACAAATTTAGTGGACAATTAGAATGTGCTACAATAGTGATGAACATTCTGATAAACTGAAAATAGGGAACTCAGTTTGTAGCTATTAAGCTTATATTATTCATCAACATAAAGGAGGCTTTTATACAGCCATTACAAAACAGGAATGACAGAAATTGCATCCACGATTCTATATCGTGGCTATGTTTAAGGAAGAATAAATCAACAACTAATTTCACCCTATAATATAGGGCTTATTCAACAAACACGAAACAGAAACACTAGACTAAATCAACAGCTGACCAACTTTCCCAACAACTCCTCCCTTAAACTGTACTGTAAACATACAGTCAGTTTACTCCTTGAGCACTGCACACACCGAGCTGCTCTCTCATCTTCAAGAACAAGTCTAGCTTCAAAGGTTTTGTCATTATGTCAGCCAACTGATCCTTTGAGCCACAATGCACCAACTCTACTACTCCATCATTAGCCAAGTCTCGAAGAAAATGAAATCGAACATCGATATGCTTACTTCTACCATGCATAACAGGATTCTTTGAGAGTTTAATGGCTGAGTTATTATCACAGAATATAGTGCACTTACATTGCTTCAGTCCAAGCTTCCCAAGAACTCGCTGCATCCACACACTTTGACAAGCACACGCAGCAGCAGCAATGAACTCTGCTTCGGTGGTGGAAAGTGACACAACTGATTGCTTCTTGGAACTCCATGCTATATCTCCGGAGCTTATTTTAAAAACATACCCTGAGGTGCTTTTGCGGCCATCAAGATCACCAGCATAATCACTATCTGAATAAGCAAACAAACTCTCTTCTCCTCCTTTCTTGTAAAGTATTCCCAGTTCAGTTGTTCCTTTCAAATATCGAAACTCTCTCTTCACTGCTTGTTGATGCAACACAGTAGGAGCCTCCATGTAACGAGCTATCAAACTCACTACATACATAAGATCTGGTCTGGTGGCAGTCAAGTACATAAGACTACCCACCATTTGCTTGTAAACTATGGAATCAATCCTTGTGCCTCCTTCATCTTTAGCAAGTTTACTTCCAGGAACAATAGAATTTTTCACAGGATTACAATGTTCCATTCCAAATCTCTCCAGTACCTCATTGGCATATTTCTTTTGGCTTATGAAAATTCCAGCTGAGCTTTGCACTACCTCCACTCCAAGGAAGTACTTCATACAACCAAGATCAGACATGTCAAACTCTTCTTTCATTGAACTCTTGAACTTCTCGAACATATGCTCATTGTTTCCTGTGAAAATAAGGTCATCGACATATAAGCTGACTATAAGAATACCTCCATTTTCGTCCTTCTTTGTAAAAAGTGTATAATCACTCAAACATCTTTCAAACCCCTCCTTGATGAAATAGGATTCAATCTTACTAAACCAGGCTCGTGGGGCTTGTTTAAGCCCGTAGAGTGCTTTCTTCAACTTGTACACTTTGCTCTCTCCACCCTTCACCTCATAACCCCGTGGCTGTTCCACAAACACCTCCTCACTGATCTCACCATGCAAAAAATGCACTTTTAACATCGAGTTGGTATACTTTCCACCCTCGATTAGCTGCAAGTGCAAGTATTAGTCGAATAGTATCCCAACGTGCTATCGGAGCAAATACCTCAGTGTAGTCGATACCGGCTTGCTGTGTGTATCCCTTTGCTATAAGTCGAGCCTTGTATTTATCCACCTCTCCCTTCTCGTTCAACTTGGTCTTGAAAACCCATTTAACACCTATCTTCTTTGCTCCTCTTGGTAACTCAGTTAGTTCCCAAGTACCATTCCTCTCTATAGCTTGAATTTCTCGGTCCATAGCTTCTCTCCAAGCTGAACTCTTAGCAGCTTCTTCAAACGTTGTTGAATCATTTGAAGCGAACATTGCAAGTTGTTGCATCTCCATAGCTAGTTTTTGCACATCATCTTCTTCCTCGGACAGACCTTCACTGCTCACATAGTCCCTCATCCACACCGGTTCTCTTCTTTTTCTCCCTTGAACTGGATTTGTCACATCAATTGGTGTAGACAGGTCTGAATTGCTGACTCCATTCTCTTCTTCTTCACTTTCTTTTCCTTCATCTCCCCACTCAAGACCATCACAACAAGCTTCTTCACTTGTTTTGCCCCAGCTCAATTTTTCTTCCTCTTCAAAAACCACATCTCGGCTTATGACAATCTTCTTGGACTCCGGATCATACATTCAAAAAGCATTGGATTCTTCATTGACTCCCAAGAACACACACTTAAAGCTTTTATCATCAAGCTTCTTTCTTGTGACACCACGTATATGAACATGCCCTATGCATCCGAACACTTTGAAGTACTCCACCGAAGGCTTGATTCCTTTCCATGCTTCTTCAGGTGTTTTATCTTGTATTGCTGAAGTGGGACACCTGTTAAGCACATGCACTGCCCAATTTGCCGCTTCCGCCCAGTATTCTTTTAGAACCTCCATTGCAATTAGCATACACCGTACCATGTTCATTAGGGTTCGATTTTTTCTCTTTGCGACTCCATTTTGTTGTGGAGAGTAAGCCGCAGTGAGTTGTCTACCAATCCCATTTAAACTACAAAAATTGTTGAACTCAGATGAGGTGAACTCCCCACCTCGGTCAGTACGCAAACAACAAATATAGTTTCCTATCTCCTTTTCTACCATGCTTTTGAATTTTTTAAACACAGTGAATGCCTCTGACTTAGCATGCAAGAAATACGTCCACATCTTACGACTATGATCATCAATTAATGTAATTATGTACCTCTTGTGGCTATTTGATTCAGGAGTAATCAGACCACAGATGTCCGAGTGCACAAGCTGCAATGGTTGAGAGGCTCTCCAAAAACTTTTCTTTGGAAAGGAGTCACGATGTTGCTTTCCCACAACGCAATCAGTACATAACTTGGAACTAGCTTTCAGCATTGGTAGGCCTCTAACCATATTTCTATATGCCAACGTTCGTAGCCCTCTCATGTTAAGATGACCAAACCTTCGATGTCATAGGTTTGTTGTTGGATCGTCTGAAGATGCTTGAAAGCAAGTCGGTCCTGGAACATTAGTAGGCATAGAGGCAAGCAACACAAACATTCGATTTGCAGACATTTTTATTTGCAGAATTAGCCCCTTCATTGGATGGTAGATTTTACAGATATTACTTTGAATCAAAATAGCCAAGTTTTTCTCCTGAAGTTGTCCAATGCTAAGGAAATTATTCTTGAGCTCAGGAATGTAAAATACCCCAGTGATCACCTGAGTTCTGCCTTCAACTTGTATTCTAACATTTCCTTTCCCCATGACAGCCATCTTTGAGTTGTTTCCAAGCTTTACTGAGTGCCTGAAGGATTGATCGAGCTCAATGAACCACTGCTTGTCTCCACTCATGTGGTTGCTACATCCCGAGTCCAAGAACCACACATTTTCTCTTTTCAAATTGTGTGTCTCAATGTAAGACATGAGTAACATCTCTTGATTTTCTTCTAACTCCGCATACTCAGCATAATGGGCATGGCTAGGACATTCGTACTGAAAATGTCCCAACTTGTGACATCTCCAACACTCCACAGTAGCTTTATTGAAAGTTCTTCCTCGACCCCTTCCTCTTCCTCTGAAATTTCCACGACCTCTACCTCTTCCACCGAACATGTCTTCCTCCTTTGCTTCAGACCTATCACCTCCTGTGACTTTCAAAGCTTGTTCTTCTACACTGCTCTTCTGAAACTTCTGTTCATGGACCAATAACGAGCTCTGTAACTCATCCACCGAAAGACTATCAATGTCTTTCGACTCCTCTATAGAGCATACAATGTAATTGAACCTTTCTGTAAGTGTGCGTAAGATTTTCTCAACTATTTTCATATCTTGCATGTCTTCTCCTGCGTTCCTCATATCATTTGCTACCATCATCACTCTGGAGAAATAATCATTCACAGACTCACCAGTTTTCATCTCCAAGACTTCAAATTCTCTGCGGAGCGTCTGTAGTTGGGCTCGTTGAACTCGAATATTCCCCTGATATTTTCTCTTCACGGAGTCCCATAGCTGCTTAGAGGTGTCTTTCTGAATGATTGTTTTTAGAATGGATTTGTCAATCGAATGGAATAAGTAGTTTTTTGCCCTCAAATCCTTTAGCTTCTGTTCCTCCAAGGTTTTCCGTTGTGCAGCTGTTAGCATTTCTTCGGCGTCAGGCTCGGTGTAGCCATTCTCGATGAGGCTCCAGTACTCTTTTGACCGCAACAAATTTTCCATCAACATTGACCAATGATCATAGTCCCCATCAAATTTGGGAATGCTCAGGAAATTATTTCTTTCGGCCATCTCTCCCTCTTTCTGTCCTCACAATGTTTCACTCAAACACTCTTTCTCTCAATATCCCTCTTTCTGTCCTCATCAAATTTGGGAATGCTCAGGAAATTATTTCCTTCGGCCATCTCTCTCTCTTTCTGTCCTCACAGTGTTTCACTCAAACACTCTTTCTCTCAATATCCCTCTTTCTGTCCTCACAGTGTTTCACTCAAACACTCTTTCTCTCAATATTTCACTTGCTCACTATTTCACAAATCAAGCCTCTTTGTGTGGCTCTGATACCACTGATAAACTGAAAATAGGGAACTCAGTTTGTAGCTATTAAGCTTATATTATTCATCAACATAAAGGAGGCTTTTATACAGCCATTACAAAACAGGAATGACAGAAATTGCATCCACGATTCTATATCGTGGCTATGTTTAAGGAAGAATAAATCAACAACTAATTTCACCCTATAATATAGGGCTTATTCAACAAACACGAAACAGAAACACTAGACTAAATCAACAGCTGACCAACTTTCCCAACACATTCAATTAGGACTATAACTGGGCATTATTTTGTTGCGGTTACTGTTAGGTTTGATTGGATTTTTGTTTTTGGGTTGTTTGATCTTCAATTGAAAATGTTGAGTAGTTTCTGTCTTTTATTGTGATAGCTTACAGTGATTTTGCCTTATTTTATAAAGAGAAATGAAAAATAGAAAATGACTTTCAGCCTTTAGCAACCCCTCATTTTTAGTTGTTATAATTACTTTATTTTCCTGCATCTAACTAATGAACCATGTATAATTTTTGGTGTTCTGAGTATAAATTTTGAATGGTTTATTTTGAATGGTTTGTTTCTCTTATTTCAAGTAAAACTTATTTGAAACTTGTAAAAAGATACCAAAACTAATTTATGGTGTGAAATTAAATCATTGTTTTGTTTGAATATAGAAAGAAAATTTGGTTTGAGACTTTGAGCATTTGGAGAATTATTTAAATTGAACTATGACAAGTAACCGAAATAAATTTCTAAATTGTATCTAATTTTTTTTATTTGAAATTCCTTTTTTAGTTTGGATTTTGAATATTTATTACAATTTGTAAACATTATTATGATTAGTTCAAGTTTTCTTTATTTAATTTCAACAAAAAAAATTAATTAAAATTTGAAAAATTCTTGAATCCGCCCCTAGTGTCATTTGTGCCTTAATTGGGAGTGTGGCTTCTACCGATCAACCATTCATGTTCACAAAGGACTTGGAGTCTATAACAATCTAGTTGGTAATTATGATGCATTTGATGAACTGCCTATAATTCATGTTCTACAAACCTTTGATGTTTGGATGAAATATGTCCAAAATGAGATGAATATGCATGTTGGGAAGTATGGTTCAAGTCATATTGCTTCTCAGTCTATCAAGTTTGTGGTTTCGAAAATGTCAAAGATGAAGAAAGAGAACAAATGTCGACTTGTGATAAATTTGATTGAAGATCTAATTGGTATCCTGGTTGTTATTATACAAACTATTGGGGTTGTATTAGTGAATATTGAAATAACTGGCTTGGATATCAAGTTGTGACTGGTTATCACAATTGGAAGCCTGTGATTGAAAATTGCAAAATGTTTTTTGTGACGCCCTCAAATTCGGGTCTACATCACTCAATTTGAGTTACCAATATACATATAACATACATAAATTTCCCTAATTATAATTATATGGAAGCACATACACTAAGTCCTCACTATAATTATTGTCACACTATTTTATAACATGGTGATGACTATTACAACTACTAATTCGGATTATTATCCGATTCTCATGTTCTCTCCGCTAGTCCCAACTACACTCTTATTTTTTGAAATGAATCATGAAACAAAGGGATGAGCTCAAATAGCCCAATAAAAAATATCATGACTAAGATAACGAGGAATAAGTTATCCTTAGCTTTCAACAACGATAAATCAGAGATTTAGAAAATGATATACAACATAAGTATTTAACAAACAACTGTAGCGGAATAAGTAATCCATTAGAATAGTCAAATAGACTATAATGTCTACTATCTTCTTCAATTTAAAATTTCACAATCAAGATTTTATCAACTGTAACACCAATGGTCATGACCAAGCCAATCAACAGTTCTTCTTTAAATCCAGTCCAAAGAGAACTTTCACCACTTGTCCTTGCCACACAGGCTAAAGACATATTTTTTTTGCACCAGACCAAATATATTCACAACAACACTACTTGGCATGATCATGCCAATCAACAGTTCTTCTTTGCACCACCCAGACCAAAGAGAACTTTCACCATGTGTCCTTGCCACACATGCGAAAGACACTGAACAATCATATTGTTTTTCCACTCATGCCCAAAGAGATTCACAACAATTTAAGTCTTGATGATTAGTATAAATAACAAAGATATAAAGGATGAGTAGAAATAAAAAGAATAATAAGATAAAGAATAAACATTAGAGGTTTGTAATATAATTTATCCAGAGTCCAATAATGTACAAATTGTTAACACAATATCTAGAATATTGATTCGAGTTCAAAAATAATATTTAAGGTTCACAGTTCAAATATAACAGTTAAAATTCTTAAGGTCAAAATATTTTAGATGAAACACCAACTATTAAGAAAATTCTAACCATTTCAAGAATTTTCACTGTTTACTGTTAAGGGTTGTAAAAACAAACAATACTTTTTTTTTTACCATAGTAAGTTTAAATTTAGGAGTATGAAAGAAAATGATATCTCTTACCTTAGTACGTGACTAGATACTGCTTTCTATGTAGTTAATCAACTTATATGTATATTTATAATTTAATTAAAAACTACCACACATAAGTTTCATGGTGTACACAAACTTGTATATTATGAAATCGTCAAAAGTGACTTGATACTATAAATTTGTGTAGTGTACAAAATACAGTAGAATAAACTTCAAAATAGTTTTAAAGGAATAAAATTTCAAAAAAATCTTCCAGGGGAAGTCTTTTCAAAATGAATCTTCTAAATGAAGAGTTGTAAACACCATGTGATGTGTGTGGGTACTTGTGCAACTTTATAGAAAAACTCTCCTGAACAATTCTTGCACTCTTATTAATATTCAACAATACTTAAATTAGCATTAACACACTCAGAGAGATACTTACACTAAGCAATTTTAAGAGAGTGGAATGAAGGATAAGCATGAAAGTTATGAAACTCCTTATGCTAAGCCCCCTATTTATAGCCAAAACTTACCTAACATCTACCACACATCCATTAACCACACTTTTTACATTTCAAGATTATCGTTATCTATACCATTCATCAATTATCTACACTTTTTTTCACATTTTAAGATTATCTTTAATCTATATCATTCATCATATAATCACGCTTTTCACATTTCAATATTACCTTTAATATACCACATATTAATTGTCCACACTTTTCACATTTCAAGATTACCTTTAATCTATCACATTAATTATTCACATTTCAAGATTATATTTTTCTTTGCTATTTACAACTATTATTATAGGAAACTGATAAATCCACAACAAAAAATGATATTTCCACAACAAAACCGTCGCTATAGATCCTATAGCAACGATTTTCACTATAGCGACGGTTTTCACTATCGTTATACATTTATAACAACACTTTTGTTGTGAAAATATCAAAAAGTATTGTGGAAATATCGATTTCCTTATTATATTATCTACCTTCTGTATTATTAACTTAATGTATTACATCACAGATATTAGTGTTCTTCAAATAATGAGTTTGTCCAACTATTTAATACTTGTGACTTTTAATTACTAAACATTCCAATACTACCCTTGTTACGGTGACAATTATTGGTTCAATAATGTGAAATAATGTGCATTTATTACTGTGACAAAATTATTGCTTCAATAATATGAAATATTGAGTATTTGCTACTGTGACAATTAGTGGTTCAATAATGTGAAATATTGTGCAATTGCTACTGTGACAATTATTGGTTCAATAGTATGAAATAATATGGAATACCACGTGTTACTATGGAATACCGTGTGCTACTATGAATACCGCGTGCTATTGTTCCTTTAACAACGATTTTTTTTAAAAGTTAAATGTAACAATTTTATCGATAATTTTTTGTTAAAAAGATTATTTATGTCGTTTTCTGTATCCGACAATTATTTTGTTGTAGGGTCTACCAATGATTGGTTGATTCGGCATTGTCGTAGTTTATCGAATATTCCCCAACATTCTTTTTGTTTCTTATAATTTGTGCATGTCATCCTTAACTTTAATCTTTTACAAATTTAACAACTTACTGTTTAGAATAATATTTATAAAAACTTGGGATCTTACATTTTTGGTTGACAAACAGATAATAAATTCGCGCTGAATGACACTTCTGCCCTAAAATTCATTTTTTGTCAGTTAGGTCTAAGGCTGTAAACGAGTCAACAGAGTTCGGGCTCGACTCGAAAAAATACGAGCGAGACTCGAATTCGTTAATAATATGATTCAAATTTGAACATTAAAAATAGTTCGAATAAAAATATGAGTAGAATCTGAGCAAGGTTATACTCGATTCGTTTAAGATTCAAACTACTCGAATTTTTGATTGTGATTCGATACATACTCGGTTAATACATATTCGATTAGATGTTCGATACATTCTCTTATAATATATACAAATTTAAATCAAATTAGGATAATTAGTTATTATTTTGTTTTTTTAATTTTAATTGTGATTTTATATTCGTAAAGTGTAATAATAAATATATTTTCTCATTTTTAAGTAAAATAACAAATTTAATTTATAATTATATTTATTATAAATTAGTTATTATGTGGCGAGTAGTTTGAATAAATATTCGAGTCGAGTCGGATCGAATTCGAGTAATAAATATTCGAGTCGAGTCGAATCTGAGTAGGAATTTTCAAATAATTCGAATTCGAATTCGAGTATGAATTTATCATTTCGAGTCGAATTCGAGTAGCTCTCTATTCGCTCCGGTTCGATTCGTTTACACCCTTTGTTAGGTCCTTAAAGGGGTAAAATGCAAATGTATACCTTGAACTTTAGGTATTTTTGGGTATTGAGACCCTTTCTTTTGGTCAACGCAAATTGAGTCCCTTTCTGTTCGAAAATTTGGATATTGAGCCCCCAAGTTTTACATGTGCATTGACTTGTTACGTGTTCATTTCCCAATTAATCGATTTGGATATTGAACCCCCAGGTTCTACATGTGCGTTAACTTGCCTACGTGGCAAAGCTAATATGGACATACAATTAATTGATTTGGATATTGAACCCCCAGGTTCTACATGTGCGTTGACTTGCCTACGTGGCACAACAAATATGTACATACAACTAATATGGACATTTTTGCCACGTGGAACCGCTTACGTGTTCATTTTCCAATTAATTGTCAAAAAAACACGTGACACAACTAATATGGACATACAATTAATTGATTTGGATATTGAACCCCCAGGTTCTACATGTGCGTTGACTTGCCTACGTGACACAACTAATATGGACATACAACTAATATGGACATTTTTGCCACGTGGTGTAGGGTTTTGGCAGAGAAAAACGCAGCGGAAATTGAACAATTCAAAGTAATTTCCGAAACCCCAAAACAGGATCCATGCGAAAATTAATTAATTCAGAGGGTAGAAATTTTACCGATTAGATTTGCTAGAACCGATCCGGTCGAATCTCCAACGCAATTCAAGCGGATTGCGTCTCTACGGTATCCACACGAACGCTCTGCACGAATCGTCCTACAATCTGCAGAAGAGGGAGTGTGGTACTAGCCACCAAGGATGGATTTTCAGAACTTTTCTCTATAGCTTCTCTCTCAAGAGCGGCTAGGTTTTGGTTATGAAAATGAGATGTGTCTTCAAAGTGGAGGCTACATATCATATATATAGCGAATTAAAAACCACTATTCAAAACCCTAATTTGTAAAATCTGAATTTATATATATATATATATATATATATATATATATCTTAATTAAGTCTTACTTAATTAATATACCTATATATATAAATTATCCTATTAATTTAAATTCGTAATTTAAATACTATCAATCATATTGATATATTTAAATCCTTTAAATTAATTCCCTTTTAATAACGTTCTATGTGTGTGACCCTATAGGTTATTATTACGTTGGCAATAATTTTAAAATCATGTTATAAGATTATAAACAGTGAGCGGCATCTAGTAATGCATCACTGCTACCCAAGTAATAATAAGATCGATGATTCGATGCAACCTTTTCGTGACCAATGTTTCAATGTAATCTAATCCTTTTAACCTCAATATCCAAGATTAAACTCGAGTCATGGAATCTGTCATACTCTTCATAATTTAATCTGAGTTTTCTTGATCAATGAGTAGACTATATAAAACAAATCACTATTTGAGCATGGCCATGCATTTCATAGTCCTACTCAATCAAGAGGCCTATGGATATCATCCCTAATATATAGGAGGGTTAAATTCCATCTAGATCACTCATATTCCTCACACGATTCATGATGTACCCAATAATCACCTTTATAGTCCACCCTGTTAAAGGTGACATTTGATGATATCAAAGTACATAAATTCCCGTGTAGTAATATAGTGATTTCAGGTCGGAGGACCATTACATCATTGTCACTATGAGAATTGCCAATGACATTTTATAAAATATTCCACATAGAATTCTCATGGTGGGTCTGTCCAGTACATCGTTCTCTAACATGTACCTATGCATTGACTTAATATCTCATATATTTATGACCATTGAGATTTGGTCATCAGTCGATCCACATACTAGTCTCAATGCATTATTGTTGTCCCATCAACAATGATACTCGACTAGGGACATTTAAGAACAATGATACTAATAATAATTATATAATCTCATGTTCAAGTCACATACTTGCAACTATATAATTTGTATCACTATTCTAAGGATTTTTTTTTATGTTGTTATTTATATAACGCAGTAAATAAAATCATAATAAAAGCATTCATTTATGCAATCAAATATAATATCAAAACGTTAAGCAATTATATCAAATAATTGGCCTCTAGGGCATAATCTCTAACACGTGGAACCGCTTACGTGTTCATTTTCCAATTAATTGTCAAAAAAACACGATCCCCAAGAATCGAACCCAAAACCTCATATTTGAAATCTTAGTCACAAGACCACCTAAGCCACACAAGAATAACTATTACTTTAGCAAAAAGATTAAACTTTATACCAAATCAATTCATTTCCCATAACAGAATATTAAAAAGATTAAGTTTTATACCAAATCAATTTTTTTTATTTTATTATTACTATTATGATTATTGTAATTATTTTTATTATATTATTGTAATTGTAAGTAATGTTGAACAAATTTGAAACACCCAACTTAATTCCAGAAAAGTAAACAACAAGAATGATGAATCAGTTGGGATACAATTAAGAATTGAACGTTTACCATTAAATTTGTCAGTACTTTGCTGGTGTTGGAAAACAGTAATTAATTAATCACTTTATAGGAGATAAAGGGGTTAATGTTTAGTATTGAACGTTTCATCGTCTTTCAATAATTTCCAACAACTTCTCTGATCTAATTACAAGAATAACCAACAATGTACACAATAGAATCATAAAAACATCCAAATCCAAATTTAGAATACATAAATAGTAAAGCATAAAACTTAGAACGGAAGCACATAAACATCATCAGGAAAAACACCGGATAAACAATCCAGATCTAAAATGGAACCCTCTTCCAAAACACCAACCCTAGCAAAACACCAAGATCTGAAACCCGAAATCAAAAAAGCCCCAAAATATCCACCTCTTCAGATCATTGGGATCGGAGTCCACGAAAAGTAGATCGGAAGAGGAATTGGTTTTCGTGGAGTGGCGAAGAGGGTCTGAGATGAGGCAGTTGTGGAGGAGAGAGACGGTGAGGAGGAGGGCAGCGGTCAAGGGGGAGAGGGGAACAGATGACGAGATAGGGGGAGGGGTAGGAGTGATCATTCGGTTATAACTGAACCGAATAGGCTATTCGGTTCTAACCGAATACCAAATTATCGACAATTCTACTATCCGAAATACTAACCAAAATTTAAAACTAACCGAATTACCGAATTGTTTATTCAGATATTCGGATAATAACCGAATGTAAGAATACAGTGAAAAGTGAAAACCAAAAATCCTCATCTGAACATGAAAGGAAAAAAACATAGACCATGATGCAAAGACCAAGAAATCACACGAATCCATAAGAAATCTGTAAGGACCTCAAAATCAACTCCTCAGATTCTGCAAGAAGCCTGCACAAATCTTAAAGGAAAAGGCAGAAGCCATACAAAAAAACATACTGATCAAATCCATTATCCAATTAAATCAAGAAAGCTGTGAGACCCCAACTTATTATAAATAAAATTGAATTTCCTCTATTTATTATTTTGAAATAGTAAGGGTTGATTTGATTAATGTGGTTAGTTATGGGTACATATGCGCAAATATCTTAAATATGCAAATGGTTATAAAATATTCATTATTGTCGTGGAATATTCGTTTGGTAGTGAAATATTCTTGTTGTCGGAGAATATTTGTACGACGGCGCAGCCTTGTGTGGGCCCCATAACGAAAAGCGATTGGATGAAGAAAACGACAAGTATAAGTTGTTTATAAATAACGACGTAGTTGTTACCGTTAATACTGTTGGAATACCCGATGGTTAAAACACAATAGCACACGGTATTACACCAATTATTGATTCTTACGTAAGAAGACACTACTCAATAATTGTTACAGTAATTACTGCTCAATATTTTATTGATTCAATAATTGCTACGTTGATATTTTATATTGTTGTTGTTTTAATAATTGTCACTACACAATATTTTCCATTATTAGACCAATAATTCATATTATTTGAATAATATTATTAGATAACATTATTGGCAATGTCTAGAAAGTTCTGTCTAAGGAGAGGTTTAGCCCCCTCTTTCCTGAGAACGGCCTGGTTGCCAGTATTGTGATTCTATAATATTATTTGTGAATAATTAATTATTGATTTATATGATAAGGAAAATATTCATTTTATGTGAATATAGATGGAGAAAATTTTAAAGTGACAATTGTTGAAAAATTAATATTTTATCTTTTTCTGATAAAATAATTCATTTAAATATATTATTATATTTTAATAATATAATAATGGTGATATTTTTTTTCAATGAATGTGTGATATATGAGTAAATGAGGAAGAGTATTTTTATTACTAAAAATATTTAAAACATGTTTTTCATGTTTATGGACCCCATTTCTTGACTGAAATTTGATTATAGCTTATAAAATTAACCGTTTGTGAATTTCGGTCCATTTCTGTTTAGAATTTGGAAAAACTTTCTTCTGCAAAGTTCTAGATAATGAAATTTCCTATGAAAAGGACATAAGGTTTGAATTTTTCTGACAAAAAGGCTATGTATTAAGAATTATTGAAGTTCTGAAGTTCCAGAATAATTAATTTTTGAAGTTTAAAATATTTTATTTAAGAAAAACATTTTTCTTACTTTAATTGAGTGGATGGCTGATGTTTGGCTCAATTAGTGTGCGTGGGAAGTTTTGGAAAAATATTATTATTAATTTATTAAATTTTTTGCTTTGGTGTTCTAATCATTTTCCTATAAATAGGATGCTTAGGTTAGAATTGAAAATCACACCAGAAACTAAAGATTTTTCTCTCTATATTATCGAGTGTATTCTTGTGATTATTTTGATACTTTGAGTGTTGCTATACGGTGCAAGTTTCATTCAGCACTATATCCGGTATTTCAGCTAGAAGTACTATTTTTTTGAGGTAAGGGATATTATTTTTTTAAAATGATATTATTTCTTTCAATATCATTATGCCAGAATATTGGGAGTATTTTTCTTGTGAAATTCTTGTCTTTTAGCGTCGGGATTACTATTCACATATACGACACTATTCACGTATACGACACTATTCACAAATACGGCACTATTCACAGAAAAATTAAAATTTTATTTTTCTTCCAAAATATCTATTATGGATACTAGCTTTGATTGTATTCATGTTTTGATCATTCTTGAATTTTACTCTACTATAATTATTTATGAGGTATTTTTGGACATGGATAAATCGAAATACGAATCTTTAATATTTATTCTTTTGTTTCACTGGATTCGTTTTATTTAAAATATTTTTCATCATCCTCAGTCCTAAATGATGATATAACTGAATATCTTTGGCCTGTAATGCAAAGATTAATGATTTTATGATGAATATCTTTGGCCCGTAGTGTAATGATGAACAGGTGTTGAGATTAACATGACCAACTGATGAATATCTTTGGCCTGTAGTGCAAAGATGAATATTTGATTTATGATGTATAATGATTGATGTTACAGGGATAAAATATTAATGATGAACTTTTAAATTCGTAGATAATAGTAGATTTCATTCTCTACGTAACTCTTCTATGAATTATTATTCCAGCTGCAAATATTGATCTGAAATTTGTTGTCTATTATATTCTCTCAGATTTTTCCCTGTTGAAGACTAACGATAATTTTTTCTATATTATCTTAGTCATAATATTCTTTACTGGGCTAGTTGAGCTCACCCTTTTCCTTTTTGTTTCATTTTTCTTCTTAGGAGGCGAGAATGTAACGAGTACTAGTCGGGGTATGGAATGATGGTTCTAGAAGTTTTTTTAGTAGTCCTCACTATTTTTGTAAAATAATGTATTAATAATTGTAACGAGGACCTATTTGGGTATGGATATTGTCTAGAAGACAATATTTGTATTTAAACTCACAGTTTAAGTATTGTCGTATTTTGCACGACAATTGTATTAATAAAGTTGTATTTATTTCTATACCATGTATTTGACAACTCAGAATGGGTGATGTATACCTATTTTGGGGGCGTCACAGTTGGTATCAGAGTTTAGGGATATGATCTCTGGCGGAGATCGAGGAATAGAACTAGGAGGGGAGAGACGAGTAAATCCTTTGCTAGTGTGTCCTACCTAAGCTTATTTGTTGGTCGGTCATAATATAGGGATATTATGTGATATGTTAATTGGTTTAATTAACCCTTGTTTTATGGCAGTATTTAAGAATGGAAACTAAGAATGTTAACAGTGGAGTAAATGAGACCGTGGAGACGCCTGTACTCACCAAAGAGGAGAACGTGCAACAGGCCGACAATGTTTCTCATGTAAACAACACCACTGATCAGACGATGAGCGACGGAAAGCTTTTTGCAGTTCATGCAAAATCAGACGAGGGAGACTCGTGTTCAAAATACAGGAGGAAATGATAGCAATTCACGATTTGTCACAGCCAAACAGTTCAAGGAGTTGGGACCACCAGAATTCTGGGGAAAGCCGGATCCGATTAAGGCAGAAATGTGGGTCAAACAAAACACCAAGATATTCGATGTCTTGGGATACATGGAGGAACAGAAGGTTCCATTCGTCACCTTTATGTTCCGTAATGAGGCAGATTACTGGTGGAAATCTGTGAAGCGTACCCATCCAGCCGCACTTAGCATGTCTTGGGAGACGTTTCAGAAACTGTTCAATGACAAGTACTTTCTTGAAAGTATTTGTCACATGAAGGAAGTGGAGTTTATTATATTGGAACAAAACAACATAACGGTGTCCCAGTATGAGGCAAAGTTTACAGAGTTATCCAGGTTTGCACCTCATTTGGTGGAGAATGAGGAACGTATGACGCGGATATTTCTGAGAGGTTTAAAACCCAACATACGTCAATATCTCATTTTTCATAAATTTTCTCTCTATTCAGATGTTGTCAACAGGGCTCAATTATTAGAGCGAGATAACGAGTACGTTCAACTGAGGGACTACAACAAGGATCATACCGGTGACAGCAGTCATCAGAACAACGATAACCAGCAGAGGAAGAAAAATACGGATAAAAGCGATAACTACTATGGTGGTAATCATGCCCATGAGAATAGAAAAAGCGAGTCGGGATGAGATTTTAAAAAGAGAAGGTACAATAATGACAATGTGAAGACGTCAACACCATCAGCAAATGGTTCTAAGGGAGGAAAATGACCACCGGTCGTATGCAATAAATGCGGTATCTATGGAGACTTCGTTAGGAGAAACTTTCATCACATCCATTGTTTATAAATCTTGTTTGATCCAAGTTGTCACCATCACATTACCTGTTGATCTTATCTCTTTAAAGATACTTGTATTTAACGTGATTTTAGGGATTGATTGGTTAACTACTCATCATGCCAAAATTGTTTGTTTTCGTAAAGTTGTTAGTTTTCATATTCCTAATCAACCTATTGTTCAAATTCAAGCAACTAAACCATTAAAATCAATCACTGTTATATCAAGCCATAAAACCATTCGTTTATTAAAAAACTGATGTCAAACTTTCTTAGCCCATGTTATGGATTTGAATAAAGACACGTTAGATTTGAATAATATTCCTGTTGTTAGTAACTTTTCTAAAGTATTTCCTGAAGAACTTCCCGGTCTACCCCCGGAACGAGAAGTTGAATTCTTTATTGATCTTGAACCTGGTACAAAGCCCATTTCTAAAACCCCATATCGAATGGCTCCTATTGAACTTCATGAGTTAAAGGTCCAACTACAGGAGTTTTTGAACATCAGTTTCATTCGTCCTAGTACATCTCCCTGGGGTGCTTCTATTTTATTTGTAAAGAAGAAAGATGAGAGTATGCGACTTTGTATTGACTACCGGAAATTGAACCATGTCACCATCAAGAATAGGTATCCGTTACCTCGTATTGATGACCTGTTTGACCAGTTCCAAGGAGCACAATTCTTTTCAAAGATCGATATTCGTTCTGGATATCATCAGCTGAAGATTAGAACTGAGGATATCCCAAAGACTGCCTTCAGAACTCGGTACGGGCATTATGAATTCTTAGTCATGTCTTTTGGATTGACTAATGCTCATGCGGCTTTCATGGATATGATGAACCGAGTATTTAAAGAATATTTGGATCAGTTCGTTGTTGTCTTTATTGATGACATCCTCATATATTCCAAAAGTCGTGAAGATCATGAGCACCATTTGAAGCTGGTATTCCAAAGGCTTCGTGAAAACAAGTTATATGCCAAGTTGAAGAAATGCGAGTTCTGGCTTGAGGAAGTAGCATTCCTTGGGCACGTGGTGTCAAAATATGGAGTATCTGTTGACCCGGTGAAGATTGAAGCAATACAAAGTTGGGAGCAACCGAAGTCGGTAACCGAAGTACGTAGCTTTCTGGGCTTAGTTGGTTATTATCGGAGATTCGTGGAAGGATTTTCTCGAATCGCTACTCCATTAACTCATCTGACTCGTAAAGATATAAAATTCGTATGGAGCGAGAAATGTGAGAAAAGTTTCCAATACCATCTGGTTCGGATGGATTTGTTATCTACAGTGATGCTTCGGACAAAGGGTTAGGATGTGTTCTCATGCAACATGGGAAAGTCATAGCCTATGCCTCGCGACAACTTAAAGAATATGAGAGGAATTATCCTACTCATGATCTAGAGTTGGCAGTAGTCGTTTCGCACTAAAGATCTGGAGGCACTATCTATATGGGGAGAAAGTGGAGATATATTCAGACCATAAAAGACTTAAATATTTCTTCACCCAAAAGGAACTCAACATGCGGCAACGATGTTGGCTCGAGCTGCTGAAAGACTACAACCACACCATTCAATACCATCCTGGAAAAACGAACGTGGTAGCTAACGCGTTGAGTAGAAGATCATATGCGGGAACGAGTGCGATGTTGTCAAAACAAAGGCCTATTTTGTGTGATTTACAAAATATGAAGATAGAATTGAAAACTCTGGGAACTCATGTGATGATGTCAAGTATACGCATAGAGCTAACTTTAATAGAAAAAGTTAAAGTTGCTCAAGCCACCGACCCGGAGCTGATGCGTATGAAGAAGAGAGTACAAGAAGGTGCTATTCTGGAAGCGAGAATCGATGAAGAAAGAATACTTCGAGTCTACTCCAGACTTTGTGTTCCTAACGATTTTGATTTGAAGTACAAGATCTTGATGGAGGCACACAATACACTATTTGTAATCCATCCTGGAAGTACCAAAATGTATCGTGATCTTCGACATACATTTTGGTGGAACAATATGAAGAGAGAGATTGCGAAGTTTATCTCGGGGTGTTTAACTTGTCAACGTGTAAAGGTGGAGCATCAAGTGCCTAAGGGTCCATTGCAACCACTTGAGATTCCAAAATGGAAGCGGTAACACATTACCATGGATTTCGTTACGGGTCTTCCCACGGTTCTCAAGGTATAAATGCTATTTGGGTTATTATTGATAGATTAACCAAGTCTGCTCATTTCTTGCTGATACGGGAGACTTATTCCCTTGAACGTGTTGCTCATATGTACGTAAATGAGATTGTGATATTGCATGGCATGCCAGTATCCATAGTTTCGGATCGTGACCCAAGATTCACTTCACGATTTTGAGTTAGCTTGCAAAAAGCTATGGGCACAGATTTACGATTTAGTTCAGCATACCATCCTCAAACGGACGGATATTCAGAGAGGACTATTCAAACTCTTGAAGATCTATTAAGAATTTGTCTAGACTTCAAAGGGAGTTGGGATAAGATCTATTAAGACTTTGTGTCCTAGACTTCAAATATAATATTATTTATATTTCAATGATATAAACATGTATGGTATGTGTGTAATGTTAATTTGTGGATAAGTTATAGTAAAACAGTACAAAACCCTAGCATTACTGATAAACTATAGTACATAAGTCAGTTATGACTGTAAGATTTGTTAAGTTGTGTGTTATGTAATTAATGACCATTATTATATTTAATGTTAATTAGGTAAACCCTAATTAATATTTAAAAACCCTAATTACTAAATTAGAACCCTAATTGCTAAGTTATAAACCCTAATTATTAATTTAGCAAGCTTAATGGTAATTAGTAAATTATAAAGACTAATTTACAAGTCTTAAGTGATTAGAAAACCTAATTAAATTAGGGAACCCTAATTCACATTTTTAGAAACTAAGATTTCCATTTTGCCCCTAATTATAAAATCCTAGAAAGTGAACTTGTAAAATCTTAGGGTTAAAGCCTAATGGTCAAACCCTAAGGGTTGAAATAAATTTCCAAGTTTGCCACTAAAAGTAAAAGTCAATTGACATAATTACCCTTTGTGAATATTTTAATGAGATGGAGTGTAGATCTAGCCCTTGTAAGTGGTTGGTGACCAACTCTAGCTAGTCATGTGGTCTAGTAATAAACATTAATCAGTAAAAATCTGATCACATGATCAGCCATAGGCATTGCACCATATTATATATAGATTGAGAGAGAGGAAAGTTAATCATTTAGCCCCATTTGTTCACAAACACTCCACAAAGCCTCTCTCTCTCTAACCCATGAAAATATTTAGCATTTCAGTCTCTTAGTGAGTCCCCAGAACATCAAAATCAGGTTAGGAGCATAGGATTAAGATTTTGTTCATAGAAAGGTATAACTCTAATCCAAAACTTCAATCTTGTATGCTATGTTGGATTTGGTGTTTGAATGTTTAAAAATGTTATATAAGGTGTGAATCAGTGATTTAGGTTGCTAGATTGAAGATCCATAACATTTATATGCTCGAATTTAAACTTTTTCAAAATCTGGAAAATTTTAAAGAGTGGTCTGACAACCGAATGTCAGACCACATAGATCTTCAGCTGGTTATAATTTTTGTTGTTTAAATGTTTGAACATGTAGTATGCTAGAAGGAATTTGATCTAGACTTGAAATCATGATTAGACCATGTGTAGATTTCAAGTTATGGAAGGTCAAACTGCGTTGACTGACCATGACTTTGCATTTTCTGGGTAACCCAGAACTTGTTCATCAGTGTCTGACAACAAGTTCATGGGCCCAGATCTTGCACCTGTTTACTTATTTGCTTGTGTTATTATATTAAGGATATACTCTTGTATGTGTACTACATATTCATGTTATTATATCACTTAGATAACTAACAAAATGAAAATGATTGATGGTCAAACTAGCTTACTCGAACATGAACTCAGTTTTCTAGGTAACCCAAAAAACTGATGAGCATGCCTTCTGACATGGTTTGACCGAACTGGATCTGTTGATTTTGATGTTGTTATATGTATATTATGTGATAGATCTCTTCATTTACATATTGGCTACACACTAGAACCTTTAGATCACAAAATGGATACAAGAACAGTAAGTAGTGGAAGTCCAAAGTAGGCCTCACGAACTGTTCTTCATTTCTGGGTAACCCAGAAAATGAAGAACAGCTCTGACAGTTTGTTCAAGGCTTCAGATCTTGCTCAAGTTTTATGTTTTGGTCCACAACTTATTTGATAATTGTAGTAATACATTAGTACTACAAGATCCATGTTATAGATTGCCCAGAAACAATTTACACAATGAATTACACTTAGTCAAAGTAGGTCACTTGATAACTGCCTTTGAATGTTCTTTGTGCTCAAAAACACATTAGGCGACACTTTCTGTCGCTAAAAGCTTTAGCGACAAACTTATTAATTTTAATTATATTAATTTCTAAAAATCATTTAAAAATAGAAAATAAATTCTGAAAATTACAAAATCAGTTTTAAAAATTATTTTAAGTTATAAAAATTAACTTTTAATAATTTGACATATTTTCCATAAATATTAGTAATTATTTGAAAATTATTGATATTTAATTTATTTAATAAAGGCATTAAATAAATTAATTAAAAAAGATTTTATTATAATAAAAATCATTTTAAATGATAATAAGGTATTTAAAAATATTTTAAGTCATAAAATATAACTTTTAATATTTTAAAGCAAAATTCATTAATTATTTAATATTAATGATATTAGACTTATTTAATAATTATATTAAATAAATTAGTTTAAAAATAATTTTAATATTATAAAAATCATTTTAAATGAAAATAAAGAGTTTAAAGATATTATAAGTTATAAAATATAACTTTTAATATTTTAAGTTAATTTCATTAATTATTTAATATTAATGATATTAGATTTATTTAATAATAATATTAAATAAATAAAATAAAAATGGTTTTATTGATTGATCATTTAAAAAGGATATAAACGGTTTAAAAATAATTTATGTTATTATAAATGACTTTTCATATTTTAATGAATAATACCTTAATATTTAAATATTAATGGTAGCTATTTAAAAATGATTTTAATTATTTTAAAAATCATTTAAGGGTAATATTAAAAGTTTAAAAATATTTTGAGTTATTATAAATAACTTTAATATTTTGGCAATGGTTTCATTAATATTTTAATATTATTTAAATATTAATGGTAATAGAATTATTTAATAATGATTCTAGGGTTTGACAAATCATGATAAATTATAATAATTAATTATAAATTATTATAAGTCATTTATAAATAATATGATTGATGTTTAAATTATCCAGAATAATATTTAAGATACAGATTAGAGTTTTATTAACAATAAACTCGATAATTACCCGATAAAGTCGTCGGTACACCATAATACTGCCGAAATTGATTCAAACCTGTATAGGTTGACCCGATAAGTGTCTGTTTGTGTCCTAATGACTGATAAATGTATGTGATAATGTGATTAAGTTATGTGTTGATTGTAAATAATAGTACGATATGTTATTCTAATAGATAGAAAAATCTTATGAATGATAGGTCGTTGAATTAAAGATAGAACTAAGTTATGTAAGCAATAGATCAGGCAAGTATCCTAACCTTTGCATTTACTTTATGCAATGGACATAAGTAAGAAAGTTTCAGAATTATCGTTATTGTGTCAGTTTATTAACTCTATTATTATTGTTCATACATCTATACTTTGTAGACATGCCAGTTCTTAAATTTTATCCGATCAATTGTTATCAGTACATTATTACTGTAAGATTTAGATATATACATTCTGTTCGTTAAATTCTAAGTATGGTTATACAAATGTCCTAACTTGGATAAATTATTGTACAAGTTGATACATACTTATTGATTTCCAGTATGTATGAATAGTAATTACTGTAACAATTATTGAATAGTGCCTTCTTACGTAAGAATCAATAATTCAAAAATACTGTGCAATACCGTGTGTTACTGTGCAACAACGCGTATTACTTTACTTTACCCACCGGGTATTCCAACAGTGTTAACAATAACGATTACGCCGTTATTTATAAAAACTTTAATTTGTCATTTTCTTCATCCGACAGTTATTCTGTTACGGGGCCCACAAAAGGCTGCGCCGTCGTACGAATATTCCCCGACAGAAAGAATATTCCACGACCAAATAAATATTCCCCGACAACAATGAGTATTTTATAACCACTTGCTTATTTTGAAAAAAAATTCATATATCACCCTTAACTTTAACCTTTTACTGAATTGTAATTATAAGAAAAATTGAATACTTTTATTTCATAAAAATTGGGGTCTTACAATCTCCCCTCCTTACGAAATTTCGTCCCCGAAATTTACGTACCTGGTATTTCAAAAAGTTGAGAATACCTTGCTTTCATTTCAGATTCTATCTCCCGGGTCATTATGATTTCTCCATTACTCATTTCCCGTGATAACTTCATTTGTATTCCTCATTTGTTGGGAAGTCATGACAACCGCTATCCCTCGAACTACTAGGCTTTGACTTGTCTGGGGCAGCATTTGGCGTCAATACTACCGTTGGAATATACTTTTCTATAGGGCATATTCCTCCCTCAACTGCCTCTTCATACTCCTGATTCATGATCTGAATCATCAATCTTCGATGTTGAGTTCTCCCAATTGCTTTCCAAAAAGAGAAATTCATATCATCTATTTTAGCCTTCTTAGATCGGACATCTCTTTCCACAATATCCACGTGTCGCGTGGCTTTTACCCATGCATCACTCATTCTTACTCATTCAGTTTTTTCTTCTTTCAACTCAGATTCCATCTTTATCATCTTACACTCTGCCAAAGAATACTTCTGTTCAAGCATTACATATCGGGTAACACAAGCTTGAATTATTGCATCCTTTTGCTCAACGACCGCTTGTCGTTCTTCAGCCTTCTCTTCTAACTCATGAATACGATTTTGAAATTCTACATTTTGATCATATAATACCTCTAATAAACTCTCCTCAGGTACCTCTTCTTCCTCTTCTACCTCACTCTCAGTTGTTACCTCTGCGACTATCTCGGGTGCAACTATCAATGCATCACTCACCACATGGATATCTCTAATTCCTTCTTCAGCTAACATCACATTATCATGGATAGTGATTAGAGGTATCCTCATTCACTCCATTATTAGCATTCTCAGCTGCCATTCTCAAATACTGCCATAAAACAAGGGTTAATTAAGAAAATTAACATATCACATAATATCTGTATATTATGACCGACCAATAATTAAGCTTAGGTAGGACATACTAGCGAAGGATTTACTCATCTCTCCCCTCCTAGTTCTAATCCCGATCTCCGCCAGAGATTATATCCCTAAGCTCTGATACCAAATGTAACGACCCCAAAATAGGTCCATTCCATCCAACCCATTCTGAGTCGCCAAATACATGGTATAGAAAACAACTACAACTTTATTACAACAATTGTCGTGCAAAATACAACAACACATATGCTGTGAGTTTGTATACAAATATATATCAACTGTGACTCATGTCCCAACCATGGACAACACCTCATAATGACACTTTACATAAAGGTATAGTCGAAAACTGTTTTAGAAATTAGAATCTTTAGGGAGTGCTCAAGGAAACCTTCGTACATGGGAGGCCATGCGTCTAGGTTATTATAGATATCATATGGCCACAGAATTATCCTTGGTTGACCCAATAGACCCCAAAGAAAAACAAGAAGATTACTATCATATTCTTCCCAATGGCAAGTCTTCTCCTGACATATCATTATCTCAACTGTCTCTAATTGAGAGTTATATTTCAAATAGACTCCAAGATCATATAGATAGTGCTGGTAGATATACTCAGCAAGTGGATGAGCACATCCATTTCTTATGATGACATGAGGTGGTATGTCATTAGACATCTTGTATGACAGTGGCAAAACACCCTTCCAACGTTGGGTTTGCTTAACCCTAGTTGATTCCCCAAATATAACTACAAAATGATAACCACCATTCTATTCCCCTGTTATCCCCCGCTCGACCCAGCTACACTCGTATTACCTGAAAGGAATTGTGAAGCAAAAGGGTGAGCACAACTAGCTCAGTAAAGAATGTCATGACTAAAGATAAATAAATTATCAATAGCCTTCAACAGTAATAAATCAGAGATTTTGAACATATGGTATATGATAAAAAAATTCAACCATAGTTGCAGCGGAACGAGCAATCCATTAGAAGAGTCAAATAGACTATAAAGTCTATTATCTTCTCCATGTTAAAAGTCCACCAACAATGTTTTATCCCTATAACATCAATCAACAATTCTGTCCACAATTACATATATAACTCATAATCGTAATTATTGTTCTAAATTCCTTTTCTCATCCAGGACAAAGATAATTTTTACCACCTGAAACATCAAAGATCATGGTTATACCAAATCACAGTTCATGTTCATAATCATACTAATAAATTCATCTTTGCACTACGGCCAAAGATATACATCAATAAGTCATCTTTGCACTACAGACCAAAGATATTCATCAACAAGTCATCTTTGCACTACAGGCCAAAGATATACATCAACAAGTTATCTTTGCACTACAGGCCAAAGATATTCATCAGTTGGTCATGTTCATCTAAACACCTGTTCATCTTTGCACTACGGGCCAAAGATATTCATCAGAAATCATTCATCTTTGCACTACAGGCCAATGATATTCAATTATATCATCATTTAGGACTGAGGATGATGAAAAAATATTTTTAAAGAAACGAATCCAGTGAAACAAAATGACAAGGATTAAGGATTAAGGATTCGTACTTTATTTTATCCATGTCCAAAAATACCTCAAAATAATCATAGTGGTGTAAAATTCAAGAATGATCAAAACATGGATACAATCAAAGCTAGTATCCACAATAGATATTTTAGACAAAAAGAAGAAATTTTATTTTACAAAAAAAATCTTTATGCTTCTTGAATAGTAACTCGTGAATAGTAACTCATGAATAGTAACTCTGACATGAAAAAGTTCTAAATTTGATAAAAAGTTCCAACCAATATTTCGGCATAATGATATTGAAGAAATAATATCATTTTAGAAGAAAATAACCTCCCTTACTATCCCTTACCTCGAAAAACAATACTTCTAGTTCAAGTGGTTGCAATGGTCCTTTTGGTATTTGATGCTCCGCCTTGACTCGTTGACACGTTAGACACCTTGAGATAAAAAGCGCTATCTCTCTCTTCATATTGCCCCACCAAAATGTATGTCGAAGATCATGATACATTTTGGTACTCCCAGGATGGATTGCAAACGGTGTGTTGTGCGCCTCCATCATGATTTTATACTTTAAATCAGGGTCGTTAGGAACACAAAGTCTGGAGTTGACTCGAAGTATTCCTTCTTCATCGATTCTTGCTTCTGGTATCGCACCTTCTTGTACTTTCTTCCTCATACGCATCAGCTCCGGATCTGTAACTTGAGCAGCTTTAATTTTATCAAGTAAAGTCGGTTCTACTCGTATATTCGCCATCATAACGTGGGTCCTTGGAGTCTTTATCTCTATCTCCATCCTTTGCAAGTCATCCAAAATGGGCCTTTGCGTTGACAATATTGCACTCGCACCCGCATATGACCTTCTACTCAATGCGTCAGCTACCACGTTCGATTTTCCAGGATGGTATTGGATGGTAGGATCATAATCTTTTAACAGTTCAAGCCAACATCGTTGTCGCATGTTGAGTTCCTTTTGAGTGAAGAAATATTTGAGGCTTTTATGATCCGTAAAGATCTCCACTTTCTCCCCATACAAGTAATGCCTCCAAATTTTAAGTGCGAAGACAACAGCTGCTAACTCTAGGTCATGAGTAGGATAATTTCACTTATATTCTTTGAGTTGTCGTGAGGCATAGGCTATGACTTTCCCATGTTGCATGAGAACACATCCTAACCCTTTGCCCGAAGCATCACTGTAGATGACAAATCCCTCCGAACCAGATGGTATTGTCAAAACAGGTGCTGAAATGAGTCTCCTCTTGAGTTCTTGAAAACTCTTCTCACATTCCTCGCTCCAACCGAACTTTGTATCTTTCCGAGTCAGCTGAGTTAGTGGAGTAGCGATTCGAGAAAACCCTTCTACGAATCTCCGATAATAACCAGCTAAGCCGAGAAAGCTACGTACTTCGGTCACTGATTTAGGTTGCTCCCAACTTTGAATAGCTTCAATCTTTGAAGGGTCAACAGATATTCCATGACTTGATACCACGTGCCCAAGGAATGCTACTTCCTCAAGCCAGAACTCGCATTTCTTCAACTTGGCATAAAGCTTGTATTCACGAAGCTTTTGGAGTATTAGCCTCAAGTGTTCCTCATGATTTTCACGGCTTTTGGAATAAATAAGGATGTCATCAATAAAGACGACCACAAAGTGATCCAAATATTCCTTGAATACTCGGTTCATCATATCCATGAAGGCAGCAGGAGCATTTGTCAATCCAAAGGACATGACTAGGAATTCATAATGCCCGTACCGAGTTCTGAAAGTCGTCTTTGGAATGTCATCGGTTCTAATCTTCAATTGGTGATATCCGAAACGAAGATAAATCTTTGAAAAGAATTTGGCTCCTTGCAACTGATCAAACAGGTCATCAATACGTGGCAATGGATACCTATTTTTGATGGTGACATGATTTAACTCCCGATAATCAATACAAAGTCGCATACTCCCATCTTTCTTCTTCACGAATAGAACAGGAGCACCCCAAGGAGAAGTACTAGGACGAATAAAGCCAATGTCTAACAATTCCTGCAGTTGAGTCTTTAACTCCTGAAATTCAATAGGAGCCATTCGATATGGGGATTTGGAAATGGGTTTTGTACCGGGTTCAAGGTCGATACAAAATTCAATTTCACGCTCTGGGGGTAGGCCAGGAAGTTCTTCAGGGAATACGTCAGGGAATTCATTAACAATAGAAATATTATTCAAAACTGACGTATTTTTGTTTAGATCTGTGACATGAGCTAAGAAAGCTTGACATCCGTTTTTCAATAAACGAATAGCTTTATGGCTTGAGATGACAGTGATTGATTTTAATGGTTTGGTTGCTTGAATTCGCATAATAGGTCGATTAGGAATATGAAAGCTAACAACCTTACGAAAACAATCAATTTTTGCATGATGAGTAGTTAACCAATCAATCCCTAGAATTACATCAAATGCAAGTATTTTTAATGCAATAAGATCGACAGGTAATGCGTGGGTACCAACTTGAACCAAACAAGACTTATAAACCGTGGATGTAATGAAGTTTTCTCCCAACGGAGTTTCCACAGATAAGTCAAAGTCTAATTTCTCCGGAGTCAAATTTAATCGTTGAGCGCAAGTAGGAGAAATAAAAGAATGGGTAGAACCGGTATCAAATAAAGTGTAGACTTCGCTAGAGTTTATGATAAGCTTACCCGTGATGACCTCATGCGGGTTCTTTGCTTTCTGGGAGGTCACAACAAACGCTCTCCCTTGCACTACCGGCTTTGACTTTTCTGGGACAGCCTTTGGTGCCTCCATCCTAGTTGAATTTGTCTTCGGTGAACGACAAAATCGGGCTAAGTGGCCTTCTCTTCCACAATTATAACATGTTTTGGACGGCATCGCGCAATTTGGACTGATGTGTCCCTCCCCTCCGTATTTGAAGCATATGATAGGTGGTCTTTCTCCTTCCTTAACAACGGTTGCTGATGCTGACGTCTTTCCATCATTGTTGAATCTCCTCTTCTTGAAATGTCCATTCTTATTGTTTTGGCCCTGATTACCACCGAAGTGGTTACCATTTCTGGCCTGATGATTTCCTCCACGCTTGTTGTCACCGCTTCGATGACTGCTCTCGCTGGTATTATCATTTTGCCGGCTGCTCTCTTTTGATTGCGTTGACTCGTTATCGCGCTCTACCAAATGAGCCCTATTTACAACATCTGAATACAAACACAGTTTATGAGAAATAAGATGTTAACGTATCTCCGGCTTCAAACCTCTTAAAAATAATCGTGCCATTCTCTCTTCATTATCCACCAAATGGGACGCAAATCGGGATAACTCCGCAAATTTTGCCTCGTATTGCGACACGGTCATATTATTTTGCTCCAATTTGATAAACTCCACCTCCTTCATGTGACGGATACTTTTGGGAAAGTATTTGTCATTGAACAGCTCTTGGAACTTCTCCCAAGACATCTTCAGTACGGCAGGTTGAGTACGTTTTACCGATTTCCACCAGTAATCTGCCTCTCCGCGCAACATAAAGGCGGCAAAGGGAACCTTTTGCTCCTCGGAGCATCCCAAGACATCAAATATTTTGGTGATCTGCTTTATCCATGCTTCCGCAATAAGTGGTTTTGGCTCTCCCTTAAACTCCGGTGGTCCCAGCTCCTTGAACTGTTTAGCGGTGACCGCCCGAGAATTTCCAGTGTTTCCACCTAAATTTTGAACATGAGCCGCTCTCGCTTGCTGTTGCATGAATTGCATAAAGCCTCTGAACAATCCATCATTCATCATTTGGTCATGAGGATTGTCGCCTTCCTGATGCACATTCTCCTGATTATTGATATGTGGAGACTCAACGGTCTCTTGTGCTCCATTGTTATTCTCAACATTTTCGGAAGTCATTTTCAGATACTGCCACAAAACAAAGATTAATTGACATGTAACATAATATCTCTAAACTTTGACCAACTAATTTAAATACAAAATAAATTTAAGTAGGTCATACTAGCGAAGGAATTCCCCGTCTCTCCCCTCCTAGTTCTAGTCTCACATCTTAGTCAGGGATCATATCCCTAAGCTCTGATACCAACTGTGACGCCCCCAAAATTAGGTATACATCACCCATCTTGAGTCGTCAGATACATGGTACAGAATTCAAATACAACTTACTAATACCACTATCGTGTATAATACGACAAAATACAACTGTGAGTTTGAATACAATAATTGTCTACTAGAGATCATACAAACTCAAAAGGAGTCCTCAATACAATTATTGTCACACTATTTAACAGAATAATGAGGACTACTAATACTATTATTTGGTCCATCACTCCGTTCCCTGACTCGTCCCAGCTATATTCTCATTTCCTGAAGAGAACAGTGAAAGAAAGGGTGAGCTCAACTAGCCCAGTAAGAAATATTATGACTAAGATAATGCAGAATAAATTATCATTAGCCTTCAACAGTGTTAAACTGATAAAATATAATAACATCAAGTTTAACAGCAGCGGATCAAGCAATCCATTAAAAGAGTCAAGTAGAGAATAGAATCTACTATCTTTTATGATTTTAAAAGTTTTTAATCACTTTTATCGGTGAGACTCAGCTTAAAAAATAATCCACATCATCCCTGCACTACGGCCAAGGATACTCATTAGGGTCACGACCACAAATTCCATGCACTACGGGCCAAGGATATTTGTGTATTCATCAATGGTCATGATCATGCCAACAACTGTCCATCAATGCACTACGGCAAATGAGACTTTTACCACATCATTTGTAATATTACGGTCATGATTACACCGAATAATCCCTGGTCATAATCATACCAAGTCCATCCATGCTCTACAGGCCACAGATGACTTTCAAAAAAATATAAACATGAGGATGATGACAATGATATAAGAATTCAATAAAACAAGTTCAAGAATTATTTTATCCAGGAATTATTAACGTCCAAATTGTCAACACGATACTGTTTTGTGGTGTAAAATTCAAGAATGCTCAGAAGAATATTTTCCTGAAAAGATACTGGATGAAGCGCAAATATCAAGGATATTCTACTAATTTCATGAAGTATAGAAGTCAAAACTTTAACCAACTGAGTATAATAAAGAATGGAATAACAACAGAAATCACCATGCATGCGGAACTTCGCACAGGCAGGTTATTCCAACAGAATACTAAATAACGGAACCAGGTCAGGTGAAATTCACACCGACAGGATGTTCCAACAGAATAATAAATGCGGAATAATAAATGATGGAACCAGGTCCGGCGTATAGCACAGACAGGATATTCCGACAGAATAATAAAGACGGAACCAGGTCCGGTGTAAAACACACAGACAGGATGTTCCAACGGAATAATAATAAAGACGGAACCAGATCCGGTGTAAAACACACAGACAGGATGTTCCAACAGAATGATAGAAGAATGTCACCAAGTATAGGGTAGACCGCGTATACAGGTTATTCCAACAGAATAAGAAGAAATGGAATAACAACAGTTCTCTTCATGAATAAGAAAGAATAACACCCCTTACCGTAACAGAAACTGGATATGGGAAAAGAAAAGTTAAGTAGCAGAAAGCTTTTCTTCTATCTCTCTATAGTTTCTCTCTCTAGAGTTCAGTGAATTCGTAAGAAAATAATGAAGGAATGAGCTTCTATTTATAGAAAAATGGAATGCATAGTAACTAATCCATGAACGGTCCAGATTGATTTACTTTAATCTGACGGTCCATATTTAAAGAAAAATCTTTTAAATAAAATATAATATATTCTATTTATATAAAAAGATTTTTACTATGCAAACACTATGCAATACTATGCAAAATACTATGCAACACTATGCATAATAAAATATAATATATTCTATTTATAAAATAACTTTAATAAAGTATTCTGTTTTATATAAAAAGATGTTTCCGTTTTATTACGTTAATAATACGAATAAAACAAAACGTCATTATCGCTATAATAATTCATATTATTAATCGACAATAATTGAATCAAACTGAGCGACTTCTCACATAAATATCAATAATCAATACCGTGTGCTACTATGCAACAACGCGTATTACTGTACTTTTAATACCCAGTAGTTCAACAGTATCAACGGTAAAACTTCCGCCGTTATTTTTAATAAAATATTTTTGTCGTTTTCTCAATCCGACAATAATTCTGTTGTGGGGTCCACCAATAATTTTGCCGTCGTACGAATATTCTCCGACAAAAAGAATATTCTCCGACCAAACGAATATTTTATAACAACTTGCGTACTTTGCAAAATTTATAAATATTACCCACAACTATAACATTATATTAAATTCATTCCATAATATTCAAAAATGATAATTATAAAAAATCCATTTTTATTTAAAAAGTTGGGTTCTTACAGATAATTACTAGTAAATAATAAGACAGGGACTTGAGTTGGTTTTTTGAAAATATATTTATTTATTACAAATTATTGACTTAAAATGATTCTTTTTAGCCGAAGGGTTCAAAATTTCAAACTCAAGTCATTTCAAAACGCTCCCACAATTGTGAAATAAGTAGCCGTTAGTAGCAGCTCTGCCAGCTTATCTAATCGGACGGTTCAGATTCTTTCACTTCAAAGAAAAATCTAGAAAACTTGAAATCGAAATCGAAACCCTTTCCAGTGATTGATTCATTCTTAAATCTTACATACTTTCTCTCTCTAGATTTCGCTTTCTTGCTCTCAAGTTCTTCATCTCTCTCTACTCCCTCTCATCAGTTCACATTCTATAATTTACGTTGTAGATCACAAAATTATGGCTGGTACTGAAATTCTCTCTATTTCATCTTTTTTACTAACTAATATATATATAATTCGTTGTATTTAACTTTACACCATTTCTAATGTATATCATTCTAATGATTCGTGATTAAATTTATGCGTTATGCTGTGTTTTTAATTACAGATCAAATTCTAGAAACCGTGACACTCAATTGCTCTGATCACGGCGCCGAGGGTTCTTCAATTTTCGGAATAGGTTCGTTTTAATTGTTTTATTCTCTTCCAATTGTGAATAATTTCTTGATAAGAAACGTGAATTGTTGATTGGAAGCTTTTGATGGTTTCTGTTTCAGATCAAACCCTAGAAACACCGAAATGTGCCACAGGTTCATTTTAATTTCGTCGGATATGGTGGAATTGAGTACAATTACTTTAATAATTTTCTTTTTCCTTAGTTTTTGTTCTCCAATTGTTGATAAATAGTTTAGTTACTTGTATGTGGTTCATTTGAATAAATTATTTGTTTTATTTGGTCCAAATTATGAACAGTTTTAGATTTTATATATAATATTTTAAAATCTTAGTTATTGGGATATTGTTTCAGAACACATTGAACAAAATAGTGATTTGATGGATGAGAGTAATGTTTCAAATGATGCTGAAGAAATTTGTTCTGATCAAGAGCAAACTCTTCCAATGTTGAAGAAAATTGTAGACTTGAGCTATAAAGTACAGGTAAAGTTATTGTAATTATTCTCCCAAATATTCATGCTATAGATAATTATTGGGTTTATCATCGTTTGTAACTCCTCTTTTGGCTACAGAATTTGAGAAAAGAACATAAAGTTCTGTGCAATGAAGTGAAAAGCATCAGCTGTGGACTCTTTTCCCGGGTCTGAAGTTCTTGGTGCTCTTCAGGGTCTCAGTATGTTCTCTTTTCCTTGTGCAGACTTCTGATTTCATCTCCTCTTGTTTTTGTTATTCTTTTGTATCAGTTTCTTTTTTGAGTCTTAAAAATGCTTCATTTTTCAGTTCTAATTGGTCCAGCTCTTGCTTTATTTGGCTAAGGTGTGGAACATGAAGATTTGAAGAAGAAGTACCACGAGGAATGTGAGGTTTTGAAGAAAAAATACCTCGAAGAGTGCTCTGAGAGGAAGCGACTTTATAATGAAGTGATTGAGCTAAAGGGAAATATCAGGGTCTTTTGCAGATGCAGACCATTAAACCAAGATGAAATTACTAAAGGGTCCACTTCTGTGGTTGATTTTGACTCATCTCAAGAGAATGAACTACAGATCATTTGCTCTGATTCTTCCAAAAAGCAATTCAAGTTTGACCACGTATTTAAACCCGAGGACAGCCAAGGTAGCTTAAGTAAACAATGTTTCTCTGTGAAGATCCATCAAATAGAATAATAATTTTTTTCCCTAATCCGCTGTTTTCAAATATGCAGAGGCGGTTTTTGTTCAAACTTCACCAATAGTTACCTCAGTATTAGATGGATACAATGTCTGCATATTTGCCTATGGGCAAACCTGGAACTGGCAAAACATTTACAATGGAAGGAACTCCTGAAAATAGGGGAGTTAACTACCGGACTTTGGAGGAGTTGTTCAGGATATCTAATGAGAGGAGCAGTATCATGAAATATGAATTGTCCGTCAGCATGTTGGAGGTTTACAATGAGAAGATAAGGGACCTACTGGTGGAGAAACTCAGATCAACCTCCCAAAAAGTAAGCTCTATTTAAATCTATCTATGCTTGTTGTTATTGGTATAAAGAAAATATAAAAGAATTTTGAGTATAAGGACTTGTCTACTGGAAACTTGCCAAGCTCGTACAACAATTCATAAACTTGAGATTTGAACAAAGCTGAATTCAGTGTACCATAATAATTGAGTGATCAATTAACCTCGAGTATTATGCAAATACTAGTCAAAGTATTGAGTATCGTTAGACTTTTTCAACTCTTGAGTTATAATTTGATGTTTCCAGCGTTTAAGTCATAGAAAAGCTATATAGTTTAGTAAGTCTGTGTTGTGTCCTTTTTTTATCTTATGTTAAGTGATACTCTTAAATGAACGGAACAAAAATAGAAGATTACAGGCATATAAATAACCTCTTGAAATCATAACCTCCAACCTAGAAAAGACTATAACAATAGTAAACAATATGTAATAAGTCACATGATTGTAAACACTAAAGAAGTCACATGGTTGTAACACTAAGGCTATGTTTGTTTGCAAGGTTTATAATCCCGGGATTATAATTATAATCTAAAGACTATTAAGTCATTTTATAATCCCAAGACTAATAGTCCCAAGTCTAAATTTGAAAACAAACAAGTATACAAGGATATGAGAAGTTTAGTTAACTCCAACAATACTATGAGAACAAATAGCTCAATTGTTTCTTTTGTTCCTAGTGCAAATATACAAGGAATTAGTTGTTAGGAAATCAGGTTAGCTTCAACTGTACTAGATGTTTTTCTGTTCTCAGATTCCCACCTTAGGCCTTAGCAATTACTAGATTGGGAATTATATTTCTCGGTCTGTCTTTATGATCTTTTAATAATGCTCTGAACAACTTTTTTACGACTACTCTCATCTGGATTTGGACTAACATATCACAATTAAGCAATCATTCACACAATTTTACTACCTCCTTTTTATTTACTCCCCTCAGAAACCCTTCTCTTAAAGAAAGAAGTAATTAGCATTTTATGGTTGTCAGATTTTTCATAACCTTCTTTTAAATTACTTGCCTTAATTCCTTTCTAATGTATGTAAATATTATGCAACAGTTAATATATTGTGCTTTTCAAAATCTAGCTGTAATTCATTCATAGAGTTCAGTGGGTTATTTTAATTAATTATGATTTTTTTCCAAAAAGATTGGAGATAAAGCAATCAGCAGAAGGAGCACAGGAAGTCCCAGGACTTGAGGAAGTTAGGGTTTATGGTACAAATGAAGTCTGGGAACTGCTCAAATCTGGAAGTCGAGTGAGATCTGTTGGATCCACTAGTGCTAATGAGCTTAGTAGCCGTTCTCACTGGTAGTTGCTAACCCTTTCTACTCTACATTTCCGTGTTCATTTATATCCTTTCCAGAAATTTGTGACTTAAAACATTTACATTATAAATAATTTGTGATTAACATTTTATCGTTTAAAATAATAATCAGAGATAAACATCTGTTTCTTAAATTGTTTGACTAAGAAATTCTTTTTTTGTAGCTTGTTGCGAGTGACTATTTTGGCGGAGAATTTAATAAATGGACAGAAGACAAGGAGCCATCTTTGGCTTGTAGACTTGGCTGGAAGTGAGCGTGTAGGGAGGATTGAAGTTGAAGGTGAAAGGTTGAAGGAATCTCAATTTATAAACAAGTCCTTGTCAGCTCTTGGGGATGTTATCGCTGCTCTTGCTTCCAAAACAGCCCATATTCCTTACAGGTCTCCCCCCCCCCCTCCCGTCTCCTATCTGTTATATGTATAATGTGTTTAAATACTATTGGCTTATTGTTTCTTTTATTTTGATCAAACCAGGAACTCAAAACTTACGCATATGCTTCAGAGCTCACTAGGTAAGGTTCTTAGCTGTTTCTAAACTTTACTTCAGTAAATAGGCTTATGTGTGTAGATTCTATTGTCTACAAATCTGATGCTACCTCTCACAAGACTTGTGCCCCTGTAGCAGTTAGTTGATGAAAGACGATAATAATTGTTGTATAACTGAATAGGCAGAAATAGCTGCAACAGTTTCTGTTCTATAATTTCTAACTTGGCCATACTGCCTGGTACTACCTGTTGTCATAAGTTAACTTGGACATGAAAATGTAGGGGGAGATTGCAAGACCCTGATGTTTGTACAGATCAGCCCAAGTGCGGCAGACTCAGGGGAAACCATTTGCTCATTAAATTTTGCTAGTCGTGTGCGAGGAGTTGAGCATGGGCCTGCTCGAAAACAGGCAGACTTCACTGAGCTTTTCAAGTACAAGCAGCTGGTATTTTGCAGTTGAAACTTTTTTGTGAAGAAAATATTGACACAATTTTACTCCTGCATTCTGCAACTAACGTTTTAATTACTGAATAGGCAGAAAAGGCGAAGCATGATGAGAGGGAAACAACGAAATTGCAGGATAATGTGCAGTCCTTGCAATTAAGACTTGCTGCCAGAGAACACATCTGCAGAAGCTTACAAGAGAAGGTAATGAGTTTCATTAATAATTAACTGTCATCAAGTCTTTAAAATTAGTTGGTGTTCTTGTCACAATTATAGCAACGCTGTTGACGTAAAAGTTTTCAATAGGTGCGAGATCTTGAGAACCAACTAGCAGAGGAGAGAAAAGCTAGACAAAAACAGGAAACTAGAGCTTTGGCGGCAGTTTCTGCTCACCCTTCAGCCTTGTCATCCATAAAAGAAGTACGAACTACCAAAACAGAGAAAAAACCGCCATTGGGTCCTGCAAAACTAAGATTGCCTCTAAGAAGAATCTCCAATTTCTTGCCTCAGACTCCAGTTCCAGCACATAAAACCAGGACTTCCCTTCTCCCATTTTCAAAAGATGATAAAGAAAATTCATCAATGGCTTCAACCTCAACCAAGGCAATGGCACTGTTGAAACCCCGACGAGGTTCTATTGCTGTAAGACCAGCCCCTCAGGCAACTAACCAGGCGGTTTTTCAGCCTAAAAGAAGAGCCTCCATTGCAACATTCCGGCCAGAGTCATCCTCAAGCATGACAACTCCACTCAACAACAGCTCCTCAGTTAGATTAAGGAAGGACCGTGTAATGGGTAGGCAATCCTTCGTTTGGGACCCTCAAAGGGTGTGGCGTACATCCAGACCACAATCTCCATTGCCACAGCTGAAAGAAACATCTCGTGCTAATGCAGTAGAGGAAACACCTGCTGGCCCAAGAAGCAGTAAATTTATGGGGAGTCCTCCTTCTCAAGCGGGTTCATGGAAGCCAAAGCATCCAACAGTTGTTGCACTACAGCGGAAACAATTAGTTTGGAGTCCACTCAGGTACAGAAGCATGAAAACTAACAGGAAATCATTGTTGTTGCCCTCTTGATGATCACTGTTTGATCAACTCTGGATATATACTTTCTTTTTGTTTTTCTGGTGTGCGCTTCTTCTTACTTTACTAAAAGCAATCAAGAGAATACATGTTGGAGAATGGAGAGGTTGGACTTTTAGAGGTTCATTTGATAGATTTTAGTAGTGGTAGATGGTAATTTATGTTGATTAAGTATAAGAATTTCAAAGATCACTTGTTTTATATACTATTGTTATGGGGATAATGGGAGGGATCCCTCCATTACATCTATTCTCCAATTTCTTCTGATACACACTTATCGTCACAAATATTACATTTAAAAACAATAAAATTTGTAACAAACAATTGAGGACACAATAAAATTTACCACAAACGCTCGTGTCACTTAAAATATCGTTAAAAGCAATAATGGATGAGATGAACAGAATCCGGGGATTATCCTTGTTAGATTTAAATAATTTTTTTGAGAAGTGAATGATAACTCTCAAGGGGTTGATGAACAAAATCCTGATAATTATACTCTCAAGGGCACCTGACCGTGTGAGTGAACTATTTTGCATTATAGTTTATTATTTATAACAATGAAATACATAAGAAATTAGAGTCTACTAGGCTGATATTGTTCAGATTGTGAATTTCATCTCTGCACATATCTTTATATGATACTCCCTTGGTTCCATAATAATTGTCTTGTCAGCTTCATGCACATGAATTAAGAAAGTCATTTAATATTATCATTTAAGAATTAAAATTTATATGAAATTACATCACTACCCTTTTATGGGAAGTTAGAAACTATTAATGCAAGAGAGAAAATTTATTGAGAGAATAAGAGGAGTTAGGGATAATATATGAAAATAAATAATTTATTTTTTAGAAAGTTGTAAATAACAAATAAATTAGAACAAATTTTTTTTCTAAAAAAGAGAGTTATTATGGAACCGAGGGAGCAATATATTCAGAAAAATGAGTACAATTCTCAGTTGTATATAGAGATTAAAATGGTAAATATGGTATGATGGTACCTTCAAGAACGATCAATGACTAATTGAATAAATCAAAGGAAATTGATAAAACCACAACACATGTCAATTGATATTCTTTGCATTCTGGGAATGTAAATCCACACATGCCAATTGATATTTGTATGCAAAAATAACACTCCAATCTCATATCAAAACATGCGGAACATAAATTTATATATATTCAAGATTCTAAGTAACTATTAATAGTACCTTCAAAAATAATGTTTTTGGATAGTTTGTGATGGAATAAGATAATTCAAGAATTATGACTTGATTTGACACCCAAATTTTCGTGAGTAGTATAATTTCACAATGAGGTGGGAGCATGATATGTGTGGCTTATTATTAGTAGGAGCTTCAGTATGTTATGTTTTGATTGGGGGTTCAGGTTGTTACAATATATGTCGATAGTAAATATCGTTGAAACTTTAGTCTTGCAGGTTATCATAAAGTTAACTTCATGGTAAGTTGATCAATTGACCAATACAATGTTGACACACGTAGAGAGATCTCATCTTCTGCCTCCATGTTATTGATCAATTGATCAAAATTAACTTCATGCTAACCACTCCATATTTCAACCCTTCTAATTCCATAATACTTCAGTGTGGATTATTTTGGTCCTCTTTAAGAGAAGATCAGTTCTTCTTGTAGGCTAGACAAGTCAGAGATGGAAATGTATGTTTGGTAAGTTCTTTTTTTTTTTAATTTAATGTGCAAAAATGAGAGATAAATAATGTATTATCTATCTCATATCTAAAGTAATCCCATCGCACTTATATCAGAACCAAAATTCTAGAATTCTCCCCAAGTAGCGGGTAGGGGTAGGACAAGTTACTCTATAGTTATAGGGTTAAATACACTTTTTCTCACTCTACTAAGGTCGGTTTACAAATGCATCACTCAATTGATTTTTTTTTTACGGTCAACTCATTGAACTATACGTTATTTACAAAAATGATTTTTCCGTCTATGTCTGTTAACCATCTAACAGAAGAAAGACGTGACAATACGTGACAATGGATGAAATCTATGTGTCAATGCTGACAAGAGAGAGAATGTAAGCTGAATGATTAATTAAATTAAATTATAATCAATTTTACAATAAATACAACTCTATCTGTCGATGGGTAGATCCGATGACAAACTCCATGGATCGAGCCCTTTCATTAAACAAATTAAATCATTCCTCCTTTTCCTTTCTTCCACTTTATTACTTGATCTGTTTGTCGTGGTAGATGATCCGCTTCTCGGCGACGAGGAGGACGTCGGCGATGGCTGAGATCAGATTAGAGCCGCTTGGATTTGGTTTTGGAGTTCCTCGGCGTTTGGGGTTCCTCAGCTGTGCACGTAATTATCCCACCCACTCTCTCACACTCTGAGATGTTTAGATCTGGTTGATGCCTCTATATGTCTTCTCTGCAAGCAACAAAATAGTATCAAGTTATGAGTTGGCTCTTCTGGACCTCCTTCCCATATCAGTGCCGTTGTTGGGAGTTTTCAAATTGATTTAAGATGGAGATTTTCTCTGTTGGGTCAAATTAATTTGTTGGTTCTGAGCTGATTCACTATGTTTGCTGCTTAATTCTTTTAGTGGAATCAGTTTGGTGTTAATCTGGTTATTTTAGCCGATTATTGTTATTGTTTTGAAACTGATTGATTGGTTTATTGTTGGGTTTTTTTGAATTTCTGCCCCCATCTCGCCGGCAACAATGGCGACTACTTTTGAACACGCCGGAATCTGGGTTTGTTCGGTGCAAATTAGTTCTTGTTTTTGGTTTTGGGGTTTTCTGTTTTGTGTGGATTATTCTGTATCGATTGGATAATATCGCCGGAATCTGGGTTTTTTAGTTTAGTTGAATGATGAATGTGATGATTTTGCCCCTGTAGCTACTGAATGAATGATCAGTTTTAATTTGTTTTTTAGTTTGATTTTAGTTGCCCAAATTTTATGTTTTTACACTAAGCTTTAATGTGTTCTTTTAGTTTATTTTGTTTAAACAAAATATAAATTAAATTAATTAATAATAAAATATAATAATAATTATTATTATTATTATTATTATTATTTTAATTTAGTTTACCAATTTAGGACAATACATGCATTACACAATGTTTATATTATATTAAAATATGAAAATATCAATTTCCCGACGGGTATAACATTGATTTCTCAAAATTAGAGATAATTTTAGGAAATTTAGTACTATAAAAATTATAGTTTTACCTTTTAATTATTTTAATTAATGAAAATGGTGATTTTAAGAAAAATTAATGTATAAAAGTTATTAATTAATAATAAAATATATTAATGTATAATGTTTACAAATGTATTAATATAAAATTAATTAATTCATATTATTTTATAAGTTTTAAATATTTTAGGTTCACTTTAAAAATATAAAATTATCTAATATTTTGAAATGGAGGGATTATTATTATTATATTAATTTTTTAAAATTAATTTTAAGCAATATATATATATATATATATCATATTTAAGTTATTAATTTTTTCTGTTTTATAATTGTGAAATTAAAATATTTTATTTGGTTACTTTTTTTATATAATTTATTTAAAATTGTACAAATATTAATTGATTAAAATAAAATTTAAAAAATAGAAGTAGGATTAATCTAGCATTAAGTTTATATAATTTTCGATCTAGGCATGTCAAAAAAAAATGTCTCACGTGCAAGATTTTCTCTCTCTTACATGGCAGCTGATGTAATTTTTTCGTCAAAAGTCAAACAATTTAACAGAATTTTTAACTGTTCGTAAAAAAGTTGTAGTTCAGTGAATCAAATGTAAAAAAAATCAGTTCGATGATGTATTTGTAAATCAGACATTTGTAGAGTGGATAAAAATGTATTTAACCCTATAGTTATAATGCATAGATTCTTTATCAACTACATTTTGGGCTTTATACTTTCTGGAATTCACTCGTAGTAGTTTTTTAGCATTAAACTGAATAATATTCTCTCATCTATAAAGTTACAAGTTCAAGTTAACTAAAAAGAACACCATTGAACTACGAAATCAAACTGTCATTTATCACACAATACAAAGGTGCAATGAATAAGAAAATCAAACCAACAAAAGCGGGAAAAATAAATCTCTTGCCAATAAAGAAAAAAAATTACTATAGACATCGAGTAAAATATCTACCAAGAAAAAATCATTCAAACATCAAAATCTGTTCTGTTGATCCTTCAAATTCTCCGAGTGAACTGCATTGGTGGTCTCTGTTTAAGTCCACTCATCATCATCTTCATCCCATCATTCTTCTGCACAGACTTTCTACTTTTCAATGGCGACACCAATCTGTTAGCCAATTTCGAGGGCGAAAACGATCTACGCAACCTTGCTGCAGTGGACATTTTTGGAGATTTCTTGCTCAAACTTGAGGAGGGTCTTGTGGGGGATAAAGAAACTGGGGGACTTCTGATCTTAACTTGAAACTTTGAGACCGAGACCGAGGCCGAGGCCGGGGCCGGGGCTGGGGCCGGGCCGGGGACTTTACCAAGAACTTGTGGGGTGTTTGCTTGTTTCTGGCTATCACCGGAGACTTTGTCTTGCCAAATTTCTGGTGATTTGAAGTGGGTGATGAATGGAACAATGGGTTTGGAAAAAGTACTGTTTTTTTAGCCCATGGCTTATTTCTCGGGGATACTCTGTTCGCCATATAGCGACAGTTTTCTTTGTCATTTTCTCTCTTCTTAGGAGGGGAAACCTTGAAATTTATACGCGATTTAGCCCGTTGGAGCCGTGGGGAATCGGATTCTGATCGGATTGTTTGTAATGCAGTTTGTTTTTCTCTCTTTCTTCGTGCTCGGAGCTCAGACTTCTCGGGGTTTTGTCTCTGGTTCCGCCTCACCTGTTATCGGAGTTTTTGGGTCATTAGTGGCGGTTTTTATGTTATTCGGAGCAACTGCCGCTACAATTTGTCTTGTAAATTGGCTTGCCTGCAGAATTTCCCCCATTGTTTCCCCTAGCAGCATTGCTGGTAATGACATTCGCGGCCATTCCCCTGAATTTATAGACGAATTCAATTATTACATTTTATCAAACCAACTTATTTAAAATAATTTATAAATCATTTTTGAAAAGTAAAATTTGTTAATTTCCTAAAACAACTTATAAATTAAGTCACATAACAACCAAATAAAAAGATTTAGAGAGAGAATGACCTGTATTTGTTGGCAATTTCCCAGGTGGGGATTTGTCATTCCGGATCCTTCAATTTGGAGAGAATATCAAGAAAACCCCATATGAGAAAACATAATAATCTACTCAAAAACATCAAAAAGTAGGAATCTTTACCATAAAAATCAGCCAAATTTAAGGGACTTAAAAATTTGTATCTTAATCAAGAACCCCATTTGAGAAAACATAATAATCTAATCCAAATATCAAAAAGTCAGAATCTTTAACATAATAATCTATAAGCCAATTCAAAGGGAGATAAAATTTGTACCTTACAGTCTCCTGTTTACACCTGAGACTAGTTCTTAAATAGCCTCTGGTACTGCGTGGACTGAGACTCACACCAGAAATCACCTTTCTCCCCCCTGCAACTGTGAATTGGAGCTCTTGTAATCGAGCCATACACTTATCCACCTTCAAAATAAATACCCAAATCTTTAAAATATTTATCCAAATATATAAAATTTTATTTATCAGCCAAATCAAGAACCTTTACTCATCCACCTTCAAATTACAACACCCAAAATCTTTAAAATTTCATCCAAATATATATTTATAAATAGAGATTTTGAATCCAAGAAAACTAATATAACAGCAAAATCAAAACACCCAATATCTTTAAAATTTCATCAAAATATATAATTATATACAGAGATATTTGAATCCAAGAAAATTATTTTACCAGCAAAATCAAGTCCCATTTTTAGTGATATTATTAAAGTACCTACCTTATTCACAGTTTCTCTGAGAAGAGTGGGATTGAGAGGAGCCACCATTTTCTTGTGATTTGGTGGGGTTCTTGCAACCATTTTTAATCAAATCAAAAACAGAAACAAAAAAGTTGGTTTATGGGGATTTTCTCTCTCCTCTCCCTCTCTCTAGAAAACTCAGTGAGTGAAGGTGAAACAGAGGATTTCAACATGAAGAACTTCAACTTTTGGTAACGGATACTCCTTTTCTTTCTAGCTACTTATGTTCTAACGGTCGAATCTATCTATAATCTATAATAATATTGAATATGAAACGGCTATTTTCCATCAATGACTCATCAATGTATTATCACTAGTATATTATATTTTGCCTTTTTCTTTTCTTTTTGTGGAATTAATTTAATTTTTTGAATATATTTGGTCTAAAAAGTCAACAAGTGGGTTCTAGCAGTTATATATATTTTTTATTGAAATTAAATACACCCCTTATTTGCCACTGTCAATCGATCTATTTGGCCTAGTCCACCAATTGTGCTAGCAGTTTTTGATCAACCTAGAATTAATGATTGGATGGGGCTAGATTCTAGATAAACAATTTGTGCAGTCAATTTTTTATTTTTCTGACAAAAGAATAAATTGTTAATTATACAACTTATTATTTGTAAATTATAGTTTGCATCATAATGTTAAAAAATTCAAGAAATTATGTGATAAATCATAGCTAAGTTATCGTGACATTATGTATTTCAGTAATTTTTATTGAAATTTTAAGTAATTTATCATCTAATCAATGATATTTTTATCATTTCACTAAATTAAATAAATTTTTTATAAATGTAAAAAAGTGTAATAAGATTGTTTTACCCTAAAGTATAGGTCAAATGTAATTTAATGACAATTTTTATCTTTTTATTATATATTTTCACAATTTAAAATTGCATAATCATGTGTGTATATACAGTAAAACCCCTATATAAGAATAACTTCTACAATATTATAAAAAAAATTTGGTCTTAATTTATTCCAGTTATAAATAGGAATAACATCTAAATTATAATATGTTATATACTTTTTAAGTCCCGTATTAAGAAACTATAATTATATATAGTAATAATTTCATATATACATATATATATATATATATATATTATCTACATTTTTTATAAAAGACTATATTTTTTATAAAGAAGTATATTTTTCTATAAAAGGCTACATTTCCTATAAAAGATTACATTTTCTTATAAAAGACTACATTTTATATAAAAGACTACATTTTCCTAGTTTGAAAATTTAAATAATTTATGTTTTCTTTAACTTTGCATAAATATTTTTTGAATAATAATTATTATGGAGTTCTTGTTGATATTTTTGTTAAAATGAATATTTTTGGGTGTTCGAAAAATATTTTGTACCAATACCTCTATTTAGTAATAACCTCTCAATTAGAATATAAATAATTTGGTTCCAAGTCTATTCCTAAATACTAAATATAAGTTTTACTATATACTTTTTGAACAAATAAAATTTTAAATTTTAAAATGATTTTTGCAGAAGTAAAAAAATTATATTTTTTTTGTAAAATTGTAAAATACAATTTATTTTTAAACGAGTGAAAACAATAAATAAATTTCATAAGTTAATTATTCTCATAATTGTATAGTTAAAATACAATTTATTTGAACGAATATGTTTATTACATGGCAAGTTCTCATTGGTTAAGTATTTAAACCCATCACATGTATTCATACATAAATAACAAAACTTATCTCCTCCTTTGCCGTCACTCATCATGGTTTCTCTGCTAGTTTAGACTTTTATAGGAGAGCAGAAGCTTATGTTATGGCTTCCTCATATCCAAACCTCTGCTACTGTTGTTCTGCCTCAATTCCCAAAATACCCTCCACCACCCACTATCCATCATCTCTTTACCTCTCTACCTTTTGTGGGTACAATGGAATTTCACTCCACAGAACTATATCTTCCAACTCAAGAACATATGCCAAGTTTGATAAGTTCCAAGGTGAAGCTTCACAAGATAATCTTGAAGAAATCACTGAATCCCCTTCTTTAGGCTCTCAACAACAAACAATTCAAGATGTTGAAGAAGAAGATGACAGGTGAATTTGAGTTAATGGGCACATTTTGCATATTTATATATTGTGCTTGTTTATGGATTTTGCTTCTAGTGGAGGGAGAATACAAAATATGGAAGAATTTGAATTTGGGTACTTGAATTAAATAAAATGATTGGTGGTTGCAAATTTGGTGGCTATATATTTGCTTATAAAAATCATGTGGGTTTAATTGCTTTTGGGAAATAATGCTAAAGCTTGACCTGCCCATTTGCTATTTCATTTCTTGTTAGCTAAATTATGTGGCTGTTCAGTTTGCACAAGCATAATTGATTATTTGTATAATTTCTTTGTGGATAAAACTAGGGGTACAGGAAGATTATTATGAAAACAGTTCCATATAGGGTATTGTACAAAAAATGATTCTTGCCCTCTCCCCGACTGCCTTCTTTTTTTTTCCAGGGATAACTTCCGCTGCCCATATCTTTATTGTTTCTTTGTTAAGGAATGTAAAAAATGTTTTTATTTCAATTGGTCAGCCTTTGTAACTATCCATCTTGTATGATAGTCAAGTAAAGTTTGAGTTTACTATGCTGAGTAAGCTCAGTTTGAGACTAGTCTCTAGGGAAGTAATGGTGGGAAAAATAATTCTCAGAATCATGTTTAGTCAACTAATGGGGTTCAACTAGTAGTATTTTTCTTTTAAAGTTGAAGAAACCATCGCACTAATTTTTGGGTAAGAGTGGGAATTTATAGGTCCGCTATAGTCTAGCAGGTGCCTTCTCTTTAGGGAATAGCTTGGTGACAGACAGACAGTGGCTAAGCCAGAAACTTTCATCAGTGGAGTCGAAATTATTACTGAGTTACAAATAATTTGGCTGGGGTTCGGGGGCAGCACCCCTTTGCCAATTTTTTTTAATACTTTATACTTTCGAGTATATATATATATAGGGAAATGATCCATAACAAATATTTGCTATGGATGAGAAATGAGCAAATAGCATCATAATCATCCATTAAAATAATCAAGGGCACGGATTAAAAATTAATATTGCCCGTCCGCCAGACGAAATAGCGGAAGCTAATATTGCTCATCCACTAGACGAACAAGCGGAGGCTAGAAAATAAACCCCCACAACGGATGTATAAGCCTGACTGCAGTTTTAGATGAAAAAGCCAACAGTCAACGCATGTTTGATGCCAGCCAACAGTTTTAGATGAAAAAGCCAACAGTCAACGCATATATATCAAACAAGCAGTCAACGCATATATATCAAACAAGGAATTGACCAATATAAAATCATATCCAATAAACAATCCAATATGCAATCAAATCCATATTATTTAAACGGTAACTAGAATCCAACTAGAATCAGAAATGGAAAAAGCAGTACATTAAGAGGCAGTACATCAAGACATGTCCAGTATTTGCTAAAATGGCTAACAACAAAATGGTGCACCCAAACCACTCGGAGAATCTGGAGGAGGCCTTGGTGGTGTTTGAGCTAAAGCTTTATATTTTGTTCTTGTAGAAGCTTCTAATATTTCCTTCTCTGCGTCTTTGGTATGCAAACCACTATTTATTCCTGAACCCTTTGCCGCAGGAGCCTGAACTCTAGTAGTAGCATGTTTCTGAGCCTTCTCTTTGTAATTTCTTCCTTTGGCCAACATATTCTCAAGATTTTCAGGCATAAGAACTTCTGTTCTTCTCTGGGTTGCTGCCTCAAGGATTCGAGCCCATTCAGCAGATCGATGCTGCAGAGCCTCGTCATGACCTGTGTTAGAAAAGGATTTTCCTGAAGCATCCAATGATAATTCTCTTACATTGTCATAGGTAGACAATGTCAAATCAGTCCCTTGATTGTGAGAAGATGCTTTTTTCCTCGGAGCAGCCTCACCGTATTGTTGATGGTCTATAGAAACAACATGATCACGCTTATGACCATCTACATAAGGCGAGTGATCATCACCTGCCTGTTTAACACCCTCATCTTTAGTAGCAAGAAAAATATATTCAATCAGCTCATTGATATACCTGTAAACCAAAGAATTTGTTAATGCTCAATTCTTGCAATGGAAAAGAGATACGTACAAGTTACAACTGATAGATAGATATATACAAGTTTAAATATTTATGAATTCCATGCATGTGGTCATAAAACTGCAGTCAGGGTGTTGACTGTTGACTTTTTCATCTAAAACTGCAGTCAGGGTGTTGGCATCTTTTTTCTAGCCTCCGCTTGCTAGACGAGTATTATATTGTTCAGCTTCCGCTACTTCGTCTGGCGGACGGGCAATATTAATTTTTAATCCGCGCCCTTGATTATTTTAATGGATGGTTATGATTCTATTTGCCCATTTCTCATCCATAGCAAATACTTGCTATGGATCATTTCTCATATATATATATATATATATATACTATATTACAATGAAAATATAATGAGTAATAATATATGGTATATATATAAACTATATTTACTCATAATAGACTTTTTTAACCACAATTGTTCATAAGTAAGTAATTCATTATTTATTTTTAAAAATAATATAAATTAGATTATTATTTAGTTTAAAATATTATAGAGATAGATACATATATTGAGAGGATATAAGTCATATGTGATTAAAATTTGATTGACAAAGTTATAAATTTTTAATTTGACCCCGTATAATAGAAAATTTATAAAATTTTAATGGGGTCAATTTATATATAATACTTAAAAATTTTAAAATTTACTTTACATTATAAAGCAATTTTTTTTCCAGTGGGGTTGATTGACCCCACAACGTCCTATGTGGCTTCGCCACTGCTTGGTGATCATGTTTCAACGTGACCATACAGCCAAACTGATATAAGATAAGCTTGAACACTATTAGGCAGGGGCGGACAGAGGCAGAACTAGCGGGGGCGGAGGCGGGGGCGGAGGCGGGGGGTCATTTGACCCTGCTTTGTTGGCTCCATTTCTGCATGACCACTATGTACAAAACAAACCAATTCCCCTAATCCCACCACAGGCCAGAGACGCACGTGGCTCGGTCGAAGTCTTCAACCCATCAACCCAGACCCGCCATGCCAACCAATCCAGCTTTCCGGACTGGACAGAACCACCAAGCAACCCCGAACCGCCACCAACATGTTCTGAACCAAAAGTTTTACATTTTGAATTATTGATCATGCTCTACAAGTAAGAATATAAAGGCTAGAAAAATGCATATTTAATTATATGTTATTTAAGAGTAATAAATTAATTTCAACCCATGAACTAGCATTAGCACGTTATTGTAAGTGCACTAAGAAAAAAGTAACATAGTTCATTTTTCATAATTTGGTGCAAGTATTGGTTTGATTTCTTTTAAGACATTGGTGTTACTATTAGTTTGTTTATCTTTAAGACGTTGGTATTAGTATCGATGTTATTGTCGTCGCCGGTTGCCGCCATTGTAGCTCGTATCGTCATCGTCATGATTTTGCAAGTATATTTTGACTCCCTTCTCAAAAGTTTCTGGTTCCGCCATTGGGGGTGGAACCAGGAATTTATATTGGGGTGACCAAAAATTTTTAAGAACGTTATAATATTAATATAATGAATAATTATTTAATGAAAGTATAGGGAAGAAATTGAATATTAAAAATTCTAGTAAAGTTAAAACTCTATAAAAATGGCACTCGAATCTTTTATCACTCACTCGTTTGAGTCTTTTTATTGAAAAAAGAATAGAGAGTGATTAAAATTTTTCCCATCTACAATTCAAAAAAATCAAATAAGAAGAATATATTTAACTATATGATATTAAAAGTATTCCTAAGTGAAAAATTGTTGCTTTTTAAATTAAAATAAATTTCATCACAATTTATATATTAAGATTTTATAACTTTAATAGGATCAAAATCAAATGAAACTATTTTTGTGGAATGGATGGAGTAATTGATTAATGAGTAAAATAAGTGAAAAGAATTTAGGAATTAGGGTTAATGACTCAAATCCCCCAAAACCCCCAATTGAGAGCAATTAAAAAGGAACTGAAAAATGAAAGTAAAATACCTACAATTGATTCAGCTTGTGCTCCTTGTGGAATTTGCTCAAGAGTACAAAGATTTGAGAACAATTGCATATACAGGAAAAAAAAGCTGCATATTTTTTTTATAATTTGGAATGGCAATATAGTAAATATGAGAGAATACATACATACTATATAAAAAATAATTGGGGTGGAGCCATGGCCCCCTGGTCATGCTGTAGTTCCGCCTCTACTATCAGGTGAACCCATAATTGAACAACTCAGTGTTCTCCTTGACTAGTTCTTGCACCCTTGTGGCAATATTGTCAGTCTTTGGTTGCGTCCCTGCAGGTTGGTCTTAGACTATGAATGCACATAGATAAAATCACGACACAAACAAAATGAAATATTGACTAGGATCCCGTGGCAGAAAAAACTGGTGATTTTGAATCTGACACTATTGAATTTTTACCTACCTACCTACCTACCTACCTACCTACCTTTCATTTCATTTCTTTTCCGTTCTTGTTCTTTGTTTGTTTCTCAATAAGTGAATTTCATTTAAATTATATGATTAGAGTGATGATTAGTCCATGTTTTTAAGAAAAATAGTTTATGTATGTACGTCCTCCAAAGAATGGCATGATATTTGTACAAATTAAGAAGGTAAAATAAGGATAGAGCATAAAACAATCTTTAACTTTACTCTCATATTTAGCTTTAATACAATTCTAGTGGACCCCATATAATTATGACACAAGTATGCGGTTTTATAATCTTTTTCCCACATTATAAGTGTGACTTTTGTACTTGTGCCATTCGTTGGTGGACAGTGGGAGTATTTATTACTGGAAAAAATGATGAACCAGTTAGAACAGTTTGAGTTCAACCTGAATTGGAATTTTGCATTGCATTTTTACAACACTACCTGAATGGCTTTGTTGAGTTGAGTACCTTAATGGAATGTAGAAACCTGCATGATTGTTACTATGAAAATGCTTATCCTACTAGCTTCTATGCATCACATTTGACATATTTTCTCTTGCATGACGAATTCAATCATAAGATGAACAGAACAGTCAAGTGGAGTAGTGGACTTTAAGTCTCAAAACCAGTATATTAAAGGCATTAACTAATGAAAAGTTTTACCAGTACAATGTGATGGGAAACTTGTTATATATGTGTATATGTACACATACATATATATTTTCTTATATAGACATTGTCTTCTTGTTATATAGATTTTGAAGTTTGAACCTTACTGGAAGGTTCGTTGTTGATGTTGTTTGTTGTACTACTCTAAATGAGTGATATATAATGTCTATTACTTGTTAAGTCGGTTATGGGTCAAATATTGGCTACTTTATTTGATAGACTGTCGCATGGTCTTTATGCTAGACTTTAAAATATACCTTGGCCCTTCCCTTTCCAGAGTATTGGTTGTCTAGCAAGGTATCAGAGCTTTAATTTTGGAGAGATCAAAATTTTCTTTTTTGAAGGAATTGGGTTAAAAATCTCGCCATTTTTTATTCTGGAAGATACTGGTCTGGGTCTCCGCGTCTGCAACTGGTCTCTTAATTCTTCTTTCTTTTAGTTTGCATTCTCGGTTTCTTAACAATTTTTCAGTCGTGCTTGAGCTAGGGTGTTACCTTCAAATATACTATGCATTCTTAGTTTTTGTGCCACAATCTAGCCTAGTGAAGATAACCAGAAGTTGTCTACGTTGGAGCAAGCACTAAAAGTTAATATGAGACTCACACGGAGGCCTGATTCTCTATGCATCTAATACTATGCTTGGCATGAGGAATGTGTGGGAGGAATTTCTTTTTCTTTTCAATTTGGCTATTCAAGGGGACAATAGAATAAGGAAGTTATTATCATTTACATAAAGAAAAGAGGTGTATAGAGTGGGTGAGGGAAAACTGTGAGCCAACTTAACCACCTCCACACCCCATGCTCCCTTCTACATTATTCTGATATGACTCTGCTATTATCAATAAATGAAATTTGAATAGATTACCGCTTTGAGGGAATCAAGACCTCTAATACCATTAATATTATTTCTTGACCTATTTAATTGCATAAAACAATTTTACAAATCCATCAAAATTTAGAAAGCTGAACTATCAAAATTCATCCCTAAATTGTTCCAAAATAATCTCCTAATATGAGTCCCAAGCCCTATACAATCCCTTCAGTTTTTTTCAGTGAGTATCACAAAATTACTCAACTTTTCTTTTAAGATAGCTACCTAATTAGAGTCCTACTACTTTTTTCTTAGATGGAACCTTTTCTTCATATTTTAGGGCATAATTAGGCAATATGACTCTGTTTTTTAAAGATAAACTAAATGAGTGGATTATACCATCATTTTTCAAAAGTTTCGTCTTCATCAATCTTCCCTTCCTTCCAGCTTTGATAGATGTTATGCTAGGAAAATCTCTGAAGCCTTTTCAGTTTTCTCTAAATATATTTTAGATGGACTATGAACTATGGGTCTCAATAATTGATATGATTATTTTGTCACCATTTCATCCATATATGTGTTTATGCTTGCTAATTTCTCTCTAATTAGCACATGAATCCATTGCGGATAAGTAGGATAGGAGAATACATAGAACTTCAATAGAATTGCTAATCTTTTATGATTCTTATAGGCTATTGAGAAGTTGAAAGCTAAAAATCTTGCAGGTTTTGACCCTTCATTTCAGTTGTGCAAAATGACTTTTAATTTGACTTTCACTTTGTCTCAGTTGCTTGCCTTCAGATTTGGAGGGTGCAGTCCGCCAGTCAAGTGAAGCAGGTGCAAGTTTTGTGTCTTCAGGAGGAATGAGAGCCATTGTATGTGCTAGAAAGATTCAGTCAAATAATATTATCAATATACCTTTGGGTGGATAAGTATACGAGATTAATCATATCTCCCTGTCTCTCTCTATCAGTCAGAAGTATACGGGCATGCAAATACACACTTATGCACACATACAGTTGCACTTATACAGATTAATGCCTGTCTGCATTTAGTACTTGCAAACTCCATAGGTGCAGTTTTTATTTTTATTTTTTTCTATTACATTGATTCTCACCTTCTGCAATCTGATTTTGAGACATTCACTGAGGAACTTGATGAATATGGAGTCTCTTGGCCTTGGTTGTTTTTTGTAGCTACCTCTGTTTTCTTTCTTTCTTATTTTTAGACATATTCCATAAAACTACTAGTTAATTCTTATAAATATATATTTAACCATAAATTTTGCCAGGTCGAGCTCTTAATTCCCCAGTTGCAGTTTCTTGATGATGAAGGTGCCCAAGCTGAACTATGGCAACTGTCCAGAATTTTCTTGGACACCCTTATTGAGGAAACTGGATGTCAGGTTAGTTAGGGCATTGCTTTGCTTCCAATATTAGGATAAAAACTTTCTTGTACTTAAAAGCTGTTTATTTTTCTTCTAATTTTTGGTTTTGATCGATCTGGAAATAAGTTGAAGAAGGGACTCCAGTACATGGAATAAATCTTCATAGCAAACACCACTACTATTTTACTGACTTTTATATATTGATTTTTAGTGGAAATTAAGTTTTTCATAAGACACGATAGGTCTTAATTTGTTTGATGTTTGTTTTTTTCTTCAGAACAAAATTTAAACAACTAAATTTTTTATCAGGACGAAATTATTGCAAAAAAGATCCTAGTGCATCCTATGCGAACCTAAATATTCGCGAAGACAAAAGGTCGACAGAGGACAAAGAATAATAGTGCCATAAGTTGATGTGCTCTTTTCATTTATATTGATAAACTTAATTGTGTAAATCAGTTAAAAATGACTAACGCATTTGGTTTCATTGATTCTACTTGACTGTAGTATCTTTACATGGATAGACATTTGAAATTTAACCATCTTTCTAATATTTCAACTTCTAAGACATACAACTTTGGATTCTTAGAGAGTTAAAGCTATATTTCCAGATGCTGGTGCTGCTGCACTACTAAAATATCAATGGAAAGATGCTGCTTTCAAGTTTGCCAGGTAAAAATACTATAATGCAAGTTATATATATATATATATATATATAGTGCTTCATTATGTTCCAGTACTGATGGAAGTTTAAGTCATAACATATATATGGTTAGATAGTATTAGTTCACTTGAGTGTAATCTCCTTACTATGCTTGGCCCTGCTACGATTTCTTGTCCAGCTTAAGTGATCGGAAGCCTGTGGAGAGTGAAGATGAAATTGTTGTTATGGTCGTTCCTGATTATCAGATGTTGGAATATGTTCAGCGAATTGCATCTGATCTCTCAGATGATTCGGTACTTACTTGACCTTCTCATTTCTTTTTCAGAAACATGATCTTGACTTTTGCCTTTCTAATAATCTCAATATGTATAAGCATCTTGTAAACTCCTGAATTGCTTATATATTTCAACTAATATTATTTTGGTATTTTTTGACGATCACTAAATAACAAAGAATGATGTAATATTGTTTCCTAAAATGTTCACTCTTGTAGTCTTATTGCAAGCAATAGTTAGGATTTCTGTCAGTAATAAACAGGTCAGTGATCATTACACTGATATATGAACTTGCACAGCTATTTCTTGTTATTGAACAATTAGAATGTAAGATTTTAAATTCTCTCTCAAGCCATGCTAAAGTTCTTCTATGTATGTTTCTTCACGTCCACTTGTTCATCGTATTGGTTTGAGTTTGACAATTGCGATAAATTCCATGTTTTCCAAAATTATGTAGAACTGTATTCAGTGAGGAATCTGTCTAAGTAAGCAGCTTATAAAAAGGGTATATCAGTCTCAGGCCCAGCTTTGAACCTAACCAGAAATAGATAGAGAAACAGATAGACAGAGAGAGAATAGAGAGAAATTAGAGAATTTAGGGAGGAAGAAAGATAGAAATCTCAGTGTTCTTCACTGAGATCGTGAGAGAGAAGAGAGAGAAATAAGGAGAAAGCTTAAACAAGCTTCTCTTTATTTCATTAATTCACATAATTCATAATGCTTGGAGGCTACTGCTCAATTACACGTATATATAGGAAGAGAAATGCTGAAAAGTAAAAACTTCTAATCTACGCCTCACTCCTTATCCTTCACTCACATATAACTAACTCCATGAGCACACATACTTGCACACAAAAAGTACTGCTACTAGAATATACTAATTATTCTCTTCCTGACAATCAGTTTAACCTTTCAACTCCAGTATGCGACTATTCCAAAACCTTTTTCTATTTCTTATCATCTCTTCAACAACACAACTGAGTCAAAGTTACCGAAGGGGAAAACTTTCTAATGAAATTGCACGAGGGGAAAAGCCTCATAGGACTTTGTTTTGTCAAGGCCAATATTACCTAGATTGTGGTTCGATGCGCCACGTGGAACAAAATTGGTAATGGAAAAAGTCACTTTTTGTGATAAAGATTATAGAGTACGATAGGGGAAGGTTTCTTCGAATTGCTTTGTTGGTACGAAATACGTATATTTGACACGTGGCACATTGGGAATAACTTTCTAAAAAAATATAGTCAAAACTAGTTGAAATATAGTTGAAACTGGTTTAGATATAGTTAACTCCAATTGAGATATAGTTAACATTGATTGAGTTATTTCTAAGCGTAGTGTACAATAACTGTATTTTTAACGAGATTACGCCATGTTATCGCTTACTTGACACCCACAAGGCATTCATTTGGCTACAGTTGGCATTCCCCATAATCATCTTTTACATTTTAGGTTTTCTAGTAGTGCTCTAGATTAACTCAAGTGATTATTATACTTTTTAAATATTCTAGATAACTTTATAAGATGATTCTAGATTGTCGTTCTTAGCCTTCTATTAAATTTGATTTTAGTTGGCCCAGGGCTATTTAAGAGCATGTTTCTTGTTTGTAAATCATATGAAAAGTTGTAATCATACTTATTCAATAGAAGTTTAAATAAATACGGAGAAAAGGTTTTGAATCACAATATTTGATGTCTCAGAACAAAAGTGTATCATGTTTTAGAACGTTCATAACAAAACACATTTTTAGGTAAGAATGAAACTTTATGGCTATCAAGGTGAACCTCATATATATCTTGAAAAATTTATGATATTTAGAGAGGAAAGATAGGTTGAAATTAAAAGGTTGACGATTTTTAGGTGGATGATGAACAATGGTTGGGTTTACTACGATAACTAGCACTAACGGGTTATAGGCAGGGGCATAGCAAGGAATTTTGGTGAAAGGGGGGCGAAACTTTTATGAAAATTTACAACTAATAAAAAGTATTCATTTAGTATTCAAAAATAAATAAAAATAAATCTGTATATAGAGTTTTTATGACGCATATGTATTTAGTTGTTAAAAACAGTACTCGATATGTTAGCAAGTTTTTTTTCGTAATTTTTTTCTTGATGTAGAAGATAAGTAGTATCATAAAATCTTCATTCATTTTATTTGATGTCTAATTTTGACACTTTTTTCATGACACTTTTTTCGTAAAAACACTTTTAGAGAGAGACTGAAGGAGAATATTACTTGGTTGCGAAGCTAAAATTTTTGAAGAAAATGGATTTGAGGTTAGAACTTAAATCATTTTAAAGATTTAAAAGATATGATAACATATAACAAAAGAATAAGAATATGAGAATTTATATAAACAAGGGCTTATTTATTCGCAAAAGAAATTAATATAAAACCAATCTCGCCTCTCTCGCGTAAGGGGGAGCAGTCAATAAAGTATAAATTCAATATTAACATGAGCTTGCTATTATAAAAACTTATAGTAGACCTAATATGATATTGGTTTATATTCTAAAACTATGCATGCACACAATTATAAAAACAATTTATGCAATAGGTTAGTGGCCAATATTGTATATTATAAAAATATATAAGTACTATGATATACTATATAAAATATATATATATGAAATGGATCAGGTCCGGACCTCCCGGACGGGAGAAAATCCGGACCCAATTTTTTTTTTTTTTTTTTTTGTAGAACTAAAAAATAAATAAATTTATGGAACTGAAATTTTTCAATAATACAGTGTTTTGGGTGTGTTTTTAATACCTACACCAACCAATGTATGTACAGTCTGCCCAGACTGTACAGACATGTTTTGTTATAGGCATCCAAATCACGCCCAAAACACTGTATAATGTAAAAATTCCAATTTCATAATTTTTTATTTTTATTTTTTATTTTTTTTTAGTTGTTTCAAAAAAAAAATTCAAAAAAAAAAAAAAGGTCCGGATTTTAAACCTGTCCGGACTCCCGGACAGGATCCGGACTCTATATATATATATATATAAAATTATCGCGGGGGCGGGGGCGGGGGCGGGGGTGGGGGCGGGGGAGGGGGCGGGGTTGGGGGGGGAGGGGTTGTCATGGCCTCCTTAGGTCTGTATGTTGCTAATCCCCTTGTTATATATAGGACACTAATTTTGGGACGAGCGGTGAAAAGTGAATACCAAATAATGGTGTCCAAAAGTTTAGGATAAAAGTTAATTCTCAAACAACACAATTTTTCTCAATTTCAATTAATTCTTATAATTCAATGACTCAAATAATAGAATACATCCTTGTTTATAGTAATCCTAAACAACTTTGCTAATCCTAATAAATACTACTAGAATTTTATTATATTTCCACGTGCTTCAAAAATCTTTTATATTGCTCCAACTAAGTCTCGGCGTCCAGCATCAATCCCTTGAGACTTCTATGCTTCTTTTTTAAATTATGCTAGCAGTTGTAGACAAAATCAAGTTATAAAAAACAATCGGTAAGATAGTAAGAACTCCCTCATTAGGTACCTATCTGAAAAAAAAGTAAAAATAATAATAAGTTATAGGGCTTGCGGGAGATACCCTCTAGGGTTTATAAGTTATATACCTTAGTTTTATAAAAGTTTATCTTAAGTTTTTTAGTAAAATTTAACCTTATGGATGGAAAAATAATGCAAAAATATGAGCAAACTTAAATTTTTATTTAATTTGAGGTTATGTGGCACAATTATTATAACATTGTAAAATAAGTATATTTTTTGACGATTAAGATTAATTGAACTTTCATTACCATATAGTTGACAATAGACATCACCAAATTATATGAAAATTCATATATTCACATATTTTTTATATGTTCTTTAAATTCGTTCGGTTGGATTTATTTGAAATACCCTAAAATTAGACGTATTAACCCTATGGGGTATACTAGTTAGATACGCTCTAGAGTGTATCCCTTTTTCACTAATAATAATATGATGTCTGTTAACTGAAATTCTGGACTATTTACGCACACTAGAAACTGAGGCCTTTTCTGGTTGTCTTTGCCTTTCTTCTTCATTCTATTTTGCTGGTGTTCTCTTTCCCTTTTCTTGTCGGGGTGGGTTTTGCAGAGATGTAGTCCCTTCATTGCTATAATAATATAGAAATTTGAAAGATGATTTAAAAAAGGTCCTCTTGTTAAAAAAATTAAAGTAAAGAAAAGGTAAGTGTGGGAAAGTTTTCCTTTCATTCACCTCAAGCTTAGGAAATATTTTCTTGTTCATAATATATTGAACTTATATTGTTAGCCAAGGCCTCTCATCATGTGGAACCCACGTCTTGTTAGTGAAGATGTTGGAATTGGAGTAAATGCCAGGAATGTACGACGATACTTTCTAAGGTAACATTCTTGTTCTTCTCTATTTTAGTGCTCTGTTCACTGTTTTTATTGTTTTATTGGTCAATACATTTATTAAATTATAATTGCTATAGAATTACACAAGTTTATTAAACTAAAATATGTTTATTCCTTGGTTCCAAAATATAAGATCAACTTCCTAAAAATTTAAAAATTAAGCAATTCTTGAGAAATTAAATACTCGTATATTTGTACTTAGATATATTTGGATTTTATAATTCCAGTAATCATATTACTGGAATTAAACATTGGTCTCAAGTGCTACTATTTGCTAAATCATAAACCATGATATCTCTACTTAAACCCTAATCCTCATATATTCTTTTCTCTCACTTTTTCTCGACTTTCCTTTAGTTTCAACTACATTACTTCTGCATTGTGCATTCCTTGGCCTCACTTTGAGGGCAAAATTGTCGAAGTCAAGTTTTTGTGGCCTCATTACCAACCTGTCGAGGTCATTATAATAAAGCTAATTGACAAAGAATAATTATCTATTTCCCAAGAATTCAGTAGAAAATTCAATCAATTCAAGCAATGAAAATGATTGTAATTTGAAATGTTAACATCACAATTTCTATTCTAATAAGACTGGCATAATAAGAAAGTTAATTATCTTAAACAACTAAATATAAAGATGCAGGCCACTTGAAGAAAAATGGGCCAAATGAGAAAGTAATTATTTTCATTGACCTTTGGAACCTTTTATCGATCAATGAACTGACTGCTAAAATAGCATAACTGCGGTGGCCCTAAGATCACTAAAAAGAATCGATTAATGATTGAAGTAGAGCTACTAACTATTAACATATTGGATAAAATGTAAAAAATATCATTAAAGCTTTGCGACTAATAAGGCTGTAAAATGAACCAAACGGTTCGGGTTTGATTTGTACTCACTCGACTAAAAGTTCGATTTGAGCTCGACTTGAAATATAAACAATCCAAATACGAACAAATTTTAAAGTTCGATAAATTACTCGAAATTTTTCAATTTTCTATTGATACTTGGATCATATTCACTCGAAAAGTTTAAAATTGCTCGGATTCAATTCAAATTCGTACTTGACTAGGTAACTAAAAGAGTCTCAATCAATCTTTATTTCAAACTCGAATCAAATCTGAACAACTCAATACTCGACTGGACTCGGTCATTTACACTGCTAGTGACTAAGGCTAACTAAACAAGATTCTAGTTTATGAGCTCTGTGAGCAATTGTGGACAAAAATGGCAATGCCTTTGGTATATATTTATTTATTTATTTTGTTGAGGAAATCCACACGTTTCGCTGAGTATTTGGGGAGTCGCGGGATTTTTCGAACGGTGGATGGACTTGAGTGATCAAATAACTCGCTGAAATGACCTAAGAGCATCAAATCATTTTTCCCTACTCTTTATGTGTATGTGTGTATATATTACTTATTAAAAATTTACATTATATTAGATTGCACCTATCTGAACACGTTAAATTCATGTAGTACTTAACCTATAATTTCCTTTGGATCAATCTAAGGCTCCACATATGATAATTTCAGCTCTTGTATCAGGTAGCCATAGTCGACTGTCAATGTCGGATGAGGATCTCGTTCATTACACTGTTCACGCAATTTACCTAATACACATTTAGAGACAATAATGTTTCTAGTGACGACAACTGCAACACAATTACTATTAACGATTAGTGTATCATTACTAAATCTAACTTTTTTCAGTCACTAAGTGTGTATTATGGAAATTGGGTGGAAAGCGTATGGAGGAAATCCGGGTCCCCTGAATGTATTTGGATTGGCTTGCAACCTATAAAATTTATATGGCAATAAATATTAGCTGGATTCATAATTAATTCTTCTAGCTGGTTTGCTTTATAAGGTAATTCATTCTTAAAGAAATTTTGTCTTTTGTTGAGGCAGGTTTGGTTATTTCTTAACCGAAATTAAAGAAATTAAATGACTGAAGATATTTGTGATTTGATTTGTTAACATTAAAGTTCCTTTTGAAATTGGATTGTCCTAATACTCGTAAGTATCTATCATTTGACAAAATATTTGATTCTCGTAGATCACAAAATGTGAAGATTTAGGCTGGCTTTGTAAGAAAGTCGTTATGATTTAGTTATCATTGATTTGGAGGAACTAAAGACTTGAGTAGGAAGATGACCTAAGCTGAAGTGATGCTAAGAGTACCAAAATGACTGAGTATGATAGAAGTGGGGTGATTGTTTATTTTAGCAGTTTGTATAAATTATAAAGACTATCATTAGAGCTTACTATATATGTTTAACTAAATATGACTAAAAAATTATTACATTTTTAAGTAATAAGTTTATGTAGTAACAAAAATGCAAATATTGGCAAAGCCTTTATGTATATTTATTGTCAATGAGTGGTTACTAAGATTCTTTCCAGAATGTATGAATTTGAGTGACAATTGACAAATAACGAGCTAAAGTGTGGTTGAGAGCATCAAATAGTTAACCGATGGGAGAGGAAATGGAGTTGATGATTTTTACTTATTTGAATACTCTATATTATCAATAAAGTAAGGTATATAAAACTACCAAATATGTAACAATATTAATGAGGTATGCAAGTGTTATGATTATATGCCTTCTTACCTGCCAGAAATGAAGAAATGCATAATTATTTCAAGATGGGCTATATAGAACCAATAGTGTTAACAGGTAACCATAGACACCTCTTCCATATAAATCAAATTAGTAGATTCTGATTTTGTAAATTGATTATTATAGTATTGGGTTATGACTATTCCTTCAATATAAATGAAGTGTCTTCAATCTGTTCGTGTTCATGGCATTTCACCCATCGAGCAGCTCTGCTACCACAGCTCTTTGACGAAATGCTATAGCAATGACTAGTTTGTAGGATATTTGTGATTGCAGAATAGGAGTAATGTGTTGAATCCCTACCATTTGAATCAAATTACTATAATCCGTTCATGATCATGGCATTTCATCAATTATTTTTTGTTTATCAGCATATATATTTGATGAATTACTCTGAACGCGGACAAGTTTCTAAGAAACATATGTGAGTCCTGAATAAGAATAAGGTGTTGGGCTATATCCATTCACTCAATGTTGAACAAATCTCTACAATCTAAACATGTTCATGGCATTTCATCAATCAAGTGGCTATATCACCACACTGCTTTAATGAAATGTCATGAACAATGATTTGTTTATAAGAGATTTATGAGAGCAGGATAGGGTTGATGTATTAAGTTGTAGTTATCCTACCGTTTTGTTGGTTTGCAGAAACAATATCAAAATTGTAAAGCAGCGAAAACATGCAATAAATGAAATTTAAAATTTTTCTACAATCCAGGAGTCACCTTATACAATATTATTAATCGAGAAAGAATAAAAGCTCTACCTTAAAGATGAAGCAACTCCTTGATCAAATCTTCAAGTTCCAATCCTTTGCTCTTTCACGATCTCTCCAATTCTCATATCAAACGTTTGCTACTCAAAGTGTGCAACGCCCAAGAGGTGATCTACCAAAAGAGAAATTGATTGAAGATGTGAATTTAGATTCTACTAGATCTTAGGTGGCTTGCCCTAATTCTCTCTATCCTAACTCCTTATGGTTTTGAGAATACTTGCTCGCAAGAGAGATGCAAATAGCATTAGTTTATCCCACAAATAAGACCACCCCTCTCTCCTAAAGCTTTTAGGAATTGGGGTTTTAATTTAATTCCCAAGGAACTAAATATTAATAATAATAAATAATAAGACTCCTCTTATTAATTTATAATTAGTATTTCTCCATATACTAAATTATAAATATTAAGTTATTTAATTATTCCACTAATAAATTAAATACACTTAATTTATTATTATTAAGCGAACACTTCTAAAATCATATTTCTCCCTTTTTTATGGTGCGACCATCTAGGTTCAATTTTAAGCTCGTAGTAGAATAAATAAATTAGAACCATTCTAATATTATTTATAATGAATTATACTCCTTTAATTCAAATATAAATTAATAATATTTATTCTACATCATGAGTGACACATTATAAATAATGTATCATGACTATCCGGATAATATGAATTCAACGTTTAATCGTAAAGAATTATTTCAAAGAATATAAGGAACTTATTCCATGAATAGTTACCGTACAGTTCAATCCTTCTACCATACAATGTCTCAATCAAATTTAAAATATGGAATTACTATCAAGATTTATTTATTTGATTATATGGAGTCTGATTCTAAAATGCACAAATTTAGTTAATGTAAATTAGAAACTCCTTTCTATTTTTCATTCAATCCTGGCCAGGGATTTCTGAGTTGTCACTTTATCGAATCACATATGACATTCTCTCCCTTTACCAGAAGTGGTAGATCCTTTGTTGATCATTCATATATCTCTATATAAACTTTATTATATCCAAACATACCCTACAACATACCCTAGTATTAAGGAATATGACAAAACACAACCCCCAATATATACAAGATACTATGTTGATCTCAAATTCAAGGATCACTTGTACTACTATCACTTTAGGAACACCTATTGACAGACAAGTAAAACTCCATTAGGGTTCCTTTATACAAGTCATATCCAGTAAACTTGTTCTCCAATAAGCACTTACATATTTGCTTTAGTGTTTCCACACAAATGATAATGAGATCAATCATCCTCTTCAACAGAGCAAGAATAGTATGTACTAATCTATCCGGAATCAGTAACCCCATTAATCCATAAGATTAGAAACATTTTAGTTTTGAGCTATCTTGAATTTAGATCTCATTAGTATGATCAACATCATGATTTTAAAATCATTGCTCGAAAACTATGGGTTTATCACATTTATTAATTCAACTAATTAACATGGATAAAGAATGTCTTTTGTATTAAATAAATTCTCTTATTAAAGTAAATGTTGATCACATCCAATGTGATTGCCTTGAGGGCATACTACTTTCACATTTGAATCAAATCAATAGAATCCTAGTGTGTTGATGGTATTTCTTCTACTGGTTATGTTTTGATGAAATGATTTGAAAATTGGTTTGCAAGATCTTTTACAATAACAATTAACTGAAATTTCGCGTCCATGAAATTCCATGATTACATGTATATCAGTGTTAAATTTATGAATGTCATGAGCAATGATCATTTGTGGGAAGTTTCATGTTGCAAAGTGGTTTGACGAATTGAGGTTTGGTGAGATATCAACTTTATGATATCCCATGCTCTGCCACCCTCCCACACGTCTATTCTGCTTAATGTTTCAGGGAAACCCTAATTTTAAATGCATATCTAAAAATAATAGGGTTACTAAGAAGTCATATCTTTTTCGCTATATGCAGTAATCGCTTACTTGAGCAAATAAAATTGGGATTTCGAATTTGATTATTAGAAACATATGTGATGCGATATTGTTTATTTCTTTAGTTTTACTCTTCTCTATTTTGACACCAGAATATAATAGCATAGTTTTCAGTGCTTTTTAAGGGAAAATGTGGAATTGTATCTATTCATTGAAGTTCAAAATAATTATATTACCTAGTGAAGTAGGGTTATTGAAAAACCAGAATAGTATTTGAATGCTTGGCTGTAGTGTATGCTAGTTCATACTTTAAACGGACACCAGTACAGTTTTCATACACGCTTCATCTGAAGCAGCTAATGCTACTTTAGCATTGGTTTTGTATCTTTTATGATGTTTTCAATGCCTCTATCCGTGTTTGAATTTTCATCGATATAATTTTATAGTCTGAGTTTAGTTATACTCTTCTTAGTATGGATAATCGTGTTCTTAATGGATGTGTTGTGTTGTCAGATCCCTGATTCTGAACTAAAACGCAATTATGTGGTGTGTTATTGGCTGGATCTATGTTATCATGCATGAGAGGACTGTTTAGACAGACGGTAAATTAATTCTACAATCTTAAGCGAGCATTCTAGATTCATTCCAAATAGCCCTCTTATTGGTACATGTTCACTCTTAAATTCACCGCCAGTGGACAGGGTAGTGCCTTGAAACTATAACATGACGAGGCTGTTGTGGGTAACAGTAATTATTTTGCGCACTGGTTTATATTATTTTTTGGTCCATTCTAGATGCATTAATATGTTATCCTTTAAATTTGTCTTTTTTGTGTCTCAGTGTCGTCGTTTGAGTGTTGTCTGTGTTGGACTCAATTGCAATATCTATTTTTTGGTAATACCTTTTTTGAGATTCTAAATTTTCAAAGGCATGTTGACATAAATCTTTTTGGCAGTTTATAACCATGATGCATTTAGTGTCTTTAGCTGTTTGTGTGGCTCATGCAGGAATGAACAAAGACCTCACTTTTCAAAAATTAAAAATATAAAATCTAATACATGCTCAACTTAACTTGTTCAAAGAACCTGTAAAGTTAAAACTTACAAAGGCCTCTGTCTTTTCTCGGTTTCTTCGAATTGTAAGTTGGATACACTACTACTGTATTTGAAGTTTTATGTTGTAGCACAAATGTCAAACACATTTTCTCCCTTTTTCTCATCTCAACCATACCCTAACTGTTCTCTTATGCATGTTTTTGACTAATTCACTTCTGAAATTAATGTATGTCTGCCTTGCAGCTCTTTTACAGTTGTTTACTCAATGAGACCTCTGGAGTTTGGTGCCATTTTTAGATGTTTTCCAGGGTAAGTACAGAACTTCTCTGATCTTGTTAAAATCCCAATGTCTCTTGCCTCTTGGCTCATCAAAGCTAGATTTAAGTCTTTCTTTAAGCCGTCCTCTACGTCATGATGGTCAACTGCACCGAAATCACCCTAACGTGAATCATTTTATTTGTTTAAGATGAATTAAGCCTAATATATTTAATTAGATTCATTGTAATTGATTTTGATAATTCATGATGTTTGACTATTCATTAGAGTATGTTTTCCATTTTGTCTTTTGGTCGCTACTGATGTTAACTAGCTTAATTTCTTCTTGTAGCTATACCATGTTCGCGCATAAATTAACCAGAAGAATATTCTTGTGATTACAATTTATGCTTTCGTTTTTTAATAATCTCAAATCCGAGTGACTGAATTAGGAGTGAAGTGATATATTGGATTTATTGAACTGTTTTATGAGTGGCTCTTATAATATGTTAGCCAGAATCACCAAGATGTAACTGAGCCCATCCAACAACTATCTTACTTAATCTTTTCTGATACTTACTAGATTGTGGAAAGTGTTTTACGACGACAAGGATCGGCCAAATCGTTACCTGCTAGCTAAGGAATTTGTTAGCCGTCCTAATGCTGAAGATTTAGAGGTTAGTTGCTTCTAAGGTTTCGATCATCTCCCATTGGCATCTGATTTTGTTTGTTTATTTATTTTGTTTTTTGTTTTTTGTTTAATCATAGAGAGAAACTGTATTGAACAGTAATAATCAGTAATTTATGAGCTTCAGAGTTGCTAAGAGTACTGAGAGGCCTTTTTTCGTTAGACACTGTTGTTTTCAGTATTTAGGATGTCAAAGTTCAACTGAGCCTTCATTTCATTTATATTCTGCTATCAATATTCTTGGAGGGGTCTATGGCAACACCTCCTCCTCATACTTTAAAAGAAGCCCAAAATGTTTTCTTATAAGAGCGAGTTTTGTTAAAATTTATGCAAGAATAGGCCGTGCTTGTTTCTTATACTGAAATTTCCAGTTCCGTGAATTCTAAATTCATGTTTTCAACCAAAGAAATATTCCTCTGGTTGGTGATACCAGTCAAGTAGATAGATTGATGAAGTTCGTTATGATTGTTGGATCTCGTAGGATTCGCCCTTTTATTTCTCTCTCATTGAAACAAAAACAAGAAGAATATTACTCCAATACTTAAGACAGGTGACTGTGTTAGATTCATCAGTGTGGTGAGGTGACAACAAATGCGTTTAGGACTACGATCCGACTATGGATTATGTTCGGTTATCAGCGTTTATAGTGGTAACATTAGTACGTTTGACCACCGCATCAAAAATGGTGCAGGCCGTTTGAGCTCTAAACGCTGCGTTTGCATCTCCATAAGCTGGTAGACGAACAGACACTATATCATTTGAGATTTTCCGGTTGATCTTTTGCAGATAATATTTGGAGAGTTGGAAGAGAAATCAGAGCAGGGCCCTTCACTATTGAGTCAGGCAGCAAGTGTATTCTCCTCTCTGAATCGATTCATGAAAGTCATTTCAAGATAACAAGTTTATATTTCAGTTAATCTGGAATCATTTGCTTATCTACCACTGAATTTAACTATGGTAAATCATGCTCAGGAAAGTCTTGTTATAGTGAAATCTTATTATTTGCAAATTCCTTATCATGTACATTCATACAATGCCATGTTGAAGTGTAGTATATATATATATCAATCATTTGCCTTTTTTTAGTGAGCTTGTTATTGGTATGAATATTGCTCATCCCCATATATTGTTTTATTTTTCTTTATTGTAAGAATTTCATTTCATGAAAAATAAAAATATGAAATTGAATGCAAGAGAAAACTTACATTCAAATAACTTTTAATATATAAGTAGAAACAACAAGAAGTAATTCCTACCCAGCCCAAAATGGAGGTAAATTTGTTAGACCAAATTCCTACACATTCTTCAATAATATTGGCATGTGTTGACCTTTTTAATTAAAAGTAAAACTTAATTTTTTGACTAAATTACAATAAAATCACCTATTCCTTGAATCGATTGAAAAATTTGTGATCATTGAATTATATCATTATATTCAATAAAATTACAGGCATGGGGAAAAAATCCCAGGAAACTTTATTCAATACTTTTGGTAACAAAAATCAATTTTTTGCATAATACAACAAATGCAACTTTGTTCTACTACAAAAGGTATAATTTTATATTTCTCTACTTAAAAACACCAACTGCAAGCGGCTCGTCTCAACATCCAAATTAAGACCTTATCATCTCGATTTCTCGTATCCAAATATACCTACTATATTAAATGGAATCACAGAGCAGATTATGAACCAAATCGAGTCGAGTTCGAATCAAACTTTTAATCGAGTGAGTACGAATCAAGCCCGAATTGTTTGCTCATTTTACCGCCTTAATAAGTGTTATTCTATAAAGTGTTGAAGCCTGTCTATTCAGAAAATATACATGTGAAATTCATCTATACAGCAATCTTATCATTCATACCAACCATAAAAATGTTACTTTTATTACATATGTTTGACACAAAGATCCCAAGGAACTAAGACTGAACTTTTAAGGAACATTTTGGTACCAATATGCTCTGAAATGATCATCTTTTGTGCCTGCTGCTACGAGTGCTAGTCATTTCTTCCAGCCTCAAGAATTTATGTCGGAGTAGATTGATGAGACTAGTTTAAATTGGCACAGCTTTTACTCGTCTTAACTTCAAAACCAATCAACATGTTGGGTTGAAACCCTGGGTTGCTTTTTTGGCTTCTGGTAACGATTGTTCTCAAACTTAGCTTTAACAATGAGTGAGTAAAGCAACTCTGCCTCAGCCGAACAGTCGAAAGGCACGTTCAAGATGCTACAAAATATATATTAAACCATAAGCACTTGAAAGTTAGTGATGCTCTACGAAACAAAATCTAGAAATTGTAATACGTTATATGGAAAAGCAACAAGCAACAGAAAGAAATGGTATGCTGACATGGTGTGCAAAGAAGGAAAGGAAGAAAATCCACGCCCAAGAGGGGGTGATCTTAATTTTTGATCCTTTGGGAGTCACTGGACTCATAATATACCAAAACGAAGATCCATTGGGAGTCATGGGTCTCACCAAAACGAAGCTATCGACGAAAGCTACAAGACTCACCGCCTTCGGCCATGACAGATGCTGTTTTAAGCCCAAAAAAGGCTAGGAAAGACGTGTTTGGGCCTTCTAAAGTTTTTACTAGTTTTTGAACTTTGTTCGTATTTTTTCGTAATTACGGTTTTCAGCTTATTGTTTAGTGTTGAACAATGTGTCCGGGAGTTTTTAATAAGAAGAAAAGGAAATAAAGTTAGAGAAAGAGAATAAACTAAAGTTAGAGAAAGTTGGATAGTTTTTTGTTAGTCTTGTCTGAGAGTTTGCGAAGAGAAATGAAAGTGAGTTGGTATATTTTCTTCAAGTCATGTTTGAGAGTTGAGAAGAAAAGAAAAGAAAATGTATACTTTTACTAAATTGGTTTGTTAGTATCCTAGGACATGAATAGAAATAAATTGTGGTAATTAAAAATTTAAGACAAAGTTGGTATTATGAAAATATTACTAAACAAAGTTTTCCTTTCTCTCCCAATCTTCTCAATTTTGAAAAGAAAACTTTTAAAGGAAATTTAGTCACATTTTCCTCAACTTTCTTTTCTTTTCTCATAAAAAATCTCCAAGACACCCACCACATTTTATTCTCTCTAACTTTCCTTTCCCTTCTCTCCTTTTCTCAACTCCCAGTCGGGATGACAGATTTCATCAATATATTGTGGATGTTTAGTCAGCTTTTATCTTACTTTGTGAATTTGTGTGATTGTAAAATTTTATAAATTCAATTTCTGTGATTATTTTTATTGTAACTAGTCTTTCTCTGTGTCATATGCTATATGAGCATGTATTTTTTTAGTTGTTATTTACTCCCTCCTTTCCAAAATAAGAGCTATATTTCTAAATTGACGACTTTTAAGGATGATTTTATGTTCACAAATGTACCTTGATATTTATTACCTACGAATTTAGTAGCACCGTATAAAATTCTAGATATGATAGTAAAAGAAATAATGACAAACTACCGACAATCATGATGCTTCTTCATAGTCTTAAAATAACATCTACTAATTTAATTTTTAATTAGATTTCTTATCCGTCTATCCAATGGAATGACCCAATCAGTAGACATCGTTTGGAAGGACTAGAAAAAGAAAATGTATCGCTAGTTTTGGAACAGACTAAAAAGAGTAACCTCTAACCTGATTTCTTTGTCAAAGCTAAAAATGATTTTTGACTGCTTTTTCAGCTCTTTTTGGACCAAATTCAAGTGATTCTGGAAAAAAAAACAATAATCAGGCCACAGGTTGCTCTTTTGGATTATTTCAAAGTTGCTTATGGAGTACATATATTTTATAGTCTTCGTCCCTAGAAATGTGATGATTATATCAAGAATATCCTTAAGTAATTATATATCAAACTTTGTCACATATTTGAGGAAAACAACTACATTTTGGAATTATTTGATATTACTTCAACAATTATTTTCACCAAATATAAACAAACTTCCAGATTATTCAGCAAAATAATTATAATCATTTACAAATTCAGCAAAAATAATCTTTTAGCAATTAATCCAGGCCGCGGATTTGATTCTACCAATTATACAATATGTGAATACCTGTTGAGTAGCTCTTCCAGAATGACTCTTTGAGAAGGTGTGACATAATGAATACAAGTTCTCGGGCACTGACCAGCTGCAAGCTGAACTTGGTAATCTTCTCCATGTCCTAATTAGAAATAGATGGGGGCATTTGAAATTCAATGACATAACAAACTTTTATCTGTCTAGGTAACTAAATATTGAACTGTATGAAAACGGGCATCAAAAGGTGCATTATAGTTATCAACGTTGGTCATTCCTGAGATACTCTATTAGATGGTTGAATGTCCAAACAAATATAGATTTGGATTAATTTGTTTTCTCACGTAGTGTAGTACATATTCCATCAGACTAAACAGACGAAGAAAACGAGACCAACCTTGAGAAGCTACACGTGCAGTTCCTGTTGAAGAAACAAATTTGAAGGCATGAGGTGCTCTGTTTACACATGAATATGGACATCCTGCACATATTTTCAGCAAGGATTAGTCGAGATAAAGAATCTTATGTTACACGATTATCAATTCCCTATATACATTATGTAATGTTCTTTCTCTGAAAGGACAGAATATTGGAGTCAAAACAATAGTTGTACTGAAGCTTCAGTTATTGATCAGTCCAATAATCTTTCTGATTAGGTTTATCTACGCTTTATTAATTCCAACATTAGTCATTAAATATCATTTATGTACTATCTCACATTTTCCCATCTTCAACATGCTATTTGCGATGGGCATGTGCACTATGTATAACGTTTTTGGAAATGTATAAAATTATCGAACCATTGTTATGATTTTGCGAAATGGAATGTGTTTACATGAAAGACTAACTTGTCTACTATCACAATATACAACGTAATTACTAATTAGCTGTTAAGCTACAAGGGCAAGATAAAAAGAACACTAAAGAATAGTTCAAGCACAACCGAAAAGGGGACATTTTCCGTGCCAAACAAATAACCTCCAAAATAAATGCTTTTTCCTGGAGTGGTATATCTTACAAGCTTTCATTCTCTGGCTTCTATGGAGAATACAAAATTATATTTCAGCCATCCTAATCTGCAGCATTAGCCAGTTTAATCAATGATGGAAACTGGAAATCAGAAAATGAAAGTAGTAGTACCTTTGCCAACACAAAGAAACTCATTGATGAAGATATCAAATGCCTCACATTCTGGTTTTTCGAAGGGATCTAAACATTCACTAAAAATTCATCTCAAACAGTCAACACAGTATACAAAATTGTACAATCAAAGAAATATAACATCAATTTCGAATTTGTAACAAAGCCAAATTTCAATTTTGAATACCTCTCAATAATCTCTGGTTTGCTGTAGTTAGATAAAATCTGCACGCATTGTCGATCAACCGTTGTCAATAAGACAGATTTCTCGTCAATCAAAAAAAAAATAAGACAGGTTTCTCTACAAAGAACTTCGCAAAAGAGCAAACAAAACTGGGAACTCCTTGTATAATATATACCCATTACATAAATAAAACAACAATTGTAGGATGGGAGATTTTGCAAGTCAATTATCAAAAGCTCTGCTGAAAAACACCAGGGAACTAAGAATCTGTAGTTTATCAGCAGGCTAGCACCTGTAAACTAGAACCGTAAATTCCCGTCATTGTTGTTTTAAAAATAAATGCAGGTTGCCCACTTGATTGTGGCTCTACCACATATCTCGCATTCTTATTACTTATACAACCCTCCTAACATGTCATACCTTCTCAGGATAGATGAGCCTCTAACAGGTCACACCTACTAACTATTCCCTCCATCCATTAATGAGTGTCATACTTTCCATTTTGGGATGTCAATAAATTTTGTCACTGTTAGGAGTTCCAATACACATAGTTTGAATAGAGTAGAGTACCCTTCCACCAATCAAAGAAAATGTTGTGGATCACACCACATGATTTAATTTTCAAACTTAAAGAGAAGGTTATTAAGAATAACTTTGTAGGCTTTTTCTCTCCTCGAACTGTGTTCTTCCAACCCTCAAATGTGCAAAGAAAATATAATTGCAGCAGTTGTAGAATTGTAGTTACTAGACTCTGACATACTGTTTTACAAATTACAATCATGCAACGAACCTACATGTCTTTATATTTTATGTCTACTTGCAATTGACTTACAGACCACATTCTTCTAGTCATGGACATAATAACAAAGTTTGTTCTACTGCTTGTAAAGCATCTCATAAAAATCAGCATAATGGGAAGTGATAAACTTTCTGTGACGCCCCTAAAATTAGGTATACATCACCCATCTTGAGTCGTCAGATACATGGTACAGAATTCAAATACAACTTACTAATACCACTGTCGTGTATAATACGACAAAATACAACTGTGAGTTTGAATACAATAATTGTCTACTAGAGATCATACAAACTCAAAAGGAGTCCTCAATACAATTATTGTCACACTATTTAACAGAATAATGAGGACTACTAATACTATTCTTTGGTCCATCACTCCGTTCCCCGACTCGTCCCAGCTATATTCTCATTTCCTGAAGAGAACAATGAGAGAAAGGGTGAGCTCAACTAGCCCAGTAAGAAATATTATGACTAAGATAATGCAGAATAAATTATCATTAGCCTTCAACAGTGTTAAACTGATAAAATATAATAACATCAAGTTTAACAGCAGCGGATCAAGCAATCCATTAAAAGAGTCAAGTAGAGAATGGAATCTACTATCTTTTATGATTTAAAAAGTTTTTAATCACTTTTATCGCTGAGACTCAGCTTAATAAATAATCCACATCATCCCTGCACTACGGCCAAGGATACTCATTAGGGTCACGACCACAAATTCCATGCACTACGGGCCAAGGATATTTGTGTATTCATCAATGGTCATGATCATGCCAACAACTGTCCATCAATGCACTACGGTAAATGAGACTTTTACCACATCATTTGTAACATTACGGTCATGATTACACCGAATAATCCCTGGTCATAATCATACCAAGTCCATCCATGCTCTACAGGCCACAGATGACTTTCAAAAATATAAATAAGAGGATGATGACAATGATATAAGAATTCAATAAAACAAGTTCAAGAATTATTTTATCCAGGAATTATTAACGTCCAAATTGTCAACACGATACTATTTTGTGGTGTAAAATTCAAGAATGATCAGAAGAATATTTCCATGAAAGGATACTGGATGAAGCGCAAATATCAAGGATATTCTACTAATTTCATGGAGTATAGAAGTCAAAACTTTAATCAACTGAGTATAATAAAGAATGGAATAACAAAAGAAATCACCATGCATGCAGAACTTTGCATAGACAGGTTATTCCAACAGAATACTAAATAACGGAACCAGGTCAGGTGAAATTCACACCGACAGGATGTCCCAACAGAATAATAAATGCGAAATAATAAATGATGGAACCAGGTCCGGCATATAGCACAGACAGGATATTCCGACAGAATAATAAAGACTGAATAATAAAAATGGAACCAGGTCCGGCGTATAGCACAGACAGGATGTTCCAACGGAATAATAATAAAGACGGAACCAGGTCCGGTGTAAAACACACAGACAGGATGTTCCAACAGAATGATAGAAGAATGTCACCAAGTATAGGGTAGACCGCGTATACAGGTTATTCCAACAGAATAATAAGAAATGGAATAACAACAGTTCTCTTCATGAATAAGAAAGAATAACACCCCTTACCGTAACAGAAACTGGATATAGGAAGAGAAAAGTTAAGTAGCAAAAAGCTTTTCTTCTATCTCTCTATAGTTTCTCTCTCTAGAGTTCAGTGAATTCGTAAGAAAATAATGAAGGAATGAGCTTCTATTTATAGGAAAATGGAATGCATAGTAACTAATCCATGAACGGTCCAGATTGATTTACTTTAATCTGACGGTCCATATTTAAAGAAAAATCTTTTAAATAAAATATAATATATTCTATTTATATAAAAAGATTTTTACTATGCAAACACTATGCAACACTATGCAAAACACTATGCATAATAAAATATAATATATTCTATTTATAAAATAACTTTAATAAAGTATTCTGTTTTATATAAAAAGATGTTTCCGTTTTATTACGTTAATAATACGAATAAAACAAAACGTCATTATCGCTATAATAATTCATATTATTAATCGACAATAATTGAATCAAACTGAGCGACTTCTCACATAAATATCAATAATCAATACCGTGTGCTACTATGCAACAACGCGTATTACTGTACTTTTACTACCCAGTAGTTCAACAGTATCAACGGTAAAACTTCCGCCGTTATTTTTAATAAAATATTTTTGTCGTTTTCTCAATCCGACAATAATTCTGTTGTGGGGTCCACCAATAATTTTGCTGTCGTACGAATATTCCCCGACAAAAAGAATATTCCCCGACCAAACGAATATTATATGACAACTTGCATACTTTGCAAAATTTATAAATATTACCCACAACTATAACATTATATTAAATTCATTCCATAATATTCAAAAATGATAATTATAGAAAATCCATTTTTATTTAAAAGTTGGGTTCTTACAACCTCCCATTCTTAAGAAATTTCGCCCTCGAAATTAGGGTACGTACCTGGTATGTCGAAGAGGTAAGGATACCTTGATTTCATTTCAGATTCTAACTCCCAAGTCATTTCCTCAACATCGTGGTTTCTCCACAAAACTTTGACTTGAGGTATAACCTTGGTGCGTAAAATATGTTCCTTCTTATCCAAGATTTGAACAGGAACCTCTTCATACGTTAAATCTTCCGCTATTTCGTCCGGTTCTAACTCAATAATGTGGTTCGGGTCTTTCACATATTTACGTAGCATGGATATGTGAAAAACGTTATGAACACGAGACATACTTGGCGGTAAAGCGAGTCTATAGGCCACACTTCCTACTCGATCGAGGATTAAAAATGGGCCGATGAATCGAGGATTGAGCTTTCCTCTCTTTCCAAATCTCGTAACTCCTTTCCATGGAGCAACACGTAACAACACATGATCTCCTATATCGAATTCCACGTCCTTTCGATGAAGATCAGCATAACTCTTTTGTCGATCTTGTGAGGTTTTTATACGTTTCCGGATCGTTTGAATCTTTTCCGTAGTCATACGTACCAAATCCGGTCCCAACAACGTTGCTTCACCCACCTCATCCCAACATACTGGAGAACGACACTTTCTTCCATACAACGCCTCGAACGGAGCCATGCCAATACTTGCTTGATAACTGTTGTTGTAGGAAAACTCCACCAATGGTAAGAACTTGTCCCAACTTCCCTTGAAATCAAGGACACAGAGTCTTAATAGATCTTCAAGAGTTTGAATAGTCCTTTCTGACTGTCCGTCCGTTTGAGGATGATATGCCGAGCTAAATCGTAAATCTGTGCCCATAGCTTTTTGCAAACTAACCCAAAATCGCGAAGTGAATCTTGGGTCTCGATCAGAAACTATGGATACTGGCATACCATGCAATCTTACAACCTCGTTTATGTACATACGAGCAAGACGTTCAAGTGTATAAGTTTCTCGTATCGGTAAGAAATGAGCAGACTTGGTCAATCTATCAACAATGACCCAAATCGCATCTATGCCTTGAGAAACTTTGGGAAGACCAGTAACGAAATCCATGGTAATGTGCTCCCACTTCCATTCTAGAATTTCAAGTGGTTGCAATGGTCCTTTTGGTATTTGATGCTCCGCCTTGACTCGTTGACACGTTAGACACCTTGAGATAAAAAGCGCTATCTCTCTCTTCATATTGCCCCACCAAAATGTATGTCGAAGATCATGATACATTTTGGTACTCCCAGGATGGATTGCAAACGGTGTGTTGTGCGCCTCCATCATGATTTTATACTTTAAATCAGGGTCGTTAGGAACACAAAGTCTGGAGTTGACTCGAAGTATTCCTTCTTCATCGATTCTTGCTTCCGGTATCGCACCTTCTTGTACTTTCTTCCTCATACGCATCAGCTCCGGATCTGTAACTTGAGCAGCTTTAATTTTATCAATTAAAGTCGGTTCTACTCGTATATTCGCCATCATAACGTGGGTCCTTGGAGTCTTTATCTCTATCTCCATCCTTTGCAAGTCATCCAAAATGGGCCTTTGCGTTGACAATATTGCACTCGCACCCGCATATGACCTTCTACTCAATGCGTCAGCTACCACGTTCGCTTTTCCAGGATGGTATTGGATGGTATGATCATAATCTTTCAACAGTTCAAGCCAACGTCGTTGTCGCATGTTGAGTTCCTTTTGAGTGAAGAAATATTTGAGGCTTTTATGATCCGTAAAGATCTCCACTTTCTCCCCATACAAGTAATGCCTCCAAATTTTAAGTGCAAAGACAACAACTGCTAACTCTAGGTCATGAGTAGGATAATTTCTCTCATATTCTTTGAGTTGTCGTGAGGCATAGGCTATGACTTTCCCATGTTGCATGAGAACACATCCTAACCCTTTGCCCGAAGCATCACTGTAGATGACAAATCCCTCCGAACCAGATGGTATTGTCAGAACAGGTGCTGAAATCTTGAGTTCTTGAAAACTCTTCTCACATTCCTCGCTCCAACCGAACTTTGTATCTTTCCGAGTCAGCTGAGTTAGTGGAGTAGCGATTCGAGAAAACCCTTCTACGAATCTCCGATAATAACCAGCTAAGCCGAGAAAGCTACGTACTTCGGTCACTGATTTAGGTTGCTCCCAGCTTTGAATAGCTTCAATCTTTGCTGGGTCAACAGATATTCCATGACTTGATACCACGTGCCCAAGGAATGCTACTTCCTCAAGCCAGAACTCGCATTTCTTCAACTTGGCATAAAGCTTGTATTCACGAAGCTTTTGGAGTATTAGCCTCAAGTGTTCCTCATGATCTTCACGGCTTTTGGAATAAATAAGGATGTCATCAATAAAGACGACCACAAAGTGATCCAAATATTCCTTGAATACTCGGTTCATCATATCCATGAAGGCAGCAGGAGCATTAGTCAATCCAAAGGACATGACTAGGAATTCATAATGCCCGTACCGAGTTCTGAAAGCCGTCTTTGGAATGTCATCGGTTCTAATCTTCAATTGGTGATATCCGGAACGAAGATCAATCTTTGAAAAGAATTTGGCTCCTTGCAACTGGTCAAACAGGTCATCAATACGTGGCAATGGATACCTATTTTTGATGGTGACATGATTTAACTCCCGATAATCAATACAAAGTCGCATACTCCCATCTTTCTTCTTCACGAATAGAACAGGAGCACCCCAAGGAGAAGTACTAGGACGAATAAAGCCAATGTCTAACAATTCCTGCAGTTGAGTCTTTAACTCCTGAAGTTCAATAGGAGCCATTCGATATGGGGTTTTGGAAATGGGTTTTGTACCGGGTTCAAGGTCGATACAAAATTCAATTTCACGCTCTGGGGGTAGGCCAGGAAGTTCTTCAGGGAATACGTCAGGGAATTCATTAACAATAGAAATATTATTCAAAACTGACGTATTTTTGTTTAGATCTGTGACATGAGCTAAGAAAGCTTGACATCCGTTTTTTAATAAACGAATAGCTTTATGGCTTGAGATGACAGTGATTGATTTTAATGGTTTGGTTGTTTGAATTCGCATAATAGGTCGATTAGGAATATGAAAGCTAACAACCTTACGAAAACAATCAATTTTTGCATGATGAGTAGTTAACCAATCAATCCCTAGAATTACATCAAATGCAAGTATTTTTAATGAAATAAGATCGACAGGTAATGCGTGGGTACCAACTTGAACCAAACAAGACTTATAAACCGTGGATGTAATGAAGTTTTCTCCCAACGGAGTTTCCACAGATAAGTCAAAGTCTAATTTCTCCGGAGTCAAATTTAATCGTTGAGCGCAAGTAGGAGAAATAAAAGAATGGGTAGAACCGGTATCAAATAAAGTGTAGACTTCGCTAGAGTTTATGATAAGCTTACCCGTGATGACCTCATGCGGGTTCCTTGCTTTCTGGGAGGTCACAACAAATGCTCTTCCTTGCACTACCGGCTTTGACTTTTCTGGGACAGCATTTGGTGCCTCCATCCTAGTTGAATTTGTCTTCGGTGAACGACAAAATCGGGCCAAATGGCCTTCTCTTCCACAATTATAACATGCTTTGGACGGCATCGCGCAATTTGGACTGATGTGTCCCTCCCCTCCGCATTTGAAGCATATGATAGGTGGTCTTTCTCCTTCCTTAACAATGGTTGCTGGTGCTGACGACTTTCCATCATTGTTGAATCTTCTCTTCTTGAAATGTCCATTCTTATTGTTTTGGCCCTGATTACCACCGAAGTGGTTACCATTTCTGGCCTGATGATTTCCTCCACGCTTGTTGTCACTGCTTCGATGACTGCTCTCACTGGTATTATCATTTTGCCGGCTGCTCTCTTTTGATTGCGTTGACTCGTTATCGCGCTCTACCAACTGAGCCCTATTTACAACATCAGAATACAAACACAGTTTATGAGAAATAAGATGTTGACGTATCTCCGGATTCAAACCTCTTAAAAATAATCGTGCCATTCTCTCTTCATTATCCACCAAATGGGACGCAAACCGGGATAACTCCGCAAATTTTGCCTCGTATTGCGACACGGTCATATTATTTTGCTCTAATTTGATAAACTCCACCTCCTTCATGTGACGGATACTTTCAGGAAAGTATTTGTCATTGAACAGCTCTTGGAACTTCTTCCAAGACATCTTCAGTACGGCAGGTTGAGTACGTTTTACCGATTCCCACCAGTAATCTGCCTCTCCGCGCAACATAAAGGCGGCAAAGGGAACCTTTTGCTCCTCGGAGCATCCCAAGACATCAAATATTTTGGTGATCTGCTTTATCCATGCTTCCGCAATAAGTGGTTTTGGCTCTCCCTTAAACTCCGGTGGTCCCAGCTCCTTGAACTGTTTAGCGGTGACCGCCCGAGAATTTTCAGTGTTTCCACCTACATTTTGAACAGGAGCCGCTCTCGCTTGCTGTTGCATGAATTGCATAAAGCCTCTGAACAATCCATCATTCATCATTTGGTCATGAGGATTGTCGCCTTCCTGATGCACATTCTCCTGATTATTGATATGTGGAGACTCAACGGTCTCTTGTGCTCCATTGTTATTCTCAACATTTTCGGAAGTCATTTTCAGATACTGCCACAAAACAAAGATTAATTGACATGTAACATAATATCTCTAAACTTTGACCAACTAATTTAAATACAAAATAAATTTAAGTAGGTCATACTAGCGAAGGAATTCCCCGTCTCTCCCCTCCTAGTTCTAGTCTCACATCTTAGCCAGGGATCATATCCCTAAGCTTTGATACCAACTGTGACGCCCCTAAAATTAGGTATACATCACCCATCTTGAGTCGTCAGATACATGGTACAGAATTCAAATACAACTTACTAATACCACTGTCGTGTATAATACGACAAAATACAACTGTGAGTTTGAATACAATAATTGTCTACTAGAGATCATACAAACTCAAAAGGAGTCCTCAATACAATTATTGTCACACTATTTAACAGAATAATGAGGACTACTAATACTATTCTTTGGTCCATCACTCCGTTCCCCGACTTGTCCCAGCTATATTCTCATTTCCTGAAGAGAACAATGAGAGAAAGGGTGAGCTCAACTAGCCCAGTAAGAAATATTATGACTAAGATAATGCAGAATAAATTATCATTAACCTTCAACAGTGTTAAACTGATAAAATATAATAACATCAAGTTTAACAGCAGCGGATCAAGCAATCCATTAAAAGAGTCAAGTAGAGAATGGAATCTACTATCTTTTATGATTTAAAAAGTTTTTAATCACTTTTATCGCTGAGACTCAGCTTAATAAATAATCCACATCATCCCTGCACTACGGCCAAGGATACTCATTAGGGTCACGACCACAAATTCCATGCACTACGGGCCAAGGATATTTGTGTATTCATCAATGGTCATGATCATGCCAACAACTGTCCATCAATGCACTACGGCAAATGAGACTTTTACCACATCATTTGTAACATTACGGTCATGATTACACCGAATAATCCCTGGTCATAATCATACCAAGTCCATCCATGCTCTACAGGCCACAGATGACTTTCAAAAATATAAATAAGAGGATGATGACAATGATATAAGAATTCAATAAAACTAGTTCAAGAATTATTTTATCCAGGAATTATTAACGTCCAAATTGTCAACACGATACTATTTTGTGGTGTAAAATTCAAGAATGATCAGAAGAATATTTCCATGAAAGGATACTGGATGAAGCGCAAATATCAAGGATATTCTACTAATTTCATGGAGTATAGAAGTCAAAACTTTAATCAACTGAGTATAATAAAGAATGGAATAACAAAAGAAATCACCATGCATGCAGAACTTTGCATAGACAGGTTATTCCAACAGAATACTAAATAACGGAACCAGGTCAGGTGAAATTCACACCGACAGGATGTCCCAACAGAATAATAAATGCGAAATAATAAATGATGGAACCAGGTCCGGCATATAGCACAGACAGGATATTCCGACAGAATAATAAAGACTGAATAATAAAAATGGAACCAGGTCCGGCGTATAGCACAGACAGGATGTTCCAACGGAATAATAATAAAGACGGAACCAGGTCCGGTGTAAAACACACAGACAGGATGTTCCAACAGAATGATAGAAGAATGTCACCAAGTATAGGGTAGACCGCGTATACAGGTTATTCCAACAGAATAATAAGAAATGGAATAACAACAGTTCTCTTCATGAATAAGAAAGAATAACACCCCTTACCGTAACAGAAACTGGATATAGGAAGAGAAAAGTTAAGTAGCAAAAAGCTTTTCTTCTATCTCTCTATAGTTTCTCTCTCTAGAGTTCAGTGAATTCGTAAGAAAATAATGAAGGAATGAGCTTCTATTTATAGGAAAATGGAATGCATAGTAACTAATCCATGAACGGTCCAGATTGATTTACTTTAATCTGACGGTCCATATTTAAAGAAAAATCTTTTAAATAAAATATAATATATTCTATTTATATAAAAAGATTTTTACTATGCAAACACTATGCAACACTATGCAAAACACTATGCATAATAAAATATAATATATTCTATTTATAAAATAACTTTAATAAAGTATTCTGTTTTATATAAAAAGATGTTTCCGTTTTATTACGTTAATAATACGAATAAAACAAAACGTCATTATCGCTATAATAATTCATATTATTAATCGACAATAATTGAATCAAACTGAGCGACTTCTCACATAAATATCAATAATCAATACCGTGTGCTACTATGCAACAACGCGTATTACTGTACTTTTACTACCCAGTAGTTCAACAGTATCAACGGTAAAACTTCCGCCGTTATTTTTAATAAAATATTTTTGTCGTTTTCTCAATCCGACAATAATTCTGTTGTGGGGTCCACCAATAATTTTGCTGTCGTACGAATATTCCCCGACAAAAAGAATATTCCCCGACCAAACGAATATTATATGACAACTTGCATACTTTGCAAAATTTATAAATATTACCCACAACTATAACATTATATTAAATTCATTCCATAATATTCAAAAATGATAATTATAGAAAATCCATTTTTATTTAAAAGTTGGGTTCTTACACTTTCTTTCTGTTAAATAGATTTTCGTTAGTTGACTTGGTTTCCGAGTAAAAGATTTCCTTTTTTATGTTTGCTTTTAAAACTGTAAATCCCATTTGTATGATGAGGCCAAGTCGAATATCTTTCTCAACTGAATCCCTAACAACTTTTATATTTTGAGCAACTTCAGCTCATAAATTATCATCAATCTTCAGAGAGCGCCAAACTCTAGCTTCAACAGAACCAATCTGATTATATGCTCTTTGGATAATATCCTGCCCCCCCCCCCCCCCCCCCCCTCCCCCCCTCTCCCCCTCTTCTCCCAATAAAATCTTCTCCTTTTTAAGCTTACAATTTTTAAAAGCTTATAGATGAGTTGAGTTAGTATCTACAAGAGGGCTTTACTTTATTTACCATATCTATCCAAAACATTAAGGAAATGGAGTTCAACTCAGTAACATAATCTAAACATAATGAGAAATATAATCTTTTTCAAATCTAACCAAGTAAAAGATTCATTAAGAAAAATCCACGTATCAAACTGATCTAATCTGGGCATTTTAGAACCTCATAAGCTTGAATTACGCGACGTATCATAGTATCTGAATCTTCCCCATCTCTTCTCGCATCAGGATGAAACTCCTTGACCTGTATTAAGAATTTAATATCCCAAAATTAACAAACAAATCATCAAATAAATACTCAAAACCACATATTTATCTTCTTACAAATATCAAATTTCTCCAAACTCAGACTGTACCCAAAAATAACCCATATGACTAAAAAGACCCAGAAATGCAATGCAACATAGATTCCAAAAATAAAATAAATAAATAAATAAAAGATATAATTTAAATTAATGGAAGGGGTGCACACTTTTGCTCTAAAAGCAGCTTTGAGATCAATCAAAGAGCAGTTTGGGGAAACGCCAAGAACAGAGTAAGCTGAAGAAGTGGAAAGGGTTTCATTTCCATTGCAATTAACTTTAAATTTAGAAGCATTAGAAGAAAAAGAAGAAGGAAAATTAAATGGGATTTTCTGGGTTGGGCTAATAGACCATGGAAATGAACTAGTGGAGAGAAAATTGGAGTTTTTTGTTAAGGTTTCTTGAGAGTTGGGAGGGAAGGCAACTGATTTACTGTAGATAGACATCTCTTTCTCTCTCCTCTTTTTTTTCCTCACTAGTTTATAGTTTATTCGTTGATACTTGTGGTTGTTAGAATTCTGCCCTTTTTCTTTTTTCTTTCAATCAAATTAATATCCTTATTAGACCGAGATATGTACCTCTAGTGGTGCACAAATGGCCTGCGGCCTGGAACCTGACCTTGATCCGGCCTGAGCCCGACCTAGTCAAAGTTCGGCCTGATCAAAGCCAGGCCCAATCAGGCCCGGCCTGCTACCCAGCCTGGCCTAGTCTTCCAAAAAGTCTGGCCAGGCCTATTTTATAGCCTGGTCCGGCCTGCGACCTAATCTGGCCTAAAATCTTTGGTTGGGTCATGTAGCAAGTCTTTTTACAAGAAAAACCTCCTATTACTTGCATCCCACTTTCAATGTGGGACTTCCCATTTACAAGGGCCTCAAATCTTTAATTGAGTTATACTAGCAAGTCATTTTATAAAGAAATCCTCCTTATACTTACATCTCACTTTCAATGTGGGACTTAACACTTGCAAGATAAATATTGGAATTTAGGATAGCTATTATAGAGTGAAGTTTTATTTTCAATTCAAGTTCAATTCGATGTGGGACTTTGAGATTAATAGTTGTAATTTCATAACAATTTCCAAAGTAAGATCATGTTTTTTGGCAGCTTGGTGCAATATTGCCTGAAGTTTGAATGTCATGCTTTACAGTCTCAACATACTTTGTGTTGAGGCTTATTTCAGGACATAATGAATGAATGGGCTAAAGGAGTACTAGGTTCTCTCATTTTGACTCAGGAGTCAGGACACTTGTGTTGGACATATTTATTTCAGGACACTTGTGTTGGATTTTAGATACGTTCTCTCATTTTGGTTCAACTGAAATGGCAGCATTCGAGGCATAAGAAACTAAAGGAAAAGGTAAACTGTACTGAATACAAGTTTAGAGGCTATAGTAACTTTTGCTGCAGCTTGAAATTATTATTAGTGCCTAAATGCTAACCTTATTCTAGTAACTGCAGCCCTTTGGTCCTTCAATAAAACAATCAAAAGCTTAAGGTCAAGTCTTCAAGGAACAGATTAAACAACTAAAGGAAAAGGTAAACTCTTCTAAATATGAATTTAAAGGTCATAATAACTATTTACACTGCATTGCTTGAGAATTCGAAAAATCTTTCGAAAAATCTTTTGATGCAAGACTCAAAAATTCAATCTTTATCGTTTTTCTTGAGCAAACAATGGGAGATGACTATTATGATTATGTATAAATATAGACCAAGACTTATGAACAATTATGCAAGGTTGCATTGATGAAGTGTAACTCAAAGCAAGGATGTAAAGATTAATTAATAAAAAGTCCCACATAGTTTAATAGCAAACTATAAGAATGAGAGGCATTTAGTTCAATTATTATATTTTTGTTTCAAAGTCCCACATAGTCTAGTTAACATCTCTTGTCCCTACTTTTCTTCTATAAATAGAGGAGAGGTCTAGTCCAAAACTTTTAAGTTCAATGCATTTGATCTTGTGTAGGGATTGGCTATGCATAGCAAAATCCCACATAGTCTAATTCAAAATTTTTTGCTGCTGCCTTTCTCAATGCATTTGAGCTTGTGTTGGGTTCCCACATAGTCTAATTCAAATTTTTTGTTGCTGCCTTTCTCTATTAAATGGAGGTTTGGCTAAGCTTGGCACCAGTCCCATATAGTCTAGTTGGGTTGACGTGGGCCCGGCCTGGCCTGTAGGCCTCAACGGGTCATAATTTTTTGTTATAAATCTGGCCTGGCCTGCAGACAAAAAGTCAAGGCCTGATCTGGCTTGGTCAATGGCCAAGGCCTGGCAGGCTTGTGCCGGACCAGGCCAGGCCGGCCTGTTGTGCATCACTATGTACCTCGGTGGTCCCAAAATGAAACTACTATAATTTCTTCTTCTTTTGTTTTATTTTTTAAATTTTTTTATAGAAATACTTGCCAAAAAAGATTAAAAGTAATATGTCCAAGATATATTAGGTTATTTTTATATTAGAATGCATAACAAAAAAGGTTCAAATGTTAAAAATTTTGTATTGAAAAACAACATTATACATTTTACAAGGTATAATCATAACCAAATTGTATATTGTTATTAATATTATAAAAATAATTATAACCGCGGTTAATAAAATCGTTCGATTACTAACGATTTTGATTAATATTTTGCGATTACGATTTTTGTGTTAATATGTTATTCAAATAAAAAAACAAACTAATACTAAAAGGAGTTTAAACGTTCCAACCATAATTAGTATCCACTATTAATACTACTAATGCATCTATAAAATTATTAGAATTTAAAAACAATATTAGGTAATAAATTAAATGGAGGTTTGGCTAAGCTTGGCACCAGTCCCATATAGTCTAGTTGGGTTGACGTGGGCCCGGCCTGGCCTGTAAGCCTCAACGGGTCATAATTTTTTGTTACAAATCTGGCCTGGCCTGGCCTGCAGACAAAAAGTCAAGGCCTGATCTGGCTTGGTCAATGGCCAAGGCCTGGCAGGCTTGGGCCGGACCAGGCCAGGCCGGCCTGTTGTGCATCACTATGTACCTCGGTGGTCCCAAAATGAAACTACTATAATTTCTTCTTCTTTTGTTTTATTTTTTAAATTTTTTTATAGAAATACTTGCCAAAAAAGATTAAAAGTAATATGTCCAAGATATATTAGGTTATTTTTATATTAGAATGCATAACAAAAAAGGTTCAAATGTTAAAAATTTTGTATTGAAAAACAACATTATACATTTTACAAGGTATAATCATAAACAAATTGTATATTGTTATTAATATTATAAAAATAATTATAACCGCGGTTAATAAAATCGTTCGATTACTAACGATTTTGATTAATATTTTGCGATTACGATTTTTTTGTGTTAATATGTTATTCAAATAAAAAGACAAACTAATACTAAAAGGAGTTTAAACGTTCCAACCATAATTAGTATCCACTATTAATACTACTAATGCATCTATAAAATTATTAGGATTTAAAAACAATATTAGGTAATAAAAAATTATGAATGCCCTCCACAAGTTTGTTTATACATGTATAATATAAACTAGTAGAATAAAAATTATATAAATAACTAAAAAATTAGTAACACGTAAACAATTAATTATTAAGTTAGTAATTGCAAGGCCCCAACTTTTTATGAATAAAGATTTAATTTTCTTTAAATATTATTTTGAATAATAAGGTGTGGATTTGATATAATGTTATAGTTGTGGGTAATATTTATAAATTTTGCAAAGTAAGCAAGTTGTCATAAAATATTCGCTTAGTCGGGGAATATTCTTTTTATCGGGAAATATTCGTACGATGACACAATCATTGGTGGACCCCACAACGAGATGACTGTCAGATATAGAAAGCGACAGAAATAACATTTTTATAAAAATAACGGCAAGACCTTTACCGTTAAACTATTGAAATACCTGATGATAAAAGTGCAGTGATACGCGTGCTTGCATAGTAGCACACGGTATTGCACAATATCTCTGATTATTGATGCTTACGTAAGAAGTCACTCAGTTTTATTCAATTATTGCTACAGTAGTTGATACATAGTATCTTATATCATTGATTCAATTATTATCATAGTATCATCTGCACAATATTTTATATTATCAAATCAATAATTGAGACAACATCGTTGTTCATTTTATTATTTGCATTATTGACAATGTCTAGAAAGTTCTGTAGAGTAAAGTGATTAGGTTATCTAATTGCGCGCCAATAAGGAGAAGTCCTTATCGGAAAGCCCCCTCTTTCCTGAGAATGATCTGATTGTTAATATTGTGAGTTATAATATTATTGATGAATAAAGATCGTGTTGATTAAAGATATGATTAATAATTGATAAGTGGAAGATGTTGTTCAATTATTTTTTTGAATCAGTCTTTATTCATTTAGTTTTTTTAAGAATGCATAATTCTGTTGTATGGCCCTCAATTACCTTCAATTGAGGTAATCCATTTTTTTATTTGGCAGGAATAATCCTCATTGGCCAAACCTTTCAATAATGCTATTACTATTTGATAACATATGAATGATGGTATTTTCTCATATGACAATGTCTCTAAATTGACATGTAATAGTCTTTCCTAATTAGCCAACACCAAATACTGATAAACCCGTGAACTTTGTCCGAATTTTTTCCCTTTGCATCCGTGATTTTCTTAAATATTGCCTTGCCACTCTCCTATAACTAGGATGCTTAGTTAAAAAATGAAAATCATACCAGAATCTGAGAATTCTTCTTCTATAATATTGAACGTATTTCTTTTGAGTTTAAGGAAACTTTGAGTGTAGCAAATAGTGCAAGTTTTCTACAAGAATATCTCCGCTATACCAGTCAGAATTACTCTCTTTTTAAGGTAAGAGATATTATTTTCTTCCATACTATATAGTATATAAGTAATATTATTTCGTTTCATATTCCTAAATCCACACTTATTTTGATAAGTATTGCTTCTATACCCCCTAAAATTAGTAGAATATCCATGAATTTTTCATTTCATCTAGTATCGTTTCAAGAAAATATTTTTCTGAATTTCTTATTAAATTTCAATATTTTCATTCGGGATACTATTCACGGGTTACTATTCATACATACGATACTATTCACGACAAAAATTGATTTCTTTTCTGTCCAAATTATTTTTGATACATGAATATTATTCTTGAATTTTACTCCACAAATTAGTTATCAAGTTGACAATTTGGACATTCTTAAACTTTGGATAAATTAAATTATAAATATTTAATATTTATCCTTAATCTCACTTGATTAATTTCTTATATCACTGTCATCATCCCCATACTTATATTATGGTGAAAGTCATCTTTGGCCCGTAGTGAATAGATGGACTGTTGATTGGTATGATTATAACCATAAATTATGTATCGGTATAATCATGACCTGTAATGTTACAAATGATGTAGTAAAAGTCCAATTTGGCCCATAGTGCATAGATGGACAGTTGTTTGGCATGATCATGACCAATAGTGATAATAACGAATATCCTTGTCCCATAGTGCATGGACAATTCGTGGATGTGATACTAACGAATATCATTGGCCCGTAGTGCATGGATAATTCGGTGATGTGGATTCTTTATTGAATTGTGTTGCAGAGATAAAATATTGATGATGAACTTTTAAATCATAAAAGGTAGTAGACATCATGCTATACTTGACTCTTCTAATGGATTTCTTATTCCGCTGCAGATGTTGATCTAAACTTGTTGTCTATTGTATTCTATCAGTTTTTATACCGTTGAGGACTATAGTATAGTAGTCCTCACTATTCTATAAAATAGTGTAAAAATAATTGTAATGAGAACTTTATTTGAGTTTGGATATTGTCTACGGGACAATATTTGTATTGAAACTTAGTGTGTTGTCGTATTTTGAATGACAGTTGTATAAATTAAGTTTGTATTTAAATTATGTACCATGTATTTGGCGACTCAGAATGGGTTGTGTATACCTATTTTGGGGGCGACACAATTGGTATCAAATCTTAGGGATATGATCCCTGACAGATATCTCAGCCTAGAACTAGGAGGGGAGAGACGAATAAATCCTTCACTAGTGTGTCCTACCTAAGTTTATTTGTTATTTAATTGGTCGGTCAGAATATAAGGATAATATGTGGCATGTCAATTAACCTTTGTTTTGTGGCAGTGTTGAGAATGGCATTTGAAAAATTTGAGATAAGCAATGGAGCACATGAGACTGTTGAGACACCACCAATCAATAACCAGGATAATGTGCATCATGAAGACAATAATCATCATGTAAACAACAACACCGACTAAATGATGAACGATGAGATGTTCAGAAGCTTTCTATAATTCATGCAACACCAAACGAGAGAGAATCCTGTTCAAAATGCAGGTGGAATCAATGGCAACTCACGACTGGTCACCGCTAATCAATTCAAGGAGTTGAGAGCACTAGAGTTTTTGGGAAAGCCAGAGCCATTTTAGGCAAAGACGTGGATTAAGCAGATCACCAAGATATTTGATGTCTTGGGATGCTCAGAGGAGCAAAAGGTTCCCTTTGCCACCTTTATGTTGCGAGGAGAGGTAGATTACTGGTGGGAATCTGTAAAACATACTCATCTTTCCGCACTAAAGATGTCTTGAGAGAAGTTCCAAGAATTGTTCAACGATAAGTACTTTCCAGAGAGTATTCGCCACATAAAGGAGGCGGAATTTATTAAGTTAGAATAAAACAACATGACCGTATCGCAATACGAGGTAAAGTTTGTGGAGTTATCTCGGTTTGCATCCCATTTGGTAGATAATGAGAAGCGTATGACACAAATGTTTCTGCGAGGTTTGAAGCCCAAAATTCGTCAATACCTCATTTCTCACAAACTATATTTATATTCAGATATTGTGAATAGGGCTCAGTTATTGGAGCGCGATGAGTCAGCCCAACCAAAAGATAGCAGCCTACAAAATGATAGTAGTCATACCAATGGTAGCAGTCATTGAAACGGTGACAACAAATGTGGAGGAAATTATCATGCCAGAAATGGTAACCACTTCGGTGGTAATCCTGACCAAGATAATAGAAGAAATGAGTCAAGTGGAAATTTTAAAAAGAGGAGATTCAACAATGATTGAAAGACAACAACAACACTATCACCTATTTTCAAGGAAAGAATGACCATCGGTTGTATGCTACAGATGCGGAGAGGAGGGACACATCAGTCCAAACTGTACGCAGCAACTCAAAACGTATTTCAATTGCGGAAGAGAAGGTCACTTAGCTCGATTTTATCATGTAGTGAAGTCAAGTCCATCTGGGATGATGACACTAAAGGTTGTCCCAGACAAGTCGAAGTCGGTAGTTCAAGTGAGAGCGTTTGTTGCGACTTCCCAAAAAGAGAGGAACCCGGATGAAGTTATCACGGGAAAACTTATCATAAACTCTTGCGAAGTTTATACCTTATTTGATATCGTTTCTATCCATTCTTTTATTTCATTTACTTGTGCTTAACGTTTAAATTTGACTCTAGAGAAATTAGACTTTGACTTATATGTTGAAACTCCATTGGGAGAAACCTTCATCACATCTACTGTTTATAAATATTATTTATGACTCCCCCAAAATAGGTCCAATCCACAACCCATTTTGAGTCGCCAAATATATGGTATAGAAACAACTACAACTTCATTATTACAATTATCGTGAAAAATATGACAACACATATACTGTGAGTTTAAATAAAAATATTGTTTTCTAAACAATATCCACACTCAAATAAATCCTCATTACAATTATTCATACATTATTTAGTAAAGACTACTAAGATAACTTTCTAGAATCATTATTCCATACCCCGACTAGTAACCGCAACATTCTCACCTCCTGAGAAGAAAAATAGAACAAAAAGGAAAAGGGTGAGCTCAACTAGCCCAGTAAAGAATATTATGACTAAGATAATGTACAACAAATTATCCTTAGTCTTCAACAGGGAAAAATCTGATAGAATATAATAGACAACAAGTTTTAGATCAACAACTGCAGCGAAAACAATAATTCATTAGAAGAGTTAAGTAGAGAATGAAATCTACTATCATCTATGAATTTAAAAGTCCATCATCGATATTTTATCCCTGTAACATCAATCAATATACATCTTGAATCAAATATTCATCTTTACACTACATGTCAAAGATATTCATCAGTTGATCATGTTCATCTCAACACCTGTTCATCTTTGCACTACGGGCCAAAGATGTTCATCAGATCAAAAATCATTCATCTTTGTACTACAGGCCAAAGATATTCAGTAATATTATCATTTAGGACTGAGGAAGATGAAAATATTTTCTAGAAAACGAATCCAGAGAGATAAAAAGACAAAGATTAGGGATTCGTACTTCAGTTTATTCAAGTTCAAAAATACTCCATAATAATCAATCGTGGAGCAGAATTCAAAAATAAAGATCAAAACATGGATACAATCAAAGATAGTAACCACAATAGAAAATTTGAACAAAGAAAGAAAATTTTATTTTTCTGTGAATAGTGCCGTATTTATGAATAGTGCCATATACGTGAATAGTAACCTCAACACTAATAACCAGGATAATATGTGGCATGTCAATTTACCTTTGTTTTGTGGCAGTGTTGAGAATGGCATTTGAAAAATTTGAGATAAGCAATGGAGCACATGAGACTGTTGAGACACCACCGATCAATAACCAGGATAATGTGCATCAAGAAGGCAATAATCATCATGTAAACAATAACACCGACCAAATGATGAACGATGGGATGTTCAGAAGCTTTCTATAATTCATGCAACACCAAACGAGAGAGAATCCTGTTCAAAATGCAGGTGGAATCAATGGCAACTCATGACTGGTCACCGCTAAGCAATTCAAGGAGTTGGGAGCACTAAAGTTTTTGGGAAAGCCAGAGCCATTTAAGGCAAAGACGCGGATTAAGCAGATCACCAAGATATTTGATGTCTTGGGATGCTCAGAGGAGCAAAAGGTTCCCTTTGCCACCTTTATGTTGCGAGGAGAGGTAGATTACTGGTGGGAATCTGTAAAACATACTCATCTTTCCGCACTAAAGATGTCTTGAGAGAAGTTCCAAGAATTGTTCAACGATAAGTACTTTCCAGAGAGTATTCGCCACATAAATGAGGCGGAATTTATTAAGTTAGAATAAAACAATATGACAGTATCGCAATACGAGGTAAAGTTTGCGGAGTTATCTCGGTTTGCATCCCATTTGGTAGATAATAAGAAGCGTATGACACGAATGTTTCTGCGAGGTTTGAAGCCCGAAATTCGTCAATACCTCATTTATCACAAACTATATTTATATTCAGATGTTGTGAATAGGGCTCAGTTATTGGAGCGCGATGAGTCAGCCCAACCAAAAGATAGCAGCCGACAAAATGATAGTAGTCATACCAATGGTAGCAGTCATTGAAACGGTGACAACAAATGTGGAGGAAATTATCATGCCAGAAATGGTAACCACTTCGGTGGTAATCCTGACCAAGATAATAGAAGAAATGAGTCAAGTGGAAATTTTAAAAAGAGGAGATTCAACAATGATTGAAAGACAACAACAACACCATCACCTATTTTCAAGGAAAGAATGACCATCGGTTGTATGCTACAGATGCGGAGAGGAGGGACACATCAGTCCAAACTGTACGCAGCAACTCAAAACGTATTTCAATTGCGGAAGAGAAGGTCACTTAGATCGATTTTATCATGTAGTGAAGTCAAGTCCATCTGGGATGATGACACTAAAGGTTGTCCCTAGACAAGTCGAAGTCGGTAGTTCAAGTGAGAGCGTTTGTCGCGACCTCCCAAAAAGCGAGGAACCCGGATGGAGTTATCACGGGAAAACTTATCATAAACTCTTGCGAAGTTTATACCTTATTTGATATCGTTTTTATCCATTCTTTTATTTCATTTACTTGTGCTTAACGTTTAAATTTGACTCTTGAGAAATTAGACTTTGACTTATATGTTGAAACTCCATTGGGAGAAACCTTCATCACATCTACTGTTTACAAATATTGTTTGTGACGCCCCCAAAATAGGTCCAATCCACAACCCATTTTGAGTCGCCAAATATATGGTATAGAAACAACTACAACTTCATTATTACAATTATCGTGAAAAATATGACAACACATATACTGTGAGTTTAAATAAAAATATTGTTTTCTAAACAATATCCACACTCAAATAAATCCTCATTACAATTATTCATACATTATTTAGTGAAGACTACTAAGATAACTTTCTAGAATCATTATTCCATACCCCGACTAGTAACCGCAACATTCTCACCTCCTGAGAAGAAAAATAGAACAAAAAGGAAAAGGGTGAGCTCAACTAGCCCAGTAAAGAATATTATGACTAAGATAATGTACAACAAATTATCCTTAGTCTTCAACAGGGAAAAATCTGATAGAATATAATAGACAACAAGTTTTAGATCAACAACTGCAGCGAAAACAATAATTCATTAGAAGAGTTAAGTAGAGAATGAAATCTACTATCATCTATGAATTTAAAAGTCCATCATCGATATTTTATCCCTGTAACATCAATCAATATACATCTTGAATCAAATATTCATCTTTACACTACATGTCAAAGATATTCATCAGTTGATCATGTTCATCTCAACACCTGTTCATCTTTGCACTACGGGCCAAAGATGTTCATCAGATCGAAAATCATTCATCTTTGTACTACAGGCCAAAGATATTCAGTAATATTATCATTTAGGACTGAGGAAGATGAAAATATTTTCTAGAAAACGAATCCAGAGAGATAAAAAGACAAAGATTAGGGATTCGTACTTCAGTTTATTCAAGTTCAAAAATACTCCATAATAATCAATCGTGGAGCAGAATTCAAAAATAAAGATCAAAACATGGATACAATCAAAGATAGTAACCACAATAGAAAATTTGGACAAAGAAAGAAAATTTTATTTTTCTGTGAATAGTGCCGTATTTATGAATAGTGCCATATACGTGAATAGTAACCTCAACACTAATAACCAGGATAATATGTGGTATGTCAATTTACCTTTGTTTTGTGGCAGTGTTGAGAATGGCATTTGAAAAATTTGAGATAAGCAATGGAGCACATGAGACTGTTGAGACACCACCGATCAATAACCAGGATAATGTGCATCAAGAAGGCAATAATCATCATGTAAACAATAACACCGACCAAATGATGAACGATGGGATGTTCAGAAGCTTTCTATAATTCATGCAACACCAAACGAGAGAGAATCCTGTTCAAAATACAGGTGGAATCAATGGCAACTCATGACTGGTCACCGCTAAGCAATTCAAGGAGTTGGGAGCACTAAAGTTTTTGGGAAAGCCAGAGCCATTTAAGGCAAAGACGCGGATTAAGCAGATCACCAAGATATTTGATGTCTTGGGATGCTCAGAGGAGCAAAAGGTTCCCTTTGCCACCTTTATGTTGCGAGGAGACGCAGATTACTGGTGGAAATCTGTAAAACGTACTCATCTTTTCGCACTGAAGATGTCTTGGGAGAAGTTCCAAGAATTGTTCAACGATAAGTACTTTCTAGAGAGTATTCGCCACATAAAGGAGGCCGAGTTTATTAAGTTAGAACAAAACAATATGACCGTATCACAATACGAGGTAAAGTTTGCAGAGTTATCTCAGTTTGCATCCCATTTGGTAGATAATGAGAAGCGTATGACATGAATGTTTCTGCGAGGTTTAAAGCCCGAAATTCGTCAATATCTTATTTCTCACATACTATATTTATATTCAGATGTTGTTAATAGGGCTCAATTATTGGAGCGCGATAATGAGTCAGCCTAACCAAAAGATAGTAGCCGACAAAATGATAGTAGTCATACCAATGGTAGCAGTCATTGAAACAGTGACAACAAATGTGGAGGAAATTATCGTGCCAGAAATGGTAACCACTTCGGTGGTAATCCTGACCAAGATAATAGAAGAAATGAGTCAAGTGGAAATTTTAAAAAGAGGAGATTCAACAATGATTGAAAGACAACAACAACACCATCACCTATTTTCAAGGAAGGAGAATGACCACCGGTTGTATGCTACAGATGCAGAGAGGAGGGACACATCAGTCCAAACTGTACGCAGCAACTCAAAACGTATTTCAATTGCGGAAGAGAAGGTCACTTAGCTCGATTTTATCATGTAGTGAAGTCAAGTCCATCTGGGATGGTGACACCAAAGGTTATCCCAGACAAGTCAAAGCCGGTAGTTCAAGGGAGAGCATTTGTCGCGACCTCCCAAAAAGCGAGGAACCCGAATGAAGTTATCACGGGAAAGCTTATCATAAACTCTTGAGAAGTTTATACCTTATTTGATACCGGTTCTATCCATTCTTTTATTTCACCTACTTGTGCTCAACGTTTAAATTTGACTCTAGAGAAATTAGACTTTGACTTATATGTTGAAACTCCATTGGGAGAAACCTTCATCACATCCACTGTTTATAAATCTTGTTTGTGACGCCCCCAAAATAGGTCCAATCCACAACCCTTTTTGAGTCGCCAAATATATGGTATAGAAACAACTACAACTTCATTATTACAATTATCGTGAAAAATATGACAACACATATACTGTGAGTTTAAATAAAAATATTGTCTTCTAAACAATATCCACACTCAAATAAATCCTCATTACAATTATTCATACATTATTTAGTGAAGACTACTAAGACAACTTTCTAGAATCATTATTCTATACCCCGACTAGTACCCGCTACATTCTCACCTCCTGAGAAGAAAAATGGAACAAAAAGGAAAAGGGTGGGCTCAACTAGCCCAGTAAAGAATATTATGACTAAGATAATGTACAACAAATTATCCTTAGTCTTCAACAGGGAAAAATCTGATAGAATATAATAGACAACAAGTTTTAGATCAACAACTGCAGTGGAAACAACAATTCATTAGAAGAGTTAAGTAGAGAATGAAATCTACTATCATCTATGAATTTAAAAGTCCATCATCGATATTTTATCCCTGTAACATCAATCAATATACATCTTGAATCAAATATTCATCTTTACACTACATGCCAAAGATATTCATCAGTTGATCATGTTCATCTCAACACCTGTTCTTCTTTGCACTACGGGCCAAAGATGTTCATCAGATCGAAAATCATTCATCTTTGTACTACAGGCCAAAGATATTCAGTAATATTATCATTTAGGATTGAGGAAGATGAAAATATTTTCTAGAAAACGAATCCAGAGAGATAAAAAGACAAAGATTAGGGATTCGTACTTCGGTTTATTCAAGTTCAAAAATACTCCATAATAATCAATCGTGGAGCAGAATTCAAAAATAAAGATCAAAACATGGATACAATCAAAGATAGTAACCACAATAGAAAATTTGGACAAAGAAAGAAAATTTTATTTTTTTGTGAATAGTGTCGTATTTGTGAATTGTGCCATATACGTGAATAGTAACCTCAACACTAAAAGGTATAAATTCTACAAGAAAAATTATCATACTTCATGAATAGTACTCGTGAATAGTAACTCGTAAATAGTAACCCCGACATAAAAAAGTAAAAATTTTATAATAAAATTCATACCAATATTCCGGTATAATGATATTGAAAGAAATAATATCATTTACGAAGAAAATAACATCTCTTACCTCAAAAGAATAGTACTTCTGACTGGAATATCAGATATAATGTTAAAGTAAACCTGCACCGTATAGCAACACTCAAGATATCTAAATACTTACAAAAATATGCTCGATAATATAGAGAGAGAAAACATCAGTTTCTGGCGTGATTTTCAATCCTAACCTAAGCACCCTATTTATAAGAAAATGCTTAGAACACCAAAGTAGAAAATTTAATAAAATAATAATATTTATTAAAAAAATTTCACACCCACCTCTTGAAATCTGATTTCATCTCATTTACCACACATGTGGGGCCCACCAAAATGAAAAAAACATTTTTCTTTAAAAAAATATTTAAAACTTTAAAAATCTATTATTCTGAAACTTCAATAATTCATAATAAATAGCCCTTTTATTAGAAAAATTCGAATCTTATGTCCATTCCATAGAAAATTCAATTCTCTACAACTTTGAAAGTTTAAGTTTTTCCAAATTCCAAGTAAAAATTGATTGAAATCCACATACGAACGATTTTACAAGCTATAATCAAATTTCAGTCAAAAATGGGGTCCACCAACATGTTTAACATGTTTTTACCATTTATTGTAACAAAAATACTCTTCCTCCTCATTTATTCATATATCACACATTTATTATAAAAAATATCATCGTTATTATATTATTATAATATAATAATATATAAATGAATTATTTTATCATAAAAGATAAAATATCAATTTTCAACAATTGTCACTTTTCTAAAAATTTCTCCATTTATATCCACATAAATAAATATTTTTCTTATCATATTAATTAATAATTAATTATTAACAAATAATATTACAGAATCACAATAATGACAACCAAGTCGTTCCCAAGAAAGAGTGGGCTTTCCAATAAGGATTTCTCCTTACTGGCGCGCAATTAGGTGACCAAACCTCTCCTTAGACAGAACTTCTTTAGACATTGCCAATAATGCTATCTAATAATATTATTAAAATAATATGAATTATTGATCTGATAATGGGAAATATTGTGCAATGACAATTATTGAAACAACAATAATATAAAATATCAACGTAGCAATTATTGAATCAATAAAATAAAATATTAAACAGTAATTACTGTAATAATTATTGAGTAGTGTATTCTTACGTAAGAATCAATAATTGGTGCAATACCGTGTGCTACTGTGCAACACCGTGTATTATCGTGTTTTAACCACCAGGTATTCCAACAGTGTTAACGAAAACAACTACGTCGTTATTTATAAAAACTCATACTTGTCATTTTCTTCATTCAATCGCTTTTTATTATGGGACCCACACAAGGTTGCGCCGTCGTACGAATATTCCCCGACAGTAAGAATATTCCACGACCAAACGAATATTCCCCGACAACAACGAATATAACCACTTGCTTATTTGCAATATTTGCGCATTTTACCCATAACTAACCACATTAATCAAATCAACCCTTACTATTTCAAAATAATAAATAGAGGAAATTCTATTTTATTAAAAAAAAATTTGGGGTCTTACATTGTTTGATTCAAATCGACACTTTCACATTACCTGTTGATCTCAACTTTTTGAAAATACTTGCATTTGATGTGATTTTAGGGATTGATTGGTTAACTACTCACCATGCTAAAATTAATTGTACGTTTTCTTAAGGTTGTTAGTTTTCATATTCCTAACCAACCTATTATGCGAATTCAAGCAAACAAACTACTAAAGTCAATCACTGTCATATCAAGCCATAAAGTTATTCATTTATTAAAAAACGGATGTCAAGCTTTCTTAGCCAATGTCACAGATTTAAACAAAAATACGTCAAATTTGAATGATATTTCTATTGTTAATAAATTTCTTGACGTATTCCCTGAAGAACTTCCTAACCTACCCCCAAAGCGTGAAATTGAATTTTATATTGACCTTGAACCCGGTATAAAACCCATATCGAATGGCTCCTATTGAACTTCAAGAGTTAAAAACCCAACAACAGGAACTGTTAGACATCGATTTCATTCGTCCAAGTACATCTCCTTGGGGTGCTCCTATTTTATTCGTAAAGAAGAAAGATGGGAATATGCGACTTTGCATTGATTATTGGGAGTTAAATCATGTCACTATCAAAAATAGGTACTCGTTACCTCGCATTAATGACATGTTTGACTAGTTACAAGGTGCTAAATTCTTTTCCAAGATCAATCCTTGTTTCGGATATCATCAGTTAAAGATTAAAACTGATGACATTCCAAAAACTGCTTTCAAAACTCGATACGGACATTACGAATTCCTAGTCATGTCATTTGGATTGACTAATGCTCCTACTGCCTTCATGGATATGATGAACCGAGTATTCAAGGAATATTTGGATCATTTTTTGGTTGTCTTTATTGATGACATCCTTATTTACTCCAAAATCCGTGTAGATCATTAGCAACACTTGAGGCTGATACTCCAAAAGCTGCGTGAAAACAAGCTATATGCTAAGTTGAATAAATGCGAGTTCTGACTTGAGGAAGTAAAATTTCTTGGGCACATGATATCGAATCACGTAATATCAGTTGACTCGGCAAAGATTGAAGCAATACAAAGCTGGGAGCAACCTAAGTTAGTAACCGAAGTACGTAGCTTTTTGGGCTTAGCTAGTTATTATCGGAGATTCATGGAAGGATTTTCTCGAATCGCCACTCCATTAACTCAGCTGACTCGAAAAGATACAAAATTCGGATGGAGCGAGAAATGTGAGAAGAGTTTGTAGACACTCGAAATTTTGTATTCCTGTTACTAACCTTGCAGGAGGGCAGAATCATCTTCTAGAGATATCCTTGGAGGTCAAATCAGCTCAATCCCGGAGACAACCCCGGGATACTCAGTCTTTTCCATCTCAGAGATAACCCCGAGATACTCAGTTCCAGTCCTGGAGACAACCCCGGGAGTTTTAGTTTCAACCTCGGAGACAACCCCAAGGAATGCAGTTGTAGATCCGGAGATAACCCCGAAAAAGCTCATTTCCACCACCAGAAGTCAGCATCAACCTCGGAGATAATCCCGAGGCACTAAGTTCTAACCTTGGAGATAACCCCGGGAGCTCAGGCACACCTCAGAGACAACCCTGAGGACATTTAGCATTTATAGCAGCCCAATCTCATAGATAACCCTGATCAACGACTACTAAATCAGCCCAGAACCGGAGATAACCCTGGTGAGGGGCAAAATCATCATTTTGCCATCTCAATCCCACATTAGTGCCGTCTCAACAACATTTCATCCCACATTCTACACAGAAGTGTCCTACATGAACCATAGCTCAAATCCTGAATGACTACTACACAAGATATCACACCGGATAAAATTTGAAGACCTGAAGATCTGGGCATGGACCCATCTTCCCGACTTCGTACAACCTCTTATCTCATATCATTGTGTAGCTCTCGACAACAGTATTTCGAAAAGGTATTATACGCCTCAATCGGATGCCTAGATTTAAAGTTATGAAGGTTTGAGCGGACAACACATTGCATGCGTGCACGTACTTTGAGACGACAGGGCCCGCAGAGCCAGGGGCACCCCGGGTAACCGCAGGTACACCTGCGGCTCCCCCCCTCTATAAATAGAGGGCTTGGGTTGGCCATTTTAAGAAGAGAAAAGGTGAGGAAGCCCTGTCTATTTTATTTTGTACACACTATTAACTGAGTGCTTTCTCTTTTCAAACACTTGTGACCTTGTGATTTACTATATTTTATCGGTAGAAACTGAGTGTTCATTCATTTAAAGCTATTTGAAGTCTTCTTGGCAGCCCACTGTAAGACTTTTTACATTTCTTAAAGCCTTTCTCCACTTTTGTTCACACACAGTTATTCACGTTGAGAGTCGTGTTGTGTGCGTATACCTGAACCTTCGGTCCGTGACCTTTTATTGCTTTCCTATATATATACTTATATATATATATATATATAATCGAGTTATACCTCGATTGAGCCTAGATTTATATCCGGAGCGTTTACTACTTTTATAAATATATATCCTCGAATTAACGAACTGAGTCTGGATCGATATATATCCGGTGCATTTACTGCTTATATATATATATATATATATATATATATATATATATATATATATACATTTTCAGTCCCGCCTGGAGTTTACTTCGTGGTGGTTAATCGTCTTTATACATATATTTACATTTTCGTCCTGCCTGGAGTTTACTTCATGGCGGTTGATCGTCTATATATATATATTTACCACTTATATATATATATATAACTGTTTACAGCTTTCATACAAATTGCAACATCATGTGAGCTTAGGAATCATGTGATCACAGATTCAGTCTCCTGAATCTAGTTTTGGTTCCCGTGATGGACATTTTTAGTTGCAACCAGCTTGTAAATTATTCACGATGTTTGAATTTCCTTAAACGACTTATATGCCCACAAGGAGTTCAGCACTGCTATGTATCTTATTTTCTTGAAGATGCTTCGCATCTCGAAAATAAAAGCAATCAAGCCGAACATATAATAAAATGGAAGTATCAAAGGTCTCAATTACTATTGAGCATAAGGGTTTGAACAACCTCTTTTACAAAACATCACTGCTATATCTTGTTAAAATTGAACTTTTATACAAAATTCAAACCCTTTGTATATAGGTGCAAATGAAGCAAAGCACTACTTCCAGATAATTGCACATTGACCCACACACACATATTCAGATAACATTTTAATTAAAAAGTGGTGGTCACCGTGTTACCACGGATGTTGGGGGGTGCCTAACACCTTTCCTCTGCATAATTAAGCCCCCAGACCCTAACGAATCTCGGTTTCACAGACCTGTTAAGCAGTGTTACACCACTAGGTGAATGTGAAAACCTTTTCTCGATTAAGTTGGTGCAACCATTTAAAAATACCAACTGGCGACTCTTACAGTCCAATCGTCGACATATACATGTTGGACCTTTTCAAACTTGTTTTTTCAAACAAATCTCACCTAATATGATATCTCCAAAAGACAAGAATAGAAAGGGACAAATAAAAATCCCGACGTCGACAGGTGGCGACTTCGCTGGGTACTTCCAGTAAGAGGGCTTAAGCCGCTATTATAAGCTTTTCAAAACTGTTATATGCTTGTGTGTGGATGTTGTATTTCCATTTGAATGAATGTTATGAATACATTTACTTATTGCACTTAGTGCTTTGCACTATATCTGCCTGTGATATTAGTGCTTCACACATGTCATCATTTCCATACGGTGAGACGCGCTGTATGTGAATGTATGTTATATGGTCCCTCCACCAGGAGGCTATCCTGTCAGTGTTTGATTACTAGACTCGTAAGGAGACTAATTCCAATGAGTATCAGGAAAGACACCACCCAGATTCACTTTAGTTAAAAGACCAGATTAACTTCCCGTCGAGTAAATTGCGATGATCTGGGAACCTTAATGCCAAAAAGCCGCGAGAGTAACCTAAGATAGGTCAGCCTATGATAAACCAAATGCGAAGAGAAGTATCTTCATACTTTCCCATTTCAATTACTCGTAATTTTAATTACTTGTAATTTCATTTCCATGTTAATCTCAATGTAATTAAAAATATGAAAGAAGATGTGTATATGTATTCACTTTTATATTAAAAACATGGCATGCTATATTGTTATACAAACAGATGACATTCGTTTTGCAGGATAATACTCCTAAAACGAACAAATCATATAACATGTAACATTTCAACATTCCCTAAGACTAAACTACATAAGTCTTTTTGTAGGGAAACAATTGGTCCTGTTACCAGTTCAAAGTCCAAAAAGGGAGCAAGCCTACAACCAAATATGACTACCTCTGGCCAGTCTAGTCCTACTTCTGTCTCTTGCGAGGAGTTCGAAGGATTAAGCAACAAAATTATAGAGTTGGCTATTCTGCTCAAACAACTACACAAGTCCACTCATGGTCCAAGAATGCCCATACATACAAAATCCTCTGCACATGGAGGAACCCAAGGACTAGACAAAGAAACTCCATTACCTGAGTCTCAGTTGGACAAAACCAACAAAACCCCTGAAATTATCCATCCCAAAAAAGATCCAGACACCGGTGATATCAGGAAGAAAGTCCTACAAATGGAAGAGACCATTCAATCCATCAAAGGGATTGGAGCACATGGGAGTGTTTCATATTCAGACCTTTGCATCTTCCTTGGGGTTCATTATCCAGAAAAATTCAAGACTCCTAATTTTGAAAATTATGATGGATTGGAAGATCCTTACACATATTTGAAAGTATTCATTGGAGAACTCGGATCTTATGCCGAAGATGAAAAGCTCAGAATGCAGCTGTTTCAGAAAAGTCTGACTGAAGAAGCTACAACTTGGTATACCAGATTAGACAACTCCAAGATTCATAGCTGGGAGGAGCTAGCTCATGATTACCTCAGTCAGTACAGTTTTCAAACTCAGATGGCTCCAGACTGGTACCAAATTACCAAGGTCAGGAAATAAACTAATGAGTCTTTCAGAGAGTATGCCCAAAGATGGAGGCGTCTGTCTGCTCAAGTTATTCCGTCTTTGACTTAGTCTAAAATGGTGATGACCTTCATAGACATTCAAGAAGCTCCCTTCTATGAGAGAGCCTTAGCGGGAATAGGCAAACCATTCTCTGAAATGATCAAACACGGAGAAATGGCCGAGATGGGATTGAAGTTAGGAATGAGTCAAGACCTTGCCGCTCTGAAAGTTGTAGTTGAGCACATCTAATCTGGAAGTTATGGAAACAACCATCGGAGGGTCCATAAGAAGAAAGAAGAGGATGTTTCCTTGATACTACAAGGACAAAAAGGCAGTCAGAACATGCCTATTCATAGGAGAAATTACTCCCCTTTCTAAGCACAATCTTCAAACCCCCAATTGCCAAATAGTGGAGAAGTCAGATGCACTCGAGTGTTCACACCCTTAGGGGACTCATTCGAGAACATTCTCAATCTTCTGATAACTCAGAAGAAAATTACCTATCTTCTTCCACCAGTCAACCTGAGTGGGAAGGGTTTCAATGCTAACATGAAGTGTACTTATCATGCTTGAGCTCTAGGTCATGACACTCAGGATTGCTGGGCCTTGAAGCATATAATCCAGAATTTAATTAATAATGGTGAGATCGTGGTGACTAAACCCGACCAACCCCATGTGCAAGACAACCTTCTTCCTCAACACAAGGAGGAGGAAGTTAGTATGATTAATTGGAGTAATGGACAGACTTCCCATTACGGTGGTGGATCCTCCCATACCAGCAAGGATAGTGCTGACAAATGGGATTTTTCACAGTTCTAGTTTATGATGGAACGAAAATAAAGGTTCTTTTCGAGCAAGTCAACCAATTAGCAGAACTGGTGGTCCATCAGCACCAAGTCACACGTTAATTATTCAGCCAGGAGGATGCTAGCCTCCTTCCTCTTGTTACAATTACTCCACCACAGACTCCAGAAGGTGAAACAATGAGGATAAAATTGCAAAAAAGAGCAAATGCCAAAGCACGTCGGGATTTAGCCAATAAAAGGAAATTTACCTATTTAGGCCAACCAATGGAAGAGATATTTCAGCTGCTGATCAATGAAGGAATAATCACAGCTCTGTTACCTCCAATCAACCCGCGCTCACGATGGTTCAATTCTAATGGAGTATGTCAGTATCACTCCTACTCTCGCCGTCAAAGCACTGAAGAATGCTGGGCACTCCGCCATCTCATTCAGAACCTAATTGACAGTGGTGTCCTGTAGATGGCAGATAATGACACTATTTTACTTGAGAGTGGGGACACATTTCTTACAAAATGGAAGGAAGTAGTAGCAGTTATATGATGTTGTCAGCATACAAAAAAGTGCCATAGAACTATAGAGAGGCTGAAGGATCCACATCCAATATAACTGCTGCAGTGTCAAAAGAAAATCCACTGTATCTTCCCCAACGGGTGATGAAGCCTACCATCAAGTCAAAGGGGAAAGTTCTCATGGAGAAGATTGAAGAATTCCTCCGTGTTATGGGGCACAATGAAGCCAAGGTGGGTTTAATATTAAAAGAAGCTCCACAACAGATTTCTATACTGGATTTAATGTTCTCCTTAGAGGATTACATGAAGGTCTTACTGAGAGTTTTAGAAGAAGCCCACTTGCCAAACTCAGCGGGCATTGAAAAGTTCCATCATTTGGTTAATCACATTTTTAACAATAATGTGATATCCTTCACTGATGATGACATACCTTCTGAAGGGACGGGTCATTACAAACCGTTGCACATAGCGGTTATGTCCTCCGGATACGTGGTAGCAGGAGTACTGATAGATGGAGAATCATCCTTGAATATCTGCCTTTATGCCACCTTGGAGAAGATGAACATCAATCTCAATAGGATCCGAAGCAGCCATACGGTTATCAAAGCTTTTGATAGATCCCGACGAAATGCTGTCGGAGATATTAAACTACCCGTGGAGATTGGTCCACATATATTCTGCGTATCCTTTTACGTGCTCAAAATAGCTACAGGATACAATCTACTTTTGGGAAGACCGTAGATTTACATGGCTGGAGCCGTCCTTTCCCCCCTTCATCAATAGCTCAAATACATCATTAACAACAGCCTAGTTGTGATGCCCCCAAAATAGCTATACATCACCCATTCTGAGTCGCCAAATACATGGTACAGAAAACCAACTACAACTTTATTAATACAATTGTCGTGCAAAATACGACAACACATACTGTGAGTTTAAATACAATATTGTCTTCTAGAAAATATCCACACCCAAATAAAGTCCTCATTACAATTATTGATGCACTATTTTACAAAATAGTGAGGACTACTAAAACAACTATCTTGAATCATCACTCCATACCCCGGTTAGTCCCTGCTAAACTCTCACCTCCTGAGAAGAAAAATGGAACAAAAAGAAAAAGGGTGAGCTCAACTAGCTCAGTAAAGAACATTATGACTAAGATAATATACAACAAATTATCCTTAGTCTTCAACAGGGAAAATCTGATAGAATACAATAGACAACAAGTTTTAGATCAACAACTGCAGCGGAAAAAATAATTCATTAGAAGAGTTAAGTAGAGAATGAAATCTACTATCATCTATGAATTTAAAAGTCCATCATCAATATTTTATCCCTATAACATCAATCAATATACATCTTGAATCAAATATTCATCTTTGCGCTACGGGCCAAAGATATTCATTTGTATCACCAGTTGGTCATGTTCATCTCAACACATGTTCATCTTTGCACTACGGACCAATGATATTCATCAGGTAATCATACATCTTTGCACTACGGGCCAAAGATATTCATCAAGTATCATCATTACGGACTGAGGATGATGAAAAACATTTTAGAGAACGAATCCAGTGAGGCAAAATGATAAATATTAGGGATTCGTATTTCGATTTATCAAAATTCAATAATACTCCATAATAACCAAGTGTGAAGTAGAATTTAAAAATAAAGATCAAAACATGGATACAATCAAAGGTAGTAACCATAAAAGACATCTGGGACGAAAAAGAGAAAATTTCATTTTTCGGTGAATAGTGCCGTATTCGTGAATAGTTTCGTATATGTGTATAGTGTCGTATACGTAAATAGTAACTCCGACACAAAAAGGTAGAAATTTCACAATAAAATTCATAACAATATCTCAGTATAATAATATTGAAGAAAATAATATCATTTAAGAAGAAAATAACATCCCTTACCTCAAAGAAACAGTACTTCGGAATGAAAGGTCGGATGTGATGCTGAATGAAACTTGTATGGAATAGCAACTCTCAAAGTATCTAAATACTCACAAAATACGCTCGATAATATAGAGAGAGAAAGAGAGAAAACTTTATTTCTGATATGATTTTCAATTCTAACTTAGCCCTCTATTTATAGGAAAATGTTAGCACACCGAAGCAGACTTGACCAGCTACCTGATGACTTTACTTGCTACTATTGCCACCTACCACATTTTAAATTCAATTTGAGCACATTTCTCACCAACCAAAAGTGGGGCCCACTCAATTCTAGAATTTTCCACCAAAAATCATTTATAACATAATTTTCGAATCAGTCACCTCTTAAAATTCATAAAAAAGCATACGTTCATTTTTAACGGCTCAAAATTTGTGGACATATACTCAACTTATATATGTATAACATATCCAAAAATCACAACAATCCAACGGTCGGATTAAAAATTATAACTCACGTAATATATCTGAAAAATACTGATTTAATTTTTAATACTTCCATTCTGACAGAAATACTGATAATACACCTCAACATTAATTCCTTCAATTATAACCACATAAAATAAATATAACCATCAGTTATATAAAATAAATATTTCCTTATCATATAAATCAATAATTAATTATTCACAAATAATATTACAGAATCACAATTATGACAACCAGGCCGTTCCCAGGAAAGAGGGGGCTTTCCATTAAGGATTTCTCCTTACTAGCGCGCAATTAAGTGATAAAACCTCTCCTTAGACAGAACTTTCTAGACATTGCCAATAATGATATCTAATAATATTATTCAAATAATATGAATTATTGATCGGATAATGGGAAATACTGTGCAGAGATAATTATTGAAACAACAATAATATAAAACATCAACGTAACAATTATTGAATCAATAAAAAAATATTAAACAGTAACTACTGTAACAATTATTTTGTAGTTCCTTCTTACGTAAGAATAAATAATTCAAAAAAAATACTGTGCAATACCGTGTGCTACTGTGCAACTACGCATATTACTGTATTTTAACCACCGGGTATTCTACCAGTGTTAATGGTAACAATTACGCCGTTACTTATAAAAATTCATACTTTGTCGTTTTCCTTCATCCGATAGTTATTCTGTTATGAGGCCCATGAATGGCTGCCCCGTTGTACAAATATTCCCCGATAACAAGAATATTCCACGACCAAACGAATATTCCCCGATAAAAATGAATATTTTATTACACTTGCTTATTTTGTAAAATTTGCACATTTCACCTATAACCAAAGTATTATATCAAATCAACTCCTTATTATTTCAAGATAATAAATAGAGAAAATTTAATTTTATTAATAATAAGTTGGGGTCTTACAACCTCCCCTCCTTATGAATTTTCGTCATCGAAATTTACGTACGTACCTGGTGTTTCGAAAAGGTGAGGGTATCTCGCTTTTATTTCTGATTGTAACTCCCAGGTCATTTCTTCAATAGTATGGTTCCTCCACAAAACCTTAACTTATGGTATAATCTTGGTGCGCAGGACATGCTATTTCCTATCCAAGATCTTAACAGGTACCTCCTCGTAAGTTAAATCTTCGGCTATCTCGTCTAGTTCTAACTCAATAATGTGGTTTGTGTCTTTCACATATTTACGAAGCATAGATATGTGAAAAACATTATGAACACGAGACATGCTTGGAGATAACGTGAGTCTATAGGCCACATTTCCTACTCGGTCAAGAATCTGAAATGGACCAATACATCATGGATTGAGCTTTCCTCTCTTCCCGAATCTTGTAACTCCCTTCCAAGGAGCAATACATAACAGTACATGATCCCCAATACCAAATTCCACGTCCTTTCGATGAAGATCCGCATAACTCTTTTATCGATCCTATGCCATTTGTATACGTTGTCGAATCGTTTGGATCTTTTTCATAGTCATACGTACCAACTCTGATCCCAACAATGTTGCTTCACCCACCTCATCCCAACATACTGGTGAGCGACACTTTCGTCCATACAAGGCTTCAAATGGAGCCATACCTATACTTGCCTGATAACTATTGTTGTAGGAGAATTCCACCAGTGGTAAATACTTATCCCAACTCCCTTTGAAGTCTAGGACACAGAGTCTTAATAGATCTTAAAGAGTTTGAATAGTCCTCTCTGATTGTCCGTCCGTTTGAGGATGGTATGCCGAACTGAATCGTAAATCCGTGCCCATAGCTTTCTGCAAGCTAATCCAAAATCGTGAAGTGAATCTCGGGTCACGATCCTAAACTATGGATACTGGCATGCCATGCAATCTCATAATCTCATTCAAGTATATACGAGCAAGACATTCAAGGGAATAAGTCTCACGTATAGGCAAGAAATGAGCCGACTTGGTTAATCTATCAAAAATAACCCAAATCGCATCTATACCTTGAGAAACCTTGGGAAGACCTGTAACAAAATCCATAGTAATGTGTTCCCACTTCCATTTTAGAATTTCAAGTGGTTGCAATGGACCCTTTGGCATTTGATGCTCTGCCTTTACACGTTGACATGTTAAACACCTCGAGATAAACTCCGCGATCTTTCTATTTATATTGTTCCACCAAAATGTATGTCAAAGATCATGATACATTTTGGTACTCCCAGGATGGATTGCAAATGGTGTGTTATGTGCCTCCATCATGATTCTATGCTTCAAGTCAGGATCGTTAGGAACACAAAGTCTGGGGTTGACTCGAAGTATTCTTTCTTTATCGATTCCTACTTCTGGAATAGCACCTTCTTGCACTTTCTTCTTCATACGCATCAGCCCCAGGTCCGTAGCTTGAGCAACTTTAACTTTATCAATTAAAGTCGGTTTTACTCGTATGTTTGATTTCATCACGTGGGTACTTGGAGCCTTTAACTCTATCTCCATCCTTTGTAAGTCGTTTAAAATGGGCCTTTGTGTTAACAACATTGCGCTCGTACCCGCATATGATCTTCTACACAATGCGTCAGCTACAACGTTTGCTTTTCCAGGATGATATTGAATGCTATGGTCGTAATCCTTCAATAGCTCGAGCCAACATCGTTGCCGTATGTTGAGTTCCTTTTGGGTGAAGAAATATTTGAGGCTTTTATGATCTGTATAAATCTCCACTTTTTCCCTATACAGGTAGTATCTCCAGATTTTCAACGCAAAAATGACTGTTGCCAACTCCAGATCATGAGTAGGATAATTCCTCTCATATTCTTTGAGTTATCGCGAGGCATAGGCTATGACTTTCCCATGTTGCATGAGAACACATCCTAACCCTTTTCCAGAAGCATCGCTGTAGATAACAAATCCATCCGAACAAGATGGTATTGTTAGAACAGGTGCCGAAATGAGTCTCCGCTTGAGTTCTTGGAAACTCTTCTAGCATTCCTCGCTCCATATGAATTTTGTATCTTTCCGAGTCAGCTGAGTTAACGGAGTAGCGATTCAAGAAAATCCTTCCACGAATCTCCGAAAATAACCAGCTAAGCCCAAAAAGCTACGCACTTCGGTCACCGACTTTGGTTGCTCCCAACTTTGTATTGCTTCAATCTTCGCCGGGTCAATAGATACCCCATGTTTTGACACCACGTGCCCATGGAATGATACTTCCTTAAGCCATAACTCGCATTTCTTCAGCTTGGTATAAAGCTTGTTGTCGCGAAGTCTTTGAAGTACCAGCTTCAAATGGTGCTCATGATCTTCACGGCTTTTGGAATAGATGAGGATGACATCAATAAAGACAACAACGAACTGATCCAAATATTCCTTGAATACACTATTCAACATATCCATGAAAGCAGCAGGAGCATTAGTCAATCCAAAAGACATGACTTCTTTCATAATGCCCGTATCGAGTTTTGAAGGCAGTCTTTGGAATATCCTCAATTTTAATCTTCAGCTGATGATATCCAGAACGAAGATCGATCTTTGAAAAGAATTGTGCTTCTTGCAACTGGTCAAACAGGTCTTCAATACGAGGTAGGGGATACCTATTCTTGATGGTGACATAGTTTAATTCTCGATAGTCAATACAAAGTCGCATACTCTCTTCTTCCTTCTTTACAAATAAAACAGGAGCACCCCAAGGAGATGTACTAGGACGAATGAAACCGATGTCTAATAATTCCTGTAGTTGGACTTTTAACTCCTGAAGTTCAATAGGAGCCATTCGATATGGGGTTTTGGAAATGGGCTTTGTACCCGGTTCAAGATCAATAAAGAATTCAACTTCACGTTCCAGGGGTAGACCAGGAAGTTCTTCAGGAAATACGTCAGGAAATTCACTAACAACAGGAATATTATTAAAATCTGACGTGTTTTTGTTCAAGTCCATAACACGGGCTAAGAAAGCTTGACATCCATTTTTCAATAAACGAATAGCTTTATGTCTTGATATGACAGTGACTAATTTTAGTGATTTAGTTGCTTGAATTCGTATAACAGGTTGGTTAGGAATATGAAAACTAACAACCTTACGAAAACAATCAATTTTGGCATGATGAGTGGTTAACCAATCAATCCCTAAAATCACATCAAATGCAAGTATCTTTAAAGAGATAAGATCAATATGTAATGTGATTGTGCCAACTTGGATTAAGCAAGATTTATAAACTGCAAATGTAACAAAGGTTTCACCCAATGGAGTTTTAACAGATAAGTTAAAGTCCAATTTCTCCAGAGTCAAGTTTAAACATTGAGCACAAGCAGGAGAGATAAAAGAATGGGTAGAACCGGTATCTAGTAAGGTATAAACATCGCAAGAGTTCAAGATTAGCTTACCCGTGATCACCTCGTTCGGGTTTCTCGCATTTTGGTCAGTCACGACAAACGCCCTTCCTTGAACCACAAACTTTGTTTTTGTCCGTAGTCGCCTTTGGTGCCGCTGTCCCAGTTGGGCTTGACTTCGCTACAGGATAAAATTGGGCTATGTGACCGTCTTTTCCATAATTGAAACACACCTTGGAAGGTTGTGAACAGTTTGGACTTATGTGTCACTCCTCTCCGCATCTGTAACATCTAACTGGCGGTCGTTCTCCTCCCCTAGAATTTGTTATTGGTACTGGTGCTGCTGCTTATGTCTTTCCATCATTGTTGAATCTCCTTTTTTTGAAATTTCCACTTGATTCACCTCTCCTATTATCATGGCCACGATGACCACCCGAGTGGTTACCGCTTTTGTCCGTATTCTTCCCTCCTCGCTGGTTATCATCGCTCCGATGACTATTGTCACCGGTATAACCCTGGTTGTGGTCCCTCGGTTGAACATACTCGTTATCACGCTCTAATAATTGAGCCCTGTTTACAACATCTGAATATAAAGAAAATTTATGAGAGATAAGATATTGTCGAATCTTGAGTTTTAGACCTCTCAAAAACATCTGCGACATACGTTCCTCATTTTCTACCAAATGAGGTGCAAATATGGATAACTTCGCGAACTTCGCCTCGTACTGGGACACCATCATGTTGTTCTGTTCCCGTCTAATAAACTCTACCTCCTTCATATGACTGAATACTTTCAGGAAAGTACTTGTCATTGAACATTTTCTGAAATTTTTCCCAAGACATGTTGAGTGCGGCTGGCTGGGTACGCTTCACAGACTCCCACCAGAAATCTGCCTCACCATGGAACATAAAGGTGGCGAATGAAACCTTCTGTTCCTTCGTGCAGCCCAAGACATCGAATATCTTGGTCATTTACTTAACCCACGTTTCTGCCTTAATCGGATCGAGCTTTCTCCAGAAATCTGGTGGTCCCAACTCCTTGAACTGCTTTGCTGTGACAGATCGCGCGTTACTATCATTTCCACCTATATTTTATACACGAGCCTCCTCCCTCGTCTGATTTTGCATGAACTGTAGGAAGCTTCTAAACATCACATCATTCATCGTTTACTCGGTAGTGTTGTTTACAGGAGGAATATTGCCTTCCTGTTGCACATTCTCTTGGTTGGTAATCAAAGGTTGTTCCACAGTCTCATAGACTCCATTGTTAACGTTCTCAGCTGCCATTCTTAAAACTGCCATAAAACAGGGGTTAATTAAACAAATTAACATATCACATAATATCCCTATATTATGACCAGCCAACAAATAAGCTTAGGTAGGACACACTAGCGAAGGATTTACTTATCTCTCCCCTCCTAGTTCTATTCCCCGATCTTCTCCAGAGACCATATCCCTAAGCCTGATACCAACTGTGACGCCCCCAAAATAGGTATACATCACCCATTTCGAGTCGCCAAATACATGGTACAGAAAAACAACAATAACTTTATTAATACAATTGTCGTGCAAAATACGACAACACATACTGTGAGTTTAAATACAATATTGTCTTCTAGAAAATATGCACACCCAAATAAAGTCCTCATTACAATTATTGATGCACTATTTTACAAAATAGTGAGGACTACTAAAACAACTATCTTGAATCATCACTCCATACACCGGCTAGTCCCTGCTAAACTCTCACCTCCTGAGAAGAAAAATGGAACAAAAAGGAAAAGGGTGAGCTCAACTAGACCAGTAAAGAACATTATAACTAAGATAATATACAACAAATTATCTTTAGTCTTCAATAAGGAAAATCTGATAGAATACAATAGACAACAAGTTTTAGATTAACAACTGCAGCGGAAACAACAATTCATTAGAAGAGTTAAGTAGAGAATGAAATCTACTATCATCTATGAATTTAAAAGTCCATCATCAATATTTTAACCCTGTAACATCAATCAATATACATCTTGAATTAAATATTCATCTTTGCGCTATGGGCCAAAGATATTCATTTGTATCACCAGTTGGTTATGTTCATCTCAACACCTGTTCATCTTTGCACTACGGTCCAAAGATATTCATCAGGTAATCATACATCTTTGCACTACGGGCCAAAGATATTCATCAAATATCATCATTAAGGACTGAGGATGATGATAAATATTTTAGAGAACGAATCCAGTGAGGTAAAATGACAAATATTAAGGATTCGTATTTCGGTTTATCCAAATTCAATAATACTCCATAATAACCAAGTATGAAGTAGAATTTAAAAATAAAGATCAAAACATGGATATAATCAAAGGTAGTAATCATAAAAGACATTTGGGACGAAAAAGAGAAAATTTCATTTTTTGGTGAATAGTGTCGTATTCGTGAATAGTGCTGTATACGTGAAATAGTAACCCCGACACAAAAAGGTAGAAATTTCACAATAAAATTCATAACAATATCTCAGCATAATGATATTGAAGAAAATAATATCATTTAAGAAGAAAATAACATCCCTTACCTCAAAGAAATAGTACTTCGGAATGAAAGGTCAGATGTGATGCTGAATGAAACTTGTACTGAATAACAACTCTCAAAGTATCTAAATACTCAAAAAATATGCTCGATACTATATAGAGAAAAAGAGATAAAACTTTGTTTCTGGTGTGAATTTCAATTTTAACTTAGCCCTCTATTTATAGAAAAATGTTAGCACGCCGAAGCAGACTTGACCAGCTACCTGATGGCATTACCTACTACTATTGCCACCCACCCCATTTGAAATTCAATCTGAGCACATTTCTCACCAATCAAAAGTGGGGCCCACTCAATTCTAGAATTTTCCACCAAAAATCATTTATAACATAATTTCTGAATCAGTCACCTCTTAAAATTCATAAAAAATAATACGTTCATTTTTAACAGTTCAAAATTTGTGGACATATACTCAACTTATATATGTATAACATATCCAAAAATCACAACAATCCAACGGTCGGATTAAAAATTATAACTCACTCAATATATCTGAAAAATACTGATTTGATTTTTAATACCTCCATTCCGAAAGAAATACTAATAAAACACCTCAACATTAATTCCTTCAATTATAACCACATAACTTAAATATAACCATCAATTATATAAAATAAATATTTTTTTATCATATAAATCAATAATTAATTATTCACAAATAATATTACAGAATCACAATTATGACAACCAGGCCGTTCCCAGCAAAGAGGGGGCTTTCCAATAAGGATTTCTCCTTACTGGCGCGCAATTAGGTGACCAAACCTCTCTTTAAACAGAACTTTCTAGACATTGCCAATAATGCTATCTAATAATATTATTCAAATAATATGAAAATTGATCAGATAATGGGAAATACAGTGCAGAGACAATTATTGAAACAACAATAATATAAAATATCAACGCAATAATTATTGAATCAATAAAATAAAATATTAAATAGTAACTACTGTAACAATTATTGAGTAGTGCCCTCTTACGTAAGAATCATTAATTCAAAAAAAAATACTGTGCAATACCGTGTGCTACTATGCAACCACGCATATTACTATATTTTAACCACCTGGTATTCTAATAGTGTTAAGGGTAACAATTACGTCGTTACTTATAAAAACTCATACTTTGTCATTTTCCTTCATTCGACAGTTATTCTGTTATGAAGCCCATGAATGGCTGCACCGTCGTATGAATATTTCCCGACAACAAGAATATTCCACAACCAAATGAATATTCCCCGACAAAAATGAATATTTTATTACCACTTGCTTATTTTATAAAATTTTCACGTTTCACCTATAACCAAAGTATTATATCAAATTAACTCCTTATAATTTCAAGATAATAAATAGAGAAAATTTAATTTTATTCATAATAAGTTGGGGTCTTACACTAGTTACTGTTAATGCTGAGCTAGAATGTCCTGAACAAGGTGACGTACCACTCATCAGTTTCAATTCAGAAGTTGAGCCTGTCAGCTTTCAGTCCCTGGAGGTGAGTAACACTCACTATCATCCCATTAGGGCGCCACCTCTGATACCCAGAATTTTTGTCGAGGTAATGTCGGCAAAGTCAAGAAATGATATCCTTGGGTTATCAACCTGGACAAGAATTGGGCAAAGATCATCAGGCCATTAAGCGCCCAATTCATGTTCCCAGTCAAACAGGGACAACTGGACTAGGCTATTCTTCTAGCTCTAGTCAAAAGAATCCTTACAAACATAAATAGGTTCCTTCATCTTCAGCCACACGACGATTACTTAAACCTACAGAGGCTGAGCTTGTACAACCCTCATTAAAGGTTCCGGTCAAAGGAAAGGAAGTCTTGATGCCAAATCCGGAGGCGAAGGAAAAGGATCAGAGATGTAAGACAATGCAAGGAAGTTGTCAAACATACGCATCATAGTACATACTGAGGTTATGAACAGAGACATCCCAGATGATGATTGTCAGACATCATGGTCATCATTCAGGAGAAGGAGGACGATAACAACCCTTTCATCACTGCTGTCCACCAGGACTTCACCCTTGACAATTGGAGCAGCACTCATTGCATTTGTTGACAAGGGTAAAAAGGGCAGAAACTCCCTCTGCCCTGTAGATAGCAATAACTTCTTACTTTTTCTGTACAATATTAGCAGTTGTTTTATCATTATATGCTAACACTTTGTATGATTGAATAGTTTTATATATTAAGTGAAAGCATTTTGTTTCAGGACTTTAAAGTTAGATGTGCCTATACTTGCTGATGAGGTGCCTATTCTCCACAAGGACTGTAACTTTGATGTAAAGTTGGACTCAGACTTGATGGAAATACAAGAGGACTATGAGATACCTCAGGAGATCAAAGAATGGGTTGAAGACAAATCTTGATCAAACCACCTCTTTCAACCTCGGAACCTTAAAAAACCCTAAACAAATCCAGATTGGTATGAACCTCACTCCAAACCAAAGGAATGACATGGTTACTCTATTGACCCAATTCCAGGATGTGTTTGCATGATCTCATGAAGACATGGTCGGTTTGTCCACTGACATTTTCATTCATCGCCTTCCCATCAAAGAGGGATTCAAGCCAGTCATGCAGAAGCTCGGGCGATTAAAACCTGAGTGGAGTTTAAAAGTTAAAGAAGAAATTATGAAAAAATTTCAAGTCGGCATCATCATGGTGTCAACATACCTTGAATGGCTATCCAACATAGTCCCTATGCCTAAACTTGGAGGAAAGGTGCGAGTTTGTGTGGATTAGAGAGATCTGGATAAAGCTTGTCTTAAAGATAGCTTTCCCATGCCATTTATCCACATACTCATTCACAATACTGCTCAATATGACATGTACTCCTTTGCTAATTGTTTTGCAGGGTACCATCAAATCATGGTTGCTGACGAGAATCGTGAGAAAACTGCATTCATTACTCCTTGGGAAACCTTTTGCTACGGACGATTGTCATTCGGCCTCATCAATGCCAGAGCTACCTATCAGCGAGCTATGATGGCTCTCTTCCATGATCTAATGCACAAAGAGATAGAGATCTATTTGGATGACATCATTGTCAAATCCCGAAGGGAGGAAGACCACCTAGACCATCTCAAAAAGCTCTTCAACAGGTTGTATAAGTACAACTTGAAGTTGAATCCAGCCAAGTGCGCCTTTGGCGTTAAATCAGGTAATTTGCTAGGATTCCTAGTTAGCCACAGAGGGATTGAGCTGGATCCCACAAAAATTTAGGCCATCATGGAAATGCCCATTCCTTAGATAGAGAAGGAAATATGAGGATTTTTAGGAAGAATCTATTTCATCAGCAAATTCATCTCCCAACTCACAGCAACCTGTGAGCCTATCTTCAAGTTGATAAGGAAGAACTTCTCTATGAAATGGAATGATGAGTGTCAGAAAGCCTTCCTTACAATCAAAGAACAACTAGTCAAAGCTCCTATTTTGGTACCTCCCAGGGATGGTGTTCCCCTGTTTATATACCTGTCAATCAATGACAATGCCATGGGATGCATGCTGGGACAGAATGATGATAGAGGCCAAGAGCGAGCTATTAATTACCTCAGCAAAAGATTTCAGTAGTAGTGAACACAAGTACACTCTAATTGAAAAAACTTGTTGTTCTTTATCATGGGCTTCCATGAGGTTACAACATTAACTCCATGGTCACACAACCCATCTTATATCCCGTATGGATTCTTTCAAGTATGTGTTCAGTAAACCCATATTGAATTATGACTGTCCAGATGGCAGTTGATCCTAAAGCAATTTGACATCTTCTACGTGACGCAAAAGTCTATCAAAGGTCAAGGAATTGCGGATAAACTGGCCGTCGCACCTTTAGGGGATTTCAAACCCTTGGAAAAATATTTCCCCGATGAAGGGGTAATGGTAGTGCAGCAACACCATCAGGACGATGCATACCAATCATGGAAGATGTATTTTGATAGAGCTATAAACATGGAAGGTTCTGGGGCTGGAGCAGTTCTGGTATCCGTTACAGGGGAGTAATATCACGTCACCGTCAAATTACAGTTTGTCAGCACCAACAACACAACTGAGTATGAAGGTTGTATCATGGGGTTGAAACTTGCCCAATCAATGGGCATCAGATGGTTAACTGTCTTTGGAGATTTTGAATTGTTAATCAGACAAACCATTTGAATCTATCACACCAAAGAGCTACATTTACTGCCTTACCATCGGCAAGTTCGACAGATGGCTTCGGAGTTTGAAGAAATATCCTTCATCCACATTCCTCGGAATAGGAATGACTTCGCGGATGTGCTAGCAACTTTGGCCTCCTTGATCAACATACGTGACAAGGAATACATGCCAAGCATCACATTTTCCATGCAAAGGCTTCAGCCTATGGGAAATACGTTGGAGAAGTATCGGATGAGATACCTCCCATCCAACACCCTTGGTATCAGTATATCAAGGAATATTTGCAAGATGGATCTACACCCGCTGATGTGACACCCCCAAATCCGATACTTCTATTTGCACAGAATTTGGTGTTCACTGTACAAACATCATCTATCTATCTACCCATAATAAAATGCAAACCATGCAATAGAATAAATAAATAATAAATCTCTCCCCTTATGGGGTTACATCAACTGAATAATAAATAAATCCTAGGTTACTCTAACCTTAAAACATCTGTGCGGAAAACATAAACAAATAAGTCTTAGTAACATCAACTCTAATTACATCACATAACCACATTAATAAAACAACCTTCATTTCTTGCTAAGCTTACTCTTGCCCTTACTAGTGGAGTGTTAGTCTGCTCTTTCATTCTTAACTGCAATGTTATTATTACGTAAGAGTGAGCAAGATTTCCCACAAGTATAACAATATAACAATGAATAATAATATGCGAGAGAAATAATAACTTCGAATATGTAGCTCAACTTTTGAATCAAGAATGAATAACAAGAATCAAAAGAAATTCTGAGGGTCATAAGACCTTGAACTATGTCCTAGGTTGTCAAGTGTTTTTGCTTAAAACCTTTAACAGTCATAAGACTATGGACTCTTCTTCTCGTACTTAGGGGGATCAGCCCTTAGTACCATACTGTGCACAATATCTTAACGCTAAAGCGTAAATAACCCCCTATACAGGGTTGTTCATCTCAGTTTAACATTCGAGTCCGCACCAAAGGAAGTTTGGTTTGGATAATTCATCAAGGGGTTCTGAAAGTTAGAACGCCCATCAACTATGGACTAGTCGAATCGGTAAGGGTTCGCTAGTCTAACAAGTTTAACAATAAATGAATATTTAACTGGAATAACATCTCAAAAGATATACAACAGAATAATTATTGTATAACAACATCATGCTTGAAGATTAATAAACTTTAATATACAAGGTAGGCTTGATCAATAATAATGAGAAATTGCCTAATGAAAGTTTAGGATAAGAAACTTGCCTCGTGCGTAGATTACACTTAAACAAACTCGTTCTTTGAATTAAATCATACATACCAATTACGTTTACAATACCAGTCAATAATAACATACTAAGCATCATAAATTATTCTTTGTCTAATCTCGACTTCATGACTATACTTAGTCAATTATTACACTTAGTATAAAATTAAGACTTCACGAAAAATAAACTAATTATGCATTCAATCATTCAATCCACACGTAATTGTGTTATGGACATGTTAATAATTCATTTTAACATCTCATTATATGTCTAACAAGTTTTTATGCTCATTAGATTAAGTTAATAGCACATTGCCACACTTAAACATTTTTAAAAACTCATTTCTGACCAATCTGCTAAGTGGCGCTGCGGCGCCACTTTTGTACTGGGTATTGGCGCTGCGGCGCCGAGGAGCTGGGGCTGAAGACATGGCGATGTGGCGCGGTGGCGCTGCGGCACGAGGTTTCTGTTCTGGAGTTGGCGCCGCGGCGCGAAACTCTAGATTTTGATTCTCAGTTCGCGAAGAACACAGAGTTCAGCGAATTCAACACATCTTTGACACTAATTCCACCAAATTAAACATACCCACATGTTATAATTTGTACATAATCAATACCCAACATATATAGAGTGATTTTAACCCATAAAATCATATAATTACAGAATTCAACATGCAAATTATACTGTTCTTGATGTTCTTGAAGTTTGAACACAATTTCTTAAAATTCAACACCACGGATTCGTTATACAACCAAATCCAACCATTCAAATTTTATTTTGTTCAATTTAACATGCATAATCATATCAATGCGTGAATTTTGCAAAATAAACTATATTTGACATACTAAAAACACGTATAAGGCCATATGGCCATATCACGTACTCTGCAGATTTTTGAAATAATCAATCATAATATATATTATGAAAATCTATACAATATGTAAAACATGCTAACATACTCGAATCATTACATATATCCCTAACATCTTAACCCAATTTACAGAAATTACAGAATGTAAGGAAGCTAATTTTCATGAAACTTAAAAGACGTAAAAATATAATAATTGGGTTGAAGAGATTACCCAAGCGTAGAGTGTAATTTGTAGAAGATGAATTCCCTCTCAACTCTTTATCAATCACACACTAAAATTTCTCAAACTCTCTCTCTGAAATTCTCTGGCTCTTAGACTTAGAAAATAATAACAAGGAGAAGACGTCTGATATAATAGGAGAAGAACTGACGCATAAGTGGTCAGTTACTCCCCAACATGGGTAAACTACCCTTAACTTCCACCAAGACCATGTTTGGCTAATTAGAATAGGTTTTAAAAATCATTTAATTTAATAAATCGTTATCATATAGTTTAAATTATGTCACACCCATTATAAAATAAATCTAATAACTTATTTAATTTATTTAAATAAAATATAGTAAATTCTCATTAATTCATATAGTCACATAATTAAATTTCTCATTTAATAAAAATAGTAAATTTTTAAATCTCTAATGGATGATTAAATTAATTAAAATAACATTAGGCTTATTAAATATTTCTTTTAATTCAATAAGCTCACATAATCACATACTTCGAATAATAAAAATTCTCCACATTAAATTAATAAATGTAACACATATAATTAAATTAATCTATCACAACTTCGTCAATTAATTAATTAATCTAATAATTAATTCATCGAAAAGATATTTATTCAATCCAATAAATATTAAAATTAAATTATAAAATTACGGTTGTTACAGCCGAGGTAAGCCTGACTGAGAGAAGGCGGATCCATCGACTGGCTATGAAATTTTACTTGAGCGGAGACACACTCTATAAGAGAGATGCAAAACTAGGTCTCCTCAGATGTATGGACAAAGACCAAGATCAGAGGCTCATGGATGAAATCCATGGTGGAGTATGTGGCCCACACATGAGCTGCCCTCTACATGTCAAAAAGATCCTAAGAACAGGGTTACTGGCTCTCTCTCAAGGCTGATTATGATGATCACGTCAAGAGATGTTATCAATGCCAAATTCATGGGAATGCTATCCACGCCCCTCCAAGGGAGCTCCACAATATGAGTTCGCCCTGTCCCTTCTCAATGTGGGGAATGGACTGTGATCAGGCCCATCGAGCCCAAAGCCAGTAATGGGCATCGGTTTATCTTCACCATGATCGACTACTTCACTAAGTTGGTAGAAGCAGCCTCCTTCCCCTTTCCCCATGGTTACCAAAGAAGTAATCATTAGTTTCATCAGAAATAATGTTATTTCTCGATATGGACAACCAGAGGTAATTGTGTCAGACAATGCTAAGAACCTCAATAACAAAATGATGGAGGAGTTATGCAGTAAATTCTACATCAAACATCTCAACTCCGTCATCTACCGTCCAAAAAAGAACGGTGTTGTTGAAGTGGCTAATAAGAATATCAAGAAGATCATGAAAAAAATGTCCGCCAATTACAAAGGATGGCCTGACTTGTTGCCTCTGACTCTATTAGCCTATAGAACATCAATGCACGCTTCCACTAGGGCAACCCCCTACTCATTAACCTATGGGATGGAAGCAGTGGTCCCCATAGAAGTGGAAATGGAATCCCTTAGAGTGTTAATAGACGCTCAGCTGGATGAAGACCAATGATTACAAGATAGGTATCACCAATTGTCTCTAATAGACGAAAGGTGAACCGCTGCTATCTTCCATGGTCAATTATACCAACAGAGGATCATCAGATCCTACAATAGAAAAGTTTGGCTATGGTAGTTTAAACAACATGACTTGGTTTTGAAGAAGATCATTGACAACCAAGATAAATCTAAGGCAAAATTCGCCCCAAACTGGGAATGCCCATTTATTGTCAAGGAAGTATTGACAGGAGGTGCTCTTAGATTACAAGATATGGATGGCGATGAATTTCCACAGCTCATCAACTCAGACACCGTGAAACGGTACTATGTCTAAAGTTACCATCAAGCAAACATCCTGGTTTTCGATCACCAGATCCCCAGTTACTTCAGGTTTTCTAAACCTCACTACATACAACCTTTCTTCACACCCATTTGCCCTATCAGGGACAAACACACCTTTCAACCAGCAGTCTAGTTTTGGATCATTAGATCCTTCATTCAACTCCAATTTTAAAACCTTTCGCACTTTCAATTTTGTCCCACCAGGGATAAAACCTTTCACACCTGCAATTTTCTACCACCAGGGATAAAAACTTTTCACACCTTCAGTTTGACTTGTACATGAGATCACACTTTTCATCTACAATCCGTCCTATACATGGGGTGAACTACGTCGACCTGATCTCCCCAATACATGGGAGTACGTAGGCAACCATTTTTATGGCCCGATCTCACCACAAAAATAAAAACAAACACATCTCTACACCCACCTTACCACATACAACTTTGAACCTTCACGTCAGGTTCGAACTACGCAGACCTGATCTCCTCTTCAATAGGAGTATGTAGGCAGCTATTCATGGTTCGTTCTTACCCCCTACCAAAACACAAAAACTTGTCAACGGTACTGGGATCATCCTTCAATCCACCACACTTCATCGACTTAGACCAAAGGGATGGAACTAATTGATCTCCCCACACAAATGGGAGACTTGGAGACCATCTAACCTGTTGTTGAGTCCTCAAATAGAAACACCAATCCATAAGAGATGGAACTACCTGGGCTCCCCTATACAAAGGAGTACCGACAACCATCTGTGGTGCGGTCAACTTTAGAGAGGAAAGCCACATTCCTCTCCACATCTACATACAAAAACCAGTCCTAAGACACCAAAGAGGTAGGGGATACACACAGATTAACGATCCATTTTGAAAGATCCTGAGACATCTCAATGTCCATCCATCAAGGAGGAGTTCAGAATACATCAAGATCACAAGCCCTGGAGAAACATGCAAATATCAAACAAGTAACAAGGCACAACTAAAAGGGAAGTGAATCAAAATATATTTCCCTGCCATATAAAATGTTGTTTGATATATACAATATGTACTGTACATGAAAAAATGGCTAAGCTAGTCTGTGCAGGAAAATACAAGCCCATCTATAAGTCAGTGTATATGTGCGTTATCAAATCCAACATCGCATCCCTCTCAGAAGAAAGAGGTAACGCTGTGAGCTCCTGCCTAAGGGTATCTATACGAGCCAACAGATCCACAGCCAATTGCATGGTGACACTATGCTCATTAATATATGTGCTCATCTCTGCAATTATATCAGTAGTATGAGACCTCACTGTTGTACTATCTGTAATGACAACATCTCGGGTAGATATATTGCCATCCCACTCAATAATGAATACACCTCTGGATGATCTAGCCTCATCCCGCTCAGCAATAGCGGTGTCTCTATGAGCTAAGGCATCATCTCTCTCTAGTAGAGCAGTATCTCTCACAATAAGAGCTGTCAACATCAAGGCCCTAGCCTGATCTCTCTCAAATGTCATCAGATGCAGACTCTGCTCTAAATACTCTATCGAGTGTGGGGTCACAGTAACAATCATACTGGGAGAATCAACAAGAGCTGCTGTCAACCCAGCAAATAGCTCCTCCTCGCTGGGAGTATCAGTGTCCTCTATGGACTCCCCACTGTCAGAATCAATCCTCGGCTCTGTGGATACAACCATAGCCGATGCAGTCTCTATCTCCATCTATGCAGAATACTCTGTCGAACAGCCCGTATGGCTAACAAAAAAATCAGCCCTCTTATGCTGAGCCCAATAGGCATACACCCTGGATCTATCCTCTGTAGACAAATGGCGAGAAGCCAAACGCTGACCTATGCCCCCTCAAAAGGATGAAGCATCCTAAAATTGGTCAAACTGTGACATCACAGCCAGTGGGTGATACGTGGTCATGCCCCTCAAACCAGCCAGAGGGAGATAATCTATAGCAGATGCATGAGTAATGAAGCTTGTAGGGAGAACTAAGCCCTGTACACGGCAAAATGTCAAATGGATCCTCGATCCCTACTAAAAAAACCGACCAAGATGCAACGTCTGTACACTCTACTGACTAAAAGGAGTAAGACATAGTTATCTCATGGGAAAAGCAGTACCCATGCCATCGGAAAGTGCCAATCAGTCTCAGGTGTGACATGAACCACACGTACAACATAACCGAGCTGCCTATAAATACCCCTGTAGGATAGGTGTGGCAATACGTGGCTGATCTCAATGTCTCTGCCACAATCATCGACACAATGGTATGACCCTCCCTAAGAGCTCTCACTGCCATGACAACACCGATGTCCAGCTTATCCATATACAATGACATGTACAAATAGGCCACTACGCATATCATGAGTATATCTACTCTGGCCACACGCTACTGATCCTCCGACGTGGTGAAATCCCCAGAGTGCCGTAAATATCCTTCCAATGAGCCGAATCTGTCTATCAGAAAATGTTGGGACACTACATGCCCATAATTGATCTCATCCTGTATTACTCTATGCCTCAACCTGGTGAGGGTCATGAACTACCGGCTCATATCGCCCATAGCCATTAGAGCACAAGGCCTGTCCAGTGGCAAAGTTGTCAATCGCTCATACTCCTCTAAGGTGGGAGTCAACTCCTTGGTCTCAAACCGGAAAACCTGCCTCTCCAGTACCCAATGCTCCAGCATGCCCTCTACAAAACCCATAGGAACCTGGAACATCATGAGGGTCATAGAGTGCTGCAATAGCTGATCTACGGTTAACCGATCTGGAGGTGACAGACTAACATACCACGACTTCAGACGGGAGGCCACCAATACTGGCGGGGTATGATTAATGCGACAAACTGTCGAGGAAGACATCTGTGTGGACCGTATTATAAGACCATCCAGGGGTCAATGCTGAACATCTATGGACATAGATATACATAATATGATACATGCATGATAAATAATAGATGGCAATATGATGTAGGGAATGGAAAATAGTACATACATTAATAAGTACATCATCTAATACATCATCTCTGTGTACAGCTGGAAAATACAGAGAAATGGGGCACAGACGCCCAACAACTAATAGAGGCCTATCAAAAGATATAGCGATAATGGGGCACAACCACCCAGTATTTAATAGAGGCCTATCAAAAAATATAACGAGAATACACATCAGAAGAAGTCAATGGTGTTGATGTCTACATCATCAATCCTGTCCATCTGATGTAACTCCTCCTGAGTTACTTGATCTCCGTCAAAAGGGATGACAGGCCTATACAATGGAGGATCTGTAGCAGTAAAGTCATATGGGTCATTTGAAGGGCTAGCTCTTGAGCTGGAAGGATCAAAAGTATCTGCCTCTGAAGGATCTCTGCCCAAGTGCCGGATGAAAAAATGTGTCTGGTCCAATTACCTGGTCAAGCTATCAATCAATGTCAAATGAGTCGGATCTCGGACACAAGTCATCCAATCCGTCATCATCATGGATCTAGGAACCATATCCTCCATGAACTGAGTGATGTGGGTCTGGGCTCCAATGGTACGAGGGGACCACCAGCGGTATAATGCCTCCTGAGTAAACGAACCCTCTGACAAAGTAAATCCGTCAACACCCATCAACGGGATATCACTGATAAGCGACTACGACACAGGCCAATAATGTCTGGCAAGAGGCAAGATCGGTACACGAATCTCTCCTGTAGTGCTCCTAATGGAAAGCTCTCCCAAATAGAGCTCCCATCCTCTATCTATGAAGAGAGGAATTTGGCAGGTGAATATCACGTACTCGACACTAGTCGGGAACCCATCCTCAAACCCAATGGTCAAATGGTCCCCAAAATAGGGAACCCAAGTGATGGCATCAGTTGTCAACAACTCAAACTATAAGAGACAATGGGTGAAACCCTCAGCTACAGGAACCTCCGCCAACGTGGAGTGATGCCATCGCGGTCTTCATGGATAGGTCTCTAAACCTAACACACAAATAGGACGCAGACATGGGAGCCTATAAAAGGCCCAAAAATGCCAACACAAAGGCAAACATCTGCTGTTAGTGAACACTCTTTACCTGTACATGAGAAATCAAAAGAGAAATACTCACTAGCAGAAATAGGTAAAATCCTAGCCAAGCCTCTGTCAAGCCCTGCGAACGCATGCGCATGCCCCTGAGGAAATAAGCGAAGGTGTAGGAGCCCCAGTCATACTCTCCAATAAGGTCCACCTCCCGAGTGGCGCTGACCAAAGCGAATGACACCGTGGAAGAGTTATCCGCTATGAAACAACCCCTAATAATAACCAGGAACAATCGCCGAAGAATGCGGTCCCTGACTCTCACATCAGTGGGTATGGGCTCACTCAAAGCCCACTTATAGCATCTACGCTTAAAGGACCCGTACAGACTGTCCTACATATGAGCGCCTCAGCCGAGACTACTAGCAAGGATCAGACGGCAGTCAGGGTAATGTTTGCTGTACAAGGCACTGGCGCCCCTCCAAACTCAATACCGGTGATAAACTGCCAATCCATCAGCATCATCATCAACTCACAGTCTAATAAATGGAGAGGCTAAGCCTAGAGAAACCAGCGCTCAGATAATGCCCTGAGATAACCCCAGGGACAAAGACATGGGAGGATGGAAAAGAATGCCTTAAAGCCCCAACCATGCACAATCTCTCAATAATCTGGATACAGAGCCTGATATAGAGAGTGTATGCTGAACCAGTTCCCTCGAGGCTCCGTAAAGCCGGGAACCTACATCACAAAATCAGATCAACATCAGAATCCTTACTCCTCATCAATTGGAAAAAAGAAGATCAAACCCAGCTTTTACCTCATTTGCATACAAGTAAACCGAGGGGTGATGACTCAAATCACCTAGAAGCTCTGGGATTGTCACATTAATTCCTGGAAGATCCCTGCGGGGAGCATTAGTGGCAGGAGCGGGAGCCAAAACTGGTACATCCTTCTTCTCGTCCTCAACATCTGAAACCTCAAACCGGATAGGACGGATCACCGCATCCACCAAACGATGAAGCTGTCTGACTGAACGGGGACGAGGCACATCAGAAGCCCTCCTCCTCACACCTAAAGTGGTCATACGGGAACTACTCGGCTGATTCAGATCCATATATCTGGACACAAGTCTCCAAATCACCTCATAAAGGGTGTGATAAATTCTAACCTGGAGCTTTTTAAATGCATTTTATAACTATATGCATGCATGCATTACTTTAACATACACCTACAGTAGAGTTAAAATGCATGTCTATACAATGCCTAGGCTCATGGAATTTTTTTGCCAGTGTATCCTTTGTAAATAAGACTATCCACGTGCATATAGGCATGACTAGGTGGCCATTCAGTAGAACACCTAGCCACAATCATAAACATCCTACATGCATAAGTATATCAAAGTCATAATCCGTAAGGGTATCCTAATTACAAAGATTACTTTTCTTTACAACTTTTCCTCATTTGTCCTCAAATAGGAAAAGAAATAGCAGAAAAAGGTGCCAATTTGACTGTTTCAAAGGTCAAAAAATTTCACATCATTATGTTCAGCATGGTTAAATACTAACATTTACTATGTTTAATATTTTTTATTAAGTTATATGAGCATGCATATTCACTACTATGTGTTTAGACGCATTTTATGTGATAACTCATTTTTTGACAGAAAAAAACTGGAAAAGAAGACATGCATACGTTACCAGGATAGTGCAGAACACTTGTATGGTGAAAATTTTTGCAGAAAGTCGCCCGAACTCAGCAAATCTGAAGAAATCTCGGATTTTTTGTGTGGCGCAACTTGAAAATGACTTGTGAAAGGCAAGCAGCCTACAAGTACACCCACGGATGGCCGTAGGTGTACCTGTGACTGTCCTAGGTGGGTCCCACCCCTCCAACTCGGTCCAATTTGAGTTGCAAAGGAGGTCTCACAAGCTAAAAAAGTCAAATCAGGAAAAAAGATGCTATGCGATTGAGCGGAAAAGCCTGAAATCATGGTTTTCAAAGACCAAACTGCGGGTCTACATATCACTCATTGTTATTGTGACGCCCCCAAATCCGTGTAATCATCGATTACAGAACTTGGTGCTCACGATAAAACATACACCATCATCTAACTAAGTAAACCTTAACAATAAGGAATAATAATATTAACTACTACATAATTATTCAAAATAAAATCCCAAGTTTTTGCAAACTTAAAACATATTGGAACTCAATCTTAACGTTTATAACTACAATACCCATATGCGGAAATAATTATTTTATTACATAACCATTAGCATCACTTCATCTTGGACTTTCCCTTGTCCTTGCCCGAACCCTCAGCCTTCTCATCCTTAACTGAAAGGTTTAAACAAGAATGAGTACAAATTGCCCAGCAAGTATACGGAATAAATGGGAAATATACATCAGGATAAAGGCATTTGAATTTCCAGATCTCAACAGTTGAAAGATTATCAAGTGTTAAAGAAGAACATCAAGAATAAGAATTTAAGAATTTTAAATATCATACTAAGGGGTGTAAAATACCCTGAACATATTTTCTTTCATCAAAAATCATCAGAAGGTTTAACAATCCAATAGACTGTAAACGGTCTCTGCAAGTACGCTAGGTGATCATCCCATTGTACCCTACAGTGTGCACATGTATTAAGTTTAAAATGCATAAGCATAAATGGGACTATTTGCCCGACATCTATTTTTCCCGTTAATTCAGGTTGTTCATCTTAGTAATCATGCGAGACCTCACCAAGGCAACTTGGATTGGTAAACATTCAATAGCTTCGAAAGATGTGTTTTAAATCATTTTTCATCAATAATAACTAGCCGAAACCAAATGCTAGGAACATATATAGAAACAGTTCTATGATGACATGAAACTTAAAAGCATAGCCGTTAGAATAATAACTTAATAACCATTGAAAAGCTTGCAAGATAATTGGAGTTTGTATGACTTTTCAACGAAGAAACTTGCACGAATAAATAACTAACACAAGTCCAATACTTACCCTTACTGCAATAATATTAGTAAGGATTTAATAAATATCCAAAAGAAATTAGGGTTAGGAAACTTGCCTGATAAGCCTGCTACAATTAACGCTAGCGATTAACCTTCACATAACCTAATCACATGTGTCTCGTTAATCACCATTCATATACAATCTAGTTTGAAGTAAAAGGGTTTCCTATTGGATATGCTATAAACATCATAATAGAATATATTTAGAAAATATATATGCCACCCATTTTGGATATCATAGGCAGCCCAAAACAGAACATAAAAATGCCCAAATATAACAGTTTTTACATTTTTTTTCTCAGCTTTACCATACCTCTCTAAAACAGTCATAACTAATTCATTTTAAAACATTTTTGAGCGATTCTTGCGCCCACGCGAAGCTAACTTCTGGGGCTACAACTTTTGCTCATGGACCATCTTCAAATTCCAAGCACAAAATTCCAAAAAATCCGTGCAAGGAGACTGCTCCGAATTTGTTGGACAGATTTGACGCAACTACTTTGAAAAGTCATAACTCCTTGCTCCGAAGTCGGAATTAGTCCGTTCTGGAGTCTATGAAAAGCTTATTCAGTGTACTATAATAACCCAAAAGCACAAAATTTTCTAGAAAATGTAGCTAGCCCCGAAGTTATCCTTAGGGTCAGCAGTTCACATTTTTTTTTCCGGTTTCTAACATGTTTATTTCACGACCTTACGATTTTCATATTTCAATTAATATAGCTTCGATCCGAATGAAATTTGGACATGTTATACCTCATGCTACATACTATTTTATAAAATTATTACATGTAACAAATGGATTATCTAAGACATGATTTCGAGTGACCAAAAATCCTGAAAAATCATACAAACTAGTTTAACCCAACTTTTGAGAAAATCATGATTTTGATTCTAGCATGCATGAGTTTGATTCCTATTATCCAGACCACTTCTAATAACATATATATACGTGTTACAACAACTCATTTCTCTAACTTTTTATGTTTTGATCAAATTAGCAACTAAGAGGCATTTTATCAAATAGTTAGCATGCAAACATGAATTCTATGATTCTTTATGTAATAATAACATGTTATAAAACAGAATTTTCTTTCTTATCATCCACATAGTAGTAATACACGAAATCATGGCATCACCAAGCCAAAACAAAACATTTATCATAGCTATACATGCATTTTTCACTATTTTTTCTCAAGAACATACAAGTTGGTTTTATGGCTTACCTTGGATGCGAATTCTTCTTGATTTAATCTATTAGAGACTCCTTGCTTGCTTAGACGCTATAAAATCTCCAGAAATCACCAAAACATCTATTACTTTCAATTTCTCTTTCTTTTTTTTATCATGGTGGGATTTTTGCAAAGTGAAACATTTTTTTGTTTGGTGTATATATATATATAACTTGTTAGAGCTGCTCTCTCCAGCCCCTTCATCACTCCCATCATCAGTTACATGCATAATTATCCCACTTGAATATAGTTATGAGGTGAGGAGTTAGGAACATGAAAAGGTTTGCTTATTATGTTTAAGGAGTTATTACCTTTCTTCCTCCTTATTGTTATATACGTATATACTCTCCCTTCTTGTTCTATATTATGTGTCACAAGACCCCCTCCCAGCTGCTGTCCAATTAAAAAAATGCATTATAATGTTATTTTAATAATTTAAATACCAATTTTGACCGTTTTGCCCTCCGTAGCCACACTTGTCGATAATTATATCGATTCTTACTAAAGTCGACGTCCCGGACGTCATGGAACTCTCCGTTTCGTCAAACTCAACTTCAAAATTCGTAGTGGACAATTCGTGTAAGACCCCAACTTATTATAAATAAATTAAATTTTCCTCTATTCATTATTCTAAATTAATAAGGGTTAATATAATGCTTTTGTTATGGGTGAAATGTGCAAAGTTTACAAAATAAGCAAGTGGTTATGAAATATTCTTTTTGTCGGGAATCTCCGTACGACGGCGCAGTCATTTGTGGGCCCTATAACGAAAAATGTTTGGATGAAAGAAAACGACAAAGATTGAGTTTTATAAATAACGGCGTAAATTGTTACCGTTAACACTGTTGAGTTACCTGGTGGTTAAAATACAGTAATATGCGTAGTTGTACAGTAGCACACGGTATTACACAGTATTATTGAATTATTGATTCGTACGTAAGAAGGCACCACTCAATAATTGTTACAGTAATTACTGTTCATTATTTTATTTTATTGATTCAATAATTGTTGCGTTGATATTTATATTATTATTATTTTAATAATTGTCACTGCACAGTATTTTCCATTATCAGATCAATAATTCATATTATTTGAATAATATTATCAGATAACATTATTGGCAATGTCTAGAAAGTTCTGTCTAAGGAGAGGTTTGGTCACCTAATTGCGCGCCAGTGAGGAGAAATCCTTATTGAAAAGCCCCCTTTATCCTGGGAATGGCCTGGTTGTCAGTACTGTGATTCTGTAATATTATTTTTAAATAATTAATTATTGATTATTATAATAAAGAAAATATTCATTTTATGTGAATATAGATGGAGAAAATTTTTAATGTGACAATTGTTGAAAATTAATATTTTATCTTTTTCTGATAAAATAATTCATTTAAATATATTATTTTAATAATATATTAATGGTGATATTTTTATAATGAATGTGAGATATATGAGTATATGAGGAGGAAGAGTATTTTGTGGCATTAAATATTTAACATATATTTTGTGTGTAGGTGGACACAATTCTTGACCGAAAATTGATTATAGACTGTAAAATCGTCCGTTTGTGGATTTCGGATTATTTCTGTTTAGAATTTGGAAAAATTTTCTTCTGCAAAGTTGTAGAGGATTGAAATTCCTATAAAAAGTCATGAGATTTGAATTTTCTGATAAAAGGGCTATTTATTGTGAATTATTGAAGTTCCGGAGTTCCGAAATAATTGATTTTTGAAAGTTTTAATTATTATTTTCAAGAAAAACGTTTTTCAAAGGTTGGTGAGCATCTTTAACATGTGCTTGGTGGCTGAAATCAGATTCCTTGGTGGTGGGCTTGAATATTTGGTAAATATTAATATTTTATTAATTTAGTCTCCTTTGGCGTTCTAGCATTTTCCTATAAATAGAGAGCTAAGTTAGAATTGAAAATCACACCAGAAATAAAGTTTTCTCTCTTTCTCTCTCTATATTATCGAGCATATTTTTGTGAGTATACTTTCAGTGTTGCTATACGGTGCGAGTTTCTGTCAGCACTATACCAAAATTCAGTCAGAAGTACGATTCTTTTGAGGTAAGGGATGTTGTTTCTTCTTAAATGATATTATCTTCTTCAATATCATTATGCCGAAATATTGTTCTGAACTTTTTATCAATTTGGAACTTTTTCATGTCGGAGTTACTATTAATGAGTTACTATTCACGAGTTACTATTTACGAGTACTATTCACGAAGCGTGATGATGTTTTTATGAAATTTCTATCTTTTGGTGTCGGAGTTACTATTCACGTGTACGGCACTATTCACATATACGACACTATTCACGAATACGACACTATTCATCGAAAAATGAAATTTCTTCTTTTTGTCCAAAATATCTATTTTGGCTACTATCTTTGATTGTATCCATGTTTTGATCGTTATTTTTGAGTTCTGCTTCAAAATCAGTTGTTATGAAGTATTATTGATCTTGGACAAACTTTTGTACGAATCCCTAATATTTGTCCTTCTATCTCACTGGATTCGTTCTTAAAAATGTTTTTCATCATCCTCAGTCCTTAATGGTGATACTTGATGAATATCTTTGGCCTGTAGTGCAAAGATGAATGATTAAACTGATAAATCTCTTTGGCCCGTAGTGCAAAGATGAACAGGTGTTGAGATGAACATGACCAACTAGTGATACAAATGAATATATTTGGCCTGTAGTGCAAAGATGATTAAAGATGTATATTGATTGTTGTTACAGGGATGAAATATTGATGATGAACTTTTAAATCTTAGAAGACAGTAGAATTCATTCTCTACGTGACTCTTCTAATGGATTGATATTTCCGTTGTATTTGTTGATCTAAAACTTGTTGTCTATTATATTTTATTGGATTTTCCCTGTTGAAAACTAATGATAATTTATTGTATATTATCTTAGTCATAATATTCTTTACTGGGCTAGTTGAGCTCACCCTTTCCTTTTTGTTCCATTTTTCTTCTCAGGAGGTGAGAAAATAGCAGGATCGAGTCGGGGTATGGAGTGATGGTTCTAGGAAGATGTTTTAGTAGTTCTCATTATTTCTATAAAATAGTGTTTGAATAATTTTAATGAGTACTTATTTGCGTGTGGATTTTGTCTAGAAGACAATATTTGTATTTAAACTCACAGTAGGTATTGTCATATTTCACACGACAATTGTATTATTGAAGTTGTAGTTTGCTTTATGTACCATGTATTTGGCGACTCAGAATGGGTGTTATATACCTATTTTGGGGGCGTCACAATTCGTCGTTCCAAAGTGTGTTTGGTCTAAATTTAAGATAATATTATATCTAATAAAGTTCTAAAAGAAGAGATTTGACTGTATGTGATATTTTACTTCATGAAACTTCCAAGTCCATATATCTATAAATAAGAGCATTGTAAAAGAGAATGGTGGATATATAAAAATATTATGAGGCATGTCTCATTTTCGTGACACATTTTCGTGGTTACAATCTATCCTGCCTAATTTCAACGTTTCGAACTCAAATACGTAGACCGCGTCCCTAAATTCCGCTCCAAACTCAAACTCATATTTGTAAGTCATCCCACGAAATTAATTATAATTAATTCCATCCTTAACCAATTTAAATAATTGGCCTAACCGTAACAACCATTAATATGCATCTTATCACATAACATATAATAAAAATAAATAACTCATCTAAAAATAATTGTCACATAAGAATTTTACATAAGTTTTTTTTTATTGAAATTGTTTAATTACATTGAAAAATCTAGGATATTACATTCACCTTCCCTTATAAGGATTCCGTCCCCGGAATCATTACACATCAAACAAACAGATTAGGGTAGTTTTTCAACAGTTTCTCCTCGAGTTCCCACGTAGCCTTCTAGGCGTTGTGGTTCCTCCATAATACCTTAACAGAAGGTATTATTTTACTTCTTAACACTTGTTCTTTTCTATCAATTATCTGCACTGGAACCTCTTCGTAAGTTAAGTCTTTTTCAAACTGAAAGGGTTCATACTCTATGACATGCTTGTAGTCCTGCTTATATGGTCTTAAGACTGAAATATGGAATACATTGTGTATATGTTCCAGCTCCGAAGGTAAAGCTATTTCATAAGCTACCTCACCAACTCGTCTCAGAACTTCAAAGGGTCCTATGAATCTGGGACTAAGTTTTCCCTTCTTCCCAAATCTCATTTTCCCTTTCCAAGGTGACACTTTCAAAAATACATAAGTACCGACGTCGAAATTTTGTTGTTGTCGGTGTTGATCAGCATATTTTTTTGTCGATTCTGAGCCGCCACTAGCCTCACTCGAATAGTTTTGATCACATCCGCAGTCTGCTGTACCAATTCTGGCCCTAGTAGTTGATGTTCTCCTACTTCATCCCAGCACAATGGCGTTCTGCATTTCCTTCCATATAAAGCTTCATAAGGTGGCATCCCGATGCTCGCATGGTAGCTGTTGTTGTATGCAAATTCCACCAATGGTAGGTGGTCATCCCAACTCTCTTTGAAATCCATCACACATGCTCTCAGCATGTCCTCTAACGTTTGAATAGTTCTCTCGCTCTTCCCATCTGTTTGAGGATGATACGCGGTGCTCAACCTTAGTTGCATTCCCATACGTTCTTGAAAACTTCTCCATAAATTTGTTGTGAATCGCGGATCGCGATCTGACACAATTGATACTGGTACACCATGCCTGGAAACGATCTCTTGGATATAAAGCTTTGCCAACTGATCCAAGGTATATCTGATCTTGATTGGCAAGAAATGCGCTGACTTGATCAATCGGTCGACGATCACCCACACTGCATCGTAACCCTTCTACGCAGTTGAAAGTCCTACCACAAAATCCATCGTGATATGCTCCCACTTCCATTCCAAAAATTCTAATGGTTGAAGTAACCTGCTCAGTTTCTGATGTTCTGCCTTGACCCACTGGCATGTTAAACACTTGCTGATGCACTCTGCGACTTCTCTTTTCATATTGGGCCACCAATAATGTTGACGAAGATCCTGATACATTTTTGTGCTCCCCGGGTGGATTGAGTAACTTGAACTATGAGCTTCCTGCAAGATTTCTTCCTTTAACTCAGATACCGTTGGCACCCGAATTCGCTACTCAAATTTTAACAGACCATCACCACCCATGCTGAATTTAAGTTCCTCTCCGTAGGAAATTCTTTTCTTCATTTTCTCACATTCATCATTACCGCCTTGTGCTTCCTTGATCTTATCCAATAGAGTCAGACGAACCTCTACTGCGAATAATTTCCCATCTGGCTCTCTCAGCCTCTTTATCTCTAGCTCCAAACTGGCCATCTCCTTGATTAACTCCACCTGAGCTGTTAGCATTGCCAATCTACCACAGCTCTTTCTGCTTAACGCATCCGCTACCACGTTCGCTTTCCCTGGATGATACAAAATATCGCAATCATAATCCTTTATTAGCTCCAACCATCTCCTTTGCCTCATATTTATATCCTTTTGCGTGAAAATATACTTCAGACTTTTATGATCCGTGTATAATTCACACCTCACACCATATAAATAGTGCCTCCAAATCTTGAGGGTAAATACTACCGCTTCCAATTCCAGGTCATGGGTAGGATATCCCTTCTCATAATCTTTCAACTGGCACGATTCGTACGCAATGACTTTACCATGTTGCATAAGCACACAGCCAAGCCCCTTATGTGACGCATCACTGAAAATCACGAAGTCACCTGTATCGTCCGATAACGACAACACAGGTGCCTCACTCAATCTCTTCTTGAGTTCTCAAAAACTCTCTTCACACTTCTCAGTCCAGACAAACTTCACCGACTTCTTCGTTAAATTCGTCAATGTTCCTGCTATCTTCGAAAAATCTTGAATGAACCGTCTGTAGTAGCCCGCCAATCCTAAGAAACTTCTTACTTCCGTCGGTGTTCTTAGTTGCTCCTAATTCTGTACCGCTTCCACCTTTGTTGGGTCCACGGAGATTCCGTCCTTGTCGATTACGTGTCCTAGAAACTGAACCTTCTCCAACCAGAACTCGCACTTCAAAAATTTTGAGTATAATTTATCCATTCTCAACGCCTCCAATACCAACCTTAAATGTTCAACATGATCTTCCTGAGTCTTGGAATAGATTAGGATATCATCTATGAACACAACTACGAATTTATCTAAATACTGTTTGAATACCCGATTCATCATGTCCATAAACGCTGCTGGCGCGTTTGTTAACCCGAACGACATTACCAGAAACTCGTAGTGACTGTAACGAGTTCTGAACGCTGTCTTAGGTACATCCTCTTTTCTCACCTTGAACTGGTGATACCCCGTCCTCAAATCGATTTTGGAAAAATATTTCACTCCCTTCAACTGATCAAATAGGTCATCTATCCTAGGTAACGGGTACTTATTCTTGATCGTCACCTTGTTCAGTTCTCGATAATCGATGCACAGCCTCATCGACCCGTCCTTCTTTTTCACAAATAACACTGGTGCTCCCCAAGGAGATACACTCGGTTGAATATACTTCCTATCCAATAATTCCTGCAACTGTACCATCAGCTCCTTCATCTCTGCCGATGCCATTCTGTACGGGGCTTTCGAAATCGATGGCGTTTCCGGTACTAAATCTATAACGAATTCGACCTCTCTATCCGGTGGAAGACCTGGCAATTCTTTCGGGAACACATCTGGAAATTCATTCACTACTGGTATTTGTCCCATTTCTAACCCTACTTTCTGAGTATCGACGATATGGGCCAAATAACCTACACATCCCTTTTTAGTAACTTCCTCGCTTGTATTATCGTCAGACAGCTCGAGAGTCTTGGCGACCTACTCCTATAGACCACTACCTTAGACTGCTCGGGAGTCTTAAGGTTTATACACTTTTTTTGGCAATCTATCATCGCTCCATGGTTAAATAACCAATCCATCCCTAGAATTACATCAAATTCTCCTAATTGAATTGGGATTAAGTCCACTGGTAACCTATATCCCCTGATATCTACAACACAATTCCTATGGACATGGTTAACGGGAATGACTTCCTTATTAGTAACTTCTATGTTCATAGGATATTCTAATTCTTCCTGAGGTAAGTTTAATCGTTGGAAGAATTCATGCGAAACGAAGGAACAAGTAGCACCCAAATCAAATAATATGTAAGCAGATATATCATTGATCGGAATGATACCTGAAACAACGTCCCTGGATGCAACCGCATCCTGAACCGTCATGTTGAAAGTCCTTGCTGTTGGTCGATTCTGAGTTGGTGGTCCACCAATTGTGAGAGTTCCACCGCTTGGTCCCCTCCCTCCATTTCCTCCTGCTGAGTTCTTCTTTGGACAACTCCTCGCCTGATGATCTAATGCTCCACAGTTGAAACATCCATTTCTCTTCGGTGCAGAGCAGTTGGGAGAGATGTGCCCCTCCCGCCCGCAATTGAAACAGACATTCTTCCCCTTTAGACATGCCCCCGAGTGATTCCTTCCACACTCCTTGCACGCCTCAGTCCTCTTCTTTGCTTCCCCTGGTTTTCCCCCAGGGTTTCCCGAGTTGACATTATTGTTGTTGTTCCACTTCCTCTTATTTGCACCGTTGCTGCTGCTGCCTTCTCCACGGTTTCCTCCTTCAGTCTTCTTCTTTTTCTCCTTGTTGAACTTCATTAAGGCTTCACTTCCGTCCTCAGCGATTATAGCTTTCTCCAGGATAGTCACGAAACTATTCGTCTGCAGCACCGAAAGTCTGTTGTATAGCCATGGTTTGAGGCCTTGCTCAAACCTCCTCATTTTTCTCTCCTCAGTGTCGACCTGATGAGGCGCGAACCTCGCCAGCTCGTTAAACTTTTCAGCGTACTGCGGTACCGTCATATCTTCTTATTTCAGCTCCAGGAATCGCATCTCCATGCGACTCTGCATACTAATAGGAAAATAGTTCTCGAAGAAGATTTTCTTGAAACCTTCCCAAGGTATCACACCTTCTCCAGCTCGGGTTTGATTTGCCTCCCACTAGTAGTTGGCTTCACCTTTCAGCATATATGTGGCAACGATAGTTTTCTGGTCGTCTCCTACTCGGGCGATAGCGAACGCCTTTTCGATTTCCTTAACCCAAGTCTGGGCTTCGATGGGTTCCGTAGTTCCTTTGAACTCAGGTGGTCCCGCGCTTTTGAAGTCTTTAAAGTGTGCCACTGGGGCCACTGGAGGGTTGTTGAAATTCGGGGTTCGATTTTGAAGTGTCCCCACTAACATGTCTACAAACTGCTGCATAGGATTCAGTGGATCCCCAGCATTACCGCCTAACCCCTCGGGTGTTTGATGACGTCTTCCTCTAGCCATCTATCTCCTTAAAATGAACTTAATATTATTATCTCATAACTTACTTTACAGCATATAGAATTTGTAAAAATTGAACCATCACATCCATACTTAAATAAAAACATATTTATTTATAAACATAATACTCAAAGTATTTCATTGTCTTATGGCATTACGCCATTTACATCACGTGGCATCAATCACTTGGTAAAAATAGAAACCGAGCTTTTTATTACATGGATGAGCATTTTATTCGCTACTAGGAAAAAGTTCATCATAATATCTACAGACCCCGCCTAATGGTGTCTTCATGCTTCTCATCCGCTATCTCTTTCACCAGCTCTCGGCTTATAACACGGCCAGACCGGTGCTCCTCACGTGGAAAGTGACGCACCCTATGCTGGAACCTACCATGTACCGACTTAAACACGTATTTCATCTTGTCTATGCTAACCTTCTTGTCTCTAACTTCTCCCTCCAACTCTCCGGTTAGCTTCTCAGCCCTAACACGGTTTCTTCTCTCATCTCCCCAGAAAGTGGTAATAATCTGCTTGTCAAGTTGGAGACTCTGAATCCTCGACTCCAACCCATTAATGGTATGTCCCAAGTGGGTTCTGATAGCATCCCTCTCATCCTTCAGCCTAACCAATTTCTGGCCTTCAACCCGCAGCTTGTCAGCCAGATCCCCATTCCTAATTACCAGGTGGTCCACCAATGCTCCCAGCAAAGCTGCAACTTGTTGCTCCCCCTAATACAACTCCTCTAACTCGTGGACCTTGTCATCCAGTTCGACGATCCTGTCCATCAACTCATCCAGCATAGTGTCTTCAGGTACCTCCTCGGAGTCCTCCTCGGGCTCCTCTTCCTTTTCTGGGTACTCCTCCGGGTCTGACTCAGCTGCTGCCTCAGCTATAGGCTCAGGTACAGCTGTCACTATCTGCTCACTTACTACACGAATATCTCTAACTTCCTCTGCTCCTGACATCCTATAATCAAAAAACAAATCAACTCGATTAGAAAAATAGATATTGATTTTGTTTTTAAAAAAATAGATTTGTCACTACACTTAGAACTCTATGTGAGTTCATCTCCCTATCATCTCCACTAACTCTCTCTAAGGTTATAGCCCAAGGTTCCCCACCTAAGGTTTATAGCCTAAAGCTTTGATACCAACCTGTGACGCCCCCAAATCCGTGTAATCATCGATTACAGAACTTGGTGCTCACAATACAATATACACCATCATCTAACTAAGTAAACCTTAACAATAAGGAATAATAATATTAACTACTACATAATTATTCAAAATAAAATCTCAAGTCTTTGCAACCTTAAAACATACTGGAACTCAGTCTTAACATTTATCGCTACAATACCCATATGCGGAAATAATTATTTTATTACATAACCATTAGCATCACTTCATCTTGGACTTTCCCTTGTCCTTGCCCGACTCAGCCTTCACATCCTTAACTGAAAGGTTCAAACAAGAATGAGCACAAATTGCCCAGCAAGTATATAGAATAAATGGGAAATATACATCAGGATAAAGGCATTTGAATTACTAGATCTCAACAGTTGAAAGATTATCAAGTGTTAAAGAAGAACATCAAGAATAAGAATTTAAGAATTTTCAATATAATACTAAGGGGTGTAAAATACCCTGAACATATTTTCTTTCATCAAAAATCATCAGAAGGTTTAACAATCCAATAGACTGTAAACGGTCTCTGCAAGTACGCTAGGTGATCATCCCATTGTACCCTACAGTGTGCACATGTATTAAGTTTAAAATGCATAAGCATAAATGGGACTATTTGCCCGACATCTATTTTTCCCGTTAATTCAGGTTGTTCATCTTAGTAATCATGCGAGACCTCACCAAGGCAACTTGGATTGGTAAACATTCAATAGCTTCGAAAGATGTGTTTTAAATCATTTTTCATCAATAATAACTAGCCGAAACCAAATGCTAGGAACATACATAGAAACAGTTCTATGATGACATGAAACTTAAAAGCATAGCCGTTAGAATAATAACTTAATAACCATTGAAAAGCTTGCAAGATAATTGGAGTTTGTATAACTTTTCAACGAAGAAACTTGCACGAATAAATAACTAACACAAGTCCAATACTTACCCTTACTGCAATAATATTAGTAAGGATTTAATAAATACCCAAAAGAAATTAGGGTTAGGAAACTTTCCTGATAAGCCTGCTACAATTAACGCTAGCGATTAACCTTCACATAACCTAATCACATGTGTCTCGTTAATCACCATTCATATAAAATCTAATTTGAAGTAAAAGGGTCTCCTATTGGATATGCTATAAACATCATAATAGAATATATTTAGCAAATATATATGCCACCCATTTTGGATATCATAGGCAGCCCAAAACAGAACATAAAAATGCCCAAATATAACAGTTTTTACATTTTTTTTCTCAGCTTTACCATACCTCTCTAAAATAGTCATAACTAATTTATTTTAAAACATTTTTGAGCGATTCTTGCGCCCACGCTAAGCTAACTTCTGGGGCTACAACTTTTTCTCATGGACCATCTTCAAATTACAAGCACAAAATTCTAGAAAATTCGTGCAAGGAGACTGCTCCGAATTTGTTGGACAGATTTGACGCAACTACTTTGAAAGAGTCATAACTCCTTGCTTCGAAGTCGGAATTAGTCCGTTCTGGAGTCTATGGAAACCTTATTCAGTGTACTATAATAACCCAAAAGCCCAAAATTTTCTAGAAAATGTAGCTAGCCCCGAATTTGTCCTTAGGGTCAGTAATTCACATTTTTTTTTTGGTTTCTAACATGTTTATTTCGTAACCTTACGATTTTCATATCTCACTCAATATAGCTTCGATCCAAATGAAATTTGGACATGTTATACCTCATGCTACATACTATTTTATAAAATTATTACATGCAACAAATGTATTATCTAAGACATGATTTCGAGTGACCAAAAATCCTGAAAAATCATACAAACTAGTTTAACCCAACTTTTGAGAAAATCATGATTTTGATTCTAGCATGCATGGTGATAAGTAGATTTTATACCTAATTATCCTGTATCTATTACTTGAATTAGTTGCTTAAACTCATGTTTCTTAGTTACTTTTCATGCATTTTGTGTTCGTTTTGTAGGTTATACGTTTGGAAGCGATGTGAGCGATTATTGGTAAGGAAAAGCACGAAAAATGCAAAGAAAAGCAAGCCGGACATCGTTTATGCTTTCATGTTCAATTCATGTTCTTGGCTTGGAGCTTGGACTATATTGTAGAGCGTTTTCTTTGCTTTTCGGAACATCTTGAATCATTCAAATCGGAGTTCGGATGAAAGAGTTATGACATTTCTACCGACGGACGTTGAACTTCACCGTTTTGGGTGGTGATTTTGCGTAGCAGTCACTTCCAGTCCAATTTCGACAATCATGCGTTCGTTATTTCTCAAAGCTCAAAGAATGAAAGTTGTAGATCTCGTCGATAGCTTCGATTTGATATGTCGCGGGCCTCGTAACTCCTCTCGGTTTAGAAGTTATGGCAGTTTTAGCAGAGGAGGTTCCAGCAGAAATATTTTTGGCAGATTGGTACCCAGCCGGGGCTGGGCGTTTTTGTGCTTAGTACCCAGCCGGGGCTGGGTGTCTGGGCGTGAAATCAGTAGCCTATCCAGCTGGGGCTGGCTTTTACAAAAGGAAATACCCAGCCGGGGCTGGGTATACGCGAAAATGAGCGGATTTTGTCCGAATTTGAGTCCGAAAAGGATTGTTTTCGAGTTGTTTGATTCAAGGACTTCCAAGAGGACTTAAAGACATGTACAAAGGCTTATAAAAGGAGGGGAATAACAAAGATTAGAGGGGGATTAAGAGATTATATTAGTAGATTAGAGAGCATTCTATTAAATTAGATTAGAGTAAATTAGAGAAAAACACTAGTTTTAATGAGATTTGGAGATTGAAACAACTTGGAGACCATTGAAGATTTGAAGTAGGAGCAAGAAGGGAGCGTCAAATCTACAGACAATAGATTATTTCTTCTCATCTTCTTCTATCTTTATCTTTTAATGATTATTCAATTGTGGATTCTTAGTTTTAATTCAATAATAATGAACTAATTCTTTGTTTGAGATTACAATGGATCTTATTGTGTAGTTTATTTTAATATGCTTCGTTATCAATTATTATGTTCTATTTAGAGGATTGTCTATTGTGATTTGGACTTAATTGTTTAATTGCTTGGCCATCAATTACCGTGATAATCTATATGAACTCGAGAGATGAAGTATAGATTTAGATCTAATCATGATAGCATGTGTTCAGGATTTTGTTAATAGCTTAAACTTGATGAGTGTTAAGGTAGAGATATGCTTGACATCACATGTAATCTTATAGAGAACTTAGTCTTCAACCTTCTTCAATTGTAATTCACATAGAGATATAGTGGGTTAGTTGATTAAGGTGTTTAACGAATTTCTATCTTAATTGTGGATTGACGTTAATACGGTATTAGTGTATCGAGAGGTGGTTAATATTACTTTCGTGTTCTTGATTAACAATTCAGGATAGAGAATAATTGATGAGAAGTGTGTTAACTTAAATGAAACAATAAGTGAAGTTGTGATCTTAAATCTCCATAATCTTAATTTAATTAGTGTGATAGTAGTTAATTTATATAGTTTGTAATTCATTCGTTTAAATAAGATTGAGTTGGTTACGGGTTAGTACTTGGTGATTTTTATTAAATAATTCTCTGTGGGAACGATACTCAACTTATCACTTTATTACTTGTTGACCACGTATACTTGCGTGTTGTCCGTAACTAGATTTTACCCAACAAGTTTTTGGCGCCGTTGCCGGGGAATTAGTTTAATACAGTTTTACAATATTAGCTTCAATCAAATTAGTCTTAATTTAAACATTTTTATTTTTATTTTTAATTCTCTTCTTATATTTCTCTCTTTTCAGGTACCACGGATGACTTTGCGTATCAATGGCCATACACGAACATGACTCAACCAAAAGAAAAGGAGATTGACAGACTCGCGACACTTTCTGCAATGTCAGCACAAATTGAAGAACTTTCGAGGAAGTTGGATGTTATCGCAGCCCAACAGAGTCGAAGGATGGCAGTTATGTGTGACTATTATGCTGGCAACCATCCGAGTCATCAATGCACCGTTAGTTTTGGGCGGGGAAAACAAGGTGGTATATACCTCAACCAGTATGCATATGATAATTACCATCAAGTTTGGGGGTATCACCCGGATTCTTCAGGGAGCTACAACTATCAAGACTAATACTCTGCTCCAAATCCAACATATCCATCAAATTTCTCAAGTCCACCTCCAATGCAACAAGAAGACAATTCAGATTTCAAGGAATTCATGTTAAGGATTATAGCAGAAAAAGAAGAGATGATAATGAGTCAGGAGTTATCAACCCTAAATTTTAATAATCGAATGGAACAACTCCTCACTACCTCAACCAATGGTCCTCAATACATGGCTTCTGAGACTGAAACAGAAAGTTCAAGGTTGGAGGAATTGGTGTCCAAGTTCATAGCATCAAATGAGGAGAGGATGAGTAATCAAGCGAGGTCAATTCAAAATCTTGCGGATCAGATAGAGCAAATGACCAAAGCCGTAAGCAACCTTCCTCCAAACACTTGGTTTTATGGCATGGATGATGAAATTGACGGAGAACCCGAACCAAATCTGCAACTGGATGAGCCACAAGGTATAGAAAGTGTGGAGACAATTGGGGATAATGAAATAGAGGTCCACAAAGATCTAAATGGGTCTCCACCAAAGTTCAACGATCTGGTTAGATTTGCAAAACCGTGCCCGCTTGGTAGTCATGTCGTCGGCGAAGATCTTATTGACATAAGAGTGAGTACAATTTTGAATCCATGGTGGGACGAGAAAGAGAAGATAGACGAAGAGCACATTGTGTGTGACAAGCTTCCATGCCCCAAAGTGATCACATACACAATGAAGAAAACTCCTAGCTGTGGGACGTTCTTGATTGAGATCTTACCAAATCAGAGCATGCTAGGTGACTTTGATGCATTGGCCATCGTAAATGGGAACCTACCAAAAGCTACATTATTTCTGATGGATGGAGGGTTCCTCAACTTTCGAAGAGGAATTGGATAGCATTGACCAGACAAAGTCAGGCTGAAAGACTATAAATCAAGCGCTAACTAGGAGGCAACCCAGGAATTTTTCTATTTATATGCTTTACTAGTTTATTTAGTAGATAGGAATTAATTTACTTATTAAGCTCTCTTATAATCTAATCCATGTTGTCTCTCTTCATTGCAGGTATTGGAGGTCCAATGGAAAGCAAAATGATCGTCGCCGCCATCAACTCACGCTTAGCTGATTACAGGGAAGTTCTCTTCTATTTATCGTTATATTCTTACAATGAGGACATTGTAATTGCTAAGTTTGGGGGAGTTTTGTTTAATTCATTATCGCATGTTTAGTTTATGTTATGTTATTTTGCATATGTTGTTAATTTAGTTTAGGTTCATTATAAAAAAAAATCAAAAAAAAAATCAAAAATTTCAAAAATAATAGTTAGTTACTATGTTTATCTTGCATGAGTCCAGCTGTTTGATATTTACAGTTTGTTTTGGCCAATGATGAGATTGGGATCGAGTAGACAAGTAGCGTACTGACTATTAGAGCTTTGATGTGATTTCTTGTTATGAATTGAATTTTTTTTTCTGTTTGAAACTGGTATAATAAGGATAGCACAATAAAAACAACTTGTTGATTGATTGAGTTTAAATTGATACATAATGGGACTCTAAAGGATAATGCTAGTTTGAATGAAAGAATGACAAGAATAAGTAGTGATGACTAAAGTTCGATAAAAACTTAAGTTCGGAAAAAAAATTTGGGATATATAAGCTTCAAAAAAATAATAAAAAATAAAAAATAAATACCGTGGCTAGTTTTGTTTCGGGGCCTTTGTTACTTGAGAAAGTACGCCCGAAGGGGTATCTTAAAACCTAGCGCCCTAAGGTCTTATATGGTCTGGGAGTCGTTGGTCGAAAGCTCGCTAAGGGGTAGCACTGTTAGCCTAATGGAATGAGACATTGCACAGTCATGGTTAAAAAGTAAAAAAAAATAAAAAATAAAACGGGAAAAGAGCAAAAAGCCCCCGTAATGAAAAGTAAAGCATAAGTATCCCGGATTGGACTCTTGAACTTGGTGGATGTTTGACTTTAGTTGGATCTAGCTTGTTCGTGAATTTTGTGAGTTTTCACTGTATGATGCCTTTAAAGAGACCTATTATGTGTTAAATTTAATTTCATATCAATTAGCATGTTTGTTGAGCACACGCGCACTATATCAGTGATAACAGTTTAAGACTTGATGATTAACTAGGAAATTATTGATTGGTTTTGATATGAAGTATTATCGTGTTTGCTTGATTGCTCTAAGGTCGAGTGAATAGATTTGTGTTTATCAATACTGTTGGATTCGTAGGCATATAGATTAGTTGCATTTCATTGCATTGCATTGCATTATGTTGTGTTGCTTGGGGACAAGCAACGGTTTAAGTTTGGGGGTATTTGATAAGTAGATTTTATACCTAATTATCCGGTATCTATTACTTGAATTAGTTGCTTAAACTCATGTGTCTTAGTTACTTTTCATGCATTTTGTGTTCGTTTTGTAGGTTATACGTTTGGAAGCGATGTGAGCGATTATTGGTAAGGAAAAGCACGGAAAATGCAAAGAAAAGCAAGCCGGACATCGTTTATGCTTTCATGTTCAATTCATGTTCTTGGCTTGGAGCTTGGACTATATTGTAGAACGTTTTCTTAGCTTTTCGGAACATCTTGAATCATTCAAATCGGAGTTCGGATGAAAGAGTTATGACATTTCTACCGACGGACGTTGAACTTCACCGTTTTGGGTGGTGATTTTGCGTAGCTGTCACTTCCAGTCCAATTTCGACCATCATGCGTTCGTTATTTCTCAAAGCTCAAATAATGAAAGTTGTAGATCTCGTCGATAGCTTCGATTTGATATGTCGCGGGCCTCGTAACTCCTCTCGGTTTAGAAGTTATGGCAGTTTTAGCAGAGGAGGTTCCAGCAGAGAATATTTTTGGCAGATTGGTACCCAGCCGGGGCTGGGCGTTTTTGTGCTTAGTACCCAGCCGGGGCTGGGTGTCTGAGCGTGAAATCAGTAGCCTATCCATCTGGGGCTGGCTTTTACAAAAGGAAATACCCAGCCGGGGCTGGGTATACGCGAAAATGAGCGGATTTTGTCCGAATTTGAGTCCGAAAAGGATTGTTTTCGAGTTGTTTGATTCAAGGACTTCCAAGAGGACTTAAAGACATGTACAAAGGCTTATAAAAGGAGGGGAATAACACAGATTAGAGGGGGATTAAGAGATTATATTAGTAGATTAGAGAGCATTCTATTAAATTAGATTAGAGTAAATTAGAGAAAAACACAAGTTTTAATGAGATTTGGAGATTGAAACAACTTGGAGACCATTGAAGATTTGAAGTAGGAGCAAGAAGGGAGCGTCAAATCTACAGACAATAGATTATTTCTTCTCATCTTCTTCTATCTTTATCTTTTAATGATTATTCAATTGTGGATTCTTAGTTTTAATTCAATAATAATGAACTAATTCTTTGTTTGAGATTACAATGGATCTTATTGTGTAGTTTATTTTAATATGCTTCGTTATCAATTATTATGTTCTATTTAGAGGATTGTCTATTGTGATTTGGACTTAATTGTTTAATTGCTTGGCCATCAATTACCGTGATAATCTATATGAACTCGAGAGATGAAGTATAGATTTAGATCTAATCATGATAGCATGTGTTCAGGATTTTGTTAATAGCTTAAACTTGATGAGTGTTAAGGTAGAGATATGGCTTGACATCACATGTAATCTTATAGAGAACTTAGTCTTCAACCTTCTTCAATTGTAATTCACATAGAGATATAGTGGGTTAGTTGATTAAGGTGTTTAACGAATTTCTATCTTAATTGTGGATTGACGTTAATACGGTATTAGTGCATCGAGAGGTGGTTAATACTACTCTAGTGTTCTTGATTAACAATTCAGGATAGAGAATAATTGATGAGAAGTGTGTTAACTTAAATGAAGCAATAAGTGAAGTTGTGATCTTAAATCTCCATAATCTTAATTTAATTAGTGTGATAGTAGTTAATTTATATAGTTTGTAATTCATTCGTTTAAATAAGATTGAGTTGGTTACGGGTTAGTACTTGGTGATTTTTATTAAATAATTCTCTGTGGGAACGATACTCAACTTATCACTTTATTACTTGTTGACCACGTATACTTGCGTGTTGTGCGTAACTAGATTTTATCCAACACATGGGTTTGATTCCTATTATCCAGACCACTTCTAATAACATATATATACATGTTACAACAACTCATTTCTCTAACTTTTCATGTTTTGATCAAATTAGCAACTAAGAGGCATTTTATCAAATAGTTAGCATGCAAACATGAATTCTATGATCTTTATGTAATAGTAACATGTTATAAACCAGAATTTACATTCTTATCATCCACATAGCAGTAATACACGAAATCATGGCATCACCAAGCCAAAACAAAACATTTATCATAGTTATACATGCATTTTTCACTATTTTTCCTCAAGAACATACAAGTTAGTTTCATGGCTTACCTTGGATGCGAATTCTTCTTGATTTAATCTGTTAGAGACTCACTCCTTGCTTGCTTAGACGCTCCAAAATCTCCAGAAATCAACACAACATCTATTACTCTCAATTTCTCTTTTTTTGTATCTTGGTGGGATTTTTGCAAAGTGAAACATTTTTTTTGTTGGGTGTATATATATATAACTTGATAGAGCTGCTCTCTCCAGCCCCTTCATCACTCCCATCATCAGTTACATGCGTAATTATCCCACTTGAATATAGTTATGGGGTGAGGAGTTAGGAACATGAAAAGGTTTGTTTATTATGTTTAAGGAGTTATTACCTTTCTTCCTCCTTATTGTTATATACATATATACTCTCCATTCTTGTTCCATATTATGTGTCACAAGACCCCCTCCCAGCTGTTGTCCAATTAAACAAATGCATTATAATGTTATTTTAATCATTTAAATACCGATTTTGACCGTTTTTCCCTCCGTAGCCACACGTGTCGATACTTATATCGATTCCTACTAAAGTCGACGTCTCGGACGTCATGGAACTCTCCGTTTCGTCAAACTCAACTTCAAAATTCGTAGTTGTCAATTCGTCGCTCCAAAGTGTGTTTGGGCTAAATTTAAGATAATATTATATCTAATAAAGTTCCAAGAGAAGAGATTTGACTGTATGTGATATTTTACGTCATGAAACTTCCAAGTCCATATATCTATAAATAAGAGCATTGTAAAAGAGAATGGTGGATATATAAAAATATTATGAGGCATGTCTCATTTTTGTGACACATTTTTGTGGTTACAGTCTATCCTTCCTAATTTCAATGTTTTGGACTCAAATACGCAGACCGCATCCCTAAATTCCGCTCCAAACTCAAACTCATATTTGTAAGTCATCCCACGAAATTAATTATAATTAATTCCATCCTTAACCAATTTAAATAATTGGCCTAACCGTAACAACCATTAATATGAATCTTATCACACTAACATATAATAAAAGTAAATAATTCATCTAAAAATAATTGTCACATAAGAATTTCACATAAGTTTGTTTATTAAAATTGTTTAATTACATGGAAAAATCTAGGATATTACAGTTATTCTCCTACACACAGGGCTCACAACACCGATGATCATAGTTGTTGCAAACTATATTTTGCAATACCTCACAAGGGTCCAATGCCGTCAATTCGGGGTCACAACTCCAAAACACCTCTCCCTAGTGGATACTTCATACAACTTCATCCATTGAAGTGCATTTCAATGAGTTTCAAGCAACCATGACGTTATCTCAGCCGCTGGCAAGTAAATCCAGCGAAGCATTGGAAGCCATCCGATGATCTCAGCCGTTGAAGCACATTTCAACGAAGGTCAAGCAACCTTGACGTTATTTCAACCGTTGGCAAGTAAATCCAACGAAGCATCATAAGTCATCTGATGAGTTCATCTGTTGGCAAGTAAACCCAACGAAGCATGAGAGATAAGCCGATGATGGTATTCGTTGAAGTAAATTTTGGCGAGGGTCAGGCAACCTTGACAACACAGATTATTGGCAGTAACTCCGACAGAGCACTGGAAGGATCTGGCGATACAAACCAGGAAAGAACATCCTCATTGGGGAGGGTCGATGATGGAATATGTTATACAAATCTTCATCAGACAGAGCATAAATCCCCACAAGTCTCTCGTACATTAGAGGTGCATCCTCAGTGGGAAATCTGTACCAAGGATTAAGGATTTTGGTGATAACCCCAACGTTAACATCCTAGAAGTTCCTTAGAGCTTTGGAGAACACATCCAAGCAGTTCATCAGAGTCATTAGTGATAACTACAATCCCCATCAAAAGTCATCGGAATAAATAATCATCACATCCCATTGGAAAATGGTCCAACAAACCACATTCATTATACATTTGCATCATGCTACAGTACATTGCATTATGATTATCTTGTCACATTTCAAGTGTCTAATATTCTTTATCCTATCGATGCCATTATATTGCATGAATATGATAAAGACAGGCATCTGTAGACACTCAAAATTTTGCATTCCTGTTACTAACCTTGCAGGAGGGTAGAATCATCTTCCAAAGATAACCCTGGAGGTCAAATCAGCTCAATCTCAGACACAACCCCGGGATACTAAGTCATTTCCATCTCGGAGACAACCCCAAGATACTTAGTTCCAGTCCCGGAGACAACCCTGGGATTTTCAGTTTTAACCTCGGAGATAACCCCTAGAAATGCAGTTACAGTTCCAGAGATAACCCCGAAAAAACTTGTTTCCACCGCCAGAAGTCAGCTTCAACCTCAGAGATAATCTCAATGTACTTAGTTCCATCCTTGGAGATAACCTCTGTAGTAGCCCCGAATCCGGTCCCCGAATCGCCGCGGACTCGGTACACTAATTCTTTCACTAATTGCGGAAGATATAAACATAATTTGTTTATCCATTACATTACACACTATTCCCCAAGGTCGAGTAACCTTAACTTAAATACAATTCATAATCTTTATAACACATTCATCAAACTATTTTATTACAAAATAGCTACACTTTATATTCCAAGTTAAACTTGGCATTATCTATTCTATCGATGATTCATTTATTTAAGAATCATATCTAATCACAATTCAATTTAAATCTTCTTTATCTATTCAACATTTTAAACTATACATAGCTGTCAATTACAATTGACAAAACTATCAATCATAAATTATACCATTTCTAATTCAAGAAAATGTATTCATTTGCACATCGGTCACTCTTCATCATCCGTTTAGCAATTAATATTGTCTAACATCATTAACCTGCAAAAAGTTTATTTTTGTAAGATTGAGCTCGACAGCCCAGCAAATTTAACAGTCTATCATGTTTCACATAGCACACAATCTCACATACACTACATTTCTTTTAATATGCATATCTACATGCAACATGCATTCTTTACTATGCATATCCTACATGCAACTATAATTCTGTGCAATGCATATATTCTTGCATTATACATTTCCAATTATCGCGTTATATAATATAACATGTGTTATCACATATCACATATAAATTGAGTTCCATACCCAATTAACTTAGTCATATTTTGACTTTAACAACTCATAGAGCATGATATGTAATTTAGCACATAACCACATTCAATCCACAAACATAATAGAACTGAAAAACTTGCCTGAACCGTTGATTACCGCAACGCTATTTATATCGCTTTACCCGAAGACCTAATATTAATAATATAGATCTCCAATATTAGAATAATATCATCACAGATAATTTTCTTATCAGTCAAAACATATTTTCTAGTCTCGTAATAATTTTCGGATAATTATTACCATATATCACCATTTTAAAACCGTATTTAAATGAATTAAATACAACATAATTTCTTAATCATTAATATTCATTTAATATAAAATATTAATGAAAATCATTACATAATATTATAAGTCTATACAGCACATAAAACTTAGTATCAGGTTATAATATTAAGTTTGAGTTGATACCGACGCAATTTATCATCCCGACGGTCTAGTCGGACAAATATGGAGTTTAAGTTCAATTAAACTCTACCTCAGCGCTTAACCATGCCATAGAGTCATATTTATATGATTTAACACTCTTTTTCATTTCATAAGTTATTCGTTAACACCTAGTAAGTCAAATACTAATCCAGCAACCTGAATTCCATTTCAGCAACCTGAATTCACTATTCTTCTTCACGAAAATTCCAAATCAACTTATTATCTTTCTATCCTTTGGTCAAACACATATACATGTATTTTATGCATAAAAGTATTTTTCCATAATTTTCCAACATCCTTTGGTATTTTTAAAAAATTAATTTCTAGTGCGTAGCTTAAGAAATTAGCTACCTCATGCTTAACTCCAGTAATGCCCATCTTTTGGAATAACCTTATATATGTTAACGTGACGCTCCATTTTAAATTTCGTGGCAATCGGAGTTGTAGAACTCCGTTTATAGCGATTTCCGTCGAAAAATCACAAAAATTGTAATGGTCATAACTTGGTCGTTTTAACTCGGAATCAGCTCATTTTTGGACACGAGCTACATATTACCATATATTTTCATTTCCCAAAATCCTGGAATTTTTCTCATTAACTAAATGTCCGAAACAGCCCTCGGAAAATTTTGGCCAGAAACTTTTTGACGTTTGGCAGTTTTGGAGTCCTTTGCTAAAACTTAAATAAAACGAGTTCTGTAACTCCGATTAATGATCCGTCAATGTTTTTGGGTTCGTATCTTTCTGAACTACAGTTTTCATATATCACAATCAATATTTGGACATGTTTAGCTTCCGGAATTTAGCCCGGAAGTGACTGTTCCAAAACTGTCCTTTTCACAGTTTTCTTAACTTTGTGTAGTTTGGGAGAAATCCCATAACTTGCTCATTTTTCAACCTATTTGCATGATTCCAAAGGGATTATACCCTTAACACATATATCTAGCATCCCAAGAACATAAATCATATATATCCATCAAAGATTTCAAGAACAATCAAAACCTAGCTCACACTTTAAACACTTTAACTTTTCCGGAAAATTTCCATTTTTCTATTCCTTTGATTTCCACCAAATCAACCCCCATTATGGGTAGATCCAAACAATAAACACTTAATTACATGTATATACATGGTTTTTGAGTTTAGAAACAAAGTTTCTTATTTCATCAAACACAATCAAAGCTAAGAAAAATAAGATTTTCTACACTTTAAAAACCTAGCTTTTGATCTATCTTTTGAAACTTAAAATGGATAGATCCACACATAAAACACTCTAAATCATGTAGATCTAGAGTTTTGAAGATCAAGAACATAACTCCATATTTTGAGTTACAACCATCAAAAATTTAACTAAACAAAAAGGGTTTATACCTTTATTACCACGCTCTCCATCTTCTTCTTCTCCATAGCTTGATCATGGAACTTGAATGCCTCACCAAAACTCTCCTTTCTCTCTACCATGGCTGCCTAATGGCAGCTCTCTCACTCTCTCTCTCTCTTTCTTTCTTAGTTGAAAAGTAGGAAATAAGAGATAAAAGAGAAAAATAAGCTATAATTTGTATTAAATGTGGATTATCTCATAATCTATATCCACTCTCCTCCTCTTCTTGCACAATGGTCCGGCCATATGGCCTTACTCTCTCTTTCTCTTGTACCACCAAGCTTTACATGAAATAAATGCTAATGTGTTGGACAAAATCACAAATTGACACATAAGGGGGAGTTGTTAGTAGTTGGTCACCAACTAAAGGGAACAATTAATGCATTCATCTGCCCTTTTATCCTAGCTTCTCATGGCTGGCCCTATGGCCTAAAAAATGCTCCAAGTTTGGCTTTTTGATTTAATGCTTATTTGATTTAACGATTGTCAAAAAAATTCCTCTCCCGCTGAGGCTAAAAATTGAGCCATTTCTTTACTGTATTACTTGGCTTCTAACCAATTTCATTCGCCAATACTTGGGCTATAAAATATACATAATCATCTACCTTAAATTCTCATCCAACCCAATTCTTTTAATTAGGGTTTTCACTTCTCCATTAAAACACCAATCCTTGCTCATGAACATTTATTTCCTTAACCCAATTAAACTTGCTATAATTAGGTTATAAAATTAATCAACCGAGATGTATAAAATAAATCTCTTAGAATTAGTATATAATTAAATACTATCATTCTCCCACATATTTACACTTAAGCTTTTAACTCTTAGCTTTTAAATTCCCAAATTAGGGTTTTAAATATCCGAATTAGGGTTTCGGATTCTCGAAACTAAAATTAAAGTTTCTGAGCGTATCGTTAGAGTTTTCTAACTCAATCAACATATTCATATCATGAATTTAGGGTTTCAGATTCCCGGAACAGAAACTAGGGTTTCAGAACCGATTTCTATGGTTTCTCATCCATTGTTAGGATTTTCTAACAATTCGTTAGATTTTTCTAACTTAATCAACATATGATTAACATAACTTTAGGGTTTGCTAAAGCTATAACTTATCTGATCAATCCTTGATCTTAAATCATTATGGTTCACATATGTAACCAAATATACCGACTAGTATTCACTTCGATACTTATCCCTGATAATTCTTCAAAAGAATTTTAAATCTACCATAATTTTATACCTCATTACTAGACTATCACTTACAGTCTATCACATAATTCAAGTTTTGTTCAAAACTTTTGAAATTCTTGGAATTTCATTACATAACTGCCAATTCCATACACTTATTTCCTGTCTAGGTCCTAATATTGAACCTTAAATCAATCAATTATGATTTTAATAAATTCTCCAAATTCTCGGGTTGTCACATTCACCCCTCCTTATAAGAATTTCGTCCCCGAAATTCACCTTACACCTTACACCTTACACCGTGCACCTTACACCATTCATACTGAGCGATCACACAAGACCTTGAACTTATTTTCTCGGGTATCTATTAAAGATATTCAAACTTCTTGGGTATCTATCAAAGATACTCCAACTTCTCGGGTATCTATCAAAGATACTCAAACTTCTCGGGTATCTATCAAAGATACTCAAACTTCTCGGGTATCTATCAAAGATTTACTTTGATATATACTCAAATTTATTGGGTATCTATTAAAGATACTCAAAACGCAAGCAAAGATCAAATTCACACTAAGTATTCTTGTATTTACAACTCCATAACCTTTTTATCATCTCTGCACCAGGTTACATGGTACACGAGTGATAATTAAAAACAAATTTTGATATTTCAAATCATTTGCTTAAACATTCTATCTGTTCTTATTATTCTCAATATTCCATTCACACATAACTATACCCAGTTCATAAAACCACACTTATGAGTCCATAAATTGCCACAATCATATGAGTTCACGAACTTTCCTAGACAGACCTTTGGCGTCCATTCGCTGAGGGGTTCATAAATATTTCATATAACTATGCGTTAAGTATGTCACATAAGTATGAATTTTAAGAACTCGTACTTAACCTTATATTCTCTAACTATGACCTATTTATCTGTCATACACATGAGAAAGGAATCACCCTCTTAACACGCATATAGCAAATAGCGCGACACAGACATTTCAATGATTATCAGTGCCAGAAACTAAGTGGTTGTCAAACCAAACTCAGCCACTAATCAATATAGAAAGCTAAGCGGATAATTCCCCGCCCATACAAAGAATTGGTCAACCTAACCACTACATCGACCAGGAAGCTAAGTGGTTCTAAAACCAAGTACAAATTCCCCGCCCATACAAGGAATCATACAACTCAGCGGCTGACATGAGTCCTCAATTGAAATCCCACATAATTCTAGCTCCACACTTACTCCATACGAATTTTATTTAATCCGTATTTACAATTCAAAACTCTTTCATGAGTTTTCATAGTACAATTTCATAGTACAACTGATGCACATCATCTTGCTGTAAACTTTTTCAATACGAATTTCATTTAATCCATATCCATAAACCTTTTCCGGATCTATACCAATTTATGGTACAACTTACACACAACATCTTGCAGTAAACTTTTCAATCATCGGATTGATTCTTTTCCCACATCATAACGTTATCAGATCACGGGGTGATCTTATCGTATATATTACGATTTATTTCTATGCATTGATCGTTTTCAATCATCAGATTAATTCTTTCTAGCTGTCATAACCTTTATCAGATCACGGGGTGATCTTATTTTATATATTACGATTCAATTCTATGACTTGATCGTTTTGTTTTACGATCTTCTATCCCTGCACTTTCAGTCTTTTAGACTCGATCTATTCACCATTACTGTTCAACTTGATTATCATAGTTAGGGAACTCTGCGCTTTACACTCGCCGAGATTCATCTTTGAATCTTTACCGAAACACTAACTCGATTTGAGTTAGTACTTAATCCTAATCACTGCGGTTATTGGTCTCAGGTATTACTACCTAAGCTTCATAACCAACAGCTCTGATACCAACTGTAGTAGCCCCGAATCCGGGCCCCAAATCGCCGCGAACTCGGTACACTAATTCTTTCACTAATTGCGGAAGATATAAACATAATTTGTTTATCCATTACATTACACACTATTCCCCAAGGTCGAGTAACCTTAACTTAAATACAATTCATAATCTTTATAACACATTCATCAAACTATTTTATTACAAAATAGCTGCACTTTATATTCCAAGTTAAACTTGGCATTATCTATTCTATCGATGATTCATTTATTTAAGAATCATATCTAATCACAATTCAATTTAAATCTTCTTTATCTATTCAACATTTTAAACTGTACATAGCTGTCAATTACAATTGACAAAACTATCAATCATAAATTATACCATTTCTAATTCAAGAAAATGTATTCATTTGCACATCGATCACTCTTCATCATCCGTTTAGCAATTAATATTGTCTAACATCATTAACCTGCAAAAAGTTTGTTTTTGTAAGATTGAGCTCGACAGCCCAGCAAATTTAACAGTCTATCATGTTTCACATAGCACACAATCTCACATATACTACATTTCTTTTAATATGCATATCTACATGCAACATGCATTCTTTACTATGCATATCCTACATGCAACTATAATTCTGTGCAATGCATATATTCTTGCTTTATACATTTCCAATTATCGCGTTATATCATATAACATGTGTTATCACATATCACATATAAATTGAGTTCCATACCCAATTAACTTAGTCATATTTTGACTTTAACAACTCATAGAGCATGATATGTAATTTAGCACATAACCACATTCAATCCACAAACATAATAGAACTGAAAAACTTGCCTGAACCGTTGATTACCGCAACGCTATTTATATCGCTTTACTCGAAGACCTAATATTAATAATATAGATCTCCAATATTAGAATAATATCATCACAGATAATTTTCTTATCAGTCAAAACATATTTTCTAGTCTCGTAATAATTTTCGGATAATTATTACCATATATCACCACTTTAAAACCGTATTTAAATGAATTAAATACAACATAATTCCTTAATCATTAATATTCATTTAATATAAAATATTAATGAAAATCATTACATAATATTATAAGTCTATACAGCACATAAAACTTAGTATCAGGTTAGAATATTAAGTTTGAGTTGATACCGACGCAATTTATCATCCCGACGGTCTAGTCGGACAAATATGGAGTTTAAGTTCAATTAAACTCTACCTCAGCGCTTAACCATGCCATAGAGTCATATTTATATGATTTAACACTCTTTTTCATTTCATAAGTTATTCGTTAACACCTAGTAAGTCAAATACTAATCCAGTAACCTGGATTCCATTTCAGCAACCTGAATTCACTATTCTTCTTCACGAAAATTCCAAATCAACTTATTATCTTTCTATCCTTTGGTCAAACACATATACATGTATTTTATGCATAAAAGTATTTTTCCATAATTTTCCAACATCCTTTGGTATTTTTAAAAAATTAATTTCTAGTGCGTAGCTTAAGAAATTAGCTACCTCATGCTTAACTCCAGTAATGCCCATCTTTTGGAATAACCTTATATATGTTAACGTGACGCTCCATTTTATATTTCGTGGCAATCGGAGTTGTAGAACTCCGTTTATAGCGATTTCCGTCGAAAAATCACAAAAATTGTAATGGTCATAACTTGGTCGTTTTAACTCGGAATCAGCTCATTTTTGGACACGAGCTACATATTACCATATATTTTCATTTCCCAAAATCCTGGAATTTTTCTCATTAACTAAATGTCCGAAACAGCCCTCAGAAAATTTTGGCCAGAAACTTTTTGACGTTTGGCAGTTTTGGAGTCCTTTGCTAAAACTTAAATAAAACGAGTTCTGTAACTCCGATTAATGATCCGTCAATGTTTTTGGGTTCGTATCTTTCTGAACTACAGTTTTCTTATATCACAATCAATATTTGGACATGTTTAGCTTCCGGAATTTAGCCCGGAAGTGACTGTTCCAAAACTGTCCTTTTCACAGTTTTCTTAACTTTGTGTAGTTTGGGAGAAATCCCATAACTTGCTCATTTTTCAACCTATTTGCATGATTCCAAAGGGATTATACCCTTAACACATATATCTAGCATCCCAAGAACATAAATCATATATATCCATCAAAGATTTCAAGAACAATCAAAACCTAGCTCATATTTAAACACTTTAACTTTTCCGGAAAATTTCCATTTTTCTATTCCTTTGATTTCCACCAAATCAACCCCCATTATGGGTAGATCCAAACAATAAACACTTAATTACATGTATATACATGGTTTTTGAGTTTAGAAACAAAGTTTCTTATTTCATCAAACACAATCAAAGCTAAGAAAAATAAGATTTTCTACACTTTAAAAACCTAGCTTCACTTTTCTTGCTTTTGATCTATCTTTTGAAACTTAAAATGGATAGATCCACACATAAAACACTCTAAATCATGTAGATCTAGAGTTTTGAAGATCAAGAACATAACTCCATGTTTTGAGTTACAACCAACAAAAATTTAACTAAACAAAAAGGGTTTATACCTTTATTACCATGCTCTCCATCTTCTTCTTCTCCATAGCTTGATCATGGAACTTGGATGCCTCACCAAAACTCTCCTTTCTCTCTACCATGGCTGCCTAATGGCAGCTCTCTCACTCTCTCTCTCTTTCTTTCTTAGTTGAAAAGTAGGAAATAAGAGATAAAAGAGAAAAATAAGCTATAATTTGTATTAAATGTGGATTATCTCATAATCTATATCCACTCTCCTCCTCTTCTTGCACAATGGTCCGGCCATATGGCCCTACTCTCTCTTTCTCTTGTACCACCAAGCTTTACATGAAATAAATGCTAATGTGTTGGACAAAATCACAAATTGACACATAGGGGGGAGTTGTTAGTAGTTGGTCACCAACTAAAGGGAACAATTAATGCATTCATCTCCCCTTTTATCCTAGCTTCTCATGGCTGGCCCTATGGCCTAAAAAATGCTCCAAGTTTGGCTTTTTGATTTAATGCTTATTTGATTTAACGATTGTCAAAAAAATTCCTCTCCCGCTGAGGCTAAAAATTGAGTCATTTCTTTACTGTATTGCTTGGCCTTTAACCAATTTCATTCGCCAATACTTGGGCTATAAAATATACATAATCATCTACCTTAAATTCTCATCCAACCCAATTCTTTTAATTAGGGTTTTCACTTCTCCATTAAAACGCCAATCCTTGCTCATGAACATTTATTTCCTTAACCCAATTAAACTTGCTATAATTAGGTTATAAAATTAATCAACCGAGATGTATAAAATAAATCTCTTAGAATTAGTATATAATTAAATACTATCATTCTCCCACATATTTACACTTAAGCTTTTAACTCTTAGCTTTTAAATTCCCAAATTAGGGTTTTAAATATCCAAATTAGGGTTTCGGATTCTCGAAACTAAAATTAAAGTTTCTGAGCGTATCGTTAGAGTTTTCTAACTCAATCACCATATTCATATCATGAATTTAGGGTTTCAGATTCCCGGAACAGAAACTAGGGTTTCAGAACCGATTTCTATGGTTTCTCATCCATTGTTAGGATTTTCTAACAATTCGTTAGATTTTTCTAACTTAATCAACATATGATTAACATAACTTTAGGGTTTGCTAAAGCTATAACTTATCTGATCAATCCTTGATCTTAAATCATTATGGTTCACATATGTAACCAAATATACCGACTAGTATTCACTTCGATACTTATCCCTGATAATTCTTCAAAAGAATTTTAAATCTACCATAATTTTATACCTCATTACTAGACTATCACTTACAGTCTATCACATAATTCAAGTTTTGTTCAAAACTTTTGAAATTCTTGGAATTTCATTACATAACTGCCAATTTCATACACTTATTTCATGTCTAGGTCCTAATATTGAACCTTAAATCAATCAATTATGATTTTAATAAATTCTCCAAATTCTCGGGTTGTCACAACCTCGGGAGGTCAGGCACACCTCAAAGACAACCCTAAGAACATTCAGCACTTACAATAGTCCAATCTCAGAGATAACCCTGAGTAACGACCGCTAAATCAGCCCAGAACCGGAGATAACCCTGGTGAGGGGCAAAATCATCATTTTTCCACCTTGATCCCATATTCGCACCATCTCAACAACATTTTATCCCACATTCTACATAGAAGTGTTGTACAAGAACCATAGCTCAAATCCCGAGTGACTACTTCACAAGATAGCACACCGGATATTATTTGAAGACCTGAAGATCTGGGCATGGAACCATCTTCCCGAATTTATACAACCTCTTATCCCATGTCATTATATAGCTCTCGACAACAGCATTTCAGAAAGGTATTATACGCCTCAATCGGATGCCCGGATTGAAAAGTATGAATGTTTAAGCGGATAACACGTTGCATGTGTGCACGTACTTCGAGACAGCGAGGCCCACGGAGCCCGAGGCACCCTGGGTAGCTGTATGTACACCTACAGCTCCCCCCTCTATAAATAGAGGGCTAGGGGTGGCCATTTTAAGAAGAGAAAAGGCGAGGAAGCCCTGTCCATTTTGCTTTGTACACACTATAAACTGAGTGCTTTCTCTTTTCAAACACTTGTGAGCTTGTGCTTTGCTATATTTTACCGGTGGAAACTGAGTGTTCATTCATTTAAATTTATTTGAAGTCTTCTTGGCAGCCCACTATAAGAGTTCTTACATTTCTTAAAGCCTTTCTCCACTTTTGTTCACACACAGTTATTCACGTTGAGAGTCGTATTGTGTGCGTATGCCAAGACCGTCGGTCCGTGGCCTTTTATTGCTTACATATATATATATATATATATATATATATATATATATATATATATATATATATATATATATATATATATATAATTGAGTTATGCCTCGATTGATCCTGGATTTATATCTGGAGCATTTACTACTTATATATATATATATATATATTTATATTTTTGTCAGGCCTGGAGATCACTTCGTGACCATTTACTGCTTTTATATATATATTTACATTTTCAGTCCCGCATGGAGTTTACTTCATGGTGGTTGATCGTCTTTATATATATATATATATATATATATATATATATATATATATATATATATATATATATATATATACGGTCCGGATCAAGTGCATACCCCTTATCTTACTCACCCGTGCACACACCCCCCCTTTAGGTGACGGTTTCGGTCATACAACCGTCGTCTATACTTTTAGCGACGCTATATGTTGTCCGTCGTTAAAAGTATAGACGACAGTTGTATGACCAAAACTGTCGCCTAAAGGGGGGTAAGCACGAGTGAGTAAGATAAGGGGTATGCACTTGATCCTTGCTCTCTCTCTCTCTCTCTATATATATATATATATACATTTCATGTCCCGCCTGGAGTTTACTTCGTGGCAGTTGATCGTTCAAATATATATATATATATATATATATATATATATATATATATATATATATATATATATAGAGTCCGGATCAGGTCCGGACTCCCGGATTTTGTTAAAATCCGGACCTCTTTTTTTTTTTTTGCTTTTTTTTTTGAAACAACTAAATTTTTTTTTATGGAATTGGAATTTTTACATTATACAGTGTTTTGGGCGTGATTTGGATGCCTATAACAAAACATGTCTGTACAGTCTGGGCAGACTGTACATACATTGGTTGGTGTAGGTATTAAAAACACACCCAAAACACTGTATTATTGAAAAATTTCAGTTCCATAAATTATTTTTTTTTTAGTTGTTCTACAAAAAAAAAAAATCGGGTCCGGATTTTCTCCCGTCCGGGAGGTCCGGACCTGATCCCCATTCTATATATATATATTTACCGCTTTTATATATATAACTGTTTACAGCTTTCATACAAATTGCACCATCATGTGAGCCTAGAAATCATATGATCACAGATTCAGTCTCCTGAATCTAGATTTGATTCCCGTGATGAACATTTTCAACTGCAACAAGATTGTAAATTATTCACGGTGTTTGAATTTCCTTAGACGGCTTACATGCCCACAAGGAGTTCAGCACTGCTATGTATCTTATTATGAGAAGGGGATGTTGTAAGACCCCAACTTTTATGAATAAAGATTTTTTTTCCTCAAAATATATTTTTGAATATTATGGTGTGGATTTGATATAATGTTATAGTTGTGGGTAATATTTATAAATTTTGCAAAGTAAGTAAGTTGTTATAAAATATTCGATTGGTCGGGAAATATTCGTTTTAACAGGGAATATTCGTACGACAACACAATCATTGGTGGACCCCATAACGGAATTATTTTCGGAGTTAAAAAATGACAGAAATATCTTTTTATAAAAATAACGGTGGAAGTTTTTCCGTTAACTGTTGAAATATCCGATGATAAAAGTACAGTAATATGCGTGGTTGCATAGTAGCACACGGTATTGATTATTGATACTTAGTGAGAAGTCACTCATTTTATTTCAATTATTACCACAGTAATTGTTGCATGGTGTCTCACGTTGTTGATTCAATTATTGTCATAATATTTTATATTATTAAATCAATAATTGAGATGACAAGTTATTCATATTATTATTTGTATTATTGACAATATCTAGAAAGTTCTGTCGAGGAAAAGGGTTTGGTCACCTAATTGTGCGTCAATAGGGAAAACTTCTTATCGGAAAGCCCCCTCTTTCTTGGGAATGATCTGGTTGTTAATATTGCAAGTTATATTATTGATGAATAAATGTTGTTAAAAATATTGAGCAAATTTTTTTTATGAAGTATTTGTGGTAAGTTTGGCGTATTGTTTGGACCCCCCACTTACCCATTTTTCAAAACTGTCAGTAAAAAAGTTATCTCAATTTTGTTTTATATATATATATATATATATATATATATATATATAATTTTCAAAGTTCACGTGGGGAGGGGGGATTACCTGGAGGGAGTGTGATTATTATTATTATTATTATTATTATTATTATTATTATTACATATATATATTATAATAAGTTTTATTTTTTATGAAAAATAGAATATATTATATTTTATTGCATAGTACTTCATAGTAAATCAAAATTTTCAGCCGAAGAAGCGCCCGTGATTTTCTTCTTATTGTGGGTCCGTGATTTTTCCTAAATAGTATTCTTCCATTCTCCTATAAATAGGATGCTTAGTTTAGAATTGAAAATCACACCAAAATCAGAGAATTCTTCTTTTATAATATTGAGTGTATCTTTTTGAGTTTAAGGAAGCTTTGTGCGTAGAAAACAATTTAAGTTTTCTTCAAGAATATTCCCACCCTACCAGTCAGAAGTACTCTCTTTTTAAGGTAATGAATATTATTTTTGTTCAATACTCGTAAGAAATAATATTTTCTTCCATACTCTGTATTATGTGAGTAATATTATTTCGTTTCAGATTCCGAATTCTACACTCGTTTTTTATGTATTGCTTCCATACTTCGTGAAATTAGTAGAATATCCTTGAAATTTACGCTTCATCTAGTATGTTTTCATGGAAATATTATTCTGAACATTCTTGATAAACTTTAATTTTTTTATGCCGAAGTACTATTCACGGAGTATTATTTATGAAGTACTATTCACGGGTTACTATTCACCCAGGGTACTATTCATGACAAAAATTGATTTCTTTTTCGTCCAAATTATTTTTGATACAATATTATTCTTGGATTTTACTCCACAAAGCAGTATCATGTTGACAATTTGAACAATTATTGAATTCTGGATAAATTAAATTATAAATTTTTAAAATTTATCCTTGCTCTCATTTAATTGAATTCTTATATCATTGTCATCATCCTCATGCTTATATTATGACGAAAGTCATCTTTGGCCCGTAGTGCATAGATGGACTATTGATCGACATGATTATGACCAGGGATTATTCGGTATAATCATGACCTATAATGTTACAAATGATATGGTAAAAGTCCTTATTAGCCCGTAGTGCATTGATGGACAGCTGTTGGCATGATCATGACCATTGGTGATAACACGAATATCCTAGGCCCGTAGTGCATGGATAATTCAGTGATGTGGATTATTTATTAAGTTGAGTCTCAGCGATAAAATTGATGATAAAATTTTTAAATCATTGAAGATAGTAGATTTCATGTTCTATTTGACTCTTCTAATGGATTGTTTGTTCCGCTGCATTTAAACTTGTTGTTTATTGTATTTTATCAGTTTAACACTATTAAAGGCTAACGATAATTTATTCTGCATTATCTTAGTCATAATATTTCTTACTGGGCTAGTTGAGCTCACCCTTTTGCTCTCATTGTTCTCTTCAGAAAATGAGAATGTAGCCGGGACTAGTCGACGAATGGAGTGACGGTCCGAGATGGTGGATGTAGTAGTCCTCACTATTTTATAAAATAGCGTGAAATAATTGTAATGAGGACTCCATTTGAGTTTGGATATTGTCTAGAGATAATATTCGTGTTAAAACTCTCAGTTCATGTTGTATAATTAAGTTTGTATTTGCATTCTGTACCATATTTTTGGCGACCCAAGATGGGTGATGTATACCTATTTTGGGGGCGTCATAGTTGGTATCAAAGCTTAGGAATATGATCCCAAGCTAAGATGTGAGACTGGAACTAGGATGGGAGAGACGTGTAAATCTTTCGCTAGTATGACCTACCTAAGTTTATTTGTTATTTAATTGGTTAGTCAGAATATAAGGTAATATGTGGTATGTCAATTAACCCTTATTTTTTGGGAGTGTTTGAAAATGACATCTAAAAATGTTGATATAAGCAATGGAGCACAGGAAACAATTGAGCTACCACAGATCAATAACCAGGATAATGTGCATCTGGAAGGCAAAAATCCTCATGTAAACAACAACACCGACTAAATGATGAACGATTGGATGTTCAGAGGCTTTATGAAATTCATGCAACATCAGGCGAGAGAGACTCTTGAACAACATATAAGTGGAAACACTGTCAACTCTCGGATGGTCACTGCTAAGCAGTTCAAGGAGCTGGGACCACCAGAGTTTTTGGGAAAGCCAGAACCACTTAATGCGGAGACGTGGATAAAGCAGATCACCAAGATATTTGATGTCTTGGGTTGCTCTGAGGAGCAAAAGGTTCCCTTTGCAACCTTCATGTTTCGAGGAGAGGCAGATTAATTATTGGTTAGAATCTGTAAAGCATACTCAACCTGCCGCACTGAAGATGTCTTGGGAGAAGTTCCAAGAACTGTTCAACGAGAAGTACTTTCCTGAAAGTATTCGTCACATGAAGGATGTGAAATTTATCAAGTTGGAACAAAACAATATGACCTTGCCGCAGTACGAGGCTAAGTTTATTGAGTTATCCCGATTTGCATCCCATTTGGATGATAATAAGGAGAGAATGACGCGAATGTTTCTGCGAGTTTTGAAACTCGAAATACGTCAATACCTCATTTCTCACAAACTTTGATTGTATTTAGATGTTGTGAATAGGGCTCAGTTATTGGAGTGCGATAATGATTCAACCCAACCAAGAGAGAGAAGCCGACAAATCGATAATACCAGTGGTAGAAGTCATCGAAGCGGTGACAACAAACGTAGAGGGAATCAACATGCCAGAAATGGTAACCACTTCGGTGGTAATCATGGTCAAGATAATAGAAGTGGAAATTTTAAGAAGATGAGATTCAACAATGATGGAAAGACAACAGCACCAACACCTCATTTTAAGGAAGGAGAACGACCACCGATCATATGCTTCAAATGCGGAGAAGAGGGACACATCAGTCCAAAATGCACGATGTAGTCCAACGCATATTATAATTGTAGAAGAGAAGGTCACCTAGCCCGATTTTGTCGTGTAGGGAAGTCAAGGCTAGCTGGGATGGAGGCACCAAAGGTCGTCCCAGAGAAGTCAAAGCCAGTAGTTCAAGGGAGAGCGTTTGTCATGAACTCCCAAAAAGTGAGGAACCCGAACGAGGTTATCACGGGTAAGCTAATCATAAACTCTTGTGAAGTCTATACCTTATTTGATATCGGTTCTACCCATTCTTTTATTTCTCCTACTTGCGCTCAACGTTTAAATTTAATTCCGGAGAAATTAGACTTTGACTTATCGGTTGAAACTCCATTGGGAGAAACCTTCATAAAACTTCATTGGGAGAAATCGACACCCGTACGGTACCTGTTAATCTTATCTCTTTGAAAATACTTGTATTTAATGTGATTTTAGGGATTGATTGGTTAACTACTAATCATGAAAAAATTGATTATTTTCGTAAGGTTGTTAACTTTCATATTCCTAACCAACCTATTATGCGAATTCAAGCAACCAAACCACTAAAGTCAATTACTATCATATCAAGCTATAAAGCTATTCGTTTATTGAAAAATGGATGTCAAGATTTCTTAGCCCGTGTAACGGATTTAAACAAAAATACATCAAATTTGAATGATATTTCTATTGTTAATAAATTTCCTGACGTATTTCCTGAAGAACTTTATGGCCTACCCCCAGAGCGTGAAATTAAATTTTGTATCGATTTTAAACCCGGTAAAAAGCCCATTTTCAAAGTCGCATATCGAATGGCTCCTATCGAACTTTAGGAGTTAAAAACCCAACTGCAAGAATTGTTAGACATCGATTTCATTCGTCATAGTAAGTCTCCTTAGGGTTCTCCTGTTTTATTCATAAAGAAGAAAGATGAGAGTATACGACTTTATATTGATTATCGGAAGTTGAGTCATGTCACCATCAAAAATAGGTATCTGTTGCCTCGCATTGATGACCTTTTTGACTAGTTGTAAGGCGCTAAATTCTTTTCAAAGATCGATCTTCGTTCCAGATATCATCAATTAAAGATTAAAATTGATAACATTCGAAAGACTGCCTTCAGAACTTGGTACGGGCATTACAAATTCCTAGTCATATCTTTTGGATGGACTAATGCTCTTGTTGCCTTCATGGATATGATGAACTGAGTATTCAAGTAATATTTGGATCATTTCATTGTTGTCTTTATTGATGACATCCTCATTTACTCCAAAAGTCGTGAAGATCATGAGCAACACTTGAGGCTGATACTTCAAAAGCTTTGTAAAAATAAGTTATACACCAAGTTGAAGAAATATGAGTTCTAGCTTGAGGAAGTAGCATTCCTTGGGCACGTGATATCAAATCACAGAATATTTGTTGACTCAGAGAAGATTGAAGCACTACAAAGCTGGGAGCAACCTAAGTCAGTGAGCGAAGTACGTAGCTTTCTGGGCTTAGCTGGTTATTATCGGAGATTTATGGAAGGATTTTCTCGAATCGCTACTCCATTAACTTAGCTGACTCGAAAAGATACAAAATTGGGTTGGATCAAGGAATGTCAGAAGAGTTTTCAAGAACTCAAGAGGAGACTCATTTCAGCACCTGTTTTGACAATATCATCTGGTTCGGAGGAATTTGTCATCTACATTGATGCTTCATCCAGAAGTTTAGGATGTGTTCTATTGCAATATGGGAAAGTCATAGCCTATGTCTCACGAAAACTCAAAGAATATGAGTAGAATTATCCTACTCATGATCTAGAGTTGGCAGCGGTCATTTTCGCGCTTAAAATCTGGAGGCATTACCTGTGTGGGGAGAAGGTGGAGATCTATAAAGATCATAAAAGCCTCAAATATTTCTTCACCCAAAAGGAACTCAACATGCGACAACAACGTTGGCTCAAGCTGTTGAAAGATTACGATCATACCATTCAATACCATCCTGAAAAAGCGAATGTGGTAGCTGACACGTTGAGTAAAAGATCATATGTGAGTACGAGTGTGATATTGTCAACACAAAGGCCCATTTGGTATGACTTACAAAGGAAGGAGATAGATTTAAAGACTTCAGGGACCCATGTGATGATGTCAAATATACGAGTAGAATCGACTTTAATCGATAAAGTTAAAGTTGCTCAAGCTACGGACCTGGAGCTGATGCATATGAGGAAGAAAGTATAAGAAGGTGTTATTCCAGATGCAAGAATCGATGAAGAAGGAATACTTCGAGTCAAATCCAGACTTTGTGTTCCTAACAACTCTGATTTGAAGTATAAAATCATGATGGAGGCGCACAACACACCGTTTACAATCCATCCTGGGAGTACTAAAATATATCGTGATCTTAGACATACATTTTGGTGGAGCAATATGAAAAGAGAGATTGCGGAGTTTATCTCAAGGTGTCTAACTTGTCAACGTGTCAAGGCGGAATATCAAGTGCTAAAAGGTCCATTGTAACCACTTGAAATTCCAGAATGGAAGTGGGAGCTTATTACCATGGATTTTGTTACTGGTCTTCCTAAGGTTTCTCAAGGCATAGATGCAATTTGGGTCATTGTTGATAGATTAACCAAGTCTGCTTATTTTTTACCTATACGAGAAACTTATTCACTTGAACGTCTTGCTCGTATATACATAAATGATATTGTAAGACTGCATGGTATGCTAGTATCCATAGTTTCTAATTAAGACCCAAGATTCACTTCACGATTTTTGGTTAGTTTGCAAAAAGCTATGGGCACAGATTTACGATTCAGTTCGGCATATCATCCTCAGACGGATGGACAGTCGGAGAGGAATATTCAAACTCTTTAATATCTATTAAGACTCTGTGTACTTGACTTCAAAGGAAGTTGGGACAAGTTCTTGCCATTGGTGGAATTCTCCTACAACAATAGTTATCAAGCAAGTATAGGCATGACTCCATTCGAGGCGTTGTATGGACGCAAGTGTCGTTCTCCATTATGTTGGGACGAGGTTGGTGAAGGAACTTTGTTGGGATCGAAATCGGTACGCATGACAACGAAAAAGATTCAAATGATCCGGCAACGTATAAAAACCTCACAAGATCGACAAAAGATTTATGTTGATCTTCATCGAAGGGACGTGGAATTCAATGTGGGAGATCATGTGTTATTACGTGTTGCTCCATAGAAAGGAGTTACAAGGTTTGGAAAGAGATAAAAGCTCAATCATCGATTCATTGGCCCATTTGAAATTCTCGATCGAGTAGGAACTGTAGCCTATAGACTCGCCTTACCACCAAGTATGTCCCGTGTTCGTAACGTTTTTCATATATATATATATATATATATGTTACGTAAATATGTGGAAGACCCGAACCACATTATTGTGTTAGAACCAGACGAGATAGTGGAAGATTTAACGTATGAAGAGGTGCCGATTAAAATCTTGGAGAAGAAGGAACATATTCTATGCTCCAAGGTTATACCTCAAGTCAAAGTTTTGTGGAGAAACCATGATATTGAAGAAATGACCTGGGAGTTAGAATCTGAAATGAAATTATGGTATCCTCACATCTTCGTCATACCAGGTACATACACCAATTTCGAGGACGAAATTTCATAAGAAGGGGAGGTTGTAAGACACCAACTTTTATGAATAAACATTTTTTTTTCTCGAAATATATTTTTAAATATTATGGTGTAGATTTGATATAATGTTATAGTTGTGGGTAATATTTACAAATTTTTCAAAGTAAGCAAGTTGTTATAAAATATTCGTTTAGTCGGGAAATATTGGTTTTAACAAGGAATATTCGTATGACGACACAATTATTGGTGGACCCCACAACAAAATTATTTTCGGAGTTAGAAAATGACAGAAATATCTTTTTATAAAAAATAACGGCAAAAGTTTTAGCATTACCTATTGAAATAATCGATGATAAAAGTACAGTAATACGCGTGTTTGCATAGTAGGACACGATATTGATTATTGATGCTTACGTGAGAAGTCACTCATTTTATTTCAATTATTACCACTGTAATTACTGCATAGTATCTCACATTTTTGATTCAATTAGTATCACAATATTTTATATTATTAAATCAATAATTGAGATAACAAGTTATTCATATTATTATTTGCATTATTGATAATGTTTGAAAAGTTCTGTCGAGTAAAGGGATTTGGTCACCTAATTGCCCGCCAATAAGGATAAATTCTTATCAGAAAGCCTATTCTTTCCTGAAAATGATCTGGTTGTTAATATTGCAAGTTATATTATTGATGAATAAATGTTGTTAAAAATATTGATGGAATTTTTTTATGAAGTATTTGTGGTAAGTTTGACATATTGTCTAGACCCCCACTTAATAATTTTTTAAAACTATCGGTAGAAAGTTATCTCAGTTATATATATATATATATATATATATATATATATATATATATATATATAGCAAGGTTCAAGTGCAAACCCCTTATCTTACTCACCCGTGCTCACCCCCTTTTAGGCGACGGTTTCGGTCATACAACCGTCGCCTATACTTTTAGCGACGGACAACATATAGCGTCGCTAAAAGTATAGGTGACGATTGTATGACCGAAATCGTCGCCTAAAGGGGGGTGAGCACGGGTGAGTAAGATAAGGGGTATGCACTTGATCCGGACCGTATATATATATATATATATATATATATATATATATATATATATATATATATATATAATATTCAAAGTTCACTTGGGGAGGGGGGATTACCAGGTCAGGAGGGAGTGTGATTATTATTATTATTATTATTATTATTATTATTATAAGGTTTATTTTTTATAAAGAATAGAATATATATTATATTTTATTGCATAATACTGCAAAGTAAATCAAAATTTTCAGTCGAAGAAGCGCCCGTGATTTTCTTCCTACTGTGCGTCCGTGATTTTTCCTAAATGGTATCCTTCCATTCTCCTATAAATAGGATACTTAGTTTAGAATTGAAAATCACACCAGAATCAGAGAATTCTTCTTCTATAATATGGAGCGTATTTCTTTTGAGTTTAAGGAAGCTTTGAGTGTAGAAAATAATATAAATTTTCTTCAAGAATATCTCCGCCCTACAAGTCAGAAGTACTCTCTTTTTAAAGTAAGGGATATTATTTTTGTTCAATACTCGTAAAAAATAATATTTTCTTCCATACTCTGTAGCATGTGAGTAATATTATTTCATTTCAGATTCTGAATTTTACACTTGTTTTGTTATGTATTGCTTCTATACTCTGTGAAATTAATAGAATATCCTTGAAATTTGGGTTTCATCTAGTATCTTTTCACAAAAATATTATTATGAACATTCTTGATAAAGTTTAATTTTTTTTATGCCAGAGTACTATTCACAGGGTACTATTCATGATAAAAATTGATTTCTTTTCCGTCCAAATCATTTTTGATACAATATTATTCTTGAATTTTACTCCACAAAGCAGTATCATGTTGACAATTTGGACAATTATTGAATTCTGGATAAATTAAATTATAAAATTTTAAAATTTATCCTTGCTCTCATTTAATTGAATTCTTATATCATTGGCATCATCCTCATACTTATATTGTGATGAAAGTCATCTTTGGCTCGTAGTGTATAGATGGATTATTGATTAGCATGATTATGACCAGGGATTATTTTGTATAATCATGACCTGTAATGTTACAAATGATGTGGTAAAAGTCCTCATTGGCACGTAGTGCATTGATGGATAATTGTTGGCATGATCATGACCATTGTTGATAACTGAATATCTTTGGCCCATAGTGCATGGATAATTCGTGGATGTGATACTAATGAATATCATTGGCTCGTAGTGCATGGATAATTCAAGGATGTGGATTATTTATTAAGTTGAGTCTCAGCGATAAAATTGATAATAAACTTTTTAAATCATAGAATATAGTAGATTTCATGCTCTACTAGACTCTTCTAATGGACTGCTTGTTCCACCGCAGTTAAACTTGATGTTTATTGCATTTTATCAATTTAACATTGTTAAAGGCTAATGATAATTTATTCTGCATTATCTTAGTCATAATATTTCTTAATGGGCTAGTTGAGCTCATCCTCTTTCTTTCATTGTTCTCTTCAGGAAATAAGAACGTATCTGGGACTAGTCGTAGAATGGAGTGACGGTCCGAGATGGTGGCTGTAGTAGTCCTCACTATTTTATAAAATAGTGTGATAATAATTATAATGAGGATTCCATTTGAGTTTGGATATTGTCTGGAGGACAATATTCGTGTTAAAACTCTCAGCTCATGTTGTATAATTAAGTTTGTATTTGTATTCTGTACCATGTTTTTGGCGACCCAAGATGGGTGATGTATACTTATTTTGGGGGCGTCACATTTATAAACACTAAACATAATCTCAGGTCTACTAGTAGCTATGTATAATAAACTTCCAATCATTCCTCTATATTTCTTTGAGTCAACATATTTTCCATTTTCATCAACAATTAATTTATCAGTAGTTGACATAGGAGGGTTAAGAGGTTTTGCAGATTCTAAGCCAAATTTCTTGATCATTTCTTTACAGTATTTAGATTGAGATATATGAATACCTTTTTCTCCTTGTTTGTTCTGCAATCCGAGGAAGAAATTTAATTCTCCCATCATACTCATTTCAAATTCTTTACTGATACTTTCAAAGAAATTATTGCACATGGTAATGTCAGTGGAACCAAAAATAATATCATCAACATATATTTGAATTATCAGAATATCATCATTCTTATTTTTAGTAAATAAAGTAGTATCAATAGTTCCTCATTTAAAACCATTATTTAGCAAAAATTTACTCAATCTTTCAGACCAAGCTCTAGGGGTCTGCTTCAAACCATATAAGGCTTTATGTAATTTATAAACATATTTAGGATGACTAAACTCTTCAAAGCGAGGAGGTTTTTTAACATAAACTTCCTCTTCTATAACACCATTTAAGAATGCAGATTTGACATCCATTTGAAATAGTTTAAACTTTTTATGACATGCAAATGCTAATAACATACGATTAGATTCAATTCTAGCAACAGGAGCATATGTTTCATCATAGTCAATACCTTCCATTTGATCATACCCTTGTGCAACTAATCTTGTCATATTATGTACAACAGTTCCACTTTCATCAAGTTTATTACGAAATACCCATCGAGTTCCAATAATTGAAACATCCTCGGGTTGTGGGACTAGCTCCCATACTTTGTTTCTAGTGAATTTTTCAAGTTCGTCTTGCATAGCCATTATCCAGTCTTCATCAAGTAAGGCATTTTTTATATGTTTAGGTTCAATTTGAGACAAGAAAGATAAGTGACCAGCCAAATTATGTGCTTGGGATCTAGTGATAACCCCTTTATCAATATTACCAATAACATTTTCTATAGGATGATTTTTAATAACGTGAGACTCTTTAGGCAAATCATTCAAGTGTCGTTCTCCAGTATGTTGGGATGAGGTGGGTGAAGTAACTTTGTTGGGACCGGAATTGGTATGCATGACAACGAAAAAAATTCAAATGATTCGGCAACGTATAAAAACCTCACAAGATCGACAAAAGAGTTATGTTGATCTTCATCGAAGGGACGTGGAGTTCAATGTTGGAGATCATGTATTATTACGATTGCTCCATGGAAAATAGTTATGAGATTTGGAAAGAGAGGAAAGCTCAATCCTCGATTCATTGGCCCATTCGAAATTCTCAATCGAGTAAGAACTATGGCCTATAGACTCGCCTTACCTCCAAGTATGTCTCGTGTTCATAACATTTTTCACATATCTATTTTACGTAAATATGTGGAAGACCTGAACCATATTATTGAATTAGAACCAGACGAGATAGCAGAAGATTTAACGTATGAAGAGGTACCTGTTAAAATCTTGGATAAGAAGGAACATATTCTACGCTCCAAGGTTATATCTCAAGTCAAAGTTTTGTGGAGAAACCACGATGTTGAGAAAATGACCTGGGAATTAGAATCTGAAATGAAATCAAGGTATCATCACCTCTTCGACATACCAAGTACGTACCTCAATTTCGAGGACGAAATTTCATAAGGATGGAAGGTTGTAAGACCCCAACTTTTATGAATAAAGATTTAATTTTCACTAAATATCATTTTGAATATTATGGTGTGGATTTGATATAATGTTATAGTTGTGGGTAATATTTATAAATTTTGCAAAGTAAGTAAGTTGTCATAAAATATTCGTTTGGTCAAGGAATATTCATTTATCAAGGAATATTCGTACAGCGACACAATCATTGGTGGACCCCACAACAAAATTACTGTCAGAATTAGAAAACGACAGAAATAACTTTTTATAAAAATAACGGCAAAAGTTTTACCTTTAACTGTTAAAATACCCAGTGGTAAAAGTACAGTATACGCGTGATTTCATAGTAGCACACAATATTATACAGTATTTTTTATTATTGATGCTTACGTGAAAAGTCACTCAGTTTTATTTAATTATTGCCACATTAATTGTTGCATAATATCTCACGTTATTGATTCAATTATTTTCACAATAATTTATATTATTAAATAAATAGTTGAGACGACAAATTTATTCATATTACTATTTATATTATTTACAATGTCTAGAAAGTTCTGTCGAGAAAAGGGGTTTGGTCACCTAATTGCGCGTCAATAAGGAGAAATCCTTATCGAAAAGCCCCCTCTTTCCTGAGAATGATCTGGTTGTTAATATTGCAAGTTATAATATTAAAGATGAATAATTATTGTTCAAAATGTGTTTTGTGAAGCCAAGTGATTTGAGATAAATAAAGGATATTTTTATGAAGTAATTGTTATAAATTTGGCTTATTGCATGGACCCCACTTACCCATTTTTTCAAAATAATTGGTAGAAGTTATCTAGTGTGTGTGTGTGTGTGTGTGTGTGTAAATATATTATATAAGTTTTGTTTTATTAGATTATAAATAGAATATATTATATTTTATTTAAATTTTTTATTTTATTAGAATATTTTATTGCACAGTAATGAATAGTGAAAATCAAATTATCAGACGAATTCTTCGCCCATGAATTATTACTGTTGATCCGTAATTTTATTTTCTAAATAGTATCCTTTCATTCTCTTATAAATAGGATGCTTAGTTTAGAATTGAAAATCACATCAGAATCAGAGAATTCTTCTTCTATAATATTGAGCGTATTTCTTTAGAATTTAAGGAAGTTTTGAGTGTAGAAAACGGAGCAAGTTTTTTTCAAGAATATCCCGGCTATACTAGACGGAATACTCTCCTTTTTAAGGTAAGGGATATTATTTTTGTTTAATATTCGTATGAAATAATATTTTCTTCCATACTCTATAGTATGTAAGTATGTTGACTTTGTCATATTCCATCCTTAAGTTTTGATGATGAAATGTTCAAGTACTAAATTGTTTTATGGCATTTCAGGTATTTTGGTGATAAAGAGCTTTGATTGGATATTCAAGAATTTGAAGGATTTTCCCTTTTCTAGGAAAAACAAATGTAAGATCATTGGCATAATAATTGGTTTTTCATTTAAAGGCTCTAGGACATATTATTTGCGTTATATCTTGTTATATGTCTTAAATGAAAAATGGATTTAAAATTTTATGCATTTAAATATCCGGTCATATTATGTAATTGAATAATGTTTCTCATGGATATTTATTGTTGCATGAACGGATATTAAGGAGTAATTGTGCATGCTAGCTATGTATATAGAGTGTGCTATTTTCAAGGAGTGATTATTGCTTTTGCATAAATATTGGATATCCTGTTATAATGTGAGAGTTTCAAGTATACATGCTAATTAACCATTTATTGTGATAAGATGTTTGTGTGAGTTTCTAGGAAAAGTAATGATGAATATCTTGGAACTTTGAAATTCTTGAAAAAGTAGTATGATGTCATACGCCACTTTAGTTACTCTACTTTATTTGCTCACGTCACTTTTAAATATAGAGACAAAGTCAGAGTTGTTTTAAAAGTGGATTATCTTTAGAGGATTTTCATATTTATCCCAACACTAAAAAGGTTTGAATTTGTTAGTTGGATAAATGTTACTTTCCTACTGTTATGGGTTGTTGTGTACCGTTGTGGGAATTTTTTACCGTTGTATCTCCATATTATCTGGCCGGTTATTGTGTGGATTATGGGAAACAGATTATTTTGGAATTAACGGTAACTTGTGTAAGGGCTATATAAATGATGTTTCTTATTTAGAAAATTACACAACTCACGGAATTACTACTTGCACTTATTACTGTTATCGAGCAATCTGTTTTTGTCAAGTGAAAACTTTTGAGAAGCTAAGCAATTAATTTTCTAATATTATTTGAGCTGGTATTCGGTAAGAAATTAATTGTTTATCTATTGTGTGCTAATTGATCATTGCATATAGTTGAGCCTTTAATTGTTAAATTGATTATTCTTGCATTGATCATAGACCTCTATAATTGTATTGAATTTTCTGTTTAGACTAAGTGTAGTCTAAAGGTTTTAATCCTAGTGGATTAGAGAAAAGGGTTACAAACAGGTTCAAGGTAGCAAATGTGCTTTAAGAGTGTATAGGTGCACAAGGAGCAAGAGAGCTCAAGGAAAATTAATTTTTAATTAATTGTTGTTGGAATCTGTTTTGTAATCTGTATTTATTTATAAAGAAATAAATAAAGTGAGTCTCCAATACTAGTTGGTATTGGACGTGGACTAAACTATTATTATAGAGGGTAATAGCTGAATCACGTAAAAAATCTTGGTGTTGATTTTATTATTTGCTTTACTTTAAAATCATATAAGCTAGTTTAATTATCTTAATAATTAAAATTTGAATACTTATATTATATTAAGATAATTCTTTAACATCAAGTATTTTATTTAATTGGCTATATTAATTCAGTAAGCCGATTTCAATCATTATAGTAGACTGAAATTAATAGTTTTAAAAGTTGGTCATAGATTGCCTCCACATTTATTCAACCCCCCTTCTAAGTGTGTATAGATAAATTTCAATTGGTATTAGAGCTTGGCTCTACTTATCTTGGTCTTAAAGGTGACTTGTAGGGAAAGATTCTGATATGGTACAGTTCAGGAACAACAATCAAGAAGGTCAATCAACCAATAGACCTCATTTGCTGTTTGGAACGGAAAATTACAACTTCTGGAAGTTCAGAATGAGGATTTATCTTAAAAGAGATCCTTGGGGATGGTGGGTTGTGGAGAACGAACCAGTTATTCCACGAAGAGATGATGGGACACCAAAGATCCTACTAGAAATGGATGCAACCGAAATCTACATGGTCTCATATGATTCAAAGGCAATGAACATTCTTCTCAGCGGCATGGTACAATCTGAGATAGACAAAGTTTCCTCATGCAATAGAGCTAAAGAAATTTGGGATACTCTTGTGGTAAGTTATGAAGGTACTTCCAAGGTACGAGAAGTCAAGCTAAGCATGCGTATACACGATTATGAAATGTTCAAGCTCGAAAAAGATGAAACCATTAAGCTATCTCAAGCAAGATTTCTAGTCCTTATAAACTCCTTGAAATTACTGGACAAGACTATTCCTCAGAGTGAGATCAACCGTAAGTTTCTTCGGGCTATGCCCAAAAGGTTTGCTTCGAAAATCACTACTCTTCAATATTCTGCAACTATTTCTTCTATGGATACTTTAACATTTTTTGGTGAATTAGAAGAATATGAACATCAGTTAAAGAGATATGATAATGAGGAGGAAACTCCTCAAAGAAAGGTTTTAGCTCTTAATGCGGATAACGAAGAGGAGCTTGATGATGACTTGGATGAAAAATAGCAATGATGTCTAGAAGACTCAAGGGACTACTACAAAGGAAGAATAAGAGAAGAAATACTTTCAAATCAAATAAGTCCAAAGGAAAGCAAACTGAAGAGACGTGGTTCGAATGCGGACGTCCTGGTCACTTCAAGAAAGATTGTTTTCAATTGAAGAACAAAGGGAAGACAAACTACTAAGACAACAAGAAGAACAAAGCCCTTGTAACTTGGAGTGATGAGGAATCCGAAGTGGAGATTGATGCTAAAGATGAGATAGCACAAGTATGCTTCGTGGGAATTGAAGGTGAATCTAATCAGGTATCTTTTAATGAAATGAACTCATTAGAACAAGAAAATAAGAAGTTAAAAGAAAAGAATGCATGCTTAAGAGATAATTCTAACAAAAGGAATGCATTCACTAATAGATGAAAAGAAAGAAATTGAAAAGGAATCAACTTGTAAAGAAGAAAAGGTTTTGATTGCTAAGATTGATTATTTAGATAATTCTAACAAAATACTTTTCAACAAGGTAAATTTCTTGAATAATGAAGTTCAAAAATTGACTAATGAGCTAAAAATGAGAAATGTGTGTATTGATGCATTTAGTGATAAATCTCATGTTAATACCCTTCCTAATAATGAACTTCAAAAGGAAATAACTTCATTAAAATTATCTCTTGCTAAATTTGTCCAAGGTGAAGAAAATTTGAATGTCATATTAGGTAAACAAAGACCTAGTTTTGAAAGACAAGGAATTGGTTATGATCCTATGAATAAAAAGAGTAATATGAAAATGCTAAAATCAAAATCACGATTTAGTTTAAATTATTGTTCTCCTTTCACAACTTATAAGCATTGTGGTATTAAAGGTCATTTAGATATAAATTGTTTTAAGAAACAAAATAAGATTAAAAAGGTATGGATTAAAAAGAGTGATTTGCTTGCAACTAACATAAGTGGACCCAAAAAGATATGGGTACCAAAAGGATAATTTATTCTTTCTTGACAGGTATGCTTAAAGGCAAGAGTTCCATCTCAAAAATAGATTCTTGATAGCAGATGTTCTCGGCACATGACCGGTGATAAATCAAAATTTGTAGAACTAAACATCAAGAAGAAGAATGGAACGGTCACGTTTGGAGACAACAAAACCTGCGAAATAATTGGAAAAGGTAAAATTGGTAATGGCAAGGTAAGTATAAATAATGTGCACCTTGTTAATGGTCTTGAATTCAATTTAATTAGTATTAGCCAATTAATGGATAATGGTCATCAAGTTAATTTTGAAAAAGATAAATGCACAATATTTCATGGTACTAACAATACTACTCTAGTTGCACAAAGAGAATGAAATATATATATTTTGAGCAACAGGATGAAGAGTTATGTCTTACATCTGTAAAAGATGAAGCCTACTTATGGCATAAAAGGATGGGACATGTTCACATGGACTTAATCAAGAAACTATCCTCAAAGAATCTCGTCAAAGGATTGCCAAGAATCAGGTTTGAAAAGAAAGGAATATGTATTCCTTGTCAAGTGGGAAAACAAGTAAGAACTTCTTTTATGGCAAAGAATATGGTATCAACCTCTTCTCCTTTGCAACTACTTCATCTTGATTAATTTGGTCCGGAAAGGCATTCAAGCATTAATAGTAAATTCTATGCATTTGTAATTGTTGATGACTTCTCAAGATACACATGGGTATTATTTTTGAGAACTAAGGATGAAGCATTTAAAGAGTTTGGAAAATTAATAAGGAATCTTGAGACTAAGTATAGCTACAAGGACTCCTCAACAAAATGGGGTGGTGGAAAGGAAGAATAGAACTCTACAAGAGACGGCAAGAACTCTACTACAAGAAAGTAAGCTTCCAAAGAAATTTTGGGCCGAAGCAGTAAGTACATCATGTTATGTTTTAAATAGAGTTCTCATTCGTCCTATTATTTTGAAAACACCTTATGAGCTTATAAATAATAAAATTCCAAATATAAGTTATTTCAAAGTTTTGGTTCGAAATGTTTCATCTTAAATACTCCCTCCGTCCCAGGATAAAAGTCCTTATTACTATTTTGGGTTGTCCCATGTTAAATGTCCACTTTCTTTTAATAACCAAACTTTTACACATTTTTTCCTATTATGCCCGTAGCATTAAATATCTCATACTTTTCTTATTTTAATTCTCTCTCCATATTTAATGACATTATTATGGATAATTTTGTCATTTTATTCCTCTTCTTAATATGCGTGAAAAGTCCACCAGGACTTTTATCCTGGGACGGAGGGAGTACTAGTGATAATTTGGGAAAATTTGATGCTAAATCATACGAAGGAATTTTCATTGGCTATTCTCAAAACTGTAAGGCTTATCGTATCTTTAATATTAGAAAGTCATGTGTAGAAGAATCTGTTCATATCACTTTCAATGAGACTAACAATGATCTTCCAAAAGAAAGTGAAGATGATGCAGGAAATTTAGAGACAGTCAGAATTTTAGCAAACCAAAAAGAACAAAACGAGAGCCCAAATGAGCAGTTTCAGGAAACTGAAATGGACAACCAGCAAGAACATGAACCTGAAAATTTCCAGGATGTTGAAGATGAGTCTCATGATCAAGAGGAAGTTTTACATAATATTCAAATGCTAAAAACAACTAGATATGTCAATATTCATCCTCCGGAGAATATCATTGGAGATATCAACAAAGGTGTAACCACACGAAGAGGTTTACAAAATCATTGTGCATTTTCTGCATTTTTGTCACAGGTTGAGCCAAAGAATGCAAAAGATGCAGTCCTTAATGAAAATTGGTTGTTGGCAATGCAAGAAGAACTTCAATAATTTGAAAGATGCCAATTATGGGAACTTATGCCTCCTCCAAAAGATGCTTCCATCATTAGTACAAAATGGGTATTCAAAAACAAGCTTGATGGGCATAGAACAATCACTCGAAACAAAGCAAAGCTAGTAGCACAAGAGTATAACCAAGAAGAGGGAATCGACTATGAAGAAACCTATGCACCTATGGCTAGGTTAGAATCAATCCGAATTTTGTTAGCTTTTACGTGCTATAAAAACTTTAAGTTGTATCAAATGGACGTAAAGAGTGCTTTCCTCAATGGATACATTAACGAAGAGGTCTATGTGAAACAACCTCCTGGATTCGAGCATTAAAAGTATCCTAATCACGTCTACAAATTAAAGAATGCTCTTTATGGTTTGAAACAAGCTCCAAGAGCGTGGTACGAAAGGTTAAGTAAGTATCTCTTGTCAAATGGATTTATTAGAGGTAAAATAGATTCTACATTATTTATTAAGCATAAAAATATAGATATTATTATTGTTCAAATATATTTAGATGATATAATTTTTGGTGTTACTAATGATCATCTTTGTGAGTGGTTTTCCAAGTGCATGCATAAAGAATTTTATATGAGCTTAATGGGTGAACTCAACTACTTTTTGGGACTTCAAATCAAACAAACGAAGGACATAATTTACATCCATCAAACCAAATACACAAAAAAATTACTCAAGCGATTTGGGTTTGAAGGATCTAACTCAAAAGGTACACCGATGAGCACATCAATAAAGCTCACTACTGATGAAAAAGGTATTGATGTTGATATAACAAAATATCAAGGTATGATTGGATGTTTACTATACTTAACTGCTTCTAGACCTGAAACAATGTATAGTGTTTATCTATGTGCAAGATTTCAGGCAAAACCCAAAGAATCGCACTTAAATGCTGTTAAAAGGATTTTGAAATATTTATGTGGTACAATAAATTTAGGATTATTTTATCCAATTTCCAATCTCTTTGAACTAATAGGTTATTAAGATGCTGACTATGCAGGCAATCAACTCGATAGAAAAAGTACGAGTGGTGCTTGTACTTTCTTGGGACAGAGTCTCGTATCATGGCATAGTAAAAAGCAAACCTCAGTGGCTCTTTCAACTACTGAGGGTGAATACCTAGCTGCAGGAAGTTGCTGCTCTCAGATATTATTGATGCGACAAATTCTATGTGATTTTGATATATTATGTGATTGTATGCCTATTTATTTTGATAATTCAAGTGCTATAGATATATCTAAAAATCATGTGTTACATTCACGTACAAAGCATATAGAAGTTAGGCATCATTTTTTAAGTGACAATGTTTCAAAAGGTTTTATTAAATTAATTTTTATTCCCACTGAAAATCAAATTGCAGACATTTTTACTAAACCATTAAGTGAAGATAGGTTTTGCATGTTGCGAAGAGAACTTGGGATGTGTACTGCATGATTTTATGTGTTATCCTAACTTGCATGAATATCTCATTATTTGATTAGGGTAAATATGGGTTTTCAAACTGTCAGCCGCCTACTTAACTCCTTAAATCATGAACACAATAAAGGCGTTTATTATAATTATTTTTGAAACCCGAAATAACTGGACAGACGAAGGGTTTCTTGAGAGACGTAAGCGTACATATATCTCATCATTATTTTTGAAAATCGAAAAGATCAGATAACAGAAGGGTTTCTTGGGAGCCGTGTGCGTACATGCATATCTCATTATGGTTTTTGAAAATTGACACGCCAAGTCAGATGGGGAGTCTCGGGAGACGTAAGTGTTCAGGAGAGTTTCTTCTATATCTTTCTATCTAATTTCTTTTCATTCTCCTAAAACTCTTCTGTCTCAATTTCTCTCTATTATTATTATTTTTCTCTCTCTAATTTTACTTTGGTAACATGAGAACTCGTACGCATAAGAGGTCATTGATCAATTCTAATGATGATCAGACGACGGTTCCACCGCCATCAACAACCAGACCTTCATGCAAGCAACATAAAATGAAGAAAGTCTTGTATGAGGAAACAGAGTACGTGTAATCTTCATCTTCTGATGAGTCCATGTTCAGTCCTTCTTTGCCTAAATCTACTGGACCCTCTCGGTGTCGTCAGTCTTTCAAGCCGGAGGTTACACCCCCATCAGTTTTGTTAAACCCTAACTTTTCTTCTGATCTGCCTGAAAACTATTTTCAAAGTAATGTGTATGAGGTTCGCTTTAAAATAGTCATTTTTCCAAAACAATTTGTCTATAAAAAATCTGTTGATCAGATCTGTTTTCAGCAATCTCCTCTCAAACTATTATTTGAATCTTGTGGTATATCTTCCATGCTTTTTCCTCCCTCAGTGGCTTATCCTAGACTTATCCAACAATTTTACACAAATCTAGAATGTCATGGTGATTTTTATACTACTTTTGTCAAAGGAAAGTCGTTATATTTTTCGATCATGGATTTTGGTAGTATTTCAAATATTCCATCTTCTGGTGTGTGTCCTTTTACAAAGAAAGGTGCTGTTCATTTTCCATTCACTCCTCTGGAACAGTTACAAATTGTGATGAACAACAATTTGTTAACTAAAGTTTTCACTCCTAAAAATATTAATGTCTCTCATATCACTTGTGTCATCCATCATCTTGCTAGATACAATCTGTTATCTCGTTTAGGTGGAGGAGCAGATTTTACCTATCAAGATTTGATTATTGTTGCTCTAATTTTAAGAGGTGTTTCTTTTAATTTGTCTCAACTGATGCTTCATCATATGACCACATGTTTACGAAAAACCAAGACGTGTTTGCCTTACAGTGCTACTCTTACTACTTTGTTTAAACATTTTAAAATTTCTTTTGAAGATGAAAACTCTGTTTCAGTTACTGATTCTATCAGTGTCAGTTCCCTGAAAATGTCCGTATCAATTTCCTTGATGGTATGTTTGTTAGTGTCGCTTCTGAAACTCCTGCTCCTCCAGTCTATATTCCATCCTCTCCTGTTCAGCCCCCCACTCAATCCTCTCCTGAAATTGTCGATCTGTTGAAAGTGATTCTTTGTAATCAAGAGAAAATGCAAGTTGAGATGTCTGCCCTTCATAACCGTATGTCCTTTTTGGAAAAAGGTAAGCTGCCATTGGGTGCACCTGAAATCAATAAACTCTATCATAACATTGAAGATGAGTTTATTGATTTGCAAGCTGGTTTTGGAGGTGCAAATAACTGCCTTGGCTAAGATGATGCAACGCAGACTTAATCGCAACTCTTGTCAGTTGAGTCAGGAAATTAAATTCGTTAGTAACCAGGTTGGAGAGTTAGCTGAGTTTATGGCTCTGAGGTTTAATGATGTCGGTTCTAAACTCCATATGCAGCGTAAGCATTCAACTGTCCCGGAGTGGGTACATTGCAATTGGTTGGCTGAGTATCAAGGAGAGTTTCTGGATGTCCCTCTTCCCCCTGCCACTGTCATTCCGGGGCCTCCACAATTTGCTTCTGATTTGAGCGTTGCTGAGAAGGTCCATCGTGCCAATCACTGTCCCTATTTCACTCAGCTTACAGCTCAGCGTGCGGCCGTAGTAGAACTCGATGAATGAACTGCTTCCTTTTAGTTTGATGACAAAGGGGGAGAGTTTTTATGAATTTTTATGATTATTTTTAATTGTGGATGAATTTTTAACAAAATTGTTGGTTTTTGGTTTGGTGTGAATCACCAAAAGACATATGTTTAATTTGGAATTTTAAATATTTGATATATTTGCAGTAGATATTTTGATATTTGATGGACTAACAATTACTGCAGGTAACAAATTTATTGAAAATTGAATTTTACATTTCAGTACCCTGAAATGATATTATTGCATGGATTAGTGGAGTGAATTTATGTTATGCATATATTCAGGGGGAGCTTATGAGAGTTAAACAATTTTGGGTTGTCATCATCAAAAAGGGGGAGAATGTTGACTTTGTCATATTCCATCCTTAAGTTTTGATGATGAAATGTTCAAGTACTAAATTGTTTTATGGCATTTCAGGTATTTTGGTGATAAAGAGCTTTGATTGGATATTCAAGAATTTGAAGGATTTTCCCTTTTCTAGGAAAAAAAAATGTAAGATCATTGGCATAATAATTGATTTTTCATTTAAAGGCTCTAGGACATATTATTTGCGTTATATCATGTTATATGTCTTAAATGAAAAATTGATTTAAAATTTTATGCATTTAAATATTCGGTCATATTATGTAATTGAGTAATGTTTCTCATGGATATTTATTGTTGCATGAACGGATATTAAGGAGTAATTGTGCATGCTAGCTATGTATATAGAGTGTGATATTTTTAAGGAGTGATTATTTCTTTTGCATAAATATTGGATATCCTGTTATAATGTGAGAGTTTCAAGTATACATGCTAGCTAATCATTTATTGTTAAAAGATGTTTGTGTGAGTTTCTAGGAAAAGTAATGATGAATATCTTGGAACTTTGAAATTCTTGAAAAAGTAGTATGATGTCATACGCCACTTTAGTTACTCTACTTTATTTGCTCACGTCACTTTTAAATATAGAGACAAAGTCAGAGTTGTTTTAAAAGTGGATTATCTTTAGAGGATTTTCATATTTATCCCAACACTAAAAAGGTTTGAATTTGTTAGTTGGATAAATATTACTTTCCTACTGTTATGGGTTGTTGTGTACCGTTGTGGGAATTTTTTACCGTTGTATCTCCATATTATCTGGCCGGTTATTGTGTGGATTATGGGAAACAGATTATTTTGGAATTAACGGTAAATTGTGTAAGGGCTATATAAATGATGTTTCTCATTTAGAAAATTACACAACTCACTGAATTACTACTTGCACTTATTAGTGTTATCGAGCAATCTATTTTTGTCAAGTGAAAACTTTTGAGAAGCTAAGCAATTAATTTTTTAATATTATTTGAGCTGGTATTCGGTAAGAAATTAATTGTTTATCTATTGTGTGCTAATTGATCATTGCATATAGTTGAGTCTTTAATTGTTAAATTGATTATTCTTGCATTGATCATAAACCTCTATAATTGTATTGAATTTTCTGTTTAGACTAAGTGCAGTCTAAAGGTTTTAATCCTAGTGGATTAGAGAAAAGGGTTACAAACAGGTTCAAAGAAGCAAATGTGCTTGAAGAGTGCATAGGTGCATAAGGAGCAAGAGAGCTCAAGGAAAATTAATTGTTAATTAATTATTGTTGGAATCTATTTTGTAATATGTATTTATTTATAAAGAAATAAATAAAGTGAGTCTCCAATACTAGTTGGTATTGAACGTGGACTAGACTATTATTATAGAGGGTAATAGCTGAATCACGTAAAAAATCTTGGTGTTGATTTTATTATTTGCTTTACTTTAAAATCACATAAGCTAGTTTAATTATCTTAATAATTAAAATTTGAATACTTATATTATATTAAGATAATTCTTTAACATCAAGTGTTTTATTTAATAGGCTATATTAATTCAATAAGATGATTTCAATCATTATAGTAGACTAAAATTAATAGTTTTTAAAAGTTGGTCATAGATTGCCTCTACACTTATTCAACCCCCCTTCTAAGTGTGCCTAGATAAATTTCAAAATAATATTATTTCGTTTCAGATTCTTAATTCTACACTCATTTTGTTAAGTATTACTTCTATACTCCTTGAAATTAGTAGAATATCATTAAAATTTGTGCTTCATCTAGTATCGTTTCACAAGAATATTTTTCTGATCATTCTTGTTAAATTTAACCTTTTCATGCCGGAGTACTATTCACGGTGGTACTATTCACAAATTACTATTGATGAGGTATTATTCACCCAAAAAATTAATTTCTTTTCTGTCCAAATTATTTTTGATATATGGATATTATTCTTGAATTTTACTCCACAAAGCAGTTATCATGTTGTCAATTTGGATATTTTTAAACTCTGGATAAATTAAAAATCTTTAATATTTATCTTTGATTTCGTTTGATTGAATTCTTATATCATTGTCATCATCCACATGCTTATATTGTGATGAAAGTCATCTTTGGCCCGTAGTGAATAAATAGACTATTGATTGGTATGATTATGGCCATGAATTATTCAGTATAATCATGACTTGTAATGTTACAAATGATGTGATAAAAGTCTTTATTGGCCCGTAATGCATTGATGGACAGTTGTTGGCATGATCATGACCATTGGTAATAACACAAATATCCTTGACCCGTAGTGTATGGATAATTCGTGGATGTGATACTAATGAATATCATTGGCCTGTAGTGTATGGATAATTCTGTAATGTGGATTATTTATTGAGCTGAGTCTCAGCGATAAAATTGATGATAAATTTTTTAAATCATAGAAGATAGTAGATATCATACTCTACTTGACTATTCTAATGGATTTCTTGTTTCGATGCAGTTAAACTTGTTGTTTATTATATTCTATTAGTTTAACACTGTTGAAGGCTAACGATAAATTATTCTGCATTATCTTAGTTATAATATTTTTTACTAGGCTAGTTAAGCTCACCCTTTTGCTTTAATTGTTCTCTTCAAGAAACGAGAACGTAGCTGGAACTAGTCGGGGAGTGGAGTGACGGTCTGAGATGGTGGCTATAGTAGTCCTCACTTTTTTATAAAATAGTGTGATAATAATTATAATGAGGACTTCATTTGAGTTTGAATATTGTCTAGAAGACAATACTCGTGTTAAAACTCTCAGCTTATGTTACACAATAATTGTATAATTAAGTTTTTATTTGTATTCTGTACTATGTATTTGGTGACTCAGAATGTGTTGTGTATACCTATTTTGGGGGCATCACATCCCCGCTATACCAGTCAGAATTACTCTCCTTTTAAGGTAAGGGATATTATTTTCTTTTAATATTCGTAATAAATGTTATTTTTTTCCATACTCTATAGTATGTAAGTAATATTATTTTATTTCATATTCCTAAATATATATTTATTTTGATAAGTATTGCTTCTATACCCCCTAAAATTAGTAGAATATCCTTGAATTTTGCGCTTCATCTAATATTGTTTCACTAAAATATTTTTCTGAACTTTCTTATTAAATTTCAATATTTTCATTCGGGGTACTATTCACGAAATATTATTCATACATACAGTACTATTCATACATACAATACTATTCATACAATACTATTCACGATAAAAATTGATTTCTTTTCTGTTCAAATTATTTTTGATACATGAATATTATTCTTGAATTTTACTCCATAAATTAGTTATCATGTTGATAATTTGGATATTCTTAAACTCTGGATAAATTGAATTATAAATATTTAATATTTATCTTTAATCTCACTTGATTGATTTTTTATATCATTGTCATCATCTTCATGCTTATATTGTGGTGAAAGTCATCTTTGGCCCGTAGTGCATAGATGGACTGTTGATTGGTATGATTATGACCAGGAATTATGTATCGGTATAATCATGATCTGTAATGTTACAAATGATGTGGTAAAAGTTCTTTTTGGCCCGTAGTGCATAGATGGACAGTTGTTTGGCATGATTATGACTATCGGTAATAATAATGAATATCCTTTGTCCGTAGTGCATAGATAATTCGTGGATGTGATACTAACGAATATCTTTGGCCCATAGTGCATAGATAATTCGGTGATGTGGATTATTTATTGAATTGTGTTGCAGAGATAAATTATTGATGATGAACTTTTAAATCATAGAAGATAGTAGACATCATGCTCTACTTGACTTTTCTAATGGATAGTTTATCCCGCTGCAAATGTTGATCTAAACTTGTTGTCTATTATATTTTATCAATTTTTATACTGTTGAGGACTAAGGATAATTTATTATATATTATCTTAGTGGATAAATAACTTTTTGGTCACTGTACTAGGGTCCGATTTTTATTGTGATTATCGAAACTTTTTTTGTTACAATCGAATAACTGTACTCTCAAAAACTTACCAAATGGTCATTCCGTTCGATTTTCGTCCAAAAAACGAACGAAATGCTGACTGTACAAGCTGACTCCATTTTTTTGCTTACGTGGAATGCTGACTCCATATTTTTGCTTACGTCCAAAATTATTAACTACTTCACCTAAACAATTCCAAAAATAATAATAATAATAATAATAATAATAATTTCAAAATAATAATAATAATAAAATACTATTAATAGTAATAATTTTAAAATAATAATAATAATTTTTAATAATAATAATAATAATAGTATTACTATTAATTTCAAAATAATAATAATAATAATAATAATAATTTTTAAATAATATTAATAATTTCCATAATTTATATAATCTTTTTTTAAAATTTTAAAATTTTAAAAATTATTATTATAATTATTACTATTATTATTATTACTACTATTATTAATAATTTCAAGATAATAGTAATTGTAATAATAATAATTTTGAAATAATAATAAATAAATAAAAATAATAATAATAATTTTATTAATAATTTTTTAAAAAGGTTACGTGTTTAATTTATTTGTGATCTATCAAGATACTGGTCTTCATCTCTCTCAAAAAAATCAATTCTGGACGCTTGCATCTTCCTCAATTCTGGTCATCCATCTTCTTCTTCCTCATGCCAAACCTTAAGTTCATCATCAGAGCCGGCCCTGGAGCAGGTCTACCAGGGCGACCGCTCAGGGCCCAAAGCTGAGGAGGGCCCAATTTTTTTAAAAAATTATGTATGTGTATAAAAAAAATAATTATAAAATATAATATAAAATAAATGGAGAATCAAAAGACTCTTAGCCACAAAAAAAAAACCCCTTCGACCATCTCAGTTCATATTTGATTCACGGTTTAACTGTAAATTTAAAATATTTTGTATTAACTGACGAGAATAAATATTTGATTCACAGTTTAACTGCAAAATAAGGCATACTTAATTAAAAAGTTATTTATATTACACATCTCTATATCATAGATGCTAACAACTTAAGAAAACACAAAAGTCCTATTTTGATTTTTGATTATGAGTTTTAATATTATATTTATTATTCCCTCCGTAATATGATAAAAAATTTAGTTGACTTTTTATGTATATTAAAAATATAAAAAATAAAAAATTTATTTATATTTAAATTTTTATTTAATTGTATAATTTATTTTACATAATTAATCATATTTCATAAATATGCATTTAAAATAAAAATACGACAATTGAACTTAATATATGGCCAGGGCAGGGGCAAAACTGCTCTCAAGATAGTAATTAACCTTTAACAAAAAGATATTAAAGTGAATTTTATATAGTTATATAAACAAACTAGTACTAATATATAGTGAATTTTATATAGTTATATAGTGTAAATTATGTGTCTTGTGTTGAATACGCCTTCAAAAAAGTCATAATCCGTACCAAATAGAATTATTTTGTAACAATTCTTGTATCTGTAGATATGTAATAATCCTAGATATTTTTAAAAATTAAATAAATTATATTAATTTTAAAAAATTAAATTTGATTATATACTTTAAAAATAATTTATAATACTATTAGAATTTTAATTGATTGAGATATGTAGTTAATGTAGGTAATTAGAATTATTGTTTATTATAAATTATTTTATTATTTTTAATATTTATTATTATTACTATTTTTAGTGTAGCAAGATTTTACAAATAAATAAATAAATAAAGGAAGAAGCTTGCGGCTCGGCCCGACCCGGGCCACGGGCCTCACAATTTCAACCCGTCAAAACCCGGGTCATTTTGGACCCGGCCCGAGCCCGGTCCGTCCGCCTGTTTGTCACCTCTAAAAGAGGCACACTTGGAATTTTTTGCCCTGGGCCTTGTAAAACCAAGGACCGGCTCTGTTCATCATAACCCCCAACCACTGAATTCATGATGAAATTCCTACCAAAAACTCTTAATAACAACTAAAAAGCACAAATTGTACATCAAAGGCCCCAAATACGCCAAATATAGATATTAAATTCAACATCAAATCTCTCTCAATCGCTGCCAAACTTAATCGCAAGAGACCGACATACAAAATAAAGAAAAGGAACGAAAAATAGAAGAATCTGCAATCCCGCTGTCGTCGTGATATTCTTAGTCGAACCCACCTAAATTCGTTGTTGGGAAACAAAAATAAGGCAAGAACCCAATAGATTCACGGTCGCCAGCGTGATGTGCTTGTTGATTTAGTTTTGTTGCTAATGATGCGTGAGAGATCAAGACCCAATTGATTTGGCTGGTACCATATACTCATAATTGATGGTGTTGATTGGTTTGGTTGCTAACGGAATTGATTTGCTTGGTGGGGAGAGAGATGAAGACCAGTATGAAGATTTCGTTAGATTAATTTTAATTTTAATTTAACTTAGTTTTAGTTTTATTGTGATCTGGCTTTCACGCTAAAACTGCAGTTACCCTTGCAGTTTAAATGGTATAAAATAATAGTAATTATAATAATAAAATTGTAAAATAGACAGATAGAAAATTATTATTATAAAATTATTATTATTATTATTATTATTTGTATTAATTAAAAATTATTATTATTGTTGTTATTATTATTATTTTGAAATTATTATTATTATTCTTAATATTATTATTATTATTATTTTTATTATTCTTAATAATATTATTTTTATTATTATTATTTTAAAATTATTATTAAGATACAATTATTCTTAATATCTATGAGCATGTGCTTGATACATAATGATACACATGGCAAAACCATATACATATCAACAAAAAAACAGAGTCAAATCGTCAACTCAGCACTTTCGTTCGTTTTTTGAGAGTACAGTTATTCGATTGTAACAAAAAAAGTTTCGATAACCACAATGAAAACTGAACCCTAGTACAGTGACCAAAAAGTTATTTATCTCATTATCTTAGTCATAATATTCTTTATTGGGCTAGTTAAATTCACCATTTTCTTTCATTGTTCTCTTTAGGAAATGAGAATATAGCGGGGATTAATTGGGGAATGGAGTGACAGTCCAAGATGGTTGCTATAGTAGTACTCACTGTTCTATAAAATAGTGTAAAAATAACTGTAATGAGAACTTTATTTGAGTTTGGATATTGTCTACGAGACAATATTTGTATTGAAACTCAACTATTGTGTTGTCAAATTTTGCACGACAATTATATAAATTAAATTTGTATTTAAATTATGTACTATGTATTTAACAACTCAAAATGTATTGTGTATATCTACTTTGGAGGTGTCACAGTAATCATATACTATAATTTTATCAACTATATATTTGTGTGTATATTTATTAGTGCGATTCGATCATTTTGATGTATTTTTTTCGCTAGTAACAGATTTTGTAAACAAATGTGGAGTTCGATTCTTTTGGCTTTGACTTATTCAATTTTTCATTGGTTATGATTTTTGCTATTTTTTCTCGATTTTTTTAGTTTTTAATTTTTTTTTTCTCATCCCTAATAATTACATAATATGTTAAAATTTAATCCCTTAATTTTTTTTTCTTAAATTTACTTGATATGTTACTATTAAAATAGTGTAAAACACTAATTTTATCAACTATCCTTATAGTAGTAATTTATTCTATTGTGAAAATTATAATTAAGCAAGAGATTCTAGCTTAAAACCCCTCTCCCAACTAGCAAATAAAATAAAAAAATAAAATAAAAATGCAAATATTAAAACAAGATAAAGCATATGACCCATGATTCCAATAACCGTTTTATAAAAAATATACTCCATAACTCGTAACTACAAAATGGAGCAGAAAATACAATAGAAATTCGCCTAAAGAAGACCGAGCATCACCAATATAACTACGTAAGTTTCCTCTCATAAACCCTAAATACTGTCTGGTTGCCATGAATTTGATTAGTTATACTACGACATTGCTTGTAATAGTCGGAGAAAATGACGTTGAAATAAAATCTTCGAATTTCTATGATTTAGTATAACGTGTTCACCAATCCTCACTGCTTTGATTTTTAAAATGTTAATTTCGTCATAATATTTCTTCCTTAATGACAATTTAAGTTATCGGGTCTAAATAATTTCTAGTATTTTTGTAAAATTGCAAAATTGCAAAATCTGAAGGTTGTCCAATTGAGCATTTGGTGGAGGTTAATGATTATTTGGATTTATTTTTGTTTCATCATTGAATTTGTTGATATATTGAAATTGATTATAGTTTGTTCAACTAGATATATTTCGAGTTTGGGATAAATTTTGAGAGAAGTATAATTAGTTATTGATGTAAAATGCTTATTAGTATGAATTGTTAGATTAAATGTATTTTCTTTAGATATAAACTCCAGATGGAAGATTGGAGTTTATTTTCTTCCTATAATGTGTTGATTTAATGGGATGATTTGATTGTACCAAAAATGTATATACATGATCGGTTGCTGTGATTTGTGTGCCTCTGTTTTTCGGGTGATTTTTTGCACTTATGAATATTTGAACTTATCTTCATCAAAAAGAAAAAAACCAAAGAGACTGGATACATTGAATATGGTGGTAGATGTAGTGTGCTTCCTTTGGTCACACTTTGCAATAGACATTTGCCTTTTGAGGTTACGACATATTTTAGGAAGCTATTTACTCAAAATTGCTTGCTAAATAGGATATATTTTTACTAGTCAATGCTACTTTATCAGATTTTGTGAAATGGGAAAGAGTGCTTTTTGATTATCACATTCTATTTCGACAAAATAGAAGGTGAAGACTGTAAAAATCAGGTGGCAAGCTCATAAGAGATATTTGATAGATCAGGTAAAAGATCAAGAAGGAACAAGATTAGAGTGAGAAATTTCAGCATTTGGTACAACTGGAAAGCTTATTATTGGGTTGTTCTTTGGTTCAGTTCGCTGTCATTTTTATTGTGGTTATGTTTTTCTTATGTTGTAGAATCTTTAGATTGATTAAAGAGTCTCTCATTATCTAAAGTTTAAGTAGTTCGAGTACGTAAATGGTCAAGAGTCTTTTTGCTATTCTAAATCAGTCATTAAATGTAATCAACACAACAGTCACTGATCAATGTTAAGTTCTAAGGTCAATGTTTATTAGTCTACTTCATAGTTTTTAAGACCTATTCTAAAATAAGAAAAATAAGATATAATTAAACTTTTAGAAATAGTAATATATGAAAGAAATTTATGTTAAATATATGGCTTAATTCTGATTTGATAGCTGAATTTTCTAGGACTAATCTTGTAATAAGATCTGTAAAAGGAGGTGTACTACTCCCACACTTCTAACTGATATTTTTTCGGTTAGTCTTGAAAGCACGAGGACAAACTTATCACCTTAAGGTTATCCATTCAAGGTCTTAAAAGTTTTTCCACTGGTTGGGTTGCCAAGCTTGGACGAAAATTGGCATCTTCCAAACAAAACACAAAAACTTCTTATAAAATCTGGGTATTTGTTTGACCTTTTTAGTAATTTTGCAGGTTCTATCAGTAATGGATCTAGAGGATTTACAATCACATCTACACGCCTTAAGAAAATTATACAGGCTTCTAATAAATGATGTAGACTATTTTCAGAATCACAGATCCGAAATTGTAAGTTTTCTTGCTTCCTTTCTTCTAATCGTAGTGTATTTGCAATCTTGTCCAATAGATAGTGTATAAAGCAAGATAAAATTGTTAGTTTAGCTTGGTAGGGCTTTACAAGCTTTGAGCTGGTTTGAATCTTTCTGGAGTGCTGCTATTGACATCAATGAGGAATTAATTCCCACTTCTCAGGAAAGTGATGCCCTTGTTATATTCCTTTGGAATTGACATGTGGAACTATTAGTTGTACGAAATAGTCTTTTTGGTTTTCCTGTGTTTTTTAGCTTGGCATGAAGTTAAAAAGAGCTTTAGGCTTGCTTTGACTTGACAACCAAAAGGAATATCCTGAAGTCAAGAGCGGCTTAATGACTTTTGTTGTTTTCATTATTTTTAGTTTTTTTGAATAAACCTAAAATTTTGCTAAGTCATTAATGATCATGCATATTGTTGATATATAAAGTCCCACTTCAAGCAAATAAGACCTAGAGACTCGATATATAACTTTGAGAGGCTACTCTAATTGTTGCCAATTGGTTTTGAGTTGGATGCTTCAACAAACATTGCTCAATTTGATTTGGCTGATCTATATTCGAAAATCTAAGTATTTGATATTATCTTACAATTTACTTTATTTCTATTTTTATTTTTATATATTTTTCTTATTTAAACCAGAGAAAGTTATGAAATTTTTATCATGCAATATTCATGAATTGCATTGGGGAAAAAAAAGAACCAAATATTTTTGCACTAAAGGTTCTGTACTGTATAGTTAGTAGCTAGACATTCCTTTTGGAATGGTACCCTTAAACATCTTCTATGGATTTAGCAAAAAAATCCTTTTATTCATTTCTTGTAATCATTATATTCGTCTGTGCTTTTTATTTATAAAACAGTTAGATGAGAAAGCTCGGTTCCTGTTGAAGGATTTACTAGATGGTGCTGCTGAAAAGGTTCTGAACATTACATCAGAGGTACATGTTGTCATTCATTGAACTTATCTGAATTGTTGTTCGTGTCTATGTTAGATATACCTACCGCAAAGGGTGAAAAATGAAACTTTTCTAATTTGGATTCTCCTTTTTGAAAACTATGAGCCATTTGAATTTGTACTGAAAGCAATGTAAGCCCTCATATGGAATTATTAAATTTGTGAACTTGTTTAAAGTCGAGATTCCCTTGTATCCTACACATCGAGAAAGAATGTCTCTTTTAATCCTTGAAGAGCAAGGTCTCTGTTGTCATTTTGAACTTGATGATTTTTTTCCACAGGTCGTATCAACTAACTTGGGAGTATCTAATACTTGCAGCGTTACTCAACAACAGAAACCCCAAGAGTCGCCAGAGCTAGCATTCCTTTTAACAAATGCATCGAATACTTCCCCAAATGATGTTCAAAGAACTGACAAGGATCTAAGTTCCCAGGTAACAGATTTATCAACAGACCAGAGAACTTCTATCAAGCAAACAGCTCAACCAGTTGCTTCAGAGCAGTCACAAGTGATCATTTCTATAATTGAACCTCAAAACAGAAAGAAACGTTGCCGTGTCTGCCAGCGGAGCACTGTGAAGCAGATGAAGTCAACTGAACAGAGGAAATTCTCAGCCGAGGAAACTCAAAATATAGACAAAGCTATAATTAGTCTTCAGCCTCAGCTATACAATCTATCTAGTCAGTATCAGGTTGATGAGGTGGAGAAAGTACAAGATTCTAATTCCAAAGCCATCATTGCTGCTAGAAGCAATGAAAAGCCGATACAAAGAAGGATCTGGGAATTTCAGTCTAACCCGAGTGGAAATGAATTTTCAGCTTGTCTATCCAATAATATGACATCTGGGATTGTCAAATCAGGAGCTTTACAAAACTTTACTGAAGGAATAGGGAAGAAACTTGAGGACACTGATTTTATATCCAAGGAAGCTTCTGATGTGATCAAAATAATTGAATCGCACATATCGGCTTTGCAAGTATCGGAGCAGTGCCAGCGGAGCGCTGCGAAGCAGATGAAGTCAACTGAACAGAGAAAATTCTCAACCGAGGAAACTCAAAATAGAGACAAAGCTATAATTAGTTTTCAGCCTCAGCTATACAATCTGTCTGGTCAGTATCAGGTTGATGAGGTGGAGAAAGAACAAGATTCTAATTCCAAAGTCAGCACTGCTGCTAGAAGCAATGAAAGGCCGATACAAAGAAGGATCTGGGAATTTCAGTCTAACCCAAGTGGAAATGAATTTTCAGCCTGTCTATCCAACAATATGGCATCTGAGACTGTCAAATCAGGAGCTTTACAAAACTTTACTGAAGGAATAGGGAAGAAACTTGAGGACACTGATTTTATATCCAAGGAAGCTTCTGATGCGATCAAAATAATTGAATCTCGCTTTTTCGGCTTTGCAAGTAGGTGGCAAGCATGTGGACTCGCTTGAGAAGCAGAGTGCATCTCAACATGGACTCTTTGAGTTTTCTGCCAATTCTGTTTCTGGTGCAGGATCAGTTAGTCCCGTAATGCTAAAGAAAAAGGGATTGGTGACAAAGGGTGATCAGACTGATGTAGGTCAGTTTGTTATAGGTAGAAATGACTTGAATGGTCAACTGATTAATAGAAAGATTCAAAAGCCCAAGGACTCGGCTCAATTGCTTCAAGTGTCAACGCAGATGGTGAATCCGTTGATTGAGATTAAATTGCCAAATCAGTCAGTGAGGAATTCCGCACCACTTCCTCCATGCAATGACGTGCTTAGTAAGTTGACAAGTCAAAACGCCAGAAAAGATGATGGGATTTCTTTGAGACATGATACATTAAGTCAGGTGGGAGAGTCTAGTGAAGGACATATACTTGGGACACAGAAAGCTAGTGTGGTTCCTGTTCAGAATGTCAAGGCCATTGTAGAGAGTCATAATTTTGTTCAGGGTCATAGGATCCCACTGAATTTGGACAAAAGCGCCAACAAGTATTTTTTGCCTGCTAAGTTACCAAGTGAGACTAACATAGAAAATGTGGATGGAAATCGACCATTAAATCCAGTGGCTGAGTCAACTAATGTCATGAGACTGTACAGAAAAAAGCAAGCATTTGATGCTGGTAACAAGCTTATCCGGACTCAGACTAGGGCTACGGCTCAGAGACGGAAGGGCCTGTCACATAGGACAACAACGAGGAAAAATCTGCAAGATAAAAAACGTGATCAACTTATGGTGCCCCCTATCTTCTATGGAGATCAGATGGATGAAAAGAGAGGTGGGGTAAAAAAGAAAATCAATCATGGGGGCAGACAAAGAACGAATTTGTCAGATCAGCAAGAATCAGGAGATAAAAGCTCAGGCCTAAGGTCTTCCTCTAGCTGGACAACACACCAAGGTAGCACTAGTTATTATGATAGTGAAGAGTATTCGTTGACAGGTCAAAGTCGAAGTCAGCAACGTTCAGGTTCTACTACTAGCAGTGAGAGTGAGGTATCTTACCATCGTGGTAGGCCTCGTGGCCATCATTCAGGTCATACAAGCGATATTGACAATGAGATGTACTCTGTGCCAAGTAGGACTCAGTCTGAAATGGGCTACAGTAGTAGCAGTGAGAACGGGGGATATTTACCGTCTGATCAGACATCAAGCTCTCATAGTATCAGAAGTCCATCAAGGAGGTTGGGTCCTAGGTCGAATTACAGATCAGCAAATAGGAAAAGGTCCGAGAAACGAATTGGGAGATTGAGGAAACTGAAGGATAAACTGGCAATCATCTTCCACCACCACCACCATCATCACCACCACCACCATTATAGTGATGAGGATGATTATAATGATCAGCATTCCCAGCGGAACCGTGGCACATCCTTATGGAAGCATGCAGGAAAATTGTTTCACTGGAGGGGCAGTGATGAAGTATATGGAGAACAAGCTGCAGAGAAGCTTAGGAAGTCGGTGGTCCACAATGTGCGAGATAAGAAACAAGGGGGGAATTTTCAAACACTTGTAGATGGTTTCGTGAGGCATGTCCGGCACTCAAAAAAATCTAAACAACCAAAGCCATCCAAAGGTAGCATTGGGCGTGCAGCGAAAAGCAAACATGTCGGCAAGAAGGTGGTGAAGAAAGTGCACTGGTGGCAAATGTTACGTCGCCATGGAGGAATGAAGGTGCCCAGAAGACCGCGTGTCAAGCTCAGGTTTGGCAGTAAAAAACCTCAGCTGCAAACATTACGAACGATAAAATGGTGCTAAGGTCAGATTTCGTATGAATATAATGAAGTCTAAATATATTTAGGATATCTGTACCTTTTTAGAAAATGAAAATGCTCTAAATATTAACAAGATTCTGCAAATTTATTTCTTTTGTACATGGGTAACAATAAAATGTTGGATTCATGTTTGACTCTTCATACTTGCCCAGAAAGAAATAAATGTTTGAATATTCATTTACGTTGGATTTATTTTGGCATTAAATCCATATCAGACATTCAAGTGAGATTATCATTTTTTTTTCTGAAAATCTGAAGTGTACATATCCAATATTTTTTAAAGCTATAACTTTCTTTCTTTCTTTACTAAAGTGTAAGAATTTTTTTACCTGGTGGACAAACATAGTGCTCCAGTATTAGCTTGTTTGGTTTGTCCAAATGCATCGCACCGATTTTAGTTTGATGAGTTTGGACTCCAAATGCTTTTGCAAGTTGAATAAGCTGTGTTGTGAAATGAATAAGATTCTCAAGTGTTGTTTAGCCCCAAAAGTCTCAAAGCCTCGAGCCACACATTGACATTGAGGATATATTTGGCTGGAAGACCGGTATCGGACCCTTGTCGTAGGAACCCACTGACTGTTGGGGATGCCTTAAAACAGAGCTGCCTTGTTCTATTACATTATTGAACATTTCATATAGAATTGCTATGACCCGACCCGACTGCTGATTCTAGCAAGATATGTGATCCTGTATAGATATGTCATACAGAGGTTTGTTAATAGTGCTCATTGAAGACCTGCACATCATAGATTGATAGCCAAATTTTAGTAAAGATATTGGTGAATTGTTTAAATGCATGGACTGAAATGCAGATATGTTGCATGTCATAAGTTCACAAAGAATTAATAAATAAGATTTATGTTTTGACTTTTTTCGGAAGTCAATTTATGCTATTTTCGAATTTAAAATTAGTACGAATATTTTTTATAATAAATACAGTTGTAAATATGTAAAATATCAAAAATACTACTCCAGAGACGTATTTGCAAAATTTACAAAATAGATTTTTGTTCACATTTTATTTTTAAATTTATTTAGTGTTAAACTTATTAGTAATGACATTATTATGAACTTATGATGACAACTTGAGAATATTGTGTCATTTCCATAATCTTTTTTAGAACAAAATATTTTGACAATCACTTGATGTAAAATTAAAATTTTCAAATTTACCGATGCTTTGGAATGCCAAAATTAAAGTCCTCAGTGGCCTGTAATGCATTGATGGACAGTTTTTGGTATGATTATGACCATGAATTATTCGTTATAGTCATGACCATTGATGATTTAATGAATATCCTTGGCCCGTAGTGCAGGGATGACTCGATGATGTGGTTTATTTATTAAGCTGAGTCTCAGCGATAAAATTGATGATAAATCCCTTAAATCATTGAAGAAAGTAGATTTTATTCTCTACTTGACTCTTCTAATAGATTGCGTACCGCTGCAGTTAAACTTGATGTTTGTTATATTTTATCAGTTTATCTATTGAAGACTAATGATAATTTATTTTGCATTATCTTAGTCATAATATTTCTTACTGGCTAGTTGAACTCACCCTTTCTTTCACTGTTCTCTTCAGGAAATGAGAACGTAGCAGGGATTAGTCGGGGAACAGAGTGACGGTCTAGATGATAGCATTAGTAGTCCTCACTATTCTGTTAAATAGTGTGACAATAAATGTAATGAGGACTCCATTGAGTGTGGATATTGTCTAGATGACAATATTCTTATTAAAACTCTTAGATTATGTTATGTCGTATTTTATACGACTGTTGTATAATTAAGTTGTATTTGTATTCTGTACCATGTATTTGGCGACTCAAGATGGATGATGTATACCTATTTTGGGGGCGTCACAATATTGACCAATCGGATAATTCACCAGATAAATGAGCAATTAATTGCTATTAATTCACGTGCTTATAACTATGTGTTCACATGTGTGTACTATTAATTCACATGATTTACTATTAGGGGAGTTAGTGCAAGATTAATAATACTTGCATGACTAAATTAAAAATGAAGGTACTATACTGTAATTAGTTTTTTCACATGATTATATTATTAAGTCACATGAATGAACTATTAATTCGCATTATTTACTATTAGGGGAGGTGGTGCAAGTTTTATAATACTTGCAGGACTAAATTAAAAATGAAGAAAAAGATGAAGGTATTATACTGTAATATTTCGAGCCCCAAAACGTGCAATTATCGAAACTATATTTTCCTATAAATAGAAGCTCATTCTTCTTTCATTCTCACCAATTCACTAAGTCTTACAAGAGCAATTATTATATAGAGAAATTATAGAGAGAAAGTAGAAGAGAAGTCTGTCACCTCACTATTCTAGTATCCAGTTTTCTTCTAAGGTAAAGGGTATTATTTCTTTCATATTCATGAAGAGAGTTATTTCTTTCAATACTCGTAAGGGTTGTTATTCCATTCTTTATTATTCTATTGGAATAACATGTCTGTGCAAACTACCGCATGCCTGGTGAATTCTTCTGTTATTCCATTCTTTATTATTCTGTTAGAATAACCTGTCTGTGCGGACTACCACATGCCTGGTGAATTCTTCTGTTATTCCATTCTTTATTATTCTGTTGGAATAACCTGTCTACACGGACTACCACATGCATGGTGAATTCTTCTGTTATTCCATTCTTTATTATTATGTTGGAATAACCTGTCTGTGTGGACTACCGCATGCTTGGTGAATGATCCTTCGTATTTATTCCTTATTAAATTGTGGAAATGATCTGTCTACGTGGATTACCGCATGTCGGGCGAAAATCCATTTGCAGTTTCAAATATTCTATTATACTTAGTTGGTTAAAGTTTTGGCTTCTATACTCCATAAAATTAGTGGAATATCCTTGATATTTGCGCTTCATCCAGTATCTATTCACGGGGTACTATTTACCTAAAAAATATATTTCTTTTCTGTCCAAATTATTTTTGGTACATGAATATTATTCTTGAATTTTACTCCACAAAGCAGTATCATGTTGACAATTTGGATGTTATTGATTTCTGGTTAAATTAAATTATAAATCTTTAAAATTTATCCTTGAACTTGTTTTATTGAATTATTATGTCATTGTCATCATCCTCATGTTTATATTGTGATGAAAGTCATCTTTGGCTTACGTGCATAGATGAATTTGGTATGATTATGACCCGGGATTATTCGGTTCAATCATGACCGTAATGTGACGAATGTTGTGATAAAAGTCCTCATTGGCATGTAGTTCATTGATGGACAGTTGTTGGTATGATTATGACCAAGGATTATTCGGTATAATCATGACCATTGATGATTACATGAATATCCTTGGCCGTGATGCAGGGATGATTCAATTTTATTTATTAAGATGAGTCTCAGCGATAAAGTTGATGAAAAACTTTTTAAATCATAGAAGATAGTAGATTTTATGCTCTACTTGACTCTTCTAATGGATTGCTTATTTCGCTGCAGTTAAACTTGTTATCTATTATATCCTATCAGTTTAACATTGTTGAAGGCTAACGATAACTTATACTGCATTATCGTAGTCATAATATTTCTTATTGGGCTAGTTGAGCTCACCCTTTGCTTTCATTGTTCTCTTCAGGAAATGAGAATATAGCTGGGACTAGTCGGGGAACGGAGTGACGGTTCAGATGATAGCATTAGTAGTTCTCACTATTCTGTTAAATAGTGTGATAATAAATGTAATAAGGACTCTATTTGAGTTTGAATACTGTCTAGAAGACAATATTCGTATTAAAACTCTCAGTTTATATTTTGTCGTATTTTACACGACAGTTGTATTATTAAGTTGTATTTGAATTTTGTACCATGTATTTGGCGACTTAAGATGGGTGATGTATACCTATTTTGGGGGCGTCACACCTAAGCTTTGATACCAACTGTGACGCCCCCAAAATAGGTCCACACAACCCATTGTGGATCGCCAAATAGATGCCACGAAAATCAAATACAAACTTCCTATTTACAACAATTAAATTATCGTGCAAAATACGACAACACAAAAGCAGTGAGTTTTAATACAAATAACAGTACTCACACTCCAAAACAATGATACTTTACATAAACGTACAGTCGATAACTGTTTTAGGAATTAAATTTTTTGGAAAATGCTCAAGGAAGCCTTCATACATGGGAGGCCATGCATCTAAGTTATAATAGATATCATAAGACTTGAAAATTAACCTTAGTTGACCCAATAGACCCCAAATAAGAACAAGAAGATTACTATCCTGTTCATTTCAATGGTGTGTATCTTCTTGCCATATAATTATCTCCATTGTCTCAAACTAAGAATTATATTCTAACCATACTCTAAGATTATATAAATAATGCTTAAAGATATAGTTAGCAAATGGATGCGCACAACCATATCTTATGATAACACGGATTTGTATGTAGTTTGACATCGAGTATGATAGTGACAACACACCCTTTAAGCTATTAGTACAATTCTGTCCCACTCATTCTAATGGGGTGCATTTTTGACACTACCAAAGTCAGGTTCTCATCCCCCTATTGTTGTTCACCAAAATTAATTATTAAATGACATATAAAATACGACACACACATTTTAAACCTCAACAGTCACATACCATCACTCTATTCCCATGTTATCCCCGCTCGACCTAGTTACACTTTTATTACCTGAAAAGAATTGTGAAGTAAAAGGGTGAGCACAAATAACCCAGTAAATAATATTATGACTAAAGATAATTAAATTATCAATATCCTTCATCAGTAATAAATCAGATATTTAAAACATATGGTAGATGATACAAGTTTTCAATCATAATTGCAGCGGAATCAACAATCCATTAGAAGAGTTAAGTAAAATATAATGTCTATTATCTCCTCCAAATTAAAAGTCCATCATTAATATTTTATTCATGTAATACCCATCAACAGTTATTTGTTTTATCCAAAATAAAGAGAACTTTCATCACCTGTCTTCACCTGAACCACAAAAGATTATAGTTAAATTCACAATTCATGTTTATGATAATGTAAATCAATAGTTTCTCCTTGCCACAAAGGCTTAATGGAACTTTCACTCCATGTCTTTTCCACAAAGGCTAAAGACACACAATAATTATATCATCTTTACATCCTAAACCAAAGATATTCAAATGTAACAACAATGGTCATGATCATACCAATCAATTGTCTATCTTTGCACTACGGGCCAAATATGTTCAACTGTAAAACTAATGATCATGCCAAACAATAATCTATCTTTACATTACACGCCAAAGATATTCATTTGTATCATCAGTGGTCATGATCATGCTAAACACCTGTCCATCTTTGCACTACGGACCAAAGATATCAATCAATAGTTTATCTTTGCACTACAGGCCTAAGATAACTTTCAATATAATTTAAGTCTGAGAATTATGACAATAACATAAAGAATGAATCAAGTGAGATCAAAGATAAATATTAGAGATTTCTAATTCAATTTATCCATAGTTCAAGAATGTCCAAATTGTCAACATGGAGATCATAACATGGATTCAATTTCAAGAATAAGATTCATAAAAGATAACTTGGACAAATAAAAGGAAATTAAATTCTATTATGAATAGTACTCATGAATAGTACCATATGAATAGTAATATAAAATGAAATAATATCACTTACATAATATGGAGTATGCTATGAAATGATACCCCTTACGAGTATCGAAAGAAAATAACATCCTTTACGAAAAAAATAATATGTTTTACCTTAATAGGAAAGTAGTTTTGACTAGAATAACGGAGATTATGTTGAGGAAATCTTGCACTGTTATCAACACTCAAAATATCCTTATACTCACAAGAAATACGCTCAATATTACGCTCAACATTTTTTATTTTATTCATCAATTATTTACAACTCTTCAATCTTTCAATAATTATTCATAATTAATATTATAGATTCACAATATTGATAACTAGATTGTTCCCAAGAAAGAGGGGGCTTTCTGATAATAATTTCTCCTTATTGGCGCGCAATTAAATAACCTAACCCCTTTCCTCGACAGAACTTTCTCTATCTTGTCAATAATGCTATCTAATAATATCATTTCAATAATATGGGTGACAATTATTGATTTAATAATGAGAAATATTATTCAGTTGTTACTATGACAATTATTGAGTCAATATTATAAAATACTATTCAATTATTACTTTAGCAATTATTGCATCAATAATATGAAAGACTGTGCAATTTTTACTATAGCAATTATTGAGTTAAACACTAAGTGACTTCTTATGTAAGCATCAATAATCAGAGATACTGCGCAATACCATGTGCTACTGTGCAACAACGCGTATTACTCTACTTTTATCACCGGTTATTATAACAGTTTAATGGTAACAGTTTTGCCGTTATTTTTATAAAAATGTTATTTATGTCGCTTTCTATATCCAACAATTATTCCGTTATGTGGTCCATCAATGATTGCACCGTTGTACGAATATTCCCCGACAAAAAGAATATTCTCCTACCAAACGAATATTCTCTGACACAATGAATATTTTATGACAACTTGCTTACTTTGTAAAATTTTCACATATCACCCTTAACTTTAACCTTTTATCAAATTAACTATTTACTGAATATAATAATAATTATAATAAAAATTGAATACTTTTATTTCATAAAATTCGGGGTCTTACATGACCTCTCTAAGACTCTAATTTTGGTCAAAGAATTATTCGTCTTTCTCTCAGGTACATAAATATACTAACTCTACCTTTTCCGTTTTACAATTGATTGACTTTGCTTCTAGTGTAAACAGATAAAATTTAGCACAAATCTATAAAAGTTTAAAAAACTTTTATATTTGATACTTCTCAAATAAGTAGATATACAAGTTAAGATTAAGTATTTAAATAAAAGTTCAAGACTTTTATGTGATGTTTCTTTGTGTAAGCAGATATATAAATTGATACACTTTTATAAAGATTTTCATTTTCTTAAATAAAAAAATGTGTTTCTATGGTTTAAACAGATTATGAAGGATTTTTCTTTATAAATAAAAAGTTTGTTTCTATGGTTTAAACAAAGTTAACTTTGAGTTTGGATAACAGTTTAAATCACTTATATAATGCAACAAGTAATTTATGAATAAGTAAGTTTGTGTATAAACTAATTGTGATGACAGTTATCAAGTACAACAGATTAATCAATTAAATAATATTTGATATATAAAATAAACCCGTATCACTCAAAGATATATATATATATATATATATATATATATATATTTGTATATTTGATCTAAGTTGTGAAAATTTGGCCACTTAATATTTCAAAAACCGTTCAGATAATATTCTTTGTAAAAAAATATCTCCGAATATCGGTATCTAAGTACTGACTTTTTGTTTGATATTGATAGATGATATATATATATATATATACACGGTCCGGATCTTAAGCTCACCCCTTATCTAACATACCTTGCTCACCCCCTCTAGCGACGAACCGGGCGACGATTCAGTCCGTCGCTATAGGTTCGGTCCGTCGTTATATGTTATCCGTCGCTAAAAGCTAAGACGACAGTTCTATATATAACGACGAACCGAATCGTCTCCCGGTCCGTCGCTAAAGAGGGGTGAGCAATGTATGTTAGATAAGGGGTGAGTTTAAGATCCAAACCGTATATATATATATATATATATATATATATATATATATATATATATATATATATATATATATATATATATATAAACAAGTATGAGATAATATAAACAATAATAAATTAATAACTTATCTCAAATACTTTAACCTATTTTTCTCTTTTTGGTAGATTAGAACTTTCTTTAGAAGAGAGAGTGAAAACTTTTTTGAGAGAATGTAGACAATGAGAATAAATTTTTCTAATTTGTAAATTGGTAAAAAAAATGAATGAAAAACCTCTTATTTATGCATGAGCATGTCAAGACACAACGATCGTGGTGTCTCTCTCGTCAGCATCAGAAGCCCGAGCCTCATCCATTTGATGAAGGTTGAAGTATATCAAATGAAGAATCGCTTATAGACGTTGACATTTCAGGAATCCTAATTATTCAACACTCATCCGTAGTATGTATCAAAAAAGCGTATAAAATAAGCTAAGAAAAGGACTGCATGCCTGGTAAAAACACCTTTTCAGGTGTTATATGAGATAGCAGTCTGCTGTATCAGTGGGCCAGACGACTGAACACCAGATTTCAAGGAAGTCAACATCAGTGCTCAGAAATATCTGATGCATTAAATGCTACAACGGATGCCTTCAATGGACACATTTGAAAGGCTCCTTTATAAGAAAATCAGACATAAATGCAAAAATAAGCAAGTACAAAACAAAAGCTTAATAACACTCAACGTCCAATACTCTACGATCAAGAAAGAAAAGCTTGCTCCGCTACTCAGTTCTTTCGAACGTATGCTTAACTGCAACTGAGTAGCACAACCCAAGAACTCAACTCTCATGAAGTGTATTCCAAGTCTGCTGGACTTGAAGAGTTATAAGTGAACTAAGAAGTTCCAAGACTGCTGGTCTTGAAGGAGTCTAAGTGATTCAAAGATTGTAAAGATATCCTTAGTGGATTTCCTACTCACAGAGTAGAAGAGTGGACTAGGAGCCTTGAGTGCTCTGAACCACTTAAAATCACTGTGTCTTATATATACCTGTTATAAATGTTATATCTATCATTACTGTTTATCATCTATAAACTTGATTTATCTTAAAGGGGAACAAACAAATCATATTCCACTATGGTTAATTTATTAACAAATCTGACAAGTATTTTGAAAAGGAAAAAGTTTTTAAAATATCTATTTAACCCCCCCTCCCCTTCTAGATAACCGTTGTGTCTTTGGGAACTAACAAAATTGTTCTACAAAAATAGAATATAACTAATGATTATGCAAAATGACATAACATTCTCAATTTTAACAACACAATTTGACAAATTAACTAAATGTATCACATATTAAAAATAGTTATTAGATAATATCTTCAGGCATCAATTGATATATATTTTTACCATCCATCATTCATTTCACATCTCCAGGCTTCGTTTTAAAAAGAAATAGCCTGAACATGTTAAAATACCACAATTGAATAAACGTGAGAGTATTTCTTCATAGCAATGTCATTGATTTGGTTCTGCCCAACAATCTGAAATAGTAAAACATTATGTAGAATGTAAGTTCTATGGTAACACGTCATCATATTCATGGAAGATAGATTTTGATATTTGATCAATATACCTGTAATTAGGTCACTCAAGGAACCTTTAAGAATTTCTAGTTGTAGTCCATCACTAGCAACTTGATAAATCACCTGCATGGTAGATACCAGAAGCAATCAAGCTTAGAATTACTTTGGCAATTGGCAAGATTAATATTTATTTTATTATTCATATTATGTCTTAATCTCTTGTCTAGCCATTTAAAATAGGGTTATACAACACTCACTTGAGCTGATTGAAGACCTTTCCATGGTATATTAAGAGTACATAACTCCCATATTATGACACCAAAGCTGAAAATATCGCATTTCTCTGTAAACAATTCGTTGCGAATGAATTTTGGGGCCATCCATTCTAGAGTTCCTACAGATGAAGAATCTCTCATGGGTGTAGTGAATTGATGAGTAGGTTTTATACCTACGATTTAAGTGCAATTAGACTTTAAATATGTTAATATTTTCAAGTGTTGTGGTTAATTTTGGTTGTATTTGTGAGTTTTGTAGGATACCTATCATGGGAGTTGGAGTTAGAAGCAAAGGAGTAAGATAACAAGGAAAAAAGAGTAATATAAAGCAACAGTTAGAGGCCTATCTATTACATTTTGAAAAGGAAAAAGTTTGACATATTCCGCTGTGGTTAATTTATTAACAAATTTGACAAGTATTTTGAAAAGGAAAAAGTTTTTAAAATATCTATTCAACCCCCCTTCTAGATAACTATTATGTCTCGGGATTCCTTTTCCAATTCTGTTAAGGACTATCTATTACATTTCAAAATAGATCATCCTAATAGCTTTGATCTTTCTTCTATACATTCATTTACAGAATGATAAACATTAAGCACAGATCAACCTAACAATTTTGATCTACCATCTAAGTCCTTGTACATATGTTCTTTGAAGGACTTTACACATAAGCATATTTATTTACTTTCACCATCAAATTTTAATATGCAATTCCCAACAAAATTATTACCAAGTAATTTCATCTTGAAAATTGTAACCACTTTGATAATTTGATCTTTGATCTTTGCCTCTTTCTTCATCCTATCTGTTTGGCAAATGTATAATGAATTTGTGTGACGCCCTCAAAATAGGTCTACACAACCCAATCTGAGTCTTCAAATACATGGTACAAAAATTAAATACATCTTCATTTATACAACTATTAACTGTCGTGAAAAATACGACAAAACATAAGTTGTGAGTTTTAATACAAATATTGTTTCGTAGACAATATCAAAACTCAAACAAAGTCCTCATTACAATTATTATCACACTATTTTATAAAATAGTAAGGACTACTATAGCAACCATCTTGGACCATCACTCTATTCCCTGACTTGTCCCAGCTATATTCTCATTTCCTGAAGAGAACAATGAAAGAAAAGGGTGAGCTCAACTAGCTCAGTAAAGAATATTATGAGTAAGATAATGTAGAATAAATTATCCTTAGTCCTTAACAGAGAAAAATCTGATAGAATACAATAGACAACAAGTTTTAAATCAACAATTGCAGCGAAAAAATTAATCCATTAGAAGAATCAAGTAGAGCGTAAAGTCTACTATCTTCTATGATTTAAAAATTCATCATCAATATTTTATCTCTGTAACAACAATCAATAAATGTTTCAAATCAAAAAATTATCCATGCACTACGGGCCAAGGATATTCGTTTGTATCACTAGTGGTCATGATCATGCCAAACATCAGTCCATCTATGGACTACGGGCCAAAGAGGACTTTCACCACATCATTTGTCTATAACATTACAGGTCATGATTATACCAATACACAATTCCTGGTCATAATCATGCCAATCAACAGTCCATCTATGCACTATGGGCCAAAGATGACTTTCACCATAACATAAGCATGAAGATAATGACAATGATATAAAGAATCAATCAAGTGAGATCAAGGATAAATATTAGAGATTTATAATTTAATTTATCCAGAGTTTAAGAATGTCCAAATTGTCAACATGATAACTAATTGTGGAGTAAAATTCAAGAATGATATTCATGTATCAAAAATAATTTAATTGGGACAGAAAAGAAGAACATTCTGTTGTGATCAGTATTCATGAATAGTACCGTATGAATAGTATATATGAATAGTATCCATGAGTAGTACTCCATGAATAGTACCCCGTGAATAGTACCCAAGTGAATAGTACCCTGTGAATAGTACCCCGAATGAAAATATTGAAATTTAGTAAGAAAGTTCATACCAATATTCCAATGAAACGATACAAGATGAAGCACAAAATTTAAGGATATTCTACTAATTTCAGGGATTATAGAAGCAATACTTATCAAAATAAGTGTAGATTTAGGAATATGAAATGAAATAATATCACTTACATACTATAGAGTATGGAAGCAAATAATATTCCTTACGAATATTGAACGAAAAATAATATCCCTTACGAATATTGAACGGAAATAATATCCCTTACGAATATTGAATGAAGATAATATTCCTTACGAATATTGAACAAAAATAATATTCCTTATGAATATGGAACGAAAATAATATTCCTTATAAATATTGAACGAAAGTAATATTTCTTACAAAAAATAATATCCTTTACCTTAGCAGGAGACTAAATCTGACTGGTATAGCGGAGATATTCTTGAAGAAAACTTGCATTATTTGCTACACTCAAAGTATCCTTATACTAGAAAGAAATACGCACAATATTATAGAAGAAGAATTCTCTGATTCTGGTGTGATTTTCATTTCTTAACTAAGCATCCTATTTATAGGAGAATGGCAGGGCACTATTTAAGAAAATCACGGATGCACAAGAAAAAAAATCACAGGCGAAGTTCACGGGCGAATTCACTGATTTTTTGATTTTTACTATTCATGATTGTGCAATAAAATATTCTAATAAAACAAAAACTTTATATAAAATATAATATATTCTATTTATAATCTAATAAAACAAATAACTTTATATATAATATAAAAAGTATTATATTTTATAAAAAAAGTTTTCTATTTTATTACTATTATAATAATAATAAAACAAAACTGAGACAACTTTCTATCGGTGATTTTGGAAAATGAGTAAGTGGGTGTCCATGTAATAAGTCAAACTTATAACAAATACTTCATGACAAACCCTTTTATTTATATCGAAAATTGAATAAATATTTATCATAAATCACTTATATTCAATAAACACATTTTTAATCTTTCAACAATTATTCATCATTAATATTATAACTCACAATATTGACAACCAGATCATTCTCAGAAAAAGCGGAACTTTCTAATAAAGATTTCTCCTTATTGGCGCGCAATTAAATAACCCAACCTCTTTCCTCGACAGAACTTTTTAGACATTATCAATAATGCAAATAATAATATGAATAACTGTGTTGTCTCAATTATTGATTTAATAATATAAAATATTATGCAGATGATATTGTGACAATAATTGAATCAATAATATGAGATACTATGCAGCAACTACTGATGCAATAATTGAATAAAATTGAGTGACTTCTTAAGTAAGCATCAATAATCAGAGTGTGCAACCACGCGTATTACTGTACTTTTATCACTGGATATTTCAACAGTTAACGGTAAAAGTTTTGTCGTTATTTTTTTATAAAAAAGGTTATCTCTGTAGCTTTCTATACCTGACAGTCATTCCGTTATGGGGTCCACCAATGATTGTGTCTTGTACGAATATTTTCCGACAAAAAGAATATTCCCTGACCAAACGAATATTTTATGACAACTTGCTTACTTGCAAAATTTGCATATATCACCCATAACTATACCATTATATCAAATCAACACCTTATTATTCAAAATAATATTTAGAGAAAATTAAATCTTTATTCATAAAAAGTTGGAGTATTAAAATTTGGTACTGATGGTGAACCTACATCTAAGGTAACTCCCAAAGTAGTTGTTCTCCAGAATTTTCTAACCTCCATGGTTGGTTTTGCACCAACTATTGATGTTGGGCATTTTGTTGTAGTTTCTTTGTTTAGAAAAAAGGTTTTCGTGTGACGCCCCAAAATAAGTCTACACAACCCATTCTGAGTTGTCAAATACATGGTACAGAATCCAAATACAAACTTCCTATTTACAATAATTAACTATCGTATAAAATATGACAAAACATAAGTTGTGAGTTTCAATACAAATATTGTCTCATAGACAATATCTAAACTCAAATGAAGTCCTCACTACAATTATTGTCACATTACTTTATAGAGTTGTGAGGACTACTATAGTAACCATCTTGGTCCATCACTCCATTTCTCGACTAGTCCCAGCTATATTCTCATTTTCTGAAGAGAACAATGAAAGAAAAGAGTGAGCTCAACTAGCCCAGTAAAGAATATTATGACTAAGATAATGTAGAATAAATTATTCTTAGTCCTCAACAGAGAAAAATATGATAGAATACAATCATAGGAATTGAATCTATGTACTTTGCAATCACGAGAATTGAATCTATGTACTTTGCAACCACAGGAATTCACAAAATTTGGGATAAATTGACTAAATAGCCAAGTATTTCATAAACCAGAATAATAATAATGAGAGTTGTCCTTAATTACATTTGTCTTGCACCATATTTATACTACTTAAAGGAATCCTAACCCTAAAAGAAAATAACAAATTGATTTGAAATCAAAATCTACCTAAAATGATTCCTAATTACAATAGAATTGAGAAACTTCCTAAAATTACTAATAATAATGAAACTACCTTACTACTAATTAATAAGTAAAAATACATCAAATATTTAAATTGTCCATAAATACCAAAACATAAATTATATCGAATCTTGGCAGATAACTCTTCCCATGTCATTCCCCTTTTCTTGGAGAAAATTCGACCTCAAATTTTAAAAAGACCCAACTGCTAGACGTTCGCAATCTTCTTTGTACCATGTATTCACGATGTTGTTTCTCAAATAAAAATTTTGGAAATAATTTTGAAGTAATCAAAGCCTTCGTATTAACCTGCACTTGCAACAAATGATTAGGAATGATAAAATAAAAATTTTCCAAGTTGTCAAACATAGGATTTTGAACAATATCATGATCAATCTCAATTTATACGATATCCATATCATTATGTCGCGATAATCCCAAATCATGAACATCCTCAATCAGTAAACTTGATTCGTCTTTAACTATAATCTCTTCTTCAACTTCCTCCTTCGTTTCTTCCACACTATTTATAATAACAGACAAATCACATGGAACAGACAAATCACACTTTCTATTAGAAATATCATTAAAAAAATATAATTTTGACGCACTTCTCTAGCTCTTCTTTTCTCAACTTGATACTGATATTTCAATCTGGCAAGTCTATAATGTGCTTCTTCTAATTCCTCCAAAAGATCATCATATTGGGGCAACAAGTTTTTTCGATGACGAACATAAATCTCATAATTGAACCAGTCACATTCACTCTTAAGGAAGTCAATATAATCACATACTTGTTTAATATGTGCCTTTGTAGCTTTAGACATTTTTGATACACAGATCTGGATTGATTCTTTGTCCACTCGTTTTTGTCCATGCCCTCGATGGTTATGTAGCATGTTATCTCCGCCAGTACCACGATCATCACCTTAACACATGTCAACCCTAACGAATAGTACCCTTTCAATCCGGTCGAATCACTAGTTGAATGTCATTGCTAAATTTCTACAACTAACGTCCAACCTATTGAGTCTACCAATTAGGGTCCCAGTTGTGGTATCTAGTTTCTGCAACGCAATCCAGATGACCGCCATCCCCTCGTCGTTACAAGGTGGTGGGTTGTCTTGCACACGTTCAACCGCCATCAATTCACAGACTTGAATCCTCACTTTGATACCAACTGACACAGCAAAAGACGGGAAAGAGAATAGAAACAATCACACTAATTGAATATATGTACTTTGCAATTACAGAAATTCACAAAGTTTGGGATAAATTGACTAAATAGCCAAGTATTTCATAAACCATAATAATAATAATAATAATAATAATAATAATAATAATAATAATAATAATAATAATAATAATAATAATAATGAGAGTTGTCCCTAATTACATCAGCCTTGCACCATATTTATACTACTTAAAAGGGGTCCTAATCCTAAAAGGAAATAACAAATTGATTTGGAATCAAAATCTACCTAAAAAGATTCCTAATTACAATAGAATTGAAAAACTTCCTAAAATTACTAAATAATAATTGAAACTACTTTACTACTAATAAATAAGTAAAAATACATCAAATATTTAAATTATCCATAAATACCAAAACATAAATTATATCGAATCTTGGCAGATAACTGTCACCCCCACACTACTTCGTTATGGGACAAATGGATTAAGAATTGTTAGCAACTAAACCAAATATATTCTGGATTATTCAAGAAATATCTTAATTAATATTAGTACGATATCTAAGTACATGAATGTGGTCATGTAGTAATTATTATTGTGGATCTAGAAGTGTCTTATAATTTCTATAAATAGTCTTGTACTTAGATTATTTTAATCAAGTGAAATGAAAGTATTCTTAAGTGTTCTTTAAAGTTATATTTCACTTCTTTTATAATTTATCATCTTCCATAAATTTCCAACAAGTGGTATCAAAGGTAAGGTTAATTCGAAGATTTAGAGAAGATTAAACCAAATTGAAGTAAAGATTGACGAACTAAGAAAGGTGACTTAGTGCTATCAAAGTGTTTCGCAGGGCGAGTGCAAAGTGTGCGCGTTAGCTCCAAATTACAATCTAGCAAATGTGCTAGTTGAGAAAATTTTTGAAGAAGTTTGTGAGTTGAAGCACGTCACAAAGGTTGTCATATTGATAGCATTTTTTGGTGAGGTAAATTATAAAAAAAATGATGTTTCCTAGGTTTGGTGCCAAATTAGTGTTCACAAATTATAATGTTTGGAGTATAAGGATTCGAGTATTTCTTGGAGAATGCAATTTATGGAAAGATGTCATTGCAAATCCAGAAAAGTGTATTTCAGAAAAAGTTCGAGAAATGAAAGAAAAAAGAACAAGGAAGATTTTGCAAGGAGTAATCCATGAAGAAGTCTGGATGCGTGTTGCGATTTTTGATCCTCTATCTCAGTTATGGAATGAGCTTGAATTGATTTGCAAGAATTATAAAGGTTCATCGTTACCTAAAGAGTCTTGGTTTTTGGAAGAGGATGAGAAACTTGTAGAAGAAATTGATGAAGTTGAAGAAGAAGAAGAAGAAGAAGAAAAGAAAAATGAAGACTTTGAAGACATATGTCGGGAAGCAAAGGAAATAGATCATGTCGAAAATAAAGAATTTGAAGACACAATAATTAAAGCATCTTTTGAGAAAGAAGAACCTGAGAGTGAAGCGATGGAAGAAGAGAATGAGACAAATTTGAATAATGAGCTGGAGGATAAGGATGTTGAAGAAAAGAGAGCACACTTAGAAGTTACTAGTCAATTGGACGTCACATCATCTAATCCTGCTGCTGTCAGAACTTTTACAAGGAAGAAGGTTGCCAAAAAGGTTCAAGTCACAAAAACTACTAAAGAAACATCATATACAAAGTCCAAGTTGGAAGCAAAGTGCAAACCAAAGGTCGAAAATGCAAAGACCAAGAAAAAAGAAACTCAAGTTGTGGAAGGTATTGAATTGGTTAATATGGAGAAGTATTTTGATCAAAATGAGTTCAGAAATAGTGAAATGGAGAAGAAATTATACAAGCAAGTAAAATGTGAGAAGCTAGTAAGCAAGATCAGGAAGAACAAATGGAAACTTCAAGCATTTGTGTCATATACATCAATGGAGATGACAAAAGAGTTTCTTGCGTTTGAAGGAATCGGAAGATCAAAATGTTTTACGACATTATGAAAAATAAATTTGGTTTACGGGAGGCCTTGTTAGCAACTAAACCAAATATATTCTAGATTATTCAAGAAATATCTTAATTAATATTAGTACGATATCTAAGTACATGAATGTGGTCATGTAGTAATTATTATTGTGGATCTAGAAGTGTCCTATAAGTTCTATAAATAGTCTTGTACTTGGATCATTTTAATCAAGTGAAATGAAAGTATTCTTAAGTGTTCTTCAAAGTTATATTTCACTTCTTTTATAATTTATCATCTTACATAAATTTCCAACAAGAACACTTTAATCAAAGATAAAAACTTCTGGTATATTGCAATTCCATCGGATTGCTCATGGATTTGGAGAAAGGTTTTGAAACTTAGAAGGATTGCAATTGAGCATATTACATATTGTATTGGTGATGGCACCCTAACAAGCCTTTGGTCAGTCCCCTATTGCCCAATCTGCTAGGGACTCGCTTGTCGTGAATTCTGGACTGGGTGCTAAAGCTACCGTTGCTGCCGCCACCTTGGGGAATTCGGGCTAGAATCTGCCGAACTCCATAAATGTCCATGTTATTAACTTCTGTCTTCTTTTGATTATTCCCGACACTTTTAACTTAAATAAGCAGGATCATGTGCTTTGGAACTCCTGCTCTTATGGTTTTCAGTCCCTAGATTTTCATGCAGCTTATGGTTGACATTTCATAATGGGTTTAAAACCAAAGATATATGTGCTTTTGCGTTATGGTATTGATATTCCAGCTTCATGTCAGCTATGCACTCTCCATAATGAAAGTTTCTCTCATATCTTTTTTTCACTGCAATTATGCATTCTGTGCCTTATTTTATGTAATGAGATATTGTGGTTGGAGGGGATTTCAGAGAGATTGGTCTTTGATTACTGATTTTGTTTCAAACGCCTTATGCTATCCTTAGGTTTATCTGCCACAATTTATTTCATCTGGAAAAAAGGAACTCTAGAATGCATAGTGGCTCAACCAAAACTCTAGAATGCCTTGGTCGTGAAATTGTTCATATTATAAAATGTAAACTCCACGGTTCTAATTTCTTTAGAAAATATGCTGTTAAATATAGCTATGATCATTTGGGTTTATTGGACATGTCCTTTGATGGTACTGATATAATTGATCAGGGTGTTCTTTGGGGGACCTTCTCTATCTTGTAGTGAGATTTTGGTGGGTGCTGTTTGTACGGCTTGGAGTTTTTTCCATTATGTGGGACTTAGATCTTGTTATTATGTGGAATCCTACTGTATCATATCATGATTCATGAGACACGATCCTGCAGTAAGATTAGGATGCCACCAACTTCACTGTCAATTCAAGCAAAATAAGTAATGTGCAGACAGATTCTACTGGAAATTATGTTAATACAACTTTTCTTACATGAGTTTTGATCAATTTGGAAATTAATTTAGACCCATTAATTGATTAAATTTATATTAAATTAAAAAGTGCATTTGATAGTCCTATTACAAGGAGATTAATAGAGAGTAATATATGATTCAAGTAGGAATTATATATTGTGTTTTAATTGTATCCAAAGTGGACAATATAAAAAGGTTCATTGTTATTTAAGAAAATTATTTCCTTTAAGTCCCACAGTGAGTAGGAATAAAACTATTTAATACTTTAAAAGTATATGTGGAATAGTTTAATTCACTAGTGGTACTAAAGAAAAGGCTTGGAGTTGGTCCCAATGACGTGGTGGCCAACGGTCCGGGACTCGGGGGCCGTGGTGCGGGTTCGGGTTGCATTGTTGGCGCTTTAGGTGCACTTTGCACTTCATTAATGGTTAAACAATTTTTTATTTAATCATTATGGGATGCAAAATTGATATGTGATTATTATATCATTTATTTTCTAAATGATTCTTTACTCACAATTCAGTTATGAAACTGAACAGTCTTCATCTTCTTCCTTCTATCATCTTTACACAGCAGCATATATTGAGGTTCAAAGTGAGTTGCTATTACTAAGAACTAGTATAGACTTGACATATATCCTAGAGGTGAATTGCTAGTAGTTTTTAGCAAACCTTAGTGGTAAAAGGCAATAAACACCTTAAGGACAGGGAATACCCGTGTCAAATCCTTGTTTCTTTTAATCTGTATTCATTTTACTTTTTCAATCTTAAGGTGTATCGAAATGGATACAGAGTCTTTCAAAATCATGAACCATGATTTTGTCAAGCTCGATCATTTTGATGGAAATAATTTCAGTCGTTGGCAAGATAAACTAAAATTTCTACTCACAGTTTTGAAAATTGCGTATGTTTTGGACCCTGACCTTCAGCCTATTCCAGAAGATCCCAAACAATAGAAGGTCAACAGCCAGATAATGATATCATCGAAGCACTAAAAAAGCAAAGAAGGAAAGGGACTGAAGATGAGAAACTTACTCGCGGACATATCCTCAACACGCTGTCGAATCGTCTCTACGATTTCTACAGCAATATTCAGTCACCAAGGGAGTTATGGGAGGCTTTGGAATTCAAATACAAGGTTGAGGAAGAAGGTACAAATAAATATTTAGTATCTAAATATTTTGATTATAAAATAGTTGATAACAAACCTATTTTAGAGCAAGTGCATGAGCTCCAGGTTATTGTTGATAAGTTGACGGTTCTTAAAATTGTCTTGCCTGAAACTTTTCAAGTTGGAGCAATAATTTCAAAATTACCTCCATCTTGGAAAGATTTTGCTAAAAAGTTGATACATAAATCTGAGGATTTTTCCTTGGATCAAATTCAGAAGCATCTTAGTATTGAGGAGGAGGCCCGAAAATGCGATGCTAAGAATTTGATTCAAGGATAGTCTAGTGTAAACTATTTGGAGGCAATATCATTTAAAGGGAAAGGACCTGGAGTTAAAAACGATAATCATAAGTTCAAGAATCCTGGACAGAAAAATAAAAAATCTTATCCTAATAAGCGAAAGGGTAAGTGTCATGTTTGTGGAGAAACTGGACACTATGCCAGAGAATGCAAACAACGCAAAAGTTGTGACGCCCCCAAAATAGGTATACATCACCCATCTTGAGTCGCCAAATACATGGTACAAAATTCAAATACAACTTAATTATACAATAGTCGTGTAAAATACGACAAAACATAATCTAAGAGTTTTAATAAGAATATTGTCATCGACACAATATCCACACTCAATGGAGTCCTCATTACATTTATTGTCACACTATTTTATAGAATAGTGAGGACTACTAGAACAACCATCTGGACCGTCAATCCATTTTCCGACTCGTCCCAGCTATATTCTCATTTCCTGAAGAAAATAGTGAAAGAAAGAGTGATCTCAACTAGCCAAGTAAGAAATATTATAACTAAGATAATGCAGAATAAATTATCTTTAGCCTTCAACAATATAACTGATACAATATAATAGACAACAAGTTTTAGATCAACAACTGCAGCGGAATAAGCAATCCATTAGAAGAGTCAAGTAGAGCATAAAATCTACTATCTTCTATGATTTAAAAAATTTTCATCAACTTTATCGCTGAGACTCAGCTTAATAAATAAAATCGAATCATCCCTGCATCACAACCAAGGATATTCATGTAATCATCAATGGTCATGATTATACTGAATAATCCCTGGTTATAATCATACTAACAACTGTCCATCAATGAACTACAGGCCAATGAGGACTTTCACCACATCATTTGTCACATTACGGTCATGATTATACCGAATAATCCCCGATCATAATCATACCAAGTCCATCTATGCATGTAAGCCAAAGATGACTTTCATCATAATATAAGCATGAGGATGATGACAATGACATAATAATTCAATAAAATAAGTTCAAGGATAAATTTTAAAGATTTATAATTTAATTTATCCAGAAATCAATAACGTCTAAATTGACAACATGATACTGCTTTGTGGAGTAAAATTCAAGAATGCTCAGAAGAATATTTTCATGAAAAGATATTAGATGAAGCGCAAATATCCAGGATATTATACTAATTTCATGGAGTATAGAAGCCAAAATTTTAACCAAGTGAGTATAATAGAATATATGAAACTTCAAATGAATTTTCACTCGCCATGCATGCGGTAGTCTGCGTAAATAGGTTATTCCAACAGAAAAATAAAGAATGGAATAACAGAAGAATTCACCAGGCATGCGGTAGTCCGCATAGATAGGTTATTCCAACAGAATAATAAAGAATGGAATAACAACCCTTACGAGTATTGAAAGAAAATATCTCTCTTCATGAATACGAAAGAAATAATACCCCTTACCTTAGAAGAAAACTGGATACTGGAATAATGAGGTAGCAGACTTCTCTTCTTTTTTTTCTCTATAATTTCTCTCTATAATAATTGCTCTTGTGACACTTAGTAAATTGGTGAGAATGAAAGAAGAATGAGCTTCTATTTATAGAAAAATATAGTTTCAATAATTACACGTTTGGGGCTCAAAATATTACAGTATAATACCTTCCCCTTTTTCTTCATTTTTAATTTAATCCTGCAAGTATTATTAAACTTGCACCACATCCCCTAATAGTAAATAATGTGAATTAATAGTTCATTCATGTGACTTAATAATATAATCATGTGAAAAAACTAATTACAGTATAGTACCTTCATCTATACCTCCATTTTTAATTTAGTCATGCAAGTATTATCAATCTTGCACCAACTCCCCTAATAGTAAATCATGTGAATCAATAGTACACACATGTGAACACATAGTTATAAGCATATGAATTAATAGCAATTAATTGCTCATTTATTCGGTGAATTACCCGATTAGTCAATATATCCTCCAGACATTAATTATTATCAAAATAAATGTCGATTTCCACTAACACTAATAATTCCCACACAATGGAACTATCAATTTTATCTTTAATCAACACGAACTTATTCATCATTAATATTATAACTCACAATATTTAACAACCAGGTCGTTCCCAGGAAAGAGGGGGCTTTCCGATAAGGATTTCTCCTTATTGGCGTTCAATTAGGTGACCAAACCTCTTCTTGACAGAACTTCTAGACATTGTCAATATTGCAAATAATAATATGAATAACTTTGCCGTCTCAATTATTGATTTAATAATATAACATATTATGCAGATGATACTGTGACAATAATTGAATCAATAATATGAGAGATATGATGCAGCAATTACTGTAGCAATAATTGAGTATAACTGAGTAACTTCTCACGTAAGCATCAATAATCAATACCTTGTGCTACTATGCAACCACGCGTATTACTGTACTTTTACTACTAGGTAGTTCAACATTTTAACGGTAAAACTTTCGCCGTTATTTTTATAAAAAGATAATTCTGTATTTTTCTAACTACGACAATACTTCCGTTGTGGGGTCCACCAATGATTGTGTCGTCGTACGAATATTTCTTGTTAAAATGAATATTCCCCGACAAATCGAATATTATATAACCATTTGCTTACTTTGCAAAATTTGTAAATATTACCCACAACTATAACATTATATCAAATCCACACCATAATATTCAAAAATATATTTTGAGAAAATTATTCTTTATTCATAAAAGTTAGGGTCTTACAACCTCCCCTTCTTATGAAATTTCATCCTCGAAATTAGGGTACGTACCTAGTATATCGAAGAGGTGAGGATATCTTGACTTCATCTCAGATTCTAACTCCCAAATCATTTCTTCCACATCGTGGCTTCTCCACAAAACTTTGACTTGAGGTATAACCTTGGAGCGTAGAATATGATCCTTCTTATCCAAAATTTTAGCAGGTAACTCCTCATACATTAAATCTTCCTCTATCTCGTCTAGTTCTAATTCAATAATGTGGTTCGGGTCTTTTACATATTTACGTAACATAGATATGTGAAAAACGTTATGAACACGAGACATACTTGGAGGTAAGGCGAGTTTATAAGCCACAGTTCCTACTCGATCGAGGATTATAAATGGGCCAATGAATCGAGGATTGAACTTTTCTCTCTTTTCAAATCTCGTAACTCCTTTCCATGGAGCAACATGTAACCACACATGATCTCCAATATTGAATTCCACTGTCCTTTCGATGAAGATCAACATAACTCTTTTATCGATCTTGTGAGATTTTTATATGTTGTCGAATCGTTTGAATCTTTTCTGTAGTCATACATACCAACTCTGGTCCCAACAACGTTGCTTCACCCACCTCATCCCAGCATACTAGAGAAAAACACTTTCTTCCGTACAACGCCTCAAATGGAGTCATGCCAATACTTGCTTGATAACTATTGTTGTAGGAAAACTCCACTAATGGTAAGAACTTGTCCCAACTTCCCTTGAAGTCAAAGACACAGAGTCTTAATAAATCTTCAAGAGTTTGAATAGTCCTTTCTGACTGCCCATCCGTTTGAGGATGATATGCCAAACTAAATCGTAAATTCACGCCCATAGCTTTTGCAAACTAACCCAAAATCGTGAAGTGAATCTTGGGTCTCGATCAAAAACTATGGATACTGGCATACCACGCAATCTTACAATCTCGTTTATGTACATACGAGAAAGACGTTCAAGTGTATAAGTTTCTCGTATCAATAAGAAATGAGCAGACTTGGTCAATCTATCAACAATGACCCAAATCGCATCTATGCCTTGAGAAACCTTGGGAAGACCAGTAACGAAATCCATGGTAATGTGCTCCCACTTCCATTTTGGAATTTCAAGTGGTTGCAATGGACCTTTTGGCACTTGATGCTCTGCCTTAACTCGTTGACAAGTTAGATACCTTGAGATAAACCCCGCTATCTCTCTCTTCATATTGCTCCACCAAAATGTATGTCGAAGATCATGATACATTTTGGTACTCCCAAGATGGATTGCAAACGGTGTGTTGTGCACCTCCATCATGATTTTATACTTCAAGTCAGAATCGTTAGGAACACCAAGTCTGGAGTTGACTCGAAGAATTCCTTCTTCATCGATTCTTGCTTCTGGAATATGATCTTCTTGCACTTTCTTCCTCATACGCATCAGCTCCAGGTCTATAGCTTGAGCAGCTTTAACATTATCGATTAAAGTCAATTCTACTCGTATATTTGCCATCATCACATGGGTCCCTGGAGTCTTTAACACTAGTCTCCATCCTTCGTAAGTCATACAAAATGGGTCTTTGCGTTAACAATATTGCACTCGTACCCGTATATGATCTTCTACTCAATGCGTCAGCTACTACGTTCGCTTTTCCGGGATGGTATTGAATGGTATGATCATAATCTTTCAACAGCTCAAGCCATCGTCGTTGCCAGATGTTGAGTTCCTTTTGAGTGAAGAAATATTTGAGGCTTTTATGATCTTTATAGATCTCCACCTTCTCTCCATACAGGTAATGCCTCCAAATCTTAAGCGCAAAAACGACTGCTGCCAACTCTAGATCATGAGTAGGATAATTCCTTTCATATTCTTTGAGTTGTCGTGAGGCATAGGCTATGACTTTTCCATGTTGCATGAGAACACATCCTAACCCTTTTCCTGAAGCATCTCTATAGATGACAAATCCCTACGAGCAAGATGGTATTACCAGAACAGGTGCTGAAATGAGTCTTCTCTTGAGTTCTTGAAAACTCTTCTCACATTCCTTGCTCCAACCGAACTTTGTATCTTTTTGAGTCAACTGAGTTAATGGAGTAGTGATTCGAGAAAATCCTTCCACGAATCTCCGATAATAACCAACTAAGCCGAGAAAGCTACGTACTTCGGTCACTAACTTTGGTTGTTCCCAGCTTTGAATTGCTTTAATCTTCGCTGGGTCAACAGATATTCCATGATTTGATATCACGTGCCCAAGGAATACAACTTCCTCAAGCTTGAACTCACATTTCTTCAACTTGGTATAAAGCTTGTTTTCACGAAGCTTTTGAAGTATCAGCCTCAAGTGTTGTTCATGGTCTTCACGGCTTTTAGAGTATATGAGGATGTCATCAATAAAGACGACCACAAAGTGATCCTAATATTCCTTGAATATTCGGTTCATCATGTCAATAAAGGCAGCAGGAGCATTAGTAAATCCAAAACACATGACTAGGAATTCATAATGCCCGTGCCTAGTTCTGAAAGCAGTCTTTGGAATGTCATCAGTTTTAATCTTTAACTGATGATATCCGAAAAGAAGATCAATCTTTGAAAAGAATTTGGCTCCTTGCAACTGGTCAAAAAGGTCATCAATGCGAGGCAATGGGTACCTATTTTTTATGGTGACATGATTTAACTCCCTATAATCAATACAAAATTGCATACTTCCATCTTTCTTCTTCACGAATAGAATAGAAGCACGCCAAGGAGACGTACTAGGACGAATGAATCTGTTATCTAATAATTCCTGTAGTTGGGTTTTTAACTCCTGAAGTTCAGTAGGAGCCATTCGATATGGGGCTTTGGAAATGGGTTTTGTAAAGGATTCGAGGTTGATACAAAATTCAATTTCACACTTTGGGGGTAGGCCAGGAAGTTCTTCAGGGAATACGTCAGGAAATTTATTAACAATAGAAATATCATTCAAATCTGACATATTTTTATTTAAATCCGTGACATGGGCTAAGAAAACTTGACATCCGTTTTTCAATAAATGAATAGCTTTATGGCTTGATATGTCAGTGATTGATTTTAGTTGTTTGGTTGCTTGAATTCGCATAATAGGTTGGTTAAGAATATGAAAGATAACAATCTTACAAAAATAATCGATTTTAGCATGATGAGTAGTTAATCAATCAATCCCTAAAATCACATCAAATGCAAGTATTTTCAAAGAAATAAGATCAACAGATAACGTGCGGTTACCAATTTGAATCAAACAAGACTTATAAACAGTGGATGTAATGAAAGTTTCTCCCAACGGAGTTTCAATCGATAAGTCAAAGTCTAATTTCTCCAGAGTAAAATTTAAACGTTGAGCGTAAGTAGGAGAAATAAAAGAATGGGTAGAACCGGTATCAAATAATGTATATAATTCGCTAGAGTTTATAATTAGCTTACCCATGATCACCTCGTTCGAATTCCTCGCTTTTTGGGAGGTTACGACAAATGCTCTCCCTTGAACTACTGGTTTTGTCTTGTCTGGGATGGTCTTTGATGCCTCCATCCCAGATGAACTTGACTTTGGTGCATGACAAAATCAGGCTAGGTGACTTTCTCTTCCACAATTGTAACATACTTTGGACTGCATCACGCAGTTTGGACTGATATGTCCCTACCCTCCACATTTGTAACATACAACCGTCGGTCGTTCTCCTTCCTTAACAACAGGTGCTGGTGCTGACGTCTTTCCATCATTGTTGAATCTCCTCTTCTTGAAATGTCCACTCTTGTTTTCATGGCCATGATTACCACCGAAGTGATTACAATTTCTAGCATGTTTATTCCCTCCACGCTTGTTGTCACCGCTTTGATGACTGCTACCACTGGTATTATAGACTTGTCGACGGCTCTCTCTTGGTTGGGTTGACTCATTATTGTGCTCCAATAACTGATCCCTATTCACAACATCTGAATACAAACACAGTTTGTGAGAAATTAGGTATTACGTATCTCAAGTTTCAAAACTCTTAGAAACATCCGCGTCATTCTCTCCTCATTATCAACCAAGTGGGATGCAAACCAGGATAACTCGGCAAACTTAGCTTCGTACTGTGACACAGTCATATTATTTTGCTCCACCTTGATAAACTCTACCTCCTTCATGTGACGAATACTTTCGAGAAAGTACTTATCGTTGAATAGCTCTTGGAACTTCTCCCAAGATATCTTCAGGGCGGTAGGTTGAGTACGCTTTACAGATTCCCACCAGTAATCTGCCTCTACTCGTAACATAAAGGTGACAAAGGGAACCTTTTGCTCCTCGGAGCATCCCAAGACATCAAATATCTCGATGATCTGCTTTATCCACGTCTCTGCCTTAAGTGGTTTTGGCTCTCAAAAAAACTCTGGTGGTCCTAGCTCCTTGAACTGTTTAGCGGTGACCGTTTGAGAGTTGCTAGTGTTTCCACCTGTATTTTGAACAGGAGCCGCTCTTGCCTGATGTTGCATGAATTGCATAAAGCCTCTGAACATCACATCGTTCACCATTTCATCGGTGTTATTGTTTACCTGAGGATTATTGTCTTCCTATTGCACATTATCCTGGGTATTGATCGTTGGTGACTCAACAGTCTCATGTGCTTCATTTCTTATCTCAACATTTTTGGATGCCATTTTCAAATACTATCACAAAACAAGGGTTAATTAACATATCACATATTATCCCTATACTCTGACCGACCAATTAAATACCAAATAAACTTAGGTAGGTCATACTAGCGAAGGAATTCCCCGTTTCTCCCATCCTAGTTCTTGTCTCACATCTCAGCCAGGGATCATATCCGTAAGCTTTGATACCAAATATGACACTCCCAAAATAGGTATACATCACCCATCTTGAGTCACCAAATACATGGTATAAAATTCAAATAAAACTTAATTATACAACAGTCGTAAAATATACGACAAAACATAATCTAAGAGTTTTAATAAGAATATTGTCATCTAGACAATATCCACACTTAATGGAGTCCTCATTATATTTATTGTCACACTATTTTATAAAATAGTGAGGACTACTAAAACAACCATTTGGACCTTCAATCCATTCCCCGACTCATCCCAGCTATATTCTCATTTCCTGAAGAGAATAGTGAAAGAAAGGGTGAGCTCAACTAGCCTAGTAAGAAATATTATGACTAAGATAATGCAGAATAAATTATCCTTAGCCTTCAACAATATAACATCTGATAGAATATAATAGACAACAAGTTTTAGATCAATAACTGCAGCAGAATAAGCAATCCATTAGAAGAGTCAAGTAGAGCATAAAATCTACTATCTTCTATGATTTAAAAAGTTTTTCATCAACTTTATCGCTGAGACTCAGCTTAATAAATAAAATCGAATCATCACGACCAAGGATATTCATGTAATCATCAATGGTCATGATCATTGATAAGTGTATTTTATATACGCAATTTAATATCCAATTCATGCTTATTTGTTGCTAAATTCTTGTGATCATGTTCACTTTTACTTGTTTTATGTTATTTCATGTGTAGAATGGTGGTTGTGGCACTCAACGTACATTTGGAGATATTTGGTGTGATTTGGAATCAAATGGAGTATAATTGGAAGTAAGTTAGCAGAGCAGCTAAGTTAGTTAACAGAAGATAGGCCCGCCGGGGCAGGCATGAATAGCTTATACACCCTCGCCGGGGCGGGGGGTCTTACACTCTAGTCAACAGGAACATAGACCGCAGGGGTAGGAATTATTAGACTACATGCCCCTGCCGGGGCGGGGTCTTCATACGATCAAGACAGGAGAATAGCCCGTCGGGGCGGGCCTACATAGTATATAAACCCCCGCCTGGGCGAGGGGTAGAAAATCTGAGTGTCCTGTTATGTTTGCAATTCCTCTTGGGCGCGAATTTTAGCTATTTGCATGGAAATATAACTCTATTTGATAGAGAATTCGGCTGGGACTTAGGTGTTGGACATGATATACTAAAGGAATAACAACTTCAAGAGAAGAGAGGGAGATATATTATGAAGATCTACGACCAGTTTTTGATATCAAGTGTGGATGAGTATTTCGAGGAGTTTTTCAAGATAACTGCAATTCTAGTCTAACTGAAGGGTGTTTTTCAATATTCTTTGTGTTAGATTATTATTTGTAATTAGAAGAATGATTTCTATGATTTATTTAGTGTTTATTTTGTTTATTATGACTAATTCACTTTTTAGGCTTGTGATGGATCCTTAGGTGAATCAATGGTTTTGTAAACTTTGATTTCCAATTTAATAAGCTATCTCTAGTTTATCTATATTGATTTGTGCTTGAATCTATGAATTTCCTGATCAATAATTCTTTGCGGAGATGGATGGAATCGAGAGAGGATATTCAAATCTAGACCTAGTTGATATAGCATGTGTTCAGGATTTTGTTAGTAGCTTAAACTTTATGAGTGTTAAGGTAGAGATATGCTTGACACCGCATGTAATCGGATAGAGAACTTATTCTTCAACTTTCTTCAATTGTAATTCATATAGAGATATAGTGGGTTAGTTGATTAAGGTGTTTAGCGGATTTCTATCTTAATTGTGGATTGATGTTAATATGGTATTAGTGCATCGAGAGGGGGTTAATACTACGTTCGTGTTCTTGATTAATAAACTGGGATAGTGTGTTGAATTGGGATAAAGGTGTTAAAATCAAAGTGAAGCTTAGAGTGAAATCATAAGTCTAATTCTCCATTAATTATTTGAAATTTCAGATTTTGATATTCGTGGTTGTTTTGTGTTAGTTTAATTATTCTTAATTTTAGTTGCGTTAATTTAAATTATTGAGTTTGATTTGTTTAATAAAATTAGGGTTAATAGAAGATTGGTAATTGTAAGTTAAGGTTATTGCTAATTAGTCTCTATGGGAACGATACTCTATTCATCACTGTAATTACTTGTTGACAATGTATACTTGCGTGTTGTGCGTATATAGATTTTACCCAACAAGTTTTTGGCGCCGTTGCCGGGGACATAATCATACCAACAACTATCCATCAATGAACTACAGGCCAATGAGGACTTTCACCACATCATTCGTCACATTACGGTCATGATTATACCGAATAATCCTTGGTGATAATCATACCAAGTCCATCTATGCACGTAAGCCAAAGATGACTTTCATCACAATATAAGCATGAGGATGATGACAATGACATAATAATTCAATAAAACAAGTTCAAGGATAAATTTTAAAGATTTATAATTTAATTTATCCAGAAATCAATAACGTCCAAATTATCAATATGATACTGCTTTATGGAGTAAAATTCAAGAATGCTCAAAACTTTAACCAACTGAGTATAATAGAATTTATGAAACTGCAAATGGATTTTCGCCCGCCATGCGGTAATCCACGTAGACAGATCATTTCCACAATTTAATAAGGAATGAATATGAATGATCATTCACCATGCATGTGGTAGTCCGCGTAGACAGGTTATTTCAATAGAATAATAAATAATGGAATAACAGAAGAATTCACCATGCATGCGGTAGTCCGCGTAGACAGGTTATTCCAACATAATAATAAAGAATAGAATAATAGAAGAATTCACCAGACATGCGGTAGTCTGCGTAGACAGGTTATTCCAACAGAATAATAAAGATTGGAATAACAACCCTTACGAGTATTGAACGAAAATAACTCTCTTCATGAATATGGAGGAAATAATACCCCTTACCTTAGAAGAAAACTGGATACTGGAATAGTGAGGTAGTAGACTTCTCTTCTTCTTTCTCTCTATAATTTCTCTCTATAATAATTGTAAAACCCCAACTTTTATGAATAAAGATGATTTTTTTATAATTATCATTTTTGAATATTATGGAATAAATTTGTTATAATGTTATAGTTGTGGGTAGTATTTATAGATTCTTCAAAGTATGCAAGTTGCTATATTATATTCGATTGGTCGGAGAATATTCGTTTTAGCAGGGAATATTCGTACAACGGCGCAAATATTGGTGGACCCCACAAAAGAATTATTGTTGAATTGAGAAAACGACAAAAATATATTTATAAAAATAACGACTGAAGTTTTTCAGTTAATATTATTGAACTACTCGATAGTAAAAGTACAGTAATACGCGTGGTTACATAGTAGCACACGGTACTGATTATTGATGTTTACATGAGAAGCACTCGGTTATACTCAATTATTGTTACAATAATTGTTGCATCATATTTCTCATATTATTGATTCGAATATTGTCACAGTATCATCTGCATAATATGTTATTTTATTAATTCAATAATTAAGACGACAAAGTTATTCATATTATTAAATTACAATATTTATAATGTCTAGAAGTTCTGTCAAGGAGAGGTTTGGTCACCTAATTGCGCACCAATCTGGAGAAATCCTTATTGGAAAGCCCCCTATCTCCTGGGAACGACCTGGTTGATAAATATTGTGAGTTATAATATTAATGATGAATGTTATTAAAATTAAAGTTGTGTTCAAAGTTGAATTTGGAGACACGGACGTGATATTTGAGTCCAGAACAATGAAATTAGTAAAAAATAGTCTATAAACACAAAATATTTTGGGATTAACTTTTTGGACAAAAATTCAATAGTTGACTTTTGCAGGAAAAGTCAAACTTCGAAATTTCAAATTTTATATTGTTGATAAAAATAGTTTAATTGTGTTGGAATTATTTGTGTTAGAGAAAATCGACATTTATTTATGTCTGGAGGTTATATTGACCAATCGGGTATTTAACGGATAAATGAGCAATTGATTGCTATTATTTCACATGATTATAACTATTTGTTCATATTTGTATACTATTGTTTCACATTCTTGTTACTATTAGGGGAGTTGGTGCAAGATTGATAATACTTGCATGACTAAGTTAAAAATGAAGGTATTATACTGTAATTTGTATTTTCACATGTCTAGAACTATTGATTCAGATGATTTACTATTGAATCACATTATTTACTATTAGGGGAGTTGGTGCAAGTTTGATAATACTTGCATGACTAAATTAAAAATAAAGAAAAAGAGGAAGGTATTATACTGTAATATTCTGAGCCCTATAATGTGCAATTATCGAAACTATATTTTCCTATAAATAGAAGCTCATTTCTTCATCATTCTTCACCAATTCACTCAAGCTATAGAGCAGTTATTATAGAGAGAAATTTTAGAGAGAAAGAATAGAAGTTTGCTACCTCTCTACTCCAGTATCCAATTTCTTTCTAAGGTAAGGGGTATTATTTCTTTCTTTCGTCTTCATGAAGAGAACTTCTGTTATTCAATTCTTTATTATTATATTGGAATAACCTGTCTATGAGAAGTACCGCATACATGGTGAAATTCTTCTGTTATTCCATTCTTTATTATTCTGTTGGAATATCCTGTCTGTGCATTTTACGCCGGACCTGATTCCGTCTTTATTATTCTGTTGGAATATCCTGTCTATGCGTTTTACGCCGGACCTGGTTCCGTCTTTATTATTCTGTTGAAATATCATGTTTGTGCGTTTTAAGCCGGACCTAATTCTGTCTTTATTATTCTGTTGGAATATTCTGTCTGTGCGTTTTACGCCAGACCTGGTTCCGTTATTTATTATTCTGTTGGAATAACCTGCTTGTGCGGTCTATCGTATGCCTGGTAATTTCTTTTGTTAATCCATTCCTTGTTATACTTAGTTGGTTAAAGTTTTAACTTCTATACTCCATGAAATTAGTGGAATATCCTTGATATTTGTGCTTCATCCAGTATCTTTTAATGGAAATATTCTTCTGAGCATTCTTGAATTTTACTCTACAAAGAAGTATCATGTTGACAATTTGGACGTTGTTAGTTTGTGGATAAATTAATTCTTGAACTTGTTTTATTGAATTCTTATATCATTGTCATCATCCTCATGTTTATATTTTGTTGAAAGTCATCTATGGCCTGTAGTGCATAGATGGACTTGGTATAATTATGACCAGGGATTATTCGGTGTAATCATGGTCGTAATGTTATAAATGATGTGGTAAAAGTCCTCATTGGCCCATAGTGCGTTGATGGACAGTTGTTGGCATGATCATAACCATTGATGAATACACGAATGTCCTTGGCCCGTAGTGCATGGATAATTTATGGTCGTGATACTAAAGAATATCATTGGCCGTAGTGCAGGGGTGATTCGATGATGTGGATTATTTATTAAGCTGAGTCTCAGCGATAAAAGTGATGAAAAACCTTTTAAATCATAAAAGATAGTAGATTTTATTCTCTACTTGACTCTTTTAATGGATTGCTTGTCCCGCTGCAATTAAACTTGATGTCTATTGTATTTTATCAGTTTAACATTGTTATAGACTAATGATAATTTATTCTGCATTATCTTAGTCATAATATCTCTTACCGGGCTAGTTGATCTCACCCTTTCTTTCACTGTTCTCTTCAGGAAATGAGAGTATAGCTAGGACGAGTCAGGGAACGGAGTGATGGACCAGATGTAGTATTAGTAGTCCTCGTTATTTTGTTAAATAGTGTGACAATAAAAGTAATGAGGACTTATTCTGAGAGTGGATATTGTCTTGAAGACAGTATTTGTATTAAAACTCACAGCTCTCTTGTTGTATATTAAAGATTGTATTTGTATTCTGTACCATGTATTTGGCAACTTAGAATAGGTGATGTATACCTATTTTGGGGGCGTCACAATTGGTATAAAAGCTTAGGGATATGATCCCTGGCTAAGATATGAGATAAGAACTAGGAGGGGAGAGACGAGGAATTCCTTCGTTAGTATGACCTACCTAAGTTTATTTGGTATTTAATTGGTCGGTCAGAGTATAGGGATAATATGTGATATGTTAATTAACCCTTATTTTATGGCAGTATTTAAAAATAGCATCCAAGAATATTGAGAACATCAATAGAGCACAGGAGACCGTTGAGTCTCCACGGATCAATATCCAGGATAATGTACATCAGGAAGATGACAATCCTCATGCAAACAACAACACAGACCAAATGATGAATGATGGAATGTTCCGAGGCTTCATGCAATTCATGCAACATCAGGTGAGAGCGGCTCCTGTCCAAAATACAGGTGGAAACACTGGAAACTCTCGGACGGTCCAAACAGTTCAAAGAGCTGGGACCACTGGAGTTTTTTGGAGAGCCAAAACCCCTTAAGGTGGAGACGTGGATAAAATAGATCAACAAGATAATTGATGTCTTGGGTTGCTCCGAGGAGCAAAAGATTCCTTTTGCGACCTTCATGTTGCGGCAGAGGCAGATTACTGGTGGGAATCTGTAAAGCGTACTCAACCTGCTGCATTGAAAATGTCTTGGGAGAAGTTCCAAGAACTGTTCATCGACAAGTACTTTCCCGAAAGTATTCTTCACATGAAAGAGGTAGAGTTCATCAAGCTGGAGCAAAACAACATGACCGTGTCGCAGTACGAAGCCAAGTTTGCCGAGTTGTCCCAGTTTGCGTCCCATTTGGTTCATAACGAGGAGAGAATGACGCGAATGTTTCTAAGAGGTTTGAAACCCGAGATACGTCAATATCTTATCTCTCATAAACAGTGTTTGTATTCAGATTTTGTTAATAGGGCTCAGTTATTAGAACGCGATAATGAGTCAACCAAACCAAAAGAGAGCAGCCGACAAATAATACCAGTGATAGCAGTCATCAAAGCGGAGACAATAAGCGTGGAAGGAATCAACATGCCAGAAATGATAACCACTTCGGTGGTAATCATGGCCAAAATAATAAGAATAGATATTTTAAGAAGAGGAGATTCAACAATGATGGAAAGACGTCAGCACCATCACCCGTTATTAAGGAAGGAGAACGACCACCTATTATATGCTTCAAATGCGGAGGGGAGGGACATATCAGTCCAAACTGTGCGATGCCATCCAAAGCGTGTTATAATTGTGGAAGAGAAGGTCACCTAGCCCGATTTTGTCGTTCACTGAAGACAAGTCCAGCTGGGAAGGAGGCACCAAAGGTCGTCCCAGAAAATTCAAAACCAGTAGTGCAAGGTAGATCGTTTATTGTGACCTCCCAGAAAGCAAAGAACTAGAACGAGGTCATCACGGGTAAGCTTATCATAAACTCTAGCGAAGTCTATACTATATTTGATACTGGTTCTACCCATTCTTTTATTTCTCCTACTTGCGTTTAACGTTTAAATTTGACTTCAGAGAAATTAGACTTTGACTTATATGTTGAAACTCTGTTGGGAGAAACCTTCATTACATCCACTGTTTATAAGTCTTGTTTGGTTCAAATCGGTACCCTCACATTACCTGTCAATCTTATTTCATTGAAAATACTTGCATTTGACGTAATTCTGGGGATTGATTGGTTAACTACTCATCATGCAAAAATTGATTATTTTCGTAAGGTTGTTAGCTTTCATATTCCTAACCAACCTATTATGCAAATTCAAGCAACTAAACCATTAAAATCAATCACTGTCATCTCAAGCCATAAAGCTATTCATTTATTGCAAAATGGATGTCAAGCTTTCTTAGCTCATGTTACAGATTTAAACAAAAATACGTCAATTTTGAATGATATTTCTATTGTTAATGAATTTCCTGACATATTCCCTGAAGAACTTCTTGGTCTACCCCCAGAGCGAGAAATTGAATTTTGTATCGACCTTGAACCTGGTACAAAACCCATTTTCAAAGCCCCATATTGAACGGCTCCTATTGAACTTCAGGAGTTAAAGACCCAATTACAAGAATTGTTAATACATTGGTTTTATTCGTCCTAGTACGTCTCCTTGGGGTGCTCATGTTCTATTCGTGAAGAAGAAAGATGAAAGTATCTGACTTTGTATTGATTATCGGGAGTTGAATCATGTCACCATCAAAAATAGGTACCCATTACCACGTATTGATGACTTGTTTGACCAGTTACAAGGAACCAAATTATTTTCAAAGATTGATCTTCATTCCTGTTATAACCAATTGAAGATTAGAACCGATGAAATTCCAAAGACGGCTTTCAGAACTCGGTACGGGCATTATGAATTCCTAGTCATGTCTTTTAGATTGACTAATGCTCCTGCTGCCTTCATGGATATGATGAACCGAGTATTCAAGGAATATTTGGATCACTTTGTGGTCGTCTTTATTGATGACATCCTTATTTATTCCAAAAGACGTGAAGATCATGAGCAACACTTGAGGCTGATACTCCAAAAGCTTCGTGAATATAAGTTTTATGCCAAGTTGAAGAAATGTGAGTTCTGGCTTGAGGAAGTAGCATTCCTTAGGCACGTAGTATTAAGTCATGGAATATCTGTTGACCCATCAAAGATTGAAGCTATTTAAAGCTGGGAGCAACCCAAATCAGTGACCGAAGTACGTAGCTTTCTCGGCTTAGCTGGTTATTATCGGAGATTCGTGGAAGGATTTTCTCGAATCACTACTCCATTAACTCAGCTGACTCAAAAAGATACAAAATTCAGTTGGAGTGAGGAATGTGAGAAGAGTTTTCAAGAACTCAAGAGGAGACTCATTTCAGCACCTGTTCTGACAATACCATCTGGATCGGAGGGATTTGCCATCTACAGTGATGCTTCGGGCAAAGGGTTAGGTTGTGTTCTCATACAACATGGGAAAGTCATAGCCTATGCCTCACGATAACTCAAAGAATATGAGAGGAATTATCCTACTTATGATCTAGAGTTGGCAGCAGTCGTTTTTGCACTAAAGATTTGGAGGCATTATTTGTATGGGGAGAAAGTGGAGATCTTTACGGATCATAAAAGCCTCAAATATTTCTTCACTCAAAAGGAACTCAACATGCGACATCGACGTTGGCTTGAACTGTTGAAAGATTATGATCATACCATCCAATACCATCCTGGAAAAGCGAACGTGGTAGCTGACGCATTAAGTAGAAGATCATATGCGGGTACGAGTGAGAAATTGTCAACGCAAAGGCCCATTTTGTATGACTTGCAAGGGATGGAGATAGAGATAAAGACTCTAGGGACCCACGTGATGATGGCGAATATACGAGTAGAACCGACTTTAATCGATAAGGTTAAAGCTGCTCAAGCTACAGACCTGGAGCTGATGCGTATGAGAAAGAAAGTGCAAGAAGGTGCTATGCCGGAAGAAAGAATCAATGAAGAAGGAATACTTCGAGTCAACTCCAGACTTTGTGTTCCTAACGACCCTGATTTAAAGTATAAAATCATGATGGAGGCGCACAACACACCGTTTGCAATCCATCCTGGCAGTACCAAAATGTATCGTGATCTTCAACATAAATTTTGGTGGAGCAATATGAAGAGAGAGATAGAGGAGTTTATCTCAAGGTGTCTAACTTGTCAATGAGTTAAGGCGGAGAATCAAGTGCCAAAAGGTCCATTGCAACCACTTGAAATTCCAAAATGGAAGTGGGAGCACATTACCATGGATTTTGTTACTGGTCGTCCCAAGGTTTCTCAAGGCATAGATGCAATTTGGGTCATTATTGATAGATTAACCAAGTCTGCTCATTTCTTACCGATACGAGAAACTTATACATTTTAACATCTTGCTAGTATGTATATAAACGAGATTACAAGATTGCATGGTATGCCAGTATCCATAATTTCTGATCGAGACCCAAGATTCACTTAAAGATTTTGGGTTAGTTTACAAAAAGCTATGGGCACAAATTTACGATTTAGTTCGGCATATCATCCTCAGACGGATGGAAAATCAGAGAGGACTATTCAAACTCTTGAAGATTTATTAAGACTTTATGTCCTTGACTTCAAGGGAAGTTGGGACAAGTTCTTACCATTGGTGGAGTTTTCCTACAACAACAGTTATCAAACAAGTATTGGCATGGCTCCATTCGAGGCATTATATGGAAAAAAGTGTCGTTCTCCAATATGTTGGGATGAGGTGGGTGAAGCAATGTTGTTGGGACCGGATTTGGTACGTATGACTACGAAAAAGATTCAAACAATCCAATAATGTATAAAAACCTCACAAGATCGACAAAAGAGTTATGTTGATCTTCATCGAAAGGACGTGAAATTTGATATTGGAGATCACGTGTTGTTACGTGTTGCTCTATGGAAAGGAGTTACGAGATTTGAAAAGAGAGGAAAGCTCAATCCTCGATTCATTGGCCCATTTTTAATCCTCGACTGAGTAAGAACTGTGGCGTATAGACTCGCTTTACTGCCAAGTATGTCTCGTGTTCATAACGTTTTTTCACATATCCATGTTACGTAAATATGTGGAAGACCCGAACCACATTATTGAATTAGAAACGGACATGATAGAGGAAGATTTGACATATGAAGAGGTTCCTTTTCAAATCTTAGATAAGAAGGATCATATTCTATGCTTCAAGGTTATACCTCAAGTCAAAGTTTTGTGGAGAAACCATGACGTGGAAGAAATGACTTGGGAGTTAGAATCAGAGATGAAGTCAAGATATCCTCGCCTATTCGACATACCAAGTACGTACCCTAATTTCGAGGGCAAAATTTCGTAAGAAGGGGAGGTTGTAAGACCCCAACTTTTATGAATAAAGATGATTTTTCTATAATTATCATTTTGGAATATTATGGAATGAATTTGTTATAATGTTATAGTTGTGGGTAGTATTTATATATTCTGCAAAAGTATGAAAGTTGTTATATTATATTCGATTGGTCGGAGAATATTCATTTTAGCAGGGAATATTCATACAACGGCGCAATCATTGGTGGACCCCACAACAGAATTATTGTCGAATTAAGAAAACAACAAAAATATATTTATGAAAATAATGGCGAAAGTTTTACCGTTAATATTGTTGAACTACCCGGTAGTAAAAGTACAGTAATACGCGTGGTTGCATAGTAGCACACGGTATTGATTATTGATGCTTACGTGAGAAGTCACTCAGTTATACTCAATTATTACTACAGTAATTGCTGCATCATATATCTCATATTATTGATTCGATTATTGTCACAGTATCATCTGCATAATAGTTTATTTTATTAATTCAATAATTGAGACAACAAAGTTATTCATATTATTAAATTGCAATATTTACAATGTCTAGAAATTCTGTCAAGGAGAGGTTTGGTCACCTAATTGCGCGCCAATAGGGAGAAATCCTTATTGGAAAGCCCCCTCTTTCCTGGGAACGACCTGGTTGATAAATATTGTGAGTTATAATATTAATTATGAATGTTATTAAAATTGAAGTTTTGTTCGGAGTTGAATTTGGAGACGCGGACGTGATATTTGAGTCCAGAACGATGAAATTAGTAAAAATAGTCTATAAACACAAAAAATTTCGGGATTAACTTTTTGGTCAAAAAGTCAACAGTTGACTTTTATGAGAAAAGTCAAACTTCAAAATTTCAAAATTTATATTTTTGATAAAAATAGTTTAATTGTGATGAAATTATTTGTGTTAGTGAAAATCAACATTTATTTCGATAATAATGAATGTCTGGAGGTTATATTGACCAATCGGGTATTTAACCGGATAAATGAGCAATTGATTGCTATTATTTCATATGATTATAACTATTTGTTCACATATGTATACTATTGTTTCACATTCTTGTTACTATTAGGGGAGTTGGTGCAAGATTGATAATACTTGCATGACTAAGTTAAAAATGAAGGTATTATACTGTAATTTGTATTTTCACATGTCTAGAACTATTGATTCAGATGATTTACTATTGAATCACATTATTTACTATTAGGGGAGTTGGTGCAAGTTTGATAATACTTGCATGACTAAATTAAAAATAAAGAAAAAGAGGAAGGTATTATACTGTAATATTCTGAGCCCTAAAATGTGCAATTATCGAAACTATATTTTCCTATAAATAGAAGCTCATTTCTTCATCATTCTTCACCAATTCACTCAAGCTATAGAGCAGTTATTATAGAGAGAAATTTTAGAGAGAAAGAAGAATAGAAGTTTGCTACCTCTCTACTCCAGTATCCAATTTCTTTCTAAGGTAAGGGGTATTATTTCTTTCTTTCGTCTTCATGAAGAGAACTTCTGTTATTCAATTCTTTATTATTATATTGGAATAACCTGTCTATGAGAAGTACCGCATACATGGTGAAATTCTTCTGTTATTCCATTCTTTATTATTCTGTTGGAATATCCTGTCTGTGCGTTTTACGCCGGACCTGATTCCGTCTTTATTATTCTGTTGGAATATCATGTCTATGCGTTTTACGCCGGACCTGGTTTCGTCTTTATTATTCTGTTGAAATATCATGTTTGTGCATTTTACGCCGGACCTAATTCCGTCTTTATTATTCTGTTGGAATATCATGTCTGTGCATTTTACGCCAGACCTGGTTCCGCTATTTATTATTCTGCTGAAATAACCTGCCTGTGCGGTCTATCGCATGCCTGGTGATTTCTTTTGTTAATCCATTCCTTGTTATACTTAGTTGGTTAAAGTTTTGACTTCTATACTCCATGAAATTAGTGGAATATCCTTGATATTTGCGCTTCATCCAGTATCTTTTCATGGAAATATTCTTCTGAGCATTCTTGAATTTTACTCTACAAAGAAGTATCATGTTGACAATTTGGACGTTGTTAGTTCCTGGATAAATTAATTCTTGAACTTATTTTATTGAATTCTTATATCATTGTCATCATCCTCATGTTTATATTTTGTTAAAAGTCATCTATGGCCTGTAGTGCATTGATGTACTTGGTATGATTATGACCAGGGATTATTCGGTGTAATCATGACCGTAATGTTACAAATGATGTGAAAAAAGTCCTCATTGGCCCGTAGTGCATTGATGGACAGTTGTTGGCATGATCATGACCATTGATGAATACACGAATTTCCTTGGCCCGTAGTGCATGGATAATTTGTGGTCGTGATACTAAAGAATATCATTGGCCGTAGTGCAGGGGTGATTCGTTGATGTGTATTATTTATTAAGTTGAGTCTCAGCGATAAAAGTGATGAAAAACCTTTTAAATCATAAAAGATAGTAGATTTTATTCTCTACTTGACTCTTTTAATGGATTGCTTATCCCGCTGCAGTTAAACTTGATGTCTATTATATTTTATCAGTTTAACATTGTTGTAGACTAATGATAATTTATTCTGCATTATATTAGTCATAATATCTCTTACTGGGATAGTTGAGCTCACCCTTTCTTTTACTGTTCTCTTCAGGAAATAAGAATATGGCAGGGACGAGTCGGGGAACGGAGTGATGGACCGGATGATAGTATTAGTAGTCCTCACTACTCTATTAAATAGTGTGACAATAAATGTAATGAGGACTTATTATGAGAGTGGATATTGTCTTGAAGACTATATTTGTATTAAAACTCACAGCTCTCTTGTTGTATATTAATGATTGTATTTGTATTCTATACCATGTATTTGGCGACTCAGAATAAGTGATGTATACCTATTTTGGGGGCGTCACAGTAATTGCTCTTGTGAGACTTAGTGAATTGGTGAGAATGGAAGAAGAATGAGATTATATTTATAGGAAAATAAAGTTTCGATAATTGCACGTTTTGGGGCTCGAAATATTAGAGTATATTTTTCTTCATTTTTAATTTAGTCCTGCAAGTATTATGAAACATGCACCACCTCCCCTAATAGTAAATAATGTGAATTAATAGTTCATTCATGTGACTTAATAGTATAATTATGTGAAAAAACTAATTACAGTATAGTACCTTCATCTATACCTCCATTTTTAATTTAGTCATGCAAGTATTATCAATCTTGCATCAACTCCCCTAATAGTAAATCATGTGAATCAATAATACATGTAAGACCCCGAATTTTTTTTATAATAAAATAGAATTTCCTCTATTTATTATTTTAAAATAGTAAAGGGGTTGATTTGATTAATGTGGTTAGTTATTGAAAAATATTTTAAATAAATAAGTGGTTATAGAATATTCATTGTTGTCGGGGAATATTTGTTTGATCGTGGAATATTCTTGCTTTCGGGGAATATTCGTACGACGACGCAGCCTTGTGTGAGCCCTATAACGGAAATCGATTGGATGAAGAAAACGACAAATATAAGTTGTTTATAAATAACGGCGTAGTAGTTACCGTTAATACTGTTGAAATACTCGGTGTTTAATACACAGTAGCACACGGTATTGCACCAATTATTGATCTTACGTAAGAAGGCACTACTCAATAACTGTTACAGTAATTACTGTTCAATATTTTATTTTATTGATTTAATAATTGCTATGTTGATATTTTATATTATTGTTGTTTCAATAATTGTCACTACATAGTATTTTCCATTATCGGAGCAATAATTCATATTATTTGAATAATATTATTAGATAGCACTATTGGAAATCTCTAGAAAGTTCTGTCTAAGGAGAGATTTGGTCACCTAATTGCGCGCCAGTAAGAAGAAATCCTTATTGGAAAGCCCCCTCTTTCCTGGGAACGGTCTGGTTGTCAGTATTGTGATTCTGTAATATTATTTGTAAATAATTAATTATTAATTTATATGATAAGAAAAATATTCATTTTATGTGGATATAGATGGAGAAAATTTTTAAAGTGATAATTATCGAAAATTGATATTTTATCTTTTCTCATAAAATAATTCATTTAAATATATTATTATATTTTAATGGTGATATTTTTACAATGAATGTGTGATATATGAATAAATAAGGAGGAAGCGTATTTTTGTTACTATAAATGCTAAACACATGTTAAAAATGTTGGCGGACACAATTTTTTGACTGAAATTTGATTATAGCCTATAAAATCGTCCGTATATGGATTTCGATCATTTTCTGTTTGAAATTTAGAAAAACTTTCTTCTGCGAAGTTGTAGAGAATTAAATTTTCTATGGAACGAACATAAGATTTGAATTTTTTTGATAAAAGGGCTATTTATTAGGAATTATTGAAGTTTCAGAATATTGGGTCTGAATTGATTTTGTTACAAAATTATTTAAAGCATGTTTTTCATTTTTGGTGCATTTGTGTGGGAAAATTTGTTTTTGATGTGGTGGGCTAAGGAAAATTTGATTAAAAATATATTATTTTATTAAATTTTCTGCTTTGGTGTTCTAATTATTTTCCTATAAATAGGGTGCTTAGGTTAGAATTGAAAATCATACAAAAACTGAAATCTTCTCTCTCTATATTATCGAGCGTATTCTTGTGAGTATTTTGATACTTTGAGTGTTGTTATACGGTGCAAGTTCCTTTCAGCGTTATATCTGTTATTCCAGCCAGAAGTATTATTCATTTGAGGTAAAGGATGTTATTTTTTTTTAAATGATATTATTTCTTTCAATATCATTATGCCAGAATATTGGTAAGATTTTTCGTGTGAAATTCTGATCTTTTCATGTCGGAGTTACTATTTATGAGTTATTATTCATGAGTTACTATCCACGAGTTACTATTCATGAGTTACTATTCACGAGTTACTATTCACGAGTACTATTCACGAACCATGATGATTTTTCTTGTGGAATTTCTACATTTCAGTGTCGAAGTTACTATTCACGTATACGTCACTATTCACGTATACGGTACTATTCACAAATACGACACTATTCACAAAAAAAATTAATTTTCTTTTCTGTGTCCAAGATTTTCTGTTATGGTTCCTATTTTTGATTGGATTTATGTTTTGATCTTTATTTTTGAACTCTGCTCCACAATAGTTTATTATGGAGTATTTTTGAACATGGATAAACTGAAGTACGAATCCTTAATATTTGTTCTTTTTGTCTCACTGGATTCATTTTTTTAAAATATATTTTTCATCATCCTCAGTCCTAAATGATAATATTACTGAATATCTTTGGCCTGTAGTGCAATAATTAATGATTTTATAATGAATATCTTTGGCCCGTAGTGCAAAGATGAACAGGTGTTGAGATGAACATGACCAACTGATGAATATTTTTGGCCGTAGTGCAAAGATGACTATTTGATTCAAGATGTATATTGATTGATTTTACATGGATAAAATATCGATGATGGACTTTTAAATTCATAGATGATAGTAGATTTTATTCTCTACTTAACTCTTCTAATGAACTGTTGTTTCCACTACAGTTGTTGATCTAAAACTTGTTGTCTATTGTATTCTATCAGATTTTTCCCTGTTGAAGACTAAGGATAATTTGTTGTACATTATCTTAGTCATAATGTTCTTTACTGGGCTAGTTGAGCTCACCCTTTTCCTTTTTGTTCCATTTTTCTTCTCAGGAGGCGAGAATATAACGGGAACTAGTCGGGGTGTAGAGTGATGGTTCAAGGTAGTGGTTATAGTAGTCCTCACTATTCAGTAAAATAATGTATCAATAATTGTAATGAGAACTCATTTGAGTGTTGATATTGTCTAGAAGACAATATTTGTATTTAAACTCACAGTATGTGTTGTCATATTTTGCACGACAATTGTAATAATGAAGTTGTAGTTGTTTACCATGTATTTGGCGACTCAGAATAGGTTGGATGGATTAGACCTATTTTGGGGGCGTCACAGTTGGTATCCGAGCTTAGGAATATGATCTCTGACGGAGATTGAGTAATAGAACTAGGAGGGGAGAGACGAGTAAATCCTTCGCTAGTATTGTTGGTTGGTCAGTGTTTAGTGATATTATGTGGTATTTTAATTTATTAAATTAAACCTTGTTTTATGGCAGTATTTAAGAATGGCAACTGAGAATGTTAACAGTGGAGTAAATGAAATCGTGGAGACGCCTGCACTCACCAGTGAGGAGAACATGCAACAGGCCGACAATGTTCCTCCTGTAAACAACACCACAGATCAGACGATGAACGACGGGATGTTTAAAAGCTTTTTGCAGTTCATACAAAATCAGACGAAGGAGACTTGTGTACAAAATACGGGTGGAAATGATAGTAACGCGCGGTTTGTCACAGCCAAGCAGTTCAAAGAGTTGGGACCACCAGAATTCGGGGGAAAACCTGATCCGATTAAGGCAGAGACGTGGGTCAAATAAATTACCAAGATATTCGATGTCTTGGGATGCACGGAGGAACAAAAGGTTCCATTCGCCACCTTTATGTTTCGCAATGAGGCAGATTACTGGTGGGAATCTGTGAAGCGTACCCATCCATTCGCACTCATCATATCTTGGGAAACGTTTCAGAAACTGTTCAATGACAATTACTTTCCTGAAAGTATTCATCATATAAAGGAGGTAGAGTTTATTAGACTAGAACAGAACGACATGACGGTGTCCCAGCACGAGGCAAAGTTCGCGGAGTTATCCAGGTTTGCACCTCATTTGGTGGAGAATGAGGAACGTATGACGCGGATGTTTCTGAGAGGTTTGAAACCCAACATACGTCAATATCTCATTTCTCATAAATTTTTTTATATTCAGATGTTGTCAATAGACCTCAGTTATTGGAGCGCGATAATGAGTCAGCTCAACCGAAGAATAAAGATCAACAACTCGATGATAATCGTACCAGTGGCATTGGTCATCGGAACAATGACAACCATAGTGGAGGAAATTATCATGCCAAGAATGGTAACCACTTCGGTGGTAATCATGGCCAAGATAATAGAAGAAATAATTCAAGTGGATATTTCAAGAAGAGAAGATTTAACGATGATGGGAAGACGTCGGCGGCAGCAGCACCAGCACCACCACCAGCAACAAATTCTAGGGGAGGAGAACGACCGCCAGTTAGATGCTACAAATGCGGAGAGAAAGGACATATAAGTCCAAACTGTTCACAGCCTTCCAAGGTATATTTTAATTGTGGAAAGGATGGTCACATAGCTCGATTTTGTCCTATAGCAAAATCAAGTCCAGCTAGGACGGTGGCACCAAAGGAGGATACGGACAAAAAAAAGTCAGCGGTTCCTGGAAGAGCGTTTGTCGTGACTACCCAAAATACGATGAACCCGAACGAAGGTATCACGGATTAGTTAATGATAAATTCTTGCAAAGTTTATACCTTATTAGATATCGGTTCTACCCTTTCATTTATCTCTCTTGCTTGCGCTCAACATTTAAACTTGACTCCGGAGAAATTGGACTTTGATTTATCTGTGGAGACTCCATTAGAAGAAACTTTTGTTACATCCACTGTTTATAAATTTTGCTTGATTCAAATTGGTACCCTCAACCTACCTATTGATCTTATCTCTTTAAAGATACTTGCCTTTGATGTGATTTTAGGGATTGATTAGTTAAATACTCATCAAGCAAAATATGATTGCTTTCGTAAGGTTGTTAGTTTTTATATTCCTAAACAACCTGTTATTCGAATTCAAGCAACCAAACCATTGAAGTCAAACTCTTTCATATCAAGCCATAAATCCATTCGTTTATTGAAAAATAGATGTCAAGTTTTCTTAGCCCATGTCATGGAATTGAACAAAAATACGTCAGATTTGAATAATTTTTCTATTTATAATAAATTTCCTAACGTATTTCCTGAAGAATTTTCTGGCCTACTCCCAAAGCGTGATATTAAATTTTGTATCGACTTTGAACCCGATACAAAACCCATTTCTAAAATCTCATATCAAATGGCTCTTATTGAACTTCAGGAGTTAGAAACCCAACTATAGAATTTGGTACCCGAGCCTCTATCTGGTGACTTCCTTTGTGGAATGCACCGAAGCCAGACTCTCCGTAGGGGATGCCATATTCGTGCGGTAGTAAACTGATAGGTGCCATTGTGACGTGATATCCAAGATTGGGATATGAGTCACAGTTGAGGGCAACCTAAGACAGTAATTGAAATATGTAGCTTTTTAGGCTTAGCTGGTTACTATCGTAGATTCGTGGAAGGATTTCTCGAATCGCTACTCCATTAACTCAGCTAACTCATAGAAATACAAAATTCGAATAGAGCAAGAAATGTGGAAGAGCTTCGAAGAACTCAAGACGAGACTTATTTCGGCACCTGTTCTGACCATACCATCCTGGAAAAAAAGTGAACGTGGTAGCTGACGTGTTGTGTAGAAGATCATATACGAGTACGAATGCGATATTGTCAAAGACCCATTTCGTATAACTTACAAATGATAGAGATAGAGTTAAAGACTCTAGGGTCCCACATAATGATATACGAGTAGAATCGACTTTAATCGATAAAGTTAAAATCGCTCAAGCTACACACTAGAGCTGATGAATATAAAGAAGAAGGTGCAAGAAGGCGTTATTCTAGAAGTAAAAGTCGATAAAGAGAAGAAATCTCAACCTTCGATTTATTAGTCCATTTGAAATCCTCGATCGAATAGAAACTGTGGCCTATAGACTCGTTTTACCGCCAAGTATGTCGCGTGTTCATAACGTTTTTCACGTATCGATGTTACGTAAATATGTGGATGACCCGAACAACATTATAGAGTTAGAACAAGATGAGATAACCAAAGATTTAACGTACGAGGAAGTACCAGTCAAGATCTAAAGGAGCATGTCCTACGCATAAAGGTTATACCACAAGTCAAGGTTTTGTGAGGGGAACCATGCTATTGAAGAAATGACCTGGGAGTTGGAATCAGAAATGAAAGCGAGGCATCCTCACCTTTTCGAAACACCAGGTACGTATGTCAATTTCGAGGACGAAATTTCATAAGGAGGGGAGGTTGTAAGACCCCGAATTTTTTTTATTATAATAAAATGTAATTTCCTCTATTTATTATTTTGAAATAGTAAAGGGGTTGATTTGATTAATGTGGTTAGTTATGGGCAAATATTTTAAATAAGCAAGTGGTTATAAAATATTCATTGTTGTCGGGGAATATTCGTTTGGTTGTGGAATATTCTTGTTGTCGGGGAATATTCGTACGACGGCGCAGCCTTGTGTGGGCCCCATAACGGAAAGCGATTGAATAAAGAAAAAGACAAATATAATTTGTGTATAAATAACGGCGTAGCTGTTACCGTTAATACTGTTGAAATACTCGGTGGTTAAAACACAGTAGCACACGGTATTGTACCAATTATTAATTCTTACGTAAGAAGGCACTACTCAATAACTGTTACAATACTTACTGTTCAATATTTTATTTTATTGATTCAATAATTGCTATGTTAATATTTCATATTATTGTTGTTTCAATAATTATCACTACACAGTATTTTTCATTATCGGAGAAATAATTCATATTATTTGAATACTATTATTAGATAGCACTATTGGCAATGTCTAGAAAGTTCTATCTAAGGAGAGGTTTAGTCACCTAATTGAGCGCCAGTAAGGAGAAATCCTTATTGGAAATCCCTCTCTTTTCTGGGAACAGCCTGGTTTTCAGTATTGTGATTCTGTAATATTATTTGTGAATAATTAATTATTGATTTATATGATAAGGAAAATATTCATTTTATGTGGATATAGATGGACAAAATTTTTAAAGTAACAATTGTCGAAAATTGATATTTTATCTTTTCTCATAAAATAATTCATTTAAATATATTATTATATTTTAATGGTGATATTTTTACAATGAATGTGTTATATATGAATAAATGAGGAGGAAGAGTATTTTTGTTACTATAAATTCTAAACACGTGTTAAACATGTTGGTGGACACAATTTTTTGACTGAAATTTGATAATATCCTGTAAAATCGTTCGTATGTGGATTTCGGTAAATTTCTGTTTGAAATTTGGAAAAACTTTCTTCTGCGAAGTTGTAGAGAATTAAATTTTCTATGGAATGAACATAAGATTTGAATTTTTTTGATAAAAGGGCTATTTATTAGGAATTATTGAAGTTTCAGAATATTGGGTCTAAATTGATTTTGTTACAAAAATTGTTTAAAACATGTTTTTCATTTTTGGTGCATTTGTGTGGGAAAATGTGTTTTCGATGTGGTGGGCTAAGGAAAATTTGATTAAAAATATATTATTTTATTAAATTTTCTGCTTTGGTGTTCTAATTATTTTCCTATAAATAGGGTGCTTAGGTTAGAATTGAAAATCACACCAAAAACTGAAATCTTCTCTCTCTATATTATCGAGCGTATTCTTGTGAGTATTTTGATACTTTGAGTGTTGCTATACTTTGCAAGTTCCTTTCAGCGTTAAATCTGTTATTCCAGCAAGAAGTACTATTCTTTTAAGGTAAGGGATGTTATTTTTTTTAAATGATATTATTTCTTTCAATATCATTATGCCAGAATATTGGTAAGATTTTTTGTGTGAAATTCTGATCTTTTCATGTCGGAGTTACTATTCATGAGTTACTATTCACGAGTTACTATTCACGAGTTACTATTTATGCGTTACTATTCATGAGTTACTATTCACGAGTACAATTCACGAAGCATGATGATTTTTCTTGTGGAATTTCTACCTTTCAGTGTCGAAGTTACTATTCACGTATACGTCACTATTCACGTATACGGTACTATTCACAAATACGACACTATTCATAGAAAAATTTAATTTTCTTTTCTATGTCCAAGATTGTCTGTTATGGTTCCTATCTTTGATTGGATCTATGTTTTGATCTTCATTTTTGAACTCTGCTCCACAATAATTTATTATGGAATATTTTTGAACATGGATAAACTGAAGTACGAATCCTTAATATTTATTCTTTTGTCTCACTGGATTCATTTTCTTTAAAATATATTTTTCATCATCCTTTGTCCTAAATGATGATATTACTGAATATCTTTGGCCTATAGTGCAAAGATTAATGATTTTATAATGAATATCTTTGCCCGTAGTACAAAGATGAACAGGTGTTGAGATGAACATGACCAACTGATGAATATCTTTGGCCCGTAGTGCAAAGATGACTATTTGATTCAAGATGTATATTGATTGATGTTACAGGGATAAAATATCGATGATGGACTTTTAAATTCATAGATGATAGTAGATTTCATTCTCTACTTAACTCTTCTAATGAATTATTGTTTCCGCTACAGTTGTTGATCTAAAACTTGTTGTCAATTGTATTCTATCAGATTTTTCCCTGTTGAAGACTAAGGATAATTTGTTGTACATTATCTTAGTCATAATGTTCTTTACTGGGCTAGTTGAGCTCACCCTTTTCCTTTTTTTTTCATTTTTCTTCTCAGGAGGCGAGAATATAACGGGAATTAGTCGGGGTGTGGAGTGATGGTTCAAGGCAGTGGTTATAGTAGTCCTCACTATTCTGTAAAATAGTGTATCAATAATTATAAAGAGGCATTTGAGTGTTGATATTGTCTAGAAGACAATATTTGTATTTTAACTCACAGTATGCGTTGTTGTATTTTGCACGACAATTGTAATAATGAAGTTGTAGTTGTTTCTGTACCATGTATTTGGCGACTCAGAATAGGTTGGGTGGATTGGACCTATTTTGGGGGCGTCACAGTACACACATGTGAACACATAATTATAAGCATGTAAATTAATAGCAATTAATTGCTCATTTATTCCGGTGAATTATCCGATTGGTCAATATATCCTCCAGACATTAATTATTATCAAAATAAATGTCGATTTCCACTAACACTAATAATTTCCACACAATGGAACTATCAATTTTATCTTTAATCAACGCGAACGTATTCATCATTAATATTATAACTCATAATATTTAACAACTATGTCGTTCCCAGGAAAGAGGGGGCTTTTCGATAAGGATTTCTCCTTATTGGCGCGCAATTAGGTGACCAAACCTCTCCTTGATAGAACTTCTAGACATTGTCAATATTGCAAATAATAATATGAATAACTTTATCGACTCAATTATTGATTTAATAATATAACATATTATGCAGATGATACCATGATAATAATTGAATCAATAATATGAGAGTTATGATGCAGCAATTACTTTAGCAATAATTGAGTATAACTTAGTGACTTCTCACGTAAGCATCAAAAATCAATATCGTGTGCTACTATGCAACCACGTGTATTACTGTACTTTTACTACTGGGTAGTTCAATAGTTTAACGGTAAAACTTTCAACGTTATTTTTATAAAAAGATAATTATGTCATTTTCTAACTACGACAATGCTTCCGTTGTGGGGTCCACCAATAATTATGCCGTCATGCGAATATTCCCTGTTAAAACAAATATTCCCCGACCAATCGAATATTATATAACCAATTGCTTACTTTGCAAAATTTATAAATATTACCCACAACTATAACATTATATCAAATCCACACCATAATATTCAAAAATATATTTCGAGAAAATTATTCTTTATTCATAAAAATTGGGGTCTTACAAAAGTGGCTCTGCTAACATGGTTGAGGAGAACCTTGTTGCCATGGTATCTGATCATAGTCTTGATGTGACTATGATTTTTGAAGTTAACATGGTAAGTGAGCCGAATGGTTGGTGGTTGGACTCCGGAGCTACTATCCATATTTGTAATAATCGAGAAATGTTTAAAACATTTGAAAAGATTATTGGACAAGAAGTTCATATGGAAAATAGTTTAGTGGCTAAAGTTAATGGAAAATGAACTGTGGAAGTTAATTTCACCTCCGGGAAGAAGTTAACCTTGCTGAATGTGTTGTTTGTGTCAGAAATTAGAAAGAATTTAATTTCTATTGATCTTTTAAATAGGAAAGGTTTTAAAATTTCTGTTGAGTCTGGCAAAGTCATTCTTTCAAAGAATGGTGTTTTTGTTGGAAAGGGTTATGCTTGTAATGGAATGTATAAATTCTCTATTAATAAGAACAGTTCTGTTTCTGCTTATATATGTGACAACCCGAATTTTTATAAGTTATTAAAATAGGAATTTAATAATTAAAATTCTTATTATGAGATGTTTTGAGTTTGAGTATGTATATATACATGCTATATATTTTTAAATATGTGATCTGGTGTTAAGAGAAATATATATTCATATATTTGGAAAGTGAGGTTCAATAGTTAAGTTAACTATTGAAGAAATTAAATGAATTTGGTAATTAATTTTAAATATTTATTGAATTAAATAAATATTTTAAATAATTTATTTATTGAGAAAAATAAATAATTTATGAAATTATGGTATAATAATTTAGTTCCGTGTGTATGATAATTAAATTAAAGCAAAGGTAAATTTTATTCTTTGAAGATTTAATTTAAATAATTAAATTAAATGAGTTTTTTAATGTTAAAGAAAATAAGTAAATTAAATAAAACGATGTTTAAATCTAATTTATTAATTAAATTAGATATATGATTATTTATTAATCATCAGAAGAATTATAATAAAAATTATAATTATTATTGTAAGTTATGTAAATTGGTTACAGGTGTGACAAATAAAAACTATATAATATAATATTATTAAAATAATCTAGTATGGGGGGGAATTGTGTGTAACCAAATGCAGCCTTATGGCTTTTGGTTTACTGTAACTGACGCCTTTTTATTTTCTTCACCTGACGTACGTGGGTTATATCGTGTATTCTCCTAATAAGCTAAGAACAAAGAAAGGGAGAAACACAGAGAACTTTTAGAGGGAATCAAAGGAAGAATTTCTAAACTTTATTAACATCATCTTGCTAATAAGAGATTCAAGGTATAATCCATTCTTAAATTTTTCAAGTTTTAGTTTTGTAATCTTATTCTCTATACTTGTTTTTTTGTTGGGTTAGGGTTTGAGGTGTTGATTATGTACACGTGTAATCTGATAATTGTTATATAGAAGTTGTATTGAGTAATCAAATTCATGGAAAAGTGGTTTGTAGAAGAAAATTAAGATAGCAGTGTTTTGTATATGAAAATGGCTTAGTAAGTCCAAAATTTGATGTTTAATCTTTGCTATAATCTGTTAATTGGTTATATATTGTGTTAGTATATTAAGAAACGAAAACAACGAAAGTTGAATGAATCGAAATGGTTGAGAAACGAATTCGTAGTGAACGAATTCGCTAAATTGCCAAAACATGAACAATTAGAATGAACATGAGTTCTAAATTCATATTTGGGTTAGTTAATGTTTATATTAGTTGATGGGTATTTGGTATGTTATAGTTTTGTGAGTTACAAACCCATAGAATCGAAAATGGACTAATTTGGATGAGTATAACTCATGTTATGAAAATCGGAAGGGGTAGGGGTCTCTTAAATTGCGAAGAACAAAGCCTGAGAGGCTGTACTGCCTCCCAGGGCACAGCTGTGCTGCCCCCAAGGCCAATTGGGGCGCAGCTGCGCTGGGCATCAGTAATTGGTGGACTGCTCTGACTTGCTGTAGTAAATTAAGCATAACGTTTTCATACGAACTCCGATTGAGGTGATTCAAGATGATCCGGAACGAGGATGAATAGACCTACAACTTTTGTTCTTTAATTCTTTCAATTTGAGGTCATTATTAAGGGTCTAAATAGTCATCTTTGTGACTATTACGTATTTAGAGGTGATCGGAGGGCGTCAGCGAGCACATACGCAAGTATAGTTCTCCCAACGATGGAATATGTCATTCTAAGTGATGTAACATAAAAATGCATGATATTATACACAAAATATAAGATTTCCTTTCTCATAATAGAAAGCATTGGCATGACTTAGTATGTGTTTTGAAAAGAAACTTAAAGATTTTGAAAACAAACCTTGTGGAAACTTATGTTCTATAAGTTTTGAACTTAGTGGTTTATAAACATGATTGAGTTCAAATATAAATGAGCATGATATGGTGTTTATAGTGTCTTTGTTCATGATTAAACTTGTTAGACCTTGTGATTAGAGAAATTTCAAGAAAAGCTTAGTATAATAAGCTAATGAACATGAATGCTATAGGACATAGTTTCTGAACTTGAAAAGATGTTAACATGACTTAGTTACTTATGGTAAGAGTTTCAAAGTTAATTAAATGCGTTATATTGCGTTATTCATGTAAAAGGATTTCAAAGGCAACCTCGAGCATGTTTTCAAACTTAAGTTGCATTACATGTGAGTACTTAGATTCTAAAGGCTTGAGATGCCATGTTACGTTTTATTATGTCTCTAAACATGATTCGTAGGTAATGGAAATAAAGATGATTTAATCAAGCATGAGTTAAAGCATATTTCAAAGTGTTAAACAATGCTAGTTATGAATGAATGATATGAACATCACGATCATATGTATTAATAGATTGTGAGACCTCTATATTTAGAAATATGACCAAAGTTATAAAGCATGATAAATACATAACCTTTTATGCTTTAATTTCATGGAAAGTCATGAACTAAAACTTGTAAAAATGAACTCAAGAATGGTCATATGCTTATGTAAAAACCTCTAACATGTATGTATGTTAAAGTATAAGTGAATAGGTGTGTTAGAGTTGGACAGAAATAGGAAGTGCAAGCTCAACCCTGGTCTAGCCAGGGGACAGCGCAGTTGCGCCGTCCCTAAGCCTAACCAGGGCGCAGCTGCGCCACAGGGCAATGATGCCTTATTATTTTAACTGTGAATCCAGACTTTAAAGCATATAGGTATGAATGTCTAAATCTATAATACTTGACATAGATGATGTTTTAAGTATAAGAGCATGTAATGGTTATATAAAACACAGAGTTGTTAAATTTTGCAAAATGCAAGAACTTTGTGAATCATGCATCTATGAGTTTGAAATGTGTAACGAACACATGGCGAGTTAAGTTTGTAATAGATATATATGAACGTTGATGTAAAGTACGTTAAGGTATACCTATACATACCTAGTTATTCTTAGAGTATGATGAGAAAGTAAAATGTAGGTTTTACAAACCTAGTTAGGAAATAATGTAACATTATTATTATATTAAGAATGTATGAAATATATGACTAATGGATGTGGATCCATGATTATATAACTGTGTAGGAATACACGAAATACAGATAAGCGTTAAGCAGTTAAGTCGTAGTTCATAAACTATGAATCAGGCAAGTCTTTCAGTTCCTATTTGCTATGTGAACTTGATGATTAATTGTTTTAAATCTTTATTGCAAAGAGAATGATGTGTTATATATATGTTGGAAGTATGAAATGTTAAAGTCAATTTATGACTACGTTGATTGATTAAAGCATGTTGATTGAGTAAGGAACTCAATCTTTATACTTGGTATATGAACTACAACATATATGTTATATGTTGAGCATGTTATTATGTGTTATGTGATGCATGAAAACTGTTAGATCTTGTTGGGCTGTCGAGCTCAACCTTGCAAATAACCATTTTTGTAGGTTAAGGATTAAAGGTAACCCTATGTGCTACTTAAATGACGTGGATCAAAAATAATAAACGAAGATTAATATTTTAACTAAAGTTGTTATTTCTTTAAACCATGATTAAGATTCAAGAGATGTAATAAATGTTTTATGATGTAGTGTTTTATGTTGAGTTGTAAAATTAAAGTTAGAGTTATCTGATATGTAAAGGTTATCGGATTGAAATGTAAAATGTTATATAATAATAGAGATAAAACAAATCATAAAAGATTGATTCAAAGACATGTAGTTGATAAAGGTTTTGATTCAGGGAATAAAAGTAAGTAGATAGAAAAGTTTAAATTATTTCGCATTTTATTAAGTTTAGCATCAAATAATGATGTAAAATTAGAAGTTAGGCATGTTATTAATGACCGAACTCGATAATTAAATTGTATAAATTTTGGGGTCGTTACAATATCACTTGTGCAATTTCTTTATGGCATAGTCGTTTAGGACATATAAATTCAAAGAATTTGAAAAATAGGCATGCAATGAAATTGATTGATATTTGCAATACTGAACTTGAGAAATGTGAAATTTGTCTTAAATCAAAAATTGTGAGGAAACCATTTCCAAATGTACATAGAGAATCATAATTATTAGATTTAATACATACTGATATATGTGAGTTAGATGGAATATTGACAAGGGGTGGAAAACGATATTTCATTACTTTTATAGATGATGCTACCAGATATTGTTATGTGTATTTGTTGAGAACAAAAGATGGGGCATTTAACTCATTCAAAAAATACAAATTAGAAGTAAAAAATCAACTTGAGAAGAAGATTAAAATTTTACGTTCTGATAGAGGCATGGAATATTTTTTGAATGCTTTTGATGCCTTTTGTGAAGAAAATGGCATTATACATCAAACAAGTACAGCATATAACCTAAACAAAATGGTTTAGTAGAAAGAAAAAATCGTGTGTTCCATGATATGATTAATTGTATGTTAAATCATGCTTGTTTGCCAAATAATTTATGGGGTGAAGCACTTCTTACTGCATGTCATATTTTAAATAGGATTCCTAGTACTGTAATTAAAACTAGTCCTTATAAAATATGGAAAGGCAGAAAACCTAACATAAATTATTTTAAAGTGTGGGGGTGTATAGCTTATTTTCGATTTCCTGATCCTAAAAGGACAAAGTTAGGAGTTAGAGCTATTAGAAGTATATTTGTTGGATATGTTGAGAATAGTAAAGCATACAGGCTTCTTGATTTAGAGTCTAATGTTATAACTGAGTCGAGGGATGTGGAATTTTTTGAAAATAAATTCTTAAAAGATGTTGAGAATGTGGATATGCCTAAATTTGATGAGCCTAGAGGTCCTATAAGGTCTAATGTTGAGGTTGAAGAACCTAGTGTTCCAATTCAACCAAGTGGACCTAGAAGGAGTACTAGAGATAGAAAAGATAAATATTTAGATGATGATTTCATTTCATCACAATCTTTATAATTTTTGGTGGAAGGGGACCAAAATAATGAGGTGGTAAATGAAAACCCTATGTATATAGTCTTGGGACTGATCCTAAATCATTTAAAAAAGCTATGGCTTCTAGGGATGCTGCCTTTTGGAAGGAAGCTATAAATGATTAAATGGATTCAATCTTGGGAAATAATACTTGGGTATTGACAGATTTACCTAGAGGTTCTAAACCTATAGGTTACAAATGGGCTTTTAGAACAAAGTATAACACTAACGGTACTATTTCTGCTTTCAAGGTAAGATTAGTAGCAAAAGGTTTTAGACAAGTAGAGGGTATTGACTATTTTGATACTTATGCACCGGTAGCATGAGTTACTTCCATTCGAATTCTTTTTTCCTAGGTTCATTGTATGATCTTTATGTTCATCAAATGGATGTAAAGACTGCATTTTTGAATGGAAAATTGAATGAGGAAGTATATATGGAACAACCCGAAGGGTTTGTTGCTCCGGGTAATGAGGCTAAAGTATGAAAATTAGTTAAGTCCCTTTATGGTCTAAAACAGGCACCAAAACAGTGGCACGAGAGATTTGATGCCGCTATTATAAACTTTGGGTTTAAATAAAATAGTGTAGATATGTGCATATACTCCAAAACCACTTCTGATTATATGGTGATAGTTTGTTTGTACGTAGATGATATGTTGATCATCAGTATGAATATGGTTGGAGTAAATGAGACTAAAAAGTATTTATCCTCTGTCTTTAAGATGAAAGACTTAGGTGAAGTAGATACTATTTTAGGCATCAAAGTTAAAAAACATAGTGGGGGTTATGTATTGAATCAATCTCACTATATTGAAAAAATATTAACTAAGTTTAGTCATCTCGAGTTCAAGGAGGTGAATACTCCTTTTGAGAATGGAGTTAAACTCAAAGAAAATGAGGGTAGAGCTATTGCACAGCTAGAATACGCAAGTGCTATTGGTAGCCTTATGTATGTTATGCACTGTACTCGGCCAGATATTTCTTTTGCAGTTTCTAAACTTAGTAGATATATGAGCAGTCCAAATATTGATCATTGGAAAGCTATTGGAAGGGTACTTGGATATCTAAAAAGAACCAATGGCATAGGATTGTTTTGCTATAAATTCCCTAGTGTTTTGGAGGGATACTCTGATGCAAGCTAAATTAATAGTGTGGGAGATAATAGATCTACAAGTAGGTGGATTTTCAGTCTTGCCAGTGGTGTTGTTTCTTGGACAAGCGAGTAACAGACTTGTATTTCTCACTCTACTATGGAGTCAGAGTTTATTGCTTTGGCTCAAGTAGGAAAAGAGGCTGATTGGATTAGAAATATGCTGTTAGACATAGATCTATGGCCAAATCCAATATCTCCAATTTCACTATATTATGACGGTGAAGCTACGCTAACAAGAGCGTTTAGTGGTACCTATAATGGTAAGTCTAGACATATTGGTCTAAGACATGAATTTGTGAGATAATTGATACATGATGGTATCATAACTATTGTCAATGTGAAGTCATGTAAAAACTTGGTTGATCCACTTACTAAGCCTCTGACGAGAGATTTAATAAGTTTGACTAAACGAGATATGGGACTTAAACCATTTTGAGCCAAGGGTGATGGGAACCCAACCTATTACTAGGTTACCCTTAGTTTATAGGTTCAATGGGAAAAACAAGTCATAGTTGTTGGTTATGTTACTATCAATTTGGTCTCATATGTAGTATATGATAGTAACGTCTATTGCACGACCAAGGATGAGCTACGCTCTTAACAAAGTGTTGCACTTATAGCAACAGGAGTGCTAGAGAAACATTTTGCCTATATGAACTAGAAGTGAAGCCGCTTCTAATAGAGAGTTATGGTGTACTCTCTTAGAGGTTCAAGAAACAGGATATTGCGCATGGCTTTAATAGCGCAAAGAGATTATTATGCTCATCGTAAAGGGAGGTTTTGTGTGTGTGTCTGATAACTCCGGTCATATCATTTGAAATAGAGGTTCAATCTACGGACACCATCTATTTTGATATGACTTTAAGTTGTTTATACTAAAAGAAGGTTCAATGTTTGTCACACCTTCTATTATGCATACAAACCTTAGAGTTGATAGATAAAGAATTATTTGAAGAAAAGTATTTTTTTCAAACAAGTGGGGGATTGTTAATGCACCTTTTCTTACATGAGTTTTGATCAATTTGGGGAATAATTTAGACCCATTAATTGATTGAATTTATATTAAATTAAAAATTACATTTTATAGTCCTATTACAAGGAGATTAATAGAGAGTAATATATGATTCAAGTAGGAATTATATATTGTGATAAACTTCATTAATGGTTAAACAGTTTTTTATTTAATCATTATGGGATGCAAAACTGATATGTGATTATTATATCATTTATTTTATAAATGATTCTTTACTTACAATTCAGCTATAAAACTGAATAGTCTTCATCTTCTTCCTTCTATCATCTTTACACAGCAGCATATATTGAGGTTCAAAGTGAGTTGCTATTACTAAGAACTAGTACAGACTTGACATATATCTTGGTGGTGAATTGCTAGTAGCCTTTAGTAAACCTTAGTGGTAAGGGGCAATAAACACCTTAAGGACAAGGAATACCCGTGTCAAATCCTTATTTCTTTTAATTTGTATTCATTTTACTTTTTCAAATTAAACAAAGAAACATGCACACCCAAATGGAACTATAGCTATCTATTAGAGGACAACCCAACTCCAATGATTATGACCAAGATATTAGATGATTATGACTAAGATATCAGTGATTCTCCACAATTATAGCAGCTTATTTTTGTCTTGTATATTTGTTTCCATATTTGTAATTGTAAAGTTACCATGTATCTCCTGTCTATAAATGAATATCCCCTCATAGCATATTTGCTTGAGGAATTTCCTTTACATGGTATCAAAGCTAATAAGTCAACCCTTTCCTGGTTGTTTTTTCCATGGCCGAATTCAACACTTCTCTGCTTCCGCTCAATACAATGGTTCACATGGTGACAATCAAACTCACTCCCACAAATTATCTCTTGTGGCGTCGTCATTTTGTTCCCCTACTTGAAAGGATGGGTCTTTGTCTACACTCGCTGATCAAATCCATGATAGAGATGATCTTGTTCCTAATCCTGCCTATAAAAAATGGTACACACAGGATCGCATTTTATTCAGCCTTTTGTATGCCTCTCTCACTGAGGAATGTATGGCTGAAGTAGTAAATTACACTACAGCTCGTGATGCTTGGCTGGCTATTGAAGTTTCTTTTTCTCATAGTTCAAAGACCAGATAACTCCAACTAAAAGATGACCTACAGCTGATTCAGCGTGGCTCTCCTGGTGTTGCTGAATATGCATGCTCTTTCCGATCATTATGTGATCAACTTAATGTTATTGGCAAACCAATTGCTGACACAAATAAGGTACATTGGTTTCTACGTAGCCTTGGTTCTGATTTTAAAATTTTTCAACCTCCATGTTGTCTCAGTTGTCGCTGCCCTCTTTTGCCAATCTGGTTCTGAACGCTATCAGTCATGAGCTTTTTTCTCGAATAATCCCAGGGGATTCCTCTTCCCAGTCGGCTATGGTTGTTCAACATGGTTCCTTTTCTGGTCATTTCAAACCAGCAGCATCCGGCCAATTTGCTAAGACCTCTACAATCATTTGCCAATGGTGTGGCAAAGAACGGCACACTGTCAAGAAATGTCATAAACTTGGCAAACTATTGAAGAAAGCTAAGGTCGAAGGTTTGATTGAAGCATTCGCTGCCACCTCCTTTGATGATTCTCAAGATGCAGAGTGGTACACAGACACGGGCTCCACTTCTCACATGACTAATGATGTTGTTACACATGATAAATCTATTCCTTACACTAGTAATCAACGGGTCTTTGTGGGTAATGGTCAATCTTTGCATATTTCTCGTATTGGTTTTATCTCCTCTCTTGTTGCTTCTATTTCTTTAAAAATGTCAGATGTTATTCTAGTTCCACACATTACTAAAAATCTGTTGTCCATTAGTAAGTTAACTAGTGAGAACAATTGTTTAGTGACATTTTCTTTTTCTGGATTTACTATAAAGGATCTCGCAACAAGAACGGTGGTGGGAGTCGGACGCTGTGAGAAGGGGCTTTATATTCTTGATCGTGGCCATGCATGTTTTTTTTTCAATCTTTCTCTATGTAATTCTCGTGCATCTTCTATCATTTGGCATGCACGACTAGGACACCCCTCTTTTCTCATTGTTTCATCTTTGAATAAACATGGTGTAATCACATTTTTTGATAAAGGCAATTTTGATTCGAAACTGTGTTTTGGTTATCAATTAGAAAAGACTCATCTCTTGCCTTTTCCAAATTTGAATCAATGTTGCTCTTTTTTATTTGAACGGATTCACTGCGATTTATGGGGCCCCTCCTCAATTCCTTCTCTATCTGGTTATAGATACTATTGTGTATTCATAGATGATTTCTCTCGTTTTAATTGGTTCTTCCCTTTAAAGTTTAAAGTCGGATTTTTATGACATTTTTGTCCAATTTCATCAATATGTCATTAATCAATTTGACTATAAAATCAAATCTTTTCAATGTGATGAAGGAATGGAATTCACCAAAAACTGTTTTACTTCTTTTCTTCGTAAGTGTGGTATTGTACAACACATATATTGTCCTCATACACATAATCAAAATGGTATTGCGGAGAGAAAACATCGCCACATCACAAAAACCAGACTCACTATGATGTTTCATTCACATGTACCTCTTCATCTTTGGGTTGAGTCCTTCTCCATGGCATTCTATCTCATCAACCGACTTTCATCACCTATTCTCCATGGCATTCTACACTGATTATGTCACCTTTACTGATACTTGTGATAGTTCTCTTCCTCGTGACAGTTCTTTACCCATAACTGTGACTCCAACTTCTAGTTCGGGCCTCACTCCTTGTGTTTCTTGTGTTGACTCATGTCCCATTATCATACCTCCCATCACACAGTTTGAGCCTTCTTCGCCTGAACTAGCCTTGGGCGTCCCTTCACCTGCCTCTTCTTTCGTTGTCCAACCTTCTACCTCTACTCACCCCATGATCACCCATGCTCGGGATGGTATTGTTAAGCCTCGCATTATTCATTCATTATGTGTTTTCACTGCTCCTTCGTGGTTTAAAGTACATCTTGCTGTTAAAGAGCCTCGTGGTTTTAAGTCAGCTGTCAAACATCCAACATGGTTCTTGGCGATGGATGATGAAATTGTCGCTCTCAAGCATAATAACACATGGCGCTTAGTTGCTCGTCCAACTGATCATAATGTTGTAGGTTGTAGATTGATTTTTAAGACCAAGCTTCATGCCGACAGATTAATTGAGCATCACAAAGCTCATCTAGTGGCGCAAGGTTTTTCTCAACAGCATGGCATTGATTTTAAAGAAACTTTTAGTCTCGTTGTTCGACCTACTTCTGTTCGCATTATTTTGTCACTTGCTGCTATGAATAACTGGCCTTTACGCCAACTTGACGTAAAAAATGCCTTCCTTCACTGGTTTCTCTCCGAGGAAGTCTATATGGAGCAACCGTCAGGCTACATTGATCCGCAATTCCCAACTCATGTATGTCGCTTACAATGTGCTCTTTATGGTTTTAAACAGGCTCTTCGAGCATTGTTTCAGTGTTTCAGATGATTTTTACTTGGTATTGGGTTTATTGCTAGTCGTGTTGATTCCTCTCTCTTTTTCTATCATAGTTTTCATGGAGATATTTATCTTCCCCTATATATCGATGATATGGTAATAATTGGAAGCAATTCTTCTATGTTGCGTTTTCTCATTGATCGGCTGGCCAAAGAATTTTCTATGAAGGATCTCGGTGATCTGCACTATTTTTTGGGGATTGAAGTTGTTAAAAATGACAAGGGTCTTTTTCTCAGCTAAGTAAAATATGCGCTTGATCTGTTGAGTCGAGCAAAAATAGTTGATTGCAAGCCTATCTCAACTCCCTTTTTGGTGGGATCTCATCTAACCGATTCTGGTGCTTCCTATTCAAATGCTACACAGTTCCGATCTCTAGCTGGCTCATTACAATATTTGACTCTTACGAGGCCAGATTTATCGTACAGTGTTAACTCTATATGTCAATATATGCTTGCTCCCACCGTTGATCATTTTAGAGCCTTGAAGAGTATTTTACGCTATGTCAATAGAACCTACCATTATGGCCTGTCAAAGGAACCTACCATTATGGCCTGCAACTCTCACGGGATTCCTCTCAGACTTTGCTCGGCTATTCTGATGCTGATTGGGCCGGCTGTCTCGTCACTCGACGTTCAACAACCTAATTTGTTGTTTATCTTGGCCGCAACTTAATTTCATGGTGCTCTAAAAAGCAAACTACTGTTGCACTCTCTAGTGTTGAGGCTGAGTACCGTGCTCTTACCTCTGTTGCTACATAACTTTCATGGACACTTCAACTTCTTCGAGAACTCCAGATCACCTTCCTCTCTCCTCCGAGACTCTTATGCGACAACAATAGTGCCATATTCATTACTTTCAACCCGGTCACCTAATCTCGCTCCAAACATATTGATATTGACTATCATTTTGTTCGAAAACTTGTTGCTCGAAGGATTATTAGTCTCAGCTTTGTCCCTTCACACCTATAGCTGGCTGATGTTTTCACAAAAGCGGTAGCCAAATTACAGTTTTTATTGATCGTGGCAAGTTGTGCGTTTTTCCTTTTTCTAACACGCCAACTTTAAGGGGGATATTAGAGGACAGCCCAACTACAATGATTATGATCAAGATATCAGATGATTATGACCAAGATATCAGTGATTTTTCACAACTATAGCAGTTTATTTTGTCTTGTATATTTGTTTCTATATTTGTAATTGTACAGCTACCATGTATCTTCTGTCTATAAATAAATATCCCTCATAGCATATTTGCTTGATGCATTTCCTTTACACTATCAATATAAGAAATTGAAATGACACTCAGTCAAGTGTGCCCACTTTCCAGTGCTCTATGCACCAGAGCTTATTGGGGAGGGGTATGGTATGGGAATTATTTGGCCACAACTTGCATGATATATAGACATCTCCTCATCTCTTGAAAGAACTAAGAAGAATTATAGGAGGGCTATAGTCATTAAACATCTTTTTAAAAAGATTATCCTTAATACTTATCCACATAATTAACAATCACGTAAATATATAACATTTTCCTAATTATTTTTTCTTCATTAACAGTGTGCTTGGAACCATATGTGTGTGTTTGTGTTATTACTAATTATTTATTCATTTTTTTTAGATAAGGAAGAGCTTATTTGACGACAACTGTTAAATAGTATTGGATGGTGATTTTATTATTTTTTGTGTTTTATTATTTTACAAAACTTGATTCAAGCTTGTAGTTTTAATTTTGAACAACTGAGATGTCTACCTTGACACCTTGAAGTGAGATTTATTCGTAAAACAGAGTTAGTTCCTTGTGAAAATCAAACTCCTTTGTAATAAACAAAATGGGCTACTCGATAAATTAATAATCACTCTAAAATAAAAATTTTTCTCAATCTCGATTTGGACTAATGGAATAAATTAATAATTTCAATAAAATAATAAAATAATAATTTTTAAAATGACCCGTATATAAATATATGGTCCCATCAAAATCATAAATTAATAATTCTTTTAAATTACAAATATATCTAGGATAATCTTGTAAAATATGATAATATTCTCGTTTGTTTTGTCTTGAAATTCAATATCTAATTGAATTTCATCCTTAATTTTTTTCATTGCGTCCAAAAGTTCTGGTGTTGCATTCTCGAATTGTAATAAAAACTTGTGAATAGTTGTTGATGCTATGAATGTTTCCTTTCGCGTTATTGGCTCCAAAGGTATTGTACCATCCTCAACTTCATCATCAATAGGATTTTCAGTGATAGAAGCCACAATTTCTTCTAATTTCTAGACATCTGAACATGCTTCATTTTCACCCCGGATAATTCAATAGGTGATTGGCATCCATTTTATTTTGATAATTGAGATTAGTAATCGTTATCTCAAGTTCTTAAATACCTTCTTCATTTATTGTTTCATTTAAATTTCTTGAGACTTCTTCATTCCCCGAACAAATTAAATTAATGTTCACCGAATAAAAAAGCACTTTTTAAATTAATAAATTATTAATTTATCGATTAAATAATAGTTGTCTAAATTAATAAAAAAAATTCAGTCCCAACGATATTAATTTATAAATATTCTACTATAGTTAGAGTTGTACTATAAAAGTTGCATTTATATTACTAATACAAGGATGCAACTCTATTCTATACGGATGCAACTTTTTTTTTGTGCATTGGCATAGAAATTGACCAATTTGTAACTATGGAATCTGAATCCTTTTTTGTAATAATTGTGTTCGGGAGTGTTACCTCCAACTAGGCCGAAGGCCTGACATTGGGAGGGATGTATAAGCTCAATGGGTTGAAGCCCATGGAAAAGCTGAAGGTGTTCGGGTTTGGTATCTGAGTCCTTTGAGCCGGAACCTTAACCTGGTATATAGTGTTCGAGGTCGGACCCTCGAGTCCTTTGGGCCGAGGCTCGAACCAGATAGTGGGTTCGGTTCAGTTGGGTTGGGCCTGTGCAGTGGGCTGTCCTACCTACAGAGTATGGAGTCCTAACCGTATTTGAATAAGGTAAGTCCAAAGGTAGTGTTTGGATTGGACTCCACTTCCACCTTTTAAGGGAGATTGTGCTGGACCAAAATTATGGTAATTACCATAATTTAGGAGTCCTAAACCGACTCGGAAAAGGATTCTAAGGTGATGAGATACTATAAATACAATGCTTGGGTTACAATTAACAGGTAAGACTTTTTTTGAGCACTAGATACTAAAGTCTCCATTGTTAAACCTTGTGTTGTGCAGATTTAAGCTCGTGAATTCTGTGATTGGACGCGCCGGCGAAACTTGACGTTAACAAATTGCATTGTTTAGTTGAGGACCTTTTTTTTAAAATCATAGAAAGAATTGGGATTCAGTTCAAGTGAAGTTAAAGATTAAATAAGCTAATGGAAATCAACTTTGTTTGCAATTTAGGGTTTATGATGTTAAGATTATGATGGATGGTGAGGTAGGGATTCGAATTTGGGGGCGTCATAATAATTTTATGGAGTCTTTCTCCCGACTTGGAAAATGAAATAAATAATAAATAAATACTGTTAAACTTGCATAAATAATAATAATAATAATATATAAAAATAAGAGTTATTTTATGTATTGTGATAAATTTAAGTCGAATTACAATTGTAAAACCTATCAATGCATGTGATTTGGTAAGAATTATATGAGAGCCCTCTTATTATACATATCTCCAAAAAAAATTATCACCAATGCTTATTCACGTAACTGACAATCAAAAAGTCGACGTAAATATTCTTAATTTACAGTAAAAATAAAACAAAAAAAAATTATATTCTTTTCTTAAGATGAAGAGGTGCTACAGTGGGATAAAATACTTTTAAATAAAAAATAAATACTATATCCAGTGTAATGTTATTATGTTAAGACAGTACATAATTTTTATATTGCGAGTTATATAAATAATTATAGTAGATAATATTGTAAGGATGTATTTGATATTATTATTATATAAAAATCATATTTTCACATAAGTCTCATATAAAGGTGGGACTCATTCACTAAAAATCATGTGAAAATATTAATTTTTTATATAAAAATATCAATTCTTTTAATATAATGGATAAATTTTATAATTCTACTTCATCTTATATATAATATAGATCGCAATCTTAAAATAAGACTCCATTACTGCAAGGCAAGCATGCCATTTCACATTATTGATAAATAATTACATTACCATAGTTTGCAATCAAACATCTACATCTACATCTACATCATCATTTAGCGTTAACTTGTTTACTAGAAATGTGAAGTTTTCTGTATGTTTGCATTTTATCAATTAGGCTAGAAAAGGAAAATAAAATAAAATAAAATAAAAAAGGCTAGAAAAAACAATGGTAAAAATTATGGTAATTAAATCCGGACCGGATCGCCAGTTCGATCGGTAAAAATTTGTACCGGTCGGCATTTCAGTCTGATTTGAACAAAAAAAATTGTTTTTTGTCAAAATCCGATCAAATTCGGTGACCCGACGGTTATACCGGTCGACCTAATGACTCGAAAATCGGGTCACCAGTTTTACCGGTTCTTTTCTTTTTACTAATTTAAGCCTTTGAATTTGATTGAATGTATCATTGATTGAGTTTTGAGTTTTGATCATGATTTAATATATTTCTTTTCATATAGATTTTTAGTATTTATAATATTTTACTTATAATAATTTATAAAAATTATAATAATTTATAATAAATATTATTTTCACAAAAGTACAAAGACCTTTTTTTTCAGGTATAAACAGGCAAAGATTTAGTAGGTTTTCGGTACATGCATAACACAAGGAAAAAGTCAAGTAGGAACCTATCCAGATTTACTGGGATGCTTAAATCTAATTTCCTGGAATTCCAAAGTGAGACAAAATTGACAAGAAGAAATCTAGTTTATTATGTTTGCTCTATCTCTACCTATTGCTTACATTCAACACTCAAGGACGGATAATGGCCTAGTGCGGCCCATTAGCATATTTTAAATGGGAGAAGGATCAAAAATGCCCCCGACTTTTATTGTGACGTCTACCGAATACTCTATATTTTTTTTTGTCCAAAATTATCCTTAACGTTATATTTTTTGGGTCGATCGTGCCCCTGCCGTTAATAAATCTGCCAACTAGACTAACGGATGTTAATGTGGCTGACACGTGGCTGACACGTGGTAATATTTGCTGACGTGTAAAAAAACTCATTAAGACAAATAATTAAAAATTCTATTTTTTATTAATTATTTATTTTATTTTTCTTTAAAACAAAATAAATATTTATATTTAACAAACAAAATAAATATTTATATTTATATTTAATTTATTAACAACAAATAGGTCACAAAAATTCATTAACAACAAATTTATGTAATTTTCCATAAAAATTACCCAACATGAGTTTCTTCAAGGAAGTAGAATTGAACAAAGATAATGGGAAAAGTCGGAGATACACCAACCGAGTAACCTCTAGATTTTCGACATTGTGATCTATTGCGATCTATTGCGTACCTGATAAACCATACAAATAAATCTTTAAGCATATTTGTTCCACAAATCAACTCTATTTTCACTAGATTTGATTTCTGATCTCGATGAGAGAGAACTTGTTTAACAAACTTGGAGAATCGATCCCCAGTACAGAAGCAATTGTTGTCGAATCTGAGATTTGGAAGATATTTCCATATAAATTTCCATCTTTTTGAAAGTGTACTTGATTGAACTGCAGATCGGATGTCATTGAAGGAGAGAATGTGGTGAATTAGTTCATCGGGTAAACTGCTGATTATGTCTTCTTCTCCTTCATCTGCCCTAATTTTCACTCTCTTTTCAACAGAAGCCATTGAATTCCTCCTCTTTCTCATTAAAGGTAGATCACCTTAATTTCACATTATATTGCCCGCGCACCTTAATTTATTTTATTTTTATTTTTGAAAAATAAATTTATACCTTCAAAATCAGATCTGGATATTTTTAATATTTATTTTCGAACTAACATCCAAATAATGAAGGAATCAAAATCAGATCTGGATTTGCAATCAAATATCCATTAATGATAGAAGAACGAAGAACAAAGGAAGAAGAAGACCCAAAATTACCATGCTTTGCAATCACCATACTTTCCGGTGGGGACTTCCTTCCATCTTCTTTCTTTGCTTTTTTTGATTTGGGATATGGTGGTAGAGTTAGGAACGAAGTGGACTGCTGCCACTCGTGTTCATCTTCGAATTCGAGAGGAGAGAGGAATAATTTTAGTATGTAAAAAATATATAATACTAATATTTAGTAAAATAATTTTAGTATTTTAGAATTTTTTTTAATTAATAAAATAATTTGAATTGTAGTATTTTTTTTAATTTGATTTTTTTAATATTTTTGAATTTTTTAATTAGTATTTTGATATTTTTTAATTAGTATTTAGTATTTTTTTAATTAGTATTTTAATATTTTTTTAATTAGTATTTAGTATTTTTTTAATTAGTATTTTAATATTTTTTAATTAGTATTTAGTATTTTTTTTAATTAGTATTTTTAGTACATGTGGCAGCCACGTAAGCAATTTGGACGGATGTTAGTCTATGTGGCATGTCTGTCAACGGCAGGGGTACAATCGACCCAAAAATTGTAACGTTAGAGGTACTTTTGGACAAAAAAAAAGTATATGTTGCTCGGTAGACATCGGAGTAAAAGTCAAGGGCTTTTTTGGACCTTATTCCTATTTTAAATTAAAGCATTAAGAATAGAGAACGTACTTGTTAACTTTTGTATGCTCTACATTAAAAATAAGGGAAAGTCTTGGTGGACAGGTCCTTTGGACTGGAAAATTGGACAGACACTAATTTTATTGGGCTAAAAAATGCAGTTCAATGCCCAGTCCGTGGCGGATCGGCCGGCCCGTGGGCCTGGGTCATATTTTCCAGGTCTAAATTTAGTATTTATTTGAATTGTATAAAGTAAACATTGTACAAATAGATTTAATTTTTTTACCGAATTTGATTGAATGTATCCTAGAGATGTTTATTATTTATGTTTGATTTTATCACTCTTGAGTTTTGAGTTATGAACATGATTTAATATCTTTCTTTTTATATACATTTAGTATTTATTTGAATTATATAAAGTAAATATTGTACAAATAGATTTATTTTTCTTTTGTAGACAAATTGATTAATTTTACATATTTACTAAATATTATATATAATATATAGTAATTAATATTTTTAATTATTTATTACATATTAATGACGTCACTTGATCAATAACGGTTCGACCACTGATTGGACCAGAGACCCATCTATCCGGTAGTTTTCCGCTTCGATGACCTGTCAAGATCTGAAAACAATGGTAAAAATTAAAAATGGTTAGCATAAAGTTTATTTTTTGGTAAGTTGGTCAATTAGCTAATAAAGTACTAACACTGCAGACGAAATTCTAAATATATCAACATTTTATTGATCAATTAATTAATTTATAAAAAAATAAATTTCATACTAATCGGATCGATAAAAACGGATACGGACTCAGATTTGACTAGTTAATGTTGAATGTTAGTCACACAACGTAATAGAAAAGTCATACCTCTGATTTCCACTTGTTCAATTATCATATCCAATGATGTCATTACAACAATTTAATTACTAGTTCAAAAGTTCACATTAAGAGTACTAGTTCAAAGTTTGGAATTTTATTTTACCAAAATTTTTAGAAAATTATTAAATTCACAATATTTTTTGTTATTTTTACAATAAAAGTGTCGCTGTAGATATATAACGACGGTGAAAACCGTCGTTATAAGATCTATAGCGACACTTTTGTTATGAAAATAATAATTTTTATTGTGAATTTAACCATTTCTAAATTTTATTTTGCAATTCTTATGTATTCTTCTATACTCGATTCATCCGGTGAGAACATAACAATTGAGTTTTATTTTGGTCTTAAAATAATAACCACTTTATGAAAAATCAGCGGTTGAAATACTAATTTAATAATATATCTGAAATTTCTTTGTAAAATATTGATCTTCAAACTTTGATTTTAAATCGATCCCATTATGACATTATTTTAAATAGATTTTAAACATATTAAGAAAATACTAATATACCCTATTAAATGACAAAATTATTATTCACTTTATATATTTTCTCTCGTCTTTTTAAAAATAAAAATAAATGCAACTTTAGTTGAACAGAAGGAAAACAGATCATGTGTCCCTATTTTTCATGTCCCCTTTATGTTCCCCACTTAAATTTTTACACCTGACTTCTTATTTAATTTTAGAGTTAATTTGTATTAAGTAAAAGGCCAAATGTTAAATTTTAAGTGAAGGGACACAAAAGAAACATAGAAAATAGGGACAGAAAATCTGATCTCGAACAGAAGGAGTATAACATTAAATAATAACCCAATTGCAATAAACAAAATGTCCTTTTAATACATTGAATTTTTACTATAAAGAAACATTGTGAACACAAGAGACAAGGACACTTGCACTAGTCAATATAGGTTGTGATGACACCAAGGAATAAGTACAGGGACAAATACAATTGGCAATTCATTAAAAGATAACTTGGGTAGACTTTTTCTGTCCTTTTTATTTTAAATTTTCTCTTGAAAATTGAATGGAGTTTAGTTATGTGATACTCCTCCATTTTAAATTATAAGATTAATATTAATATTTTAAATATTTTTAAACTCAAAATTAATACAAATTTACATAGGTTATGTCAATACAGTTACATAAACAATCTAGAACATACTAGTAATTACTCTCCGTTCCCAAAAGGGACGACTAAATATATAATGTTTTTTTGTCTCTAAAAGGTTAAAATAAAGTACATAAATTGAAGGATAAATATGTCATTTAGTGGAGTCCGTTAGTATAAAAACATAAAAGTATTTTTGGGGTCACTAAAGATAAATTTTAATTTTTTTTATTATATTTCATCAACTTTTATTTTTTCTTATATGTGTACAAATTGTACTTTGTTCGTCTTTTTGGGATAGAGGAAATATAAGATTTCTTGTTTGCAAAACTTAAAGGAATTGCGTTGATTTTAAATTTGAAAATCTCTCAAGTTTACTTTCAAAAATTCTCGAAACAGATGGAGTATTTAATAATTTGAAAAAACATTTTATAATGAAATTGGCAAATTTTGAACATTTTATGTATTATTGCGAATAGTGGACGAAAAGCATTCGCAATATATATCGTTATCGTTTATTTTTTAAATATATTCGTAATATTTTTTTAAAATATAGTAGTGATGATGTAATATTATTATTCAGTGAACGATGACATTCTCAAATTTACATCACTTAAGTAATAGTTTAAATTGGAAAAAAGGCATCTGTCCTATAAGGGACAGCCCATTTTTTGGACGGATCCGAACAGCACCTACCATTATCCTTCCACTGCCTAGAGCGGGAGGTAGTCGTTGCCCTGTGAAACCAGTCTCACGCAGTGCCCTCCCCGCTTTAAGAGTCACGTAGTCCAAGCTTTCGCTCGGACAACATAGACCAACTTCTATGCTTGGAACGGGCGGCTGGATACAGCCGGTCGGAACCAACCCACTGGGCTGAGCCCATGTCCAGATACCTCAATGCCCCCGCTTGGGTCACAGGCTAGTGCTATTTAGCCCGGCGGTGAAGAAATACCCTTTGCTCCGTTATAAAGACTTGCGTTTCCTTTCATTTGTCCAATGTGGGACTCTTGATACATTGTTAGAACAAACCTCCTATAGGTTTCTAGTACTCATTTTTTTGTACTACTATTTTTAGCTCATTAAGACAGTATATATATATATATATATATATATGTGTGTGCGCGCGCGCGTTTGAATTTATCAAATTTTGAATATGTTCTCCATCTTCAATAAGAAATTCGTCAAATTTACATGAATGTGTTGCTTATATTCTCGGTAAAATTGTGCTAATTAAGTATCAATTTTTCCTTATGATAGGAGTTTACATGTCTAATTATTATGTGAATTAAGACTAAAGGATTCTAGAATCATACTTTTGAATGGCTGCTTGCCTTTTTTTCCAAATTAAAGCTGCAATTTCCAATTATTATAGATTGTAAATGCTTACTTTTGTAGTTTAAGATTAAGGTTTTAAGTAACTTTTTTTTTGTCGTTGTTGACAAGTATGTAAAAATATCAAAAATATTTCATTCAATAAAAAAAAGTTGACTGACACAAATGATATAACTGAAGGGTATTAATTCTATTAAAAAATGAAATACGATACAAACTTAAACATCAACATGAACCAAATTCTCAATAAATTGAGAGATTAGCCTCTCACATAGGTGGGGAAAGCAAAAGGAGGGACAGTTCACTATTTTTTGTTGGCCTATAACAAGTTAAATAATCAAACTAAGAACCCGAAAAATGTATGGCATATTTTCATTATGTAATAGTACTATAAATTGTATATTTTATTGGTAACAAAGTGTTTATATAGAACTGTAAAAAAAGAAAAGAAAAAAAAAAGTGATTATATAGAATGCTTGAATCCTGTGTGCCAGAGCCGGCCCTGGGCATCGGCCAACAGGGCAACCGCCCAGGGCCCAAAATTGAAAGGGGGCTATTTTTTTTTATAAATTTATGTATTTATGTGCATAAAAAAAAGATTAGTGATATTATGCATTGAATATGATGTTAGAAAACATTAAATATAATAGTAAAATTGATGATTTTGCATCTAAAAGTGTAACAAGAATGCATTTTAAATGATGTTTTGTGGTTAAGATTTCATTGGGCAAAACTAAAGAAATACCCACTGTAGTTGGTAGGTTTTACTGATTAAAACCATTGAACTTTTAATTTTTTAAATTACACCACTAAACTAGTATAAGATCAATTTTAAATATTTTTAAAATTATAAGATCAATTTTAAATATTTGTAAACTCAAAATTAATATGAATTTACATAGTTTATGTCAATACAGTTACATAAACAACCTAGAACGTACTAGTAATTACTCAACGTTCCCAAAACCGACGACTAAATGTACAAATTTTTGTCCCTAAAAGGTTGAAATAAAGTACATAAATTAAAAGATAAATATGTCATTTAGTGGAGTCCATTAGTATAAAAACATAAAAGTATTTCTGGAGTTACTAAAGATAAATTTTAATTTATTTTTACTATATTTCATCTACTTTTATTTTTCATTATACGTGTATAAATTGTACATTGTTCGTCTTTTTAGGATGGAGGTTAAGATTTATTATTTGGAAAACTTGAAAGAATTGCGTTGATTTTAAATTTGAAAATATCTCAAATTTACTTTCAAAAATTCTCGAAACAGATGGAGTATTTAATAATTTGAAAAAACATTTTATAACGAAATTGGCAAATTTTGAATATTTTATATATTGCGAAATATTGGACGAAAAAACATTTGGAATATATATCGTTATCGTTTATTTTTTAAATATATTCGTAATATTTTTTTAAAAATATAGTAGTGATGATGTAATATTATTCAGTGAATGATGACATTCTCAAATTTACATCACTTAAGTAATAGTTTAAAGTTATGCAAATAGATCTATAATATATTAATATTGGAATAAAAGGATAAAGTGAAAGTAGTTAAGCAAGAATATTACTTAAGGCAAGCATTAGAGAATAAACACAAAATGTCTTTACTTTTATAAAGATATTAAAAGAATATAATACCAAATCAACCAAAGAGAGAAATCAGTAAGCAAGGATTTTCGCCCTATACTTGATGTCTAGGCAAATACCCTTTATCTAAAAGGCTCAGATAAGAGACATGAGATGTACAATCATTATTTGAATACATATTGATACTTTAATACTAATGTATATGTTTATATTTTAGTATCTATCTCACTAATTTTCACAAATTCCTTCAAAACAAATTATTTCACTAATTTTCCTGTAAATCTGCAAGATATCACCTTCCATGTTGAATGTCCAATCCAACCTGCATAAACCACTGATTTATATCCCCATTATTATATCTTATTCTCTTATCACCAATGCAAAGTTCTCATAACCGGACCTGTTCATCGAACTGGAAAAGATACTGGGTGGATAGGATCATTGATCAAACCAGTGGTTAAACCATTATTGGCCCGATGACGTCATTAATATATACAAATATATATTATTATATAGTAATTAATAAAATATTTAAAAATCTCGTTTTTCATGAATTAAAACATAATAAAGATGAGTTAAATATTAATAAAAGTGATTAATTTTAATATTAAAATTTTTTTGGTAAAAAAAATAAATTAAAAACAGAGTCAATTGGGTTTACCAGTTGGACCACCAGTGGTCAACTGGCCAATCCAAGTTTTGACCTAAAACCAGATCACTAGGCCAAACTGTATCGAAAGACAGACCGATTACGATTTATACCGGTCCGGTCCGGATTTTAAAACATTGCACCAGGGTATCATTTTTTAATTACAATTGGTTAATTAAAATAGAAAACTTGCAACCCATATGAAGATGATATATTTGAAATAATGACGGAAACCTTAAAAAAACTGTCTGGGTTCAAGAGATATTTGAAATTTGTATTGCATTTGATGTCCTATTAATTATAAAAACTTTTTTTTTTTAACAATTCCAAACCTATTAAAGCATTCAACTACTCTGCCGAATACAAGTTCTTTCACAAGAGCATACCCAAAAGTGAAAAGGAAATATCTTTCATTCTCTTTCTCTCTTTTTTTTCTTCTTCTTTTCTCTCTATTTTCTCTAGACAAAAACCCTAACCTCCATCTTAAATCTTGAGAGGATTCTCCTTACTTTGGAGAGACTCTCCCCTAGATCTCTCTTCTTGTGCTCTAATAATTTTTCCTTTCTTATGGAATTTATTTTCCCATGAGAGGATTTCATTCATCTCTTGGGAGTTTGTTTTCTCTAGTCAGGAGATTATTTGCAGTGAGAACTTTTCTAGTGCGTGAATAGTTGAAGATAGATCAGTGGCAAAACCATAACATTTTTAGAGGAGGATCAAAATACATTAGTAAAAAAATTATTTATTAATGCTTGGAGTGTTTCTTTCAAATTCATTTTGCCCAATTATAATATTTCACAACATCCTATTCCAACCCTTTTTAACTTTTGAATTGTGAGTCTAATGACTTTAAATGCGCGCGCGCCCACACACACACACACACATATATATATATAGTAATTTTTTCCAAACTATTACTATTAATCAGACTTTGAAATTTTTAGTCAACTGATCAGCTACTTTTATAGATAAATTATAATATTATATATTCAAAACATTATATTGTGGTTCATGAGATTAATTAGCTTGAAAGAATGAATTCTAGCAACAAAAAAAATAGAAGAGAGATTTAATAATCTTTGTAAGACCCCAACTTTTTTTTAATAAAGATAATTTTTCTATAAATATCATTTTTGAATATTATGAAATGAATTTGATATAATGTTATAGTTGTGGGTAATATTTATAAATTTTGCTAAGTATGCAAGTTGTTATAAAATATTCGATTGGTCGGGGAATATTTTTTTTGTCGGGAATATTCGTACAACGACACAATCATTGGTGGATCCCGCAACGGAATTATTATCGGATTGAGAAAATGACAAAAATATTTTATAAATAACGGCGGAGGTGTTAATGTTAAAACTGTTGAACTACCCTGGTAGTAAAAGTACAGTAATATGCGTGGTTGCATAGTAGCACACGGTATTGATTATTGATGCTTACGTGAGAAGTCACTCAGTTTTACTCAATTATTGCTACAATAATTATGACGCTCCCAAAATAGGTATACATTACCCATTTCGAGTCAGCCAGATATCACATTATAAAAATTAAATACAAACTTTATTTATACAACTGTTGAACTGTCGTATAGAATACGACCACAGTTACTATGAGTTTTAATACAATATTGTCTCATAGACAGTATCCAAACTCAAATTATTACAATGCCATATAAAATACAGCAGCAAATATTTTAAGATCCCAAAGAAGAACGAGAAGATTACTATTTGTTCATTCTAATGAGGTGCACTTTTGACGCTTCCAAAGTTGGGTTCTCATTACCCTATTGTTGTTCGCCAAAATCACTTATTAAGTGGCGTATAAAATACGACACACACATCTTAGGTCCTTCAATAAGATTATCTCCATACAATTTAAGGAGAACCTCAACAGCTATAGACCACCGTTCTATTCCCATATTATCCCCACTCGACCCAGCTACTACTCTTATTACCTGAAAGGAATTGTGAAGCAAAAGGGTGAGCACAACTAGCCTAGTAAAGAATATCATGACTAAAGATAACTACATTATCAATAGTTTTCATCAATAATAAATTAGAGATTTAGAACATATGGTAGATGATAAAAATTTTCAACCATAGTTGCAGCGGAACGAACAATCCATTAGAAGAGTCAAATAGACTATCAGATCTATTATCTTCTCTATGTTAAAAGTCCACCGATAATGTTTTATCCCTGTAACATCAATCAACAATTCCTATCCACAATCATATGAATAACTCATAATCATAATTGTGATTCTAAATTCCCTTTTCGCACCCAGAACGAAGATAATTTTAATCACCTATCTTCACCTGAAATATCAAAAATCATGGTTATACCAAATCATAATTCATACTCATAATCATACTAATTAAATTCATCTTTGCACTACGGCCAAAGATATACAACTGTAAAACCAATAATGCTGAGACTCAGCTTAATAAATAATCCACATCATCGAATCACCCCTGCACTACGGCCAAGGATATTCGTTAATATCACATCCATGAATTATCCATTCACTACGGCCAAGGATATTCATTATTATCACATCCATGAATTAATATTTCATTGCTGATACTCAGCTCAATAATTAATCCACATTATCGAATCATCCATGCACTACAGGCCAAGGATATTCTTTAGTATCACAACCACGAATTATCCATGCACTACGTGCCAAAGATAATCGTGCTTTCATCAACGGTCCTGATCATGCCATAAAACAATTCATCTTTGCACCCTTGGTCGAAGAGAATCCATAGCCATAATCATACCAAAAACTGTCCATCAATGCACTACGGCCCAATGAGGACTTTTTATACATCATTTATAACATTACGGTCATGATTATACCAAATAATACGTGGTCATAATCATACCAAAAACTGTCCATCAATGCACTACGGGCCAATGAGGACTTTTTATACATCATTTGTAACATTACGGTCATGATTATACCAAATAATCTGTGGTCATAATCATACCAAAAATTGTCCATCAATGCACTACGGGCCAATGAGGACTTTTTCCATATCATTTATAACATTACGATCATGATTATACCGAATAATTCGTGATCATAATCATACCAAGTCCATCTATGCACTACAGGCCACAGATGACTTTCAACATAATATAAGCATGATGATGATGTCAATGACATAAAGAATCAATCAAATGAGTTAAAAGATAAATATTAAACTTTTATAATACAATTTATCCAGCATTCAATAATAACCAAATGTTATCAATCAGTTAATAATCTCATAATCTAATGTCATTAATAATATTTTAGTCATTTCTTAAACTTATTAACAATTTATTTCAATTGTTTACACTTTATCAAATAATGTATTTAATCATTCAAAAATGTCATACTCATAAGATTTCATCACCAATGATCAAATCCCTCATCAAAAATATGCATATACCCTATATAGGATTCCCAAGCCATAAAATCATATTTTCCAATTTTGTTACTTCACATAACATATTTAATTCATATATTCGTAACTAAACTATTTTCATGAAAAATACCAAATCAGTCCCAAAAATATTTTTTTTCTGGGACTTAGCATAATATAGTCCCTTATTGAACATATATTGTTTTTAGGAATTTTTAAAATTCATTTACTATTTTTCAAAAATCAATTTCTAATTAATTCCTTAAGAAATTAGCTACCTCAAGGTTAACTCCAGAAATTTCCAAATCTTGGTAGGATCTTACACATGTTAACGTGAGCTTCCAGTTTAAATTTCATGGTCATCGGAGTTATAGAACTCTGGTTATAACATTTTTCGTCGAAAAAACTTAAATATTGAAATGATCATAACTTGCTCATTTTAAGTCGGAATGAGCTCATTTTGGACAGGAGGTACTTTATACCATATACTTTCATGTCCCAAAAGGACTTGAATTTTTCTCACAAATTAAGTGGCCGAAATAGCCCTTTTAATTTCTGGACAGTAGCTTTTTTTAGTTATTGCAGCTTTTGACTCCTTTGGTAAAATCAGTCCACACGAAAATCTACAACATCTTTTACAGTGATTCCACTTGGATAAGTTACAAAACTCATAGATCTAACTCTATAACTTGACCTCACTCAAAAATTGCAAAATATAATAGGAGATATGGTTAATTGAATTTCATGTTCCGTTTTCACCAAAATCTGATTTTCAACTCTTTGTGATTTCTAAGAAACTTTCATGTTTTCACTTAATAACCAACATAACTCATAATAATACTTACTAATACTCAAAACATATGAGGAAATCATGTATACAGATCATTTCCACAATTTAATAAGGAATGAATACAAAGGATCATTCACCATGCATGTGGTAATCCACATGGACAGGTTATTCCAACAGAATAATAAAGAATGGAATAACAAGAGAAATCACCATGCATGCGATAGATCGCACCGACAGATTATTCTCAACAGAATAATAAATAACGGAACCAGGTCAGGCGTAATACGCATGTTGCCTCTTTTATAGTTCTTATAAAAGAGCTCTAACTCATGCAAGTATACACGGGTCAACAAGTAATACAGAGTAAGTAAAGTATCGATCCCACAGAAAAAGTTGTTAAACTTAGACTACTATGCATTAATTAACTCACTATATGTATATGCCAAGACTATGGACTTAATTGTTGATTTGAACTAATTATGATTACCAACTAAAAATAAGAATATAAATGGACTAAATATAATGTGGAAACAATGAGATCCTAACTTCATTCAATATTTCGTTTAATCGCCATATGTCATGCAAGAAGTGTTCACATATCACAGGAAGATAGCCAAGAGTACGAAGAGAGTTATAACCATTTTCCTAATGCACTATAACCAACTCACATAACATCTACAGATGTTAGACTCTATGTAATCACCAATATCATCACAATCACCATATGCCTATGCGCAATTGCAACCCTATTGATTTTAAGCACCACCCTTATTCTAGCTTATACGGTGAAACTAGTATATGCCTATCTGATTCACAAAATATGCAAGACTTACTATAGCCCCATATTCACATGCTATCATGATTACAATCCATATTTATATGTTCATTTCCAATCCCATACAAATACTAAAACGAATGAGGATCAGACATTTATACATGTAAAACAACCATGATAGATATCCTATATGATATGCAAAACAAATCTAACATTTAGATGTACAACTAAACTACATATTAAAATCCGTTAAAATCCCATAATGGAGTTTAGTTCATGACTGAACCAAAAGCCATTATGGGATCAAGGCTAAACATGATCAATAAACAAACGAATGAAGTAAGAAAGTTAGAATGATCAAACCCAATCGTTGAATATAAACCAATGATCAACTATTAAATACTCAAAGAAATCCAAATAGATAATAATCAAATCCACGATGACAGAGATTTCCAAGAAGAAGTAGAGAAAAATAGACGTTATGACTTTCTCCTACGTTGGAATCTCCCCCAATGTGTAAACCCTAGTTTCTAATCAACTCTAGAAAATACCTACACTAATATACTCTATTCTATTATTGAAACTAAAGAGAGAAGATAATAGTAGCTTCATCCCCTAAGGGGTGGAATATGTCTTACATGATGAGAATATGTCTAATATATAAGCCCTAATTGAACTCCTCTCTTAATCACGCTTCAATTGCTCTGTTTAATGAAAATTCAGCTGTGGTCATCCCCTGAAGTCGCGCGGCCGCGCAGGAATTGGTCTGAAGGGTCACGCGGGCACGCAACTTGCATAAAATTGCATTTTTGCTCCAGGGTCGCGTGCGGCCTCGCACAAATTCGCGCGCCCGTGCGGTCCATTTTTCTGCTGTAGTGTCCTCTGGTAAAATGGTCATAACCTTTGATCAGGGAAGAGTTACGGGGCTTGCCACCTATAGAATTGAAGATATCGACGAGCCCTACAACTTTCATTCTTTGATAATTGAGAAATTCTGGTCCGGATGAAGGTTGAAATTGGGCTGGAAGGGACTGCTATGAAAATGGCGAACCAAAACAGCGAAGTTTGACGTCCGTTGGTACAACGATCATAACTCTTGCATCCGAACTCCGATTAGAGCGATACAAGATATTCCGGAAAACTACAAAGATGCTCTACACTGTAAGCTAAGTTCGAAATCAACACATGAAGTAAACACGAAAGCCCAAATGATGTCCGGATTGCCTTTTCTTTGCTTTTCATTACCAATAATCGCTCACACCGCTCCCAAACATAATACCTACAAAATGAACACAAAATGCATGAAAAGTAACTAAGACACATGAATATAAACATTTAATTCAAGTAAAAGATACCGGATGAGTGTATAAAAAATCCACTTATCAACGCACCGACATGATATTTCAACATAATAATAAAGAATGGAATAACAACAGAAATCACCATGCATGCGATAGAACACACATAAATGTTATTCTAACAGAATAATGAATAATGGAACTAGGTCAGGTGAAATTCGCACCGACAGGATATTCCGACAAAATAATAAAGAATGGAATAACAACAGAATTCACCAGGTATACGGTAATCCGCTTATATAGGTTATTCCAACAGAATAATAAAGAATAGAATAACAACAAAATTCACCAGGTATACGATAATCCGTGTATACAGGTTATTCCAACAGAATAATAATTAGTGGAACCAGGTCAGGCGTGGTACGCACCGATAGAATATTCCGACATAATATTAAAGAACGGAATAATAGAAGAATTTCACCATGTATGCGTTACTTCGTATAAACAGGTTATTCCAACATAATAATAAAGACTGGAATAACAAAAGTTCTCTTCATAAATACGAAAGAAATAATACCTCTTACGAGTACAACAAATAATATCCCTTACCTTTGAAAGAAGAGTACTCCGACTGGTAGGGCGAGCATATACTCGAAGAAAACTTGTACTACGCTCAAAGCTTTCTTAAACTCTAAAGAAATACGCTCAAAATTAGAGAAGAAGAATTCTCTCTATAGTTTCTCTCTCTAGAGTTTCAGTGAATTCGTAAGAAATAATGAATGAATGAACTTCTATTTATAGAAGAATGGACTGCATAGTAACTAATTCATGAACGGTCCAGATTGATTTACTTTAAACGGACGGTCCAGATTTAAAGAAAAATCTTTTAAATAAAATATAATATATTCTATTTATAATCTAATAAAATGAATAACTTTATAAAAGTATTCTATTTTATATAAAAAGATTTTACTATACAAAACACTATGCAGGCACTATACAACACTATGCATAATAAAATATAATATATTCTATTTATAGAAGAACTTTATAAAAGTATTCTGTTTTATATAAAAATATTTTACTATGCAAAATACTATGCATAATAGAATATAAATTCTATTTATAGAATAACTTTATAAAAGTATTATGTTTTATATAAAAAAAACTTTTCTGTTTTATTACATTAATAATACTAATAAATCAAAACTTCATCATCACTTACTTTGAAAAATTTTCAAATGTCACCCTTAACTTTAAACTATTATCAATTTAACTATTCACCAAAATAAAAAAATTGAACACTTTTATTTCATAAAATTCGGGGTCTCACAGTAATTGCTGCATCATATTTCTCATATTATTGATTTGATTATTGTCACTGTATCATCTGCATTATATGTTATATTATTAAATCAATAATTAAGACGACAAAGTTATTCATATTATTAAATTGTAATATTTACAATGTCTAGAAGTTCTGTCAATGAGAGGTTTAGTCACCTAATTGCGCGTCAATAGGGAGAAATCCTTATTGGAAATTCCCCTCTTTCCTGGGAACAACCTGGTTGCTAAATATTGTGAGCTATAATATTAATTATGAATAAGTTCGTGTTGATTAAAGATGAGTTTGATAGTTTCATTGTGTTGGGATTATTTGTGTTAGTAAAAATCGACATCTATTCCGATGATAATTGATGTCTGGAGGTTATATTATTCAAATCGAATATTCGGGACACTTTTTAGTGCGGAGTTACTATTCACGAGTTACTATTTATGAGTTACTATTCACGAGTTACTATTCACCCGAACAATATATTTCTTTTCGGTCCAAATTATTTTTGGGTACAATATTATTCCATGAGGAGATGTGCTAATTTTTCAGACCGTTGGTTGAATTTATAATACTAAATCAATATGGATCGCTGATTTAAAGTTTTAATAGTAATCAATATAGATCGCTGGTTTAAAGTTTTAATAGTGAATCAGTATGGACCGTTGCTTTAAGTTTTAATAGTAAATCAATATGGACCGTCCGTTTAAAAATAAATCAATCTGAACCATTCATGAATTAGTTACTATTCAATCCATTCTTCTATAAATAGAAGCTCATTCCTTCATTATTTCTTACGAATTCACTGAAACTCTAGAGAAAGAAATGTTAGGTTTGTAATATTCAAGAACGCAAACAAATTGCATAAATAAGCGAAAACGTGGAAAAATCAGAGTTTTAAAATTTTATAAACCATATACCCGGATCACCCTTTATGCACAATTATTAATTAAACAAAAAAGAAAGAACAAAGAATCATACCCTTAAAGATCCGAGCTTCCTCAGGTACAAGTTCACCTCCAATCCTTTTCGCGTTCAACTTGAATCCACCGAGTTTGGTTCCTTTCTTTGATCAACGTTAGCCACCCAAGTGTTTGGCCTCTAGAGGTGATCCACCAAGGAAGTAGAAGAATTCAAGAAGATAGGTATTTGGCAAAATCCTAGTTTTCTATCTCTCACAGAAAAGAACGTACTCACCCAACTATTGGAATTACGCATGTTATTAAAGTCAACAACCTCTACACCCATAATAAGAGTCCTCTTATTTATAGATGTAGGCAACCCTCCTTAACAATTAAGGAATTGAGTTTTATTTTAATTAATTAAGCTCCCTAATCTTATTAGGGATAATTAATTAAACTCTTTTAATTAATTTTCCTCCTAATCCTATTAGGATATTTGAGAGTACTTTTATTAATTAATTCTCAAACTCCTTTAGGAATTATGTAAGGCCCCAATTTTTTATAAAAGAAGATTTAATTTCCTCTATTTATTATTTTGAAATAGTAAGGGTTGAATTGATTAATGTGGTTAGTTATGGGTAAAATGCGCAAATATTTTTAAATAAGCAAGTGGTTTTAAAATACTCATTGTTGTCGGAGAATATTCGTTTGGTAGTGAAATATTCTTCCTGTCGGGGAATATTCGTACGATGGCGCAGCCTTGTGTGGGCCCATAACAGAAAGCGATTGGATGAAGAAAACGACAAGTATAAATTGTTTATAAATAATGGAGTAGTTGTTACCGTTAATACTGTTGGAATATTCAGTGGTTAAAACACAGTAATGCGTGTTGTTGCACAGTAGTACACAGTATTGCACCAATTATTGATTCTTACGTAAGAAGGCACTACTCAATAATTGTTACAGTAATTACTGTTCAGTATTTTATTTTATTAATTCAATAATTGCTACGTTGATTTTTTTATATTACTGTTATTTCAATAATTGTCACTACACAGTATTTTTTATTATCAGAGCAATAATTCATATTATCTGAATAATATTATTAGATAACATTATTGGTAATGTCTAGAAAGTTCTGTCTAAGGAGAGGTTTGGTCATGACCTAATTGTGCGCCAGTAAGGAGAAATCTTTATTGGAAAGCCCCATCTTTCCTGGGAACGGCTTGATTGCCAGTACTGTGATTTTGTAATATTATTTGTGAATAATTAATTATTAATTTATATGATGAGGAAAATATTGATTTTATGTGGATATAGATGGAGAAAATTTTTTAAAGTGATAATTGTTAAAAAATTGATATTTTATCTTTTCTAATAAAATAATATTTTATTATATTATTATAATAGAATAATGATGATATTTTTGCAATGAATGTGGGATATGAGTATATGAGGAGGAAGAGTATTTTTGTTGCATTAAATGATTAACACATGTTTTGTGTGTCGATGGACCCCATTTCTTGACTGAAATTTGATTATAGCTTGTAAAATCGTCCGTTTATGGATTTCAGTTAATTTCTGTTTGAAATTTGGAAAAACTTTCTTCTGCAAAATTGTAGAGAATTGAATTTCCTATAAAAATTCGCGAGATTTGAATTTTCTGATAAAAGGGCTATTTATTATGAATTATTGAAGTTCTGAAGTTCCGAAATAATTGATTTTTGGAAGTTTAATTATTTTTTTTCAAGAAAAACGTGGTTGGTGAGTTAAGTGGGTCTAACATGTGTTATTAATTGCTGATTTCAGATCTTCAAAAGTGGGCGTATGGAATTTTAACATATAATAATATATTATATTAAATTTTCTGCTTTGGTGTTCTAAGCAATTTCCTATAAATAGGGTGCTTATGTTAGATTGAAAATCACACCAGAAACTGAAGTTTTCTCTCTTATTTCTCTCTCTATTATATCGAGCGTATTTTGTGAGTATTTTAGTACTTCGAGTATTGTTATACGGTGTAAGTTCTTTCAGCACTATATCCAGTATTCCAGTCAGAAGTACTATTCTTTCTGAGGTAAGGGATGTTATTTTATTCGAAATGATATTATTTCTTCAATATCATTATGCCGAGATATTGGTTAGAAATTTTTATCGAATTTGGAACTTTTTATGTCGGGGTTACTATTCATGAGTTACTATTCACGAGTTACTATTCATGAGTTACTATTCATGAGTACTATTCATGAAGCATGATGATGTTTTTGTGAAATTTCTATCTTTTAGTGTCGGAGTTACTATTCACGTATACGACACTATTCACGTATACGGCACTATTCACAAATACGACACTATTCACAGAAAAATTAAATTTTCTTTTCTGTGTCCAAGATCGTTTGTTATGATTCCTATCTTAGATTGGATCTATGTTTTGGTCTTCATTTTTGAATTTTACTCCACTCTGGTTATTTATGAAGTATTTTTAAACTTTGATTATTTAAAGTACGAATCCTTAATACTTGTTCTTTTGTTTCACTGGATTCGTTTTCTTTAAATATTTTTATCATCCTCAGTCCTAAATGATGATATTACTGAATATCTTTGGCATGTAGTGCAAAGATGAATGATTTCTTAATGAATATCTTTGGCCCGTAGTGCAAAGAAGAACAGGTGTTGAGATGAATATGACCGACTGATTAATATCTTTGGCCCGTAGTGCAAAGATGAACAGGTGTTTAGATGAACATGACCAACTAATGAATATCTTTGTCCTGTAGTGCAAAGATGAATATTTAATTCCAAATATATATTGATTGATGTTACAGAGATAAAATATCGACGATGAACTTTTAAATTCATATATAGAAGATAGTAGTTTACATTCTCTACTTAACTCTTCTAATGAATTATTATTTCCGCTGTGAAGATTGATTTAAAACTGGTTGTCTATTGTATTCTATTAGATTTTTCTCTGTTGAGGACTAACGATAATTTGTTCTATATTATCTTAGTCATAATGGTCTTTACTAGGCTAGTTGAGCTTGCCCTTTTCCTTGTTGGTCCATTTTTCTTCTCAGGAGGCGAGAATGTAGCGAGTACTAGTCGGGGTTTGGAAATGATGGTTCTAGAAGTGGTTCTAGTAGTCCTCACTATTCTATAAAATAGTTTATTAATAATTGTAATGATGACTTATTTGAGTGTGGATATTGTCTAGATGACAATATTTGTATTTAGTCTCACAGTTTTTATGTTGTATTAATAAAGTTGTAGTTGTTTCTGTACCATGTATTTGACGACTCAGAATGGGTGCTGTATACCTATTTTGGGGGCATCACAAATTAACTAATAATATAATAAGACTCCTCTTATTAATTTATATTTAATATTTCCAAAATATTAAATAATAAATATTAAGCTATTTAATTTATTCTATCATCATAGATTAAATTAAATATACTTAACTTATTATTACGATTATGCCATTAACTTCTTAAATAATTATTCTTCCTTTTATGGTGTGACCCTTTAGGTTCTCCATATTAAACCGGTTGTGAATAAATCAATTAGAACAATTCTAATCTTATTTAAATAAATAAATTAAACTAATAATTTATTTAAATAATAATATTTATTCTACAATAGGGATAAGCCTCCCTAGCGATCAACGACTTTCCAGATAATATAGATTTCAACATTAATCATAAAAGAACCTTTGAGTAAATAGTTACCGTACAATTCAATCCTTCCACCATACAATGTCCCAATTAAATATAAGACATAGAATTACTGTCAAGTCTTATTTTATTTAATTATATGTATTTCGACTCTTAAATGCACAACTCCAAATAATGCAAATTAGAAACTCCTTTCTAATTTCATTCTGCCTTGGCCAAGGACTACTGAGTTGTACAATGATGATTTCAAGTCCAGGGATCACTTGTACTACTACCACTACATGAATTCCTATTAACATGCAAGTAAAACTCCATTAGGTATTCCTTAGCGAGCCACATTCAGTGAACTTATTCTCTAATAAGCACCTACATACTTGCTTTAGTGTCTCCACACAAATGATTATGAGATCAATCATCCTCATCTAATGAACAAGCAACTTATGTACCAATCTATCCAGATTTACAAATCCCCAATTTAGTAATCCAACGATTGGGAACTATTTTAGTTTTAAGCTTTCTAAGAATTTAGATCTCATTAGAATGATCATCATCATTATTCTAAAAGCATTGCTTAAAACTATGGGTTTATCACATATTATAAAATAATATCATGTAGATAATTAAAAGCCTTTAGTAAATTAATACTTTTTATTAATAAATGAATAAGATTGTTACAAATTATATGCTTTATCATCAAACATGATTGGCTTGTGTGCATACTACTTTCAAGAAATTATAGAAAGAAAGAAGAAGAGTATCCTGCTACTTCACTACTTCGATATCCAGTGTCTTTTACGGTAAGGGGTAATATTTCTTTTGTATTCATGAAGAGAACTTCTGTTATTCCATTCTTTATTATTCTATTGGAATAACCTGTATACGCGGACTCCTCTATACTTGGTGAAATCCTTCTGTTATTCCATTCTTTATTATTCTGTTGGAATATTCTGTCTAGTTCGTTTTACGCCAAACCTGGTTCCGTCTTTATTATTCTGTTGAATAACTTGTATACGCGGACTCCTCTATACTTGGTGAAATCCTTCTGTTATTCCATTCTTTATTATTCTGTTGGAATATCTTGTCTGTACGTTTTACGCCGGACCTGGTTCTGTCTTTATTATTCTGTTGGAATATCCTGTCTGTGCGTTTTACGCAGGACCTGGTTTCGTCTTTATTATTCTGTTGGAATATCCTATCTGTGTGTTTTACGCCGGACCTGGTTCTGTATTTATTATTCTATTGGAATAACCTGCCTGTGCGATCTATCACATACCTGGTGATTTCTTTTGTTATTCCATTCTTTATTATACTCGGTTGGTTAAAGTTTTGACTTCTATACTCCATGAAATTAGTGGAATATCCGTGATGCGCTTCATCCAGTATCTTTTCATGGAAATATTCTTCTGAGCATTCTTGAATTTTACTCTACAAAGAAGTATCATGTTGATAATTTTGACGTTATTAGTTCCTGGATAAATTAATTCGTGAACTTGTTTTTATTGAATTCTTATATCATTATCATCATCCTCATGTTTATATTTTTTTGAAAGTCATCTGTGGCCTGTAGTGCATAGATGGACTTGGTATGATTATGACCAGGGATTATTCGGTATAATCATGACCAAAAGTTACGAATGATGTGATAAAAGTCCTTATTGGCCTGTAGTGCATTGATGGACAGTTGTTGGCATGATCATGACCATTGATGAATACACGAATATCCTTGGCCAGTAGTGCATGGATAATTTATGGTCAGCGACCCTAATGAATATCCTTGGTCGTAGTGCAAGGATGATGTAGATTATTTATTAAGCTTGAGTCTTAGCGATAATAGTGATGAAAAACGTTTTAAATCATAAAAGATAGTAGATTTTATTCTCTACTTGACTCTTTTAATGGATTGCTTATTCCGCTGCAGTTAAACTTGATATCTATTGTATTTTATCAGTTTAAAATTGTTGAAAGGCTAATGATAATTTGTCCTGTATTATCTTAGTCATAATATTTCTTACTGGGCTAGTTGAGCTCATCCTTTGTTTCACTGTTCTCTTCAGGAAATGAGAACGTAGCAGGGACTAGTCGGGGAACGGAGTGATGGTCCAGATGATAGTATTAGTAGTCCTCAGTATTCTGTTAAATAGTGTGACAATAAATGTAATGAGGACTTATTCTGAGAGTGGATATTGTCTAGAAGACAATATTTGTATTAAAACTCACAATTCTCTTGTTGTATAATAAAGATTTTATTTGTATCCTGTACCATGTATTTGGTGACTCCAGATGGGTTATGTATACCTATTTTGGGGGCGTCACAGTTGGTATCAAAGCTTAGGGATATGATCCCTAGCTAAGATGTGAGACAAGAACTAAGAGGGGAGAGACGGGGAATTCTTTCGCTAGTACGACCTACCTAAGTTTATTTGTTATTTAATTGGTTGGTCAGAGTATATGGATAATATGTTATATGTTAATTAACCCTTGTTTTGTGGCAGTATTTGAAAATGGCATCCGAGAATGTTGAGAACATCAATGGAGCACAGGAGACCGTGGAGTCTCCACAGATCAATAATCAGGACAATGTACACCAGGAAGGTGACAATCCTTATGCAAACAACAACACTGACCAAATGATGAACGACGTAATGTTCTGAGGCTTCATTCACTTCATGCAACATCAGGCGAGAGCAGCTCCTGTCAAAAATGCAGGTGGAAACACTGGCAACTCTCGGACGGTCACCGCCAAACAGTTCAAGGAGCTTGGACCAGCGGAGTTTTTTGGAGAGCCAAAACCACTTAAGGCGGAGCCGTGGATAAAGCAGATCTGGAAGATATTTGATATCTTGGGATGCTCCAAGGAGCAAAAGGTTCCCTTTGCCATCTTTATGTTGCGAGCAGAGGCAGATTACTAGTGGAAATCTGTAAAGCGTACTCAACCTGCCGCACTGAGGATGACTTGGGAGAAGTTCCAAGAATTGTTCAAAGACAAATACTTTCCCGAAAGTATTTGTCACATGAAAGAGGTAGAATTCATCAAGTTGGAGCAAAATAATATGTCCGTGTCGTAGTACGAAGCCAAGTTCGCCAAGTTGTCCTGATTTGCGTCCCATTTGGTTTATAATGAGGAGAGAATAACGTGAATGTTTCTAAGAGGTTTGAAACCCTAGATACGTCAATATCTTATCGTTCATAAATTGTGTTTGTATTCAGATGTTGTTAATAGGGCTCAGTTATTGGAGCGTGATAATGAGTTAACCCAACCAAAAGAGAGCAGCCAACAAAATGATAATACCAGTGATAGCAGTCATCGAAGCGGTGACAATAAGCGTGGAGGGAAACAGCATGCCAGAAATGGTAACCACTTCGGTGGTAATCATAGCCAAAATAATAAGAATGGACATTTCAAGAAGAGAAATTCAACAATGATGGAAAGACGTCAGCACCAGCACCCGTTGTTAAGGAAGGAGAACGACCGCCTATCATATGTTTCAAATGCGAAGGGGAGGGACATATCAGTCCAAACTGCACGATGCCGTCCAAGGCATGTTATAATTATGGAAGAGAAGGTCATCTAGCCCGATTTTATCATTCATCAAAGACAAGTTCAGCTAGGATGGAGGCACCAAAGGCCGTCCCAGAAAAGTCAAAGCTGGTAGTATAAGGGAGAGCATTTATCGTGACCTCCCAGAAAGCAAGGAACCTGAACGAGGTCATCACGGGTAAGCTTATCATAAACTCTAGCGAAGTATATACCTTAATTGATACCGGTTCTACCCATTCTTTTATTTCTCCTACTTGCGCTCAACGTTTAAATTTGACTCCGGAGAAATTAGACTTTGACTTAATCTGTTGAAACTCCATTGGGAGAAACCTTCATTACATCCACAGTTTATAAGTCTTGTTTGGTTCAAATCGGTACCCTCACATTACCTGTCGATCTTATTTCATTGAAAATACTTGCATTTGACGTAATTCTAGGGATTGATTGGTTAATTACTCATTATGCAAAAATTGATTGTTTTCATAAGGTTGTTAGCTTTCATATTCCTAACAAACCTATTATGCAAATTCAAGCAACCAAACCATGAAAATCAATCACTGTCATCTCAAGCCATAAAGCTATTCGTTTATTGAAAAATGGATGTCAAGCTTTCTTAGCTCATGTCACGGAATCTAAACAAAAATACGTCAGTTTTGAATGATATTTCTATTGTTAATAAATTTCCTGACGTATTCCCTAAAGAACTTCCTGGCCTACCCCCAGAGCGTGAAATTAAATTTTGTATCGACCTTGAACCCGGTACAAAACCTATTTCCAAAGCCCTATATCGAATGGCTCTTATTGAACTTCAGGAGTTAAAGTCCCAACTACAGGAATTATTAGTCATCGGTTTCATTCTTCCTAGTACGTCTCCTTAGGGTGCTCCTGTTCTATTCGTGAAAAAGAAAGATGGGAGTATGCGACTTTGTATTGATTATCGAGAGTTGAACCATGTCACCATCAAAAATAGATATCCATTGCCACGTATTGATGACCTGTTTGACCAGTTGCAAGGTGCCAAATTCTTTTCAAAGATTGATCTTCGTTCCAGATATCACCAACTGAAGATTAGAACTGATGACATTCCAAAGACGACTTTCAGAACTCAGTACGGGCATTATAAATTCCTAGTCATGTCTTTTGGATTAATTAATGCTCCTGCTGCCTTCATGGATATGATGAACCGAGTATTCAAGGAATATTTGGATCATTTTGTGGTTGTCTTTATTGATGACATCCTCATATATTCCAAAAGCCATGAAGATCATGAGCAACAATTGAGGCTGATACTCCAATAGCTTCGTGAATATAAGTTTTATGCCAAGTTAAAGAAATGCGAGTTCTTGCTTGAGGAAGTAGCATTCCTTGGGCACGTGGTATCAAGTCATAGAATATCTATTGACCCAGCAAAGATTGAAGCTATTCAAAGCTGGGAGCAACCTAAATCAGTGACCGAAGTACGTAGCTTTCTCGGCCTAGCTGGTTATTATCGGAGACTCATAGAAGAGTTTTCTTGAATCGCTACTCCATTAACTCAGCTAACTCGAAAAGATACAAAATTCGGTTGGAACGAGGAATGTGAGAAGAGTTTTCAAAAACTCAAGAGGAGACTCATTTCAGCACCTGTTTTGACAATACCATCTGGCTCAGATGGATTTGTCATCTACAGTGATGCTTCGGACAAAGGGTTAGGATGTGTTCTCATGCAACATGTGAAAGTGATAGCCTATGTATCTCGGCAACTCAAAGAATATGATAGGAATTATCCTACTCATGATCTAGAGTTGGCAGCTGTTGTCTTTGCACTCAAAATTTGGAGGCATTACTTGTATGGGGAGAAAGTGGAGATCTTTACGGATCATAAAAGCCTCAAATATTTCATCACTCAAAAGGAACTCAACATGCGACAATGACGTTGGCTTGAACTGTTGAAAGATTATGATTGTACCATCCAATACCATCCTGAAAAAGCGAACGTGGTAGCTAACGCGTTGAATAGAAGATCATATGCAGGTACGAGTGTGATATTGTTAATGCAAAGGTGTAAGACCCCAACTTATTATTAAATGAAATGAAATTTTCTCTATTTATTATGTTGAAATAGTAAGGGTTGATTTGATTAATGTGGTGAGTTATGGGTAAAATGCGCAATTATTTCAAACAAGCAAGTGGTTTTAAAATATTCATTTTATCGGAGAATATTCGTTTGGTCGTGGAATATTTTTACTATCGAGGAATATTCGTACGACGGCTTAGCCTTGTGTGGGCCCCATAACGGAAAGTGATTGGAGGAAGAAAATGACAAGAATAAGTTGTTTATAAATAACGGCGTAGTTGTTACCGTTAATACTGTTGGAATACCCGGTGGTTAAAACACAGTAGCACACGGTATTGCACCAATTATTAATTCTTATGTAAGAAGACACTACTCAATAATTGTTATAGTAATTAATGTTCAGTATTTTATTTTATTGATTCAATAACTGTTGCGTTGATATTTTATATTACTGTTGTCTCAATAATTGTCACTACACAGTATTTTCCATTATCGGAGCAATAATTTATATTATCTGAATAATATTATTAGATAACATTATTGGCAATGTCTAGAAAGTTCTGTCTAAGGAGAGTTTTGGTCATCTAATTGCGCTCCAGTAAGGGGAAATCCTTATTGGAAAGCCCCCTCTTTCCTGGGAACTGCCTGGTTGTCAGTATTGTGATTCTGTAATATTATTTGTGAATAATTAATTATTAATTTATATGATGAGAAAAATATTAATTTTATATGGATATAGATGGAGAAAATTTTTAATGTGACAATTGTTGAAAATTAATATTTTATCTTTTTCTGATAAAATAATTAATTTAAATATATTATTATAATAATATAATAATGGTGATATTTTTAAAATGAATGTGAGATATATGAGTATATGAGGAGGAAGAGTACTTTTATGGCATTAAATGATTAACACATGTTTTGTGTGTCGGTGGACTCCAATTATTGATCGAAACTTGATTATAGACTGTAAAATCGTCCGTTTATGGATTTCGATCAATTTCTGTTTGGAATTTGGAAAAACTTTCTTCTGCAAAGTTGTAGAGAATGAAATTTCCTATGGAAAGAACACGTGGTTCGAATTTTTCTGACAAAGGGCTATTTATTTTGAATTATTGAAGTTCTGAAGTTCTGAAATAATTAATTTTTGGAAGTTTTAATTATTTTTTAAAGGAAAACGTTTTTGGTGAGTTAAGTGGGTCTAGCATGTGATATTAATTGCTGAATTCAGATCTTCAAAGATGGGCTAAGGAAATTTATAATATATATTAATATTTTATTAAATTTTCTACTTTGGTGTTCTAAGCATTTTCCTATAAATAGGGTGTTTAGGTTAGAATTGAAAATCACACCAGAACTGAAATCTTCTCTCTCTTTCTCTCTCGATATATTGAGCGTATTCTTGTGAGTATTTTGATACCTTGAGTGTTGCTATACGGTGCAAGTTTCCTTCAGCACTATATTTAGTATTCCCGTCAAGAGTACCGTCTTTTCGAGGTAAGGGATATTATTTTTTTAAAATGATATTATTTCTTTTAATATCATTATACCGGAATATTGGTATGATTTTTCTTGTGAAATTCTGATCTTTTTATATCAGAGTTACTATTCACGAGTTACTATTCATGAGTTACTATTCATGAGTTATTATTTATGAGTTACTATTCACGAGTACTATTCACGAAGCATAATAATTTTTCTTGTGAAATTCTTGTCTTTTAGTGTCGGGGTTACTATTCACGTATACGGCACTATTCATGAATACGACACTATTCACAGAAAAATTAAATTTTTATTTTTTGTCCAAGATATCTATTATGGATACTAGCTTTGATTGTATCCATGTTTTGATCATTCTTGAATTTTACTCCACTATAATTATTTATGAAGTATTTTTGAACTCGGTTTGGTTAAAGTATGAATCCTTAATATTTGTTCTTTTGTTTCACTGGATTCGTTTTCTGTAAAATATTTTTCATCATCCTCAATCCTAAATGATGACATGTTGTTGAATATCTTTGGCCTGTAATGCAAAGATTGTTGATTTTATTATGAATATCTTTGGCCCGTAGTGCAAAGATGTACAGGTGTTGAGATGAACATGACCGACTGATGAATATCTTTGGCCTGTAGTGCAAAGATGTACAGGTGTTGAGATAAATATGACCGACTGATGAATATCTTTGGCCTGTAGTATAAAGATGAATATTGATTGATGTTACAGGGATAAAATATTGATGATGGATTTTTAAATTTATAGATGATAGTAGATTTCATTCTCTACTTTACTCTTCTAATGAATTGTTGTTTCCGCTGCAGTTGTTGATCTAAAACTTGTTGTCTGTTGTATTCTACCAGATTTTTCCTTGTTGAAGACTAAAGATAATTTGTTTTACATTATCTTAGTCATAATATTCTTTACTGGGCTAGTTGAGCTCACCATTTTCCTTTTTGTTCTATTTTTCTTCTCATGAGGCAAGAATATAGCAGGAACTAGTCGGAGTGTGGAGTGATGGTTTAAGATAGTTATTTTAGTAGTCCTCACTATTCTATAGAATAGTGTATCAATAATTGTAATGAGGAATTTATTTGGGTATGAATATTGTCTAGAAGACAATATTTGTATTTAAACTCACAGTACATATGTTGTCTTATTTTGTACGACAAATGTATTAATAAAGTTGTAGTTCTTTCTGTACCATGTATTTGGCAACTCAAAATGGGTTAGATGGAATGGACCTATTTTGGGGGCGTCACAAAAGGCCCATTTTGTGTGACTTGCAAAGGATGGAGATAGAGTTAAAGACTTTAGGGACCCATGTGATGATGGCGAATATACTAGTAGAACCGACTTTAATTGATAAAGTTAAAGATGCTCAAATTACAGACCTGGAGCTGGTGCGTATGAGGAAGAAAGTGCAAGAAGGTGCTATGCCAGAAGCAAGAATTGATGAAGAAGGAATACTTTGAGTCAACTCCAGACTTTGTGTTCCTAACGACCCTGATTTAAAGTATAGAATCATCACCAGTACAAAGTACCTAATAGACAACGCTTAAAAGACAACGTTTTTTATAAAAACGTTGTAGTATTTTTTTACAACGTTTTTAAAAAAACGTTGTAGATATATATGCAAAAATGTTGTCTATTTAAAAGGGTATTTTTTTAGTTTTAATTAGATAACGTTTTTTTTTCAAATGTTGTGTATCTAAAAAACACGGAGGAAAAAAAACATGGAAGCTAAAATTTGAAATTAAAACAAAGTTCCTATTTCTGTACTTTCTCGCTCTGCAATGTTGGTTTTATGCAGATGAGTTCCTCTCTCCTTTACCCTTCCATTTCTCCTCAAAATCTCACCATTTTTGAAGCTTCACAACCGCTGAGGAGCTTTAATTCGGGTTGTTTCACGGGTTTCAAGCATGGAATTCGAGGTTTTGGTTTGAGAAATTTGGATAAATCTAGGGCTTTTATGAGCGTCTCTGATAAATCTAGGGTTCACATCACAAAACCAGCCTGACCCATATATCTGAATATTCTGTATCTCAACTCTCAGCTAATCTTCTAGATCTCTATCTTCTGTCCAACGGAAGGTTTGTTATGGGTCATAGCTATACAAGGAGCTCTTAGATTTTTCAATTCTATGTCTCAACAACCCAGCTCCACCACCAACTACAATAAGCGCTCATCCTATACCAACACAACCTCCACCACTTCTGGCAGCAGCGGCGCCACCGAAGGACCTCGTTTTCCAGCGATGAAGAAGGCGAAGTCTCAGGCCATTGCTTCCTCTCTTGACTCCCCCCCACCAATAAAACGGCCTCCAACACGTTCATTTCAACACCAAAATGGATGACTCCAGGATCGAAGATCCCAACCCTAACGACGTCGTTGATCCCACCTCGCCTGTTGGTTCTCGAGCCTCCGCCGACGGCGTTACCGCCAATTTGGCTAGGAAGATGGCTACTCCTCCTCAGCCTGCGAAAAAGCTTATTATTAAGCTTGTCAAAGGTTTAATTTTTGATCTAAAACTTGCTTCTATCACTTCACTACCTAAAATTTTGGATTTTTATAGATTTGGGTGCAGGCTTGTTATTAATTTCAATGATTCGATCTGCTAATTGCTAGTATTAGTGTTTTTTGTATGTAAATACAGGGGTTAGTGTTACTGGTTAGGTTTTGGAAATTTGAATATGGGCTGAAATTTAGTTCTTAATTGAACACATATTGGTTGGATACTAAACAGACAGGGACTAGGGAGCTACTATAAATGATAAAAATTGAAGAGATGAAGAAAACGAAGTTAGCTAGTGCATTACCATTTTTGAATGTAGATGGTATAGAAAATCTCTGTTTCAAGTCAATCCCATTCCTTGATTTTCAGCACAGTGGAATTTTGACCATAATGTAATAAGCTAAGCTTTCTTTCACTGATAACAGTGAAGTCTTTAAAACCTTGAATCCAACTTCTTGGATTTCCTTTCTGTAAGACAATACAAATACTGAGACAGTGATCAAAAGGATCATTTCAAAAATATCCATAATTTTAGATTCTGCAAGAAGTTGGATTTTGGTCAAGATGTCTGACTTTTGTTTACTTCATCTTGTTTTTTGGTAGAAAAAGCTCAGCATTTTCTGCATAGCATACTTTCTTATATCAACAAAAACTAAGTACTTTTTTCGATAAACCAATAAACTTATTTTAAAAGCTTATATGTCAAATCTGATCTTTTTAGTGTAGGATGCACGAGTGAGACTGAGCTCTTTCCTAGTCCATCTCATAATTTTGCCTTAGTTCCTCTCATAGTTATTCTCATTTGCATTATGCAAGTTCTAAGCACAAAAATAGTTGCTTGTTTTTCTTATGAAAATTTCAGTTTCAATGTTCAAACGGGGTTTTCTTAATTTTTTTTACTTGATTATAGTGGGCCATTGCCTACAAGATATCTCACAAGGAAGATGACGAGACTGCGTTAATGGTATGGTTTTTACGTACTTTGATTATTAGATATTCTGTACCAATCTTTCTCACATATGCCTACACATCAACTACATGTATACATTGACAGGCATATGCACATACGATGAGGAAATTATGAAACTTTACAGGTAGGTTTTATAATGTAGAATTTATAGCGCACAAAGAAAAAAAGGAGAAGTTTTGGGGATGATCTTCTCATTGTATGCACGGAAGGAAGTTAGGATCTCTCGGAGGTCAAGCAAAGGATAAATTAAAATTATTTTTCCTAAAGTTGGAATCAACCATCACAACAGTGTAATTGCTTTTTGAAGTTTTTTATCTCAGATTTTTTGGAAGACCCATTTTAACCTCTTTTGGTGAGATTTTCCCATTTGCTTTTTGGAATCAACCTTTATAGGTGAAGACATTTTTATTTTATTTTTTGTCGAACCATTATTGTGATTCAATAGTGTGTTCTCCACATGGAAGATCCCTTCTTCCTAGCTTTCAGAGTTTGGGTTATTCTCTTTTCCGCAAATTGGTAGAATTATTAATAGATTGTGTTGGCTCATGGCAAAACCCCAACAACATGGTAGAAGTAGAATAGAACTAGATATCAGCATTGTGATGGGACTTTACTTGGTTCTAATTATCATGAAAGAAATAGATTAACAAAAGTGTACAAAATTTAATTATCCAGAAATAAATTATGACTGAATAGACTAACAAAAGAGTACAAAACTGCTAGTTTTTGGAGTGTTTTTTTATCAAATGTTGAGAATATGCCCTTTTTTCCATTGCAATTTCTTGCCAGACAGACAATTTGAATCACATTTATGAGAATATATAGCTCAGCTCTGCAAGGTGGGGGATGTTTCTGTTTTAGCTTTCATAAGTAGGTTGATGAATATTTATAGTAATAGACAAGTAAATGAGTTTTGACATTAAGTGGAAGTTTTGACAAGTAAATAAATCTATAGATCTAGTAAACGAGATTGACTGGAATCTTGTTGAAGAAGTAACTAAGACAGATGCTTATCCATTCATGCATTAACTGATATGTGTCTGTTATTTGCAGATCTTGGAAGGCCTGACTGCTGCTTCATGTGACAACAAATGGTGAGTAGTTAACATACACAGATCTTCCCCCTGGACGTTTGACTGACTTGAGAGCTACTACCGTAAACAATGAAAATTTAGCACGTGTTGCCGTTAAACATAATCTTCATTTACATAATCTTATTGACTTGAAACTCTTAAGTGGAGGGGGACTGTAATTATTAGCCTGACCATGTTCATGTTTTGCTTTACTGCCATGTCAAGCAAGTTGTGCTTGTATTTTCATCTATGCTTTAGGTATATATTTTGTGGATATGGTAATTTGAAACTGTAAATGAATAGTATTATTGGAATGTATTTTAAATGGTTGATACATTTTGGTTTTAAATTTAAATGAAAATTTAGACCTTTTAGTTATATATCATGGCATTAGTATATTGCAGGTGCATTGGTAATATAGGTGAATCACATTTTTTTTCCTTTTTTTTCTTTATCTACAACGTTTTTAAAATGTTGTATAAATTGGTTAAAAACGTTGTCTGATATATTAAACTACAACGTTTTTATCCAGAAAACATTGTGGAATCATACATTCTACAACGTTTTTAAGCATCTGTTAATTTTTGGAAAACAAATCTACAACGTTTTTTCCTAAAAAACGTTGTGTATTGTGCTTAACCACAACGTTTTAAAAACGTTGTGTAAGGATGTCAAATAGACAACACCCTTAACCACGACGTTTTTCTGACTGAAACCACAACATTTTTTCCGCGTTGTCTATTTACTGTTTTGTAGTAGTGCATGATGGAGGTGCACAACACACCGTTTGAAATCCATCTTGGGAGTACCAAAATGTATCGTGATCTTCGTCATACATTTTGATGAAGCAATATGAAGAGAGAGATAACGTTGTTTATCTCAAGGTGTCTAACTTGTTAACGAGTCAAGGCGGAGCATCAAGTGCCAAAAGGTCCATTGCAACCACTTGAAATTCTAGAATGGAAGTGAGAGCACATTACTATGGATTTTGTTACTGGTCTTCCCAAGGTTTCTCAAGGTATAAATGAGATTTGGGTCATTGTTGATAGATTGACCAAGTCTGCTCATTTCTTACCAATACGAGAAACTTATACACTTGAACGTCTTGCTAGTATGTACATAAACGAGATTATAAGATTGCATGGTATGCCAGTATCCATAGTTTCTGATCGAGACCCAAGATTCACTTCAAGATTTTGGGTTAGTTTGCAAAAAGCTATGGGTACGAATTTATAATTTAGTTCAACATATCATCCTTAGACAGACGGACAATCAGAGAGGACTATTCAAACTCTGGAAGATTTATTAAGACTCCGTGTCCTTGACTTTAAAGGAAGTTGGGACAAGTTCTTACCATTAGTGGAGTTTTCCTACAACAACAGTTATCAAGCAAGTATTGGTATGGCTCCATTTGAGGCGTTGTATGGAAGAAAGTATCTTTCTCCAGTATGCTGGGATGAGGTGGGTAAAGCAACGTTGTTGGGACCGAAGTTGGTATGTATGACTATGGAAAAGATTCAAATGATCCGACAACGTATAAAAACCTCACAAGATCGACAAAAGAGTTATGCTGATCTTCATCGAAAGGACGTGGAATTCGATATTGGAGATCATGTGTTGTTACGTGTTGCTCCATGGAAAGGATTTACGAGATTCAGAAAGAGAGGAAAGCCCAATCCTCGATTCATTGGCCCATTTTTAATCCTTAATTGAGTAGGAACTGTGGCGTATAGACTCGCTTTACCACCAAGTATGTCTCACGTTCATAACGTTTTTCATATATCTATGTTACGTAAATATGTGAAAGACCCGAACCATATTATTGAGTTAGAACCGAAAGAAATAACGGAAGATTTAACGTATGAGGAGGTTCCTGTTAAAATCTTGGATAAGAATGAGCATATTCTACGCTCCAAGGTTATATCTCAAGTCAAAGTTTTGTGGAGGAACCACGATGTTGGAAATGACCTGGGAGTTAGAATCTGAAATAAAATCAAAGTATCCTTACCTCTTCGACATACCAGGTACGTACCCTAATTTCGAGGGCGAAATTTTATAAGAAGGGGAGGTTGTAAGACCCCAACTTTTTTTTAATAAAGATGATTTTTCTATAAATATCATTTTTGAATATTATGGAATGAATTTGATATAATGTTATAGTTATGGGTAATATTTATAAATTTTGCTAAGTATGCAAGTTGTTATAAAATATTCGATTGGTCGGAGAATATTCTTTTTTTCGGGAATATTCGTATAACGGCATAATCATTGGTGGACCACGTAATGAAATTATTGTCGGATTGAGAAAATGAAAAAAATATTTTATAAATAACGGCAGAGGTGTTATTGTTAAAACTGTTGAACTACCCGGTAGTAAAAGTACAGTAATACGTGTGGTTGCATAGTAGCACACGGTATTGATTATTGATGCTTACGTGAGAAGTCACTCAGTTTTACTCAATTATTGCTACAGTAATTGCTGCATCATATCTCTCATATTATTGATTTGATTATTGTCACCGTATCATCTGTATTACATGTTATATTATTAAATCAATAATTGAGACGACAAAGTTATTCATATTATTAAATTTAAATATTTACAATATCTAGAAGTTCTGTCAAGGAGAGGTTTGGTCACCTAATTGCGCGCGGATAGGGAGAAATCCTTATTAGAAAGCCCCCTCTTTCCTGGGAAAAACCTGATAAATATTGTGAGTTATAATATTAATGATGAATAAGTTCATGTTGAATAAAGATGAATTTGATAGTTTCATTGTGTTGTGATTATTTTTGTTAGTAGAAATCGACATCTATTCCGATGATAATTGATGTCTGGAGGTTATATTGTTCAAATCGGATATTCGGGACACTTTTTGTGTTGGAGTTACTATTTACGAGTTACTATTCATGAGTTACTATTCACGAGTTACTATTCACCCGAACAATATATTTCTTTTCGGTCCAAATTATTTTTGGGTACAATATTATTCTATGAGGAGATGTGCTAATTTTTCAGACCGTTGGTTGAATTTATAATAGTAAATCAATATGGATCGTTGGTTTAAAGTTTTAAATTAAATTAATATGGATCGCTGGTTTAAAGTTTTAATAGTGAATCAGTATGGACCGTTGCTTTAAGTTTTAATAGTAAATCAATATGGACCGTCCGTTTAAAAGTAAATCAATCTGGACCGTTCATGAATTAGTTATTATTCAATCCATTCTTCTATAAATAGAAGTTCATTCCTTCATTATTTCTTACGAATTCACTGAAACTCTAGAGAGAGAAATTATAGAAAGACAGAAGAAGAGTATTCTGCTACTTCACAACTTCGATATCCAGTGTCTTTTACGGTAAGGGGTATTATTTCTTTTAATTCATGAAGAGAACTTCTGTTATTCCATTCTTTATTATTCTTTTGGAATAACATGTATACGCGGACTTCCCTATACTTGGTGAAATCCTTCTGTTATTCCCTTCTTTATTATGCTGTTGGAATATCCTGTCTGTGCATTTTACGCCAGACCTGGTTCCGTCTTTATTATTCGGTTGGAATAACTTGTATACGCGGACTCCCCAATACTTGGTGAAATCCTTCTGTTTTCCATTCTTTATTATTCTGTTGGAATATCCTGTGTGAGACTCCAGCTTTTATGAATAAATATTTAATTTTCTCGAAATAATTTTTTTGAATATTATGGTGTGAATTTGATATAATGTTAGAGTTATGGGTAGTATTTATAAATTTTGCAAAGTATGCAAGTTGTTATATAATATTCGATTAGTCGGGGAATATTCGTTTTATTAGAAATATTCGTACGACGGCACAATCATTGGTGGACCCCACAACCGAATTATTGTCGGATTAAGAAAATGACAAAAATATTTTTATGAAAATAACGGCAGAAGTTTTACAGTTAAAACTGTTGAACTACTCGGTAGTAAAAGTACAATAATACGCGTGGTTGCATAGTAGCACACGGTATTAATTATTGATGCTTACGTAAGAAGTCACTCAATTATTGTTACAGTAATTGCTGCATCATATCTCTCATATTATTGATTCGATTATTGTCAAAGTATCATCTGCATTATATGTTATATTATTAAATCAATATTTGAGACGATAAAGTTATTCATATTATTAAATTGCAATATTTACAATGTCTAGAAGTTCTGCCAAGGAGAGGTTTGGTCACCTAATTGCGCGCTAATAGGGTGAAATCCTTATTGGAAAGCCCCCTCTTTCCTGGGAACGACCTGGTTGTTAAATATTGTGCGTTATAATATTAATGATGAATGTTATTAAAAATCGAAGTTGAGTTCAGAGTTGAATCTGGAGACGCGGACATGATATTTGAGTCTAGAACGATGAAATTAGTAAAAATAGTCTATAAACACAAAATTTTACGGGATTAACTTTTTGGTCAAAAAGTCAACAGTTGACTTTTTTGCGAAAAGTCAAACTTCAAAATTTATATTGTTGATAAAAATAGTTCCATTGTGTTGGGATTATTAGTATTAGTAGAAATCGACATTTATTTCGATAATAATTGATGTCTGGAGGTTATATTGACCAATCGGGTAATTAACCGAATAAATGAGCAATTGATTGCTATTAATTCATACGATTATAACTATTTGTTCACATGTGTGTACTATTGATTCACATTTTTGTTACTATTAAGGGAGTTGGTGCAAGATTGATAATACTTGCATGACTAAGTTAAAAATAGAGGTATAGATGGAGGTACTATACTGTAATTCGTATTTTCACATGTCTAGAACTATTAATTCACATGATTTACTATTGAATCACATTATTTACTATTAGAGGAGGTGGTGCAAGTTTGATAATACTTGCATGACTAAATTAAAAATAAAAGAAAAGAGGAAGGTATTATACTGTAATATTCTGAGCCCCAAAATGTGCAATTATCGAAACTATATTTTCCTATAAATAGAAGCTCATTCTTCCTTCATTTCTCACCAATTCACTAAATCTATAAGCAATTATTATAGAGAGAAATTGTAGAGAGAAGCTATATATAGAAAATCTATAGATGAAGAGAAACCTGCTACCTCACTATTCTAATATCCAGTTTCTTCTGAGGTAAAGGGCATTATTTCTTTTGTATTCATGAAGAGAACTTCTGTTATTCTATTCTTTATTATTCTGTTGGAATAACCTGTATACGCTGGGCTACCCTATACTTGGTGAAATTCTTCTGTTATTCCATTCTTTATTATTCGGTTGGAATATCCTGTGTGTGCATTTTACGCCGGACTTAGTTCCGTCTTTATTATTCTGTTGGAACATCCTGTTTGTGCTTTTTACGCCGGACTTGGTTCCATCTTTATTATTCTGTTGGAATATTCTGTCTGTTCATTTTACGCCGGACGTGGTTCCGTCTTTATTATTCTGTTGGAATAACCTGCCTGTGCGGTATATCGCAGGCATGGTGATTTATTTAGTTATTCTATTCTTTATTATATTCAGTTGGTTAAAGTTTTGACTTCTATACTCCATGAAATTAGTGGAATATTCTTGATATTTGCGCTTCATCTAGTATCTTTTCACGGAAATATTCTTCTGAGCATTCTTGAATTTTACTCTACAAAGAAGTATCATGTTGACAATTTGGACGTTATTAGTTCCTGAATAAATTAATTCGTGAACTTGTTTTATTGAATTCTTATATCATTGTCATCATCCTCATGTTTATATTTTTTTAAAAGTCATTTGTGGCCTGTAGTGTACAGATGGACTTGGTATGTTATGACCAAGGATTATTCGGTATAATCATGACCGTAATATTACGAATGTTGTGATAAAAGTCCTCATTGGCCCGTAGTGCATTGATGGACAGTTGTTTGCATGATCATGACCATTGATGAATACACGAATATCCTTGACCCGTAGTATATGGATAATTTATGGTCGTGACCCTAATGAATATCCTTGGCCGTTGTGCAGGGATGATGTGGATTATTTATTAAGCTGAGTCCCAGCGATAAAAGTGATGTAAAACCTTTTAAGTCATAAAAGATAGTAGATTTTATTCTCTACTTGACTCTTTTAATGAATTTCTTGTTCCGTTCCAGTTAAACTTGATGTCTATTATATTTTATCAGTTTAACATTGTTGAAGACTAATGATAATTTATTCTGCATTATCTTAGTCATAATATTTCTTACTGGGCTAGTTGAGCTCACCCTTTCTTTCACTATTCTCTTCAGGAAATGAGAATATAGTTGGAACGAGTCGAGGAATGGAGTGACGGTTCCAGATGATAGTATTAGTAGTCCTCACTATTCTGTGAAATAGTGTGATAATAAATGTATTGAGGACTTATTTTGAGTTTGTGTACTGTCTGGAAGACAATGATTGTATTAAAACTCACAGCTCTTGTTGTATATTTAAGTTTGTATTTGAAATTTGTACCATGTATTTGACGACTAAGAATAGGTGATGTATACCTATTTTGGGGGCGTCACAGTTGGTATCAAAGCTTAGGAATATGATCCCTGGCTAAGATGTGAGACAAGAACTAGGAGGGGAGAGACGGGGAATTCCTTCGCTAATATGACCTACCTAAGTTTATTTGGTATTTAATTGGTCGGTCAGAGTATAGGGATAATATGTGATATGTTAATTAACCCTTGATTTGTGGAAGTATTTGAAAATGACATCCGAGAATATTGAGAAAAGCAATGGAGCACAGGAGACCGTTGAGTCACCACAGATCAATAATCAGGATAATATGCATCAGGAAGGCGACAATCCTCATGCAAACATCAACACTGACCAAATGATAAACGATGGAATGTTCCGAGGCTTCATGCAATTCGTGAAACATCAGGCAAGAGCGGAATCCTGTCCAAAATGCAGGTGAAAACACTGACAACTCTCTGGACGGTCACCGCTAACAGTTCAAGGAGCTGGGACCACCTGGAGTTTTTTGGGGAGCCAAAACCACTTAAGGCGGAGACGTGGATAAAATAGATCAACAAGATATTTGATGTCTTGGGTTGCTCCGAGGAGCAAAAGGTTCACTTTACCATTTTCATGTTGTGGGCAGAGGCAGATTACTGGTGGGAATCTGTAAAACGTATTCAACCTGCCGCACTGAAGATGTCTTGAGAGAAGTTTCAAGAGCTATTCAACGACAAGTACTTTCTAGAAAGTATTCGACACATGAAGGAGGTAGAGTTCATTAAACTGGAGCAAATAAACATGATCGTGTCGCAGTACGAAGCCAAGTTTGCCGAGTTGTCCCGGTTTACTTCCCATTTGGTTGATAGTGAGGAGAGAATAACGCGGATGTTTCTAAGATGTTTGAAACCCGAGATACGTCAATACCTCATTTCTCATAAACTTTGTTTGTATTCAGATGTTGTTAATAGGGTTCAGTTATTGGAGCGCGATAGTGAGTTATCCCAACCAAAAGAGAGCAGCCGGCAAAATGATAATACCAGTGATAGCAGTCATCGAAACGGTGACAATAAGCGTGAAGGGAATCAACATGTCAGAAATGGTAACCACTTCAGTGGTAATCATGGCCAAAACAATAAGAATGGACATTTTAAGAAGAGAAAATTCAACAATGATGGAAAGACGTCAGCACCAGTACCCATTGTTAAGGAAGGAGAAGGACCACCTATCATATGTTTCAAATGCAGAGGGGAGGGACATATCATTTCAAACTGCGCGATGCCATCCAAAGCAGTGTTATAATTATGGAAGAGAAGGTCACCTAGCCCGATTTTGTCGTTCACCGAAGACAAGTCCAGCAAGGAAGGAAGCACCAAAGGCTGTACCCAGAAAAGTCAAAACCGGTAGTGCAAGGGAGAGACGTTTTTTGTGACTTCTCAAAAAGCTGAATAACCCAAATGAAGTTAGAATGGGTTAGTTAATTATAAATTCTTGCGAAGTCTATACCTTATAAGATACCGGTTCTACCCATTATTTTATCTCTCTTGCTTGCGTTCAACGTTTAAATTTGACCACAGAGAAGCTAGACTTTTACTTATTAGTTGAAATTTCGTTAGTAGGAACCTTCGTTACATCCACTGTTTATAAATCTTGGTTGATTTAAATCGACACTTTCACGTTACTTGTCAATCTTATCTCTTTGAAAATACTTGGCCTTGATGTGATTTTAGGAATCGATTGGTTAACTACTCATCATGCCAAAATTGATTATTTTCGTAAGGTTGTTAGCTTTCATATTCCTAACCAACCTGTTATGCGAATTCAAGCAACCAAACCACTAAAGTCAATCACTATCATATCAAGCCATAAGTAAAAAGCCCCGAGCCTTTCGCTGGTGACTTCCAAGTCTTGGAATACACCGAAGCCAGACTTTCTGTAGGCGACGCCGTGAATGACGATGACAAGTTGATAGGTATCAATATGACGTACTATCCAAGTCTTGGATGAGAGTCGTAGTTTTTAAATGATATTTCTATTGTTAATAACTTTCTTGACATATTCTAGAAGACTTCTTAGCCTACCCCCAGAGCGTGAAATCGAATTTTGTATTGACCCCAGTACAAAACCCATTTCTTCAACCCTTAAATATTTTTTCAATCAAAACGAATGTATAAGGCGCCAAAGACGTTGGCTTGAGCTGTTGAAGATTACGATCATATCATTCAATATCATTGTGGAAGAGAGAACGTGGTAGTTGACGCGTTGAGTAGAAGATCGTATGCGTTTACGAGTGCGATATTGTTAACACAAAAACCCATTTTGTATAACTTACAAATGATGAAGATAGAGTTAAAGACTCTAGGGACCCACTGTGAAGATAGTGAATGTACGAGTAGAATCGACTTTAATCGATAAAGTTAAAGCCGCTCAAGCTACACACCTGAATCTGATGAATGTGAAGAAGAAGGTTTAAGAGGGCGTTATTCTAGAAGCAATAATCGACAAAGAGAGGAAATCTCAACCCTCGGTTTTATTGGTCCATTTAAAATCCTCAATTGAGTAGGAACTGTGACTTATAGACTCGTTTTACCGCCAAGTATGCCGCGTGTTCATAACGTTTTTAACGTATCGATGTTACGTAAATATGTGGACGACCTGAACCACGTTATTAATTTAGAACCGGATGAGATAACGGATGATTTAACGTATGAGGAGATACATGTTAAAATCTTGGACAATAAGGATTATATTCGACACTCAAAGGTTATACCTCAAGAGTTAGAATATGAAATGAAGTCAAGGTACCCTCACCTCTTTAGTATACCAGGTATGTACATAAATTTCGAGGGCAAAATTCCATAAGGAGGGGAGATTGTGAAACCCCAGATTTTATGAATAAATATTTAATTTTCTCGAAATAATTTTTTTGAATATTATGGTGTGGATTTGATATAATATTATAGTTATGGGTAATATTTATAAATTTTGCAAAGTATGCAAGTTGTTATATAATATTCGATTGGTCGGGGAATATTCGTACGACGACACAATCATTGGTGGACCCCACAACGGAATTATTGTCGGATTAAGAAAACGATAAAAATATTTTTATGAAAATAACGACGGAAGTTTTACAGTTAAAACTGTTGAACTACTCGGTAGAAAAAAGTACAGTAATACGCATGGTTGCATAGTAGCACACGGTATTGATTATTGATACTTACGTAAGAAGTAACTCAGTTATACTCAATTATTGCTACAGTAATTGCTGTATCATATCTCTCATATTATTGATTCGATTATTGTCACAATATCATCTACATTATATGTTATATTATTAAATATAATATTTGAGACCACAAAGTTATTCATATTATTAAATTATAATATTTATAATGTCTAAAAGTTCTGCTAAGGAGATGTTTGGTCACCTAATTACGCACCAATAGGGAGAAATCCTTATTGGAAAGCCCCCTCTTTCCTAGGAACGACCTAATTGTTAATTATTGTGAGTTATAATATTAATGAAGAATGTTATTAAAAATCGAAGTTGAGTTCGGAGTTGAATTTGGAGACGCGGACGTGATATTTGAGTCCAGAACGATGAAATTAGTAAAAATAGTCTATAAACACAAAATTTTACGGGATTAACTTTTTGGTCAAAAAGTCAATAGTTGACTTTTTTGAGAAAAGTCAAACTTCAAAATTTATATTGTTGATAAAAATAGTTCCATTGTGTTGAGATTATTAGTATTAGTAGAAATCGACATTTATTTCGATAATAATTGATGTCTGGAGGTTATATTGACCAATCGGGTAATTAACCGAATAAATGAGCAATTGATTGCTATTAATTCATATGATTATAACTATTTATTCACATGTGTGTACTATTGATTCACATTTTTGTTACTATTAAGGGAGTTGGTGCAAGATTGATAATACTTGCATGACTAAGTTAAAAATGGAGGTACTATACTGTAATTCGTATTTTCACATGTCTAGAACTATTAATTCACATGATTTACTATTGAATCACATTATTTACTATTAGAGGAGGTGGTGCAAGTTTGATAATACTTGCATGACTAAATTAAAAATAAAAGAAAAGAGGAAGGTATTATACTGTAATATTCTGAGCCCCAAAACGTGCAATTATCGAAACTATATTTTTCAATAAATAGAAGCTCATTCTTCCTTCATTTCTCACCAATTCACTAAATCTATAGAGCAATTATTATAGAGAGAAATTGTAGAGAGAAACTATAGAGAGAAAATCTATAGAAGAAGAAAAGCCTGCTACCTCACTATTCCAATATCCAGTTTCTTCTGAGGTAAGGGGTATTATTTCTTTTGTATTCATGAAGAGAACTTCTGTTATTCCATTCTTTATTATTCTGTTGGAATAACCTGTATACGCGGGCTACCCTATACTTGGTGAAATTCTTCTGTTATTCCATTCTTTATTATTCTGTTGGAATATCATGTGTGTGCGTTTTACGCCGGACTTAGTTCCGTATTTATTATTCTATTGGAACATCCTGTTTGTGCGTTTTACGCCGGACCTGGTTCCGTCTTTATTATTCTGTTGGAATATTCTGTCTGTGCATTTTACGCCGGACCTGGTTCCGTCTTTATTATTATGTTAGAATTACCTGCCTGTGCGGTCTATCGCAGGCATGGTGATTTCTTTTGTTATTCCATTCTTTATTATATTCAGTTGGTTAAAGTTTTGACTTCTATACTCCAAAAAATTAGTGGAATATCCTTGATATTTGCGCTTCATCCAGTATCTTTTCATAGAAATATTTTTTTGAGCATTCTTGAAATTTTTTTCTCTACAAAAAGTTTTATGTTGACAATTTGGACGTTATTAGTTCCTGAATAAATTAATTCTTGAACTTGTTTTTATTAAATTCTTATATCATTGTCATCATCCTCATGTTTATATTTTTTTGAAAGTCATCTGTGGCCTGTAGTGCATAGATGGACTTGGTATGATTATGACCAGGGATTATTCGGTGTAATCATGACCGTAATGTTATAAATGATATGGTAAAAGTTCTCATTGGCTCGTAGTGCATTGATGGACAGTTGTTGGCATGATCATGACCATTGATGAATATACGAATATCCTTGGCTCGTAGTGCATGGATAATTTATGGTCGTGATATTACTGAATATCCTTGGCCGTAGTGCAGGGATGATGTGGATTATTTATTAAGCTGAGTCCCAGAGATAAAAGTGATGTAAAACCTTTTAAATCATAAAAGATAATAGATTTTATTCTATACTTGATTCTTTTAATGGATTGCTTGTTCCGTTGCAGTTAAACTTGATGTCTATTATATTTTACCAGTTTAACATTGTTGAAGACTAATGATAATTTATTCTGCATTATCTTAGTCATAATATTTCTTACTGGGCTAGTTGAGCTCACCCTTTCTTTCACTGTTCTCTTCAGGAAATGAGAATATAGTTGGAACGAGTCGGGGAACGGAGTGACGGTCCATATGATAGTATTAGTAGTTCTCACTATTCTGTGAAATAGTGTGATAATAAATGTATTGAGGATTTATTTTGAGTTTGTGTACTGTCTAGAAGACAATGATTGTATTAAAACTCACATATCATGTTGTATATTTAAGTGTGTATCTAAAATTTGTACCATATATTTGACGACTCCGAATAGGTGATGTATACCTATTTTGGGGGTGTCACATCCTGTCTGTGTATTTTACGCTGGACCCGGTTCCGTCTTTATTATTCTATTAGAATATCCTATCTGTGCGTTTTATGCCGGACCTGGTTTCGTATTTATTAATCTGTTGGAATAACATGTCTGTGTTATCTATCACATGCCTGGTGATTTCTTTTGTTATTCCATTCTTTATTATACTCAGTTGGTTAAAGTTTTGACTTCTATACTCCATAAAATTAGTGGAATATCCTTGATATTTGCGCTTCATCCAGTATCTTTTCACGGAAATATTCTTTTGAGTATTCTTAAATTTTACTCTACAAAGAAGTATCATGTTGACAATTTGGACGTTATTAGTTCCTGAATAAATTAATTCGTGAACTTGTTTTATTGAATTCTTATATCATTGTCATCATCCTCATGTTTATATTTTTTTAAAGTCATTTGTGGCCTGTAGTGCACAGATGGACTTGGTATGATTATGACCAGGAATTATTCGGTATAATCATGACCGTAATGTTACGAATGATGTGATAAAAGTCATCATTGGCCCGTAGTGCATTGATGGACAGTTGTTGGCATAATCATGACCATTGATGAATACATGAATATCTTTGGCCCGTAGTGCATGGATAATTTGTGGTCGTGACCCTAATGAATATCCTTGGCCGTAGTGCAGGGATGATGTGTATTATTTATTAAGCTGAGTCTCAGCGATAAAAGTGATGAAAAATGTTTTAAATCATAAAAGATAGTTGATTTTATTCTCTACTTGACTTTTTTAATGGATTGCTTATTCCGCTACAGTTAAACTTGATGTCTATTGTATTTTATCAGTTTAACATTGTTGAAGGCTAATGATAATTTATCCTGCATTATCTTAGTCATAATATTTCTTACTGGGCTAGTTGAGCTCACCCTTTCTTTCACTGTTCTCTTCAGGAATGAGAAACGTAGCAGGGACTAGTCGGGGAACGGAGTGATGATCCAGATGATAGTATTAGTAGTCCTCACTTTTCTGTTAAATAGTGTGACAATAAATGTAATGAGGATTTATTTTGAGAGTGGATATTGTCTAGAAGATAGTATTTGTATTAAAACTCACAGCTCTCTTGTTGTATATTAAAGATTGTATTTGTATCATGTACCATGTATTTGGCTACTCAAGATGGGTGATGTATAACTGTTTTGGGGGCGTCACAATCTTGATAGGATAGAACTATAGTGTACTTATGGTCACCATAGTAGGATCCAACAAATTATTTTGTTTCTTCAGCTTTTTATTTTTAATTAGTTTACGGAGAAAATTGTTACCACTTTTTTTTGCCATCACTTTAATGATAAAGTAAAAACAAAAAAAAAAGTAAATGAGAAAAGGAAATACATAAAAAAAAGTAAGGAAAAGAAAAACAAATAACCCCCGAAAATTTCAGGGTGGGGGGGTCATATGACCCCCTAGTTCCGCCTATGAGATAGATTGTTCAGATTTGGGTATGACGTTATCATGGCAGTTAATTCTTCCTTTGCTCGTATTAAAGAACTGCTCAATATGCATATTCTGTTACTCCCTCCGTCCCAAATTAATTGCTCAATTTTGATTTTTTAAGTCAAATTGACTATTTTTAGAATTAATAATTAAGCATATATAAATATATTTCTAAAATTATAAAAATTGGGGTTAGTAATAAATTGTATATATTTTCTTTTGGTTATAATCTCTTCATCTATATTTTAGCAAAAACTAGTAAAAAGATAGTTTTAAAAATAGGTCAATTTGACTTTAAAAAGTCAAAACTGAGCAATTAATTTGGGATTGATGGAGTATTATTTTGGGATTATGACCGGTTTTCAAGAATATATCTAGTGTTCACAAGTTGTTACGATCGACCCTTTTACTAATAATCTGTTATTATGTTTGAAAGGATTACTATTTCAATTCTTTGTATTGCAATCTTTTCATTGTTATTATATTTGAAAGGATTAGTATTTCAATTATTTGTATTATAATTTTTTCATTGTTTATAACAATTTACAGTTTCAATATATTCAATGGATTAACTTTTGATTAAAACAAAAAACAAGAGCATACATAAGGACAATCATAATTTTATTTTATTTTTGAAGACTTGGAATTGACATTTTAAAAACTCGAGGATATCTGGGCAGGTGGTTATGCAAAATTCGATCATGTTGTGTAATGCTACCATCCGAGCTAAAAGTCATTTTAAAAGTCTTTAAAAGTTATTAAAATCTACAAATTTTACAAAAATTCGCTTAAAAAAAGTCTGTAAAAATCTTTATTAAATACACCCTCTCAGTGATTCACAACTATCATTTTCTTTTATATTTTTTTTTGTAAAATTTAAAAATAGAGCTTCACATTAACTCCATTTTTTTGTTAGATGGAGCATCTAAAAATAGTCCTCATTTTTTTTTTCTATATGGAAGCTTCATAGCTACTCCATTTTAGGTTAAGATTGAAACCCCATTGACTCCTAATAAAACTTCAAATCTTGTATTATCACATTCACACCTGCTAAAGACTTTGCAAGACTTGTGACTTCCTACAAATAACAGAGGAGACTCTTGAAATTCATTTTTAAAAGGTGAAGCTTCTCAGTTATTACTTATACACTAAACATAACATACCACCCACTCCACCCCACCCCACCCCACTCTACCCTATAACTACCCCCCACACATTTCTTTCTTCATCCAACTTTCCAAAGTTCTTTCCCACAACTAACTCCCTTCTGCATATATTCTGCTATCTTTTGTGTCCAATTTATTCGTTAAAAAAATTATATATGTCGCGTAAAGTTATCGATCCGATAGAGGAAGAAGATACTAGTAACAAGATGAAATTTGAGGTGCATGAAAACATCAAGATTAAGGGGACAGTTGTTCTGATGAAGAAGAATTTGTTTGAGCTTAACAACATTTTGGCATCGGTTCGCGATCGGTTTGATGAAATTTTAGGCCATAAGGTCTCACTGCAGCTCATCAGTGCTGCTAATATTGATGACTCAAATGGTATGTTTTTGGCTTCTAATTTGATTACAAACTTGTTTTTTCTTCCCTTTTTTGAGCAGATCTTTATGGTTCTGGTTTTCTTGCTGGTTCTTCATCCTTACTTAGTTATAGCTAGACAAATCAAACTTGTTGCAGGGAAAAAAAATTCGATATTTTTGTAACAGCACACCGACAATATATATATATATATATATATATAAACTGTGCGAGGATTATGACGCGTCATTAGTGAAGTGGGTGTGTTAGAAAAAAGAGTTAAAATTTGGCATTGATATGTATACACGAACAATGTTAAGATTATGACACATTATTAAAATAAAGACAATTTTGTCTAACACATTTACTTGATAATGATGTATTATAATGTTAACACCGCTCGTGTATTAAACTTTAATTTTACTAGAAATTATCTTATTTTAACTGTGTTATAATCTTAACACCATTCGTATATATTATAAGTTCATAGAACATAAAAGAAATTATATCAAATTTATAGTAGTAATGAAATATTCATTTCACAATATTTCTTGCAAGTCAAAAAAATGGGATTATTGGAGCTCTTATGTTGATTAAAGGTATAATGTAGTAATGAGCAGAAATCTGATCAGTCAGATGGGCCATTTCATTAATTATTATTCTTTGTCGGTGGAATCTTTTTGGTATTTGATAAAAATAATAAAAATAAAATAACCTGTTATTGTTTCTTGCACTCCTACTGATTAATTCTTTATGGGTTCTCTACAAATAAAGTAATAATAATAAATAAAAAATGATGTTTTATGGATTGGTGGCCTCAAATTTTGTGTAGGGCCAATGGGGACTATCCTTTGTTGAACCCTTTATCAGTCAAGTTAAATCTTGAATCATATGCTCTGTCCTAAAATGAGAGTCCAGTTAATTTTTTTTTTAAAAAAAATATCATTCTAAGGTACACTTTAAAGCACAATTTTCTTGAGTTAGGACTTTTAATGCTACTCCAGCAGTTCTTTAAAATTTTTCTAACTTGTATGTGGAAGAAATGGCATTAGGCACAATTAATAGTACAAATTTTTTTTATTTTCCAAAAAAATAGGATAAAGTACATAAAGTAAAGGTAAATATGTCACTTAGTGGAGTCTATTAACATAAAAAACAAAACGTATTACTATCACTTTATATAATTTTGTGGGTCCAATAAAAATAAGTCTAAAACTTTTTTACTCTCTTTTTCTATTTTTACTTTTCTTAATACTTGTGCAAATTGTACTTTGTTCATTCTTTAGGAACGAATGGAGTATATTTTTGGATTTGTGTTTTTCAATGGGTTGTTATCTTTAATTTCCTTGATTGATTTCTGTATTTCCCATATATGTAGTAAAATAAACTAATATTTGGAGGAATTTCTAGGCAATGACTTGCGTGGGAAACTTGGCGAACCGGCATTTTTGGAAGACTGGAGTACTAAAATCACCCCTGTAACTGCAAGTGAGGCATCATTCAACGTTACCTTTGATTGGGATGAGGAGAATATTGGAGTTCCAGGGGCATTTCTAATTAAAAATAATCACTCCAATGAATTTTACCTTAAGACACTCACACTAGAAGATGTTCCAGGCCATGGCCAGCTCTACTTTATCTGCAATTCTTGGGTTTACCCAGCTAAGTATTACAAAAGAGACCGCGTTTTCTTCACCAATCAGGTAATTTTATTTATTAGTTCCTTTATGATTTGATTCAGATGAACTCAAAGAAATAATAGCTCTTGATATCTATGTTACATGGACTCGGTAACGCCTAGAATGATCATTAAAGGGCACGCCTAGTTTTAGAACATTTTCATTTTTCACTAAAATGGCGTGTATGACGCCCGTACTGGTGTCGTGTCGACACGGGTACTTTTGGATTTTAGAAGAATCCATTTAACATAGTATGATATTCCTTACAATAATATTTAATCTACCTCTATCGGAAAATATAAGATCACTTGTCCTTGTATTAACATATTGCAAGTTAGATTTAGGCAGCTACATGTTTCTTTCCCAAAATGTGTTCAAAAGTATTATATTTATACTTGCTATTTTTGATAATAGAAATCTGTATGCTTCAAAACTATAGCAGAATTTGACCTTTGACACAAATATAATGCTGGAGAATGTTCTGTTTTATGTGTCTTTTTTATCTTATTTTGTCAGCTCTTTCTGTTTTCAAGGTGAATATTTTCTAGCATGACATTGAAAACATGGTCACCTGAAATCATTCAATGTGTCAATGCACATTTAAGCTTAGTTTTCTAGAAAATGACTTGGCATTTATAAGTTATTTCCTGGAAAAAATCACAAATCATATTTGCAAAAAGTAATTTGTTAGATAACTTTTTTCAAATTTATTTACACTTGGGATAGCATTATGACAAAGTAAGCTCAAGCAAATTGAATTGTGTTCTAAATAATGAGTTATAAATTATTTGCCACAGACATACATTCCAAGCCAAACACCAGCACCGCTACGTTACTACAGAGAGGAAGAATTAGACACCCTTAGAGGAACTGGAACAGGAAAGCTTGAGGAATGGGATCGCGTTTATGACTACGATACATACAATGATTTAAGTGATCCGGATAAAGGTATAAAACACGTTCGACCTATTCTTGGAGGGTCCAGTGACTACCCTTACCCTCGTAGGGGAAGAACAGGCCGGCCACCAGCAAAAACAGGTTAAACTCTAATCACTTTGATTTTTATCATTTAAGGGGGGCATTTTATGCTTGTATTTGCATCAATGTTAGTAGTGAACTGAAGTTTATTAATGGTCAGTACTCGATAAAGTTTAAAATTTCGTTCTAAATTTGACGTTATATTTTTTGTTTTATTTTTTTTTATAATTTTGACAGATGCTAGAAATGAGAGCAGGCTGCCACTTTATGAGAGCTTAAAGATTTATGTACCTAGAGATGAAAGATTTAGCCACTTGAAGATGTCGGATTTAGCTGCTTATGCAGTAAAATTGATATTTCAGTTCCTAGTACCCGAGTTTGAGGCAATGTTTAACAGAACTTTTGATGAGTTTGACAAACTTGAAGATATACTAAAACTCTATGAAGGAGGCATCAAACTATCTGATGGCCCTATACTCGAAAGGATTCAAGAGCATATTCCCTCTGAAATGCTAAGGGAACTACTTCGATCCGATGGTGAGCCAGCTTTCAAATTCCCAATGCCACAAGTGATAAAAGGTATAACAAGAAACTGTCACTTCTGATATGTCATATTTGTGAATCCCTTTTCTGACATTATTTGATTTCTTAATTTAATTTTCCATTTGATGTTTTTGAGCAGAGGATAAGTCTGCCTGGAGGACTGATGAAGAATTTGCAAGAGAAATGCTAGCCGGAATAAACCCTGTTGTCATTCGTCGTCTACAAGTAATGCTAAAGATTTTTGTGACATTTATTATTGCCCTTTATTTTGTTGGAAAAAATTATATGAGAAACAAATTTCAAAGCTTAAGTTTGGTTTTATACATACCATTTTTATCAACTCCATTCTCATAACAAGCGATATAAGAGATTTCTTTAACTATAACGACTTTCAATTTTTTGTTACTTGCAGAAGTTCCCTCCAAGCAAGTTAAATCCCCAAGTAGATGGACACACAGTGTATGATTTAGATGGATTAACCATAGATGAGGTATATATAAAAAAACTCCCACAAACACATTTTTTGTGACAAAAATTGTCAATCTTATAGGATTAAATCATACGAAAAATATCAATTAGCAATTAATATTTGACACCAAGTACAAAGTATATTGTTTTTTTTATAACAGGCAATACAGACCAACAGGCTGTACATATTAGACCACCATGATGCACTGGTGCCATACCTGAGGGGTATAAACACAACGGCGACAAAGACATACGCCACAAGGACACTCCTCTTCTTGAAAAATAACGGAACATTAAAGCCCGTTGCAATTGAATTAAGTTTGCCACATCCAGAAGGGGATGAAAATGAAGCTATTAGTACAGTGTACACACCAACAGAACGCGGTGCTGAAGGTACCATTTGGCAGTTGGCTAAAGCTTATGTTGCAGTAAATGACTCTGGCTATCATCAACTAATTTGTCACTGGTATAAATCTGTCAAATAAAGCTTCATTTATATTAATTTGTTAAGGGTAACTTATTGAGTTTGATTTTTTTGGTTATAGGTTGCATACTCATGCAGCAATTGAGCCATTTATAATTGCGACAAATAGGCAACTAAGCATCCTTCATCCAATTTATAAGCTTTTGCATCCTCATTTCCGCGATACAATGAATATAAATGCGCTTGCTAGGCAGACCCTTATAAACGCTGGTGGACTGCTTGAGAAAACTGTTTTTCCAGAAAAGTATGCCATGGAAATGTCGGCTAACATGTATAAGGAATGGGTTTTTACTGAGCAAGCACTCCCAGCTGATCTCATCAAGAGGTAAATTTATTACAATACAGTTCACTAGCACTTTACACATTACAGTATGCGTATTTCGAATATCAGGCAACAAACTGTTTAACAAACATCTATGGCCTAATATCTGACAGAAGAATTAGTATGCTCTCCATTACTATGATTCAAAGAAACTGATTTGAGTACAGTAAAACTTGAAATTCTTGTACTTTAAATCGAGTGGTAAATCTATGAATTTACAGGAAAACTTGTTCTTTGCTGTTTACACATTTTGAAAATAAGGCAACAATTTTTTTAACAACCATGTATGGCCTAAATATCAGGCATAGAGGAATTAGTATACATCATCATTATAATTCCGAAGAAAAACTGATTTGAAATGGTACTGTTTTCTTTATTCAGAGGGATGGCAGTTGAGGACTCAAAATCTCCGCATGGCGTGCGCCTACTAATAGAGGACTATCCATTTGCTGTTGATGGACTTGAGATCTGGTCCGCGATAAAAACATGGGTGAAAGATTACTGCACATTTTACTACTCGACAGACGAAATTGTTCAAGAAGACTATGAACTCCAATCCTGGTGGAAAGAAATCCGAGAAAAGGGCCATGGCGACAAAAAAGATGAGCCCTGGTGGCCTAAAATGCATACTCGAGACGAACTCATAGATTCCTGCACTACCATTATATGGGTAGCTTCTGCTCTTCACGCTGCAGTAAATTTTGGACAATACCCTTATGGAGGGTACCTCCCGAATCGGCCTGCCATGAGCAGGCGGTTCATTCCTGAACCCAGCACTCCTGAGTATGATGAGCTCGAGTCAAATCCTGACAAGGCCTTTTTGAAAACAATAACTTCTCAGATGCTAAGTGTTCTTGGTATATCCCTTGTAGAGATTTTGTCAAGGCATTCTGCTGATGAGGTTTTTCTCGGGCAGAGGGACAGTTCTGAATGGACAGCCGATGTAGAACCGCGCGAGGCGTTTGAGAGATTCGGCAAGGAGTTGGAGAGGATTGAGAAGAAATTTGAAGAAATGAACAAGGATGAGAAATGGAGGAATAGGGTTGGGCCAGTTAAGATGCCTTACACTTTGCTGTATCCTAGCAGTGAAATAGGACTTACTGGCAAGGGAATTCCCAACAGTGTTTCCATCTAGGGGTCTACGATCAGTTTCAATAAGATGGTACTGTGGTTTCAATGCATTTTATCATGTCAGCTATTTATATGATAAGCAGAGAATAACATAAATCCTTCAGTTTGTTCCTTACTGAATTGCATATCTGACCCTCCTATTTGTGATGTTTTTGCAAAACTGTTCCTTAAACCTTTTTTTTTAGTACAACTGTTCATCAAAAGTGTTCCTCCTTTTTTCTGTTAAATCATTTAACATCCATTAATTGAGCTAGGGGCATAATGGGCATGACAAGAAAGGAAAAAAAATGAGAGGGAAAACATAATGGCAAAACTAAGGATTTGGCCACCGAAGTTGTCACGTTTTATTGAATACCCGATTGAACTTTTAATTTTTCAAATTAATTCACTGAACTAATTCTTATTTTCAAATTGGGTCATTCCGTAAAAAAAGTTGACAGACGTTATGTTTTTATCTACGTGACGCTGACGTGGCAAAAAATAAAAAATATTGCTTATGTGGCAAAAAAAATTAAAAACATATTTAAAAAATAAAAAAATTAACATTTTAAGGTTTTTAAAATAACAAAAACATAATAAATAAAACTAATAAAAAACAAAATTCAGTTTTAAAATTTAAAATTTATTAATAATTATTTTTAATAAAAAAACACAGTTTTTTAATAAAAAAGCAGTTTTTTTAAAAAATAAAAATAAATGAATAAAGAATTTTTTTTAAAGAAACAAAAATAATTGCTTTATTTTTCTTTAAAAAAAATTGCATTTTATTATTAAAAAATAAAAAAATTCAGTTTTTTATTTTATTTTTCTTTAAAAAAATGCAGTTTATTTTTCTTAAAAAAAATAAAATAACGCAGTTTATTTTTCTTAAAAAAATAAAAAAGCAATTTTTATAAAAAAAATAATAAAACATAATTTATTTTTCTTAAAAAAGTAAAAAACGCTGTTTATTTTTCTTAAAAAAATAAAAAAAATAGTTTTTATTAAAAAATAAAAAACATTTTTATTAAAAACGCAGTTTATTTTTCTTAAAAAAAATAAAAAAGGAATTTTTATTAAAAAAATAAAAAAGTGCAGTTTTTTTTTTTCTTAAAAAAATGCAGTTTATTTTTCTTAAAAAAATATATAGTAATTGTCAGTATATTTGAAGCCTGCACATCCATTTGTTTTGGAAGAGAAATGACAGTTATAGTAATTGTCTTGTTTTGGAGGGAATAAGTTGTACCATTATGTTTTCCCTCTCATTTTCTTTTCCTTTCTTATCATGCCCATTATGCCCCTAACTCAATTAATGGCTGTTAAATGATTTAACAGAAAAAAGGAGGAGGAACACTTTTGCATAACTAATGCATCTACGAGGAACAGTTATACTAAAAAAAATTTAAGGAACAATTTTATAAAAACATCACAAATAGGAGGGTCAGATATGCAATTCAGTCGTTTGTTCCTCAAGTATATATCTTGATATAAATATGTTGACAAATCATTCAACTCAAAACCAATTGGCTATTACTTGATTATGTTAGCCTACCTTGTTTATATATTGATTAGCGTTAGCCTACCAATTGGCTATATATATATATATATATAGAGAGAGAGAGAGAGAGAGAGAGAGTCAGTCCGGATCCAGTCCGGGATCCCGGACTTTATTAAAATACGGACTTTTTTTTTTGCTTTTTTTTTTGAAACAACTAAACAAAAAAAATTATGGAATTGGAATTTTTACATAATACAGTGTTTTGGGCGTGATTTGGATGCCTATACCAAAATATTTCTGTACAGTCTGGGCAGACTGTATATACATTGGTTGGTGTATGTATTAAAAACACACCCAAAACAATATATATATATATATATATATATATATATATATATATATATATATATATATATATTCCTTTTTATTCTATGTCTCTAATATTCTCATATTTTTTTTTTGAAATCTTTATTTGAGGATGTAATACAACAAGGTCTCATAATTTAATCACAATTACAATATTAATAAGCACATAATCAACCAAGTCTCATAATTTCGCATAAAAAAAGAAATAAATTTACAAAAGGGTACGAATAGGATTTGAGAACTCTTCTGCTCTATGACTAACAAATTTAATGTCTCCGTTCCTAAATACTCTATCTGATTCAAAATTAGCCATAAATTTGATTTTTGTGGTTAAACGACCAAGTATTAAATTTTAAATTAATGTGAATTTATTTAATTTTAGTTGATATAATTGTTATAATTGTATAATATATAACAAAAAATTATTAATCAAAAAATCAATTTTATTCTAAACTTTTATGAGTCATGTCAATTTTAAAGTTTAATATATTATCGTTTGACCTCAAAAGTTAAATTGTATCTTTAATTTTAAAACAAATGAAGTATAAGATTATTTAACTTTTAAAAACTGAAAAATTATATGATTTATTTAACTTTTAAATACAATACGTGTTTTATTTTGTAGTACCTTTAAGTAGTTTATAAATTTTTCCTTGAAATTAGAAGAATTTATATTACCTTTTTTACTTCAAAAATATATCCCATAGTTTATATTTATTTATACCCTTAGACTATACTTGAAATTTGACCATTAATCTCTAGTTTTTTGTTTGTTTTTAAAAATAGACTTGAACTATTAATCTCATGACAATAAATGACTTGAAAGAGGAAACTATTTAATATATGTTTAACTAGGTATTATAATCCTTACCATTTGAGACTAAAAATTTGTGGACAAAATTAAAATTTAACTTTGTTTAAAAACATCTATGTATTTTATTCTATCTATATCTATACTGAAATTTAAACTTATGACAATATAATATTTTTGTTATTAGTAGGAAGAGTATGATAGTCCAAACGATAAATTTTTATCCAATATTTTAAATAATTCTGAACAAAACAAATATGCAAATAATTCCATAAAAAATAAATGTGACTAAAATATTTAATTTTAAAATTAATAATCTTAAAATTATAATATTGAAGAATATGATTTCGAGATTATAAACTTGCCAACCAATATCACCTTAATTAATATATAATTTTTCACTGCATCTCTTTGCGTAAACGTGCCCCTAAAAGTAGGGGTGGGCATAATTTCCATTTTTTTGGTTTTGTCGGATCGGATCAGACAGGTCTAATTTCGGTACAAAAAAATTGGTACCGATTTCGATATAAAGTTTTTATGGTTGATATTATCGAACCGTACCGGAATATACCAGTTTTCTATTTTTTTTTAATTTTATTATTATTAATAAATAATTAATAATAATAATAAAATAATGATTATAATAAAATAATAATAATAATAATAATAAAATAATAATTATATTAATTTTCGGTATTTATCTGGTAAAAATTGATACCAAAATAGTAAACCGTGTTAGTTTCCAGTAGGCACACAATAGATCTAGAAGTGGGGTTGAATAGATCCTTTTATTTTTAAATACTTTTCTTGTTTTTTTTTCTCTTGTGAATTGGCACATGACAAATATAAGAATATTTTCAAGCTCAGCGGAATAAACAAAAGATCCCCTTCATTGATATATTCATGAACATACATATAATGCTCGTATAGTTAGTTAAGTTGTAAGCAGTTAATACATACATAGCATTTATAGCAGTTAGGTACATAATGTAAATGACAGAAAGTAAATGACTGAATGTAAAAGACACAAGGGATTTTACGTGGTTCAGAGACTCAAGCTCCTAATCCACTCTTCTACTTTAATGAGCAGGAATTCCACTAAGGAAGGGTTGCACCCTGAATCACTAAGATTCCTTCAAGGCCAACAGCCTTGGAACTTCAGTTCACTAAGAACTCTTCAATCCCAGCAGGCTTGGAACTACTTAGTTCGTAGGAACTCTTCAAGCTCAGCAGGCTTGGAACTTCATTTAGTCCCTCCGGACAAGGACCCCTCAGGCCCTGACTACTTGTTGTTCTTGGTGTTGGTGGTGGTGGTGCTGAGCTGCTAAGATGTCTTTAAGCTTGAACATCTTTTGTACTTAGCAGCTTGGTGTGGTCCTTTTTTCATTCTGCGTAAAGTCTGGACCACTTCTCCTTTGATGCAGTTGATCTTCATTCTTTTCTAATCATCTTCATCTGATATCAGCTGTGCACCATCACCATTTAGGTTTTTTAAGTGTTTGAGCTTTTGGTAGACTTCATCTGGAACTTAGCATTCCCTGAACCCTTCTTGAATGGTTTGCAGACATGGTTCTGCATCTGTTCTATTTCATCTTTTGGTTCATGGTGATTCATAGAGCGGCTCTCTGGATCTTCTTTGTGCTCTGCATTTTTCTGAATGCTATCTTCTTGGCCTTCTCGGCTTTCAGCTTAGCTGCCATCTTCAGTTGCATTCTCATTCTTGTTGAGTGAAGCTTTAGTCTATTCATGTCCTTCTTCAAATCTTCTTCACTTCCACCTTCGTAGTCTCACTGTCACTGAGACTTATTCTGTTCAGTTCTGGTGGAACTCGTAGAGTCAACAATACAACATTCCAACAACTCAACGATCCTTCAACTCAGCAACTCTTGATCTTTGAAGCTCTGGATGGTATATACTTCTTCACAATCTTTATGTTGGAATATAACCGTTGGAAGCTATTTAAATTTCTTTTTAGATCTCGAGTTATATGGTGCAAACTGCTTGATGTGACACGATAGTTCCTTTTTGACTTTACTGACACAACAGTCTGCTACCTTACCTACCGCATTAGAGTTGTCATCTTTTCGCGTCAAGCTGGTAGTCATCTTTATTTCTTCTTTCTGACTTCTTGATTAGAACATCAAAAATTATCTTTTGCATCGATGCTCTTAAATAGCAATGTTCAAATATCTGTTTTCAGATTGAAATGTTGCCAATGCTTCAACCTTCAGATGACCGAACTCTACGATTTTGATGCATATGTTCTTGGACCTGATGTGATGCCCCCAAAATAGGTATACATCATCCATCTTGGGTCGCCAGATACATGGTACAGAATATAAATACAAACTTAATTATACAACTGTCGTGTAAAAATACGACAAAATATAGCTGAGTTTTTTACATGAATATTGTTTTTAGACAATATTCACACTCAAATGGAGTCCTCATTACATTTATTTTCACACTATTTCATAGAATAGTGAGGACTACTATAGCCACCATCTCGGACCATCATTCCATTTCCTGATTAGTCCCACCTATATATTCTCATTTTCTGAAGAGAACAATAAAAGAAAAGGGTGAGCTCAACTATCCCATTAAGAAATATTATGACTAAGATAATGCAGAATAAATTATCCTTAGCCTTCAACAGTATAACAACTGATAGAATACAATAGACAACAAGTTTTAGATCAACAAATGCAGCGGAATAAGCAATCCATTAGAAGAGTCAAGTAGAACATAATGTCTACTATCTCCTCTAGATTAAAAGTTCATTGTTAATGTAACGCCCGTGAAAATCAGATTTTTTTTGAGAAATAAATTTTTATTTGATTATGTGGATTAAATGAATTTAATTAATTATTTATGGGGGTAAGCTAATTGAAGGTCGTTCTATGACCCGGATATGTCGAAACGTCGTAGTATTTTGGCTACGTGATAGAATTGAAGTGTTTGAATTTCCAAGACGAAAATAAAAGCTTTTCGAGAAATTTTGCAAAAAACACTATTCATGCATTTATACTCGGGAATTATTTTTGAACTTCCGAGAAATACGTAATGATAGAATTCTAAGACGAGATGGAATATCCAATAATATTTCAGTTTTGGCAAACACGGTTTTTTGCTTGCGGACTTAAAACCTAACGGTTAGGGAAAGTGAGTTCCGAGAAGGAATTTAAATGTGTATAATGAATTAAAGTGATGATCGTATAATACGTAGATATTGTATGAAGTAATGAATAGAAGTATGATACAAAGTATTATACGAGTAGGTATGAATAATGGTATGTTGTATATGAATAAGTATACGAAGTGGAATACGAGATTAATACGTAAATTATATGTTATGAGACTTTAAGTCAAATGTATTGGACTTGTAGGATTTGTTAGGAATTATACAAGCCCGAGTATAGGAATGGTTAAGCCCAAGGGTGGAAATGGTTAAGTTCTATGAGAATTAATGAACAAGCCCATGTGTTTGTTTAATTGCAAGCCCAATGTATAAGTTAGGATTAATTAAATCTTAAGCCCAAACTATTAATCCAATGGATTAGGAGGATCTATGGGGCAACCCATAATCACATGGGTGATCTTGGTGGCCAAGAAATAAGTGTGATGATCAAGTAGACTTAAGCGTTAAACAAAAGATAAGTTAAATAAAGTTAGTGGCTAAGTAAGTGTGGTGAGCAAGAAAAGTGCTTTTATGTGATGAACAAGCAAAGGATAAGCTATGTGATTAACGAGTTAACTTAATGGCTAAGTGTTGTGATGACCAAATATAAGTGGTGAGCAAGTTAACTTAATAACAAAGTAAAAAAATACTAAGGAGGTGATTAAGGAGGTGGGTTGGATTAATGACCATTATGACCTAACTTTAGAAATCCTATAAATAACAAGCTTTGGATTTCATTTGTTCCTTGTTCAAAAACACCAACAACTTATAGTTTATTAGTTAGAGAGAATAAGTGAGAATAAACTAGTCTTTCATATTTCAAGAAGCAAGAAGAAGATCAAAGATTAGTCAAGTAAACTTCAAGGGTAAACAATCTTAAACTATGATTCTCTTTTTCTTCCATTGTTAGAGAAGTGGGTAGTGGTAGAACATATATGTTAAGGAATGATAAGAATGATTAATCAATGGACTTAAGCCGTATAAGTCATGAATAAGTAATTCAAACTTAATTAAGCTATGAATTTATGAAGAGCTTATATGAACTACTCATATGTTTACCTTAATAAGATGGTATGATAAGGAGATGTGAGAATGATGGTTAAAAAATATAAATCATTATAAGTCATGTGAAATGAAAGTGTAAGTAGTTTATACATTTATAAGGTACAAACTCATAAAGAACAAGTAATAAATTATCATGTTTATAAGTTAATGAAGTATGTATGTCATCATGTTAGTATGATGGATTGAATCCATTTGAAGCGAAGAAAAAATCTTAAGTAATGAAGTTTTGGCGGTATTCACAAGTTTGGACAATAATTGTCGAATTCGTGAACTTCTCGGAATGGTGGTTGAATTTTGATATTGAGCTTGGAAACATTGGTTTTCAATGGAGACAAGACTTATTTGGCATTATAGAGTTGCGGACTCGAGAATGCCCGAATTCCGACTTGGAACGAAAAAAAGAGTGTTGAACGTTCACAAACGTTTATTGTTTCTGTTAAAAATGGACTAATAAGTGAATTTTAATTAACAAAGTTAAATAGATAAAATTCTTACATGAACACGTAGAGTATGTAATTTGTGAACCATAGGCTCTTGAACGAGCCAATTCAAACTTATAACGAAGAAGTTATGAACCCGGGAATCTCACCTAAGAAATTAACTGTCAAAACTGTCTGGTACTGAGGTCTGGCGCCGCAGTGCCAGACAGAGCTCTTTAAGTCGCGCTGCAGCACCGGGACGAAGAGAGTGCCACTGCAGAGTCGCGCCGCAACGCCACTCGTAGGCATAAGTATCGCGCCGCAGCGCCGAGACCGGATGTTGGGTACTAGAAAGTGGCGCCATAGCGCCACTAGTATAAAGGGCTGCCGTGTCGCGGCGCCAGCAAGAGAATTTTGTTGACCAAGTTGATTGTGAACCCAATGGTTTGCAAGACAAGTATGGGACATGTAATTATTTAATGAACATCAGAAGACCTTTCCTGAATCACTTTTATAGTGATGACTTTAGTAATTTAATGTTGTTTAATAAGTAATTAAACGACGAACGTAAAGTATAAGAACGTGAATGGTATGCAATAAAGTGTACTTAATAAATAACAATCAAATTTTGATTAATAACATAAGGACATTAGTAAGACATGAGGAAGGATGATTAACTCAAAACGAGTTGTATTAATGAAATAATTTCAGTTAAGTTATAGAAGAGAAAGAAGTTGGTAAGAACGATGTAAAATATAATGGCAAGCCGGAACCAATAATAACAAATCTAATACATGATTAGATTGAGGAGAAGGGTAAGATTCATTAGGAAACATGTATATTCATTCATGACCTAATATGGTATGTTATGTGGTTATGTGTTGTAGAGATTGTAAAGACTCAAAGGAAAAGTAATTTTACTGTAGCAGACGCTAAAGGCAAGTTTTTCTAAACGCTTGTCTAACCTTTGTGTTAGCCAGGTTTTCAGTGATTCATGTTATAAGATGCATGAATTATTTTACAAAAATGTCGATGCCAGTTTTACCTCGGCTAGACTAATCTTGAAGATTGATTGATTTATTTACAAGTCTTTCAATATAGAATTGATAACGCTATCCTACGCTAATTGTTTGGTACGGATTCAAGGTAAGCCTAAGTATGAATAAGCAAATGTATTTTTCATCAATTATTCGATGGGCACGCGAGGTTGCCAGAATTTAAAACGTACATACATTTAAAGGATGTAGTGTTGATCAACATAGAGTACTATAGGCTGATCACCTAGAAGTGCTCGTAAGATATGTCGGACTTACGAACTTAGTGTCGGGTTGTCCTTTTCAAAGAAATTATAAAATGCTCATGGTCTTGAACCAGAATTAAGGTTTTATTGAATATGATCATTGTAAAACGTTTTGAAGGAAAAAAAGTGTTATTTTGAATTCTCGATAGTACTTCATAACTATTGTTTAGTTATTGAAGATATATTATTCCTATGTTTCAAGCATGTAGTTTAAATAAAATTATTGTACTTGCTGAGCTTGTTATGCTCACTCTTGCTTGAACCATATGAATGCAGCTAAAGACCGAACGAACCAAAGGATCCGACAAGGATAAAGTGAAGGCTAAAGACAACCCGTATATTACTTATGTAATAATATAGGTTTGTAATGATAATATTTGATAGTATGACAAAAACAAATGTAACGGTTATAAAGAACCTGGGGAATGGTAGTATTATTTTGGAATATTTATAAGATATATTCGTTCTTTTGATGCATTTCAATTGAATGTTTGTGTGAACTGTAGCAGCATATGTAGGGTTAGAAGAGACCCAGATTTAGGGGCGCCACAGGTTGGTATCAAAGCATTAGGTTATAAAACTTAAGGGGGGAAGAACCTTAGGCTAATAACCTCGTTAAGGAAGGAAAAGTCCAAATGAAGTAAACTCGAGCTTTACTTAAGTCGAATGAGTTATTAAGGTATAGAGGAAACTCAGTACCGAAAGATTTAAAAGATGAAAAGTAACCCTGAATAAATTAAATGTGATTTGTGCTTATACTATTGTGTGTTATGTACTAATCAACATATGTGTTATTGTAGGATGTCGATCGATAGCCTGATGTATAGAGACATACTCGTGGTGAGCGAAGAAATAATGAACAGAGTAAAGCCTGTACCCATGCCAGTGGCAGAGGTACCATTACTGATTTTAGAGGAGTCGGAGCCAGTGGAGTACTTTTCTGAGGAGAACTACTCCGAGTGAGAAATGGATATAGCATCATACCTTAGTATGATGAACGATGAGGAGGAAGAAATGGAGATAACATCGGTTAATATGGTGGTACCTATGCAAGAGTCATCACCTCCAGATGCAATGAGATCATTGTATCTGGCAGTGCTTGACATGAATGTGCAACTGAGTACAGTTTTGCAGAATCAGAATGAAGAGATTAGTGCTCTTTATGAAGTGAAGGAGTTTGCAGAAGCAAATTTTGAGCCAGAGCATGATGAGAAGGTGCTCATGAAAAATAAGGCTAGGTATTATATGAATGAGGTAGTAGAGCTTCGTAAGAAACTAGAAGAGAATGACCAGAAGATAGCACAGATGTCTTACATCCATTAGAGTGCTCATAAGGATTTCAAGATGAAAGTTGCTGGATATTCCATTGAGTCAGGACAGACTCGACACACTATTAGTCGGGGTACTGTAGCGTTGATTGCAAATGAGAAACACGAGGATGCTTTTATGCATTATTAGAAGTATAGAGTGGTAATTATTTGTGTAGTGGCGTAAAACCCTCTTTTGTATAAAAGGGTAGTCTTTTTGTAAATCCCAACTTTTGTGAAGTGCAAGTGCGGGATAGAAATGTAATAACTTTTGGATATGAAAAAAATTGTAAATAGTTTTAAACTATGAAGAAGCATATGAATATAATGAATTTTTCATTTAATATGCTTTGTTATGGTATGAGTTGTTATATGGCGAATAATAACGAAGTAAGTAAATAGATAATAATGAAATTCTATTTATTTAATTAGAAGATGCTGTCAAGAAGAAGACAACGTAATCAAGAAGCAGAATCACATAATGAAAATCAAGGGAGTCAAAACAATCCTATGGAAGAGTTCGTTAACTTATTAGCGGCTGCATTTAACTAAACTGGGAGTAGAGTACCCGCGAACCTAGGTTAGCCAGAATGACTACCTTTAAAGAATTTAAAAGCGTAGGTCCGCCGGAGTTCAAAGGAACGATGGACCCATTAGAAGCCCAGACATGGGTAAAGAAAATAGAGAAGGCGTTTGTTATTACAAACGTAGGTGAGGCTCAAAAGACTTATTTTGCGACTTACATGATGAAAAGGGGAAGCCAACATTTGGTGGGAAGCTCACCAGGGTGGGGCTAAAATAGATGGGGTAACGTGGGAATAGTTCAAGAAGGTTTTCTTCTAGAATTATTTTCCTACAAGCATGCAAAGGAGGATGGAGATTAAGTTCTTAGAACTTAAGCAAGGGGACATGACGATTCCCTAGTACGTGGCCAAATTCAATGAATTGGCAAGGTTTGCTCCACATTAAGTGGACACTAAGGAGAGCAAGGCTCGTAAGTTTGAGCAGGGCCTGAAACCCTGGCTCTATAGTAGGATTTCAATGTTCTAGAATATTTACTATGGGACCATTCTGGAGAAGGTGATTATAGCAGAGGGAGGTAGTGAGGCGTTGACTCAATACCACAAAGAAAGAAAGAATAAGAGCAAGAGAGAAGGAGGAACCAAGGCAGAAAGTACCAGTGGTAGTGGTAGTATGCTAAAAAGAAAGAATTTTAACTCCGAAAATACTGGAGTGGGATAAGGGGATCCTAAGCGTAGGATCAAAGCGTGTAAGACATGTGGAAAGACTTATTTAGGAGTCTGTCTGAAAGGAAAATCGTTTTTTTATAACCGTAGCCAAGAGGGTCATATATTACCCAATTGTCTAATCCTAAGAAAAAATGTGGCTGTTTTGTATGTGGGTCGTTGGACCACATGGCAAGAAATTGCCCAAAGAAGGGGTCGGAGGAAAGTAAAGGTGTTAGTAGTGGTAAGTTAGCCATTACTAGACCACCATCGTTGGGTAGACCTATGGCCGTACTTTTAATATGACAGTCCATGATGCGATTGCATCAGTAGATTTAGTAGCAGGTATCATTCCATTCAATACAATGAATGCTTATGTGCTATTTGATTGGAGTGTTACTTTTCTTTTATAGCATAATAGTTTGCTAAGTGATTAAGTTCATTCTCGGAAGGGATTATAAATACCTTTATACGTTAAGGTAGAGAATGGGGAAATAACTTTCGTTGATTATACTCGTGGAAATGGTTTCATGAATAAGAAATGTAAGCAAGTATCGGTAGATAAGTACCGATATAGTTAAAAGAATTTGAAGTAATTCTCTGTATGAATGAGTTGATTAACCATAGAACTTTAATAAATTATTAGAATAAAAGTATGAATATTTGGTTTTATAAGAAACCCAAGGTAGTAATTTACGGTAATAAATCACCAGAACATTATTGTTGTCTAACCATGACGCGAGTTTGGAGGATGTTAAGGAAGAGGATGAGTCGTTATGTTTGCGTATCGACTGTCGTAAGAGGAGTACGTTAGAGGTTAAGAATAAATACCCATTGCCCAGGATCGATGATCTATTTTGATAGATTTGTGTACGGGGTATTGTCGGTTGAAAGTAAGGAAGGAGGAGGTACCTATAACGACGTTCAGAACTTGTTATGGTTATTACGAGTTTTTGGTTATGTCGTATGAGTTGACTAATGTACTGAAGTTAGACTTTTCATATGGGGCGCAGAGCAAGTCAGTGGCAAATTGATAGGTATGATGGGGAATGAGAAGTGAGAAAAATAGTTTTTTAGGAACTAAAAAAAAGAAAGTTAAGTGAGGTACCTGTATTATCTCTATCAGATGATATGGGGTATTTGTAGTGTATCTCGATGTTTTGCTTAGATGACGAGATTACGTGTTCATGTAGCATGGCAAGATCATTATATATTCATCACGCCAGTTAAAGGATTATGAGAAGGTCTATCCTACTTACGATCTATAATTGGTAGCTGTAGTTTTCGAATTAAAAATCTAAAGACAGTATTTTACGGGGAGAAGTGTGAGGTATACACGGACTATAAGAGTCTGAAATATATCTTCCCATAAAAGGAGTTGAACATGAGGTAGAGAAAGTGATTAGAATTGATGAAAAATTATGACTGTGATATTTTATATTATACAGGGAAGGTAAACGTAGAAATTGACGCGTTAAGTAGGAAGGGTAGGGAAAAGCTATCAATGTTAACAACTCAAAATGAGTTAATAACGAAGATGGAAGGAACGGAGTTAGAAGTTATATTACAGAATGAAGCGGTAGAAATGTCATTCACAATGTAGACTTAATCCACGAAAATGGAACAAGTTAAGTAAGTGCAACTAGGTAACGAGGAGTACAAACGAATGAAGAAGAGGATGCAGGATGAAGAGAAGATCAAGTATAATCTTGTTTTGAAGGATGAATTTGAATTTCATATAATTACGAGTTAAAAGAAGGACTAATAAAAGGAAGATGGCGTAATATGTTAATAAGTGTTTAACTTCCAACTCAAATTATTGATAGGAAGTGACAAGTCATGTGAATTAAGATAATACCTTCAGTGAAAGTGAATTGGAGGAACCACAATGTCGAAGAAGCATTGTGGAAACTTAGAATTAAAATGATGGAAAATTTTCCTCATCTGGGTATGTAATTGTAGCGAGATTCTGATGACAGAATCCTTATAAAGGGGGAAGGATGTAACGCCCGAGAAAATTGGATTTTTTTTTGAGAAATAAATTTTTATTTGATTATGTGGATTAAATGAATTTAATTAATTATTTATGGGGGTAAGCTAATTGAAGGTCGTTCTATGACCTAGATATGTCAGAACATCGTAGTATTTTGGCTACGTGATAGAATTGAAGTGTTTGAATTTTCAAGACGAAAATAAAAGCTTTCCGAGAAATTTTCCAAAAAACATTATTCACAGCATTTCTGCTCGGAAATTATTTTTGAACTTTCGAGAAATACGTAATGATAGAATTCTAAGACGAGATGGAATATCCAATAATATTTCAGTTATGGCAAACGTAGTTTTTCGCCTACGACTTAAAACCTAACGATTAGGGAAAGTGAGTTCCGAGAAGGAATTTAAATGCGTATAATGAATTAAAGTGATGATCGTATAATACGTAGATATTGTACGAAGTAATGAATACGAGTATGATACGAAGTATTATACGGGTAGGTATGAATAATGGTATGTTGTATATGAATAAGTATACGAAGTGGAATACGAGATTAATACGTAAATTATACATTATGAGACTTTAAGCCAAATGTATTAGACTTGTAGGATTTGTTAGGAATTATACAAGCCCAAGTATAGGAATGGTTAAGCCCAAGGGTGAAAATGGTAAAGTCCAATGAGAATTAATGAACAAGCCCACATGTTTGTTTAATTGCAAGTCCAATGTATAAATTAGGATTAATTAAACCTTAAGCCCAAATTGTAACGATCCGGAATTTCAAATTGTAATATTAAATATTTATTGAATAATATAAATATTTATTTGATGTGTATATTATTGAAATTGATGAAATAAATATTTTATTGATATGATGATTGTTAATAAATATTAATGAATCTAAATTTATTAGATAATATTTTAAATTAAATTAATTTATAATTTAGAGAGTGTAATATAACATGAGAGGTTATATTGTTGTGATGATTTAATAATTTAAATGGTATATTAAATTATTAAATGAAATTATAATGAAATTATAATTTTACGTTATTTGTTTAAATGGTAAATTTATTTAAAATATAGCATGTATAATTAATTTATTTAATTAATGTTGGATTTGGAAATTCAAATAAATAAGATGTGATTATAAATTATAAACTAAAATTATTTATCAAAATAAAATAAAGGAGTTTAATTTAGTTTTGCCAAATAAAGCTTAAATATATTAATTCTTTAAAATTTAAAAGGTTTTTCCAAACAAAGCCCTATGGCTTTTGGATTTTGGATTTTGAATTTTAATTATTATAAATAAAATAAAATATATAAATTAAAATAATAAATATAATATATTTATAATATATACATTTCTTTTAGTAACTGATATTAGTTATTAGGATTATTAAGGGTTTATCAGTTTTAGAATACGCCTACTGCTTAGCTTTTGTTTACTATACGCATTCTATTTGCTAAAGCTTAGAGAATACGGAGATTGAGAGAATGCTTGAAGGAGAACTTGAGATAATTGAGAAGAAATTTGAGTTTTCAAAGCTAATCCAATGGTGTTTGAAAGGAATTATCAGGCTAATTGAAGGTATTTTCCCTAATTACATATGAACATGCATATATGAGCCTACGACAAAACTTTTATATATTTTGTGAATTGAAAATTTGCTGAATTGTTGTTATACAATGGGTTACTTGTGATTATATGAGTTTATGATGATTAGAGGTTGTGCTTAAACGAGAATTGCATGCTAAATTCGTTTGACAGTAGAAAAAAGTAATGTTAGTATATGTATTTTTCATATGTTTCATGAAAAATACCAATTTTAGTGGTCAAATTGTATACGAAACTGTAAATTGAAGATTTTATATGTTAGTTCATTAAGAAACGAGCATAACGTAATTTGAATGAAGTGATTTGGCCAAATATTGAAATCATAGTGTTGATTTTTGGGATGAATATCAAAATTTGAGTTTTATATGAAAAACATGGAATTTGAGAAATTAAACTAGTTTTAGTTGATGTTAAATTATTCGAATTGGTTAAATATGTTCACAAACAAGTTTGTGATAGTTCTATACCATTTGTACGTGTTAATATTACAGTTTAGTGGGTGAAATTTGTGTTTGTTGGGCTAAAGTCGGCTACTGTTCATCAGTCGTCTCTGCCTCTGTCTGTGCACCGACGCAGCTGCGCCGGTGCCAAGGCAAAAAATGGCGCAGTTGCGCTGGTCCTAGGCTTGTGTATGGCGCAGCTGCGCCATACCCTGTCCTAAGACACTTAAGTCTGCTGTTGCTGCAGACTTTGATATACTCCTATACATTGGACTAATGATGTATTAGCATGTTAAACACGTAACAACAAGGTTAAAACATAGTTGTATTATGTGGTTAGTAAATTCAAAGTTTTAAATGATTAGTAAACTATGAAAATGACATGTTGTGATTTATTAAGCATAATGAATAGTAAACAAGGTGTTGTGAGGGTTAACACACTTGAAATTTCTAAAATTTGTATAGTAGCAAAAGACTTGTGCTAAAATGATAAGTTTAGTTAGAAATGTACATGTTATGGTATGTTAGCATATCTAATAGGTATTGTGGTTCTAAACCTATGCGTAGGTGAACGTGAGTTTAATATTATAGCTTACGCTCGAGGCAAGTTTTCTAAACTTCTCTTTTTACATTGAGCAAGTTCTTTAACTCTACATTTACGTTAAGCAAGTTTCTTACCTTAAACTTTCATTAAGCGAACTCTTGTATTCCTAACCACTATTTGAGCAAGCTAGCTATGACTTTAACTTTATTCGAACAAGTTTGAATTCCACTAGTTATTGATGCATTCTAACTTGTTTATTGTTAGACAAGTTTCTTTATTGTCATTCGGATATTATGAATGCAGTTTTCTTGAATTCTAATTTCTAATGTTGAATTATCATATCTCATTTACTTGACACAAGCTATTCTCATAATGAGCAAGCTTTATTCTCAGCTTGTTATTATTTAAAGTATATTCAAGAATTGATAATCCTAGCTTAATATTATTCAAGCAAAGTTTATTGTCATTCAATACTTATGCTTTGTAGTTGTTTCTAAGCATGAGTTCAAGATATAGTTAGTTCGCTTACACTTATTCATTGTTCCGTATTATGTTATTACTGATCAACTGTTGTGTTATTTCACACTAATGATTCAACTAGTTCTCTAGTTGATGATCGTTAAACTCCAAATTACCCTTGAAAGCTTATCCAAACCGAACTTTGTTTGGTGCGGACTTGTACTCTAATTACTGAGATGAACAACCCTATTATTATTATTAGGGGATAATTTACGTTTAGCGTTGAAATGTTTGTGCACCATACATTGTACGAAGGGTTGATCCCCCTAAGAATGAGGAGTCCTTATAGTCTTATGACTGTTAAAGTTAAAGTTGAAGGATTACTTACAACTGTGGACATAGTTCGTGGTCTCATGACCCTCAGTTTTATGTATTCCATATTTTGATTCCAGTCGTTGGTTATTATTGATAGAGTACTATTCAGTTTTTGATGAGCCTATTCTTTGGCAGTTATTTCATTCTTGTTGATTCATTGCTATATCTAGTGAGCAATTGTTTTGCTCACTCTTGCATATTTATTCACTCATTGCAGCTAAAGTTGAGAAGGTAGATGAGCCTTCAACTAGCAAAGGAAAGCGAAAAATGTACAAGTGATGAAGACTTGTAATTTTATTTAATTGTGATAATGATAGACTTTTATATAATGATGTGATGTAATTAATTATTTCCGCACTTGTATGATGTTTAAGGTTAGACAACTTGAGATGTTTATGGATTAAATGATGTAACCATATTTAAAAGGGAGGATTTATGTTTTAAATTTATTTTATTTGGGTAGATAGTATGAATGTATGAAATGTGAACACCAAATCTTGTGGGAATGAAGTACCTTGATTTTGGAGTGTCACAAGTTGGTATCAAAGCTTTAGGTTATGAACCTTAGGTGGGGGAAAAGCCTTAGGAAGTAACCTTTGAAAAGATAGTGGTGATAAACTCTTATCGAGTTTTAAGAGAAAGTAATAAAACACGTGTGTGCTTATGTGATTATAACTTTGTTTTTGTGAGTGTCGAATAGTAATGATTAGTAATTAAACTTAAAATTTGTTGACAGGATGGCTAATATAGGAGGATCCAGTCAGGCTAGGGAGGAAGGATCCCAGATGCCTAGAGAGGAGGAGCCTCGAGATATTCAGGTGGTGTGGGAACAACTACTACTACGGGAAGCAACCCCGTTGGTCACAGTAGTTGATCAGAAGAGAATACCTGATGAGGATGATGAGATAGAGACGGACGAGGAGGACCCTGTTGAGCTACCACAATCAGATGAGGAGGACGAGGAGGAAGAGATTCCACTTAATTCCATTGCCGGCCGTATGTACGACGAGGTGTATGACCGCAATGTGGAACTTCAAGATACCGTCAAGGAGTTACAAGAGATAGTAGCTGAACAACAGACCTCGATGGCATAGAAGGACAAATAGATCCAGGATCGAGAGGAACGTTTGAACAACGTTGAAGAAAAGCTGATCCACAAGGAAAAGGAAAATGAGCAACTAATAGAGAAGATTGTAGAACTGGAGAATAAGCTGAAAGAGGAATCTACCAAGAGGGCAAGAGCCGAAGACGCGTATGAGGAAACTTATCAGCGAGCTAGGATGGCAGAGATGGATGCGCAAGCAAAGATGATGAAGATGGAGGAGATGAATAATGTATTCAACACCGTGATCAATCGAGCTCAAGATCGGGTCATGTGTTATCCTATTCAATTTGAGACGCTGCCATCATACATTTTAGATCGCCGAACAATGACTCGAATTATGGAGGAAGAGCGTCGTAAGGCTACGAAGTATCTTAGTAGGACATTATAGGGAATGTACCCGATATGTGGTTAGGGAGTAAATAAATTATAAATCCCGGGTATAATATAACCAATGGGATAGATGATGCTGATGATATTGTCCTGCAACTGTTATAGTTTAGGAAAGTAATGTAAATAGCAGTGATGCTATTATTTTGATGTTTTTAAAAGATTATGAATGAATAAAAGTTATTATTTTATTCAAAGTGTTACGTGTTACGTGATAATCTTATATGGTGTGCAAATTAAGTGGTAATACTTAAAAGGTTGAATAGAATCTAATGGTTGTATTTTAACAGAAAATTCCTCCAAGACATCAACCACGATAGAGAACCACCGAGGAAACCAACAATAACAATGTGGAAGGTAACCCAGTTCAACAGCTAGTGACGTTACTGACGGGTGCTTTGCAGAATCAACCCTAGAATCAAGGTACAACGTTTAAAGATTTCAAGGCGGTTGAACCACCAGAATTCTGTGGGTCCATGAATACGGTTGAAGCACAGACCTGGATCATGGAAATAGAGAAGGTTTTCGATGTTGCTAGGGTAGAGGACAATCAAAAGACTACTTTTGAAACATTCATGTTCAAAGCAGAGGCGAGTTATTGGTGGTAAGCCAATAAAACCCGAGGAGGTCAAGAGATAATGACTTAGAAAAGGTTCAAGGAGATATTCGTTGAGACCTATTTTCCAGAAAGTTCGAAGAGCCGGCTAGAAGTGCAGTTTTTGGAACTGAAGCAGGGAACGATATCGGTATCTGAGTATAACGCAAGATTCAACGAGTTGGCGAGGTTTGTGCCATATCAAGTTAGCATAAACGAACTCAATGCGAATAGGTTTGAACAGGGACATAAGCCCTGGTTGTACAGTAGGGTCTCCCTGTTCCAGTTGAAGACGTTTGCAGTGGTAATGGAGAAGGCAATTCTCGCTGAGAGTGGAGGCGAAGCTGTAACAAAGCATAATCAAGAGCAGCAAAAAAAGAAGAACGAAGGTGAAGCTAAGAATGGTGGTGGTGGTAATGGTGGAAATGACAATAATAACTTGAAAAGGAAGTGGAATGCAAATGAAACAACCCGGGTCAAATCCCGAGTCCGGAACAAATCTTGGGTCAAATCCCAAGTCCGAATTGAATCAAATTCATCTAAATAAGGCCTCAAACCACTGGCCCAATAGTATCTTCTTGGGTTATCTTAGCCCACCAAAGGCTCCCAAAAGGTCATGACTTGAAGGTACTATTGGTAGTTACTTAATTCCTTATATGCAGACAAATTTTCCCCCTATCTTTCGATGTGGGACTGGGGTGTTATAAACTCCCCCACTTAAATTTCTGACATCCCCGTCAGAACCGATCACACACACGGCCCAAAGATCTTTGCCTCTCTAGCCATTGTGGGATAATACCGGCTGGCTTCGTGTCCCCACCTCCGGACCTTCATCTCTCCATTGTGGGATAATACCACCAGCCTTCGTGTCCCCACCTCCGGCAACCCGATTGGATGACCCGACCCGAGCTTTCAAGAGTCGGTTCTGGTACCAGTAGGGTACACAGCAAAATGTGGGTGCAGCAAATGTGGGTGCAGGAAACCAGTAGGGTACACAGCAAAATAAGATGTTCGAAGCAGGTGCTACATGCGGAAAGTTTCACAAGGGTGTGTGCTTGATGGGGAAATGAGTATGCTTTAACTGTGTCCAGGAGTGTCACATTGCCCCAAATTGTAATCAACCTAAGAAGAACATTTTCTTCACATGCGGGTCCAAGGAACATTTTACTCGCGAATGCCCTAAGAAGAGATCTGGTGAGGCAAATGGAAGCAAAGGGAATGCTAGTGGAGGTGCACTGACTATTGTTGGACCAACATCATCAAATAAGCCCACAGCAATAACCTTCAATATGATGGTGCAAGACGCGGTGCAATCAAAAGATGTCGTGTCAGGTATTATCCCAATCAATGATATAAATGCATATATATTATTTGATTCGGGTGCTACTTGCTCGTTTATATCTGATGAATTTGCTAAGAAGTTAGAAATACCTAGTGAAGAGTTGAATTTTCCTTTAAACATAGAAATTGCGAATAAGGAAGTGATTCCTATTAGGTTTGTATACAAGGATTGTAGGGTGAACATTAAGGGGAATGTCACGAAAGTAGATTTAATCGCGATAAAACTTGGAGAGTTTGATGTGATATTGGGAATGGATTGGTTATTCAATTGTGGAGCGATAATTGATTGCCAAAAGAAGTGTATAAACCTTATGACTTCGTCAAAGATAGTTTTTCATGGTAGCAAATCGCCTAGACAAATGAAATGTCTGACGATGATGCAGGCTAAGAAGTTATTGAGTAAAGGCTGTATAGGGTACTTAGCCTATATAGTCGATACTCAAAAGGAGAAGGGTGTGAAACTGGAGGAAATACCAGTGGTTAGGGAATTGGTAGATGTGTTTCCGGAGGATTTGTCATGACTTTCGCCTGACCGAGAGATTGAATTTGTGATCGATTTAGCGCTAGGAACCGCTCTGATATCGAAGGCCCCGTACAGAATGGCTCAGGTAGAGATGAAGGAATTGATGGTACAACTGCAAGAACTGCTAGATAAGAAGTACATTCAGCCGAGTGTATCACCGTGGGGAGCACTGGTGTTATTTGTGAAGAAGAAGGATGGGTCAATGTGTCTTTTCTTTGATTATAGAGAATTAAACAAAGTCACTATTAAGAAAAAGTATCCATTGCCAAGAATAAATGACTTGTTTGATCAATTGAAGGGTGTTAGATACTTCTCAAAAATAGATTTGAGAAGTGGGTATCACCAATTGAAAGTAAAGAAGGAGGATTTACCGAAGACGGCATTCCGAACTCGGTATGGACATTATGAATTTTTAGTAATGTCTTTTGGTTTGACAAACGCCCTGCAACGTTCATGGATTTGATGAACAGGGTGTTTAAACTATTTTTAGACAAGTTTGTGGTGGTGTTCATCGATGATATTCTAGTGTACTCCAAATCTCAAGAAGAACACGTGGAACACTTACGTCTGACGTTGGAGACGCTAAGAAAAGAAAAGTTATACGCGAAATTCTCTAAATGTGAATTTAGGCTGGAACGTGTATAATTTTTTGGTCATGTAATCGACAAGGATGGAATCTCAGTGGATCCATCAAAAGTTGAAGTCGTAATCAATTGGGAACAACCAAGAACTCCATCAGAAGTGAGAAGTTTCTTGGGATTGGCAGGCTATTACAGACGATTTATTCAAGATTTTTCCAAGATTTCCACACTATTGACAAATTTGACAAAAAAATCTGTAAAATTTGTTTGGACAAAGAAGTGTGAAGAAAGTTTTCAAGAATTGAAAAAGAGGCTTAGTATGGCACCTGTGTTGTTGTTACCAGATAATACAAGAAACATTGCGGTGTATCGTGATGTTTTACACAAGGGACTGGGTTGTGTCCTTATGCAGAATGGCAAAGTCATTGTGTATGCATCAAGGCAATTGAAAGAATTTGAGAAAGGGTATCTGACTCATGATTTAGAGTTGGTGCGGTTGTGTTTGCATTGAAGATATGGAGACATTATCTCTATGGAAAAAAATGTGAGATATATACAGACCATAAGAGTCTGAAGTATATTTTCACACAGAAAGATCTGAACATGTGTCAGAGAAGGTGGATGGAATTGATAAAAGATTATGATTGTGAGATCTTTTATCATCCAGGCAAAGATAATGTGGTTGAGGATGCCTTGAGTAGGAAAGGCAGGGAAAAGTTGATGCTGTTAACCGATATGGAGGAGCTCATTTCATCAATGGCAAGGTTAGAGTTGGAAATCAAATTTCCAAAAGAATCCAATGAAAAATTGTACCAGTTGGAAGCTAGTCCAACTTTGGTGGACAAGGTGAACAATGCTCAACTACAAGATGAAGAATACAGAAAAAGAAAATAAAGCATGGTTGAGAGTAAAGAAGTGAAGTACAAGGTTGATACAGAGAGAATGCTAAGATTCGAGGGACGAATTTGGGTTCCAGCAGTTCAGGATATTAAAGAAGAAATCTTGACGGAAGCTCAAAACTCAAGATATACGATTCATCCGGGAAGTACAAAAAAGTATCAAGATTTGCGGCGAAACTTTTTGTGGCCAAATATGAAAAGAGACGTTGCAGAATGCGTTGCAAAGTGCTTGACATGTAGAAAGTGAAAGCTGAACATCAAAGACCAAACGGATTACTTCAACCATTGGAAATACCGGAATGGAAGTGGGAGCATATCATAATGGATTTTGTGGTAGGTCTTCCAATGACTCAGAAAAGATACGATGTGATATGGGTGATAGTGGACAGATTGATAAAATCTACAAACTTTTTGCCAATAAAGATTATATTTAATCTTGATCAACTGGCAAAGTTATACATTAAAGAGATCGTCTCAAGACATGGAATTCCATTGTCAATTGTATCAGGCACAGATCCGAGGTTCACATCAAATTTCTGAAAGAGACTACAAGAAAGCATGGGAACGCAACTGAAGATGAGCACAACATATCATCCGCAAACTGATGGGCAAAGCGAATGAATAATTCAAACGTTAGAAGATATGCTTAGAGCGTGCATCATAGATTTCAAAGAAAACTGGGATGATCATCTACCATTGGTGGAATTTGCATACTATAATAGCCACCACGTAAGCATTGGTATGCCGTCATACGAGGCATTATACGGCAGGAAGTACAGAACTCCGCTATGCTGGGATGAAGTTGGTGAACGTCAACTGTTAGGCCCAGAATTGGTACAGCAGACCACTGAAGTTGTCAAACTCATCAGAGCAAGACTAGTAGCTGCTCAAAATCGACAGAAGAAGTATGTTGATCAACACAGGCAGAATCGTGAATTTGAAGTAGGAAATTTTGTGTTCCTGAAAGTTTCTCCTTGGAAGGGGAAAATTCATTTTGCCAAGAAAGAAAAGCTCAGCCCAAGGTTTATTGAACCTTTTGAAATACTGCAAAGAGTGGGAGAAGTAGCTTATGAGGTAGCTTTACCTCCAGAACTAGAACACGTGCACAACATTTTCCATGTGTCGGTGTTGCGACCATATAAACACGATTACAAGCATGTGATCGAGTATGAACCATTGCAGTTCATTAAAGATTTATCTTATGAGGAGATTCCTATCCAAATAGTCGACATGAAAGAACAAGTGCTCAAAAATAAAGTGATACCTTCTGTGAAGGTGATATGGAGGAACCACAACGTCGAAGAGGCTACGTGGGAACTCGAAGCAGATATGATGAAGAATTACCCTGAGTTATTTGTTTAGTCTGTGTCTTCGATTCTGGGGACAAAATCTTTGTAAGTAGGAAAGAATGTGACGATTTGATTGTTTGAATTGTTATTCTAGGGACAGAATCCTTGTAAGGAGGGAAGGATGTAACGATCCGGAATTTCAAATTGTAATATTATATATTTATTGAATAATATAAATATTTATTTGATGTGTCTATTGTTGAAATTGATGAAATAGATATTTTATTGATATGATTATTGTTAATAAATATTAATGAATATAAATTTATTAGATAATATTTTAAATTAAATTAATTTATAATTTAAAGAGTGTAATATAACATGAGAGGTTATATTGTTGTGATGATTTAATAATTTAAATGGTATATTAAATTATTAAATAAAATTGTATATATTGTTGTGATGATTTAATAATTTAAATGGTATATTAAATTATTAAATAAAATTATAATGAAATTATAATTTTATGTTATTTGTTTAAATAATAAATTTATTTAAAATATAGCATGAATAATTAATTTATTTAATTAATGTTGGATTTGGAAATCCAAATAAATAAGATGTGATTATAAATTATAAACTAAAATTGTTTATTAAAATAAAATAAAGGAGTTTAATTTAGTTTTACCAAACAAGGCTTAAATATATTAATTCTTTAAAATTTAAAGGATTTTGCCAAACAAAGCCTTATGGCTTTTGGATTTTTGATTTTTAAATTTTAATTATTATAAATAAAATAAATTAAAATAATAAATATAATATATTTATAATATATATGTTTCTTTTAGTAACTGATATTTGTTATTAGGATTATTAAGAGTTTATCAGTTTTAGAATACGCCTACTGCTTAGCTTTTGTTTACTATGTGCATTCTATTCGCTAAAGCTTAGAGAATACAGAGAATTGAGAGAAAGCTTGAGGGAGAGCTTGAGAGAATTGAGAAGAAATGTGAGTTTTCAAAGCTAATTCAGTGGTGTTAGCAAGGAATTATCACGCCAATTGAAGGTATTTTCCCTAATTACATATGAACATGCATATATGAGCCTACGACAAAACTTTTATATATTATGGAATTGAAAATTTGTTGAATTGTTGTTATACAATGGGTTACTTGTGATTATATGAGTTTATGATGATTAGAGGTTGTGCTTAAACGAGAATTGCATGCTAAATTCGTTTTACAGTAGAAGAAAGTAAAGTCAATATATGTATTTTTCATATATTTCATGAAAAATACCAATTTTAGTGGTCAAATTGTATGTGAAACTGTAAATTGAAGCTTGTATATGTTAGTTCATTAAGAAACGATCATAACGTAATTTGAATGAAGTGATTTGGCCAAATATTGAAATCATAGTATTGATTTTTGGGATGAATGTCAAAATTTGAGTTTTATATAAAAAACATGGAATTTGAGAAATTATACTAGTTTTAGTTGATGTTAAATTGTTCTAATTGGTTAAATATGTTCACAAACATGTTTGTGATAGTTCTATACCATTTGTACGTGTTAATATTACTGTTTAGTGGGTGAAATTTGTGTTTGTTGGGCTAAAGTTGGCTACTATTCATCAGCCATCTCTACCTTTGTCTGTGCACCGGCGCAGCTGCGCCAGTGCCAAGGCAAAAAATGGCGTAGCTACACCGGTCCCAGGCTTGTGTATGGCGCAGCTGCGCCATACCCTGTCCTAAGACACTGAAGTTTGCTGCTGCTGCAAACTTTGATATACTCCTATACATTGGACTAATGATGTGTTAGGATGTCAAACACGTAACAACAAGGTTAAAACATAGCTGTATTATGTGGTTAGTAAATTCAAAATTTTAAATGATTAGTAAACTATGAAAATGACATGTTGTGATTTATTAAGCATAATGAATAGTAAACAGGTGTTGTGAGGGTTAACACACTTAAAATTTCTAAAATTTGTATAGTAGCATAAGACTTATGCTAAAATGATAAGTTTAGTTAGAAATGTACATGTTATGGTATATTAGCATATCTAATAGGTATTGTGGTTCTAAACCTATGCGTAGGTGAACGTGGGTTTAATATTATAGCTTACGCTCGAGGCAAGTTTTCTAAACTTCTCTTTTTACATTGAGCAAGTTCTTTAACTCTACATTTACGTTAAGCAAGTTTCTTACCTTAAACTTTCATTAAGCGAACTCATGTATTCCTAACCACTATTTGAGCAAGCTAGCTATGACTTTAACTTTATTCGAACAAGTTTGAATTCCACTATTTATTGATGCATTCTAACTTGTTTATTGTTAGACAAGTTTCTTTATTGTCATTCAGATATTATGAATGCAGTTTTCTTGAATTCTAATTTCTAATGTTGAATTATCATATCTCATTTACTTGACACAAGCTATTCTCATAATGAGCAAGCTTTATTCTCAGCTTGTTATTATTTAAAGTATATTCAAGAATTGATAATCCTAGCTTAATATTATTCAAGAAAAGTTTATTGTCATTCAATACTTATGTGACGCCACCAAAATAGGTATACATCACCTATTCTGAGTCGTCAAATACACGGTACACAATTCAGATATAAACTTAAATATACAACATGAGCTGTGAGTTTTAATACAATCATTATCTTCTAGACAGTACACAAACTCAAAATAAGTCCTCAAAACATTTATTATCACACTATTTCACAGAATAGTGAGGACTACTAATACTATCATCTGGACCGTCACTCCATTCCCCGACTCGTTCCAGCTATATTATCATTTCCTAAAGAGAACAGTGAAAGAAAGGGTGAGCTCAACTAGCCCAGTAAGAGATATTATGACTAAGATAATGTAGAATAAATTATCATTAGTCTACAACAATGTTAAACTAATAAAATACAATAGACATCAAGTTTAACTGCAGCGGGACAAGTAATCCATTAAAAGAGTCAAATAGAGAATAAAATCTACTAACTTTTATGATTTAAAAGGTTTTTCATCACTTTTATCGCTGAGACTCAGCTTAATAAATAATCCACATCATCGAATCACCCCTGTACTACGGCAAGGATATTCTTTAGTATCACGACCACAAATTATCCATGCACTACGTGCCAAGGACATTCGTGTATTTATCAATGGTCATGTCATGCCAACAACTGTCCATCGATGCACTACGGGCCAATGAGGACTTTTATCAGATCATTTGTAATATTACGGTCATGATTATACCGAATAATCCCTGGTCATAATCATACCAAGTCCATCTATACACTACAGGCCACAAATGACTTTCAAAAAAATATAAGCATGAGGATGATGACAATGATATAAGAATTCAATAAAATAAGTTCATGAATTAATTTATCTAGGAACTTATAACGTCCAAATTTTCAACATGATACTTCTTTGTAGAGTAAAATTCAAGAATGCTCAGAAGAATATTTCCATGAAAAGATACTAGATGAAGCGCAAATATCAAGGATATTCCACTAATTTCATGGAGTATAGAAGTCAAAACTTTAACCAACTGAGTATAATAAGGAATGTAATAACAAAAGAAATCACCAAGCATGCGGTAGACCACACATGTAGGTTATTCCAAAAGAATAATAAAGACGGAACTAGGTCCGGCGTAAAACGCACAGATAGGATATTCCAACAGAATAATAAAGACGGGACCAGGTCCGGCGTAAAATGTACAGAGAGGATATTCCAACATAATAATAAAGACGGAACCAAGTCCAGCATAAAACGGACAGCCAAGATATTCCAACAGAATAATAAAGACGGAATCAGGTCCGGTGTAAAATGCACAGACAATTTATTCCAACAAAATAATAAAGAATGGAATAATAGAAGAATTTCACCATGTATGCGGTACTTCGCATAGACAAGTTATTCCAACAAAATAATAAAGAATGGAATAACAGAAGTTCTCTTCATGAATATAAAAGAAATAATACCCCTTACCTCAGAAGAAAATTGATACTGGAATAGTGAGGTAACATGCTTCTCTTCTTCTATAGATTTTATCTCTATAATTTCTCTCTATAATAATTGCTCTATATCTTTAGTGAATTGGTGAGAAATGAAGGAAGAATGAGCTTCTATTTATAGAAAAATATAGTTTCCATAATTTCACCTTTTGGGGCTCGAAAAATTATAGTACAATACCTCCAACTTTTCCTTTACTTTTAATTTAGTCATGCAAGTATTATCAAACTTGCACCAACTCCCCTAATAGTAAATAATGTGATTCAATAATAAATCATGTGAATCAATAGTTCTAGACATGTGAAAATATGAATTACAGTATAGTACATCCATCTATACCTCCATTTTTAACTTAGTCATGCAAGTATTATCAATCTTACACCAACTCCCTAATAGTAAAAAGAATGTGAAATAATAGTATACACATGTGAAAAAATAGTTATAATTATATGAAATAATAGCAATCAATTTCTCATTTATCCGGTTAAATACCCGATTGGTCAATATAACCTCTAGACATCAATTATTATCGAAATAAATGTCGATTTTCACTAACACAAATAATTCCAACACAATGAAACTATTTTTATCAACAATATAAATTTTGAAATTTTGAAGTTTTAATTTTCCTGAAAAAGTCAACTTTTGACTTTTTGACCAAAAAGTTAATCCCGAAAAATTTTGTGTTTATAGATTATTTTTACTAATTTCCTTGGTTTGGACTCAAATATCACGTCCGTGTCTCCAAATTCAACTCCGAACACAACTTTAATTTTAATAACATTCATCATTAATGTTATAACTCACAATATTTATCAACCAGGTCGTTCCCAGGAAAGAGGGGGCTTTTTAATAAGGATTTCTCCCTATTTGCGCGCAATTAGGTGACCAAACCTCTCCTTGACAGAACTTCTAAACATTGTAAATATTATAATTTAATAATATGAATAACTTTGTCGTCCCAATTATTGATTTAATAAAATAACATATTATGCAGATGATACTATGATAGTAATCGAATCAATAATATGAGAGATATGATGCAGCAATCACTGTAGCAATAATTGAGTATAACTAAGTGACTTCTCATGTAAGCATCAATGATCAATACCGTGTGCTACTATGCAACCACGCGTATTACTATACTTTTACTACCGAGTAGTTAACAGTATTAACGGTAAAACTTCCGCCGTTATTTTCATAAAATATTTTTGTCGTTTTCTAACTACGACAGTACTTCCGTTGTGGGGTCCACCAATGATTATGCCATCGTACAAATATTTTCCGGCAAAAAGAATATTCCCCGGTCAAACGAATATTATATAACAACTTGCATACTTTACAAAATTTATAAATACTGTCCACAACTATAACATTATATCAAATCTATACCATAATATTAAAAAATTATTTTAAGAAAATTAAATATTTATTCATAAAATCCGGGGTCTCACAATCTCCCCTCCTTATGGAATACATGGTACAAATTTTAAATACAAACTTAAATATACAACATGAGCTGTGAGTTTTAATACAATCATTGTCTTCTAGATAGTACACAAACTCAAAATAAGTCCCCAATACATTTATTATCACATTATTTCACAGAATAGTGAGGACTACTAATACTATCATCTGGACCGTCACTCCGTTCCTCGACTCGTTCCAACTATATTCTCATTTCCTGAAGAGAACAATGAAAAAAAGGGTGAGCTCAACTAGCCCAGTAAGAGATATTATGACTAAGATAATGCAGAATAAATTATCATTAGTCTACAACAATGTTAAACTGATAAAATATAATAGACATCAAGTTTAACTACAGCGGGACAAGCTATCCATTAAAAGAGTCAAGTAGAGAATAAAATCTACTATCTTTTTTGATTTAAAAGGTTTTTCATCGCTTTTATCGCTGAGACTCAGCTTAATAAATAATCCACATCATCGAATCACCCCTGCACTACGGCCAAGGATATTCTTTAGTATCACGACCATAAATTATCCATGCACTACGGGCCAAGGACATTCGTGTATTCATCAATGGTCATGATCATGCCAACAACTGTTCATCGATGCACTACAGGCCAATGAGGACTTTTATCACATCATTTGTAACATTACGGTCATGATTATACCGAATAATCCCTGGTCATAATCATACAAAGTCCATCTATGCACTACAGGCCACATATGACTTTCAAAAAAATATAAACATGAGGATGATGACAATGATATAAGAATTCAATAAAACAAGTTCACGAATTAATTTATCCAGGAACTAATAACGTCCAAATTGTCAACATGATACTTCTTTGTAGAGTAAAATTCAATAATGCTCAGAAGAATATTTCCATGAAAAGATACTGGATGAAGCGCAAATATCAAGGATATTCCACTAATTTCATGGGGTATAAAAGTCAAAACTTTAACCAACTGAGTATAATAAGGAATGGAATAACAAAAGAAATCACCAAGCATGCGGTAGACCGCACAGACAGGTTATTCCAATAGAATAATAAAGACAGAACCAGGTCCAGCGTAAAATGCACAGATAGGATATTCCAACAGAATAATAAAGACGGAACCAGGTCTGGCGTAAAACGCACAGATAGGATATTCCAACAGAATAATAAAGACGGAACCAGGTCCGGCGTAAAACGCACAGACAAGATGTTACAACAGAATAATAAAGAATGAAATAACAGAAGAATTTCACCATGTATGCGGTAATTCGCATAGACAGGTTATTCCAACAAAATAATAAAGAATGGAATAACAAAAGTTCTCTTCATGAATACAAAAGAAATAATACCCCTTACCTCAGAAGAAACTGGATACTGGAATAGTGAGGTAGCAGGCTTCTCTTCTTTTATAGATTTTCTCTCTACAATTTCTCTCTATAATAATTGCTCTATAGCTTTAATGAATTGGTAAAAAATGAAGGAAGAATGAGCTTCTATTTATAGAAAAATATAGTTTCAATAATTGCACATTTTGGGGCTCAAAAAATTATAGTACAATACCTCCAACTTTTCCTTTACTTTTAATTTATTCATGCAAGTATTATCACACTTGCACCACCTCTCTAATGGTAAATAACGTGATTCAATAGTAAATCATGTGAATCAATAGTTCTAGACATGTGAAAATACGAATTACAGTATAGTACCTCCATCTATACCTCCATTTTTAACTTAGTCATGCAAGTATTATCAATCTTGCACCAACTCCCCTAATAGTAACAAGAATGTAAAACAATAGTATACACATGTGAACAAATAGTTATAATCATGTGAAATAATAGCAATCAATTGTTCATTTATCCAGTTAAATATCTGATTGGTCAATATAACCTCTAGACATCAATTATTATCGAAATAAATGTCGATTTTCACTAACACAAATAATTCCAACCCAATGAAACTATTTTTATCAACAATATAAATTTTGAAATTTTGAAGTTTGACTTTTCCCAAAAAAGTTAACTGTTGACTTTTTGACCAAAAAGTTAATCTCGAAAATTTTTGTGTTTATAGACTATTTTTACTAATTTCATCGTTCCGGACTCAAATATCACGTCCACGTCTCCAAATTCAACTCTGAACACAACTTTAATTTTAATAACATTCATAATTAATATTATAACTCACAATATTTATCAACCAGGTCTTTCCTAGGAAAGAGGGGGCTTTCCAATAGGGATTTCTCCCTATTGGCGCACAATTAGATGACCAAATCTCTCCTTGACAGAACTTCTAGACATTGTAAATATTGTAATTTAATAATATGAATAACTTTGTCGTCCCAATTATTGATTTAATAAAATAACATATTATGCAGATGATACTGTGACAATAATCGAATCAATAATATGAGAGATATGATGCAGCAATTACTGTAGCAATAATTGAGTATAACTAAGTGACTTCTCACGTAAGCATCAATAATTAATGTCGTGTGTTACTATGCAACCACGCGTATTACTGTACTTTTACTACCGAGTTGTTCAACAGTAGTAACGGTAAAATGTCCGCCATTATTTTCATAAAATATTTTTGTCGTTTTCTAACTACGACAGTACTTCCGTTGTGGGGTCCACCAATGATTATGTCGTCGTACGAATATTCCCCGGCAAAAAGAAAATTCCCCGGCCAAACAAATATTATATAACAACTTGCATACTTTATAAATTTATAAATACTACTCACAACTATAACATTATATCAAATCCACACCATAATATTAAAAAATTATTTTGAGAAAATTAAATATTTATTCATAAAATCTAGGGTCTCACAACTTATGCTTTGTAGTTGTTTCTAAGCATGAGTTCAAGATATAGTTAGTTCACTTACACTTATTCATTATTCCATATTATGTTATTATTGATCAACTGTTGTGTTATTTCACACTATTGATTTAACTAGTTCTCTAGTTGTTGATCGTTAAACTCTAAATTACCCTTGAAAGCTTATCCATACCAAACTTTCTTTGGTGTGGACTTGTACTCTAAATACTGAGATGAACAACCCTATTATTATTATTAGGGGATAATTTACGCTTAGCATTGAAATGTTTGTGCATAATACATTGTACGAAGTGTTGATCCCCCTAAGTACGAGGAGTCCTTATAGTCTTATGACTGTTAAAGTTGAATTTGAAAGATTACTTGCAACTGTGGACATAGTTCGTGGTCTAATGACCCTTAGTTTTATGTATTCCATATTTTGATTCCAGTCGTTGGTTATTATTGATAGAGTACTATTCAGTTTTTGACGAGCCTATTCTTTGGCAGTTATTTCATTCTTGTTGATTCATTGCTATATCTAGTGAGCAATTATTTTGCTCACTCTTGCATATTTATACACTCATTGCAGCTAAAGTTGAGAAGGTAGATGAAGACTTGTAATTTTATTTAATTGTGATAATGATAGACTTTTATATAATGATGTGATGTAATAATTTATTTTCGCACTTGTATGATGTTTAAGGTTAGATAACCTGGGATGTTTATGGATTAAATGATGTAACCCTATTTAAAAGGGAGGATTTATGTTTTAAATATTATTTTATTTGGGTAGATAGTATGAATGTTTGAAACGTGTGTAGACACTCGAAATTTTCTGCACGTCTGTTACTAACATTGCAGGAGGGAAAATTCGTCTTTCAGAGATAACCCTGGAAGAGAGCTTACATTCATTCCGGATACTTCTGGAAGTCAATCCATAACCCCGGAACACGTACCGGGAACATCATTTCCAACCCCAGAACACACACCGGAAGGATCATTTCCAACCTCAGAGATAACCCCGAGTTTCGTCCTTGGCGATAACCCCAAGGAATGTTGTTGCAGTTCCGGCGATAACTCCGGAAATGCTTGTTTCAAATACATGCTATCAGCTTCAAGCTCAAACCTCCTGCCAAGGCACTCATACCTTAGACCCGGAGCTAACACCGGGCAGACAGGCACACCCACAGATGACATTGAAGCATACAAACAAGCAGTCTAATCTCAGATATAACCATGAGTAACGTCTGCTTTCAGCTCAAACCGGCGATAACCCCGGTGAAGAGTCAAAATGTTATCTTACCACCTCAACGTTTTCTCTCACAAGATGATATCACGGCATACCAACAAGTAGTCCAATCTCAGATGTAACCCTGAGCAACGTCTGCTTTCAACTCAAACCAGCGATAACCCTAGCGAAGAGTCAAACATTATCTTGCCCCTTCAACACCTGCGCGTCGTCTCAACACTTCATACATATATACATACAACAATGTCCCACACGAACTGAGGAGTTACAATCCCGAGTGACTATTACGCGTGACAGTACTTTGGATAGAATTTGAAGCTTGAAGACCAAGGGCATGGACCCCTCTTCCTGACTTCGTAAAACCTCTAATCCATGTCATTGCGTAACTCTCGACACAAGCGGTCCGAAGAAGGTCACATATACCTCTTTTGGATGCTCGAATTGAGGTTCTGCAAGTTCGAGCAAACATTACAGTATATGAGTGCACGTACTTTGAGACGATGGGACCCGTGAGGCCCGAATGCACCACGACCAGCCGCAGGTACAACCATGGCTGCCGCAGGTGTACCTGCGACCATCAGTCTATAAATATAGACCTTAGGCCAGCCATTTTGAGAGAGAGAAGGAGAGAAAAAGTTGAGGAAGCCCTGTCCAATTTATTCTGTATACACCCCTATTGAGTGTTTCCTCTTCTCTAAACATTTGTTAGATCACGTATAGCTATCTTTTTATCTCGCGGGAGCTACGTGTTTATCCATATAAAGTCATAAAAGTCTACTTTGGTAGTCCACTGTAAGCCTTCTCACATTTTATAAAGCCTTCTTCTCATATTAGCACACACTGTTATACACATTGAGAGTGGTGTTGTGTGCGTTTGCCCGGACTTCGGTTCGTGGTTTTTATTTTTGTCTATATATATATATATATATATATATATATATACTTACATATGTATATATTTTATATATGGACTAACATTATCGAGTATGCCTCGATTGAGCTAGACTATGTCTGGAGCGTTTATTTGCTTTTATATAATATATATATATATACTTATATATATTAATTGTTGTCAGACATATCTGATGAGCCTGGATGTTACATCCGGTGCATTTACTCGCTTATATATATATATATATATATATATATATATATTATATATATATATTATATATATATATATATATATATAGACATGATCAACCGTCACGAGTAAACTCAGGTATAATATATATGTACATATATATGTATATATATATATATATATAATATATATATATATATATATATATATATATATATATATATATATATATGATATATATATATATTGCTTTTATATATTTATATTTCTGATCCCCATGGAGTTGCTTCGTGGTGGTTGATCAAGTCTATATATATTATATATATATAGATATATATATATAATATATATATATATATATATATATATATATATATATATATATATCTACAACTTTTATATATATAACTGCTTACTGTTTTTCATATAAATTGCAGAATCATGTGAGCCTAGGAATCATGTGATCACAGATTCAGTTTACTGAATCTAGATTCTGTTCCCATGATGGACCTTTTTCAGCTGTGAGCATCTTGTACATTATTTTACAGTGTCTGAATTTCCTTGGATGGTTGTCATTCCTATGAGGACTTCGGCACTGCTGTATATTATTTTCTCGAAGATGCTTCGCATCTCGAAAATAAAAGCAAACAAGCTGAACATTTAATAATAAAAATGGAAGTATCAAAGGCCTCAATTACTATTGAGCACAGGGTTTGAAAAACCTCTTTTTATAAAACTTCATTGCTATATCTTGTTTAAAACTAAATTTTTCTATAAATTCAAACCCTTTGTATATAGGTGCGAACGAGACGTAACATTACTTCCAAATAATTGCACATTGATTAACACACACAAACACACATTCATATATCAGTTTCTTTAAAAAGTGGCGGTCACCGTGGCAACACGGTTGTCGGGGGGTGCCTAACACCTTCCCTCCGCATAATCAAGCCCCTGGACTCAAAATGAATCTCGGTTTCACGGACCCGTTTAGCAATGCCAAATCACCGGGTCAATGTGCAAACCTTTTCGATTGCGTTGGTGCAACCAGTTAAATACACCAACTGGCGACTCTTAAAATCAAATCGTCGACATTATACATGTCGGACCTTTTTCACTTATTTTTTCAAACAAATCTCACATTAACATGAGAACACCAAAGAGCAAGTAACGAAAAGGGACATTCAAAAATCCCGACGTTGACAGGTGGCGACTTTACTGGAGACTCCAGTAAGAGGGCTTAAGCCGCTATTACAAGCTTTTCAAAACTGTTATATGCTTGTGTGCGAATGTTACATTTACATTTATGATGAATGTGTATGAATGCATTTTACTTATTGCACTATACTATATCTATCTGTGATATTAGTGCTTCGCACATGTCATCATTTTCATAAACAGTGAGACACATTGTATGTGAATGTATGTTGTGTGGTTCCTCCATCAGGAGGCTATCATGTCGATGTTTGATTACTGGACTTGTAGGAAGAATAATTCCAACGAGACTCAGGAAAGGCACCACCCAGATTCGCTCCAGTTGAAAGACCGGATTAACTTCCCGTCAAGTAGGTTGAGATGATCTGGAAACCTTCATGCCAAAAAGCCGCGAGAAAAACCCTAAGATAGGTCAACCTCTGATAAACCAAACGCGGAGGAAAGTCTCTTCATGCTTTCCATTTTCAATTACTTGTAAAAGCATTTACTTGTAATTTTATTCCATGATCATCTTTATGTAATGGAAAATATGAAGATTATCTGTGCATGCATGTTATCAATTAACACCCTGTTTAGCAGGACAACATTCCTAAAACGGACATATCATGATAACATTTACATTACCCTAAGACTAAACTACGTAAGTCTTTTGTAGGGAAATCATTGGGCCTGTTACCCGCTCAAAATCTAAAAAGTTTGTGAGCCTACAGCCAATCATGTCTTCATCTGACCAGTCTAATCCTGTTTCTCGTGAAGAATTTGACGGATTAAGTCAGCAAATCACAAATTTGGTTGTCTTGCTTAAAGAATTGTATCAGTCCACTCAGGGTACAAAGATACCTCCATATACAGAATCCTCTACACAAGGAGGAACACAAGGTCTACATAAGACCCTTAAGGCACCCATCTCAAAGGAGATCTAAACACCGGTGATATCAGGAAGAAAGTACTCCAAATGGAGGAAACTATCTGTGTTCTCAAATGGATTAGAACACATGAAAGTGTTTTATATGCTGACCTTTGCATCTTCCCTGGTGTTCATTATCCAGAGAAATTCAAAACCCCTGATTTTGAAAAGTATGACGGATTAGGGGATCCTTATACACATTTAAAGGTGTTCATTAGAGAACTTGGATCTTACGCTGAAAATGAAAAGTTCAGAATGCAGCTGTTTTAGAAAAGTCTGACTTGAGAAGCCCGTTCAAGGTATACCATATTAGACAACTCAAAGATCCATAGCTGAGAAGAGCTGGCTAACGCCTTCCTCACTCAATAAAGTTTTTAATCTCAGATGGCTCCTGACCGGTACCAAAATACTAAGGTCAAGAAACAGTATAATGAGTCTTTTAGAGAGAATGCTCAAAGGTGGAGGTGCCATACTGTTCAAGTTATTCCTTCCATGACGGAATCAGAAATGGCCATGACATTCATAGATGTACAAGAAGCTCCTTTCTATGAGAGAGTCTTAGCTAGTATTGGCAACCCATTTTCTGAAATGATCAAGCACGGAGAGATGGCTGAAATGGGATTGAAGTCCAATAAAATTCAAGACCTAGCCGCTCTTAAAGCTGTTGCTGAGCACATCCAGTCCGGATCTTATGTAAACAACCCCCGGAGGGTCCATAAAAAGAAAGAGGAGGATGTTTCCTTGATACTACAAGGTCAAAAAGGTAATCAAAGCATGCCTATACAGAGGAGAAACTACTCCCATTTTCAACCAAAATCTTCAAATCCTCCATTGCCTAAAGGTGGAGATGCAAAGCATCCTCGAACGTTCAAACCCTTAGGGGGCTCGCTCGAGAATATTCTTGCTCTTCTGACTGCTCAGAAGAAAATTACACATCTTCTTCCACCAGCCAACCCTAATGGGTGGGGTTTTAATGCTACTCAGAAGTGTGCTTATCATGCCGGAGCACCTGGACATGATACTCAAGATTATTGGGCCTTGAAACACAAGATCCAAGATTTAATAGACAATGGTGAGATCATGGTCACCAAACTAGATCAACCTCATGTGCAAAACAACCCTCTTCCTCAACACAAAGAAGAAGAGGTCAACATGATCAGTTGGAGCACTGGACAGAGTTCTAATTGTAATGGTGAATCATCCCAAACCCTCAAAGATTGTGTTAAAAAATGGGATTATGTAAAGTTCCAGTTTACCATGGAACGAAAGATGAAAGCTCTTGGCAAATAAATTGAGCAATTGGCAGAACTGGTGACCCACCATCATCAAGTCACACGTCAATTAATCAGGCAGGAGCATGTCTATCTCCTTCCATTTGTTATGAATGCTCAATCAACACCTTCAGAAAGAAAAGCTATGGAGGATAAGGTTACAAAGAGAGCAAATGCTAAAGCCCGTCGGGATTTTTCCAATCAGAGGGAATTTACCTATCTGGGCAATCTATGGAGGAGATACTGCAGATATTGATCAATGAAGGAAGAGTTACCTTCCTTCTCCCTCCAATCAATCCCCGCTCAGGATGTTTCAATTCTGATGAAATGTGTCAATATCACTCACATTCTCGCGGTCACAGCACAGAAGAATGTTGGGCACTCCGCCATCTCATTCAGAATCTTATTGATAGCGGTTTCCTGCAGATAGCAGATGATTACACTGTGCAATTCAAGGGTGGGAATGCATGTCCTACCAAATGGAAGGGATCAGTAGCAGTTATATCTAAAGTGGATGATGAGACTGTCAAAGTATTTCCCATACAACCAATTCAACTCAAAGGAGCTGACAATCCTTTGAAAGTGGCCGCACTAGAGCCAATTTCTTTACCTTTCAGACCACAATATCATGTTGTCAGCTTACACAAAGTTCCATGGAATTATGGGGAAGCTGAAGGATCCATGTCTCATACCACTGCTACAGTGTCGAAGGAAAATCCACTATATCTTCCTCAACGGGTTATGAAACCTATCTGCGAAGCAAAAGGGAAGTTTCCTATGGAGAAAATTGAAAAATTCCTCTGCACTATGGGTCACAATGAAGCCAAAGTGGTTTTAAGCTTGCGAGAAGTTCCACGCCAGATATTTATATTGGACTTAGTTTTCTCTTCCGAGGATCATCGGAAGATCTTACTGAAGGTTTTGGAAGAAGCCTACCTGCCAAAATCAGTGAATGTGGAAAAATTTCAACATCTGGTTGATCACAATTTCAACAACAATGTGATATCATTCACTGATGACGACATACCGCATGAAGGGACCGGTCATTGCAAGCCATTGTACATTACAATTTTGTCTTTAGGGTATATGCTAGCTGGAGTTTTGATAGATGGAGGCTCATCTCTGAATATCTGTCCTTATGCCACCTTCGTGAAGATGAATTTTAATCTCAAACGGATCCAAAGCAGCCATACGGTTATCAGAGCTTTTGATGGATCTCGACGAAATTCCGTCATAAAGATTGAGTTGCCAATTGAGATTGGTCCAAATACATTCAATGTATCTTTCCACATCCTCAAGAGAGATTCAGGATACAACCTGCTATTGGGGAGACCATGGATACACATTGACTGGAGTCGTTCCCTCCACGCTTCATCAACAACTCAAATACATTATCAATAATAGTCTAGTCACTGTCAATGCAGAGCCAGAATGTCCTGTACAAGGAACTCTACCAATCATCAGCTTCAATTCAGAATTTGAACCGACCAGTTTTCATAATCTGGAAGTGAGTTCCACACAATACCATTCTATTGGAGCGCCACTTCCCGTACCCAAGATTTCTGCCGAGGTTATGTCGGCCACTCAAGAAATGATGTCATTGGGTCATCAACTTGGACAAGGGCTTGGTAAAGATAAGCAGGGTATTAAGCACCCTATCTAAATATCCAGTCAAATTGGAATAGCTGGACTAGGCTATTATGCCAGTTCCAGTCACAGGAATCCTTATAAGCACAAGCAGGTTCCTCAAGCTTCCGCCGCACGGTGATTTTCTATACCTTTACCTCATGAGTTAATATAATCTCCAGTAAAGGTGCCATCCCATGTTGTGGCCATGTTGTTTCCTAAACCAGTGCCAATCAAAACAAAAGAGATGCTGATTCCTGATCCCAGAGTGGAAGAAAAGGAATGGAAACGTAAATATGACATTACCTTGATGATGGCAGGCATACGCGTCATTGTTCATGATAAACATACAAACAGATACACCCCAGACGATGATTGCCCAGATGTCATGGTTATCATTCGGGTAAAGGAGGACAATGACGATCCTTCCTTCACTGCAGTCCTTTAGGACTTTGCCCTCGGCAATTGGAGAAGCACTCCATGCATTGGTCGACGAGGGTAAAATGGCCAGAAAATACCTCTACCCTGTAGATAACTTTAATTGCTTGCTTTTCTTTACAGTACTAGCAGTTATTTTATCAAGTACATACTAACACTTTTGTATGATCAAACAGTTGCATATATTAAGTGAAAGCATATTCAGGACTCTGAATTTAGATGTGCATGTACTTGCTGATGAGGTGCCTTCTCTCCACAAGGGCTGTAACTTTGATGCAAAGTTGGACTCAGACTTGATGGACATACAAGAAAACATTGAGACACCTCAGGAGATTAAGGAATGGGACACAGACAAACCCAAACCCAATCTTGATCAAACCACTTCTTTCAATCTTGGAACCTTAGACAACCCTAAGCTAATCCAAATTGGTTCAGACCTTACCATAAATCAGCGGAATGACATGGTTGCACTATTAACCCAATTCCAGGATGTGTTTGCATGGTCTCATGAAGACATGGTGGGTTTGTCCACTGACATTGTTCTTCACCGCCTTCCCATTAAAGAAGGATTCAAGCCAGTCAGGCAAAAGCTCAGGCGATTGAAACCTGAGTGGAGTTTAAAGGTTAAAGAAGAAATTGTGAAACAATTTCAAGTTGACATTATCATTGTGTCTACATATCCGGAGTGGATATCCAACATTGTTCCCATGCCTAAACCAAGAGGAAATGTGTGAGTCTGCGTGGATTATCGGGATTTGAACAAAGCTTGCCTTAAAGATAGCTTTCTCGTGCCCTTTATCCACATTCTTATTGACAACACTGCTCAATACGGCATGTATTCCTTTGCTGATTACTTTGCGGGGTACCATCAAATTATGGTCGCTAAGGAAGATCGTGAGAAAACTGCTTTCATCACGCCTTGGGGAACCTTTTACTACAGACGGTTGTCATTCGGCCTCATCAATGCCAGGGCAACCTATCAGCGAGCTATGATGGCTCTTTTCCACAATTTAATGTACAAAGAAATAGAGATCTACGTGGATGACATCATTGTCAAATCCTGAAAGGAGGAGGACCACTTAGACCATCTCAAAAAGCTTTTCAACATGTTGCATAAGTACAACTTGAAGTTGAATCCAGCCAAGTGCGCCTTTGGTGTTAAGTCAGGCAAGTTGCTAGGTTTCCTAGTTAGCCACAAAAGGATTGAACTGGATCCTACCAAAATCCAGGCCATCAAGGAAATGCTCATTCCTCAGATAGAGAAGGAAATATGGGGATCTTTGGGAAGAATCAACTTCATTAGCAGGTTTATTTCTCAACTCACAGCAACCTGTGAGCCAATCTTCAAGTTGTTAAGGAAGAACTCCTCCATGAAATGGAACGGTGAGTGTCAGAAAGCCTTCCTTACCATCAAAGAGCAGCTAATTAACGCTCCTATTTTGGTACCTCCCAGGGATAATGTTCCCCTGTTCATGTACCTGTCCATTAATGACAATGCCATAGGCTGTATGCTGGGGCAAAAAGATAATAGAGGCCAAGAACGAGATATCTATTACCTCAACAAAAGATTCAGCATCAGTGAATACAAGTATACTCTGATTGAAAAGACTTGTTGTGTTTTAGCATGGGCTTCCATGAGGTTACAACATTACCTCCATGGTCACACAACCCATCTCATATCCCGCGTGGATCTTCTCAAGTATGTGTTCAGTAAGCCCAAACTGAAATGTCAACTGTCCAGATGGCTGTTGATCCTACAGCAATTTGACATCTTTTACATGACGTAAAAGTCTATCAAAGGTCAAGGAATTGCAGATCAACTGGTCACTGCACCTGTAGGGGACTACACAAACCCTTGGAAACATACTTCCCCGATGAAGGGATAATGACAGTTCAGTAATACCATCAGTACGATACATGTTGTACGTAAAAAATATATTTTGATGGAGCTGTCAACGCAGAAGGTTCTGGAGCTGGAGCAGTTCTAATGTGCGGTACGGGGGAGCAGTATCCCGTTGCCGTCAAATTGTAGTTTGTCAACACTAACAACACAGCTGAGTATGAAGGTTGTATCATAGGGCTAAAACTTGCCCATTAAATGGGCGTCAGGTGGTTAACTATCTTTGGGGATTCCGAATTGGTAATAAAACAATCCACATGAATCTATCAAACAAAAGAATTACATTTTCTGCCTTACCATCGGCAAGTTTTACAGATGGCTTTGGAGTTTGAAGAAATCTCCTTTCTACACATTCTTCGTGATAGGAATGATTTTGCAGATGCATTAGCTACGTTGGCCTCCTTGGTTTACATACCTGACAAGGAAAACATGTCAAGCATCACATTTGCACTTCAAAAGGCCCCAGTTTATGGGAATTATGTTGGAGAAGTATCGGATGAACTACCTCCCATCCATAACCCTTGGTATCAGCACATCAAGGAGTATCTGCGAGATGGATCTACACCCACTGAGGTGAGCCTAACTGAGAAGAGGTGGATTCATCGACTTGCTATAAAATTCTACCTGAGCGGAGATGCACTCTACAAAAGAGATGCAGGATTAGGTCTTCTCAGATGTCTAGATAAAGACCAAGCTCAGAGACTCATGGATGAGATCCATGTTGGAGTATGTGGCCCTCACATGAGCGGACCCTTACTTGTCAAGAAGATTCTCAGAACAGGGCATTATTGGCTTACACTCAAAGCTGACTATGATGATCACGTCAAGAGGTGCTATCAATACCAGATTTATGGGAATGTTATCCATGCCCCTCCAAGGGAACTCCATAATATGAGTTCACCATGGCCCTTCTCAATGTGGGGAATGGACGTGATCGGGCCCATCGAGCCCAAAGACAGTAATGGACATCGATTCATATTCACCATAATCGACTACTTCACCAAATGGGTAGAAGTAGCTTCCTTCCCCAGGGTTACTAAAGATGTCATCATTGATTTCATCAGAAATTATGTCATCTGTCGATATGGAAAACCAGAGGTCATTGTGTCAGACAATGCTAAGAACCTCAACAACAAAATGATGGATGAGTTGTGCAAAAAATTCCGCATCAAACACCTTAACTCCGTCATCTATCGTCCAAAGATGAATGGTGCTGTTGAAGCGGCTAATAAAAACATCAAAAAGATCATGAAAAAATGTCCGCCAATCACAAAGGATGGCCTGACCTCTTGCCTCTGACTTTATTAGCCTACAGAACTTCTATGCGTACTTCCATTGGGGCAAACCCCTACCCATTAGTCTATGGGATGGAATCAGTGCTCCTTATAGAGGTGGAAATGGAATCCCTTCGAGTGTTGATGGATGCTCAGTATGATGAAGACAAATGGGTATAAGACAGGTATCACCAATTGTCTCTAATAGACTAAAGGCGAACCGCTACTATCTTCCATGGTCAGTTATATCAGCAAAGGATCGCACGATCCTACAACAGAAAAGTCTGACTACGACAGTTCAAACAACATGACTTGGTTTTGAAGAAGATCATTGACAACCAAGATCAATCTAAGGGAAAATTCGCTCCTAACTGCGAAGACCCATTTGTTGTCAAGGAGGTATTGACAGGAGGTGCTCTCAGATTGCAGGAAATGGATGGCGATGAATTTCCATAGCTTATCAACTTAGACACCGTGAAACGGTACTATGTCTGAAGTTACCATCAAACAAACATCCTGGTTTTGATCATCAAATCACCAGTCATTCCGGTTTTGAACCCTCTCCTTTTTACATACTCTTCTAGCCCTCAGGGAAACATACACTTCAAACCAGTAGCCTGGTTTCACTTCATTTCAAACCTTTCATACAATTTTGGTTATCTTGAAGACGGGATTGAACCTTTCACACTTTTAGTTTATCTTGAAGATGGGATTAAACTTTTTCACACCTGCAGTTTATCCTGAAGACGGGATTAAACTTTTCTACGTTTGCAGTTTGTCCTGAAGACGGGATCAAACTTTTTCTGCACTTGCAGTTTATCCCCATTATGGGATCAAACTTTCTTCTCCCCGTAGTATAGCCTGCACATGGGATTCACGATTCTCTCCAGCTGCGATTCGTCCTGAGGGGCGAACTATGTTGACCTGATCTCCCTGATACCCGTGGGTACGTAGGCAACCATATTCTATATGGCCCAGTCGCAATAAATAATAAAAACAACAAAAACTTTTCTGCCCTTTCTCCACAAAAACAACTTTTACTCCTATCTGCCTTTCACATTCAGCGTTGAACCTCTTACACCAGGTTCGAACTACGCAGACTTGATCTCCTCTTCAATAGGATTACGTAGCAGCCATTTATGGTTCAGTCTAACCCCTACCAGAACAAAAATATTTGTCACACTGTACTGGGATCAACCTTTAATTCACCACATTTCATCGGTTTTAGATCAAACGGATGGAATTACCCAACCTCTTCTCACAAATAGAAGATTCGATGACCATCTAAGCTGCGATCGTGCCTCAAAGAGCAATACCAACCCATAAGAGATGGAATTAACTAGGCTTCTCACAAATAGAAGTACTGGCGACCATTATGTGGTGCGGTCAATCTCAGAGAGAAAAAACCACCTTCCTCTCCACTTTTCCATAAAGATACCAGTCCCAAGACACCAAAGATGGTAGGGATATACACAGATCAATGATCCGTTCTGAGAGATTCTGCGACGTCTCAATGTCCACCTATCAAGGATAAGTTCAGAATGCATCAAGATCACAAGGCCCTGGAGAAACAGGCAAATATTCAAGCAAGTATCAAGGCATAACTAAAAGGGAAGTGAATCAAAATATATTTTCATTCTATACATAATAATGTTTGATATATACATCTGTGTTGTACATGACAAAATGGCTAAGCTAGTCTGCACAGGAAAATACAAAGCTATCTACAAATCTGTATATATGCGGACTATCAGATCTAACATGGCATCCCTCTTGAAGACGGAGGTAGCGCTGTAAGCTCCTGCCCAAGGGTATCTACATGAGCTAGCAGATCATAGGCTAACTACATGGTGGCATAATGCTCATCAATGTAAGAACTCATGTCGGTAAGACTAACAGTCATCTGGGATCTCACTGAAATACTATCTGCAATGGCCACATCAGTAAGACCCCAACTTATTATAAATAAAATTAAATTTCCTCTATTTATTATTTTGAAATAGTAAGGGTTGATTTGATTAATGTGGTTAGTTATGGGTAAAATGCGCAAATATTTCAAATAAGCAAGTGGTTATAAAATATTCATTATTGTAATGGAATATTTGTTTGGTCGTGGAATATTCTTACTTTTGGGGAATATCCGTACGATGGCGCAGCCTTGTGTGGGTCCCATAACGGAAAGCGATTGGATGAAGAAAACGACAAATATAAGTTGTTTATAAATAACGGCGTAGTTGTTACCGTTAATATTGTTGAAATACTCGGTGGTTAAAACACAGTAGCACACGGTATTGCACCAATTACTGATTCTTACGTAAGAATGCACTACTCAATAATTGTTACAGTAATTACTATTCAATATTTTATTTTATTGATTCAATAATTGCTACGTTTATATTTTATATTATTGTTGTTTCAATAATTGTCATTACACAGTATTTTTCATTATCGGATCAATAATTCATATTATCTTAATAATATTATTAGATAACATTATTGGCAATGTCTAGAAAGTTCTGTCCAAGGAGAGGTTAGATCATCTAATTGCGCGCCAGTAAGGAGAAATTCTTATTGAAAAGCCCCCTCTTTCTTGGGAACTGCCTGGTTGTCAGTATTGTGATTCTGTAATATTATTTGTGAATAATTAATTATTGATTTATATGATGAGAAAAATATTGATTTTATGTGGATATAGATAGAGAAAATTTTTAATGTGACAATTGTTGAAAATTAACATTTTATCTTTTTCTGATAAAATAATTCATTTAAATATATTATTATATTTTAATAATATAATAATGGTGATATTTTACAATGAATGTGGGATATATGAGTATATGAGGAGGAAGAGTATTTTTGTAGCAATAAATATTAAAAACATGTTAAACATGTCGGTGGACCCCATTTCTTGACTGAAATTTAATTATAGCCTGAAAAATTGTCCGTTTGTGGATTTCGATCAATTTCTGTTTGGAATTTGGAAAAATTTTCTTCTGAAAAGTTGTAGAGAATGCAATTTCCTATGGAAAGGACATGAGGTTCAAATTTTTCTGATAAAAGGGCTATTTATTATGAATTATTGAAGTTCCGGATTAATTGATTATTATTTTTTGGATTTTAAATGACTTTTATGTGAAAAACATTTTTGGCAAGTTTGGCACATGTGTGGCTGAAGTTTGGCTCAATTAGTGTGCGTAGGATGTTGTGGAAAAATAATATTAATATTATATAAAATTTTCTGCTTTGGTGTTCTAAGCAATTTCCTAAAAATAGTGTGCTTAGGTTAGAATTGAAAATCACACCTGAAACTGAAGTTTTCTCTCTCTTTCTCTCTCTCTATATTATCGAGCGTATTCTTGTGAGTATTTTTGATATTTTGAGTGTTGCTATACGGTGCAAGTTCCCTTCAGCACTATATCCAGTATTCCAGTCAGAAGTACCGTCTTTTCGAGGTAAGGGATATTATTATTTTTTAAATGATATTATTTCTTTCAATATCATTACGCCGAAATATTGGGAGTATTTTTCTTGTAAAATTCTTGTCTTTTAGTGTCAGAGTTACTATTCACGTATACAGTACTATTCATGTATACAGTACTATTCACGTATACGGCAATATTCACGTATACGGTACTATTCACAAATACGGCACTATTCACAAAAAAATTAAAATTTCGTTTTTCGTCCAAAATATATATTATGGATACTACCTTTGATTGTATCCATGTTTTAATCATTCTTGAATTTTACTCCACTATGATTATTTATGAGGTATTTTTGGACATGGATAAACCGAAAGACGAATCCTTAATACTTATTCTTTTGTTTCACTGAATTCGTTTTCTTTAAAATATTTTTCATCATCCTCAGTCTTAAATGATGATATAACTGAATATCTTTGGCCTGTAGTGTAAAGATTAATGATTTTATGATCAATATCTTTGGCCCGTAGAGCAAAGATGAACATGTGTTGAGATGAACATGACCAACTGATGAATATCTTTGGCCTGTAGTGCAAAGATGAATATTTGATTCATGATGAATATTAATTGATGTAAAATACTGATGATGGACTTTTAAATTCATAGATAATAGTAGATTTCATTCTCTACGTAACTCTTCTATGAATTATTATTTCCGCTGCGAATATTGATCTGAAACTTATTGTCTATTATATTCTCTTAGATTTTTCCCTGTTGAAGACTAACGATAATTTGTTCTATATTATCTTAGTCATAATATTCTTTACTGGACTAGTTGAGCTCACCCTTTTCCTTTTTGTTCCATTTTTCTTCTCAGGAGGCGAGAATGTAGCAAGTACTAGTCGAGGTATGGAATGATGGTTCTAGAAGTTTTTTTAGTAGTCCTCACCATTTTTGTAAAATAATGTATCAATAATTATAATGAGGACTTATTTGGGTGTGGATATTGTCTAGATGGCATTATCTGTATTTAAACTCACAGTTTATATGTTGTATTAATAAAGTTGTAGTTCTTTTTTGTACCATATTATTGACGACTCAAAATGGGGATGTATACCTATTTTGGGGGCGTCACAGTTGGTATCAGAGCTTAGGGATATGATCTCTGGCGGAGATCGAGGAATAGAACTAGGAGGGGAGAGACGAGTAAAACCTTCGCTAGTGTGTCTTACCTAAGCTTATTTGTTGGTTGGTCAGTATATAAGGGTATTATGTGATATGTTGAATTCTTTAATTAACCTTTGTTTTATGGCAGTATTTGAGAATGTCGTCTGAGAGTGTTAACAGTGGAGCAATTGAGACCGTGGAGATACCTTTACCCACCAACGAGGAGAACGTGCAACAGGTCGACAATGTTTCTCCTATAAACAACACCACTGATCAAACGATGAACGACAGAATGTTTAGAAGCTTTTTGCAGTTCTTGCAAAATCAGACGAGGGAGACTAGTGCACAAAATACCGGTGGAAATGATAACAACGCACAGTTTGTTACAGCCAAGCAGTTCAAAGAGTTGGGACCACCATAATTCTGGGGAAAGCCGGATCCGATTAAGGCAGAGACATGGGTCAAACAAATTACCAAGATATTCGATGTCTTGGGATGTACAGAGGAACAGAAGTTTCCATTCGCCACCTTTATGTTCCGTAATGAGGCAGATTACTGGTGGAAATCTGTGAAGCGTACCCATCCAGCCGCACTCAGCATATCTTGGGAGACGTTTCAGAAACTGTTCAATGACAAATACTTTCCTGAAAGTATTCGTCATATGAAGGAGGTAGAGTTTATTAGACTGTAGCAAAACAATATGACGGTGTCCCAGTACGAGGGGAAGTTTGCAGAGTTATCCTGGTTTGCACCTCATTTAGTGGAGAATGAGAAATGTATGACGCGGATGTTTCTGAGAGGTTTGAAACCCGGCATACGTTAGTATCTCATTTCTCATAAATTTTCTCTCTATTCAGATGTTGTCAACAGGGCTCAATTATTAGAGCGAGATAACGAGTACGTTCAACCGAGGGACCACAACCAGGATCATACCGGAGATAGCAGTCAATAGAACAATGATAACCAGCGGAGAAAGAAAAAGACAGACAAAAATGGTAACCACTCTGGTGGTAATCATAGCCATGAGAATAGAAGAAGAGAGTCGGGAAGAGATTTTAAAAAGAGGAGATTCAACAACGACCATGTGAAGACGTCAGCACCAGCAGCAAATGGTTCTAAGGGAGGAGAACGACCACCGATCGTATGATATAAATGTAGAAAAGAGGGACATATCAGCCCAAACTGCCCACAATAGTTCAAGGTATGTTATAATTGTGGAAAGGAAGGACATATTGCTCGAGATTTTACGGTAGCGAAGCCAAGTCCAGCGGGAATGGTGACTCAAAAGGTTGTCCCAAAAAAAGTCAAAGTCAACGGTTCTTGGAAGAGCGTTTGTCATGACTGGTCAAAATGCGAGGAACCCAAACGAGGTGATCACGGGTAAGCTAATCATAAATTCTTGCAAAGTTTATACCTTACTTGATACCGGCGCTACCCATTCATTTATCTCTCCTTCTTGTGTTCAACGTTTAAACTTGACTCCGGAGAAATTAGACTTTGACCTATCTGTGGAAACTCCGTTAGGAGAAACTTTTATCACATCCACTGTTTATAAATCTTATCTAATCTAAGTTGGCACCATCACATTACCTGTTTACCTTATCTCTTTAAAGATACTTGCTTTTGATGTGATTTTAGAGATTGATTGGTTAACTACTCATCATGACAAAATTGATTATTTTCGTAAGGTTGTTAGTTTTCATATTCCTAACCAACATGTTGTTCTAATTCAAGCAACTAAATCATTAAAATCAATCACTGTCATATCAAGTCATAAAGTTATTCGTTTATTGAAAAACGGATGTCAAGCCTTCTTAGCCCATGTTATGGATTTGAATAAAGACACGTCAGATTTGAATAATATTCCTATTGTTAGTAAATTTCCTGACGTATTTCCTGAAGAACTTCCCGGTCTACCCCTGGAACGTGAAGTTGAATTCTTTATTGATCTTGAACCTGGTACAAAGCCCATTTCTAAAACCCCATATCGAATGGCTCCTATTGAACTTCAGGAGTTAAAGGTCCAACTACAGGAGTTATTGGACATCGGTTTTATTCATCCTAGTATATCTCCTTGGCGTGCTCCTGTTTTATTTGTAAAGAAGAAAGACGGGAGTATGCGACTTTGTATTGACTATCGGGAATTGAACCATGTAACCATCAAGAATAGGTATCCACTACCTCGTATTAATGACTTGTTTGACCAGTTGCAAGGAGCACAATTCTTTTTAAAAATTGATCTTCGTTCTGGATATCATCAACTGAAGATTAGAACTGAGGATATTCCAAAGACTGCCTTAAGAACTCAGTATGGGCATTATGAATTCTTAGTCATGTCTTTCGGATTGACTAATGCTCCTGCGGCTTTCATGGATATGATGAACCGAGTATTCAAGGAATATTTAGATCAATTCGTTGTTGTCTTTATTGATGACATCCTCATATATTCCAAAAGTCGTGAAGATCATGAGCACCATTTGAAGCTGGTACTCTAAAGGCTTCGTGAAAACAAGCTATATGCCAAGTTGAAGAAATGCGAGTTCTGGCTTGAGGAAGTAGCATTCCTTGGGCACGTGGTGTCAAAACATGGAGTATCTGTTGACCCGGCGAAGATTGAAGCAATAAAAAGTTGGGAGCAACCGAAGACGGTGACTGAAGTACGTAGCTTTCTGGGTTTAACTGGTTATTATCAGAGATTTGTGGAAGGATTTTCTCAAATTACTACTCCGTTAACTCAGCTGACTCGAAAAGATACAAAATTCGTATGGAGCGAGGAATGCGAGAAGAGTTTCCAAGATGTTAAGAGGAGACTTATTTCGGCACCTGTTCTGATAATACCATCTGGTTCGGATGGATTTGTTATCTACAGCGATGCTTCAGGCAAAGGGTTAGGATGTGTTCTCATGCAACGTGGGAAAGTCATAGCCTATGCCTCGCGACAACTTAAAGAATATGAGAGAAATTATCCTACTCATGATCTAGAGTTGGCAACAATCGTTTTCGTGCTAAAGATCTGGAAGCACTATCTATATGGAGAGAAAGTGGAGATATATTCAAACCATAAAAGCCTCAAATATTTCTTCACACAAAAGGAACTCAACATGCGGCAACGACATTGGCTCGAGCTGTTAAAAGATTATGACCACACTGTGACGCCCCCAAAATAGGTATACATCACCCATTCTGAGTTGTCAATATATGGTACAGAAATAACTACAACTTTATTATTACAATAGTAAAACTGTGAGTTTGAATACAAATATTATCTTCTAGACAATATCTATACCCAAATAAATCCTCATCATATTTATTGATACATTATTTTACAAAAATGGTGAGGACTACTAAACAACTTTCTCTAGAACCTTCATTCCATACCCCGACTCGTACTCGATATGTTCTCACCTCCTGAGAAGAAAAATGGAACAAAAAGGAAAAGGGTGAGCTCAACTAGCCCAGTAAAGAATATTATGACTAAGATAATATAAAACAAATTATCGTTAGTCTTCAACAGGGAAAAATATAATAGAATACAATAGATAACAAGTTTTAAATCAATATTCGCAGCAAAAATAATAATTCATTGGAAGAGTTAAGTAGAGAATGCAAACTACTATCTTCTATGTATGAATTTAAAAGTTCATCGTCTATCTTTTATCCCTGTAACATCAATCAATATATATCTGAAATCACATATTCATCTTTGCACTACAGGCCAAAGATATTCGTCAGTTGGTCATGTTCATCTAAACACCTGTTCATCTTTGCACTACGGGCCAAAGATATTCATCAGAAATCATTCATCTTTGCACTACAGGCCAAAGATATTCAATAATATAATCATTTAAGACTGAGGATGATGAAAAATATTTTTAAAGAAACGAATCCAGTGAAACAAAATGACAAGGATTAAGGATTAAGGATTCGTATTTTTTTTAACCATGTCCAAAAATACCTCAAAAATAATCATAGTGGTGTAAAATTCAAGAATAATCAAAACATGGATACAATCAAAGCTAGTATCCACAATAGATATTTTAGACAAAAAGGAAAAATTTTCATTTTTCGATGAATAGTGCCGTATTCGTGAATAGTGTCGTATACGTGAATAGTAACTCCGACACCAAAAGTTCCAAATTTGATAAAAATTTCAGATCAATATTTCAGCATAATGATATTGAAGAAATAATATCATTACGAAAAAAAATAATATTATCCCTTACCTCGGAAGATCAGTACTTCTAGTTGAAACACCGGATATAGGCTATGACTTGAACTTACACCGTATAGCAATACTCAAAGTATACTCAAAATACTCACAAGAATACGCTTGATATTATAGAGAGAGAAAACTTCAGTTTCTGGTGTGATTTTCAATTCTAACCTAAGCACCTATTTATAGGAAAATGCTTAGAACACCAAAGTAGAAAATTTATTAAATTAATAATATATATATATATATATATATATATATAATTGTCAAGCCCACTTTTACCAACTGATTTAGATCATTTCTAACACATGTACGCCACTCAATTGAAACAAAAAAAACGTTTTTCTTACAAAAAACATTTTAAACTCCAAAAATCAATTATTTCGGAACTCTGAAACTTCAATAATTCATAATAAATACCTCTTTTGTCAGAAAATTCAAATTTCGCGATTTTTTATAGGAAATTCAATTCTCTACAACTTTGCAGAAGAAAGTTTTTCCAAATTCCAAACAGAAATTGGCTGAAATCCACAAACGGACGATTTTACAGGCTATAATCAAATTTCGGTCAATAATTGTGTCCACCAACACACAAAATATGTGTTAAACATTTAATGCCACAAAAATAATCTTCCTCCTCATATACTCATATATCCCACATTTATTATAAAAATATCACCGTTAATATATTATTAAAATAATATATTTAAATGAATTATTTTATCAGAAAAAGATAACATATTAATTTTCAACAATTGTCACATTAAAAAAAATTTCTCCATCTATATCCACATAAAATCAATATTTTTCTCATCATATGAATTAATAATTAATTATACACAAATAATATTACAGAATCACAATATTGACAACCAGGTCGTTTCCAAGAAAGAGGGGCTTTCCAATAAGAATTTCTCTTTACTGGCGCGCAATTAGGTGACCAAACCTCTCCTTAGACAGAACTTTCTAGACATTGCCAATAATGTTATCTAATAATATTATTCAGATAATATGAATTATTGCTTTGATAATGAAAAATACTGTATAATGACAATTATTGAAACAACAGTAATATAAAATATCAACGCAGCAATTATTGAATCAATAAAATAAAATACTGAATAGTAATTACTGTAACCATTATTGAGTAGTGCCTTCTTATGTAAGAATCAATAATTGGTGTAATACCGTGTGCTACTGTGTTTTAACCACCGAATATTTTAACAGTATTAACGGTAACAACTACGCCGTTATTTTTAAACAACTTATTTTTGTCGTTTTCTTCATCCAATCGCTTTTCGTTATGGGGCCCACACATAGCTGCGCCGTCGTACGAATATTCCTTAACAGTACGAATATTCCACGACCAAACGAATATTCCCCGGCAATAATGAATATTTTATAACCACTTGCTTATTTTGAAATATTTGTGTATTTTACCCATAACTATCCACATTAATCAAATCAACCCTTACTATTCAAAATAATAATTAGAGGAAATTAAATTTCATTTATTAATTATTTGAGGTTGTAAGATCCACATTAATCAAATCAACCCTTACTATTCAAAATAATAATTAGAGGAAATTAAATTTCATTTATTAATTATTTGGGGTCTTACAACCTCCCCTCCTTATGAAATTTCGTCCTCGAAATTGAAGTACGTACCTGGTGTTTCGAAAAGATGAGGATACCTCGCTTTCATTTCCGTTTCCAACTCCCAGGTCATTTCCTCTATAGCATGATTCCTCCACAAAACTTTAACTTGTGGTATGACCTTTGTGCGTAGGACATGCTCCTTCTTAACTAAGATCTTGACAGGTACCTCTTCGTACGTTAATTCTTCGGCTATCTCATCTGGTTCTAACTCAATAACGTGGTTCGGGTCTTTCACATATTTACGAAGTACAAATATGTGAAACACATTATGAACACGAGACATACTCGGAGGTAACGCGAGTCTATAGGCTACATTTCCTACTCGGTCAAGAATTTGAAATGGGCCAATAAATCGTGGATTGAGTTTTCCTCTCTTCCCAAATCTTGTAACTCCCTTCCACGGAGCAACTCGCAATAATACATGATCCCCTATACTAAATTCCACGTCCTTTCGATGAAGATCCGCATAAATCTTTTGTCAATCTTGTGCCGTTCGTATACGTTGTCAAATCATTTGGATCTTTTTGGTAGTCATACGTACTAACTCGGGTCCCAACAATGGTGCTTCACCCACCTCATCCCAACATATTGGAGAGCGACACTTTCGTCCGTATAATGCTTCAAATGGAGCCACACCTATACATGCCTGATAACTATTATTGTAGGAGAATTCCACTAATGGTAAATATTTATCCCAACTGCCCTTGAAGTCTAGGACACAGAGTCTTAATAAATCTCCAAGAGTTTGAATAGTCCTCTCTGATTATCCGTCCGTTTGAGGATGGTATGCCGAACTGAATCGTAAATCTGTGCCCATAGCTTTTTGCAAGTTAACCCAAAATCTTGAAGTGAATCTTGGGTCACGATCCGAAACTATGGATACTGGCATGCCATGCAACCTCACAATCTAATTTACATATATACTAGCAAGACGTTCAAGGGAATAAGTCTCCCGTATCGGCAAGAAATGAGCAGATTTGGTTAATCTATCAATAATAACCCAAATAGCATTGATGCCTTGAGAAACCGTAGGAAGACCCGTAACAAAATCCATGGTAATGTGTTCCCACTTCCATTTCAGAATCTCAAGTGGTTGCAACGGACCCTTAGGTACTAGATGCTCCGCCTTTACACGTTGACAAGTTAAACACATCGAGATAAACTTTGCAATCTCTCTTTTCATATTGTTCCACCAAAATATATGTCGAAGATCACGATACATTTTAGTACTTCCAGGATGGATTGCAAATGGTGTATTGTGTGCCTCCATCATAATCTTGTACTTCAAATCAGGGTCGTTAGGAACACAAAGTCTAGAGTGGACTCAAAGTATTCCTTCTTCATCAATTCTTGCTTCCGGAATAGCTCCTTCTTGTACTTTCTTCTTCATAATCATCATCTTCGGGTCGATGGCTTGAGCAACCTTAACTTTTTCTATTAAAGTTGGCTCTATGCGTATACTTGACATCATCTCACTTATTCCTGCATATGATCTTCTAATCAACGCGTCAGCTACCACGTTTGCTTTTCCAGGATGGTATTGAATAGTTTGGTCGTAGTCTTTCAATAGCTCGAGCCAACGTCGCTGCAACATGTTGAGTTCTTTTTGAGTGAAGAAATATTTAAGGTTTTTATGGTCTGAATATATCTCCACTTTCTCCCCATATAGATAGTGCCTCCAGATCTTTAGCGCGAAAACGACTGCTGCCAACTCTAGATCATGAGTAGGATAATTCTTCTCATACTCTTTAAGTTATCGCGAGGCATAGGCTATGACTTTTCCACGTTGCTTGAGAACACATCCTAACCCTTTGCCTGAAGCATCGCTGTAGATAACAAATCCATCCGCACCAGATGGTATTGTTAGAACAGGTGCTGAAATGAGTCTCCTTTTGAGCTCTTGGAAACTCTTCTCGCATTCTTCGCTCCAAACGAATTTTGTATCCTTCCGAGTTAGCTGGGCTAATGGAGTAGCGATTCGAGAAAACCCTTCCACGAATCTCCGATAATAACCAGCTAAGCCCAAAAAGCTACATACTTCAGTGACCGACTTCGGTTTCTCCCAACCTTGTATTGCTTCAATCTTTGTCGGGTCAACAGATACTCCATGTTTCGACACCACGTGCCCAAGGAATGCTACTTCCTCAAGCCAGAACTCGCATTTCTTCAATTTGGCATATAGTTTCTTTTCACGAAGCCTTTGGAGTACCCGCTTCAAATGGTGCTCATGATCTTCACGACTTTTGGAATATATGAGGATGTCATCAATAAAAACAACAACGAACTGATCCAAATATTCCTTGAATACTCGGTTCATCATATCCATGAAAGCCGCAGGAGCATTAGTCAATCCGAAAGACATGACTAAGAATTCATAATGCCCGTACCGAGTTCTGAAGGCATTCTTTGGAATATCCTCAGTTCTAATCTTCAGCTGATGATATCCAGAACGAAGATCGATCTTAAAAAAGAATTGTGCTCCTTGCAACTGGTCAAACAGGTCATCAATACGAGGTAGTGGATACCTATTCTTGATGGTGACATGGTTCAATTCCCGATAGTCAACACAAAGTCGCATACTCCCGTCTTTCTTCTTTACGAATAAAACAGGAGCACCCCAAGGATATGTACTAGGACGAATGAAACCGATATCCAATAACTCCTGTAGTTGGACTTTTAACTCCTGAAGTTCAATATGAGCCATTCGATATGGGGTTTTAGAAATGGGCTTTATACCAGGTTCAAGATCAATAAAGAATTCAACTTCACGTTCCAGGGGTAGACCGGGAAGTTCTTCAGGAAATACGTCAGGAAAGTCAATAACAACAGGAATATTATTCAAATTTGACTTGTCTTTATTCAAATCCATAACATGGGCTAAGAAAGCTTGACATTCGTTTTTCAATAAACGAATAGCTTTATGATTAGATATGACAGTGATTGATTTTAATGGTTTAGTTGCTTGAATTCGTACAACAGGTTGGTTAGGAATATGAAAACTAACAACCTTAGGAAAACAATCAATTTTGGCATGATGAATAGTTAACCAATCAATCCCTAAAATCACATCAAAAGCAAGTATCTTTAAAGAGATAAGGTCAACAGGTAAGGTGATGGTGCCAACTTGAATCAAACAAGATTTATAAACAGTGGATGTGATGAAAGTTTCTCCTAACAGAGTTTCCACAGATAGGTCAAAGTCTAATTTTTCCGGAGTCAAGTTTAAACGTTGAGCACAAGCAGGAGAGATAAATGAATGGGTAGCACCGGTATCAAGTAAGGTATAAACTTCGCAAGAATTTATAAATAGCTTACCCGTGATCATCTCGTTTAGGTTCCTCATATTTTGACCAGTCATAACAAACGCTCTTCCAGGAACCGTTGACTTTGACTTTTTTGGGACAGTCTTTTGAGTCACCGTCCCCCCTGAACTAGGTTTCTCTACCGTACAATCTTGAGAAATATGTCCTTCCTTTCCATAATTATAGCATACCTTGAACTGTTGTGGGCAGTTTGGACTGATATGTCCCACTTTCCCGCATTTATAGCATATGACCGGTAGTCGTTCTCCTCCTTTAGAACTAGTTGCTGCTGGTGTTGTCGTCTTCACATTATCGTCGTTGAATCTCCTCTTTTTAAAATCTTCTCCTGACTCACTTCTTCTATTTTTATGGCCATGGCTACCACCAGAGTGGTTACCATTTCTGTCCGTCTTTTTCTTTCTCCGCAGGTTATCGTTGTTTTGTTGACTGCTATCTCCGGAATGATCCTGATTGTGGTCCCTCGGTTGACCGTACTCGTTATCTCGCTCTAATAATTGAGCCCTGTTTACAACATCTGAATAGAGAGAAACTTTATAAGAAATGAGATATTGTTGTATGCCGGGTTTCAAACCTCTAAAAAACATCCACGTCATACGTTCCTCATTCTCCACCAAATTAGGTGTAAACCTGGATAACTCTGCAAACTTTGCCTCGTACTGAGACACCGTCATGTTGTTTTGTTCTAATCTGATGAACTCCACTTCCTTCATATGACGAACACTTTCAGGAAAGTATTTGTCATTAAATAGTTTCTGAAACGTCTCCCAAGACATGCTGAGTGCGGCTGGATGGGTACGCTTCACAGACTCCCACCAGTAGTCTGCCTCGCCACGGAACATAAAGGTGGCGAATGGAACCTTTTGTTCCTTCGTGCATCCCAAGACATCGAATATCTTGGTAATTTGTTTGACCCATGTTTCCGCCATGATCAAATCTGGCTTTCCCTTAAATTTTGGTGGTCCCAACTCTTTGAACTGCTTGGCTGTGACAACCCGTGAATTGCTATCATTTTCTCCTGTATTTTGAACACGAGTCTCCCTCGTCTGATTTTGCATGAACTGCAAAAAGCTTCTAAACATCCCCTCGTACATCATCTGCTCATTGGTGTTGTTCACAGGAGGAACATTGCCAGCCTGTTGCACGTTCTCCTCGTTGGTGAGTACAGGCATCTCCACGGTCTCATTTACTCCACTGTTAACATTCTCAGTCGATATTCTCAAATACTGTCATAAAACAAGGGTTAATTAAGGAAATCAATATATCACATAATATCCCTATATACTGACCAACTAACAAATCAGCTTAGGTAGGACACACCAGCGAAGGATTTACTCGTCTCTCCCCTCCTAGTTCTATTCCCCGATCTCCTCTAGAGATCATATCCCTAAGCTATGATACCAACTGTGACGCCCCCAAAATAGATATACATCACCCATTCTGAGTTGTCAATACATGGTACAGAAACAACTACAACTTTATTATTACAATAGTAAAACTGTGAGTTTGAATACAAAAATTATCTTCTAGACAATATCTATACCCAAATAAATCCTCATCATATTTATTGATACATTATTTTACAAAAATGGTGAGGATTACTAACAACTTTCTCTAGAACCTTCATTCCATACCCCGACTCGTAATCACTATGTTCTCACCTCCTGAGAAGAAAAATGGAACAAAAAGGAAAAGGGTGAGCTCAACTAGCCCAGTAAAGAATATTATGACTAAGATAATATACAACAAATTATCGTTAGTCTTCAACAGGGAAAAATATAATAGAATACAATAGACAACAAGTTTTAAATCAATATTCGCAGCGGAAATAATAATTCATTAGAAGAGTTAAGTAGAGAATGCAAACTACTATCTTCTATGTATGAATTTAAAAGTTCATCGTCTATCTTTTATCCCTGTAACATCAATCAATATATATCTGAAATCACATATTCATCTTTGCACTACAGGCCAAAGATATTCGTCAGTTGGTCATGTTCATCTAAACACCTGTTCATCTTTGCACTACGGGCCAAAGATATTCATCAGAAATCATTCATCTTTGCACTACAGGCCAAAGATATTCAATAATATAATCATTTAAGACTGAGGATGATGAAAAATATTTTTAAAGAAACGAATCCAGTGAAACAAAATGACAAGGATTAAGGATTAAGGATTCGTATTTTTTTTAACCATGTCCAAAAATACCTCAAAAATAATCATAGTGGTGTAAAATTCAAGAATAATCAAAACATGGATACAATCAAAGCTAGTATCCACAATAGATATTTTAGACAAAAAGGAAAAATTTTCATTTTTCGATGAATAGTGCCGTATTCGTGAATAGTGTCGTATACGTGAATAGTAACTCCGACACCAAAAGTTTCAAATTTGATAAAAATTTCAGATCAATATTTCAGCATAATGATATTGAAGAAATAATATCATTACGAAAAATAATATTATCCCTTACCTCGGAAGATCAGTACTTCTAGTTGAAACACCGGATATAGGCTATGACTTGAACTTACACCGTATAGCAATACTCAAAGTATACTCAAAATACTCCCAAGAATACGCTCGATATTATAGAGAGAGAAAACTTCAGTTTCTGGTGTGATTTTCAATTCTAACCTAAGCACCTATTTATAGGAAAATGCTTAGAACACCAAAGTAGAAAATTTATTAAATTAATAATATATATATATATATATATAATTGTCAAGCCCACTTTTATCAACTGATTCAGATCATTTCTAACACATGTACGCCACTCAATTGCAACAAAAAAAACGTTTTTCTTACAAAAAATATTTTAAACTCCAAAAATCAATTATTTCGGAACTCTGAAACTTCATTAATTCGTAATAAATAGCTCTTTTGTCAGAAAATTCAAATCTCGCGAGTTTTTATAGGAAATTCAATTCTCTACAACTTTACAGAAGAAAGTTTTTCCAAATTCCAAACAAAAATTGGCTGAAATCCACAAACGGACAATTTTACAGGCTATAATCAAATTTCAGTCAATAATTGTGTCCACCAACACACAAAATATGTGTTAAACATTTAATGCCACAAAAATAATCTTCCTCCTCATATACTCATATATCCCACATTTATTATAAAAATATCACCGTTAATATATTATTAAAATAATATATTTAAATGAATTATTTTATCAAAAAAATATAACATATTAATTTTCAACAATTGTCACATTAAAAAAAATTTCTCCATCTATATCCACATAAAATCAATATTTTTCTCATCATATAAATCAATAATTAATTATACACAAATAATATTATAGAATCACAATATTGACAACCAGACAGTTCTCAGGAAAGAGGGGGATTTCCAATAAGAATTTCTCCTTACTGGCGCGCAATTAGGTGACCAAACATCTCCTTAGACAGAACTTTCTAGACATTACCAATAATGTTATCTAATAATATTATTCAGATAATATGAATTATTGCTTTGATAATGAAAAATACTGTATAATGACAATTATTGAAACAACAGTAATATAAAATATCAACGCAGCAATTATTGAATCAATAAAATAAAATACTGAATAGTAATTACTGTAACCATTATTGAGTAGTGCCTTCTTACGTAAGAATCAATAATTGGTGCAATACCGTGTGCTACTGTGTTTTAACCACCGAATATTTTAACAGTATTAACGGTAACAACTACGCCGTTATTTTTAAACAACTTATTTTTGTCGTTTTCTTCATCAAATCGCTTTCTGTTATGGGGCCCACACATGGCTGCGCCGTCGTACGAATATTCCCCGACAGTACGAATATTCCACGACCAAACGAATATTCCCCGACAACAATGAATATTTTATAACCACTTGCTTATTTTGAAATATTTGCGTATTTTACCCATAACTATCCATATTAATCAAATCAACCCTTACTATTCAAAATAATAATTAGAGGAAATTAAATTTCATTTATTAATTATTTGGGGTCTTACAACACTATTCAATACCATCTTGGAAAAGCGAACGTGGTAGCTGACGTGTTTAGTAGAAGATCATATGCAGGAACGAGTGCGATGATGTCAAGTATATGCATAGAACCAACTTTAATCGATAAAGTTAAAGTTGCTCAAGCTACCGACCCGGAGCTGATGCGTATGAAGAAGAAAGTATAAGAAGGTGATATTCCAGAAGCGAGAATCGATGAAGAAAGAATACTTTGAGTCCACTCCAGACTTTATGTTCCTAACGATTCTAATTTGAAGAACAAGATCATGACGGAGGCATATAATACACCATTTTCAATCCATCCTGGAAGTACCAAGATGTATCGTGATCTTCGACATACATTTTGGTGGAATAATATGAAGAGAGAGATTGCAAATTTTATCTTGATGTGTTTAACTTGTCAACGTGTAAAGGCGGAGCATCAAGTGCCTAAGGGTCTATTGCAACCACTTGAGATTCTGAAATGGAAATGGGAACATATTACCATGGATTTCGTTACGGGTCTTCCCACGGTTTCTCAAGGCATAAATGCTATTTGGGTTATTGTTGATAGATTAACCAAGTCTGCTCATTTCTTGCCGATACGGGAGACTTATTCCGTTGAACGTCTTGCTAGTATGTACATGAATGAGATTGTGAGGTTGCATGGCATGCCAATATCCATAGTTTTGGACCGTGACCCAAGATTCACTTCACGATTTTGGGTTAGCTTGCAAAAATCTATGGGCACGGATTTACGGTTCAGTTCGGCATACCATCCTCAAACGGACGGACAATCAGAGAAGACTATTCAAACTCTTGAGGATCTATTAAGACTTTGTGTCCTAGACTTCAAAGGGAGTTGGGATAAGTATTTACCATTGGTGGAAATCTCCTACAACAACAGTTATCAGACAAGTATAGGTGTGGCCCCATTTGAAGCATTGTATGGAAGAAAGTGTCGCTCTCCAATATGTTGGGATGAGGTGGGTGAAGTAACATTGTTGGGACCCGAGTTGGTACGTATGACTACAGAAAAGATCCAAATGATTCAGCAACATATACAAACGGCACAGGATCAACAAAAGAGTTATGCGGATCTTCATCGAAAGGACGTGGAATTTAGTATTGGGGATCATGTATTATTGCGAGTTGCTCCATGGAAGGGAGTTACAAGATTTGAGAAAAGAGGAAAGCTCAATCCACGATTTATTGGTCCATTTTAGATTCCTGACCGAGTAGGAAATGTAGCCTATAAACTCGCGTTACCTCCAAGTATGTCTCGTGTTCATAATGTTTTTCACATATCTGTGCTTCGTAAATATGTGAAAGACCCGAATCACGTCATTGAGTTAGAACCGGACGAGATAGCTGAAGACTTAGCGTACGAGGAGATACCTGTCAAGATCTTGGATATGAAGGAGCATGTCCTACGCACGAATGTCATACCACAAGTTAAAGTTTTGTGGAGGAACCATGCTATAGAGGAAACGACCTGGGAGTTGAAAATGGAAATGAAAGCGAGGTACCCTCACCTTTTCGAAATACCAGGTACGTACGTCAATTTCGAGGACGAAATTTCATAAGGAGGGGAGGTTGTAAGACCCCAACTTATTATAAATAAAATTGAATTTCCTCTATTTATTATTTTGAAATAGTAAGGGTTGATTTGATTAATGTGGTTAGTTATGGGTAAAATGCGCAAATATTTCAAATAAGCAAGTGGTTATAAAATATTCATTGTTGTCATGGAATATTCGGTTGGTCGTGGAATATTCTTACTTTCGGGGAATATTCGTACGACGGCGCAGCCTTGTGTGGGCCCCATAACGGAAAGCGATTGGATGAAGAAAACGACAAATATAAGTTGTTTATAAATAACGGCGTAGTTATTACCGTTAATACTGTTGAAATACTCGGTGGTTAAAACACAGTAGCACACGGTATTGCACCAATTACTGATTCTTACGTAAGAAGGCACTACTCAATAATTGTTACAGTAATTACTATTCAATATTTTATTTTATTAATTCAATAATTGCTACGTTGATATTTTATATTATTGTTGTTTCAATAATTGTCATTACACAGTATTTTCCATTATCGGATCAATAATTCATATTATCTGAATAATATTATTAGATAACATTATTGGCAATGTCTAGAAAGTTCTGTCCAATGAGAGGTTAGGTCATCTAATTGCGCGCCAGTAAGGAGAAATCCTTATTGAAAAGCCCCCTCTTTCTTGGGAACTGCCTGGTTGTCAGTATTGTGATTCTGTAATATTATTTGTGAATAAATAATTATTTATTTATATGATGAGAAAAATATTAATTTTATCTGGATATAGATGGAGAAAATTTTTAATGTGACAATTGTTGAAAATTAACATTTTTATCTTTTTCTGATAAAATAATTCATTTAAATATATTATTATATTTTAATAATATAATAATGGTGATATTTTACAATGAATGTGGGATATATGAGTATATGAGGAGGAAGAGTATTTTTGTAGCAATAAATGTTAAAAACATGTTAAACATGTCGGTGGACCCCATTTCTTGACTGAAATTTAATTATGGCCTGAAAAATCGCCCGTTTGTGGATTTCGATCAATTTCTGTTTGGAATTTGGAAAAATTTTCTTCTGCAAAGTCGTAGAGAATGCAATTTTCTAAGGACATGAGGTTCAAGTTTTTCTGATAAAAGGGCTATTTATTATGAATTATTGAAGTTCCGGATTAATTGATTATTATTTTTTTGGAGTTTTAAATGACTTTTATGTGAAAAACATTTTTGGCAAGTTTGGCACATGTGTGGCTGAAGTTTGGCTCAATTAGTGTGCGTAGGAAGTTGTGGAAAAATAATATTAATATTATATAAAATTTTCTGCTTTGGTGTTTTAAGCAATTTCCTAAAATTAGTGTGCTTCGGTTAGAATTGAAAATCACACCTGAAACTGAAGTTTTCTCTCTCTTTCTCTCTCTCTATATTATCGAGCGTATTCTTGTGAGTATTTTTGATATTTTAAGTGTTGCTATACGGTGTAAGTTCCCTTCAGCACTATATCTAGTATTCCAGTCAGAAGTACATTCTTTTCGAGGTAAGGGATATTATTATTTTTTAAATGATATTATTTCTTTCAATATCATTATGCCGAAATATTGGGAGTATTTTTCTTGTGAATTTCTTGTCTTTTAGTGTCAGAGTTACTATTCACGTATACAGTACTATTCACGTATACGGTACTATTCAGGTATACGGCAATATTCACGTATACGGTACTGTTCACAAATACGACACTATTCACAAAAAAAATTAAAATTTCGTTTTTCGTCCAAAATATATATTATGGATACTACCTTTGATTGTATCCATGTTTTAATCATTCTTGAATTTTACTCCACTATGATTATTTATGAGGTATTTTTGGACATGGATAAACCGAAAGACGAATCATTAATACTTATTCTTTTGTTTCACTGAATTCATTTTCTTTAAAATATTTTTCATCATCCTCAGTCTTAAATGATGATATAACTGAATATCTTTGGCCTGTAGTGCAAAGATTAATGATTTTATGATCAATATCTTTGACCCGTAGAGCAAAGATGAACAGGTGTTGAGATGAACATGACCAACTGATGAATATCATTGGCCTTTAGTGCAAAGATGAATATTTGATTCATGATGAATATTAATTGATGTAAAATATTGATGATGGACTTTTAAATTCATAGATAATAGTAGATTTCATTCTCTACGTAACTCTTCTATGAATTATTATTTCCGCTGCGAATATTGATCTGAAACTTATTGTCTATTATATTCTCTCAGATTTTTCCCTGTTGAAGACTAACGATAATTTGTTCTATATTATCTTAGTCATAATATTCTTTACTGGGCTAGTTGAGCTTACCCTTTTCTTTTTTGTTCAATTTTTCTTCTTAGGAGGCGAGAATGTAGCGAGTACTAGTCGGGGTATGGAATGATGGTTCTAGAAGTTGTTTTAGTAGTCCTCACCATTTTTTGTAAAATAATATATTAATAATTGTAATGAGGACTTATTTGGGTGTGGATATTGTCTAGATGGAAATATCTATATTTAAACTCACAGTTTATATGTTGTATTAATAAAGTTGTAGTTCTTTTCTGTACCATGTTATTGACGACTCAAAATGGGGGATGTATACCTATTTTGGGGGTGTCACAACATCCCTAGCAAATAAGGCGGCATCCCGCTCCACAATCAATGCATCTCTGGCTGATCTAGCCTCGTCCCTCTCTAATAGAGCGGTATCTCTCTCATCAAGAGCTGTCAACATCATGGCCCAAGCCTGATCTTTATCATAGGTCATCAGATGTAAGCTATGCTCCAAATATTGTGTCGAATACTGGGTAACAGTGGCACTCGGGGTGGGAGAATCCATCACAAATGCTGGCAGCCCAGCAGTCAAGTCCTCGGTGGGAATATCAGCCTCCTCTATAGGCTCCTCATCGTCGAAATTAGTCTCATGCACTGTGGATACTACTGCAGCCGATGCAGTCTCTGTCTCCATCCATGCGGAATACTCTGCAGAACAACCCGGATGACTGACAGAAAATTGAGCCAGCTCTCGCTGATCCCAACAGGCATACAACCTAGATCTGTCATCCGCTGATAAACGGTGTGAAGCAAAGTGCTGACTCACTGCCCCCTAAAAGGATGAAATTCCTAAAACTGGTCAAACTGACACATCACGGCCAGTGGGTGGTAAGTAATCATGCCCCTTAATCCATCCCGAGGGAGATAATCCATGCCTGGAGCATGAGTAATGAAGCTGTAGGGTGAGCTAAGCCCTGAACACGGCAATATAGCAAACGGATCTCTAATCCTTGCTAGAAAAGTTGACCAAGATGCAACATCTGTACACTCTATAGGCTGAAAGGAGTATGACATGGCTATATCATGGGTGAAACAAAACCCCTGCCATCTAAGTATGTCAATCGGTCTCAAGTGTAACATAAACCACACATACAGCATGACCGAGCTACCTGTGAACACTCCTGCCTGATAAGTGCAGCAGTATGTAGCTGACCTCAGAGTCTCTGCAATGATCATCGGTACAATGGTGTGACCCTCCCTGAGAGTTCTCATTGACATAATGACGCCGATATCCAGCTCATCCATATATCGTGGCATGAAGACATATAATAATATGCATAAGAGTAATATATCCACTCTAACTGAATGCCAATGATCCTCCGGTATGGTGAAATCCCAGGAATGTCGTGCATAACTATCCTCAGAGCCAAATCTGTCAAACAGAAAACGCTGGGATATCACGTGGCCATATGTAATCTCGTCCTGTACCACTCTACGTCTCAATCCGATGAGGGTCATGAACTGTCTGCTCATGTCTCCGATAGCCATATGCACGCAAGGTCTGTCCAGCGACAGCATCGTCAACCGCGCATACTCCTCCAAAATAAGAGTCAACTCCTGGGTCCCAAATCAGAAAACTTGCCTCTTCGATACCCAGTGCTCTAGCATACCCTCTACAAATCCTGTGGGAACCTGAAACATCAATAGGGTCATAGTATGTTGTAGAAAATCATCTACGATCACCATGTCTGATGGTGATATACTATCATACCATGAGCGCATACCAGATACCACCAAAAATGGTGGGGTATGATCAATACGGATAATTGTCGAAGAAGACATCTGTGCGGGCTGTGTCATAAGACCATCCAGGGGTCAATGCTGAATATCTCTGGACATACATTCATATGCATAACATAACAACATGTATGATACAATAGATGGCAATATGATATAGGAAATGGAAAACTGTGTATACATTTCTAAGTATATCATCATCTAATACATCTCTGTACAACTAAAATACAGGGAAATGGGGCGAAGCTACCCAACATCTAACAGAGGCCTATCAAAAGATATAGCGAGAATGGGGCGAAGCTACCCAGTAGCTAACAGAGGCCTATCAAAAGAGATAACGAGAAATACATTAGAAAAAGTCAATTGTGTCGATGTCTACATCATCGATCCTATCCACCTGATGTAATTCCTCTTGAGTCGGTGGATCTCTATCTATAGGGATGTCACGCTGATATAATGAAGGATCTGTACTAGAAAATCCATATGGGTCACCTGAGGGGCCAGCGCCAGAGCTAGAAGGATCAAAAGTATCTACCTCTGAAGGATCTCTGCCCAAATACCGAATGAAAAGATGTGTCCGGTCCAGCTGCCAGGTCAATTTGTCAATCTGTGTCACGTGAGTCGGATCTCTGACACAGGCTAGCCAATCCGTCATCATCACGGATCCTGGAACCATATCCCCCATAAAGTATGTCGCGCGGGTTTGAGCTCCAATAGTACGAGGGATCCACCAATGCTGGAACATCTCCTTAGACCAGGGGCCCTCTGACGATGTAAAACTGTCAATCCCCATCAATGGGATGTCAATAACGGGTGACTGCGAAACAGGCCAATAACGCCTAGCATGAGGCAAGATCGGCATACGGATCTCTCCTATAGTGCTCCTGATAGCACGTTCTCCTAAATAGAGTTCCCATCCTCAATCTGTTAAGAGAGGAATCCTGCGGGTGGAAATGACGTACTCTACTCCAGTCGGGTACCCATCCTCAAATCCAACTCCCAAATTCTCTCCAGAGTAGGGAACCCATGTGATGACATCGACTGTCAACAACTCCAGCTGTAGGGGACAATGAGTGAAATCCTCAACAAAAGGGACCTCCGTCAGTATGGAATGATGCCATCTCCATCCTCGTGGATAGGTGTCTAAACCTAGCATGCTCACAGGACGCAAAAATGGAAGCCTCTCATAGGCCCAAAACTGCCAACACAAAGGCAACATCTGCTGTCAGTCAACACTCTAAACCTATACATGGGAAAAGACAAGAGAAATACTCACCAGCAGAAATGGGTAGAATCCTAACCACGCCTCGGTCAAGCCCTGCAATCGCATGCGCATTCCCCTGAGGAAGTAGGCAAAGGTATAGGAACCCCAATCATACTCTCCTATACAGTCCATGTGTCGAGTGGCGCAGATCAAAGCGAAGGACACCGTAGAGGAATTATCTACTATGAAGCAGCCCCTAATGATCATCAGGAATAATTACCGAAGAATGCGATCCTTGACTCTCACATCATCGAGTATGGGCTCACTCAACAGCCCGCTCATAGCATCTATGCTCAAAGGACCCATACGAATAATCTTGACCTTGAGTGCCTCCGCCGAAACTCCCAACAAGGATCTGACGACAGTAGGGGTGATATCCGCCGTACAAGGCACCGGCGCCCCTCCAAACTCTATACCTGTGATAAACCGCCAATCTATCGACGTCATCATCACCTCACAGTCCAGTAAATGGAGTGACTAAGTCTGGTGAAACCACCGCTCAGACAATGCCCTGAGGTAACCCCAGGGGTAGCGACAGGGAAGAATGGAGAAGAACGTCCCAAATCCCCAGCCATGTACGATCGCTCTATAGTCATCATGCAAAGCCTGATACATAGAATGGATGCTAAACTAGTTCTCTCGAGGCTGTGTGAAGCCGGGAACCTACATCAAATGTAGATCAACATCAGAATCCTTGACTCCTCATCAATTGGAAATAAGAAAGATTGAAGATCTAACTTCATACCTCGTTTACGTGCAAGTATACTGAAGGATGCATACTCAAGTCACCAGAAGATCTGGGTTCGCCACTTGAATACCTGGCAATTCCCTACGGGGAACACGTACAGAAGGAGTAGGAACCTCGATCGGTACATCTTCCTCCTCGTCCTCGACATTTGGCACTTCAACCGAATAGGACGTATCACCGCCTCCACCAAACGACGAGGCTATCTGACAGACCGGCGTTGAGGCTCTTCATAAGCCCTCCTCCTGTACACCAGAAGTAGTCCTACGGGAACTACTCGACTGATCCGGATCTATAATATTTGGACAACAAATCTCCAAATCACCTCAGAAAGGGTGTGGTAAATTCTTACCTGGAGCTTTTCAAAATACATTTTATGATTACATGCATTGTTTTAACATACATCTATAGTAGAGTTAAAAATGTATGACTACCCAATACCAACATTTTGGGAAAATTTTTCCATAGCCCCCTTTGTAAATGGGACTATCCACATGCACATAGGCATGACTAGGTGGCCATTCAGTAGCACACCTATACACAGTTATATACATCCTATATGCATTAATCACATCACAGTAAAAAATCCATAAGTGTAGTCTAATTACCAGGATTATTTTGCTTTTCTACCTTTACTCATTTGTCCTCAAATAGGATAAGAAATGACAGTAAAAGGTGCCAATTTGACTGTTTCAAAAGTCAATTTTTTTCACATCATCATGTTCAGTATGGTTTAATACTAACATTTTCTATGTTAAATATTTTTTATCAAGTCATATCAGCATGCATATTCACTACTATGTGTCTAAATGCATTTCATGTGATAAGTCATTTTCCAACGGATAGAAACTGGAAAAAAATACATGCATATATTACCAGGACAGTAAAGAACGCTTGTACGGTGGTAGAATATGCAGAAATTTGCTCAAACTCAGCAGATATAAAAAAGAGCTCTCAGATTTCCTTCGCAGCGCAACTTGAAAATGACTTATGAAAGCAACCATTGGCCTATACAAAGCCACGATTGGCTGCAGGCTCACATGCGGCTCCTGTAGGTGTACCTGCGGCACTCTTATATGGGTCCTATACCTCTGGCTCGCTCTAGTTAGAGTTACAAAGGAGGCTTCACAAGCTGAAAAGGCCAAATCAAGAATAAAAATGCTACGCGATTGAGCGGAATAGCCTGGAATCCTGGTTTTGTAAGGGTCAAGATTGAACTCCTGTCATCTCATCAGTATTCGCCTGAATGCAGGGTATACTATACTGATGAGCTCATCTTTCACAGATCATGCTCGGCAATACCCCACAAAGGTCCGATGCTGTCATTTGCAGGGTCACAACCCTAAAACCTCCCCGGCAGGGGTTACAATGTCGAAGTTATCAACTGATGAAGTATCCCCAACGGGGGCCACAATGCACATCCTTCAAGCATCCACGTATCCCTGGCAGGGGTTACAACACGTAATGTAACCATTATACACACATCAATGAAGGTCAAGCAGCCTTGACGTCATGTCAGCCGATGGCAAGTAAACCCATCGAAGCAACTCATCCACGTATCCCCGGACAGGGGTTACAACGCAATGCGACCATTGACACATACATCAATGAAGGTCAAGCAACCTTGACAATGCACCCAGCAGGGATCTATCTTGTGATACACACATCAACGAAGGTCGGCCAACCCTGACGGCGACAAACTGTTGGCAGTAACTCCAACAGAATGAGGGAATATGTTATACACATCCTCAAACAGATCAAAGCTTTATCCCCACAGATCTCTTATACACAAGAGGCACCTCTGTGGCAATATAATCCAGTGTCTAGGCTTCAAGACTTTGGTGATAGCCCCGACGTCAACATCCTTGAAGACTTGGATCGCATGTTCAAGCCATCACTGATTGTCATCCCGACAGGATTACCAGGGAACAGACAATCATGCAATCATACATTTGTATCATGTTGCTGTACATGGCATCATGTTTACCTTACTTGCATTTCAAGTGTCTAGGATTCTTTATCCTATCCATGCCTTGCATTGTATGAATATGATAAAGAGGGGCATCTGTAGACACTCAAATTTTCTGCGCGTCTGTTACTAACATTGCAGGAGGGCAGATTCGTCTTTCAGAGATAACCTTGGAAGACAGCTTACATCCATTTCGGATACTGCTAAAAGTCAATCCACAGCCCCGAAACATACACCGGGAACATCATTTCTAACCCCGAAACACACACCTAGAAGGATCATTTCCAACCTCAGAGATAACCCTGAGTTTCCTCCTTAGCGATAACCCCAAGGAATGTTGTTGCAGTTCCGGCGATAACTCCGGAAATGCTTGTTTCAAATACATGCTATCAGCTTCAAGCTCAAACCTCCTACCGAGGCACTCATACCTCAGACCTAAAGCTAACATCGGTCAGATAGGCACACCCACAGATGACATTGTAGCATACAAACAAGGCAGTCCAATCTCAGATATAACCCTTGAGCAACGTCTGCTTTCATCTCAAATCGACGATACCCCGATGAAGAGTCAAAATGTCATCTTACCACCTCAACGTTTTCTCTCATAAGATGATATCGCGGCATACCAACAAGTAGTCCAATCTTAGATGTAACCCTGAGCCAACGTCTGCTTTCAACTCAAACCAGACGATAACCCCAGAGAAGAGTCAAACATCATCTTGCCCCTTCAATACCTGTGCGTCATCTCAACACTTCATACATACATACATACAACAATGTCCCACAAGAACCGAGGAGTTACAATCCCTAGTGACTATTACGCGTGACAGTACTTTGGATAGAATTTGAAGCTTGAAGACCATGGGCATGGACCCCTCTTCCTGACGTCGTACAACCTCTAATCCATGTTATTGCGTAACTCTCGACACAAGCGGTCCGAAGAAGGTCACATATACCTCGTTTGGATGCTCGGATTGAAGTTCTGCAAGTTCAAGCAGACATTACAGTGCATGAGTGCACGTACTTCAAGATGACGGGACCCGCAAGGCCTGGATGCACCATGACCAGCTGCAGGTACAACCACGGCTGCTACAGGTGTACCTGCGGCCATCAGTCTATAAATATAGACCTTGGGCCAGCCATTTTAAGAGAGAGAATGAGAGAAAAAAGCGAGGAAGCCCTGTCCAATTTACTCTGTATACACCCCTATTGAGTGTTTCCTCTTCTCTAAACATCTGTTAGCTCACATATAGCTATCTTTTTATCCGGCGGGAGCTGAGTGTTTATCCATATAAAGTCATAGAAGTCTACTTTGGCAGCCCACTGTAAGCCTTCTCACATTTTATAAAGCCTTCTTCTCATATTAGCACACACTGTTATACACATTGAGAGTCGTGTTGTGTGCGTTTGCCCGGACTTCGGTCCGTAGTTTTCATTTTTGTCTATATATATACTTATATATGTATATATTTTATATATGGACTAACATTATCGAGTTATGCCTCGATTGAGCCTAGACTTATATCTGGAGCATTTATTTGCTTTTATATATATATATATATACTTATATATATAATTGTTGTCAGACATATCTGATGAGCCTGGATTTTACATCCAGTGCATTTACTCACTTATATATATATACTTATATATAATTGTTGACGGACATATCCGATGAGCCTGGATTTACATCCAGTGCGTTTACTGCTTTTGTATATATATATGTACATATATAAATATTTACATTTCGTCCTGCCTGGAGTTTACTTCGTGGTAATTGATCGATTTTACAGCTTTATTTACATTTCGTCCCGCCTGGACTTTACTTCATGACGGTTGATCATGTTTATATATATATTTATTGCTTTTATATATTTACATTTCCGATCCCCCATGGAGTTACTTCGTGGTGGTTGATCAAGTCTGTATATATATCTACAGCTTTTATATATATAACTGCTTGTACATTATTTTACAGTGTTTGAATTTCCTTGGATGATTGTCATGCCCATGAGGAGTTCGGCACTGCTGTATATTATTTTCTCGAAGATGCTTCGCATCTCGAAAATAAAAACAAACAAGCCGAACATTTAATAATAAAAATGGAAGTATCAAAGGCCTCAATTATTATTGAGCACAGGGTTTGAAAAACCTCTTTTTATAAAACTTCATTGCTATATCTTGTTTAAAACTAAATTTTTATATAAATTCAAACCCTTTGTATATAGGTGCGAACGAGGCGTAGCACTACTTCCAAATAATTGCACATTGATCCACACACACACACACATTTATATATCAGTTTCTTTGAAAAGTGGCGGTCACCATGGCAACACGAATGTTGGGGGGTGCCTAACACCTTCCCTCTGCATAATCAAGCCCCCGGACCCAAAATGAATCTCGGTTTCACAGACCCATTTAGCAGTGTCAAATCACTAGGTCAATGTGCAAACCTTTTTCAGTTGTGTTGGTGCAACCAGTTAAATACACCAACTGGTGACTCTTAAAGTCAAATCGTCGACATTATATATGTTGGACCTTTTTCACTTATTTTTTCAAACAAATCTCATATTAACATGAGAACACCAAAGAATAAGTAACGAAAAGGGACATTCAAAAATCTCGACGTCAACAACGTGAACACCAAATCTTGTGGGAATGAAGTACCTAAATTTGGGGGTGTCACATTAATCCAATGGATTAGGAGGATCCATGGGGCAACCCATGATCACATGGGTGATCTTGGTGGCCAAGAAATAAGTGTGATGAGCAAGTAGACTTAAGGGTTAAGCAAAAGATAAGCTAAATAAATTTAGTGGCTAAGTAAGTGTGGTGAGCAAGTAAAGTGCTTTTATGTGATGAACAATCAAAGGATAAGCTATGTGATTAACAAGTTAACTTAATGGCTAAGTGTTGTGATGGCTAAGTATAAGTGGTGAGTAAGTTAACTTAATAACTAAGTAAAAAAATAGTAAGGAGGTGATTAAAGAGTTGGATTGGATTAATAACCCTTATGCCCTAAATTTAGAAATCCTATAAATAACAAGCTTTGGATTTCATTTGTTTCTTGCTTCAAAAACACCAACAACTTATAGCTTATTGGTTAGAGAGAATAAGTGAGAATAAGCTAGTCTTTCATATTTCAAGAAGCAAAAAGAAGATCAAAGATTAGTCAAGTAAACTTCAACGGATAAGCAATCTTAAACCATGATTCTCTTTCTCTTCCATTGTTAGAGAAGTGGGTAGTGGTAGAACATATATGTTAAGGAATGATAAGAATGATTAATCAATGGACTTAAGCCATATAAGTCATGGATAAGTAATTCAAACTTAATTAAGTTATGAACTTATGAAGAGCTTATATGAACTACTTATATGTTTACCTTAATAAGATGGAATGATAAGGAGATGTGAGAATGATGGTTAAAAAACATAAATCATTATAAGTCATGAGAAATGAAAGTGTAAGTAGTTTATACTTTTATAAGTTACAAACTCACAAAGAACAAGTAATAACTTATCATGTTTATAAGTTAATAAAGTATGTATGTCATGATGTTAGTATGATGGATTGAATCCATTTGAAAGCGAAGAAAAACTCTTAAGTAATGAAGTTTTGGCGGAATTCACAAGTTTGGACAATAATCGTCGAATTCGTGAACTTCTCGTAATGGAGGTCGAATTTTGATATTGAACTTGGAAACATTGGTTTTCAATGGAGACAAGTCTTATTTGACATTATAGAGTTACGGACTCGAGAATGACCGAAATTCTGACTTAGAACAAAGAAACGAGCGTTGAACGTTTACAAACGTTTATTATTTCCTGTTAAAAATGGACTAATAAGTGAATTTTTAGTTAACGAAGTCAAATAGATAAAATTCTTGCTTGAACACGTAGAGTATATAATTTGTGAACCGTAGGCTCTTGAACGAGCCAATTCGAACTTATAACAAAGAAGTTATGAACCCGGGAATCTCACCTAAGAAATTAACTGTCAAAACTGTCTGGTACTGAGGTCTGGCACCGCAGCGCCAGACAGAGCTCTTTAAGCCGCGCCGCAGCGCCGGGGCGAAGGGAGTGCCACTACAGAGTCGCGTCGTAGCGCCACTTGTAGGCATAAGTATCGCGCCGCAGCGTCGAGATTGGATGTTGGGTACTAGAAAGTGGCGCCGTAGTGCCACTAGTACAAAGGGCTGTCGCGCCGCGATACCAGCAAGAGAATTTTGTTGACCAAGTTGATTGTGAACCCAATGGTTTGCAAGACAAGTATTGGACATGTAATTATTTAATTATTGAACATGAGAAGACCTTTCCTGAATCACTTTTATAGTGATAACTTTAGTAATTTAATGTTGTTTAATAAGTAGTTAAACGACGAACGTAAAGTATAAGAACGTGAACGGTATGTAATAAAGTGTACTTAACAAATAACGATCAAATTTTGATTAATAACGTAAGGACGTTAGTAAGCCGTTAGAAGGATGATTAACTCGAAATGAGTTATATTAATGAAATAATTTCAGTTAAGTTATAGAAGAGAAAAAAGTTGGTAAGAACGATGTAAAATATAATGGCAAACCGGAACCAATAATAACAAATCTATTATATGATTAGATTGAGGAGAAGGGTAAGATTCATTAGGAACCATGTATGTTCATTAGGACCTAATATGGTATGTTATGTGGTTATGTGTTGTAGAGACTGTAAAAACTCAAAGGAAAAGTAATTTTACTGTAGCAGATGCTAAAGGCAAGTTTTTCTAAACGCTTGTCTAACCTTTGTGTTAGCCAGGTTTTCAGTGATTCATGTTATAAGATGCATGAATTATTTTACGAAAATGTCGATGTCAGTTTTACCTCAGCTAGACTAATCTTGAAGATTGATTGATTTATTTACAGGTCTTTCAATATAGAATTGATAACGCTATCCTACGCCAATTGTTTGGTACGGATTCAAGGTAAGACTGAGTATGAATAAACAAATGTATTTTCCATCGATTATTCGATGGGCACGCTGAGGTTGCCAAAACTTAAACGTACATACGTTTAAAGGATGTAGTGTTGATCAACATAGAGTACTATAGGCTGATCACCTAGAAGTGCTCGTAAGATATGCCAGACTTACGGACTTAGTGGCGGGTTGTCCTTTTCAAAGAAATTATGAAATGCTCATGGTCTTGAACCAGCATTGTTGTTTTATTGAATATGGTCATTGTATAACGTTTTGAAGGAAAAGAAGTGCTATTTTGAATTATCGATAGTACTTCATAACTATTGTTCAGTTATTGAAGATATATTATTCCTATATTTCAAGCATGTAGTTTAAATGAAATATTGTGCTTGTTGAGCTTGTTATGCTCACTCTTGCTTGAATCACATGAATACAGCTAAGACCAAACGGACCGAAGGATCGGACAAGGATAAAGTGAAGGCTAAAGCCATCTCGTATATTACTTATGTAATAGTATGGTTTGTAATGATAATATTTGATAGTATGACAAGAACAAATGTAATGATTATAAAGAACCTGGGGAATGGTAGTATTGTTTTGGAATATTTATAAGACATATTCGTTCTTTTGAGGCATTTCAATTGAATGTTTGTGCGAGCTGTTGCACCGTGTAGCACCATATGTCGGGTTTGGAAGAGACCCGAATTTGGGGTCGCCACAGTTAATATTTCATTCCTGTAATACTCATCAATAGTTCTTTGTTATACCCAAGACAAAAAGAACTATCATCACCTGTTTTCACCTGAACCACCAAAGATTATAGTTAAATCCACAATTCATATTTATAATCATGTAAATCAACAGTTTCTCCTTGCCACAAAGGCTTAATACAACATTACTCAATATCCTTACCCCAAAGGCTAAAGATATTCAAATGTAATAACAATGATCATACCAATCCGTTGTCTACCTTTGTACTACGGGCCAAAGATATTCAACTATAAAACCAATGGTCATGATCATACCAATCAATTGTCTGTCAGTGCACTACGACCAAAGACATTTAACTGTTAACTTATGGTCATAATCCTGCCAATCACATCATCGAATTATCCATGCACTACGGGCCAAGAATATTCGTTATTATCACCAGTGGTCATGATCATGTCATACACCTGTCCATCTTTGCACTACGGGCCAAAGCTATTAATCAACAGTTCGTCTTTGCACGTAAGCCAAAGATATACAACTGTAAAACCAATAATCAACAGTCTATCTTTGCACGTAAGCCAAAGATATACAACTGTAAAACTAATAATCAACAGTCCATCTTTGCACGTAAGCCAAAGATATACAACTGTAAAACTAATAATCAACAGTTCATATTTGCACGTAAGCCAAAGATGACTTTCATCACAATATATGCATGAGGATGATGACAATGATAAAAGCATTAATCAAACGAAATAAAGGATAAATATTAAAGATTTTAAATTATCAAGAGTTTAAAAATATCCAAATTGTCAACATGATATTGCTTTGTGGAGTAAAATTCAAGAATAATATTTATATATCAAAAATAATTGGATAGAAAAGAAATATATTTTTCGGGTGAATAGTACTCCGTGAATAGTACACTGTGAATAATATTTCAGGAATAGTACCTCTAGTACCTCATGAATAGTACCCCGGCATGAAAAATGCCCCAAATACCCGAGTAAATAATATTCGAGTGAATAATAATCGGGTGAATAGTAACCCATGAATAATAACTCGTGAATAGTACTCCGGCACAAAAAATACCCCGAATACCCGAGTGAATAATATTCGTGTAAATAGTAACTGGGTGAATAGTGACCCATAAATAGTAACTCATGAATAGTAAGAAATAGTAACCCTTACGAATATATAAGAAATAAATAACATCTCTTACGAATATTGAACAAAAATAATATTCCTTACGAATATTAAACGAAGACAATGAATATTGAACGAAAATGATATTCCTTACGAATATGAACGAAAATAATATTCATACGAATACGAAAAATAATATCTCTTCAGAATATGAAATAAATAATACCCCTTACGACTGTTGAACGAAAATAATATTCCTACGAATATTGAACGAAGATGATATTCCTTATGAATATTGAACGAAAATAATATTCATATGAATACGAAAAATAATATCTCTTCAGAATATAAATAAATAATACCCCTTACGACTGTTGAACGAAAATAATATTCCTACGAATATTGAATGAAGATGATATTCCTTATGAATATTGAACAAAAATAATATTCATACGAATACGAAAAATAATATCTCTTCAGAATATGAAATAAATAATACCTCTTACGAATATTGAACGAAAATAATATTTCTTACGAATACGAAAAATAATCTCTTCAGAATATGAAATAAATAATACCCCTTACGAATATTGAACGAAAATAATATTCCTTACGAATACGAGAAATAACATCTCTTTAGAATATGAAATAAATAATACCCCTTACCTCAGTAGAAGACTGGATACTGGAATAGTGAAGTAGCAGACTTCTCTTCTTCTCTCTCTCTATAGCTTCTCTCTATAATTGCTCTTGTGAGTCTTAGTGAATTGGTGAGAATGAAGGAAGAATGAGCTTCTATTTATAGAAAAATATAGTTTCGATAATTGCACGTTTTAGGGCTCAAAATATTACAATATAATACCTTCATCTTTTCCTTCATTTTTAATTTAGTCCTGCAAGTAATATCAAATTTGCACCACCTCCCCTAATAGTACATCATATGAATCAATAGTATAATCATGTGACTCAATAGTTCTATACATGTGAAAAAAATAATTACAGTATAGTACCTTCATCTATAGCTCTATTTTTAATTTAGTCATGTAAGTATTATCAATCTTGACCCACCTCCCCTAATAGTACATGAATGTGAATCAATAGTAAACACATGTGAATAAATAGTTATAAGCATGTGAATTAATAGCAATTAATTGCTCATTTATCCGATTAATTACCCGATTGGTTAATATAACCTCTAGAAATCAATTATTATCGAAATAAATGTCGATTTCCATTAATACTAACAATCCCAACACAATGAAATATCAATTTTATCTTTAATCAACTACGAACTTATTCATCATTAATATTATAAATTATAATATTTAACAACCAGATCATTCCCAGGAAAGAGGGGGCTTTCCGATAAGGATTTCTCCCTATTGGCGCGCAATTAGGTGACCAAACATCTCCTCGACAGAACTTTTTAGACATCATCAATATTGCAAATAATAATATGAATAACTTTGTCGTCTCAATTATTGATTTAATAATATAAAATATTGATACTATGACAATAATTGAATCAATAATATGAGAGATATTATGCAGCAATACTTGTAGCAATAATTGAGTATAACTGAATAATTTCTCATGTAAGCATTAATAATCAATATCGTGTGTTACTATGCAACCACGCATATTACTGTACTTTTACCACCAGTTAGTTCAACAGTTTAACGGTAAAACTTTCAGTCGCTATTTTCATAAAAAGATAATTCTGTCGTTTTCTAACTACGACAATACTTCCGTTGTGGAGTCCACCAATGATTATGTCGTCGTACGAATATTTCCTATTTATAACGAATATTCGAATATTCATAATTTACTGCAATGAAAAACATCGTTGCAAAATGGTGTCAATTGCAACGAAAATGCATAGTCGTTGCAAAAAAAAAAGAGTTCATTTTGTTGCCAATTAGCAGGCTTTTGCAACGAAATGGGGTTTTTAGCAACGAAATTTTAATTATTCTGCAACAATATATTTTGTTGTAAAAGGATCGATGTCTCTGAACGAAAGCCAAATTTCGTTGCAAAATGTATTACTTTTGGCAACAAAAAAACATTCATTGCGGAATAATTAGCAACGCTCATTGTGCAACGAAAGACGCAACGACAATAAAGTCATTGCCAAAACCCTTTTGCAACGAAATTTGGCACCTTTAGCAACGAAAATTGGTTGTTGCTGAAGCCCCATTTTTTTGTAGTGTTCCCTGACCAATCGAATATTCCTTTACACAACGAATATTTTATATCAACTTGCTACTTTGCAAAATTTTCACATATCACCCTTAACTTTAACCCTTTTTTAATTTAACCATTTACTAAATATAATAATAATTATAAGAAAATTGAATACTTTCATTTCATAAATTCGAGATCTCACACCTGATCGTAGTGTTTCTTGTTGAGTGTTGCTCATTAACTGATTGAGACAACACTACGATCCTGAAGAGTGTTCATTAGATTTTCAATATAGAACATCTCTTTCTTCATTTGTGTAGTGCTTCATCACTTCTGTTGTACCTCGACTGATCTCAGGAACTGATAGCTTGACTCCTTGTTCTGGTCTCGTCTGAATAGCAAGACACATCAGATTTGTGGTATGCCCAGCTCGCTTTCTCCTTGTGATCTCCCGTTCACTTATCTTCAGTGGGCTGACCTATGCTTAATCACTTTCGCCTTGTTCTTCAAAAGTTGGCCAGTATCTCTGTGTAAACTTCATCAGTTACTGCTTTGTTCAGCAAACACTACGATCCTGGTTGACCCAAAGATCGTTGTCTTCTGTTCTCTTGACAGCTGCTGCATCTGCTAACTTTCCTTAGTCAGACACTTTTTACTGAAGTTTTTTTTTGATCTACTTGTGGAAGAATTCATCTTGAATGACTTCACAACTCAATCTGGATGCTGATTGGGTTGGTGTATAAGTCTTCTGTTAGCTTACAAGCCATCCGTTGAGTGCTCTCTAGTTTCCTTAAGGTGGAATGTATCTTTGCAGCTCAGACTAGAGACTTCATTCTTTGGATATCCTGGGAGTGCTCATTTGTTGAGAATCGTGTTTACTCTACGATTCTGCCTTGGACATTGTGAGCACTTCTAGTTGAAGCCTTAGTTCTGCACACTACGATTTGGCTTTGGTTCTGCAGACACTACAACTCCGAGATCAGATCTTAACACTCTACGATTTTTGTCTTTAAGCTTGCTGTCTTCGTCTGATCTTGCCTCGACTACGATTTTCTGCCTCTTATATGATCAGTAGACTCTACGACTCTGAGTGTGGTCTATGATTCTTGACTTGGCTTTGACAGATGCTCGGTCGGCTCTTAGACAGGCTGTCTCTACGATTCTGAATATAACTTCCTCAATAGACTACGGCTTTGAGGAAGTTTTCTCGACACACTACGATCCTTCCTCGTCACTTCTAGCAGTCTACGAACTCCGAGATCTACTATCTTGCAGACTACGATTCCGCCTTGATAGTTCTCGAGCTTTCCTCGACTCTCCTAGCAGACTACGATTTCTGGTGCAGTGTTCGACGATCAGATATGCCTATCTATTACATTATAAGATCAACCTAATAAGCTTGATTTTTCTATATTTATAGTCCTTGTACATTATTTTTTTAAAGACTTTACAAAGCTATTTTTCTTATGTATGGTCAACCTAACATATTTGATCAATTCATTATAAGTACTTGTGCATATGTTCCTATTATCTATTAAAAGACTTTACAACTTTTCATAATGTAAGCATACTTACATATATAAATAAAAATAACATTCTCATGTATTTTCCTAACAAACTGGTTCGTGCAGTATCGGTACATAAATTTAACTAAATTTGATACCAATCCGATTCGCTACTAGTCCAGTACTAACTAGTATTTATCGGTTGCACACCCCCTACTTGAAAGAATATGTGAAGTCTGACTAAAATAAATGGGGCGGGTTCATGGGTACGGTTCAGAATTACACTGATTCCGTTGTACCCCTGTACCCCTATAGCTTCGGCCCGAGGGACGGTAACGCAAGGTTTTGGTTCAAATTAGTAGACTCGAGATCAGCTCCTTTTCATCCTCGAAAATGTTCAAGAAGTGAGTGTACTTTCTTTCAATCTTTTTTGAATATCTATATATTTGTTATATATAAATATTCTTGGTTTGCCTTTTGATACTATATTTTTGTTTATAGATTTTCTTGTTGATTTGCTATATATTTGTTCAGATTAGTTAACCCATTTCATGATTTTGATGTATTTTGTTGTTAAGTTGATTTATTATATGATATTTCTGATATGGGTCGTTTGATAATCTTGATATATTATATTTTGATGGGTTTTTTGAAAAAAAAACTGCATTTGCAGTATGATATTTGGGTGGTGATTGGTTTACTATAAATGTTTTTCAGGTTTATGATATGTAATTTGTTGGTAGGTTGATTTATGATATATCTTATGTGGGTCATTTGGCAATTTTGACCTATGATACTTTGATGGGTTTTTTGGGAAAAGAAACTACACTTCTACAGTATGATATTGGTTGGTGATTGGTTTACTGTAAATGTTTTCAGGTTCACATCTGAAGATGTATCTGGGCAAAATCAAGTCAAGGCATCTGTGCAACGAAAAATCCGGCAAAGTATTACAGAAGAGGTTGATCATGGACTTTCTCTCTTTTCAATTGCATAAGGATATAGTAAATATGAATGATTTTTAAAGAATTGGTATGCAAATATTTGATACTGATTTTTGTTGCAGTATCCATTGCTTGAACCTGTAATGGATGATTTGCTTCCAAAGAAATCCCCTCTCATTGTTGCTAAATGGTACTACTTGCTCTTTTAGCTGTATTATTTGTTTTCTCTATTTATACTCGTTGCTCTACTTGTTTCTGACTTTTATTCTTGGTTTTCTCTGTGTTTAGTCAGAACCATCTGAATCTAGTTGTGGTGAACAATGTGCCGCTATTTTTCAACGTCCGAGATGGACCTTATATGCCTACGCTACGACTTCTTCATCAATGTAAAGTACTCTCATCTTACAGTATATTTACTAGTTTTCTTCTACAACATGACAGTCTCTTGAGGTGGTTTTAACTTGACCTTGTATTTAGATGTAACCAATAATTTAACATATAAAAAAAGAAGGGTTATTTCTTTTTTCCTGCAAACTAGGTTAGTTTAGACTTGACTTGGAGTGATCAGTTCTTAGGATCACTAAACAGACTGTAAGAATTGGTGTTAGATTGCTAGGTTGAGAAATGGAGGTAGAATATAAGGATTTTTGTGGCTGTTTGGGCTACTGAAGCGACAAGCACTAGTTGAAATTTTGGCTTATTAATGGCTTTGCATTGCTAAGGCTAGATATTTGACAAAGGAAAGGTTAAGCTTTCAATGGTAAAGTTTAAAGGGTGAAGGGAGTTGCAACGAGGTCTGATTGCAGTAATTGGAGTGCATAAATATTAAAAGAAAAGAAGTAGTTGTAAAAGAAGATAGTCGTGTAAGAATCAATCCTTGTGTCGTTAGCATCTCACACCTAGATTTACTTGCTCTACAAATAACCCAATGAGCTTCAAAGACTTCGCAAAAAAAAATCTAAATTGATTTTTTGCCCCTTAAATTAGAACATTGTATTTCTAATATATAGACTTGTAGGGTACTCCTAAATTTAGCTGGATTCGGACTATAAAAACTTAAAATATGAATAAATTTTAGTAGTCCGTTAGAACCCACCCATAAAACACAGTTTTTTCTTTGCCAAACTAATCTTGCCTCTACTCACGGCATCCCCTTTTGTCCGATTTAGTTGGGGGTGAAAGAGAGTGTGTGTATAATTTGAAACCAGTCTCCAAGATTTCTTCTTTATTTTATACTAGCTGGGTCCCGTGCCTCCGGCACTGTATGGACAATATGATTTATCTCAAACTTTGAACGACCAAAATAATTTATTGAGTGAGCGGAAAATTTAAAGTCATTTGTATTTTATTAAATTATTATTAGATAGATAGATGTATTTTATTAGATAGATTAGATAGATGTATGAACGGTGGGATTTATCTCAAACTTTGGACGGCCCAGATGATTTATTGAGTGAGCGGGAAATTCAAAATCATTTGTATTTTATTAGATAGATTGTTATGGAGGTCTAAGCTTTATATCGATTGTGTTGCATATTAAACGCATCGTAACTCTCTTCAAAATCTTAGCACAAAACTTAGAAAAGATCAAGCAAGAATAAATTGGGGGTTTAAGTTGTTTTGTCTTTAAGTTTAATTTGTTGTTATTTTTTGTTATGTTATATTTTATAGTATTGAGAAAGAATATGTTAGTATTTGAAGCCCAAGTTATGTGTTCTAGAATATTTTAAGAGTAAAGTATTTCAAGATAGTCATTAAATATAGTCATTAGTTTCTCTCTTGGGCCAACTTAATTAGGTTTCTCTTTCTTCAACAAGAGATTATGGTCATTGGATTCTTTAGGCATTTTTTGCCAATTCTTTTTCGAATTTCTTAATCGTTTTCGAACACCTAATTATTCTCTTCTAGCTTCTTATATTTGAAATGCCAAAGTTTTCTCAAAAACTAAGACTTTTGTTTGGTCCACAATTCTCAATCATCTCAATCCTAATGATGTTTTGCAAAGGCAAATTCCGTACAAACGATTGTGCCCAGATATATGTGTCAAGCACAAACATGATCCTTTAAAGGCGTTCTTGCATTTGTATCTTTTGCAGTACATGGACTGAAAGAAATGCTAGAGTTTTTTATGATACCCATCTCCTTTCTCCTCTTTTTTCTGGTAGGGACATAGCCACGTAGGTATCATTTCTTGCATTGCTTTGGGCATCGGCTATGGAACTTGAGTTCCAAGGTCAGCATTTATTAGTCTAGGTTTTGTAAGTCGTAAGGTGTTCAAAAGGGCTTTCTTGTATGCTTTAGGATCGATCCAAAGAGGTGGACTCCTCCCATACTTGCTATTTATTTATTTTTTACTTCCATCAATCTTCTCTCTCTCTCTCTCTCTCTTTCATATCCTGGGCTGCATCACATGATCACTTGGTGGGAATAGTCTGTGTTGATCTAAAGACATCTGGGACTCTTGGACACTAGTTGGCTGTTGCATAAACATAGATCTTCCTATGATATCAGGTCAACTTGCAGTTATTGGATATCAGTTGTTTTTATAAGTAGCTACTAGCTACTGGACACACCAAGATATAACTGTTTTGTTCTATATATATATATATATATTGAACATTTATGTGGGTGAAATAAAGATATGAAACAGTAGTCTTGATTTGGCAAGTGTGAAATAACTTCTACTTGCTGTAGGAACTGTCATTCTAAATGCTAGTACTTCCGTACTTATGTCCTGTATTTCTCACTTTTGCAGATCCTAACATAATGAAAGCACTACAAGTAGACAGGGGTGCGATAAAATTTGTTCTTGCTGGTGCTAACATAATGTGTCCTGGGCTTACATCTCCTGGGGGTTTTTTGGATGACGAAGTTGCTGGAGAAACTCCTGTGGTACGCATTGCCACTAGTACCTTAATAAAATGCTTCATTCTACGAATTTTTTTCCCCAAAGAATTATTATTTTTATGGTTAGCAGTTTTTATTTAGTTTTTTTCTATCCTAATATATTAATGATTGGATTTACCATTTTCTTAAAATGATTCTTAAGACAAAAATTCGAGATACATTTTGTTGATTAATATTCTGATGCATAGACTTTAACTCTTTCAGGCCATAATGGCTGAAGGAAAGCAACATGCCCTTGCTATTGGCTTTACAAAAATGTCGGCAAAAGATATGTAAGTTACTGTTTAGTTTGTGACTGTTTTTATTTTCTAATTTGTTATGTCTTCTTCCCCTTTTGTGTAAATATATTCCATGAACATATCAAAGATACTTTATAAGCAGGTCACCATTGGAAACAGAAGTATACTTTCATAGGGGATCAAATGGTTCTGAGGCGGAACTAACCTCTCCAACCATATATGATATGTACTTTAGTGATACCATATGATTACTATGATACTATCAATTATTTTCAGTCGTCCTTATCTGATGCACGTATTTAATGTTCTGTTAGCTTACAAATGACTTTTATCCACATTAATGTCAATTAATTTGCATATATGTATTATGTATGCATTTCTTTGAGTATTTACAGTTTCTTGGGTACTAGGAATCTATAGCTTAGAGATCTAGATCTCTCTAGTATGGAGAAGTGAGAACTTAGCAAATCATCACATAGAAGCAAATTGATTGCATATTTTATAACAGTGATTCAATAGGATGATATTGTGACTTCCGTACATGTCCTTTGTGGCTCTGGTTAATACTCCCTCTGCTCCAATATATAAGATTATTGTTGACTTTTTGAAGTTAATTAAAAAAAATTCAAACTCAAAATTTATATGATTCATTAGAATCTACAAAACAATAAATCTTATAATTAGTAGTGCATTTTAGATATAGTTTACAAGACAAGATTCATTATCGTATGAACTAAAAAAGAAATGATTCTATGTCAATTTTGAGTTTGAAAATATTTCACATTGACTTCAAAAAAGTCAACAATGATATTCTATATTGGTGCGGAGGGAGTATAATTTAAGATTACGACGTTGCCTTGCAGAAAAAGATAACTTAGGTAGATCCAGTCAAAAATAAATTTGTTCATGTACAACATATTTATATTACGTTATTATCCTCTATTGTACTTTCTTGTGTAAAATGTCTGATTAAATGCTTCCCTAGTACATGAATACACAGTTACGTTACCTGTTTGGTTTACTGCAGAAGGGCAATAAATAAGGGAATCGGTGTGGATAACATGCATTATCTTAATGATGGCCTTTGGAAGGTATTTGTGTAATTCCTTGTCTTTTTGTTTCTCTTTTTGATGTCAAGCTAGAGTATTTTATTGTTCTCCGGTAGGATTATTGGAGTGGAAGGTCTAAAAAATTGTAGTGTCATGTATAAATGACATTCACTTTGTTTGAGTTTAGTAAGAAATAGGAAGGATTGGTTCTAATACATTGGATTAGCTTTTAAAAATAAGCAAGAAAGTAATAGGAGGGATTAATCAACCCTTTAAATTTCATTTTCTTTCCTTCCAATCAGGAGAGAAATATGAGGGGAGGGAGAAGTTTAATGAAACTCATTAAAAAATCTATCATATCCTTTTTACTTATAAAAGAGACAAAGGAAAGGAAAAATAAATTCACGGCCCAAGTGAAGTAAAATACCACAGAGAATTTCCTTCTTTTTCCCCTCTTTTTTTGTTTTTTTGTTTTTTTGTTTTTTTGTTTTTTTGTTTTTTTGTTTTTGTGTACTTTCTCCACCTTGTGGCCGTTCTCCAAACAAGAGACTTCTCACTTCTCTTTTGTTTCCTTCCCAACAATTTCATACAAGCTCTATATTACTATCCTTTGATTCCTTTCTTCTCTATGTATCATGTCCTTTCATTTCCGTTCTCTCTTGGGAATCCAAAAGAGTATTTTCATTTCATACTCGAGTAAGTAGTTCAAAGGATTGCGTACCTTCTGTGTTCTAGCCTTTAAATGACTGGGGGTTACAGAGTCTACTTGATTTGAGATTTTTAATTTTTGAGTATTAACTCTAAAACCATGTTTCTTGTACTATTGATTCTAACAGATGGAGAAACTAGATTGAGCTTATACCGAGATTATCTGCAATATAATTTGTGCAATATGTAGACGGTGTGTTGCTTGATTGAAAGCAATACTTTAAGTGATCCTTTGTAATCAGATAGTCTTTTGAATTGAGTTTTCGCCTTTCTTTACGAGGGAGCAATACTCGAGTTATCCTTCATAATCCTAGTGTTTGGACTCAAGTTTATGCTTCTCTGTATGAGGAGACCATGGCTGTTGAAGCTGATGTTTAAACTTTTTTTATTTTGATTTTTTCATTTCGTTTTGTTTTGTAGATGAGGTTTCCAATGTTATGAAAATGCATAGTAATTTATTAGTAATATATCTTTTATTGAATTTTTATTGGCTGAATTACACTTCTATTTTTTCAAGTTGCCATCCATTTTCAAAGTTGTCTTTAAAGTTTATTTTTCGTTAATTAGGTCTTTAAAGTGATATTTTTTTGACTCTTTTGTCTCTTCTACCCGATTTGACCCAAACTTGACCCATTTTGACCAAATTTTATTTAAAAAATATTATTTATTTTAAAAAATAATTATTTTATTTTAAAATATTAAATATAATTATTATTTAAAAATAATATTTTATTTTAAAATATTTAAAATATTTGTTTTTAAAATATTAAAAATTAGGGTTGAGTCAAATTGGGTTGTGTTGGGGTCAAAATGAGTTGGGTTTGGGTCAAATCAGGTAGAAGAAATGGAAATGTTAAAAAATGTCACTTTAAGGACTTAATTGACAAAAAATGAGCTTTAGGGATGACTTTAAAGTGGATGGTAACTTGAAGGGATAAAATTGTCATTTAGCCGATTTTCAAAATGTATCATTAAGTAATTGTCCCTTATTTTTAGGAGAAACTGTTGTTGCGTTTGGATTGAAGGAATGAAATGGAGATTGGAATGATTCATTTCATTCTAATTGGAATGAGTTATTTCATGGTCTTCCTCCTTCAACACCCTCATGGCTTAATGATAAAAAAAATTAATCATAAGACTTTGAGCATGAAATCTTGGGGAAGAATGTAAAATTTTAGTCGAAAATTTAAAATAAATAAATAATGGTTCAATCTATTCTAATCGTAAACAAACATAATTTTTGTATGACCCCAAATTTTATGAAATAAAAGTATTCAAATTTTCTTATAAATATTATATAAATAATAAGGTGATAATTTAATAAATGTTATAGTTATGAGTGATATGTGTAAATTTTATAAAGTAAGCAAGTTGTCATAAAATATTCGTTGTGTTGGGGAATATTCGTTTGGTCGAGGAATATTCGTACAACGACGCAATCATTGGTGGACTCCACAACGAAATAACTGGCGGATATAGAAAGCGACAGAAATAACCTTTTTATAAAAATAACGGTAAATTTTTTACCGTTAAACTGTTAAAATACCGTAATACGCGTTATTGCACAATAACACACAGTATTGCACAATATCTCTGATTTTTGATACTTACGTAAGACGTCACTCAGTTTCATCCAATAATTGTCACAGTAGTTGCTGCATATTATCTCATATTATTGATTCAATAATTTTTACAGTAACATCTGTATAATATTCTATATTATTAAATTAATAATTGTCACGATACAGTAACTCATATTATTGAAATGATATTATTAGATAAGCATTATTGACAATGTCTAGAAAGTTCTATCGAGGAAAGGAGTTAGGTTATTTAATTGGGCGCCAATAAGGAGAAATCATTATCGAAAAGTCCTCTCTTTTCTAGGAAGAATCTAGTTGTCAATATTGTGAGTTATAATATTAATGAGAAATAATTGTTGATAAAAATATTTCTATTGTGTTGGGAATATTAATATTAATGGAAATTAACATTTATTTCGATAATAGTTGATTTTTGGATGTTAAATTGACCAAACGGGTAATTAATCGGATAAATAAATAATTAATTACTATTAGTTCACATGCAAGAAACTATTGGTTCACATGCAATGAACTATTAGGGGATGTTATGCAAGATTGATAATACTTGAGGAACTAAATTAAAAATGAAGACAAAGATGAATGTATTAAAGTATAATTAACCTTGTTATTTGTCACCTTTTCCTAGCTTATAAATAGTCCTCCATCCATTTGTCGACGTCGAATTTTTTTTTTTTGTCCCTTTTTATGCTTGTCTTTTGGTGTTCTCATTTTAGATGAGATTTGTTTGAAAAAAATAAGTTTAAAAAGGCCCGACATGTAAATGTCGACGATTTGATTTTTAGAGTCGCTAGTTGGTAGATTATAAATGGTTGTACCAACTCAACCGAGAAAAAGTTTGGACAAAGACCCAATGAGGACACTGTTTAACTGGTATTGAAAACTGAGATTCGTTAGGATTCGGGGGCTTGATTAAGCGGAGGGATGATGTTAAGCACCCCACGACTTTCGTGATAACACGGTTACCGCCACTTTTCATTAATTTTTATTTGCGTATGTGTGTAGGACCTATGTGCAATTATCTGGAAGTAGTGTTATGCCTCGTTTGCACCTATATACAAAGGGTTTGACTTTTGTATAAAAGTTCTATTTTAACAAGATATAGCAGTGAAGTTTTGTAAAACAGATTTTGCAAATCCTTGTGCTCAATAGTAATTGAGGCATTTGATACTTTCATTTTATTAAGTGTTCGGTTTGATTGTTTTTATTTTTGAGATGTGAAGCATTTACGAGAAAATAAGATACATAGCAGCGTCGAACTCCTTGTGGGCATTAGAGCCATCTAAAGAAATTCAAACACCGTATATAATTTACAAGCTGGCTGCAGCTGCAAAATATCCATCACGGGAACCAAATCTAGATTCAGAGACTGAATCTATGATCGCATAATTTCTAGGCTCACATGAAAAGCAATATGTACAAAAGCTAGAAAAAGAACTAGATTTTAGTAAATCTAAACCATTCTAACTTCAACGGTTCCAGTTTAGTCACTTTGAACCGGTTAAAGTTAGAAGTAGCCAAATTGAGGCAAATTTAGCCCGCAGGCTGAAAGATTAAATATCTACATTATGAAAGCAATTAAAGCAGATATTTGTATAAAATCGGTATATATATATATATTTATATATATATAGACGATCAACTGTCACGAAGTAAACTCCAGGCCAGACAGGAATGTGTGTGTGTGTGTGTGTGTGTGTGTGTATATATATATATATATATATATATATAAGCACTAAACGCACAGGATGTTCTATCCAGGCTTGTCGACGTCGGGATTTTTATTTGTCCTTTTTCTGTTCTTGTTCTTTGGTGTTCTCATGTTATGTGAGATTTATTTGAAAAAACAAGTGAAAAAGGTCCGACATGTATATGTCGACGATTTAACTGTAAGAGTAACCAATTGATATTTTTAACTGGTTGCACCAACGCAATCGAGAAAAGGTTTGCACATTGACCTAGTGATGTGACACTGCTAAACGGGTCTGTAAAACCGAGATTCATTTGGGTTCGGGGGCTTGATTATGCGAAAGGAAGGTGTTAGGCATCCTCCGACATCCGTGTTACCACGGTGACCACCACTTTTCAAGAAACTGTTATATGAATGTGTGTGTGTGGGTGGGTCAATGTGCTATTATTTGGAAGTAGTGCGAGGCCTCGTTCGCACCTATATACAAAAGGTTTGAATTTGTATGAAAAATTTAGTTTTAAACATGATATAGTAATGACGTTTTGTAAAAAAGGTTTTTCAAACCCTGTGCTCAATAGTAATTGAGACATTTTCATACTTCTATTTTTATTATTAAATGTTTGGCTTGATTGCTTTTATTTTTGAAATGTGAAGCATCTTCGAGAAAATAATATTTAGCAGTGTCGAACTCCTCATGGGCATGAAAGTCATCTAAGAAAAATTCAAACACCGTGAATAATTTACAAGCTGCTTATAGCTAAAAATATTCATCACGGGAACCGAATCTAGATTCAGTGGACTGAATCTGTGATCACATGATTCCTAGGCTCACATGATGTCGCGGTTTATATGAAAAGCAGTAAGCAGTTATATATATAAAAGCTGTAAATTTATATATACATACATGATCAACCACCACGAAGCATCTCCATGAGGGATCGGAAATGTAAATATATAAAAGCATTAAATATATTTATATATATACATGATCAACCACCACAAAGCACCTCCATGGGGGATCAAAAATATAAATAAAGCGTTAAAAACACGATCAACCACCACGAAACACCTCCAAGCAGGAAAGGCCAACCTCTTAGAATGGGTTAAGGGTCAGGTTTGTCCCTGAGGCGCTTATCAGAAGAATTACTTGGATTTGTTGAGAGTGTTGTCATCACATGGTGCTTCTTTGTCATGTCGAGATAGCTCTACGATCGTGGTCCTGCTTCAGACATCTTTACGTTTTTGAACATAGCCTTTTATATCTGCATGGTTAGCATAAACTAGAGCACAGAGTTTATGGTTGTAGATTTAGCATGCCTACATCACTTATCAATTTATTAAATCTGGATTCATCTAGAGGCTTCGTAAAGACATCGACAAGTTGATTTTCAGTAGGGATGTATTGTAAAGATATGTTTCCATTTTGAACATGATCCCTAATGAAATGATATCTTATTTCTATATGATTTGTCCTAGAGTGCATGACAGGATTATGTGTTATTGCTATGGCACTTGTGTTATCACAGTGAATATGTATAGATTTGAAATTAAACCCATAGTCTGCTAGCTTATTTTTCATCCATAAGATTTGAGCACAGCAGCTGTTAGCAGCAATGTATTCAGCTTCTACTGTTGAGGTAGAAACTGAGTTTTGCTTTTTGCTAAACCAGGACACAAGTCTGTTTCTTAGCAACTGACATATGCCACTGGTACTTTTTCTATCTATCCTGCAGCCTACAAAATCAGCATCTGTATATCCTGTTAGTTCAAAGGAGGATACCAAAGTCCCAAGTGAGGTATGCCTTTTAGATATCTGAAAATCCTTTTTACAGCAGTTAAGTGTGATTCCTTAGGATTAGCTTGAAATCTAGCATATATACATATTGCAAACATTATGTCTGGTCTACTGGCAGTTAGATATAGAAGAGAGCCTATCATACCTCTGTATTGAGTTATATCAATACTTTTACCTTTCTTATCTTTGTCAAGCTTGGTTGCTGGAGCAATTGGTATTTTCATGGGAGAAGCTGATTCCATGCCATACTTTTTAAGTAAGTCTTTAATGTATTTGACTTGGTTTATGAAGATTCCTTCATCAGTTTGCTTTACTTGCAATCCAAGGAAGAAATTCAGCTCACCCATCATGCTCATTTTGAATTTGCTCTGAATAAGCTTGGCAAATCTCTTAGACAGTTTTTCATCAGTAGAGCCAAAGATAATGTCATCAACATATATTTGAACTAATAAGACTTTGTCTTTATGCTTTTTAAGAAATAATGTGGTATCTACTCTACCTCTAGTGAAATCATTTTCAATAAGAAAGTTAGTTACTATTTCATACCATGCTTTAGGTGCTTGTTTAAGACCATATAAGGCTTTGTCTAATCTATAGACATAATTAGAGAGAGTTGGATTGATGAAACCTGGAGGTTTCTCCACATATACTTCTTCTTGAAGTTCACCATTCAGGAATGCACTTTTGATATCCATTTGAAATACTTTGAATTTCATGTGAGCAGCGAAGGCAAGGAATATCCTGATGGCTTCTAATCTGGCCACAGGTGCGAAGGTCTTGTCGTACTCAATGCCTTCTTCTTGAGAATAACCTTTATCCACTAGTCTTGCCTTATTCTTTGTAATTACCCCATCTTCATCCATCTTATTTATGAAGACCCACTTGGTGCCAATGACTGGGTGATTTCTTGGTCTTGGAACTAATCTCTATACTTTGCTCCTTTCAAATTAATTTAGTTCTTCTTGCATGGCTTCTATCCAACTTGAGTCTTCCATAGCATCTTCTATCTTCTTGGGTTCCATTTGTGACAGAAAGCTTAGATAGAAACATTCATTTTGAGTGGCAGCTCTTGCTTTGACCCTTGCATTTGGATCTCCAATGATTAGATATTGAATGTGATCTTTTGCCCATCTGGTTCCTGTTGAAACATCAGTCTTGATGCCTTCTTGTCTGAGATCTTCAAGATCAATTTCTTCCCTTGATGTGGAGGTTCATTGATTTGCGTAGTTCTCTCCTATATTGGGATAATCGCTAAAGTTACCACTATATTGTAACGACTCGAAACTGATGGTGCATTGATGACTCGGATGGTTTCCACCACAATACTCACATATCACCGCTACACTTTGAATAACTTGTGCTGATAAAGCATCAATCTTCCTTGAATATGTCCCAAATTGTGCTGACAATTCATCGAGTCCATAATTCTTTGCCTCCCTTAGCCGAGTCATTCTCGAATATAACCAATGATAGTCATAGTTGTTCATGGTGCCTGAAAAGGAATTAGACTAGAGACAAAAAAATAAAAATAAAATAAAATAAAAAAATGTTTAAATTAAGATTAATTTCATTGAATTTAATAATGACAAAATATTAATCTAAGTTCCCCGGCAGCGGCGCCAAAAACTTGTTGCCTAAATTTTTAATAGCACTTTACCACGCAAGTATACGCGTTCAATTGTAATATTCAGCAAGCAAGAATATCGTTCCCACGAGTAAATAGACTAATAATTATCAATTACTAACTCTAATGCAATTAATCCTATTTCAAACTACGAAATTTTGTTTATGATTTGAAAATTAAACTTAACAAAACTAATGATTAAAAATCAAAATTTCACAAGAATAACTGCAGATTTAACAGGTTAAGATTACAACTTCCCTTGGTATTTCATTTAAACTAACTTACTTCTCATTTAAAATAAATCAATTAATATGAATCATTATCCAAGAATGCTTTATGAATATTCACGCACTTCTTCGAAAGACACGTGAACAAATCCTCCTAAATCCAATCTTTAAGATGCGGAATTACAAGGAACACCCCAATTAATCAACTCACTATATTCCTATGTGAATCAAGTTAATTAGGGTTTACACACAAATTCTTTCAATGGATACAAAAGACACATAGGTATATTCCTATCCTACACGCTAATCATATTAACCCTATTCAGATTATATAAACAGATGTTATCATATCCAGATCTCAATCTATAGTCCATCTTCCAATTTTATATAGATTATCACAGTAATTGTTGGCCAAATAATTAATCAATAAACATAAGATATAATAAACAGTTCAATAAAAACTAACTTTCATTCAATGGGAAGCTTGCAATTTAAACTACATACCAAGTTCCGTTGCAATCTTAATTAAAATTTAGTTCATAATAATAATAAAGAAAAACATCATCCAAATTAATAATCCAAACATCCCAGATAATTACAAAAGATAAAACTAGAGAAGAGAAGAAGAAACTCTGAATTTGCTCCAATACTCTCTCTTAGATCTTTAGCCTTTGCAATTCTCCTTCGTGTTTTTCTTCCTTGTTCTCTCTGCAAATCTCTTGAAAAATTAATTCACACGTCTTTTCTAAAGTCTTCTCCTATTTGTATTGGTCTCAGCCCTCATTCAGACTCCTATTTGGCTTCAAAAATCCACTTAGCAGTAGAAAAACGCATCTTTTTCTGCACTGGAGCGCCTAGGCGCTCAACATAGGTCATTTCCAAGCGCCTAGGTGCTTGACCAGGACCACATAATTACAAAAATGCCACTCAGCTTTAATTTTCATGATTTTTGACCTTTTTCTTCTCTGAAATGACCAATTTGTCCCTCCAGCTCCAACCTACAACAAATAAACACAAAACACATAAAAAGATACTAAAACACAATAAAAGATAACAATAATTAAGTTTAATAATATCAGATTCATAGGTATAAAATCTACTCATCAAATACCCCCAAACTTAACCAATTGTTTGTCCCTAAGCAACACAACACAATGCAATAACTAAATATGCAATACAAATGCAGCTAGATAAATGCCTAAATTCCAGCAGTCAAACAGAACAAAATCTATTCATCAAGCCTCAGAGAAATCACAATAAATATGCTAGTACATCATATCAAGACAGATTAATAATTTCTTCGTCAATCATCAAATCTTAACCTGTTATTATTGATATAGTGTGTGTGTGCTTAACATCCATGCTAACTGATATGATGCTAAATACAACACATAATAAATCTCTTTAAAGGAATCATACAGTGTAAACTCACAAAATTCACGAACAAGCTAAAACCAACTAAAGACAAATATCCACCAAATTTAAGAGTCCAATCCGGGATACTTATGTTTTACCGTGCTTTACGGGGGCTTTTTTTTTGCTCTTTTCCCGTTTTTTTTATATATATAAATTTTTTCTTTTTAAACCATGACTGTGCAATGTCTCATTCCATTAGGCTAACAGTGTACCCCTTAGCGAGCTTTCGACCAACGACTCCCAGACCATTTAAGACCTTAGGGCGCTAGGTTTTAAGATACCCCTTTCAAGCGTACTTGCTCAAGTAACAAAGGCCCCGAAACAAAACTAGCCACAATATTTTTTTTTTATTTTTTCCCTTTTTTTTCATTTTTTTAAGCTTATATATCCCAAATTTTTCCCCCAAACTTAAGTTTTTATCTAAATTCAGTCATCTTCGCCTATTCATTTCTTTCATTCATTCAAACTAGCATTATCCTCTAGAAGTCCATTATGTGTCAATTTAAACTCAATTAGTCAACATAGTTGTTTTTACTGTGCTATCCTTATTATATCAGTTTCAAACAGGTAAAGATTCAAATCATGACAAGAAATCACATCAAAGTCTTAACAGACAATACTATACTTGTCTACTCAATTCCAATCTCATCACTGGCCAAAACAGACTTAAACTATCTAACAGCTGGAAACATGCACATACTTGAATTTTTTTTTTAGGAAATTAAAATGAAAACTACATGATTGCAAACTAAATGAAAAACTATTAACTGAATACTATATGAATGCACTAGATAAATACTACATGCATGAACTGGAGCTGGAAGATTGCACCCCCAAACTTAACCGATGCAATGTCCTCATTGTATATAACAAATAAAATTTAAGAAATTAAGCACTGAGGACTTCCCTGAAAGATAGAAGCTTTATTCCTCGTCAGTATCCTCCTCCTCCTCTTCTTCTTCTTCTTCTTCATCCGGGGGGTACGCAGACAATGGTGGAAATTGGTAGGGAGCGGCACCTGGATTCATGCGGGCAAACATCTCTAGGAATACCGACCGATGCACATTGTAATATCTTTCGGACGCTTTAGCACTTGTAAACCTCTTTTTGTCAAACTTTTGCGAAGTGCCCGAAGTCTCTCCTCTATGCCTCTTAGTAGCCATAGTCTTATTTTAGATAGATGTGGCTTGAATGTAAAGTGGTGCCCAATTTGGTGAAGAAGGATGATAAGATGGAGCTTAAGTGCCTTAGTTTGGGTAGGAGATTTAGTGTTTGATTAGGATTTTACAAGAAAAAGATGATTATTGTGGCTATATTAGAGGAGGGTTGAGAGTTGAGTGAGTTTGAGTTGGAGTAGGATAGCAAAAATGTGTTTGATTTGGGTTTGGAAGAGTTTAGCCCGAATTGGGGCTTTTTTTTTTCTGTTGGAGCGCCTAGGCGCTTGAAATAGACTTGTCTGGAGCGCCTAGGCGCTTGACTGCAGAATGCCAAAATGACTTGGAGCGCCTAGGCGCTTGGTTTGACTTGAAGATGAGCACCTAGGCGCTTGGCCAGTGTACATTGCTTGTTTTGGTGTTTTACGCTTCTTGTATGCCATACCTCCAATAACGTGTTTCCTTCCACACCAAAATTTGCGAAAATGATTAGAAATTTGAGATTTGGACGAGTGGACATTCATCTTATTGAGATCATTAATGCTTGGCCTCCTTTCCTGCAATAAATTGAATATCTGTTAGAGAACGTCAGGGGTGCAACAAATCCTAAACTATAAAAGTTTAACTACTAAATAAACTAACAGTAAAGCAAAATAATAAAAGTAAAAATAGAAAATAACAATAAAAATTCCTGGGTTGCCTCCCAGTTAGCGCTTGGTTTATAGTCTTCAGCCTGACTTTCTTCTCTTTCTCTATCCAATTACCCTTCGAAAATTGAGGAACCCTCCATCCATTAGTAATAACGTAACTTTCGAGAGTTTTCCATCAGTAAGGGTTATTGATTCAAATTCACCTAGCTTGTTCTTTATAGGTAGATTCTCTTTTACAACCTTCAAATAACTAGGCATTTTCCGAGTTGTATCTATGAACGAATTTTTACGTTGAAGCTTTTTTAGAACAACTGGTTCTTCATCTCTCTTCCCATTCTCTTCACACCATGGCACCAATTTTATGCTAGCTTTCATATCATATATACCTTTATCGAAGAAATGACTACCAATTGGACACATGATTGCAAATCTAACCGGATCCTTAAACTTTGGTGGAGAAGATATATGGGACACTATCAAAATCGGTTCATCTATGTCAGAACTCAAGGCTAGATTTTTGGCGACCTTTTCCTGCTCCCCACTTGTCTCTTCCCTTTCCACATCCTTTTCTTTTGGAACATCCGATTCCAGATTTAGCGTGGGCAATCCATCAGTCTCGGGAACCATGTTGCTTGACACTTCACCTTGAGGGCGATTGATGATGGCGTTGAAAAGTTGTCCCACCTGGTTCTCAAGATTTCGAATAGACATCTCCTGACTATTCGTCTGCTCCTCAATCAAAACCATGAACTTGGAAATAAGTCCTTCCAAGTTTAAAATCCTTTCTTCTTCAAGATTAAGGAGTTGAACTTGTAATTCAGGAGTGTATGATTGGCATGGAGCAAAGGGTTGGGCTAGATTGTCATCGCTCCATGAAAGATTTAGTGGATTCCCCCACTCATGATGATAATTACTGGAATAATCATAATTGTTGGGATAATCGCTGAAGTTACCACTATATTGTAACGACTCGAAACTGATGGTGCATTGATGACTCGGATGGTTTCCACCACAATACTCACATATCACCGCTACACTTTGAATAACTTGTGCTGATAAAGCATCAATCTTCCTTGAAAGTGTCCCAAATTGTGTTGACAATTCATCGAGTCCATAATTCTTTGCCTCCCTTGGCCGAGTCATTCTCGAATATAACCAATGATAGTCATAGTTGTTCATGGTGCCTGAAAAGGAATTAGACTAGAGACAAAAAAAATAAAAATAAAATAAAATAAAAAAATGTTTAAATTAAGATTAATTTCATTGAATTTAATAATGACAAAATATTAATCTAAGTTCCCCGGCAGCGGCGCCAAAAACTTGTTGCCTAAATTTTTAATAGCACTTTACCACGCAAGTATACGCGTTCAATTGTAATATTCAGCAAGCAAGAATATCGTTCCCACGAGTAAATAGACTAATAATTATCAATTACTAACTCTAATGCAATTAATCCTATTTCAAACTACGAAATTTTGTTTATGATTTGAAAATTAAACTTAACAAAACTAATGATTAAAAATCAAAATTTCACAAGAATAACTGCAGATTTAACAGGTTAAGATTACAACTTCCCTTGGTATTTCATTTAAACTAACTTACTTCTCATTTAAAATAAATCAATTAATATGAATCATTATCCAAGAATGCTTTATGAATATTCACGCACTTCTTCCAAAGACACGTGAACAAATCCTCCTAAATCCAAACTTTAAGATGCGGAATTACAAGGAACACCCCAATTAATCAACTCACTATATTCCTATGTGAATCAAGTTAATTAGGGTTTACGCACAAATTCTTTCAATGGATACAAAAGACACATAGGTATATTCCTATCCTACACGCTAATCATATTAACCATATTCAGATTATATGAACAGATGTTATCATATCCAGATCTCAATCTATACTCCATCTTCCAATTTTATATAGATTATCACAGTAATTGTTGGCCAAACAATTAATCAATAAACATAAGATATAATAAACAATTCAATAAAAACTAACTTTCATTCAATGGGAAGCTTGCAATTTAAACTACATACCAAGTTCCGTTGCAATCTTAATTAAAATTTAGTTCATAATAATAATAAAGAAAAACATCATCCAAATTAATAATCCAAATATCCCAGATAGTTACAAAAGATAAAACTAGAGAAGAGAAGAAGAAACTCTGAATTTGCTCCAATACTCTCTCTTAGATCTTTAGCCTTTGCAATTCTCCTTCGTGTTTTTCTTCCTTGTTCTCTCTGCAAATCTCTTGAAAAATTAATTCACACGTCTTTTCTAAAGTCTTCTCCTATTTGTATTGGTCTCAGCCCTCATTCAGACTCCTATTTAGCTTTAAAAACCCACTTAGCAGTAGAAAAACGCATCTTTTTCCGCACTGGAGCGCCTAGGCGCTCAACATAGGCCATTTCCAAGTGCCTAGGCGCTTGACCAGGACCACATAATTACAAAAATGCCACTCAGCTTTAATTTTCATGATTTTTGACCTTTTTCTTCTCCGAAATGACCAATTTGTCCCTCCAGCTCCAACCTACAACAAATAAACACAAAACACATAAAAAGATACTAAAAACAATAAAAGATAACAATAATTAAGTTTAATAATATCGGATTCATAGGTATAAAACCTACTCATCACTGACACTTGGCTTTCTTCCTCTCCACAGTTCATAGTAAGTCTTCTTTAACGTAGAGTGTACAAGAGATCTATTCTCAGTGTAGCATGCAGTATTGACAGCTTCTGCCCAAAAGTATTCAGACAGTCGAGTTGCTGCTAGTAGAGTTCTTCCAGCCTCTATCAACGTTCTGTTCTTTCTCTCAGCTACCCCGTTTTGCTGAGGAGTTCGTGGAGTTGAGAAGTTGTGACTGATGCCATTGTCTGTGCAGAACTGGTCTATTTCAGAGAAGTCGAATTCTCTACCATGATCACTCCTTATAGCCTTGATTTTCTCCCCTTTCTCATTCATCACTAGTTGGAACATTTTGATTAGTTGGGAGCTTGTTTCATCTTTTGAAGTTAAAAAGAACACCCATGTGAATCTGGTGTAGTCATCCACTACAACCAATGAGTATCTTTTTCCTCCAAGGCTTGTCGTTGAAATTGGCCCAAATAGATCCATGTGAAGCAACTGTAGATGTAAGATCCTGAATTTTATGAAATGAAAGTATTCAATTTTCTTATAATTATTATTTTATTTTGTAAATAGTTAAATTGATAAAAGGTTAAAGTTAAGGGTGATATTTGAAAATTTTGCAAAGAAACTAAGTTGATATAAAATATTTGCTGTGTCGGGGAATATTCGTTTTAACAGGGAATATTTGTACGATGGTACAATCATTGGTGGACCCCACAACAAAAGTACTGTCGTATTTAGAAAACGACAGAATTATCTTTTTATAAAATAACGACGAAAGTGTTACTGTTAAAACTGTTGAACTACCCGGTAGTAAAAGTACAGTAATACGCGTGGTTGCATAGTAGCACACGGTATTGATTATTGATGCTTACGTGAGAAGTCACTCAGTTATACTCAATTATTGCTATAGTAATTGCTGCATCATATCTCTCATATTATTGATTCAATTATTGTCACAGTATCATCTGCAAAATATGTTATATTATTAAATCAATAATTGAGACGACAAAGTTATTCATATTATTATTTGCAATATTGACAATGTCTAGAAGTTCTGTCAAGGAGAGGTTAGATAATCTAATTGCGCGTCAATAGGGAGAAATCCTTATCGAAAAGCCCCCCTCTTTCTTGAGAACGACCTGGTTGTTAAATATTGTGAGTTATAATATTAATGATGAATAAGTTCGTGTTGATTAAAGATGAAATTGATAGTTCTATTGTGTGGAAATTGTTAGTGTTAGTGGAAATCGACATTTATTTCGATAATAATTAATGTCTGGAGGTTATATTGACCAATCGGGTAATTAATCGGATAAATGAAGAATTAATTGCTATTAATTCACATGTTTATAACTATTTTTTCACATGTGTGTACTATTGATTCACATGCATGTACTATTAGGGGAGTTGGTGAAAGATTGATAATACTTGCATGACTAAATTAAAAATAGAGGTATAAATGAAGGTACTATACTGTAATTAGTTTTTTCACATGATTATACTATTGAGTCACATGAATGAACTATTAATTCACATGATTTACTATTAGGGGAGGTGATGCAAGTTTGATAATACTTGCAAGACTAAATTAAAAATGAAGAAAAAGAGGAAGGTATTATACTGTAATATTTCGAGCCCCAAAACGTGCAATTTTTGAAACTATATTTTCCTATAAATAGAAGCTCATTCTTCCTTCATTCTCACCAATTCAGTAAGTCTCACAAGAGCAATTATAGAGAGAGAAGCTATAGAGAGAAAGAAGAAGAGAAGTCTGCTACTTCACTATTTCAGTATCCAGTCTTCTTCTGAGGTAAGGGGTATTATTTATTTCATATTCTGAAGAGATATTACTTTTCGTATTCGTATGAATATTATCTTCGTTCAATATTCGTTGGAATATTATCTTCGTTAAATATTCGTTGGAATATTATTTTCGTTTAACAGTTATAAGGGATATTATTTTTTTCAGTATTCGTAGAAATAATATTTCCTTTCATACTCTGTAGTATGTGAGTAATATTATTTCGTTTCTTATCCTTGATTATACACTCATTCTGTTAAAGTATTGCTTGTATACTCCGTGAAATTAGTAGAATATCCTTAATATTTGTGCTTCATCCAGTATCTTTTCATGAAAATATTATTCTGAACTTTCTTGATAATTATTGATCTTTTTATGCCGGAATACTATTCATGAGTTACTATTTACGGGTACTATTCACTCAAATATTATTCACTCGGGTATTTGAGACACTTTTTATGCCGGAGTACTATTCACAAGTTACTATTCATGAGTTACTATTCACCGGGTTACTATTCACACGAATATTATTCACTCGAGTATTTGGGACACTTTTTATACCGGGATACTATTCACGAGGTACTATTCCCTAAGTACTATTCACGGGGTATTATTCACCCGAAATATATAATTCTTTTCTGTCCAAATTATTTTTGATACATGAATATTATTCTTGAATTTTATTCCACAAAGCAGTATCATATTGACAATTTGGATATTTTTAAACTCTGAATAAATTTAAAGTCTTTAATATTTATCCTTGATTTCATTTGATTAATGCTTATATCATTGCCATCATCCTCATGCTTATATTGTGATGAAAGTCATCTTTGACTTACGTGCATAGATGGACTTGTTATTAATATGACAAGGGATTATTCGGTATAATCATGACCCGTAATGTTATAAATGATGTGATAAAAGTCCTCATTGGCCCGTAGTGCATTGATGGACAGTTTTTGGTATGATTATGACCAAGGATTATTCGGTATAATCATGATCATTGACGATTACATGAATATCCTTGGCCCGTAGTGCAAGGATGATTCGATTATGTGGTTTATTTATTAAGCTGAGTCTCAGCGACAAAGTTGATAAAAAACTTTTTAAATCATAGAAGATAGTAGATTTTATGCTCTACTTGACTCTTCTAATGGATTGCTTGTTCCGCTGCAGTTAAACTTGTTGTCTATTATATTCTCTTAGTTTAACATTGTTGAAGGCTAACGATAATTTATTCTGCATTATCTTAGTCATAATATTTTTCTTACTAGACTAGTTGAGCTCACCATTTTGCTTTCATTGTTCTCTTCAAGAAATGAGAAGACTAGTTGAATAATGGAGTGATGGTCCGAGATGGTGTCTTAGTAGTCCTCACTATTCTATAAAATAGTGTGACAATAAATGTAATGAGGACTCCATCGAGTGTGGATATTTTCTAGATGACAATATTTGTATTAAAACTCATAGCATATATTTTGTTGTATCTTACACGACAGTTGTATAATTAAGTTGTATTTAAATTTTGTACCATGTATTTGGCGACTCAAGATGAGTGATGTATACCTATTTTGGGGGCGTCACAGTTGGTATCAAAGCTTAGGGATATGATCCATGGCTGAGATGTGAGACAAGAACTAGAAGGAGAGAGGCGGGAAATTCCTTCATTAGTATGACCTACCTAAGTTTATTTGGTATTTAATTGGTTGGTCATAGTATAGGGATAATATGTGACATGTCAATTAACCCTTGGTTTGTGGCAGTATTTGAAAATGGCATCCGAAAATGTTGAGATAAGCAATGAAACACATGAGACCGTTGAGTCACCAATGATCAATACCTAGGATAATGTGCAACGGGAAGATAATAATCCTCAGGTAAACAATAACACCGATGAAATGATGAGCGATGGGATGTTTAGAGGCTTTATGCAATTCATGCAACATTAAGAGAGAGCGGCTCCTGTTCAAAATGCAGGTGAAAACACTGACAACTCTCGAACGGTCACCGCTAAACAGTTCAAGGAGCTGGGACCACCGGATTTTTTGGGAAAGCAAGAACCACTTATGGCGGAGACGTGGATAAAACAGATCACCAAGATATTTGATAACTTGGAATGCTCATAGGAGCAAAAGGTTCCCTTCGCTACCTTTATGTTGCGTGAAGAAGCAGATTACTGGTGGGAATCTGTAAAACGTATCCAGCCTGACGCACTCAAGATGTCTTGGAAGAAGTTCCAAGAACTGTTCAACGAAAAGTACTTTCGTGAAAGTATTCTTCACATGAAGGATGTTGAATTCATCAAGTTGGAGCAAAATAATATAACCGTATCGCAGTACGAGGCTAAATTTGCAGAGTTATCCTGGTTTGCATCCCATTTGGTCGATAATGAGGAGCGAATGACGCGATTGTTTCTAAGAGGTTTGAAACCCGAAATACGTCAATACCTCATTTCTCACAAAATTTGTTTATATTCAGATGTTGTGAATAAGTCTCAGTTAGTGGAGTGCGATAATGAGTTAACCGAACCAAAAGGTAACGACCAACAACACGATAATAATCATACCGGTGGCAACGGCCATCGGAACAATGATAACCATCGCGGGGGAAATTATTATGCCAAGAATGGTAACCACTTCGGTGGTAATCATGGCCAAGATAATAGAAGTAAAAATTTCAAGAAGAGAAGGTTCAATAATGATGGAAAGACAGCAGCACCAGCACCTGTTGTTAAGGAAGAAGAACAACCGCCGGTCGTATGTTACAAATGTGGAGGGGAAGGACACATCAGTCCAAATTGTACGCAGCAGTCCAAAGCGTGTTTTAATTGTGGAAGAGAAGGTCACCTAGCTCGATTTTATAGTGTAGTGAAGTCAAGTCCAGCTGGGATGGAGGCACCAAAGGCTGTCCCAGACAAGTCAAAGCCGGTAGTTTAAGTGAGCGTTATCGAAAAACCTGTATGAAGTTATCATGGGTAAGTTAATCATAAACTCTTGCGAAGTCTATACCTTATTCGACACCGGTTCTACCAATTCTTTTATTTCTACTATTTGCGTTCAACGTTTAAATTTGATTCAGGAGAAATTAGACTTTGACTTATCTGTTGAAACTCTGTTATGAGAAACCTTCGTTACCTCCACTGTTTATAAATCTTGTTCGATTCAAATTGATACCTTCACGTTACCTGTCGATCTTATTTCTTTGAAAATACTTGCTTTTGATGTGATTTTAGGATTCGACTAGTTAACTACTCATCATGCAAAATATGATTATTTTTGTAAGGTTGTTAGCTTTCATATTCCTAACCAACTTATTATGTGAATCCAAGCAACCAAACCACTAAAGTTAATCACTGTCATATCAAGCCATAAGTAAAGAGCCCCGAGCCTTTCGATGGTGACTTCCTTGTGTGGAATGCACCTAAGCCAGATTTTTTGTAGGGGACGCCATGAATAACGATGGCAAGTTGATAGGTATCAATGTAACGTGTTATCCAAGTCTTCGGATGAGAGTCACAATTTTGAATGATATTTTTATTGTTAATAAATTTCCTGACGTATTCCTGAAGACTTCTTGACCAACCCTAGAGCGTGAAATCGAATTTTGTATTGACCCTAATACAAAACCCATTTCTAAATCCCTCAAGTATTTTTTTCACCCAAAACGAACGTATAATGTGCTAAAGACGTTGGCTCGAGCTCTTGAAAATTACAATAATACCATTCAATATCATCGTGAAAGAGCGAACGTGGTAGCTGACGCGTTGAGTAGAAGATTGTATGCGGTTACGAGTGTTACGTTGTTAACACAAAGACCCATTTTGTATGACTTACAACTGATGAAGATAGAGTTAAAGACTCTAGGGATCCACGTGGTGATATCAAATATATGAGTAGAATTGACTTTAATCGATAAAGTTAAAGCCGCTCAAACTACACACCGGGAGCTGATGAATACGAAGAAGAAGGTTCAAGAATGCGTTATTCTAGAAGCAAGAGTTAATGAAGAGAGGAAATCTCAACCCTTAATTTTATTGGTCTATTTGAAATCCTCAGAACTGTGGCATATAGACTCGTTTTACCGCCAAGTATGTTGCGTGTTCATAACGTTTTTCACGTATCGATGTTACGTAAATATGTGGACGACCCGAACCACATTATTGAATTAGAACTAGACGAGATAGCAGAAGATTTAACGTATGAGGAGATACGTGTTAAAATATTGGACAAGAAGGATTATATTCGACACTCAAAGGTTATACCTTAAGAGTTAGAATCTAAACAAGGTATCCTCATCCTATTCGGCATACCAGGTACGTACGTAAATTTCGAGGGCGAAATTTCATAAGGAGGGGGAGATTGTAAGACCCCGAATTTTATGAAATGAAAGTATTCAATTTTCTTATAATTATTATTTTATTTCGTAAATGGTTAACATGATAAAAGATTAAAGTTAAGGGTGATATTTGAAAATTTTGCAAAGAAAGCAAGTTGATATAAAATATTCGTTGTGTCGGGGAATATTTATTTTAATAGGGAATATTCATACGACTGGCACAATCATTGGTGGACCCCACAACAGAAGTACTGTCGTATTTAGAAAACGACAGAATTATCTTTTTATAAAATAACGGCGAAAGTGTTACCAGTTAAAACTGTTGAACTACCCGATAGTAAAAGTACAGTAATACGCGTGGTTGCATAGTAGCACACGGTATTGATTATTGATGCTTACGTGAGAATTCACTAAGTTATACTCAATTATTGCTACAGTAATTACTACATCATATCTCTCATATTATTGATTCAATTATTGTCACAGTATCATCTGCAAAATATGTTATATTATTAAATCAATAATTGAGACGACAAAGTTATTCATATTATTATTTGCAATATTGACAATGTCTAGAAGTTCTGTCAAGGAGAGGTTAGATAATCTAATTGCGTGCCAATGGGGAGAAATCCTTATCAAAAAGCCCCCTCTTTCCTGGGAATGATCTGGTTGTTAAATATTGTGAGTTATAATATTAATGATGAATAAGTTCGTGTTGATTAAAGATGAAATTGATAGTTCCATTGTGTGGAAATTATTAGTGTTAGTGGAAATCGACATTTATTTCGATAATAATTAATGTCTGGAGGTTATATTGACCAATCAGGTAATTAATCGGATAAATGAGGAATTAATTGCTATTAATTCACATGCTTATAACTATTTTTTCACATGTGTGTACTATTGATTCACATGCATGTACTATTAGGGGAGTTGGTGCAAGATTGATAATACTTGCATGACTAAATTAAAAATGGAGGTATAGATGAAGGTACTATACTGTAATTAGTTTTTTTCACATGATTATACTATTGAGTCACATGAATGAACTATTAATTTACATGATTTACTATTAGGGGAGGTGATGCAAGTTTGATAATACTTGCATGACTAAATTAAAAATGAAGAAAAAGAGGAAGGTATTATACTGTAATATTTCGAGCCCCAAAATGTGCAATTATCGAAACTATATTTTCTTATGAATAGAAGCTCATTCTTCCTTCATTCTCACCAATTCACTAAGTCTCACAAGAGCAATTATAGAGAGAGAAGCTATAGAGAGAAGCTTTAGAGAGAAATAAGAAAGCGAAGTCTGCTACTTCATCTATTCCAGTATCCAGTCTTCTTCTGAGGTAAGAGGTATTATTTATTTCATACTCTGAAGAGATATTATTTTTTGTATTCGTATGAATATTATCTTCGTTAAATATTCGTATAATATTATCTTTGTTCACACGAATATTATTCACTCGGGTATTTGGAGCACTTTTTATGTCAGAGTACTATTCACGAGGTACTATTCCCAAAGTACTATTCACAATGGTACTATTCACCCGAAAAATATAATTCTTTTCTGTCCAAATTATTTTTGATAAATGAATATTATTCTTGAATTTTACTCTACAAAGCATTATCATGTTGACAATTTGGATATTTTTAAACTCTGGATAAATTTAAAGTCTTTAATATTTATCCTTGATTTCGTTTGATTAATGCTTATATCATTGTCATCATCCTCATGCTTATATTGTGATGAAAGTCATCTTTGGCTTACGTGCATAGATAGACTTGGTATGATTATGACCAGGGATTATTCGATATAATCATGACCCGTAATGTTATAACTGATGTGGTAAAAGTCCTCATTGGCCCATAGTGCATTGATGGACAGTTTTTGGTATGATTATGACCCGGGAATTATTCGGTATAATCATGACCATTGATGATTATATGAATATCCTTGGCCCGTAATGCAGGGATGATTCGATTATGTGGTTTATTTATTAAGCTGAGTCTCAATGACAAAATTGATGAAAAACTTTTTAAATCATAGAAGATAGTAGATTTTATACTCTACTTGACTCTTCTAGTGGATTGCTTGTTCCACTGCAGTTAAACTTGTTGTCTATTATATTCTCTTAGCTTAACATTGTTGAGGGCTAACGATAATTTATTCTGCATTATCTTAGTCACAATATTTCTTACTGGGCTAGTTGAGCTCACCCTTTTGCTTTCATTGTTCTCTTCAGAAAATGAGAACGTAGCCGGGACTAGTCGGGGAATGGAGTGATGGTCCGAGATGGTGTCTTAGTAGTCCTCACTATTCTATAAAATAGTGTGACAATAAATGTAATGAGAACTCCATTGAGTGTGGATATTATCTAGATGACAATATTTGTATTAAAACTCACAGCATATGTTTTGTCGTATCTTACACGACAGTTGTATAATTAAGTTGTATTTAAATTTTGTACCATGTATTTGGCGACTCAAGATGGGTGATGTATACCGATTTTAGGGGCGTCACAGTAGAGGCTTGTCAATTGAGTTGATAGTTTTGCTTTTGAATGAGCTTCTAGTCTGTTTTCCAAGCTGACGGGCATTGCATGGCCTTTCTTTAACGAAACTGAACTTGGTTAAGCTTGTTACTAGATTCTTGGAGACCAGTTTTTACATGCTTTTGAAGTTGAGATGAGACAGTCTTTTATGCCATAACCAGCTCATTTCTTCAAATGCTTTAGCCATGAAGTATATTGTTTCGTCAGAGATTAGCCTTCTCTTATTTTGGCCAGCTTTATAGACGATGTCTTCAGATCTCTGACTTAACATTGATTATTGAGGAAGGTGACTTGATGATCCTTTTTGACAGAGTTGGCGTATGCTTAGAAGATTATGTTGTAATCCTTTTACATAGGCTACTTTACTAAAAGATACTGCACCGTTTCCAGCTGAGTCATATCCTCTTGTTTTGCTAGAGCTATTTTCTCCAAAGATGACTGACGGACCCTCCTTCTCTATGAAGTTAAACAGAAGGGATTTGTTCCCGGTCATGTGTCTTGAACATCCACTATCCAGATACCAGGTTCTGATCGTGGAGTTCTGTTCCTGTGGTAAGATTAAATTCTCATTTTGGTACCCATACTTCTTTGTTCCTTTATGTATCCTTGTGATTCATGATTTATGAAGAGTGAAACTTGAATCTAATATTCCTACCCAGTTGGTTCGTGGAATTAATTTTACTCGACTCTACGATCCTTCGAGGTTGAAAAGTAGTGTCTAAGTTACTCTTCTCTTTTCTGAATCCTAGACCAGCATGGGATCCATTATGCCTTAAGACATAGATTAGATCAGAAGAGCATGGATGGACTGATTCTTCTTTTTGTGAGGATTTCATAAATGTAATGCTTCTATTAAAATTTAAAACATTAATAGAGCTAGTTTCCTTAATTTTTTTTTCACATATGGTTTTGAGGTAGATTCCCCAAAACCTAATCTTGTTCTGTCAGATGTACTTCTCTGACTAGAGATCAGGGAGTCCATGGAAGAAGAAATTTATTCCATGTAGAGATTATCTTTTCTAGCTCCTCAATCTTATAAGTTAGATTTTACTCTCTTTGTACATTATATTCATTGGTCTATTTTAGGAGTTTATTTTTAGCTTCAAATTTGGAGAGAGAGTTAGCACTTAGAAGAGCTATTTTTAGTTCTTCTTGAACTTTCTCTTTCTCCTTTTGAAGAAGAGAATAGTCTTTAGATAGAACTCTGAACCATTTCATGTATTGATGCGGATAAGATGTTATGCCATGTAGAGCAGTTCTTAAGTCATCAATATCTACATCAGGAGAGTTAAAGTCAAATACCTCATCCATACTTACTTCATGTATGTCAGAGATCTTCTTATCCTTTGCATGTTTGGCCTTCAGACAAATATTTGTCATTTAAGGATCTTCATCATCTCTGGATTTGGGAGTTGAGTCGTTGTTTGAGTCACTCCACGATCCTCCGTCTACAATACCTTTGTCTTTCTTCTGGAGCCTCTTGTTGCCTTTGAATTCTTTCTTTGGATTTGATTTCCTCTTTAGTTCTTTTCTAAGAGGTTTGTTTCAATTTGCAATGAAATGGCCAAGCTTGTTGCAGTTGTAGCATAAGTCATTTATCTATTCCTGGTTGTTGTAGTTGTTGAACTTCTTCGGTTTGCTACTTCTGCCTTGACGCATGAACCTTCTGAGTCTTCTTACCAACATTGCAAAGTCCTCATCATCATCTTCATCATAGTCAGAGTTATTTTTAGTTTAGCTTTGGAAATGTTGTCTGTTTATTTGAGAGCAACCCCTTTGTCCTTTTTTCTTCCTTCAGAAAGAGTTTTTGTTTGTTGAGTCAGCTCTAGTTCATACGTGAGAAGGTTGCCATATAACTGTTGAACAATCATTTCATGGAGATTCTTTGATTCTCTAATAGCTGTGGTTTTGGCATCCCATTTGCTAGGTAAGGACTCTCATGAACTTTATGATTAGATCTTTATTTGGATAGATCTTTCCAAAGGCTAGAAGAGAGTTGAGCAGAACATTGAATCTTTCATAGGTGGAAGTAGCATTTTCTCCAGGAACATGGGCAAACATTTCATATTGTTGAGTCAGAAGAGATTGCTTGTTTTCTCTGACTTCTTCAGTTCCTTCATGCATGATGAGTAATGTCCTCCCATACTTCTTTTCTATTTGTTGTTGACCACATTTTCAAATATATCGTCTTCTAACGATTGGAACAAAATGTTCTTGACCTTCTTATCGAGTTGGATAGCTTTCTTTTCGTTGTCAGTCCACTATTATTTGACCTTGATCTGAATTCTGTTTGGTTCAGTCTGCCGTAGGTGCAAGCTTTATAGGAATGTAGGGCCAATTTTGGACAGTTTCAAATAGATCTTCATCTATTGAATCCATGTAGGCTTATATACGAACTTTCCAGTTGGCGAATTTATCTTTGTTGCATACAGGTGGCTTGCTGCCTCCTCTAGTCTTTGATTCGCTTATCAGATGTGCCATTGGATCTGCTTAAGCTTTGTAGGCATAGATGCAATTTGGGTCAGAGATGCATCTATGCCTACAAAGATACAATTTGGGTCATAGATACATCTATTTCCAAGGTTTCTCCAGGCATAGATGCAATTTGGGTCATTGTTGATAGATTGACCAAGTCTACTCACTTCTTACCTATACAAGAAACTTATACACTTGAACGTCTTGCTCGTATATACATAAATGAGATTGTAAGACTGCATGGTATGTCAGTATCCATAGTTTCTGATAGAGACCAAATATTCACTTCAAGATTTTGGGTTAGTTTGCAAAAATCTATGGGCACGGATTTATGATTCAGTTCGGCTTATCATCCTCAGACGGACGGGCAGTCGGAGAGGACTATTCAAACTCTTGAAGATCTATTAAGACTTTGTGTCCTTGACTACAGAGGAATTTGGGACAAGTTCTTACCATTGGTAGAGTTTTCCTACAACAACAATTATCAAGCAAGTATTGGCATGGCTCCATTCGAGGCGTTGTATAGAAGAAAGTGTCGTTCTCCAGTATGCTGGGATAAGGTGGGTGAAGCAACGTTGTTGGGACCGGAGTTGGTACGTATGACTATGGAACAGATTCAAACGATTCGACAACGTATAAAAACCTCACAAGATCGACAAAAGAGTTATGTTGATCTTCATCGAAAGGACGTGGAATTTGATATTGGAGATCATGTGTTGTTACGTGTTGCTCCATGGAAAGGGGTTACGAGATTTGGAAAGAGAAAAAAGCTCAATCCTCGATTCATTGGCCTATTTTTATTCCTCGATCGAGTAGGAACTGTGGCCTATAGACTCGCTTTACTGTCAAGTGTGTCTCGTGTTCATAACATTTTTCACATATCCATGTTACGTAAATATGTGGAAGACCCGAACCACATTATTGAGTTAGAACCGGATGAAATAACAGAAGATTTAACGTATAAAGAGATTCTTGTTAAAATCTTGGACAAGAAGGAACATATTCTACGCTTAAAGGTAATACCTCAAGTCAAAGTTTTGTGGAGAAACCACGATGTTGAGGAAATGACATGGGAGTTAGAATCTGAAATGAAATCAAGGTATCCTGGGAGCTGTCGTTTACACTCCTAAATTAACCTCACTTTCACTTTATAAATTTAAACAATTAGCAAAGTAGTAAGCAAAGATCGATCCCACAGAGAGTGATTTGTTTTATATTTATCCTATGATTTCTAATAAAAAGGGGATTGTGAATTAATTAACTAAATTAACAAGAATAAACTAATAAGAATAAACAATGAATAAAAAGCTTCAGTTCTTCAGTTCAGTATCACCTTTTTACAATAATAGATTAATCAAGTGTAACATTATTTACCCTTCAATGAAACTAATAGCCCTAGGTAACAATAAGCTCTGCTACCCGAAACTCCCCTTAGATTGTCAATCAATGAAACAAGCTCTTCACAATATTCTAACAATTATATAACCTAGAACAAGCTCTCTAGATTTAATATAATAGCAGCATTAAGAACTAGGGAATTAGACTATTCCAAGCAACAAACACATAAGCTCGGATTGTTTAACTTGTCTTCTGATAATCATAGCAATACTCAAAAGCTTGTCCACAATCAGATATTACTAATTACTACTTGTGATTAGAAACAATATCAATTACACGTAATATTATTCCTTGATCTAGCATATGATATTCGTTAACCAACTCAATCCTGCAGAAATCAAATCAGTTAAGCCAAATAGCATTCAGAAATTAAATCAGATTATCAAGAATGAATTTCATGTGAGAAGGAATAAATAATGAATACTCAATTAACCATTAATTATAAATAAGGTTCAACATCCCTTAGAACTGAATAAAAAGAACTTAGCTCATGTCTTCAATCCACCAATGTTGTAGATGAGAGAATGTAGTAGATGATTGAATGAATAAAACCCTGACTCTCATCCTCTATTTATAGTGCTAGACAAAGTCCTAAATCCTATAGGAAGTAGAAATCCAAATCCTAAAAGGAATTACAAATCATAATTAGTTTCCATAAAGAAATAGAATCTAATTTGGAAATAAATCTTAGTATAAAGTAAATCCTAAAGCTAATAGAAATATCAATCTAATTCCATGTAGAAGTATGTCAAAATCTGCATTTAGAAACTTTCCAAAAATCCAAGATTTTCTAATTTTCGCGCTCAAATTCGCTGGGGCGAATTTTCATTTTATGTTGCGACGTCCTTTGGTAAAACGAGCATAACTTTTGATCCAAGAGGAGTTACGGGGCCTGCTACCTATCAAAACGAAGATATTGACGATATCTACAACTTTTGTTCTTTCAGAATCGGCAGAATCGCTCTGCATCAAGGTCGAAATCGGGCTCCAAGTGACTGCTGTGTAAATTGCAACTTCCAAACTTTGAGGTTCAATGTCTGTTTGATAAAATGATCATAACTTCTTCATACGTACTCCGATTGGGACGATTCCAGATGTTCCGGAAAGATAAGGAAGAGCTCTACAATAAAATCCAAGTCCCAAGCCAAGAACATGCATCCAACTTAATGCTAAAAATCCTGCAATTTTTGCTTTTTCCTCATTTTAGCTCCAATTCTTCCTGAAATCATTAAACACCTTAATAAGCTCATATACACATGAAACATGCAATAAAACTAAATATAATGGAATCAAAATACATGAATAATATTCATTCATCAAATTCCCCCACACTTAGCCTTTTACACGTCCTCGTGTAAACCAAAAGTTTGATTTCCAAAAAATTCTATTCAACCATAGTGTCAAAAGATTTCAAGATACAAATAATGACTATCAACACTAAATTTGCAGAAATCTAATCAACGCCTTATCAATTAACTCACAATTACCAACTTTATCATTTCACCAATGAATTTCATTAAATCAAATTGTAGCCACATAAGTAACTTTCCCAAAATCATCATACTTACTCAACTTAGTTACTATGGAGCAAAAACCGTGCACACTGACTCATAACAATGAACAAATTTTTCTTGCTTTTTAATTTTTTTCATAGAACCTTCTTTTTAGCACAGATGAATGTATTTTCATGTTTTTTCTTTTTTTCGTATTTTTTTTTCTTGACATGTGCAATGTCTCCTTTTCTTAGGCTTTTCAGAGTTACCCATTAGCGAACTTTCCACCAACGACTCCCAAACCAGATGATCTTAGGGCGCTAGGTGTAGAGACACCCCTAAGGGCTTACTTATTCAAGTAACAAAGGCCACAAAAGTTGACTAGTCAAGCTGTTTTTATCCATCGCACTTTTCAGCGTGAATACCGATGCTTCCCGAGGCTTAGATACCCAGTTATTTCGCACAATGGACATTGAAGCAGATTTTCAATTTTCATTTTTTTCCTTCTCTTTTTTTTTCATTCATCATTTTTTTCACATAGTTCTGCAACAACATAAGCAAGTTAAAAAGTTCTAAGTCATGAAATCAGTGCACATAGACAACTCCACAAATAACTTAGCCAAATAAACCTGCTTCTCATATTCAAGTACTCATGTATCACAAATTCAATTCAAATCAATTACTATGGATCATGGCTTAGTCTTCATCATTCATTAACCAACTAAGCATTAAATAGATTTTGAAATGTAGCATTAATTTTCAATCTTTGACTTTAATCTTTTAACACATAGCCAGATAGAATCATGAAACCAAAATTTTCAAAAGCATTAATTTTTTTTTAAATTCCCCATCAAAATCAGATCAATATTCCTAAATAAAATAAAAACCTAAATCTTCCCCCCACACTCAAACCTTACATTGTCCCCAATGTAAGAAAATCATGTAAAGAAGAAAATACTACTAGCTAACATGCAATAAAAAAAACTAAAAAGTAAAGGGATAGAAAAATCAAATCTGGAATCTTGGGTTGCCTCCCAAGCAGCTGCCCTTGTTTATTGTCATTGGCTTGACATCATCCTTCTCATCCTATGTAATTGGACTTGTGTACTTCAAGTGGACTGGTAACAATTTCAATTCTTCATTAGGAGCATCTTTCAGATCCTGATTTTACTCCATTTCAGTCCTCAAATCCTTCTCGTATATTTGCTCAAGAGATTTCTGCACTGTAGAGTCAACAACACCAATAGCAAAAATAGAATTAACATTACCGAGATACCTCTTAACTTCATATATGCCGAACTGGACATGTGCGTCGTACAATTCCATGTGTATGGACCCATGGTGTTTATCATTGTGTGTTGTTGCTGGTACAAGGAAAGTATCATCATCTATGTCCTTCTTATAGAAATATGCTGGAATGATTAATTCTTCCATCTCTGCCTCTTGTTCATCATTTTCAGACTTTGAATACCTGATTTTTTCTTCAAATTTAGCAGTAGTCTCGAGCACATCCAAATGGTTTCCACTAGTGAACTCCTTCTCATCTTTAAGTTCTTGTTCCCTATTCGCCATTTCTTCAAGGAATTTTTCATTAGACTCTGTATACCATGTTGAATTTTTTCCAACTTTCCAATTCCTTGTTAGAACTTGGGGAAAAGTTAGTTTCGGTTTATAAGCAGAAAGAGGTGGAAATTTGTGCTTGAGTACATCACTGCTGCCTATTTCACTATTGTCGGACTTACTTTGTATTGACTTTTCTTGCTGCTGATCCTCTGCACCACATCTCAATGTTATGGAACTTATATTTTCAACAGTGTGAGAAAGTGACCTTCCTACCGTGGTTGCAAGTTGACCAACTTGGTCCCTCAGATCTTGAACAGAAGTTCTTGTCTCCTGCTGGAATTGTTGTGTCTGACACATGAACTGTTGTGTTTGGTTCATGAATTCCTTGAACATATTCTCCATAGATGTCCCAGAATTGACAGGTACTTCTTGGTTTTCTGTGTGGTACTGAGGTTGAGCTTGCTGAATAACTTGTGTATTCCTTGCAGCCATTTGTCGAACCAAAGTAGTTAAATCAGAAATCGGCTGCTCCAAGTCTCTCGTGCTTACCCCATTTACCCTTTGTAGTGTGAGATCCATCTTAGTTCCATACTGCTTTGAGTTAGCTGCCATGTTTGCAATTAAGTTCCTTGCCACTTCTGGAGTCTTGTCTACCAGTGCTCCTCCACTTGCTGCATCAATCATGCTTCTTTCCATTGGTAGCAACCCCTCATAGAAGTACTGGATCAAGTAATGTTCATCAATCCCATGAGGTGGACAACTGGAACACAACTTCTTGAACCTCTCCCAATACTCATAGAGATTCTCTCCATTGAATTGCCTGATTCTACATATCTCCTTTCTTATATCGGTAACTCTTGATGCAGGAAAATACCTCTCCAAGAACAACCTTTGCATATCAGTCCATGATCGTATTGATCCAGAAGGTAGATAGTATAACCAGTCTTTAGCCAAATCTGCTAATGAGAATGGAAAAAGTCTAAGCTTGATCTGCTCCTCTGCCACTCCTTGTGCTTTCATCGTGGAACATACCACATGGAACTCCTTTAGATGCTTATATGGATTTTCACCTATAAGACCACGAAAAGTAGGCAAAAGATGAATTAGTCTAGAGTTAAGTTCAAAAGAAACATCTAAAGTAGGATACTCAATACAAAAAGATGGTTGAGTCAGATCAGGAGTAGCCAGTTCTTTAAAAATTCTGTTTTTTTGTGGCACCGCCATCTCTTCCACTTCAAATGATGGAACAAGAGCTTCTTTTATATTTGCAGTTTTCTCTATCTCTTGATCAAAATTTAAGTCAATAAAGTTAGAGGATTGAGTCATAAAACAAAAATAAAAACAAAATAATAAATAATAAACAAAAACAAAGAATAAACAAAACAAATAACACTCCCCGGCAACGGCCGGGGAGTGTCGTTCTCCAGTATGCTGGGATAAGGTGGGTGAAGCAACGTTGTTGGGACCGGAGTTGGTACGTATGACTATGGAACAGATTCAAACGATTCGACAACGTATAAAAACCTCACAAGATCGACAAAAGAGTTATGTTGATCTTCATCGAAAGGACGTGGAATTTGATATTGGAGATCATGTGTTGTTACGTGTTGCTCCATGGAAAGGGGTTACGAGATTTGGAAAGAGAAAAAAGCTCAATCCTCGATTCATTGGCCTATTTTTATTCCTCGATCGAGTAGGAACTGTGGCCTATAGACTCGCTTTACTGTCAAGTGTGTCTCGTGTTCATAACATTTTTCACATATCCATGTTACGTAAATATGTGGAAGACCCGAACCACATTATTGAGTTAGAACCGGATGAAATAACAGAAGATTTGACGTATAAAGAGATTCTTGTTAAAATCTTGGACAAGAAGGAACATATTCTACGCTTAAAGGTAATACCTCAAGTCAAAGTTTTGTGGAGAAACCACGATGTTGAGGAAATGACATGGGAGTTAGAATCTGAAATGAAATCAAGGTATCCTGGGAGCTGTCGTTTACACTCCTAAATTAACCTCACTTTCACTTTATAAATTTAAACAATTAGCAAAGTAGTAAGCAAGGATCGATCCCACAGAGAGTGATTTGTTTTATATTTATCCTATGATTTCTAATAAAAAGGGGATTGTGAATTAATTAACTAAATTAACAAGAATAAACTAATAAGAATAAACAATGAATAAAAAGCTTCAGTTCTTCAGTTCAGTATCACCTTTTTACAATAATAGATTAATCAAGTGTAACATTATTTACCCTTCAATGAAACTAATAGCCCTAGGTAACAATAAGCTTTGCTACCCGAAACTCCCCTTAGATTGTCACTCAATGAAACAAGCTCTTCACAAGATTCTAACAATTATATAACCTAGAACAAGCTCTCTAGATTTAATATAATAGCAGCATTAAGAACTAGGGAATTAGACTATTCCAAGAAACAAACACATAAGCTCGGATTGTTTAACTTGTCTTCTGATAATCATAGCAATACTCAAAAGCTTGTCCACAATCAGATATTACTAATTACTACTTGTGATTAGAAACAATATCAATTACACGTAATATTATTCCTTGATCTAGCATATGATATTCGTTAACCAACTCAATCCTGCAGAAATCAAATCAGTTAAGCCAAATAGCATTCAGAAATTAAATCAGATTATCAAGAATGAATTTCATGTGAGAAGGAATAAATAATGAATACTCAATTAACCGTTAATTATAAATAAGGTTCAACATCCCTTAGAACTGAATAAAAAGAACTTAGCTCATGTCTTCAATCCACCAATGTTGTAGATGAGAGAATGTAGTAGATGATTGAATGAATAAAACCCTGACTCTCATCCTCTATTTATAGTGCTAGACAAAGTCCTAAATCCTATAGGAAGTAGAAATCCAAATCCTAAAAGGAATTACAAATCATAATTAGTTTCCATAAAGAAATAGAATCTAATTTGGAAATAAATCTTAGTATAAAGTAAATCCTAAAGCTAATAGAAATATCAATCCAATTCCATGTAGAAGTATGCCAAAATCTGCATTTAGAAACTTTCCAAAAATCCAAGATTTTCTAATTTTCGCGCTCAAATTCGCTGTGGCGAATTTTCATTTTCTGTTGCGACGTCCTTTGGTAAAACGAGCATAACGTTTGATCCAAGAGGAGTTACGGGGCCTGCTACCTATCAAAACGAAGATATTGACGATATCTACAACTTTTGTTCTTTCAGAATTGGCAGAATCGCTCTGCATCAAGGTCGAAATCGGGCTCCAAGTGACTGCTGTGTAAATTGCAACTTCCAAACTTTGAGGTTCAATGTCTGTTTGGTAAAATGATCATAACTTCTTCATACGTACTCCGATTGGGACGATTCCAGATGTTCCGGAAAGATAAGGAAGAGCTCTACAATAAAATCTAAGTCCCAAGCCAAGAACATGCATCCAACTTAATGCTAAAAATCCTGCAATTTTTGCTTTTTCCTCATTTTAGCTCCAATTCTTCCTGAAATCATTAAACATCTTAATAAGCTCATATACACATGAAACATGCAATAAAACTAAATATAATGGAATCAAAATACATGAATAATATTCACTCATCATATCCTTACCTCTTCGACATACCAGGTACGTACCCTAATTTCGAGGGCGAAATTTCATAAGAAGGGGAGGTTGTAAGACTCCAACTTTTATGAATAAAGATAAATTTTCTATAAATATCATTTTGAATAATTATGGTGTTAATTTGATATAATGTTATAGTTGTGGGTAATATTAAAATTTTGCGAAGTACGCAAGTTGTTATATTATATTCAATTGGTCAGGGAATATTCGTTATAACAGGGAATATTCGTACGACGAAACAATCATTGGTGGACCCCACAACGGAATTATTGTCAGATTGAGAAAATGACAAAAATATATTTTTATGAAAATAACGGCGGAAGTTTTATCGTTAACTGTTAAAACACCCGGTGTTAAAAGTACAGTAATACGCGTGGTTGAATAATAGCACACGGTATTTATTATCGTTACTTACGTGAGAAGTCACTCTGTTTTATTCAATTATTGCTACAGTAATTGTTGCATAGTATCTCACGCTATTTAATTCAATTATTGTCGCTATTTTATATATTATTAAATCAATAATTGAGATGACAAAGTTATTAATATTATTATTTGCAATATTGACAATGTCTAGAAGTTCTTTAAAGGAGAGGTTTGGTCACCTAATTGCGCGCCAATAGGGAGAAATCCTTATTGGAAAGCCCCCTCTTTCATGGGAACGACCTGGTTGTTAAATATTGCGAATTATAATGATTATGATGATAAATGTTGTTAAAAATATTGAGGGGATTTTTTTTATTTTACTTATTTTATGGACCTCCCATTTACTCATTTTTTAAAATAATCGGTAGCAAGTTTTTCATTATAAGGGGTGGAGCCCACATATGATGATGACATGTGGGGCCCACATGTTGGAAAATGATTGTTTGGGGGGGGGGGGGAAGGATTTCAAAGGTTGTCACGGGGAGAGTGTTGTTTTTCTTAATGTCACATGTTATATATTATATATATATATATATATATATATTATATTTTATTTAAAAATTTTCGTTTTATTAGAATATTTTATTGCATAGTGCAGCAAAATAAAATCAAAATTTCAAACGAATTCAGCTGATTCTTCGCCCGTGAACCTTTGTGCACTGTGCATCCAAATAGTATCCTTTCCATTCTCCTATAAATAGGATGCTTAGTTAGAATTGAAAATCACACCAGAATCAGAGAATTCTTCTTCTATAATATTGAGCATATTTCTTTCGAGTTTTAGAAAGCTTTGAGTTTAGAAAATAGTGAAAGTTTTATTCAAGAATATCTCCTTCCGACCAGTCGGAATACTTTTCTTTTCAAGGTAAGGGGTATTATTTATTTCATATTCTGAAGAGATATTATCTTTCGTATTCATAAGATATTTTATTTTGTTCAATATTCGTAATGAATATTTATTTTCGTTTAATATTCATAATGAATATTATTTTCGTTTAATATTCATAAGGAATATTATTTTCGTTTAATATTCGCTTGAAAAAATATTTTCTTCCATACTCTGTAGTATGTAAGTAATATTATTTCGTTTCAGATTTCGAATTCTATATTCGTTTTGTTAATGTTTTGGCTTCTATACTCCATGAAATTAGTAGAATATCCTTGATATTTGCACTTCATCCAGTATCTTTTCATAGAAATATTATTCTGAGCATTCTTGAATTTTACTCTACAAAGCAGTAACATGTTGACAATTTGAACGTTATTGATTTTTGGATAAATTAAATTATAAATTCTTTTAAAATTTATCCTTGAACTTGTCATCATCCTCATGTTTATATTATGTTGAAAGTCATCTGTAGCCTGTAGTGCATAGATGGAAATGGTATGATTATGACCAGGGATTATTCGGTATAATCATGACCGTAATGTTACAAATGATGTGGTAAAAGACTTCATTGGCCCGTAGTGCATTGATGGACAGTTGTTGGCATGATCATGATCATTAATGAATACACGAATATCCTTAGCCCGTAGTGCATGGATAATTTGTGGTCGTGATACTAAAGAATATCGTTGGCCGTAGTGCAGGGGTGATTCGATGATGTGGATTATTTATTAAGCTGAGTCTCAGCGATAAAAGTGATGAAAAACCTTTTAAATCATAGAAGATAGTAGATTTTATGCTCTACTTGACTCTTCTAATGGATTATTTGTTCCGCTGCAGTTAAACTTGATGTTTGTTATATTTTATCAGTTTAACACTGTTGAAGGCTAACGATAAATTATTCTGCATTATCTTAGTCATAATATTTCTTACTAGGCTAGTTGAGTTCACCCTTTTGCTTTCATTGTCCTCTTCGGGAAATGAGAACGTAGCCGGGACTAGTCGGGGAACGGAGTGACGGCCCAGATGATAGCATTAGTAGTCCTCACTATTTTATGAAATAGTGTGATAATAAATGTATTGAGGACTCCATTTGAGTTGAATACTGTCTAGAAGACAATATTTGTTTTAAAACTCTCAGTTTATGTTTTGTCGTATTTTACACGATAGTTGTATTAATAAGTTGTATTCAGAAACCTGCACGGAGTTTATGTTTTGTCCGCACTGAAGATGAATTGGGAGAAGTTCCAAGAACTGTTCAACGACAAATACTTTTTCGAAAGTATTCGTCACATGAAAGAGGTAGAGTTCATTAAATTGGAGCAAAACAACATGACCGTGTCGCAGTACGAAGCCAAGTTTGCCGAGTTGTCCAAGTTTGCATCCCACTTAGTTGATAATGAGGAGAGAATGACGCGGATGTTTCTAAGAGGTTTGAAACCCTAGATACGTCAATACCTTATCTCTCACAAACTGTGTTTGTATTCAGATGTTGTTAATAGGGCTCAGTTATTGGAGCGCAATAATGAGTCAACCCAACCAAGAGAGAGCAGCCGGCAAAATGATAATACCAGTGGTAGCAGTCATCGAAGCGGTGACAACAAGCGTGGAAGGAATCAACAGGCCAGAAATGGTAACCACTTCGGTGGTAATCATGGCCAAGACAATAAGAATGGATATTTCAAGAAGACGAGATTCAACAATGATGGAAAGACGTCAGCATCAGCACCCGTTGTTAAGGATGGAGAACGACCACCTATCATATGCTTCAAATACGGAGGAGAGGGTAATATCAGTCCCAACTGCGCAATGCAGTCCAAAACGTGTTACAATTGTGGAAGGGAAGATCACCTAGCCCAATTTTGTCGTTCACCGAAGACAAGTCCAGCTGGGATGGAGGCACCAAAGGCCGTCCCAGAAAAGTCAAAGCCGGTAGTGCAAGGGAGAGCGTTTGCCGTAACCTCCCAGAAAGAAAGGAACCCAAATGAGGTCATCACGGGTAAGCTTATCATAAACTCTAGCGAAGTATGTACCTTATTTGATACCGGTTCTACCCATTCTTTTATTTGTTCTACTTGCGCTCAACGTTTAAATTTAACTCAGGAGAAATTAGACTTTGACTTATCAGTTGGAACTTCGTTGGGAGAAACCTTTATTACGTCTACTTTTTATAAGTTTTATTTGGTTCAAATCAATACCCTCACATTACCTGTCAATCTTATTTCATTAAAAATACTTGCATTTGACGTAATTCTAGAGATTGATTGGTTAACTACTCATCATGCAAAAATTAATTATTTTCGTAAGGTTGTTAGTTTTTATATTCCTAACCAACCTATTATGTGAATTCAAGCAACCAAACCATTAAAATCAATCATTGTCACCACAAGCCATAAAGCTATTCATTTATTAAAAAACGGATGTCAAGCTTTCTTAGCTCATGTCACGGATTTAAACAAAAATACGTCAATTTTGAATGATATTTCTATTGTTAATAAATTTCATGACGTATTCCCTGAAGAACTTCCTGTGTAATATCTGGAAAAAAAAAATATTAAATTATAATAAAAAAAATTTATTTTGTCATTTATTTGGGTCAAACTAGTTATTTAATTTCTGTGGGCTAATAAAAATTAATAAGTGATGGATAATTTAATTTGATAAAATTGGGCCTTAAAATTAATTGGGTTTAATTTATGTGGGTAATATTTAGTTCTATATAATTAGGAGAATTAATAAATAAAACCTAATTAGACTCTCATATATATATATATATATATATATATATATATATATATATATATATGAGGATTGGCTGCAGGCTTAAATCGTTATTATATATTATTATTATATAAGAATTATATATACATATATGTATATCAATTGATTTCAGCTATGCAGGCATTGATTATGTTCCGTACCTATATATATATTATGTGTGGGCTTGCAGCACTTACCGCAGGCGTTGGTTTATATATATATATATATATATATTATATGTTAATAAAATTTATTTTGGCCATGAAATGTATAAACCGAATTTACATCAAATTGTAGTTTATATATTAATTTGAAGTAATTAATTTTGTGGACATATTTATAAAAGTTTTAATAATAAATTTAATAGTATCATGTTATTAATGATTGGATTATAATAAAATCTTATTAAATTATTTAAATTGATCGAAAAGAATTTAAAGAGTTATACTTAGTATATAAATTTTGGAGTATTAATAATTGATTAAAGGCATATTAAATAGATTATGAATTATTTTAGAATTATTAGTTTGGATTATTTTTAATTTGAGGTGAATATGTTTAGGTTGTGAATAACGTTTCGTATTTGATATCGTTGACATTTGAGGGAGTCTAACGGGTGATATTTGGCTTCAGTAAATTATTTTGGTGCTATATTAAGGTACGGATTCCGTACTCTTTCAGCGACAGTCTTGTTAAATTTAATTTTTTCGTTAATTTGTTTCCTTATTTCGAATTGTGTTATGATTTCACATAATTGTTTCATTTGAAATAAATATATTAGTTTCATTTTGGAGTTGATACACATGACTCGTATTTTACTCTTTGAATTAGGATATCATGTTTAGTATTTATTTTTGAAAATTGTAGAGCGGTACATGTTGCTACCTTCTTTTTGAGACCTTGTGACTATAATTTGATTTGGTTCAACATGTACATATAGAACCCTTTTGTTGGTATTTTGTCGCATGTGTTGTGACATGATATTTTTGTTAGAATATACTGTAGGGTATACCTGAGCTATAACCACCTGTGGGGGTACCACAGGCATGTCGTCTTGGCACGAGAGACATGACACTTTCCGTGGTGGTGTGATTAGTCCACGGCGTCTCCGTTTTGGGCTCCGGAGGAAGTGAGTCATTTGGTGTTTCGTTGTGGGAGGCGTATGGGTTAACCCTAGTTTTCTGTTCTGCGGATTTGTGATGTTGTGCCAAATACACCTATCCGATTTGCATACATTTAGATTCGCGGTCCAATGTGTGATTTGCCTGTGTGGCATTATTTTGGTTGCTTGTGTGGCATCATTTGACTTGCCTGTGTGGCATTATTTTGACTTGTCTGTGTGGCAATGTGTATTTCTGAGCTCATTCGGTATAAAATAACTCCAGCCATTTGTTTCAGCCTATTATTTTATTGGATTAGTTTTGTTGGTTTCTGTTCAGTTCAAGTCATTGAGTTAGTTACTTCAGTTCGTTATTTCTTTATTCTTTTATTGGTTTCGTCAATTATGTTGATTCAGATATATTCATTACGTTGATTTAGATATATTCCATTCAGATCTTTAGATATTATATTTTCGTTTGTATTTGCACTTGAGGCTTTGTTCAGTATTTTGTCTCAGTTATTTTCGTATATCAGTTGTATATCTTTTGTATATCTGTATCCGTACTGGGCAATTGGCTCATGCTGTGTTTTTCTTCCGGCAGGTTTGCAGGGGTGATTCAGGGCTAGTGTGATGAGAGAGTTGTCTTTGACCACATAGGTTGTTTTGATTTTTTTTTTGTTTTGATTATTTTGATTCTAGTTGGAGAATTATATTTAGTACTTCATTGATGGATATCATTATTAATATTTTGAAGTTATTAGTGCTCTGTTTATTTATTTTGAGGTTTGTTGTGCTTTGCACGTGACCTCCCTTTCCTTTTCGGGAAGGGGGTGTTACAAAGATGGTATTAGAGCTTAGGTTCTTTCCTGTAGAAAACTTATTTAGGTTTGACCTGTGAGTTGTGGGTAAAGCATTTGGTAGACGTAAGAGTTTGATTCAATTTTGTTCTCTGTTTGGTTGGTCTTTATTTTGATGTAGTGTCATACTCTTTTAGTTGTAGTTGATCTGAGAAAGGTAAGATAATTTGTTAAGATTATTATGGTTATGCGTTGGAGCAATAATATTAGTTAAAGAATATAATTGGATCATTAAGGAGAATAAAGTTATACCTTGTACAGTTAATAAATGATCATATATGAGATGCAATTATGATGTGATTATTTTTATCAACGAGAATTTGGTTTTGGAGATTTTTTTTTATAGTGCTTTTGGGTAATAATCTATTATGAACTTAGAATTAAGGATTTGATTTGGGTGATGATTTAGTTTTGTTAAGTTGTGGATAATTTGAGGTATGTGTATTGATGAGATAATATGATAAATGATTATATAATTATGATATGAGCATTTGTATCAGTAAGTTTTGATATTGGAGAATTATTTGTTAAGAGTTATTTCAGGTAATTACAAATTATTATGATTTTGGAATTGAGGATTTTATTTGCGTTAGACTCTAATTTTTGTTAAGTTGTGAATAATTTGAGGTATGTGAATCGGTGGGATAATATGATAAAGTGAAAACTATTAAGTACAAAGGATCTCTTGTAATTTTGAGTTGTTGTAAAGATTCAAGGTAATTAGATTATTCTTTTGGAGTAGATGAATTTTGCGATTATTTTTTAGTAGAATATTGGAGTTATCTTTTATAAAATTTTGAGTGATAGTATTAGGAGATCTAGAAATTTGTTGGGTTAATATTTGCATTAAGAGAATGATTGATTCATTATATGATTAAATAGCAAGTGATGAAATTCAATTGATTTTGAGAGATCTCGAATAGCTATAGTTTGCTTATTCAGATAGTAAGATATATGATTAGGAGTTTCGTATGGTGATGAAGAGATCTTAGTAGTATATTTTTTTTGATGTAATAATATTTGAGAACTAAATTGAATTGAGGTTGTGATATTTTGAAATTCTTGAGGACTTAGTGAGAGTTGGTGATATAATTTAAGTTGTTTTGTTTATTTGATGCCGTTAGAGCTTTGCATGAATTTATGTAATTTAATAAAAATAATTTGTTAAATCTTTGTCATGTGTGAAACATAAACGTTTTATGAATTAAAAATAATTTAAATATTTTGAGTATTCGAATCGTATTTAGATGAAGAGAAATTTTTGTGATTTCGAATTATGTTCTGAAGGGTACGTTTAAAAGAATTAAACTCAAGGATATTAGTGACGGCCCGCACCAATGGTGGAGCATGTGATCTAATTTGATGCAACACGAATAACCTTACCAAGGCTTGACACGGTAGCTGTAGAATCTTTTACAAGTACATTGATAATTACGTGGACCGATGACTTATCCGCGTTGATCGTTATAAATGGCGACGCTACGTCTTAACTAAAATTTATGAATAATTATGTAATTTAAATAAAAATATTTTTCTTTGTAATTATTTGAATTCCGAGAACGGAATTATTTTTAAGGAGTGAAAAATGTAATAACTCATTTTTTTTATTAAATAATAATTGATTTTATTGTATACAATTGTATTTAAATTGGAAAAGGTAAATGATTTTTGTTTCCTTCTTTTCTTCCTTGTTTTGTTTGGAAAATTAAATTCTTTTAGTAGATAATTAAATAACTAATTAAATTAAAATTGAGGAAGATAATTTCTTTTTTGTTAAAGTCTTGTGGTAAAATCATTCGGAGCGGGAAGCTACTTGGGAGATGGAGGAGTATATTCGAGCGGAGTATCCGCATCTCTTCGAAAATTTGGTGCGTTCCATTCTTTTAATTCCGGGGACGGAATCCTTTTTAAGGGGTAGGTGATGTAATATCTGAAAAAAATAATAATAAATAAATATTAAATTATAATAAAAAAATAATTTATTTTGTCATTTATTTGGGTCAAACTAGTTATTTAATTTATGTGGGCTAATAAAAATTAATAAGTGATGGATAATTTAATTTGATAAAATTGGGCCTTAAAATTAATTGGGTTTAATTTATGTGGGTAATATTTAGTTCTATATAATTAGGAGAATTAATAAATAAAACCTAATTAGACTCTCATACGCTTAATACGTGACTGAGGGAAAGAGAAACAAGAAGCAAAAAGTCGGCTGTGATTTTTTTTTCCACAACTGGTACCAGACGAAAGAATTAGGGAAATTGATTGAGGTAAAATCTTTATTTGTTCATAAATATTATATGTTTGTAGCAATATAACTATATTCGTAGCTACAGTACTAACAAAGAAGTAAAAATCTTAATGAATAAAATAATAAAATTCGTACTTGATGATCAATAACTTGATTGATTTTATATATAAAAATATATATATATATATATATATATATATATATATATATATATATGAGGATTGGCTGCAGGCTTAAATCATTATTAAATATTATTATTATATAAGAATTATATATACATATATGTATATCAATTGATTTCAGCTATGTAGGCATTGATTATGTTCCGTACCTATATATATATATATATATATATATATATATATATATATATATATATATATATATATATATATATTATGTGTGGGCTTGCAGCACTTGCTGCAGGCGTTGGTTTTATATATATATATATATATATATATATATATATATATACGGTCCGGATCAAGTGCATACCCCTTATCTTACTCACCCGTGCTTACCCCCCCTTTAAGCGACGGTTTCGGTCATACAACCGTCGTCTATACTTTTAGCGACGGACAACATATAGCGTCGCTAAAAGTATAAACGACAGTTGTATGATCAAAACCGTCGCCTAAAAGAGGGTAAGCACGGGTGAGCAAGATAAGGGGTATGCACTTGATCCTTGCTATATATATATATATATATATATATATATATATATATATATATATATATATTAATAAAATTTATTTTGGCCATGAAATGTATAAACCGAATTTACATCAAATTGTAGTTTATATATTAATTTGAAGTAATTAATTTTGTGGACATATTTATAAAAGTTTTAATAATAAATTTAATAGTATCATGTTATTAATGATTGGATTATAATAAAATCTTATTAAATTATTTAAATTGAACGAAAAGAATTTAAAGAGTTATACTTAGTATATAAATTTTGGAGTATTAATAATTGATTAAAGGTATATTAAATAGATTATGAATTATTTTGGAATTATTAGTTTGGATTATTTTTAATTTGAGGTGAATATGTTTAGGTTGTGAATAACATTTCGTATTTGATATCGTTGGCATTTGAGGGAGTCTAACGGGTGATATTTGGCTTCAGTGAATTATTTTGGTACTATATTAAGGTACGGATTCCGTACTCTTTCAGCGACAGTCTTGTTAAATTTGATTTGTTCGTTAATTTATTTCCTTATTTCGAATTATGTTATGATTTCACATAATTGTTTCACGTGAAATAAATATATTAGTTTCATTTTGGAGTTGATACACATGACTCGTATTTGTACTCTTTGAATTAGGATATCATGTTTAGTATTTATTTTTGATAATTGTAGAGCGGTACATGTTGCTACCTTCTTTTTGAGACCTTGTGACTATAATTTGATTTGGTTCAACATGTACATATAGAACCCTTTTGTTGGTATTTTGTCGCATGTGTTGTGACATGATATTTTTGTTAGAATTTACTGTAGGGTATACCTGAGTTATAACCACCTGTGGGGGTACCACAGGCATGTCGTCTTGGCATGAGAGACATGACACTTTCCGTGGCGGTGTGATTAGTCCACGACGTCTCCGTTTTGGGCTCCGGAGGAAGTGGGTCATTTGGTGTTTTGTTGTGGGAGGCGTATGGGTTAACCCTAGTTTTCTGTTCTGCAGATTTGTGATGTTGTGCCAAACACACCTATCCGATTTGCATACATTTGGATTCGCGGTCCAATGTGTGATTTGCCTGTGTGGAATTATTTTGGTTGCTTGTGTGGCATCATTTGACTTGCCTGTGTGGCATTATTTTGACTTGCCTGTGTGGCAATGTTTATTTCTGAGCTCATTCGGTATAAAATAACTCCAGCCATTTGTTTTAGCCTATTATTTTATTGGATTAGTTTTGTTGGTTTCTGTTCAGTTCAAGTCATTGAGTTAGTTACTTCAGTTCGTTATTTCTTTATTCTTTTATTGGTTTCGTCAATTACGTTGATTCAGATATATTCATTACGTTGATTCAGATATATTCTATTCAGATCTTTGGATATTATATTTTCGTTCGTATTTGCACTTGAGGCTTTGTTCAGTATTTTGTCTCAGTTATTTTTGTATATCAGTTGTATATCTTTTGTATATCTGTATCCGTACTGGGCAATTGGCTCATACTGTGTTTTTCTTCCTGCAGGTTTGCGGGGGTGATTCAGGGCTAGTGTGATGAGAGAGTTGTCTTTGACCATATAGGTTGTTTTGATTTTTTTTTGTTTTGATTATTTTGATTCTAGTTGGAAAATTATATTTAGTACTTCATTGATGGATATCATTATTAATATTTTGAAGTTATTAGTGTTCTGTTTATTTATTTTGAGGTTTGTTGTGCTTTGCACGTGACCTCCCTTTCCTTTTCGGGAAGGGGGTGTTACATCCTAGCCTACCCCCAGAGCGTGAAATTGAATTTTGTATCGACCTTGAACCCGGTACAAAACTTATTTCCAAAGCCCTATATCGAATGACTCCTATTGAACTTCAAGAGTTAAAGACCCAACTGTAAAAACCCCAATTTTTTTTAATAAAGATGATTTTTCTATAAATATCATTTTTGAATATTACGGAATGAATTTGTTATAATGTTACAGTTGTGGGTAATATTTATTAATTTTGCAAAGTACGCAAGTTGTTATATAATATTCGATTGGTCGGGAAATATTCGTTTTAACAGGGAATATTTGTACAATGGCACAATCATTAGTGGACCCCACAACAGAATTATTATCGGATTGAGAAAATGACAAAAATATTTTATGAAAATAATGGCGGAAGTTTTACCGTTAACTGTTGAAACACCCGGTGTTAAAAGTACAGTAATACGCGTGGTTGCATAGTAGCACACGGTATTGATTATTGATGCTTACGTGAGAAGTCACTCAGTTGTATTCAATTATTGTCGATATTTTATATATTGAAATGACAGAGTTATTAATATTATTATTTGTAATATTAACGATGTCTAGAAGTTCTACCAAGGAGAGGTTTGGTCACCTAATTGTGCGCCAATATGGAAAAATCCTTATTGGAAAGCCTCCTCTTTCCTGGGAATGACCTGGTCGATTAATAGTGTGAATTATAATAATTATGATGAGTTTTGTTTTATTAGTATTATTAATTTAATAAAACAGAAAATCTTTTTATATAAAACAGAATACTTTTATAAAGTTATTCGTTTTATTAGACTATAAATAGAATATATAATATTCTATTATACATAGTTTTTTGCATAGTAAAATCTTTTTATATAAAATAGAATACTGTTATAAAGTTATTTATTTTATTAGACAATAATTAGAATATATTATATTTTATTATGCATAGTGTTGCATAGTGCCTGTATAGTATTTTGCATAGTAAAATCTTTTTATATAAAACAGAATACTTTTATAAAGTTATTTGTTTTATTAAATTTTAAATAATATATATATATATATATATATATATATATATATTTAGAATATATTATATTTTATTGCATAGTGCAGCATAGTATCCTTTCTAATTTCCTATAAATAGGATGCCTAGTTAGAATTGAAAACAACACCAGAAGTTCAGAGAATTCTTCTATAATCTTGAGCATATTTCTTTAGAGTTTTAAGAAGCTTTGAGCGTAATGCAAGTTTTCTTCAAGAATATCCTCGTCCTACCAGTCGGAATACTCTTCTTTTACGGTAAGGGGTGTTATTACTTTCTTATTCATGAAGAAAACTTCTGTTATTCCATTCTTTATTATTCTGTTGGAATAACCTGTATACGCGGGCTACCCTATACTTGGTGAAATTCTTCTGTTATTCTATTCTTTATCATTATGTTGGAATAACCCGTCTATGCGAAGTACCGCATACATGGTGAAATTCTTCTATTATTCCATTTTTTTATTATTCTGTTGGAACATCCTGTCTGTGCGTTACGCATGACCTGGTTCCGTTATTTATTATTCTGTTGGAACATCCTGTCTGTTTGTTTACGCATGACATGGTTCTGTTGTTTATTATTCTGTTGGAATATCCTGTCTGTGCGTTTACGCATGACCTGGTTCCATTATTTATTATTCTATTGGAATATCTTGTCTGTGCGTTTACGCATGACCTGGTTCCGTTATTTATTATTTTATTGGAATAACCCATCTGTGTGGTCTATCACATGCCTGATAATTTATTTTGTTATTTCATTCTTTATTATACTCAGTTGATAAAAGTTTTGACTTCTATACTCTATGAAATTAGTGGAATATCGTTGATATTTGCGCTTCATTCAGTATCTTTTCATGGAAATATTCTTCTGAGCATTCTTGAGTTTTACACTACAAAGAAGTATAATGTTGACAATTTTGACGTTATTAGTTCTTGGATAAATTAATTCTTGAACTTGTTTAATTGAATTCTTATATTATTGTCATCATCCTCATGTTTATATTATGTTAAAAGTCATCTATAGCCTGTAGTGCATAGATGGACTTGGTATGATTATGACCTGGGATTATTCGGTGTAATCATGACCATAATGTTACAAATGATATGGAAAAAATCCTCATTGGCCCCTAGTGCATTGATGGATAGTTGTCTGCATGATCATGACCATTGATGAATACACGAATATCCTTGGCCGTAGTGCATGGATAATTTGTGGTTGTGATACTAATGAATATCATTGGCCGTAGTCAGGAAAGCTGTGAATTATTTATTAAGCTGAGTCTCAGCGATAAAAATGATGAAAACCCTTTAAAATCATAAAAGATAGTAGATTTTATTCTCTACTTGACTCTTTTAATGGATTGCTTGTTCCGCTGCAGTTAAACTTGATGTTTGTTATATTTTATCAGTTTAACACTGTTGAAGGCTAACGATAATTTATTCTGCATTATCTTAGTCATAATATTTCTTACTGGGCTAGTTGAGCTCACCCTTTCTTTTCACTGTTCTCTTCAGGAAATGAGAACGTAGCAGGGACTAATCAGGGAACGGAGTGACGGTCCAGATGATAGTATTAGTAGTCCTCACCTATTGTGTTAAATAGTGTAAAAATAAATGTAATGATGACTCTTTTGAGTGTAGGATATTGTCTAGATGACAATATTCTTATTAAAACTCTCAGTTTACGTTTTGTCGTATTTTACACGACAGCTGTATTATTAAGTTGTATTAGAATTTTGTATCATGTATTTGGCGACTCAAGATGGGTGATGTATACCTATTTTGGGTGCGTCACAGTTGGTATCAAAGCTTAGGGATATAATCCCTGGCTAAGTTGTGAGACAAGAACTAGGAAGGGAGAGACGGGGAATTCCTTCGCTAGTATGACCTACCTAAGTTTATTTGGTATTTAATTGGTCGGTCAGAGTATAGGGATAATATGTGATATGTTAATTAACCCTTGTTTTGTGGCAGTATTTGAAAATGACATCCGAGAATGTTGAGAACATCAATGGAGCACAGGAGACCATTGAGTCTCCACAGATCAATAATCAGGATAATGTGCATCAGGAAGGCTACAATCGCCAGGCAAACAACAACACGGACCAGATGATGAACGATGGAATGTTCAGAGGCTTTATGCAATTTATGCAACATCAGGCAAGAGCGGCTCCTATCCAAAATGCAGGTGGAAACACTAGCAACTCTCGGACGGTCACCGCTAAGCAGTTCAAGGAACTGGGACCACCGGAGTTTTTTGAAGAGCCAAAACCACTTAAGGCGAAGACGTGGATTAAGTAGATTAACAAGATATTTGATGTCTTGGGATGCTCCGAGGAGAAAAAGTTTCTCTTTGCCACCTTCTTGTTGCGGGCAGAGGCAAATTACTGGTGGTAATCTATAAAGCGTACTCAACCTACCGCACTGAAGATGTCTTGGGAAAAGTTTCAAGAACTGTTCAACGACAAGTACTTTCTCGAAAGTATTCATCACATGAAAGAGGTAGAGTTCATCAAGCTGGAGCAAAACAACATGACCGTGTCGCAGTACGAAGCCAAGTTTGCCGAGTTATCCCGGTTTGCGTCCCATTTGGTTGATAATGAGGAGAGAATGATGCAAATGTTTCTAAGAGGTTTGAAAACCTGAGATACGTCAATATCTTATCTCTTATAAACTGTGTTTGTATTCAGATGTTGTTAATATGGACTCAATTATTGGAGCGCGATAATGAGTCAACCCAACCAAAAGAGAGCAGCCGGTAAAATGATAATACCAGTGATAACACTCATCGCAGAGGTGTCAACAAGCGTGGTGGGAATCAACATGCCAGAAATGGTAACCACTTTGGTGGTAATCATGGTCAAAACAATAAGAATGGACATTTCAAGAAGAGGAGATTCAACAATGATGGAAATATGTCAGCATCAGCACCTGTCGTTAAGGAAGGAGAACGACCACCTATCATATGCTTCAAATGTGGAGGGGAGGGACACATCAGTCCAAACTGCGCGATGCCATCCAAAGCATGCTATAATTTTGGAAGAGAATGTCACCTAGCCCGATTTTGTAGTGCACTAAAGTCAAGTCCAGCTGGGATGGAGGCATCAAAGGTCGTCCCAGACAAGACAAAACCGGTAGTTCAAGGGAGAGCATTTGTCGTGACCTCCCAGAAAGCAAGGAACCCGAACGAGGTCATCACGGGTAAGCTTATCATAAACTCTAACAAAGTATATACCTTATTTGATACCGGTTCTACCCATTCCTTTATTTCTCCTACTTGCGTTCAACATTTAAATTTGACTCCAGAGAAATTAGACTTTGACTTATCTGTTGAAACTCCGTTGGGAGAAAACTTCATTACATCCACGATTTATAAGTCTTTTTGATTCAAATCAGTACCCGCACGTTATCTGTCGATCTTATTTCTTTGAAAATACTTGCATTTGATGTGATTCTAGTGATTAATTGGTTAACTACTCATCATGCAAAAATTGATTATTTTCGTAAGGTTGTCAGCTTTCATATTCCTAACCAACCTATTATGTGAATTCAAACAACCAAACCATTAAAATCAATCACTATCATCTCAAGCCATAAAACTATTCGTTTATTGAAAAATGGATGTCAAGCTTTCTTAGCTCATGTCACGGATCTAAACAAAAATACGTCAGTTTTGAATGATATTTCTATTATTAATAAATTTCTTGACGTATTCCCTGAAGAACTTCCTGGCCTACCCCCAGAGCGTGAAATTGAATTTGTATCGACCTTGAACTCGGTACAAAACCTATTTCCAAAGCCCCATATCTAATGGCTCCTATTGAACTTCAAGAGTTAAAGACCCAACTGCAGGAATTGTTAGACATTGCATTTATTCGTCCTAGTACTTCTCCTTAGGGTGCTCTTTTCTATCCGTGAAGAAGAAAGATGAGAGTATGCGACTTTTTATTGATTATCGGGAGTTGAATCATGTCACCATCAAAAATAGGTACCCATTGCCATGTATTGATGACCTTTTTGACCAGTTGCAAGGCGCCAAATTCTTTTCAAAGATTGATCTTCGTTCCGGATACCACCAATTGAAGATTAGAACCGATGACATTCCAAAGACGGCTTTCAGAACTCGGTACGGACATTATGAATTCCTAGTCATGTCTTTTGGATTAACTAATACTCCTGCTGCCTTCATGGATATGATGAAACGAGTATTCAAGGAATATTTGGATCACTTTATGGTCGTCTTTATTGATGACATCCTTATTTATTCCAAAAGCCGTGAAGATCTTGAGCAACACTTGAGGCTAATACTCCAAAAGCTTCGTGAAAACAAGCTTTATGCCAAGTTAAAGAAATACGAGTTCTGGCTTGAAGAAGTAGCATTCCTTGGGCACGTAGTGTCAAGTCATGGAATATTAGTTGACCCGGCAAAGATTGAAGCTATTCAAAGTTGGGAGCAACCCAAATCAGTGACTGGAGTACGTAGCTTTCTTGGCTTAGCTAGTTATTATCAGATATTCGTGGAAAGATTTTCTTGAATCGCTACTCCATTAACTCAGCTGACTCGAAAAGATACAAAATTTGGTTGGAGCCAGGAATGTGAGAAGAGTTTTCAAGAAATCAAGAGGAGACTCATTTCAGCACCTGTCTTGACAATACCATCTGGCTCGGAGGGATTTGTCATCTACAGTGATGCTTTGGGCAAAGTGTTAGGATGTGTTCTCATGTAACATGGGAAAGTCATAGCCTATGCCTCTCGACAACTCAAAGAATCTGAGAGGAATTATCCTACTCATGATCTAGAGTTGGCAGCTGTTGTTTTCGCACTTAAAATTTGGAGGCATTACTTGTATGGGGAGAAAGTGGAGATCTTTACGGATTATAAAAGCCTCAAATATTTCTTCACTCAAAAGGAACTCAACATGCGACAATGACGTTGGCTTGAACTGTTGAAAAATTATGATCATACCATCCAATACCATCCTGGAAAAGCGAACGTGGTAGCTGATACATTGAGTAGAAGATCATATGCGTGTATGAGTGCGATATTGACAACGCAAAGGCCTATTTTGTGTGACTTACAAAGGATGGAGATAGAGTTAAAGAATTCAGGGACCCATGTGATGATGGCGAATATACGAGTAGAACCGACTTTAATTGATAAAGTTAAAGCTGCTCAAGTTACAGATCTGGAGTTGATGCGTATGAGGAAGAAAGTGTAAGAAGGTGCTATGCCGGAAGCAAGAATCGATGAAGAATGAATACTTCAAGTCAACTCCAGACTTTGTGTTCCTAACGACCCTGATTTAAAGTATAAAATCATGATGGAGGCGTACAACACACCGTTTGCAATCCATCTTGGGAGTACCAAAATGTATCGTGATCTTCATCATACATTTTAGTAGAGCAATATGAAGAGAGAGATAGCGCTGTTTATCACAAGGTGTCTAACTTGTCAACGAGTCAAGGCGGAGCATCAATTAAGTACCAAATGGTCCAATGCAACCAGTTGAAATTTCATAATGGAATTGGGAACACATTACCATGGATTTCATTACTGGTCTTCCCAAGGTTTCTCGAGGCATAGATGCAATTTGGGTCATTGTTGATAGATTGACCAAGTCTGTTCATTTCTTACCAATACGAGAAACTTATACACTTGAACGTCTTACACGTATATATATAAACGAGATTGTAAGACTGAATGGTATGCCAGTTTCCATAGTTTCTGATCGAGACTCAAGATTCACTTTAAGATTTTGGGTTAGTTTGCAAAAATTTATGGGCACGTATTTACGATTTAGTTCGGCTTATCTTCCTCAGACGGACGGGCAGTCGGAGAGGACTATTCAAACTCTTTAAGATCTATTAAGACTTTGTGTCCTTGAATTCAAAGGAAGTTAGGACAAGTTCTTAACATTGGTAGAGTTTTCCTACAACAACAGTTATCAAGCAAGTATTGACATGGCTCCATTCGAGGCGTTGTATGGAAGAAAGTGTCGTTCTCCAGTATGCTGGGATGAGGTGAGTGAAGCAACGTTGTTGGGATCGGAGTTGGTACGTATGACTACGAAAAAGATTCAAACGATTCGACAACGTATAAAAACCTCACAAGATCGATAAAAGAGTTATGCTGATCTTCATCGAAACGACGTGGAATTCGATATTGGAGATCATGTGTTATTACATGTTGCTCCATGGAAAGGGTTTACGAGATTTAGAAAGAGAGGAAAGCTCAATCCTCGATTCATTGGCCCATTTTTAATCCTCGATCGAGTAGGAACTGTGGCATATAGACTCGCTTTACCGCCAAGTATGTCTCGTGTTCATAACGTTTTTCATATATCCATGTTACGTAAATATGTGGAAGACCTGAACCATATTATTGAGTTAGAATCGGACGAAATAGCGGAAGATTTAACGTATGAAGAGGTTCCTTTTCAAATCTTGGATAAGAAGGAACATATTTTACGCTTCAAGGTTATATCTCAAGTCAAAATTTTGTGGAGAAACAACGATGTTGAGAAAATGACCTGGGAGTTAGAATCTGAAATAAAATCACGGTATCCTTACCTCTTCGACATACCAGGTACGTACCCTAATTTCGAGGGCAAAATTTCATAAGAAGGGGAGGTTGTAAGACCCCAACTTTTTTTAATAAAGATGATTTTTCTATAAATATTATTTTTGAATATTATGGAATGAATTTGATATAATGTTACAGTTGTGGGTAATATTTATAAATTTTACAAAGTAAGCAAGTTGTTATATAATATTCTATTGTTCAGGGAATATTCATTTTAACAGGGAATATTCGTACAACGGCACAATCATTGGTGGACCCCACAATAAAATTATTGTCGGATTGAGAAAATGACAAAAATATTTTATGAAAATAACGGCGGAAGTTTTACCATTAACTGTTGAAACACCCAGTGTTAAAAGTACAGTAATATGCGTGCTTTCATAGTAGCACACGGTATTCAATTATTGTCGATATTTTATATATTGAAATGATAGAGTTATTAATATTATTATTTACAATATTAACGATGTCTAGAAGTTCTGCCAAGGAGAGGTTTGGTCACCTAATTGTGCGCCAATAGGAAAAAATCCTTATTGAAAAGCCTCCCCTTTCCTGGGAACGACATGGTCGATTAATAGTGTGAATTATAATAATGATGATGAGTTTTGTTTTTTTAGTTTTATTAATGTAATAAAACAGAAAAACTTTTTATATAAAACAGAATACTTTTATAAAGTTATTCGTTTTATTAGACTGTAAATAGAATATTTAATATTCTATTATGCATAGTATTTTGTATAGTAAAATCTTTTTATATAAAATAGAATACTTTTTTAAAGTTATTTGTTTTATTAGACAATAATTAGAATATATTATATTTTATTATGCATAGTGTTGCAAAGTGCCTGTATAGTGTTTTGCATAGTAAAATCTTTTTATATAAAACAGAATACTTTTATAAAGTTATTTGTTTTATTAGATTTTAAATAAAATATATTTAAATATATATATATATATATATATATAATATATATTATATTTTATTGAATAGTGCAACATAGTATCCTTTCTATTTTTCTATAAATAGGATGCTTAGTTAGAATTGAAAACCACACTAGAAGTTCAGAGAATTCTTCTATAATCTTGAGCGTATTTCTTTAGAGATTTAAGAAGTTTTGAGCGTAGTGCAAGTTTTTTTCAAAAATATCCCCGCCCTACCAGTCGGAATACTCTTCTTTTACGGTAAGGGATATTATTTGTTGTACTCGTAAGAGGTATTATTTCTTTCTTATTCATGAAGAGAACTTTTGTTATTCCATTCTTTATTATTCTGTTGGAATAACCTGTATACGCGGGTTACCCTATACTTGGTGAAATTCTTCTGTTATTCAATTCTTTATCATTATGTTGGAATAACCTGTCTATGCGAAGTACTGCATACATGGTGAAATTCTTCTGTTATTCCCCTTTTTATTATTCTGTTGGAACATCATGTCTGTGCGTTTACGCATGACCTGGTTCCGTTGTTTATTATTCTGTTGGAATATCCTGTCTGTGCTTTTACGCATGACCTAGTTCCATTATTTATTATTCTGTTGGAATATCCTGTCTGTGCGTTTACGCATGACCTGGTTCCGTTATTTATTATTTTGTTGGAATAACCCGTCTGTAATGTCTATCGCATGCCTGGTGATTCCATGAAATTAGTGGAATATCCTTGATATTTGCGCTTCATCCAGTATCTTTTCATGGAAATATTCTTCTGAGCATTCTTGAGTTTTACTCTACAAAGAAGTATCATGTTGACAATTTGGACGTTATTAGTTCTTGGATAAATTAATTCTTGAACTTGTTTTATTGAATTCTTATATCATTGTCATCATCCTCATGTTTATATTAAGTTGAAAGTCATTTGTGGCCTGTAGTGCATAGATGGACTTGGTATGATTATGACCAGGGATTATTCGGTGTAATCATGACCGTAATATTACAAATGATGTGGAAAAAAAATCCTCATTGGCCCCTAGTGCATTTGATGGACAGTTGTTGGCATGATCATGACCATTGATGAATACACGAATATCCTTGGCCGTAGTGCATGGATAATTTGTGGTTGTGATACTAATGAATATCCTTGGCCGTAGTGCAGGAAAGATGTTGATTATTTATTAAGCTGAGTCTCAGCGATAAAAGTGATGAAAAACCTTTAAAATCATAAAAGATAGTAGATTTTATTCTCTACTTGACTCTTTTAATGGATTGCTTGTTCCGCTGCAGTTAAACTTGATGTTTGTTATATTTTATCAGTTTAACACTGTTGAAGGCTAACGATAATTTATTCTGCATTATCTTAGTCATAATATTTCTTACTGGTCTAGTTGAGCTCACCCTTTCTTTCACTGTTTTCTTCAGGAAATGAGAACGTTGTCGGGACTAATCGGGGAACGGAGTAACGGTCCAGATGATAGTATTAGTAGTCCTCACCATTGTGTTAAATAGTGTAAAAATAAATGTAATGAGGACTCTTTTGAGTGTGGATATTGTCTAGATGACAATATTCTTATTAAAACTCTTAGTTTACGTTTTTTCGTATTTAAATGACAACTGTATTATTAAGTTGTATTGAAATTTTGTACCATGTATTTGGCGACTCAAGATGAGTGATGTATACCTATTTTGGGGGCGTCACACCAACTGCAGAAATTATTAGACATCGATTTCATTCGTCCTAGTACTTCTCCTTGGGGTGCTCCTGTTCTATTCGTGAAGAAAAGGGATGAGAGTATGCAACTTTGTATTAATTATCGGGAGTTGAATCATGTCACCATCAAAAATAGGTACCCATTGCCACGTATTGATGACCTGTTTGACCATGTTGCAAGGCGCCAAATTCTTTTCGAAGATCGATCTTTGTTCCGGATATTATCATGTAAAGATTAGGAACCGATGACATTCCAAAGATGGCTTTCAGAACTCAGTATGGGCATTATGAATTCTTAGTCATGTCTTATGGATTGACTAATGCTCTTGCTACCTTCATGGATATGATGAATTGAGTATTCAAGGAATATTTGGATCACTTTGTGGTCGTCTTTATTGATGACATCCTCATTTACTCCAAAATTCGTGAAGATCATGAGAAACACTTGACGCTGATACTCCTAAAGCTTCGTGAAAACAAGCATTATACCAAGTTGAAGAAATTCAAGTTCTGACTTGAGGAAGTAGCATTCCTTGGGCACGTGGTAACAAGTCATGGAATATCTATTAACTCGACAAAGATTGAAGTTATTCAAAGTTGGGAGCAACCCAAATCAGTGACCGAAGTACGTAGCTTTCTCGGCTTAGCTGGTTATTATCGGAGATTCGTGGAAGGATTTTCTCGAATCGCAACTCCATTAACTCAGCTGACTCGGAAAGATACAAAATTCGGTTGGAGCGAGGAATGTGAGAAGAGTTTTCAAGAAATCAAGAAGAGACTCATTTCAGCACCTGTTCTGACAATACCATCTGGCTCGAAGGGATTTGTCATCTACAGTGATGCTTTGGGCAAAGGGTTAGGATGTGTTCTCATGTAACATGGGAAAGTCATAGCCTATGCCTCTCGACAACTCAAAGAATCTGAGAGGAATTATCCTACTCATGATCTAGAGTTGGCAGCTGTTGTTTTCGTACTTAAAATTTGGAGGCATTACTTGTATGGGGAGAAAGTGGAGATCTTTACGGATCATAAAAGCCTCAAATATTTCTTCACTCAAAAGGAACTCAACATGCGACAATGACGTTGGCTTGAACTATTGAAAGATTATGATCATACCATCCAATACCATCCTAGAAAAGTGAACGTGGTAGCTGATACATTGAGTAGAAGATCATATGCGTGTACGAGTGCGATATTGACAACTCAAAGGCCTATTTTATGTGACTTGCAAAGGATGGAGATAGAGTTAAAGACTTCAGGGACCCATGTGATGATGGCGAATATACGAGTAGAACCGACTTTAATTGATAAAGTTAAAGCTACTCAAGTTACAGATTTGGAGTTGATGCGTATGAGGAAGAAAGTGTAAGAAGGTGCTATGCCGGAAGCAAGAATCGATGAAGAAGGAATACTTCGAGTTTACTCCAGACTTTGTGTTCCTAACGACCCTGATTTAAAGTATAAAATCATGATGGAGGAGCACAACACACCGTTTGCAATCCATCCTGGGAGTACCAAAATGTATCGTGATCTTCGGCATACATTTTGGTGGAGCAATATGAAGAGAGAGATAGCGCTGTTTATTTCAAGGTGTCTAACTTGTCAACGAGTCAAGGCGGAGCATCAAGTAGCAAAATGTCCATTACAACCACTTGAAATTTTAGAATTGAAGTGGGAGCACATTACCATGAATTTTGTTACTGGTCTTCCCATGGTTTTTCAAGGCATAGATGCAATTTGGGTCATTGTTGATAGATTGACCAAGTCTGCTCATTTCTTACCAATACGAGAAACTTATACACTTGAAAGTCTTCCTCGTATATACATAAACGAGATTGCAATAATGCATGGTATGCCAGTATCCATAGTTTCTGATCGAGACTCAAGATTCACTTCAAGATTTTGGGTTAGTTTGGAAAAAGCTATGGGCACGAATTTATGATTTAGTTCGGCTTATCATCCTCAGACGGATGGGCAGTCGGAGAGGACTATTCAAACTCTTGAAGATCTATTAAGACTCTGTATCCTTGACTTCAAAGGAAGTTGGGAAAAGTTCTTAACATTGGTAGAGTTTTCCTACAACAACAGTTATCAAGCAAGTATTGGCATGGCTCCATTCGAGGCGTTGTATGAAAGAAAGTGTCGTTCTCCAGTATGCTGGGATGAGGTGGGTGAAGCAACGTTGTTGGGACCGAAGTTGGTACGTATGACTACGAAAAAGATTCAAATGATTCGACAACGTATAAAAACCTCACAAGATCGATAAAAGAGTTATGCTGGTCTTTATCGAAAGGACGTGGAATTCGATATTGGAGATCTTGTATTGTTACGTGTTGCTCCATGGAAAGGGATTATGAGATTTAGAAAGAGAGAAAAGCTCAATCCTCGATTCATTGGCCCATTTTTAATCCGCGATCGAGTAGGAACTGTGGCATATAGACTCGCTTTATCGCCAAGAATGTCTTGTGTTCATAACGTTTTTCACATATCCATGTTACGTAAATATATGGAAGACCCTAACCCCATTATTGAGTTAGAACCGGATGAAATAGCAAAAGATTTAACGTATGAAGATATTCCTGTTAAAATCTTGGACAAAAAGGAACATATTCTACGCTCCAAGGTAATACCTCAAGTCAAAGTTTTGTGGAGAAACCACGATGTTGAGTAAATGACCTGGGAGTTAGAACCTGAAATGAAATAAGGTATCCTTACCTCTTCGACATACCAGGTATGTGCCCTAATTTCGAGGGTGAAATTTCATAAGAAGGGGAGGTTGTAAGACCCCCAACTTTTATGAATAAAGATGAATTTTCTATAAATATCATTTTGAATAATTATGGTGTTAATTTGATATAATGTTATAGTTGTGGGTAATATTTATAAATTTTGCAAAGTACGCAAGTTGTTATATTATATTCGATTGGTCAGGGAATATTCGTTTTAACAGGGAATATTCGTACGACGGCACAATCATTGGTGGACCCCACAACGAAATTATTATCGGATTGAGAAAACGACTAAAATATCTTTTTATGAAAATAACGGCGGAAGTTTTACCGTTAACTGTTGAAACACCCGGTGTTAAAAGTACAGTAATACGCGTGGTTGCATAGTAGCACACAGTATTGATTATTGATGCTTACGTGAGAAGTCACTCAATTTTGTTCAATTATTGCTATAGTAATTGTTGCATAGTATCTCACGTTATTTGATTCAATTATTGTCGATATTTATATATTATTAAATCAATAATTGAGATGACAAAGTTATTAATATTATTATTTGCAATATTGACAATGTCTAGAAGTTCTGTCAAGAAGAGGTTTGGTCACCTAATTGCGCGCCAATAGGAAGAAATCCTTATTGGAAAGACCCCTTTTTCCTGGGAACGACCTGGTTGTAAAATATTGCGAATTATAATGATGATGATAAATGTCGTTAAAAATATTGAGGGGATTTTTATTTCATTTTACTTATTTTATGGACCCCCCATTTACTCATTTTTCAAAATAATCGGTAGAAAATTTTTCATTATAAGGGGTGGAGCCCACATATGATGATGACATGTGGGGCCCACATGTTGGAAAATGATTGTTGGGGGGAGGATTTCAAAGGTTGTCACAGGGGGAGTGTTGTTTTTCTTAATGTCACATGTTATATATATTATATTATATATATATATTATATATATATATGTGTGTGTGTGTGTGTGTGTAATAATTAAGGTGGGGGCGGTGGAATTCACAGGGGTGATAACCCGTGAGTTTATATATATATATATATATATATATAATATATTATGTATTATATTTTATTTAAAAATTTTCATTTTATTAGAATATTTTATTACATAGTGCAGCATAGTAAAATCAAAATTTCAAACGAATTCAGCTGATTCTTCGCCCGTGAATCATTGTGCACTGTGCGTCCAAATAGTATCCTTTTCATTCTCCTATAAATAGGATGCTTAGTTAGAATTGAAAATCACACCAGAATCAGAGAATTCTTCTTCTATAATATTGAGCGTATTTCTTTCGAGTTTTAGAAAGCTTTGAGTTTAGAAAATAGTGAAAGTTTTCTTCAAAAATATCTCCACCCTACCAGTCGGAATACTTTTCTTTTCAAGGTAAGGGGCATTATTTATTTCATATTCTGAAGAGATATTATCTTTCGTATTCATAAGAAATTTTATTTCGTTCAATATTCGTAATGAATATTATTTTTGTTTAATATTCATAATGAATATTATTTTCGTTTAATATTCATAAGGAATATTATTTTCGTTTAATATTCGTAAGGAATATTATTTTGTTCAATATTCGCTTGAAATAATATTTTCTTCCATACTCTATAGTATGTAAGTATATTATTTCGTTTCAGATTTTGAATTATATATTCATTTTTTTAAAGTTTTGGCTTCTATACTCCATGAAATTAGTAGAATATCTTTGATATTTGCGCTTCATCCAGTATCTTTTCTTGGAAATAGTATTCTGAGCATTCTTAAATTTTACTCTATAAAGCAGTATCATGTTGACAATTTGAACGTTATTGATTTCTGGATAAATTAAATTATAAATTCTTTTAAAATTTATCCTTGAACTTGTTTTATTGAATTCTTATATCATTGTTATTGTCCTCATGCTTATATTATGTTGAAAGTCAGCTGTGGCCTGTAGTGCATAGATGGACTTGGTATGATTATGACCAGGGATTATTCGGTATAATCATGACCGTAATGTTACAAACGATATGGTAAAAGTCCTCATTGACCCGTTGTGCATTGATGGGCAGTTGTTGGCATGATTATGACCATTAATGAATACACGAATATCCTTGGCCCATAATGCATGGATAATTTGTGGTCGTGATACTAAAGAATATTTTTGGCCGTAGTGCAGTGGTGATTCGATGATGTGGATTATTTATTAAGCTGAGTCTCAGCGATAAAAGTGATGAAATACCTTTTAAATCACAGAAGATAGTAGATTTTATTCTCTACTTGACTCTTCTAATGGATTGCTTGTTCCGCTACAGTTAAACTTGATATTTGTTATATTTTATCAGTTTAACACTGTTGAAGGCTAACAATAATTTATTCTGCATTATCTTAGTGATAATATTTCTTACTGGGCTAGTTGAGCTCACCCTTTTGCTTTCATTGTTCTCTTCAGGAAATGAGAACGTAGCAGGGACTAGTCGGGGAACGGAGTAATGGTCCGAGATGGTGTCATAGTAGTCCTCACAATTCTATAAAATAGTGTGATAATAAATGTAATGAGGACTCCATTGAGTGTGGATATTGTCTAGATGCCAATATTCGTATTAAAACACTCAGTTTATATTTTTTCGTATTTTACAAAACAATTGTATTATTAAGTTGTATTTTAATTTTGTACCATGTAATTGGCGACTCAAGATGGGTGATGTATACCTGTTTTGGGGGCGTCACAACGATTCTTCTGAAGCCTATCTATTACATCTCAAGATATAGATCAACCTAACAAATTTGATCTTTTCTTCTATACATTCATTTATCGAATGATAAACATTAAAGCTCAGATCAACCTAACAAGATTGATCTACCACTAAGTCCTTGTACATGTGTTCCTTGAAAGACTTTACATATAATCATGAATATTTACTTTCAACATCAAATTTTAAATATGCAATCTCCCAACAAATAGGTATGCAAGAAGATGGGTGTTTGGCAAAACCCTAGTTTTTATCTCTATAGAAATTATACATACTCTCCCAACTCTTAGAATTAAGTGTGTTTCTTGTGTAACTATAACTCATAATAAGACTCCTCTTATTTATAAATTTAGGTAACCCTCCTAAACTATTTAGGAATGTGGTTCTAGTTTTAATTAATTAAACTCCTTTAAATAATTGTATTCCTCATCCAATTAGGAATTAATGAGTGTAATTTTATTAATTAACTCCCAAACCCTTTTAGGAATTAAACAACGATAATAATAAGACTCCTCTTATTAGTTTATATTTAATATTTTCAAAATATTAAATAATAAATATTAATCTATTTAATTTAACTTATTATTATGATTATGTCATTTGCTTCTTAAATAAATATTTTTCTTTTATAGTGTAACCCTTTAGGTTCTCCATATTAAACAAGTTGTGAATAAATTAATTAGAACAATTCTAATCTTATTTAAATAAATAAATTAAACCATTTAATTTATTTAAATAAATAATATTTATTCAACAATAAGGGTAAGCTTCATTAGCGATCAACGACTTTCTAGATAATATAGATTTTAACATTAATCATAAAAAAACTATTGAGTGAATAGTTGTCGTACAATTCAATCATTCTACCATACAATGTCACAATTAAATATAAGACATGTAATTATTATCAAGTCTTATTTTATTTAATTATATGTATTTTGATTCCAAAATGCACAACTATAATTAATACAAATTAGAAACTCCTTTCTAATTTCATTCTATCTTGGCCAAGGATTCCTGAGTTGTCATTTATCGAATCACATAGAACATTCTCTTCTTTGACTAGAAGCGATAGATTCTTTGTTGATCATTCATTATCTCCATGTATAACTTATTATATCCAAGCATACACCAAGATATACTCTAAGGGTCTTGAGGAATATGTCAAAGTATAATTCATCATACACAAGATATTATGATGATCTCAAGTCTAAGGATCACTTGTACTACTATCACCACATGAATTCTTATTGACAGTCGAGTAAAACTCCATTAGGTATTCCTTAACGAGCCACGTTTAGTGAACTTATTCTTCAATAAACCCCTACATACTTGCTTTAGTGTCTCCACATAAATGATTATGAGATCAATCATCTTATTCCTAAAAGCAAACAACGTATATACCAATCTATCTAGATTCATTAATCCCCTTTTTAGTAATCTAACGATTAAGAACTATTTTAATTTTAAGCTATCTAAGAATTTAAATCTCATTAGCATGATCATCATCGTGATTTTAAAAGTATTGCTTAAAACTATGGGTTTATCACATATTATATAACAGCACCATGTAGATAAAGTAAAAGCCTTTAATGAATTAATTATTTTATTACTAAATGAATAAGATTATTATATTAAATATGATTGGCTTGTGTGCATACTACTTTCAACTCACTAGTGTAAGAGGTTTAGATCATTTATGTAACACACCGAATCTCGGTTATATCTTCAAAGCCGACATCTAGTGATACTCATCCAACACATCTCATCACATCATAAGGACAAGTATAGTATCCTTACAAAACTTATACGAAATCTTACATTCTATTCCAGACATGAAGACCTTAACAAATACATCATCTAATATTATTTACAATTTAAAAATTGTACTAATATTACATTCTTGAAGAGATCTTAGTGATTTAGGAATAAATTTCCATATCCAGATATCTTAGTGATCTAGGACTAAATGTCCTCATTCTAAGACTTAGGGACTCGAAGGAATATGAGTGGTTCAATTGTAATAGATATGTGTGATCTGGTTTATGTGATCTCATCCTTAGTGGATTTCCTACTTGTTGAAGTAGAAGAGTGGACTAAGGGTTATTCAATCTCCGAACCACTTAAAACTTGTCTGTGTCATTTACTTTTCAGCACTTACTTTTTGTCATGTTATTAATCTTGTGTAGGTGACTTAAAACATAAGACTAAATTTAGAACTGAGAATTTTCCTTAAATCTTTAAGGGGGGTTTTCAAAGTATATTCTATTGTGCTAAGATTAATCTTGATTAACTAATTATTTGGTAATACATCTTTAATGAAGAGAAAATATTTTAAAGATCTATTTAATCCCCCTTCTAGATCTCTATTGTGCCTTTGAGAAACAACATAATAGTATATATTAAAATCTTAAAATGTGAAACGTGTGATTAAATGATGTGTGGTAGATGTTGGTTAACTTTCGGCTATAAATAGGTAGGCTTAGCATAAGGAGATTCATAACTTTCTTGTTTATCCTTCATTCCTACTATCTAAAAAAAATTGTTTAGTGAAAGTGTCTCTCTTAGTGTGTTAAGGCTACCTTAAGTATTGGTGAATATCAGTAAGAGTGCAAGAATTGTTCAGGTGAGTTTTTCTATAAAAGTTGCACAAAACACCCACACACACATCACACAGTGTTTACAACTTTTTCTTTAGAAGATTCATTTTGAAAAGTTTCCTCTAAAAGATTGTTTTAAAATATTAATTTATTAATTCAAAAACTATTTTGATGTTTATTATACTCTATTTTGTACATGACATAAATTTATATTATCAAGTTACTTTTGACGATTTCATAATATATGGCTTAGTGTGCACCATGTAACTTATATGTGATAATTACTAATTAAATTATAAATATAATTATAGGTTGATCAACTACATAGAAATCAGTATCTAATCACGTGCAAATGAAATAGATATCATTTTCTTTTCATACTCCTAAATTTATAGTAAGAAATTATTATTTGTTTCTATAACCTTATCATTAAACGGTGAAAATTTCTTCAATGGTTAGAATTTCCTTAATAGTTGGTGCTTCATTTAATATCTTTTAACCTGAATCTTATTGTTGAATTTTACTATTATATTTGAATTATGAACCTTATATATTATTCTTGAACTCGAATCAATATTCTAGATATCGTGTTGACAATTTAGACATTATTAAACTAAGGACAAATTAAATTACAAATCTCTAATGTTTATTTTTATCTTATTATTCTTATGATTTTTGTTCCTCCTTTATTTCATTATTATTTGAACTAATAATCAGTACTTAAGTTATTGTGAATGTCTCTGGTCTGGGTGCACAGACAATATGTTTGTTGAGTGTCTTTAGCCGGTTTGGCAAGAACACGTAGTGAAAGTTCTCTCTGGTCTGGGTGCAAAGATAAACTGTTGATTGACATGATCATGACCAGTTGGTGTGACGCCCCCAAATTTGGGTCTATATCACCCAATTTCAGTCAGCCAAAATAAATATCACAAACACAAATTCTCTTACCAAAGTCAATTATTACAACGTCGTGACCATACGACAACACGTGTATTTTAAATTCTCAGTATAATTATTGTAACAGTATATAGTATGAAAATATTCACACCCAATTTAAGTTCTCAATACAACTATTGTCAAACTATTGTATAACTTGATGAGGACAACACTAACTCGGAACATCACTACATACCCCTATTATCCCTGCTAGCCCCAACTACACTATTATTTCATGAAAGGAATTATGAAGGAAAAGGGTGAGCACAAATAACCCAGTAAAGAGTATCATGACTAAGATAAATAGTTTATCAATAGTCTTCAATAATAATAAATCAGATATTTAAAACATATGGTAGATGATATAAGTTTTCAACAAATAATTATAGCAGAATGATCAATCTAGTAAAAGAGTCAAATAGATCAGAATGTTTACCTATCTTCTTCAATTGAAAAATTCAACATTAGTATTTTATCCTTGTTAACACCAATCAACAATTACTCTTTGCACTCAGGCCAAAGAGAACTTTCACCACCTGACTTTGCTTATAATATCAAAGATCATGATTACACTAATTCACAGTTCTTGTTCATAATAATATCAATCAACAGATCCTAGTCATAATCATGTTGATCAATTCATCTTTGCACCCAGACCAAAGATATTCAATAGTAACACCAACGGTCATGATCATATCAATCAATTCATCTTTCCACCTAAGGCAAAGATATTCAAATGTAACACCCATGGTCATGATCATACCAATCAACAATTCCTCTATGCACCCAGACCAAAGAGAACTTTCACCATATGTCCTTTGACACAGATGCTAAAGACACTCAACAATTATATATATTGTCTTTACACCTAGGCAAAAAACATTCACCCCAACTTAGTCTTGAAGATTAGTACAAATCAATGATCATGAATGGACAGAAATAATCAGAATAATAAGATGAAGAATAAATATTAGAGATATGCAATTTTGTCCATATTTCAATAATGTCCAAATACGATATCCAAAAAAATTGATTAGAGTTCAAGAACAATATGTGACACCCCCAAAATAGGTCCACACAATCCATCTCGGGTCGCCAGAAATAACACACTACTTACACGTAACTTTCCTATTACAATAATTGAACTGTCGTGGAAAATACGACGACGCATATACTGTGAGTTTCAATACAAATATTGTAACCTATATAATACGACAATATTCATACTCAAATTATTACAATACCATATAAAATACAACAACAAATATTTCAAGTCCCCAAGGAACATGAGAAGATTTATGTTCTTTTCATTCTAATGGAGTGCATTTTGACTCTTCTAAATTCAAGTTCGCATCACCCTATTTGGTTCACCAAAATTAAATATTAAATGACGTATAAACTTTGACACCCACATTTTAAGTCCTCAATGCAAATATATATTGTCATATTATTTTATAATGTATTGAGAAGCTTCACAGTCACAGACCATTACTCTAAACCCTTGTTATCCCCGCTTAACCCAACTACACTCTTATTACCTGAAAGGAATTGTGATGCAAAAGTGTGAGCACAAATAGCCCAGTAAAAATATCATAACTTAAGATAATTAAATTATTAATAGCCTTCATCAGTAATAAATCAGATATTTAGAACATATTATAGATGATAAAAGTTTTCAACCATAATTGCAACGGAATCAACAATCCATTAGAAGTGTCAATTAGAACATAATATCTAATATCTTCTCCAAATTAAAAGTCCATCATCAATATTTTATTCCTATAACACTAATCAACAGTTCTTTGTTGTACCCAAGATAAAGAGAACTTTCACCACCTGTTTTTACCTGAAACACAAAGCTTATGGTTATACCTAATTCACAGTTAATGTTTATAATTATGCCATTAAATTCATCTTTGCACTACAGGCCAAAGATATACAACTGTAAAATCAATAATCAACAGGTCATCTTTGCACTACGGGCTAAAGATATACAACTGTAAAATCAATAATCAACTGTCCATCTTTGCACTACGAGCCAAAGATGACTTTCACCATAATATAAGCATGAGGATGATGACAATGATATATATAATGAATCTACAGAAATAATTAGAATAATAAGATAAAATAAATCTTAAGTGATTTTCAACTTAATTGTCCATAGTCCAAATTGCCAACACGATATCCAAAAAATCGATTATAATTCCTGATAGAATATAAGTTCAAGTAAATATGAAGTTCCCGACTTAAATATAATAACTTAAAATTGAATAGAAAGATTTAGGTCAAATAATAGATGAAGCACAAACTATTAAGGATATTCTAATCATTTCATGACTTTTCACCATTTAATGATAAGCTGAAGTAGTGAATAATAATATCGTACCATAATATGGAGTATGAAAAAAATGATATCCCTTTACCATAAAAAAAAATGATACCGCTTACCTTAACATGTGACTTGATTCTGCTTTCTATGAAATTGATCAACTTAAACAATGTTTACATTCCTTATATACACTTGAAGTAACCTTACACTCAACAGAAATACTCACAATATTGTAGTAAAAGAATTTTATATTTTTAGTGTAGTGATGGTGTGTCTTTAGTTGCTCAACCAAGCAACCTATTTATACTAAAAATTGAGGAAACAATTAGCATACATGTGACGCCCCCAAAACAGGTATACATCACCTATTCTGAGTTGCCAAATACATGGTACAGAATACAAATACAACCTTAAATATACAACATGAGTTATGAGTTTTAATATAAATATTATCTTTTAGACAGTATTCAAACTCAAAATAAGTCCTCAATACATTTATTATCACACTATTTCATAGAATAGTGAGGACTACTAATGTTATCATCTGGATCGTCACTCCGTTCCCCGACTAGTCTCTGCTACGTTCTCATTTCCTGAAGAGAACAATGAAACCAAAAGGGTGAGCTCAATTAGCCCAGTAAGAAATATTATGACTAAGATAATGCAGAATAAATTATCGTTAGCCTTTAACAGTGTTAAACTGATACAATATAACAAACATCAAGTTTAATTGCAGCGGAACAAGTAATCCATTAGAAGAGTCACATAGAGAATAAAATCTACTATCTTCTATGATTTAAAAGGTTTTTCATTACTTTTATCGCTGAGACTCAGCTTAATAAATAATCCACATCATCCCTACACTACGACCAAGGATATTCATTAGTATCACAACCATAAATTATCCATTCACTACGGGCCAAGGATATTTGTGTTTTCATCAATGGTCATGATCATGTCAACAACTGTCCATCAATGCACTACGGGCCAATAAGGACTTTTACCACATCATTTATAACATTACGGTTATGATTATACCGAATAATCCCTGGTCATAATCATACCAAGTCCATCTATGCACTACCGGCAACAGATAACTTTCAATATAATATAAACATGAGGATGATGACAATGACATAATAATTCAATAAAACAAGTTCAAGAATAAATTTTACAGATTTTTAAATTAATTTATCCAGGAACCAAACGTCCAAATTGTTAACATGATACTGCTTTGTGGAGTAAAAATTTAAGAATGCTCAGAAGAATATTTTCATAAAAAGATACTAGATGAAGCGCAAATATCTAGGATATTCTACAAATTTCATGGAGTATAGAAGCCAAAACTTTAACCAACTGAGTATAATAGAATATATGAAACTGGAAATAGATTTTTGCCCGCCATGCGATAATCCACGTAGACAGATCATTTCCACAAGTTAATAAGGAATGAATACAAAGGATCATTCACCATGCATGCGATAATCCACATAGACAGGTTATTCCAATAGAGTAATAAAGAATAGAACCAGGTCATGTGTAATCCGCACAGACAGGATGTTCCAATAGAATAATAAAACAAATATTCCCTGTTAAAACGAATATTCCCCGACCAATCGAATATTATATTACAACTTGCATACTTTGCAAAATTTATAAATATTACCCACAACTATAACATTATATCAAATTCATTCCATAATATTCAAAAATATATTTCGAGAAAATTAAATCTTTATTCATAAAATTTGGGGTCGCACAATCTTCCCTCCTTATGAAATTTTGCACTTGAAATTTACGTACGTACCTGGTATGCCGAAGAGGTGAGGATACCTTTTTTAGATTCTAACTCTTGAGATATAACCTTTGAGTGTTGAATACGATTCTTCTTATCCAAGATTTTAACACGTATCTTCTCATATGTTAAATCTTCTGCTATCTCGTCTATTTCTATTTTAATAATGTGGTTCAGGGTCATCCACATATTTACATAACATCGATACGTGAAAAATGTTATGAACACGCGATATACTTGGCGATAAAACGAGTCTATAGGCCACAGTTCCTACTCGATCATGGATTTCAAATGGGCCAATAAAATCGAGGGTTGAGATTTTATCTCTTCATCGATTCTTGCTTACTAAAATAACGCCCTCTTGAACCTTCTTCTTCACATTCATCAGCTCTGGGTGTATAGCTTGAGCGGCCTTTAACTTTATCGATTAAAGTCAATTCTACTAGTATATGCGTTATCTTCACGTGGGTCCCTAGAGTCTTTAACTCTATCTTCAGCATTTGTAAGTTATACGAAATGGGTCTTTGTGTTAACAACATCGCACTCGTAAACGCATACGATCTTCTACTCAACGCGTCAGCTACCACGTTCGCTCTTCCACGATGATATTGAATGGTATAATCGTAATCTTTAACAGCTCGAGCCAACGTCTTTGGCGCATTATACGTTCATTTTGGGTGAAGAAATACTTGAGGGTTTTAGAAATGGGTTTTGTACTGGGGTCAATACAAAATTCGATTTCACGCTCTAGGGGTAGGCTAAGAAGTCTTCAAGAATACGTCAGTAAATTTATTAACGATAGAAATATAATTTAAAACTGTGACTCTCATCCAAGACTTGGATAGCACATGTAATGAAGGTTTCTCCTAATGAAGTTTCAACCAATAAGTCAAAGTCTAATTTCTCTATAGTTAATTTAAACGCTGAGCGCAAGCAAGAGAGATAAAAGAATGGGTAGAACTGGTATCTAATAAGGTATAGACTTCGCAAGAATTTATAATTAACTAACCCGTGCTAACTTTGTTCGGGTTACTTGCTTTTTGAGGAGTCACGAAAAACGCTCTTCCTGAAACCACCCACTTTGTTTTGTCTATATTCGCCTTTGGTGCCACCATCCCAGCTCGACTTGACTTTGGTGCACGAAAAAAAATCAGGGCTTGGTGACCTTTTCAACAATTGTAACATGCTTTAGACTACATCGCGCAGTTTGGACTGATATGTCCCTCCCCTCCGCATTTAAAACATACGACCGGCGGTCATTCTCCTTCCTTTGAAATGGGTCCTGGTGCTGCTGTCTTTCCATCATTATTGAACCTTCTCTTCTTAAAATTCCCACTCCTATTATCTTGGCCATGATTACAACCGAAGTGGTTACCATTCTTGGCATGATAATTTCCCCCACGATAGTTATAATTGTTCTGATGGCCGTTGCCACCGGTATGATTATTATCGTGTTGCTGGTCATTGCCTGTTGGTTGTGCTGACTCATTATCGCGCTCCGATAACTGAGCCATATTCACAACATCTGAATATAAACAAAGTTTGTGAGAAATGAGGTATTGACGTATATCAGGCTTCAAACCTCTTAGAAACATTTGCGTCATTCGCTCCTCATTATCAACCAAATGGGATGCGATCCGAGACAACTCGGTAAAACTTAGCCTCGTACTGCGACACTGTCATATTATTTTGCTCCAGTTTGATAAACTCCTGCCTCCTTCATGTGACGAATACTTTCAGGAAAGTACTTGTCAATGAACAGCTCTTGAAACTTCTCCCAAGACATCTTGAGTGCGTCAGGCTAGGTACGTTTTACAGATTTCCCACCAGTAATCTGCCTCTTCACACAACATAAAGGTGGCAAAGGGAACCTTTTGCTCCTCGGAGCATCCCAAGACATCAAATATCTTGGTGATCTGCTTTAACCACGTCTCCGCCTTAAGTGGTTCTAGCTTCCCAAAAACTCCGGTGGTCCCAGCTCCTTGAACTGCTTAGCGGTGACCGACCGTGGGTTGCCATTATTTCCACTTACATTTTGAACAGGAGTCTCTCTCACCTGATGTTGCATGAATTGCATAAAGCCTCTGAACATCCCATCGTTCATCATCTGATCGGTGTTGTTGTTTACCTGAGGATTATTATCTTCTTGTTGCACATTATCCTGTGTATTGATCGTTTGTGACTCAACGGTCTCATGTGCTTCATTGCTTATCTCAACATTCTCGAATGTCATTTTCAAATACTGTCACAAAACAAGGGTTAATTAACATATCACATATTATCCCTATACTCTGACCGACCAATTAAATACCAAATAAACTTAGGTAGGTCATACTAGCGAAGGAATTCCTCGTCTCTCCCCTCCTAGTTCTTGTCTCATATCTTAGCCAGGGATCATATCTGTAAGCTTTGATACCAACTGTGACGCCCCCAAAACAAGTATACATCACCTAGAGTCGCCAAATACATGGTACAGAATACAAATACAACCTTAAATATACAACATGAGCTATGAGTTTTAATAAAAATATTATCTTCTAGACAGTATTCAAACTCAAAATAAGTCCTCAATACATTTATTATCACACTATTTCATAAAATAGTGAGGACTACTAATGCTATCATCTGGACCGTCACTCCATTCCCCGACTAGTCCCTGCTACATTTTCATTTCCTGAAGAGAACAATGAAACCAAAAGGGTGAGCTCAACTAGCCCAGTAAGAAATATTATGACTAAGATAATGCAGAATAAATTATCGTTAGCCTTAAACAGTGTTAAACTGATACAATATAACAAACATCAAGTGTAACTGCAGCGGAACAAGCAATCCATTAGAAGAGTCAAGAAGAGAATAAAATCTACTATCTTCTATGATTTAAAAGGTTTTTCATTACTTTTATCGATGAGACTCAGCTTAATAAATAATCCACATCATCCCTGCATTACGGCCAAGGATATTCATTAGTATCACAACCATAAATTATCCATGCACTAAGGGCCAAGGATATTCGTGTTTTCATCAATGGTCATGATCATGCCAACAACTGTCCATCAATGCACTACGGGCCAATGAGGACTTTTACCACATCATTTATAACATTACGGTCATGATTATACCGAATAATTCCTGGTCATAATCATACCAAGTCCATCTATGCACTACAGGCCACAGATGACTTTCAATATAATATAAACATGAGGATGATGACAATGACATAATAATTCAATAAAACAAGTTCAAGAATAAATTTTAAAGATTTATAAATTAATTTATCCAGGAACCAAACGTCCAAATTGTCAACATGATACTGCTTTGTGGAGTAAAAATTCAAGAATGCTCAAAAGAATATTTCCATGAAAAGATATTGGATGAAGCGCAAATATCCAGGATATTCTACTAATTTCATGGAGTATATAAGCCTAAAACTTTAACCAACTGAGTATAATAGAATATATGAAACTGCAAATGGATTTTCGCCCGCCATGCGGTAATCCACGTAGACAGATCATTTCCACAAGTTAATGAGGAATGAATACAAAGGATCATTCACCATGCATGCGGTAATCCACATAGATAGGTTATTCCAATAGAGTAATAAAGAATGGAACCAGGTCATGCGTAATCCGCACAGACAGGATGTTCCAACAGAATAATAAAGAATGGAATAACCACAGAATTCACCAGGCATGCGATAGACCACACAGACATGTTATTCCAACAGAATAATGAAGAATGGAATAACAGAAGAATTTCATCATGTATGCGGTACTTCGCATAGACATGTTATTTCAACATAATAATAAAGAATGGAATAACAACCCTTACGAGTATTGAAAGAAAATAACTCTCTTCATGAATACGAAAGAATAATACCCCTTACCTTAAAAAGAAAAGTATTCTGACATGTAGGGCGGGGATATACTTGAAGAAAACTTGCACTATTTTTTACGCTCAAAGCTTTCTTAAACTCTAAAAAAATACGTTCAAGATTATAGAAGAAGAATTCTCTGAATTTCTGGTGTGTTTTTCAATTCTAACTAAGCATCCTATTTATAGGAGAATAGAAAGGATACTATGCAATAAAATATAATATATTCTATTTATAATTATATAATAAAACAAAATTTATAATATATATATATATATTATTTAAAATCTAATAAAACAAATAACTTTATAAAAGTATTCTATTTTATATAAAAAGATTTTACTATGCAAACACTATACAAACACTATGCAAATACTATGCATAATAAAATATAATATATTCTATTTATAATCAAATAAAACAAAACTTTATAACAAGTATTCTATTTTATATAAAAAGTTTTCTGTTTTATTACATTTATAATAATAATAAAACAAAATTTATATATATAATATATAAACTTCCGTGACTTCCTAGATTCTCCCCACCCCCCCCCCCCCATTTTCTTTCATGGGCCCCACATGTGGGCCCACCTTTTAAGAAATTTCTACCGATTATTTTGAAAATTGGGTAAATTGTGGTCCATAAAATAAGCAAAACTTCATAAAAATCACCTTAATAATTTTAACAATATTTATCACCTTTATTATAATTCACAATATTAATCGACCAGGTCGTTCCCAGAAAAGAGGGGCTTTCCAATAAGGATTTCTCCCTATTGGAGCGCAATTAGGTGACCAAACCTCTCCTTGACTGAACTTTCAGACATCGTTAATATTGCAAATAATAATATTAATAACTTTGTCATCTCAATTATTGATTTAATAATATATAAAATATTGACAATAATTGAATCAAATAACGTGATATACTATGCAGCAATTACTGTAGCAATAATTAAACAAAACTGAGTGACTTTTCATGTAAGCATCAATAATCAATATCGTATACTACTATTCAACCACGCGTATTACTGTACTTTTAACACTGTGTGTTTCAACAGTTAACGGTAAAACTTACGCCGTTATTTTCATAAAATATTTTTGTCGTTTTCTCCATCCGATAATAATTCCGTTGCAGGGTCCACCAATGATTGTGTCATTGTACGAATATTCCCTGTTAAAATGAATATTTCCCGACCAATCGAATATTATATAACAACTTGCGTACTTGATAAGTGGTATTTTTACCTACTTATTGCATACCAATTCATGCGAATTGTGCCCAACTCAAGTACATTTCATTGTGTTTAATTTGCATTTCACGTTATTTTGCATTGCATTTACTTAAAACTCCTTTTGGTGAATAAGTGCAGGAATTGGCTTAATTTTGGTGGTATTAGAGGCACATGCTAATGGATGCGTGAAGGCTAGTCACAAGGCGAGGATGTGCACGGCATTGAGAGACAATGAAGCATGGAGACCAAGCAAAAAAGAGGATCAAACATGGATGAACAAGCAGTAGCAGCAGGACAGAATCAGAACCAGAACCTGTAGAGGACAAGCCGCGCGGCCGCGCGACAGGACAAGCTTAGACTCGCACGCCCGCGCGAGTACATGGCTAATCAATGAGAACCTTCTGCAAGTTGAGCAACCGCGAAGGAAGAGACGCGCGCCCGCGTGAGAGGCCGGCTGGACTGGATATATACACTACAAGTCTCGCAGCAGCGAGATAGAGAAGCTATAGAGGCGCACGGCCGCGCACGATGCTGATGCTGTAATTTTGTTTTATTTTTAATTTGTAATTAAATGATTTGTAATGGTTTTTAAAATGATTCTAATTGGTGTCAGACATACACTTGATAAACTTTTACGTATTTTTCATCGTAGAAACTAAGGTTTACACCTTGGAAGAGATTCCAACGTAGAACGAAGCCATAACGCCTACTTCTCTACTTCTTCTTGGAATTCTCTATCATCGTGGATTTGATTATTATCTATTGGATTTTTATGAGGATTTAATAGTTAATCATTGATTTCTATTCAGCGATTGGGTTTGATCGTTCTATCTCTCTTACTTCAATTGTTTGTTTATTGATCATGTTTAGCATTGATCCCATAATAGCTTTTGGTTCAGTCATGATCTAAACTCCATTATGGGATTCTAACAGATTTTAATATGTAGTTTAGTTGTACACTAAATGCTAGGATTGTTTCGCATATTATATGAGATATCTATCATGGTTGGTTTACATGTATGAATGCTTGATCACCATTCGTCTCAGTATTTGTATGGGATTGACAATGAACATATAAATATGGATTGTAATCATGATAGCATGCGAATATGGGGCTGTTGTATATGGCTTGCGTATTTTGTGAACCAGATAGACATATACTGTTTCACCGTATGAGCTAGAGTAAGGGCTTGTGCTTAAAATCAATAGAATTGCAATTGCGCATAGACATATGGTGATTGTGATTGTATTGGTGATTACATAGAGTCTAACATCTGTAGATGCTGTGTAAGTAGGTTATAGTGCATTGAAAAATGGTTATAACTCTCTTCGTGCTCTTGGTTATTTTCCTGTGATATGTGAACATTTCTTGCATGATCGTGGCGATTAGATGAAATATTAAATGAAGTTAGGGTCCCATTGTTTCCATATTATATTTATTCTATTTGTATTCTTATTTTTATTTGGCAATCATAATTAGTCTAATTCAACAATTTAGTCATCAGTCTAAGCATATAAGTATAGTGAGTTAATTAATGCATAAGAGTTTAAAATTAACAACTTTCTCTGTGGGATCGATACTTTACTTACTCTGTATTACTTGTTGACACATGTATGCTTACATGAGTTAGAGCTCTTTTATTAGAACTATAAAAGGGGCAACAAGTTTTTGGCGCCGTTGCCGGGGAAAGGCATTAATTTAGATAAATATCATTAGTTTAAAGCTATATTGTATGACTTAGACAACTCTATTCGTTTCTCATTTCTATTTTTATTTGGTTTTTTGGTTACAGGTACTTGTAAGTATTATGCACACACGATCATCCAACTCAGAGTTAACACCAGTGCAGGCCAATATAAACGGAAAAGGTTGGAAAGCAAGTGTGCAGAGAAATCTGCAAGCACAGTTAGAGAGCACTATAGTCAATAGGGTGGAAAAACAGAGAATTAAGCAAAGAGAAGAGCATCGGGCTCTAAGGGACTATTCCATGCCGAACATAAACGAATTACAATCGAGCATAGTCAGACAGGCGATAGCAGCCAATACCTGTGAAATTAAACTGAGCACTATTCAGATGGTACAGAACTCAGTACAGTTTGGGGGTGCTGCTACGGATGATCCGAATGAACACCTATTGAGCTTCATCGAGATCTGCGACACATTCAGATATAACGGTGTGACTGGAGGATGCCATCAGACTACGATTATTCCCATTTTCATTTAGGGATAAAGCAAGAAGTTGGCTACATTCTTTGCCGGCAGGGTCAATCACTACATGGGAGGACTTAGCATAGAAATTCTTAGCCAAGTTCTTCCCAATGGCTAAGACTGCGAAGATGAGGACGGCCATATCTCAGTTCGAGCAACAACAGAGCGAGTCCTTATATGAGGCATGGGAGAGGTATAAAGAGATGCTTAGGAAGTGTCCGCATCACGGTTTTCCAGATTGGTTGGTAATAAATTCGTTTTATAATGGTTTGGGATGGCAGTCGAGACCGATTGTGGATGCAGCCGCAGGAGGGGCATTATGGGCAAAAAGCTATGACGAGGTCTATACGCTTATCGAAACTATGGTTGCAAATGACTATCAGAATCCGACAGCTCAGATGCCACAAAATATGGTTGCAGGTGTGTTGGAGGTAGATGCAATTATACAGTTGTCAGCACAAATGGCAGCTATGGCTAAGAAGATAAATACTTTGGTAGAAAACAAAGTAAAAATAGTTGCTTTTATTTGTGAGATTTGTGCGGGATCACACTCCACGGATCGGAGTCAGTACAGTATGTGAGCAACTACAAGAAAGACCAAGGTCAATTTTAGAACATATACCACCCCAACAACCACAATCATCCGAACTTCAGTTAGTCTAACAACCAAGGACAACAGCAAAATCAGTTCCAGCCGAACCAACAGTTTCAACCACAATCATCGCAGTCACAGTTTACACTAAAACCACCGTTTCCACCGGGATTTCCTCAACAGAAACAACACCACACTGCAGCTGCACCACATCCAAAAAAGAAATCAGAGATGGAGGAGATGATGTTAAAATACATGGCAAACACTAAGTCATAATCAAAAGCCAAGCAGTGGCTATCAAGAATTTGGAGAGTCAGATGGGGTAAATGGCGAGCATGCTTACTAACAGGCCCCAGGGTGCATTACTGAGTAACACAGAGACAAATCCTAAAAGTGACGGGAAGGAGCAGTGTTAAGCAATCACACTGCGATCGGGGAAAGATTTGACAGGGTCTGTAAGTCGCGCGCCCGCGCATGATAATACTAAGGAAGTCGCGCGGCCTGCGCGAGGCAGAGCAGGAAACTGAAGAGGAGAAGAATCTGGAAAATTCTGCGGTTCCACAGGAAGAAAAGAATAAAGTAGGTTCAGAAGATAAGGTAAAGAGTCCAGTACAACCACTGCATCCTCAAGTTCCATATCCACGGAGGTTAATTAAGCAAAAAGATGACAGATAGTTCAGCAAGTTTCTGGAGGTATTTAAAAAGCTGCAGATCAACATACCTTTCGCAGAGGCATTGGAATAAATGCTAAGCTATGCAAAGTTTATGAAAGGTATATTGTCGAGGAAGAGAAGATTAGATGAGTTCGAAACAGTAGCCTTAACAGAGGAATGCAGCTGCAGTGCTCCAACGCAAACTACCTCCAAAGCTGAAAGATCCGGGCAGCTTCACAATTCGTGCACCATTGGGAAGATGAATTATAGCAATGTGTTTATGTGCTCTGGTGGCAATTATAAATTTGATGTCGTTTTTAGTATTCAACCAGTTGGTATTACCTGACTCCAAGACCGACGAACATATCGTTACAGTTAGCTGACAGGTCCATCACATACCCACGAGGGATGTGTTGGTTAAAGTGGATAAGTTCATTTTTCCGACCGACTTTATCATTCTAGATTTCGAAGAGGATAAGAGTATACCGATCATACTAGGGGAGACCATTTTTAGCCACAGGCAGGACTTCGATAGATGTGCAGAAAGTGGAACTAACTATGCGTGTACAAGATCAAGAGGTCACCTTTAATGTCTTTAAGGCAATAAAGCTCCCAACAGATGAAGAAGAGTGTTTTCTGGTTGATCTGGTAGATTGTAACCTAAAAGATTGGGTACAAAAACCAAGGAAGAATGAATCAAAGAGGTGTGTATCGGGCGAAACTTAAGAATTGAAGGTAGAGCCGTTAACGGAAGCCAAAGTCATTAAATTTTGAGGTGCGGTGGACAATAAGGAAGGCATCTCAATTCTTGATGTGACGTGAAAATCCAGAGACAGTCAAGCTAATTGACTATAACTTAGCGATGGATGGGAGGCAACCCATTATTTCTATCTCCATTGATTTTTTTAAGTTGTTCATTTTGGATTATTGTAGTTAGTTTCATCTAATTCACTTTCACTAGGACATTGGAATTTCATGTCTTAGTACATAGCAATACTTGTTTGGTGAATATTTGCAAGATGATTAACATTATAGGGTCGCTAAATCACGTCTTAACAATATGCCTTAATATCTGTGTAGGTACAATTGTTGAAGAGCATCACTGATAAGCAGGAGGAAATCAAACTTCAGAATGGAAGGTACCAGGATCGCGCTGCCCGCACGGCCCATACAGCATAAATTCGCGCGCCCGCGAGCCTAGCCATCCTGACCATCAAACCTTCTGTAAATCTCAGCACCCGCGCGCTCGAGCTCAGTATACGCGCGCGCGGCACCCGAATTTAGTCAGAGTTGAGCATTTTTAGAAGAGAGTCTTGGCTCATTTGGACTCTCAATTGTGATAATAACATACCGAAACTCTCTCACTCTCCACAACTCACGTCTCTATCTCTCTATCAGTTACAAATTGAAGCCGTATATCCCTCCACCAAATCTCCATGATTTCCTCCACGTTCAGAGCACATCCACATCTCATCCCTTCTATAAGCTAGGGTTCTCAATTGGGTTGGCAAACACAAAGGTGAAGGCTATCAATTTACAAATTTCCATTTTCTTTCAGTAAACTCATCTGCTATCTCTATCAACAATCTCAAATGGGTCCAAAGAGAGCACGACCATCTTCATCTTTCTCTTCCTCCTCCGGCAGTCACGAGAAGGACATTGTCGACCACACCAAGTTATTGTGTCTAGAGGCTCAGCTGGAGTACTACCGCATTGTCGCAAAAACATTCATCAAGGAAAGAGGATTTAGACCAAAAGGCCAAGAAGGAGAACTTTGTGCAATGATCCACGAACATGGATGGGGTGGACTGATTGCCGTTCCCACGCCCATACCGATGAGCATAGTCCGAGAGTTCTATACCAAAGTCACCATAAACGATACCTCTATGGTTTGTGGTGTCGAGATAGACTACAGACCTGCCGCCATCCGAAATGTGCTGAGAATCATCGCAAGACCACCAATAGGGGCAATAAATTGGATCACAGGGGTACATCTGGAAACGGACTTGGAGTTTGTTATCGTTGAGTTGTGTGTGCCAGGCACAAAATGGACTTACAAAGTTGGCACAACCCTGCCTCAAATATTTCCAGCAGCCGCACTAAATCGATATGCCAAGGCGTGGAATCTATTCATTTGTGCCAAGCTATTGCCTTCATCGCACCAACATGAGATCACGGCGGAAAGGGCCGTAATTATGTGGGGTATTATTACCGGCAAGTACATTGATGTGGGGTATTTAATTCATCAAAATATTGTGAAGTATTTGAAGGGAACTACCACTGGGAGCATTCCACATGCTTCAGTGGTAGCCATGCTATGTACGTAGAAAGGGTGCAATTGGGGCAACGAACAAATGTAATATCCAAGTCAAGACATCACACATGCCACAATTGCTAAATTTGAGGACTGGGCAGGTGGTGAGCCACACCCGTGCGGACGAGGATTCATTCTTCAACCCACCTTCCCAGAGCCATCCCAGCAGCCCCTTCAGGCCGATGAAGCAGGACCATCCACATGAGCACATCCTGTTCCTAGCGATCGACAGCTCCGAAGGTTAGAGCGTAAAGTCGACACCATTATTGACAATCTTTGGACATTTGCTACGGGAATCATAAAGGCATTGGCCGAAGCTTTCACGCAGCAAAGAACAATGTTAGAATGGCCACAGTTTGGGACCGTCATGCCGTATCCACCACCAGATTCACCACTCGAGGAGGGTGGTTAAGCCAATCACTAGGGAGTTTTTCTTGTACCCTTTACCTTCATTCAATGAGGACATTGAACACTTTAAGTTTGGGGGTATTGGAGTAATTGCATAGTAGTTTAGAGTTCATTTTGTTTTTGCATGTTTAGTTTAATTTTGCATGATTATGTGTTAGATAAAATTTTGCATATATTTTTTTTTAATTTTTATTCATTATTGATTGTGTTAGGATGTTCATTGATTATGTTAGGATGTTTTAGTTGCATGTCTTGTACAAATTCGTGCTTAATAGAAATTTTTGCCTAGCCAATGATGATAGTGAATTGTGAAAGATTTTAGAATATTTGTGATAACATGAGCTGTGATATAATGTTTTACACGAGGAGATTCATGTTGCTTGTTTAAATACTTTCGGTATGCACTAAACTTGTTCACAATCACTTATAGGTTTAAGATGTGTATGTTGCATTGCTTGATAGAACATGTAGTTTTAAAAAGAGAAACATAAGGAAAGTGTTGTAGACTGTATGAATCATTGACGAGTAAATTTTGGGAAAACATGGGTATGCTATGTATAAAAAAAATCAAATCAAATAGCAATAATGTGGCTAGTCTTAATCCGGGTCCCTGGCTGCTTGAGTAAGTACGCCCGGGGGGATTGTCTCTACACCTAGCGCCCTAAGGTCTTTCATGGTCTGGGAGTCGTTGGTTGAAAGCTTGCTAAGGGGTAGCAGTGTGCCTACTGGATTGATACATTGCACAGTCATGTAAAAAAAATAGCAATAAACACCGCGGGAAAGTGCGAAATCGCCCTCGTGTAGTAGCAATAAAGCAATAAACCCATTGTTGAACCTTAGTTTGTGTTGATATGCTGAAACAGTCTGCGTTACATGATTATACATGAGTCTTGTTTTAGACTATAATTTTCTATTTGGAGTAGTGTAGTATATATATTCTTTGCTTAGAGCAAGTTTTTGTGAACATCACACACACACACACACAACATCTCTATAGCATTCTCGAATTATCTGAGTGTGTGATATTATGTCTATAGTTTGGTTTGAAACTGTATTTACTGATCTGGATAATTCACTGAGGTAATTTGGGCTGAAATTCTGTTATGGCTAAGATTGTGTAAGACTAGGATGCATCATAGAGTAGTTGCATAGTTTAGTAGTTGTATTTTCATTATTCATTAATATGCATTACTAGAGGGCAAGCAACAGTTCAAGTTTAGGAGTATTTGATAAGTGGTATTTTTACCTACTTATTGCATACCAATTCATGCGAATTGTGCCCATCTCAAGTACAGTTCATTGTGTTTTAGTTGCATTTCACGTTATTTTGCATTGCATTTACTTAAAACTCCTTTTGGTGAATAAGTGCAAGGAATTGGCTTAATTTTGGTGGTATTAGAGGCACAGGCTAATGGATGCGTGAAGGCTAGTCACAAGGCGGGGATGTGCATGGCATGGAGAGACAATGAAGCATGGAGACCAAGCAAGCAAGAGGATCAAGCATGGATGAACAAGCAGCAGCAGGACAGAATCAGAACCGAAACCTGCAGAAGACAAGCCACACGGCCACGCGGTAGGACAAGCTTAGACTCGCGCGCCCGCTCAAGTACATAGCTAATCAATGAGAACCTTATGCAAGTTGAGCGACTGCGAGGGAAGAGACGCGTGCCCGCGAGGTATGAGTGCGCGCCCGCGTGAGAAGCCGGTTGTACTGGATATACACACTGCAAGTCTCACGGCCGCGAGACAGAGAAGCTATAGAGGCGCGCGGTCGCGCGCGATGCTGATGCTGTAATTTTGTTTTATTTTTAATTCGTAATTAAATGATGTGTAATGGTTTTTAAAACAATTCTGACTAGTGTTAGACATACACTTGATAAACTTTTACGTATTTTTCATCGTAGAAACTAGGGTTTACACCTTGGGAGAGATTCCAACGTAGAACGAAGCCATAACGCCTACTTCTCTACTTCTTCTTGGAATTCTCTGTCATCGTGGATTTGATTATTATCTATTGGATTTTTATAAGGATTTAATAGTTGATCATTGATTTCTATTCTGCGATTGGGTTTGATCGTTCTATCTCTCTTACTTCAATTATTTGTTTATTGATCATGTTTAGCATTGATCCCATAATGGCTTTTGATTCAGTCATGAACTAAACTCCATTATAGGATTCTAACAGATTTTAATATGTAGTTTAGTTGTACACTAAATGCTAGGATTGTTTTGCATATTATATGGGATATCTATCATGGTTGTTTTACATGTCTGAATGCTTGATCACCATTCGTCTCAGTATTTGTATGGGATTGACAATAAACATATAAATATGAATTATAATCATGATAGCATGCGAATATGGGGCTATTGTATATGGCTTGCGTATTTTGTGAATCAGATAGACATATACTATTTCACCGTATGAGCTAGAGTAAGGGCTTGTGTTTAAAATTAATAGAATTGCAATTGCGCATAGACATATGGTGATTGTAATTGTATTGGTGATTACATAGAGTCTAACATCTGTAGATGTTATGTAAGTAGGTTATAGTGCATTGAAAAATGGTTATAACTCTCTTCGTGCTCTTGGCTATTTTCCTGTGATATGTGAACACTTCTTGCATGATCATGGCGATTAGATGAAATATTAAATGAAGTTAGGGTCCCATTGTTTCCATATTATATTTATTCCATTTGTATTCTTATTTTTAGTTGGTAATCATAATTAGTCTAATTCAACAATTTAGTCATCAGGTCTAAGCATATAAGTATAGTGAGTTAATTAATGCATAAAAGTTTAAAATTAACAACTTTCTCTGTGGGATCGATACTTTACTTACTCTGTATTACTTGTTGACACATGTATGCTTGCATGAGTTAGAGCTCTTTTATTAGAACTATAAAAGGGGCAACAGTACTTTACAAATTTATAAATATTACCCACAACTATAACATTATATCAAATTCATTCCATATTATTCAAAAAAATATTTCTAGAAAATTAAATCTTTATTCATAAAATTTGGGATCTCACAATACATACTTTGACAAAATAACCAAATGAGCTGCATAAAATAATGGTAGTGGAATTTATGGTCTCATAGAGAAAATTAAACCAACTTGTACACGTTTTAACAATAATTGAGTTGTGGTCCAGACTACTTTAGAAAAAATAGAGTGTCGGCAAGTCAGGCCAGACTTACTTTTGTAAAACGAAAATAATTGAACAAACATCTGCATATCATACTTATCTTTAATCAACAAATTTTATTAATCAATTATTTACACATTTTCAATCTTTCAACAATTATTCACAATTATTAACATAGACTCACAATACTTCAATTGGTATAATTATATCATATCAAATAATATTGAGTTACTGTGCAATAACTACTGTGACAATTATTAAATAAAAGACTAAGTGACTTCTTACGTAAGAATCAATAATATGAATCACTGTGCAATACCATGTGCTACGGTGGAATACTGTGTACTACTGTGGAATCACACGTATTACTGTATTTTTATCATCAGGTATTTTAACAGTTTAAAGGTAAAAGCTTTGCCATTATTTTTTATAAAAAGGTTATTTATGTCGCTTTCTATATCCGACAGCTATTCTGTTATGTGGTCCACCAATAATTGCGTAGTCGTACGAATATTCTCCGACAAAAGAAAATTCTCAGACCAAACAAATATTTCCTGACAACTGTTCACTTCATATATTTTTCACATTTTTTGGATTATCCGACCATTTTCTATAATTATTTTTATTTATAAAAACTATTATTTAATAGCTTCAAAATAGAAATACTAACTCCACATACGTTTATATCTTTTAAACATCATCAATATTAATCTTATATTATCATAATATTTTTTAGCAAATTTCATAATTTTCCACCATTCATAGAATTTTCTATAAATTTTCCTCTATGTTTAAACTAACTGTAAATAGTTTAAAAATACAATAAATATTTATATTATTGAATAATTTTTTAAAACTGTCCAGAAATTATAAAATAATATTATAAGATTTTTTACCAAGTTTCATAATTTTTCATCATTCATAGAATTTTCTATTAATTTTTTATATTTTCAAACTAACTATAAATAGTTTTAAAATACAATAATTACTTCTGCTTTTCAATAATTTATCAAAAATTTACATAAATTCTAAGATGATATTATAAGAATTCTGTCAAAAAATATTTCAGCCCAAATAATTTTTCTAATAATTTAATAATAAATTCTAATATTCAGAAACTTTAATAATTTATAATAATTAGCCATTTTATCAGAAAATTACGGATCTTATGTACCTTTCCATTTGAAATTTAATTTTCTACAACTTTGTAGAAGAAATTTTTTCCAAATTCTGCATCTAACATAGAGAAACAGGCTTACCGAAAAATTCTGCTATAAAATTTTGAATCAGCCACCTCTTAAAATTCATAACAAATCATACGTTAATTTTTAACGGTTCATAATTTGTGGACATATACTCAACTTATATATTTATAACATATCAAAAAATTACAACTGATCCAAAGGTCGAATTAAAAATTATAACTCACGTAATAGAGCTTAAGAACACTGATTTTTTGGACTATGAGTCCTTCAGACCAGTTTTATTCAAATAATCACCACGAAAAATCCACCACAAATTTTTGGGTGATTCCAATTTTATGTTTTAGCTTACTTCCAGGGATTTTTTTGACATAAGACTCATCTCCTAACTCATTATACACAAAGAGTTGTGGAATTTTACAAAATCAAGTAGTAAACTAATTTTTCTGAAAATTTTCAGATTTTGTTTTTCATTTGATTTCTTGATTTCTCTCATTTGATTCATGTTTATGCAAGTTTAAATCATCCAATACATACATAAATATGTACTCTTTACATAAAATCCATGAAATTAACAGCCTATAATTGAAAATCAAATGATTACATTTCTTGGTTTTATTTTCTTTTTCCTTCCTTTCTTTCCTTCTTCTTTCTCTATCTTTTCTTTTGCTAAAAATTGGGCTAGAGGAGGGAATATGGGAATGGAGGTGAAGTGCTGAAAATTGGCTTGATAAGGCTAAATCAAATGCCAACACTAAGGCCCCCCATTAATAAATCAACCAATCACAAACAAGTTTGGTGAGACAAAAGTGGAATGGCTTGGAAGTATACGAAAAATAATTTTAGCATCGTCCCTACATGTATCAGCTCTTAGCCGCCTCCCCCCTCTAAAAGATTTAATCCCCCTCTTTTATTCACTCACTTATCTGATTAATTGTTCGTTTTACCATTTATCAATTTTACATTTTATAATTTTAGAATAATAATCATAAATTAAATTAGACTTTTATTTCATAAAATTTGGATCTTACACAATATATAAGATTCACCATTAAAATATAACAATTTAAGATTTAATAGGAAGATTCAGGTAAAGTGATATTAGATGAAGTACCAACTATTTATGAAATTAATTATTTCAAAAAATTGCACCATTTAATAGTAAAGTTGTAGGAACGAATAATAATTTCTTACCATAAATTTAGGAGTGTGAAAGGAAATGATATCTCTTACGAGTATGAAAAAAAAATGATATCTATTACCCTAGCTCGTGATTAGATGTTGATTTCTATGAAGTTGATCAACCTGAAAAATTCTTGCACTCCAACTAAACTTAAGGTATTCTTAGTACACTCCGAAAGATAATTACACTAAGTTTTTAGATGGTAGAAGGAAGTATAAAGAAGTATAAGGATGTACAATAACTCAGTTTTGGACAAAATTGGTTTATTGACACGGTTGACCCAATTTTTAATTATTTTTTTACAAATAAAAATTTAATACTAAAATTAACTACTTTTATTAATATTGTAACTCATCTTTATTATATTTTAAAAATGAGATTTTTAAAAATTTTATTAATTACTAATAATATATATTTTTATATATTAATGACGTCATTAGGTCAATAACGGTTCGACCACTGGTTGGACTAGTGACCCATCCACCCGATACCTTTTTCGATTCGATGAAAGGTCCGATTCTAAAAACCTTGATTGACTTAATATATTAATATCATGTGTATTACCGTTCTTCAAATAATGAGTTTATTTAACTACTTAATACTCATGACTATCATTTATGCAACTTTTCATTACTACCCTTGTTACGATGAAAAGTATTGGTTCAATAATATGAGATAATGTAACAAATATTAAGACATCTTTAAATCCATGTACTTGCTACAATGGACTGATTCTCACTATCTAACACTAAATCTTTCTGAGTAAAATATTACAGACTTACAATATTGACAACAAGATCATTCCTAGGAAAGAGATGTCCTTCTATATAAATGGCGCACAATCAAATAACTCATTTCCTTGACAGATTTATCTAGACATTGTCAATAATGTTAACGGGCATAATGATATCATATCAAATAATATGAGTTACTGTGTCGTGGCAATTATTTATTTAATAATATAAAATATTGTGCAATTGCTACTGTAATAATTATTGAGTTAAAATACTATGTAATTGCTATTGTAACAATTATTGAATCAATAATTATGATATACCGTGTGCTATTGTGGAGTACCACGTGCTACTGTGTAACACCACACATTACTGTAGAGTGTCGCGAGCGTGCTACTGTATTTTTCTCACATGGTATTTTAACAGTTAAAAATGATAGTACCGTTGATTTTTTTTATTAAAAATATTATTTCTATCATTTTCGGTATCCATCAGTTACATCGTTGTGGGCCCCACCAAAGATTGTTTGTTCCGACGCCGTTGTTCTTTACCTAATATTCTAGACAAAACAAATATTCCTCGACAAAACGCACGAATACTCTTTCCAACAGAACGAATATTCCTCACAAAACGTATGAATATTCTCCGACATAACGAACATTATGCGACATACTTTTTATCTTATAATTTTCACATATCACCATTATATATCTTATTATTTTATCAATTTAACACCTTACTGTCTAGAATAATAATTATAAAAAAATTAAATTTTATTTATTAAAAATCGGGATCTTACAATTGGTGTTACAGTTGAATATCGTTGGCCTAAGTGTTAAGACAATATGATTGTTGAGTGTCATTAACCTGTTTGACAAAGATACGTGATGAAAGTTCTCTTTGACTTGGGTGTAAAGAGAAACTGTTGATTGACATGATCATGACCATTGGTGTTATAGTTGATAAAATCTTGATAGTGATTTTTAAATCGGAGAATATAATAGACATTATGATCTATTTGACTCTTCTAATAGATTGCTCATTCTACTGCAGTTATTTGTTGAAAACTTATGTTATATATTATATATTTTTAAATATATGATTTATCACTATTGAAAACTAAGGGTAATTTATTCTTCGTTATCTTAGTTATGATATTCTTAATGAGCTATTTGAGCTCACCTTTTTGCTTCATAATTTCTTTCAAAAAATGACAGTGTAGTTGGAGTTAGCAGCAAAAATAGGAGAATGGAGTGATGATTAGAGTTAATAGCTATAATAGTTCTTAGGGTTGAGCAAGGAACCAAATTGCCTTCGAAACTGTACCAAAAATTGCACAAACCGCACCAACGGTTTCGGCGTATGTAGAGGTTTTAGGTGGGTAAAAAAATTGAATTTACAGTTTGGGATTTGTTACTGGCCAAAATTGTATGAATAAAACCGAAACCGCACCATACGTCAACAAGATAAAGAAGCCAAGTTGTCTAAAATGATTTAGAAATTTTAATGGAAATATGATTGAGCTTATCATCATCATCATTCTAATAACAATAATAATTTACAAGAATAAGTCTGCCAACAAACTTTATTCACTTTTATCCACCACTATGTTTATATAGATACATACCAGCTTATATACATATATATTTTTCATTTTCCTAATATTATTATCCTAAACTTAAAAGGTTAAACTTATGAATTATTTATTTTTTATATAAGTAGTGTTATATATGATAACAAATTTTATCGATATTAAATAAATATGAACAGATACGTGAGATATGATAATAAGTATGAGACTCATTAAATAGTTATTTTATCATTTTATGTTCAACATTAATTAGTCACACCCTACATTATATAAAATTAGTCACACCTTACATTATATAAAATCAAATTTACGGTTTGAGTTTGGTTCTATTTAGCTTTTGTTTAGACAAAACATTAAAAATAAGGTTGTTGTGTGTCATCAAAGTGATATTTAATATTGTATGATGCTATATTGTTAATTTAAATTGCATAAAATTTTGTTGTTTCAATTGATTTTGGAATCGAAATTGTACCAATTGAAACCGTACTGCACGGTTCAAAACCGTACCGCACCAATCACAAGCGGTTTCATTTGCGGTTTTGAATTTGTTAAACCGTACCTAAGCGGTTTCGTATGCGGTTTGTGACTCACCCCTAGTAGTTCTTACCAAGTTATAAAATAATATAACAATAATTGTAGTGGAGACTTGGTGTCTGTGTGCTGCCGTACTATACACAACATTTGAATAATTTTAAATAGAAGAATTTATGTATGTTGTTTGTATTTTTGACGACTCAAATTGGATAGTGTAAATCCGAATTTGGAGGCATAAGAAAGAACATAATTAACTAATTATTCATTTAAACAATAATTTTTAGAAATGAATTAAAAAAATTAAAGCAATAAACTGTATTTAAAATAAAAAATAATTTCAAAAAATGTTATAAATTGCACTATGACATATACACATAGAATAAAGTAAAATATAACAAAAATAAAAGGGAAAATTACAAACTGGCTTGATAAAGAGGGGATGAGTGAGGAGTGGGACCATCAAAATCAATTAAATTGGCTTGTTAAAGAGGTGGAGGAGTGAGGATAAAGATGTCATTTACAAAAATAGAATAAGATAAAATTGTTATTATATTTAGTTAAATTTGTTTATTAAAAATGACTTATAAATTAATAAATTATTTTTAAATAAGTCATAATTTATTGTTTATCAAAAATAACATATAAATAAAAAAATTAAGTAGAAAATTTCAAGTTATTTTTAAACACGGTAGAAATTAATTTATAAGTTACTTTCCGAACATCGATTTCTTTGGGTAAGTCCCAAAAAATATATGATACTCTTTGTGTCAAATTTATAAGCCCCCTTCACATCTCTTACACTCATGTAGGGTTTAACTTAAACCCCTCTTTCTCGGTCTCTACTCTAATAAATGGCTCTCTTTCTTCTCATCAACCGGCGATTTTCCTCCCGGAGCTGTAACCTCCACAAATACGCCCTCCTCTCTTTCTATCTCTCCCCTCAAAACCCCAAATTCACAAACTTTTCTTCCCTTTCCTCCCTAGAAACCGAAACCAAACCCTCCTCCGTTACAGCAAACCAGCCAAAGCCCTCTTCGCTTTCTTCTCGAATGAGCTTCGTATTCGATCAAATCGACGCCATTGAGAGAGAACGCTCCCAGAAAGACGAAGCCCTCCAACGAATCCGCGCTTGGCGCGAATCCAAGAACAAAAACCACAATAATAACAATAATAATAGTAGTGCTGTTTTGGAAAGTGAATTGAAGGTGAATGAGGTGGAGAGGAGAGAAAAAGGTGGTGGGTTGATGAAAAAGGCTGTGGAATTGGTGCACCCGTGGCCGGAATGGATCGAATTGATGGAGAGATTGGTTCGGCAGAATTATTTTGATCACAAGAGGAAAGATGAGAATAAAATGGTGGAGGATTTGAGGTTTGATATGTCTGAAGTGGAGGAGGAAGGTTTTGATTTTACCCGGGATTGGAAGACTGTTCAGACTGCCTGTCTCAATTTTGGGAAAGACCGGTTCGATATCTTGAGGTTTGTGGTATCTTTCTTACTGTTTTGTTGGCACATTTGGATATTTAAGCTATCATTGTTGTTTATGGGATTGTAATTATGATAAGACTGTGGAAGAATATAATCTTTTATGAAGACAAAATGTGGAGCTTAAAGTGGCACCTTGATTTCTAGAAAGATTGATTTTTTTAATTAATATTTTTATTTGTTAACAAGATTAAACCATTTCGTTTTTTTGGATGGTAAATCATGCTAATTCTATTAATTCAGAACTAGTGAAGAAGAAAATAGACTTTCATAATTGGATTTAATTTTGCGAAAAATGATCTGCCATTGTTTTTAAATTTTCAAAGTGAAAAAGGTGAATCCTCTGGTGAGGTTTGTGTAATACACTAATACTTAATCAAATAGTCTGTCAATAGTATAAAAAGGGATTCTAGTAATTCTGGTTTTACTACTTGGAATAACTCTCTCATATTTGAGAAATTCTGTCTAGCGGCATTCGATCGTCATCGAAAGCGGCTTCCAATTGTTCGGAAATTCTAAGCTATATGGTGGGCTTGGATGGTGAGCAAAAACAATTGATCAAGAAATTGGTCAACGCATGAATGAAGGTTGCAATAGTATAGTGTGTTTGAATATATATTTCTGATTAAATTTCATCTATCCATGGTTAAATTTGCACTAAATCGTTTGGCGGAGTTGGTATTAATTATAACATAAGATTTGGACCACATGCCACTTTATACCCCTTTAGGTTTTCAGATACCAGCTCCTCTGCACCACCTCCCCCCTCCCAAAAAGGAAAAAAATATAATAGAAAACTTCAGTAAGTTGCAACTTACAACACTTGAAAACTCACCTCATTTACCATTGTACTTTTTGAGTCATTGAGATCTCATCCTGCATACATTAAGAACAGACTATTAACTGAGTTTCCTAGATAACAGATAGCATGGTTTAGGACCTGAGATGCATCAAGTCATGGCATTCAGTAAGATGGTAACTATACGAAGAGCATTGTAAGATAAGAATTATTGACCAATACCATTTTTCAAAGTTTTAAAGCAGTTCTTGGGAGGAAATATGGCAGGGGAAGGTGGTCCAAAAAGATACACAGCTTGTGAAGCTAACTGATGCTATTAATGAAGTAGATGTAATTTGGCCCTAATAAAAACACGCGTTGTCCAATACCCTTGGCACAAAGTGATCACACATGCCCTGGCATCCCAGCTTGGAGATTAATAAGAACGTTGAAATTTGAGAGCCTAACTCGCTGCGTTTCTCTCATATCGTTAAGTATTTCAATATGTAATTTATCCTGATAATATGTGCATTGTGCAATACTCCCCAATACTCTCCCCTTTAGCTGATAAAAAAGTGATTGCGCATGACCAGGCATTCCAGCTTGCAATCTGCGGAATAGAAGTTTTCTCTCCTCAATAGAACTCCTAAACTTCCCGAAGAAAGAAAAGAGGATTGACCAGATTTAGTAGTTCATGGATTGATGGTTTTTGCAAGAAGATTGACAGTTATAACAAATAACTCAATAGAATGAGAAACTTAACTGTAATTTGTCGTGTGTCCATGTGCCTGATGCTCTAAAGAACTTATACATATACATGGGCAAGTGGCTTTGAAAATTTACGATTGAGGAAGACAAATCAAAGTTATTAGATACTCCTTAGTCAATTGCATTTTGGTACTTGTGCTTCCTAACATGATAATATTATGTTCTGCAATTCTAAATTTAGCGACCCTAATATTTCTCTATTATTTACCATTAGTTACACAAACATCAATATTTTAATTATTGGACTCTCAAAGCCTCAAACATAACATTTGTATATCAAAGACTTAACATGTTGACGCGACTAAAAATCTTATATGAAATTCAACTTTATTACATTTGGATTCTAATAGAATTTTAAGCTATAAGTATTCATATAAAGCTATCCCTAGCGTACCACGTATTAGCCCATGTATGGTATAGTATTCCTTTATCTGCTCCACGAACCAAAAAGATCGGCCTGCTCCATGAACTAAAAAGATTGGCGTTCCAGCTAAAGATTGAGACAGATTGTGGAAGCCCAATTTTCCAATTATTATCTGACACCATCTTAGCCTCTCTATTTATACTAGATTAGGATATCTAGTATCTTGCATAGACTTGCACTACTAATTTGCACCTTTCTATTGAAGCCTAACAAGCTCTCATTACATGTGACCTTTATCTTCTAGAAACTCTTAACTACTGCTCCTTCAACTTCTATTTATTTACTCTCTTGGCCCATGACCTTACAGTGAGCAACCTATAAAAACTGGGTGAAACAAACTACAAGAAAGTTCACAAAAAATATGCGGTTGGAATTGAGGGAGCAAAATCATTAGGAAAGAGATTGGGAGGGTGCAAGCTTGAACGTCGTCCCAAGCATGCAGGGGTTGTTGAATCAAATAGAGATTTACTATTAGGAAAGCAAAAACAGAATTCTTCTTCCTTTAGAGTTTTTTCATATCTTGCAATGGACCAAGATGAAGATCAACAGTAAAAAATACAAGGAGCTGCAGCTTCCATAAACAACAAGTTGAGGAGAAACTAGATGTCAAGACCATTGTTATTTAAGGCGTGAGGCGCAAAGGTCTCCTTGGGGCATATGCGCAACGCGAGGCGAGGCGAGGCGCGTGCCTAATCGAAGTGAGGTGCACATATTTAAAAAAATTAAATATATATACACACACAGACATTTAATCATTTACGAATCAGATTTATCAACCATTAAGTAATTTTACAAACTTCTAAGCATGTTCAAAAAGTTTCTATAACAAGTTCAAGGACTATACCTATGTAGTATAGTGATACACTGATATAATCATATCATAATAACATTTTGCATAAGTACATAGTTAAATTCTTACAATCTTATATATATATATATATATATATATATATATATATATTTAAGTAGTAAACACTAAACAACAATATAAATGCATATTTAAATATTAACAAAATACTTATAAGTTATATACACATTTAATTATTTGATAAGTTGGTAAACACCGAAATAGTAGTGTAGTAAAGCATCCAAAATTTCTATAAAAAAATTGGGCAGCATAACCCCTTAGTATTTTGCAAAATAGCCTTTTTTTGGGCCAGAGGAGAATAATAAAAAAGGAGAAGGGAGAGACTTACCTGGAGAAGGAGGCTGCAATTGATGGTCTAGGAATTTTTTTTACACAACTTCGATGAGACCCACGCCTTGCGCGCCTCGTGCGCCTCATCGAAGGAGCCTCGCCTTTGGCAAGGCGAGACGCCTAACGTGGGATGGGCCTCGCGCCTAGGCGCCTTAAACAACAATGGTCAAGACTGATGATCAAGTTGAGACAGCAAATTGCAACAATTTTTTATCATCCTTATCATTGTTTTCCAAGGCTTATCATGTTAACATGTTGGTCAAGGTGTCCAAAACTTTTCTCTTAGCACTGATGAGTTTGTGGTTCATTTTCGCCTGTTACGAAACTCTGGATTGAGTTTTCACTAACCAAAGGAGAATGATAGGGATCAAAGATGCAAGAAAAGTACGGATTCTATATATTAGTTGACTTGTATAAGAAATGAGACTATAGTTAACTATATTTTTGTATTTGACTAGGTTAGGTATTATTAAGGTCTTATATGAGTATTTTTTTAAGTGTTTTTTAATGAGTATTTAATAATTACTTATTAGGACACTGGGGTTTTATATTATGAATATGAATGTGAGTGGGGGATAAACTATTGATATTGAGAATTTATGAAATTGATCTGGTTGCGATTGGTCAAAACATCTCATAGTGTCCCTGGGTAGGCAAATCTATCTTGGTTGCTATCGAGCGAACCTATTGTTTAGGTGTGGAGCTGGAACCCTAGGTCTACAACTCTACATCAATTGCTTTAGCGTCATGCATCAAATCTTTAATGCTTTTATGTCAATATTTGAAACTTATGTGGTTCTTTCTGGTCGAAGACTGCTAGTAGAGAGGTCTTCAGTTCTTTGTTGTTTTGTATGATGTATCAAATTGTTTGATCAATGTTACTTTGATTACGATGTGCTTAGGATGTCAGTTGTTGATTTCAGGTCGTTGTCGAGACAGGATATTCAAGTTTTGGTTGGTTATGGATGCCCTAGTGCAGACAAGAAGGTGGTTTTTTCTGCCAAATTGTTGAGGAAACATGTCCACCTTGATGAAGGAGATGTAAGTGTTATACTCCTTTAAACTTTTCTTAGGTTATATTTTTTGGCAAAAAGCCTTTTCTATGATTTTCTCGTCTTTTTCCACATGCACCAAAAATTGTTATTTATTTTCTTCTTAGGTTCTGGAAATGTTTTCTTGTTACATTGTTTGGGTATGGGTACCTAAGGAAAACTATCCAAAATATCAGAAAAGGACTTGGAATAAGTTGGTATAGACTTTATATTACATCAAGATGATGTTGGAATTCTGTTAACAGATGCAACATTACAACCCATCAGTTACTTTGCAACAACAATGTAAGGTGGAACGCGATATCTTGGAATTTGGCATCCTTTATACTTGGTAAAAATACATTTTATGCGAGTATAGATGCAGAAGAGAAATAACATACCAACATATACAGATGGATTCCAGGCTCAGAGGTAAAGAAGAAGGAAGAAGGGGGAAAACGAAGCAAAAGAGGAAACATTCTAAGAATTTTGTTGTGTAATAAGAAAAAATAAAAAGATAAGAGATTTGTATACGGCAATCCCTTTTTCGAACTGACCAGACTAGAGGATTTCATGGGTGAGAAAATCAAAAAGGAAAAGAAATGTGTCTGGGGATATATTATGTGTGTGCGTGTGTACACACTGTTATGAGAATAAGGGAAAGCAAGAGAACTTACTGGTCATATATATTTTTTTGTTTTAACTCCCCGTTCTAAAACAGCTAGGATTTTTTGTTTCAGCGACTTGTCTTGAATGTTATGGTTTGTCTGCTGGCACCAATGAATTCTTCATTTGATTAAAACCTGTAACATGCCCTTACATTGTCATACTAGTGTAAATTAGTCAGTGTCTTAAAAATCTCCGTCTAGGTCTAATTAATTCTGCCTAGGCTCTAGGCTCTCCTGGCGCCTCGTCTAGGCCCAAGGCGGCAAAAAAATCATTCCAGGAAATTAGGCGGGACCTAGGCGGAGAAGTTTTTTTTAATGATATATATATTTTTTAATAATTTACCATATTCATAATGCAAGTTGTAGCACATCAAATCACAACAAGAAGTGAATAAGATCAAGTCAAAATAAATAATTTTATTATAGATGTAATCTTTTGAACTTGTACCAACTTCAAATTATATAAATGATGATACATTTGTAATATTTAGTTTAATTCAATATAATTCTTAAATGTATGTTTAATTATTTAAGTTTTAATATTAAATTGAATTCTTAAAATTTAAATTTTATTATTTAATAGCAATCTTGTTTATGAATAAAAGTAATACGTTAAAGATATGTTTGAACTTTGAACAATTGCATGTTTGTGTTTAAATTTTGACATTGGCAATATGGATGTGTTTGAACTTTAAGTAAAAGCCTTTATTATCTTTATTATAGATTGTTTTGCTTTATATTATTGTTTTGTTTGGATAAATATAAGATAAAATATTAAAATTTACTTAAAATAAAAAATCCCGCTAGGCCCCCGGCCGCCCGCCTCCCACCTAGCGTCTTTTAGAACATTGAAATTAGTAACTAACTACAATGTTTCTGCACAATTTTTTTATTTAAAATAACATAAAAATAAAAAAATTCCAAGAATGATTCTCAGGTGTAGTTTCAACGAGTAACTATAAAATAATGTACGTGGGCTTGTGGGAGATATCTTTAGGGTTAAGTTATATACCTTAGTTTTATAAAATGATTTGATCTTGATCTTTTGATAAAATTTAACTGTACAGATGGAAAGATCATGCAAAAATATGAGATATTGTTAGTTTTTATTTAATTTGAGGTTGTATAGCACCATTATTATAACCTTGTAAAATAAATATATTTTATGATGACTGAGATTTATTGGACTTTCATTAATATAAAGTCTTTGATAAACATCACCAAATTATATGCAAGTTTATATGTCAAATATTTTTATATGTTCTTTATATCCGTACAGTTGGATTTATCTGAAAAACCCTAAAGATTGAAGTATTAACCCTATGGGATATACTAGTAAGATGCCCTCTAGGGCATCTCCCTTTTTCACTATACAGTTGAAAAGAGGCAAGCCTTTTTGGTACGTTGAGCCTCTGATTAATTCTGTATGAAGTCATCTTACCTTGGCCTAGAGGCCCTAAGACAAATTTCTAAGCTGTGCCGGGCACTTTCTTGGCACCCAGGCATTTATTTAGATTATGGTTTCTTCTTTGGTGCAAAAATCTCTGGAAGAAAGTCCATCTGCGTGGGATATTGAAAGTATAACCAAATATATAAATTGACTTTTATTCATACATCAGGTCTGTAGTTCTTGCAGTTTGAGGAGCTCCTGTGAAAGGGGATATCTGCTAACAAATAAAGAAGATGAGGCAAGGACCATTGATATCATGCGTGTCTTATTGACATATGGCTTTGATCCTGTGAATGGATCAGTTGTGAATGAATCCCTTCTGAAGATAAAATCTGTGAAGACTGTAGTTCGTAAATTGCTTCATCAGGTGGTCAAGTTTAGTTCAGTGCCGATTGACCCAAATCTTCCCCCTCCAATTATCAAAAAGCCCCCACCAAAAGTGAAGCAACCACCTCCCCCTCCAAGAAAGCGGGTTGGACGTGATGATATTGAAATGAAAAAGGGGGATTGGCTCTGTCCGAAGTAAGTATTAGTTTCAATATTTCTATAATTTCATATGCTTTACTCATCACTTTGAAATCGCTGAATAGTCACTTAATTTTCATCAGATATCCAATATGCCTTTGTTTACCGCATTTATTTAGTAAATGGCTTGTCAAATGAAATTCTTTGATTGTGTCTTGCATATGTTACATTATTTACATATCAGAATATTAAAATGAAGGTGTTAATCAGGAGGTCATAGATACAATGAATGAACAAAATAATGATGTTATATATGGGTTATATTGAAGTTTGTATTTTTTAGTATGTCCTTCCTATAGCCCCATTTAAAACTCAAATGAACACTTGCATTTGGGTGATGATTAACTTCTGTCTTCAGTTCTAAATCATCTATCTTGAGTACTTTGGCTGCACAAGATCATAGATATCTGAATATTATATATTATGCAATGGTTTATTTTGGAACATCTTGCTAGTTGCGATGCAGAATGACCCACCATATATGACGTAATAAATTTGAGGCCATTGTTCAGAGTTATCTGAAACTCTTTCTGAGTCGCTTTCTGTTATCTCCTCATATAATCACGTGATTGTATAGAATTAAGACTCTTGTATGGTTTGCTATTGCTAAGGATTGTAAATTGTGGATCTCAGGTGTGATTTCATGAATTTCGCAAAGAATAGTGTGTGCCTGCAATGTGATGGCAATCGTCCAAAGAAGCAACTTCTTCCAGGAGAATGGGAATGCCCCGAGTATGTTCTGCTTTAGTTGTTCTGTTTCTTCTTTACGCTGTTCTAGTTATTTTCTAATTTTAAATTTTTTTTTTTCCAAAAAGAACAGCCAGTCTTGATTTTCTTCTTCCTGACACAAATTACTGGAAGTAGATATTTTTTGTATACTTGTCTGTGTATTTGTGCTTGCCATTGTTGTCCATGTTTCTATAAGTCGGCTAGAGTGGATGGGAGAGTTTTCCAGTGTTGGGTTTGTGGGTTGGACTATTTTTTGAAAATGAAGGTAGTACGTTGATGATTACGATAGTACTTTCTCATCTTCTTTTGTTCTGTCATATGCCTGCTCATTCTACTTCTCTCCCCCTGGTAGTTTGTTGGTGATATGTGATTAAAAAAAACAGAGAGAATAAATGAGGCTGGTGGGGGGGGGGATGTGAAGGAAGTTTTACTTTGTAGAAAAGGATCGATAGCTTGTTGTAGGCTTGTTGCTCTCAAACTGTCCTCTGTTCGACTCTGTGCAGCCTTATAATCGATGATTTAAACTGAGCATACCTTTCCATTTTTACATCCCAAATGCAAAATTTTCACAGGTGTTCATACCTTTGTTATGTAAATAGTTAACATACTTCTTGGTCCTATCCTTTGGCAGATGCAATTTCTTGAACTACAGGAGAAATGTGGTATGTTTTCATTGTGAATGTAAGCGGCCCTCTGATGAATTTATGGAGAACAAAATGCAGGAAAGGCAACGTGGTCCCAGGACAATGCCGGAGAAAATTTCCGGTAGAAAGGATGCCTGGAATTTTGACTTTGACGACAACGAATCTGATGGAGCAGATGTTGCTGCTTTCGAGTATGCAGATTCTCATAAACTGGATGAAGATTTCCCTCAAGCTAGACGGCCTGAAAGTGAAAATAATAGATCTGAAGAAGGTTTTTATAGGAGCCAAAGGCCTCCAATGGCACAAGAAAGAGAATTCTCCCATCTTCGTCCTAAGCAGCCTGGAACAGGATTTGATGATTTTGATGATGAAGAAGATGACTTGGAGAGTTACGAGCTAGATACGCAAAGTAGGGACCAAGTACAGAAAACTGCTTCAATTAATTTCTCCGAGCTTGAAGTTAATTCTGATAGTGACGATACTAAAGGCAATAATGACAATTGGCGTGCTCCAAGAACCAATTCTTCTAGAAATGTTAAGCCATCAAAGCCAAGGCATCGAAATGCTGCTTTCTCTGGATCTGAGGTTGATGAACTAGATTTTGATTCAGACGAAGAGGTTTCAGTTCATCGGAACTGGAAATCTAGTCACGTTGCTGATTCCCGACAAAGACCTAGAGGTAGACGGGCGATTACTTATGGCTCAGATGAAGACATTGGGCCCAGTTCTGGCTCTGAAGACGATGAAAATTTTCGATCCAGGCAGAATAAAGGGAATAAAGGGGGTTCTATAAGGGATTTTGGGAGGAGAGCAAGTCACAATTTTGAAGATTTCTCTGGCTCAGAGTCTGATGGTGAAAATTTACGATTTCGTAGAGATAAAGGCAGTAAAACGGGTTTTGATAGAAGAAGAAACATATCCAAGGGTCGTGGTGGTTTCGATGTTTCTGAAAATTCAGGGTTCAAATCCCGAGGTACAATGCGCGACAGAAAGAGCCCTTTAAAAGACAAGTTTGATAGATCATCCCAAGGCCCTCGTCATCATGACACAAGATTTTGTGGGGATGACTACAATGGGCGTAGGAAGGGTGCTGGAGGGGATAATTTGCGAAATTTTAAAAGTCTTAAACGAGAGAACTTTGGTAATCGAGAACGCGGACGAGGCCAAAATTTTGATAACCGGTCTACAGGAGACAGTTATTTGGATGATGAAAGACACCGCAGGCCCCGGGAAAATGTCCGATGAAACCTAGGATGTCACTACAACCTTATTTTCCAGAATAGGCTTGACTTTCATTTTTCTAGAAGTAATGAACGTGATAACTGATGACGATTCATGTCTGGAGAAGGCCAGAAATCAGAAGCCTAATTATGGAACTTAAGGATTAATTTAGGGTTTGAGCTGTGAATTTATTTTGACAGGGGAATGTCAAATTATCGTGTATTCATATTTAAGAAATAATTGATGTAACCATTATTTTTGCCGAAAAGAAATCCAAGAAAAAAGAAATAGAAATTTTTTTGGCATATAAATTTTGGGATTAAGGTCAGATGACCATCTGGGGGTTTGAACGGTTTTTCACTTAACCACCTGTAGTCAGTAAAATTACATTTAAACTCGATTTTTTGAGTTAAAGTGAAAAAGTGTTTTCTGTTTTAACTCCGTTATTTTATTTGGCTAAAGACTTAATTACCTTCACTTTAAAACATCCAGCTGCAAAATCATTTATAACAAACAGAGTAAACACCATCTCTCTCTCTCTCTAACAAACAAAAAACAAGAGTTCATATAAATTATAAAATCCTGTTCCCTCAGGCCCTGTTACCTGTATAAAAAATCCACCAGCCAACATAAATGCCATAACAACTATTGAAGCTAATGTTGTAGCTTTCTTCACATCCATGAAGGCTGCACCTATGGCCAGTCCTAGACCCTGCGATTTGCAGTTAATATGAGGAAGGCTATAGGCAATATGAGGTCTAATGGAAGGTCACTGATGTTTCTTGCGATCACGTATGCACTGAGTTTATACATGTCCACTGATCTCTCTTTAACTAGCATTGCCCTTTCTTGAGGGAAAGTAAAAATCGACGTAAACAGTGGGAAGAATGCCCAAAAAACTGAAAAGAAGTATAGCAACCCCGCCTGCATTTTATAAAACCATGTTCCATATATTATACAAGTAAAAACTAGAACATACTTGCTCTATTGGAAAAAAAGGCTAATTATTACCCAATTAGTGATCAAGAAAACCACTGAACTCTTCTCAAGCTTTCAAAATAACATACAAGCCATTTTTTTTCCCTTCAAAATCATTGAACTTTCACAGATAATCAAAAATGTCAAAATTTTGACCAGGTCATATGTTTGGCAACCTCTGTTTTTCAATGATATATATGTGCACATAACACATACACCCACATAGATATATAGAAAGAGAGAAAAATCTGATCTGATGGGCAAAAAACCCAGTTGAAACACTTGTAGTCAAATCAGGAGATGGGAACAATGAACCCAATACATTTCTCATCCGAACAGAATAAAATTACAAACTATATTTAAAGAGTGAGAGATGGTAAAATCAATCAATTTCCAACAACGGAAAGAAAAAATATAGAAGAAGATAGAGAAATTTTGTGGTGGGTATACCTTCAAATTGAGAAATAATCAATGCCCATTTCACTCATATCCTTGAAACTAATAATACTATCAATTCTTTCCCAAGAATTTGCACAAAGCTCCGATCTTTTGTAACTATATAAATGGAGCATCTGTTTCTAAATTGTAACCATATATGGCGAATCCTTTCGTTCTCCTTTGACCAAAACTTTGTATAACCACGGAGTCGGACCAGCAGCGGATGAGCCGGCGAAGAGTGAGGTTTGGAACGACATCGGTGGATTGGAGGACTTGCATAGTGGCAGGACAGGTGTTATGGCCGGAATCGAGCCAGGTTTTGATGCTGGAGCGATCGTATGTGACGCCGATGCAAAGGCTTACCAGAGGTTTGGGGATAGATTGAGAAGAAAAAGAAGGGATAATGATGGGATGAAACAATTTGGGTTTCATGAATGATGAAAAAGAGAAATTGGGAGACCCAAGTGTATGGCCTCCGTATATCACAAATTGGGTCTCCTAATTTATCAGCCCGTAGATTTGAAATTAGGGAAGAACCCTAGAAATTGGGACTGGGGATAATGAGTAGAAGCTGCAAGCAGACCATCATACTCCCTAGCAGCATCGGAGAGGAGACTTAAGTTTGGTCGGAAAGGAGAGGAATGTTAAAGAGGAAGAAGAAGGGGTATTTCAGACATTTAACAATCCTTTTTGACTGTTCCAGCCTCTTCTCACGCGTTTTTGGCGTCTGACATACACGCACAGTTAAGTTGGATGGAAAAGGTAACGTTTTCACTTTAATTCAAAAGTCGGGAGTTTAAATGTAGCTTTACTAACTACAGGTGATTAAGTAGAAAACCGCTCAAACCCGAGGTGGTCATCTGAACTTAACCCTAAATTTTGATAAAAAAGTAGAAGAGGAAAAAACACGGTGAATTATTGTAGTTCAGGTAAACCTGCAACTCACTGCAAAATACGAAAAGGAATTAACCTCAAAGTAGGAAAATATTCCTAGATAAGAATATAAAAAGGCTTTGAACTTGTAATAAGAAAAAGTTTCCAAGTCGGAATAGGAAAAATAATAAAATTAAATCAACTCAACTCATAGCAGGAAATTGAAAAAGATTCCCAAATTTAAGTCTTTTTAGATAATTGTTTTTGTTCCGTTTGAGAATTTCAAGTAAGCATTAATTGTTTAGTTTTCATTATTAATCCAAGTATAATTAAATATAACTTTGGTTCTCGTACTATTTTTTATCCAATAAATAACACTCTTTTTTCAATACATGAACAATATAAACAATTAATATTATATTTAATGCTATACAATCATTTCCATAGTACTTGTGCACAACTCTAAAACGATTTATATTAAGAAACGAAAGGAGTAATACGTATGGCTAATCAATTGACGTGTCTAATTACATTGAAAGTCGATATATTTTTATCGCAATATATCAATCTCTTATTTTTTCTGTTTCGTATTAAACGTCCTAAAATTTTTAGAATATTTCACAATAAATATTCTATTTTTATATTCGTAACTATTTGTTACAAATATAAAAATAGGCAGAAAAACCAAATAAAAAATAAAGTAATTTTGAGTTTTTTTTTCATGTATTCTGCTAAAAGTCGATGTGTTTAGCCACTGGATGGATAAACAACAAAAATCAATCTCTTATTTATTTAATTTGAGTTATATTTGCAATATTTTAGTTTATACTTCAAATGATATACACACTGTGACGCCATCAAAATAGGTATACATCACCCATTTTGAGTCGTCAAATACATGGTACAAAATTTAAATACAACTTAATAATACAGCTGTCGTAAAAATACGACAAAACGTAAACTGAGAGTTTTAATAAGAATATTGTCATCTAGACAATATCCACACTCAAAAGAGTCCTGATTACATTTATTTTTATACTATTTAACAGAATAGTGAGGACTACTAATACTATCTTTTGGACCGTCACTCCGTTCCCCGACTAGTCACGGCTACATTCTCATTTCCTGAAGAGAACATTGAAAGAAAGAGTGAGCTCAACTAGCCCAGTAAGAAATATTATGAGTAAGATAATGCAGAATAAATTATCATTAGCCTTCAACAATGTTAAACTGATAAAATATAACAAACATCAAGTTAACTGCAGCGGAACAAGCAATCCATTAAAAGAGTCAAATAGAGAATAAAATCTACTATCTTTTATGATTTTAAAGGTTTTTCATCATTTTTATCGCTCAGACTCAGCTTAAAAATAATCCACATCATCCATGCACTACGGCCAAGGATATTCATTAGTATCACAACCACAAATTATCCATGCATTACGGCCAAGGATATTCGTGTGTATTCATCAATGGTCATGATCATGCCAACAACTGTCCATCAATGTACTACGGGCCAATGAAGACTTTTTCCACATCATTTGTAACATTACGATCATGATTACACCAAATAATCCCTGGTCATAATCATATCAAGTCCATCTATGCACTATAGGCCACAGATAACTTTCAACATAATATAAACATGAGGATGATGACAATGATATAAGAATTCAATAAAACAAGTTCAAGAATTAATTTATCTAGGAACTAATAACATCCAAATTGTCAACATGATACTTCATTGTAGAGTAAAACTCAAAAAATTTCAGAAGAATATTTCCATAAAAAGATAATGGATGGAGCGCAAATATCAAGGACATTCCACTAATTTCATGGAGTATAGAAGTCAAAACTTTAACCAAGTGAGTATAATAAAGAATGGAATAACAAAAGAAATCACTAGGCATGCGATAGACCGCACAGACAAGTTATTCCAACAGAATAATAAATAACGGATCCAGGTCATGCGTAAACGCACAGACAAGATATTCCAACAGAATAATAAATAATGGAACTAGGTCATGCGTAAAAGCACAGACGTAATATTCCAACAGAATAATAAACAACGGAACCAGGTCATGCGTAAATGCACAGACAGAATGTTCCAACAGAATAATAAAAAGTGGAATAACAGAAGAATTTCACCATGTATGCGGTACTTCGCATAGACAGGTTATTCTAACATAATGATAAAGAATTAAATAACAGAAGAATTTCACCAAGTATAGGGTAGCCCGCGTACACAGGTTATTCCAATAGAATAATAAAGAATGGAATAACAGAAGTTTTCTTTATGAATAAGAAATAAATAATTACCCCTTACGAGTACAACAAATAATATCACTTACCGTAAAAGAAGAGTATTCCGACTGATAGAGCGATGATATTCTTGAAGAAAACTTGCACTACGCTCAAAACTTCTTAAATCTCTAAAGAAATACACTCAAGATTATAGAAGAATTCTCTGAACTTCTGGTGTGGATTTTCAATTCTAACTAAGTAACCTATTTATAGGAAAATAGAAAGGATACTATTATGCACTATTCAATAAAATATAATATATTATAAATATATATATATATATATATATTTATATATATATATTTATTTAAAATCTAATAAAACAAATAACTTTATAAAAGTATTCATTTTTATATAAAAAGTTTTTCTGTTTTATTACATTAATAATACTAATAAAACAAAATTTATATAATATATATATATATATATGTATATATATATATATATATATATATATATATGTGATTCCATTCACAACAACTGGTTGTTGGGGAGCAACCCCTTTTGGCCCAGTCGCTACAACCTGTACCGGCCTTAGACAATTTTTTTATAAACCACTACAGGTTGTAGCTGCTGGGCCAAAAGGGGTTTCTTCCCAACAACTGGTTGCTGTGGATGGATACCCTATATATATATATATATATATATATATATATATATATATATATATATATAAACTTCCGTGACTTCATACAAAGACACCTCAATATATTTAACAATATTTATCATCATTATTATAATTCACAGTATTAATCGACCAGGTCGTTCCCAGGAAAGAGGGGCTTTCCAATAAGAATTTCTCTCTATTGGCGCGCAATTAGGTGAGCAAACCTCTCCTTGGCAGAACTTCTAGACATAGTTAATATTACAAATAATAATATTAATAACTTCGTCGTCTCAATTATTGATTTAATAATATAATATCGACAATAGTTGAATCAAATAATGTGAGATACTATGCGTCAATTACTGTAGCAATAATTGAACAAAACTTAGTGACTTCTCACGCAAGCATCCAAAATCAATATCGTGTGCTACTATGCAACCACGCGTATTTCTGTTCTTTTACTGCCGAGTAGCTCAACAATTTTAACTGTAAAACTTCCGCCGTTATTTTCATAAAAATATTTTTATCGTTTTCTCAATCCCACAATAATTCCGTTGTGGGGTCAACAATTGATTGTGCCGTCGAACGAATATTCCCTGTTAAAACGAATATTCCCCGACCAATCGAATATTATATAACAACTTGCGTACTTTGTAAAATTTATAAATATTACCCACAACTATAACATTATATCAAATTCATTCCATAATATTTAAAAATGATATTTATAAAAAAATCATCTTTATTAAAAAGTTGGGGTCTTACAACCTCCCCTTCTTATGAAATTTCGCCCTCGAAATTAGGGTACGTATTTGATATGTCGAAAAGGTAAGGATATCTTGATTTCATTTCAGATTCTAACTCTCAGGTCATTTCCTCAACATCGTGGTTTCTCCACAAAACTTTGACTTGAGGTGTAACCTTGGAGCGTAGAATATGTTCCTTCTTATCCAGGATTTGAACATGAACCTCTTCATACGTCAAATCTTCCGCTATTTCGTCTGGTTTTAACTCAATAATGTGGTTCGGGTCTTCCACATATTTACGTAACATGGATATGTAAAAAACGTTATGAACATGAGACATACTTGGCGGTAAAGCGAGTCTATACGCCACAGTTCCTACTTGATCGAGGATTAAAAATGGGCCAATGAATCGAGGATTGAGCTTTCCTCTCTTTCTAAATCTCGTAACTCCTTTCCATGGAGCAACACGCAACAACACATGATCTCCAATATCGAATTCCACGTCCTTTCGATGAAGATCGGCATAACTCTTTTGTCGATCTTGTAAGATTTTTATACGTTGCCGGATCGTTTGAATCTTTTTCCGTAGTCATACGTACCAACTCTGGTCCCAACAACGTTGCTTCACCCACCTCATCCCAGCATACTCGAGAATGACACTTTCTTACCATACAACGCTTTGAATGGAGCCATGCCAATACTTGCTTGATAACTGTTGTTGTATGAAAAATCCACAGCCGGTAAGAACTTGTCCCAACTTCCCTTGAAGTCAAGGACACTGAGTCTTAATAAATCTTTAAGAGTTTGAATAGTCCTCTCTGATTGTCCGTCCGTCTGAGGATGATATGCCGAACTAAATCGTAAGTCCGTGCCCATAGCTTTTTGCAAACTAACCCAAAATCGTGAAGTGAATCTTGGGTCTCGATCAGAAACTATGGATACTGGCATACCATGCAATCTTACAATCTCGTTTATGTAATATTATTTGTGAATAATTAATTATTGATTTATATGATAAGGAAAATATTGATTTTATGTGGATATAGATGGAGAAAATTTTTAATGTGACAATTGTTAAAAATTGAAATTTTATCTTTTTCTGATAAAATAATTCATTTAAATATATTATTATATTTTAATAATATAATAATGATGATATTTTTACGATGAATGTGGGATATATGAATATATGTGGAGGAGGAGTATTTTTGTTATCAAAAATATTTAAAACATGTTAAACATGTCGGTGGACCCCATTTCTTGACTAAATTTTATTATAGCCTGTAAAATTGCCCGTTTGTGAATTTCGGTTAATTTTTGTTTGAAATTTGGAAACACTTCCTTTCTGCAAAGTTGTAGATAATGGAATTTCCTATTAAAGTCGTGAGATTCAAATTTTCTGGCAAAGGGCTATTTATTGTGAATTATTGAAGTTCCGAAGCTCCGAAATAATTGATTTTTGGAAGTTTAAAATGTTTTAAATAATAAAAACATTTTTTTCAATGTTTTGGCATGTGTGCTGATGTTGTGGGCTGGTAGTGGACGTATGAGTTTGAAAAAATAATTATATTAATATTTTTATTAAATTTTCTGCTTTGGTGTTCTAAGCAATTTCCTATAAATAGGTGCTTAGGTTAGAATTGAAATCACACCAGAAACTAAAGTTTTCTCTCTCTATATTATCGAGCGTATTCTTGTGAGTATTTTGAGTATACTTTGAGTACTGTTGCTATACGGTGCAAGTTCAAGTCATATCTTATATCCGGTGTTTCAACTAGAAGTACTGTCTTTTGAGGTAAGTGATAGTAAGTGATTTTAAGGGATTGTAAGGGGAGGTTATTTTCTTCTAAAAATGATATTATTTTTTCAATATCATTATGCCAGAATGTTGGTTGGAAATTTTTATCAAATTTGAAACTTTTTTATGTCGGAGTTACTATTCATGAGTTATTATTCATGAGTTAATATTCACGAGTTACTATTCATAAGTACTATTCACGAAACGTGATGATATTTTTTGTGAAATTTCTATCTTTTGGTGTCGGAGTTCTATTCACGTATACGGCACTATTCACGAATACGGCACTATTCACCGAAAAATGAAATTTCTTCTTTTTGTCTAAAATATCTATTGTGGATACTAGCTTTGATTGTATCCATGTTTTGATCATTCTTGAATTTTATACCACTATGATTATTTTTGAGGTATTTTTGGACATGGATAAAACAAAGTACGAATCCTAAATCCTTAATCCTTGTCATTTTGTTTCACTGGATTCGTTTCTTTAAAAATATTTTTCATCATCCTCAATCCTAAATAATGATATAATTGAATATCTTTGGCCTGTAGTACGAAGATGAATGATTTCTGATGAATATCGTTGGCCCGTAGTGCAAAGATGAACAGGTGTTTAGATGAACATGACCAACTGATGAATATCTTTGGCCTTGTAGTGCAAAGATGACTTGTTGATGTATATCTTTGGCCTGTAGTGCAAAGATGACTTGTTGATGAATATCTTTGGCATGTAGTGCAAAGATGACTTGTTGATGTATATCTTTGGCCGTAGTGCAAAGATGAATTTATTAGTATGTTTATGAACATGAACTGTGATTTGATATAACCATGATCTTTGATGTTTCAGGTGATAAAAATTATCTTTGTCCTGGATGAGAAAAGGAATTTAGAACAACAGTTACGATTATGAGTTATATATGTGATTGTGGACAGAAATTGTTGATTGATGTTATAGGGATAAAACATTGTTGGTGGACTTTTAACATGGAGAAGATAATAGACTTTATAGTCTATTTGACTCTTCTAATGGATTGCTCGTTCCGCTGCAACTATGGTTGAAATTTTTTATCATATACCATATGTTCTAAATCTCTGATTTATTTCTGTTGAAGGCTATTGATAATTTATTTATCTTTAGGCATGACATTCTTTACTGAGCTAGTTGTGCTCACCCTTTTGCTTCACAATTCCTTTCAGGTAATACGAGTGTAGCTGGGTCGAGCGGGGGATAACAGGGGAATAGAACGGTGGTCATCATTTAGTAGTTATATTTGGCGAATCAACTAGGGTGAAGCGAACCCAACGTTGGAAGGGTGTTTTGCCACTGTCATACAAGATGTCTAATGACATACCACCTCGTGTCATCATAAGACATGGATGTGCTCATCCACTTGCTGAGTATATCTACCAGTACTATCTATATGATCTTGGAGTCTATTTGAAATATAACTCTCAATTAGAGACAGTGGAGATAATGATATGTCAGGAGAAGACTTTCCATTGGGAAGAATATGATAGTAATCTTCTTATTTTTCTTTGGGGTCTATTGGGTCAACCAAGGATAATTCTGTGGCCATATGATGTCTATAATAACCTAGACGCATGGCCTCCCATGTACGAAGGTTTCTTTGAGCACTCCCAAAGATTCTAATTTCTAAAACAGTTTTCGACTATACCTTTATGTAAGGTGTCATTATGAGGTGATGCCCACGGTTGGGACATGAGTCACAGTTGATATATATTTGTATCCAAACTCACAGCATATGTATTGTTGTATTTTGCACGACAATTGTTGTAATAAAGTTGTAGTTGTTTTCTGTGCCATATATTTGGCGACTCAGAATGGGTTGGATGGAATGGACCTATTTTGGGGTCGTTATAGGTCTCAAGTGCATAAAAGAAAAAAAAAACGAATTAAATAACCAGTGCTTTTAATAATATATTTAGTTATTCACACAATAATTTAAAAAAATAAAAGATAAATATGAGAGAGTGTGAGGCTCAGGTTTGTGAAAAATCAGACATGGAATATGAATCTGTCATGGTTGCAACCCCCAGTTGCATGTGAGAAAAATAGATCGATTGTTGAATTTAATCAATCACATGACCTCTGTAATGCCCAGAGAGAGTGATGCCCAGAGAGAGTGAGGCCCAGATTCACCATGCCTGATCGGGTTTGCTCGGATTTAGACTGTAATCAGATCATTTTCAGTTCCATCACCACCACCAACCACAAGAAAAGAAAGAGGGGGAGTTACCCAGTTAGGTTTTCTCGGAGTTTAGATCTGATCGAAATTGCTCAGAGTTTAGATCTGAGAAGAATGGTGGGTTTAGAGAGAGAATAGATATGAATTTTTGGTAAAAAAATCCTCCTGCTCCTGATACTCTGCAATGGTGAAGAAGGATGAAGATGGATTTCTAAGTCAATTGATGATTCCTGGATGTGTTGACTCTGTATTGAGGGGAAGAGATCGAAATTGGGGATTAAGAAGCAAAATTAATACGGCTATTATTAATACTACTCTGTATTATTAATAATACTCTGTATTATTAATACGGCTATTAATAATACTCTGTACTAATAATACTCTGTACGCAGCAAAATTATTTGTAATACGGCTATTAATAATTTAATATAATAGGTTTATAATACCCTCTTTTCCATGTATGCATTGCCTATTTGCCTCGTCAACAAATTGTGTTCAGGTGTCTGCTTCGTTTTCCTTAGTGGCAAGTCTGTTAACAGGAGAGACATAATTGGGCTGAATTTTATAACGCTAAGGGCACTTTTGGAAAAAAATAGTTTAGGGTGCAAGTGGGACATCGGAGTAAATATCAGGGGCATTTTTGACCCTTTTCCCAATTAAATATTTGTGCCTTTGTTGCTTAGGTGGTCTTGTTACTAACATTTCAAATAGGAGGTTTTGAGATCAAATCCATGGAACAACAACATTTCGTCAACTGTGCCACATGTGGGCTCAGCTCGATTGCCGTTGACCAAAAGAAAAAGACTAAATACCCAAACACCTAAAGTTTAGTGGCCACATTTACATTTTACCGGTTAAGAAAACATAGCTATGTTTGTTTGTTAGAATGATTATACTTGAAATAAGATTACTAATTCCAAATGTTTTGTTTATTTTTAAATTTAGACTTGAGACTATTAGTCTAGAAATTATAAAATGACTTGATAGCCTAAGATTATAAAAGATTAATAGTCTTAAGATTATAATCCTTGCAAACAAAGCCTTGCTATCTTTTTGAACCCAATTGTAGAAATCTTTTACTCACTTCTCCCTAAGGTTTGCAAAAAAAAAAACAACAAAATCTAAACAAAATGCCGTAGTTTTGATTATAAATTAGTTAAAAAGATACAACTACAAAACTAGGACCACAACTTGATGGTTGTAATTAGGAGTGAAAACGAGTCGAATTTCAACGAACACTCTAATGCTCAGATTCGGCTCGACTCGAAAAAATTGAACTCGAATTCGATAAAAAATTTCTAATTTTGCGCCAGATTTGACGCGGATCATTACACGGACTTACTCGGCTCGTAAGTACTCGACTAGTTTATAAAACGAGTTACTCACGAGCCTTCAAATTGAGTTTCGAATATAAACTATTTCGCTTAATACTGAACCACTACATACTAAATTGATTATTGAACTAATGTTTATATATAAAAGTTTTTTACTTTTATTTATGTAAAGAAATTACAAATAATGTAATACGAATTTACAATCAATTCACTGATTTATTCAAGTACAAGCTTACACAATTTAATAGCACACTTTATACAAAATACATAAATATATGATTGTGAACATATATATTAAAGAGCTGCACATTTATTTGCCATACGATGTGCCTCCTCCAGATAAGTCATACATTCCTTGTCCTCCGGGATAGAGCTTATACAAAAACCAGACATCCTCTAGTGTAGGAATTACTTAATGCAATTACAATGTATCATTTTTATAATAGCTTAATGCTTATCTTACTGATACTCAAATTACAATCCAGGAAACCATATAAAATCAAAACATATGAGAAATCAAATTCCATCGATTACAATTTTCATCCCAAAACAATTACACCCCAGGATACCATATAAAACCAAAACAGATGAGAAATCAAATTCCAGCAATTCCAATGTTCATTAGGGCTAATTCCCAGAAGAAGAAAAATTCCCAAATTGAATCAAAATATGAAATTGAATACTAGTTATTTCGTAATGAAATTGAAATTGTGTTAAGGGTCTACCGAGTGGAAGTAAAGATCTGATCTCCGTTCAACTTGAAGGTTACCCTAGCCTCGAACTTGAAGGTGCCAATTCCCATCGAGGGTGATGATGAGTTTGGAGGAGGACTTTCAGAGAGGTGAGGAATCGGAGAAGTGGGGTGGTACGGTGGAGGGGATGATGAGTTTGGGAGGAGGGATTTTCAGATAGTGGTGAGATCAGGCAAGCGAGAAGAGAGAAAATAAACCTAAGGAAAGTGGTGAGATTGGGAGAGGCAAGTGAGGAGAGAGAAAATAAAAGGCACATATATAGGTATGTCATTTAACGCTAGAATGCCATTTAGGAGTAATGCTCCTGATCCGGGCTGATATAACCATAAGCAACTTGGATAGCCATGTCTTATAATCAATCATAAGCAACTTGTTTATTTTGCAATATTTAGAAGCAGCCAACGAAAATGGTACAGTTTATGAAACCCTGCCTCAGAAATTGAATGGTAGTAGTACCAACTTATTGTACAATAGAAGCGCAAATATTTGATTTTTCATCTCCTCATAATTTTGAAATTTCATGGTAATATCGAGCATAAATTTCTGCTTCTTATCAGAAATCTCCTTGAGTTGCAAACTATGCTTAGGGCGGTAATTTTTGGGCTTGCTTTCAAGGTACCTGAAAAATATTAAGAAAAAACAGTCAAAAGTTTTAACTATATTCCATTTTCTGATTATAGTATCCAGAGAAGGGTCAAAAGAAATTAAGAAACTAATGTCACTACTAACACAGTAATATCTAGCTTTACTTGCTGAAACCAATTATGGTACCTATAAATGGCCCATGAGATAACATCAAAGAAGCTTTTGTTTAGCTTGGGGATGTGAATAAATAAAACAATTTTGTCTGTTTCTGAGTTTTAATTTGGAGGAAGGGAAAGTTCTTCTTTGAAAAACAGAACTTTTTTTTCCCCCAAATTAAAACTCACAAACAGACCAAACATAGAATCTTCAGCATACCCCACAGTCGACACATACAATATTGATGAATATTGTTGTTGTTTGGGGAAAAATGATAATTTCAGTTTGCAAAATTGCATGTGCTCATACCTTTCAGTCCTTAAACTTAGGACATACAAACTGAGAAATAGTTAGAGTTGACATACTCGTAAATTTTAAGCTTAGAGCTGCAGTATTCTCATCTGAAGTAGTTTCATCCACAAGAAGCTCCAAAATATCACTCGTCTCAGGGCTCCGGTCATAATTGAGGATACTTTTGGTTAACAAAATAGAATTTTGATAGACTAATTTTTCATTGTTCTCATTCAAGGACACTGTCCTCAAAATCCCCATCTCTTCAACAATCAACTGTGAATATTGGAAAAATATTAGAACTGATGAAATATATAAAGGGAATTGATATTTTCACAAGTGAAAATGATAGTTTCACAAGTTTCTTCTCAGATGAATAGTAAGTGCGGCCTACCCTTATCTGAGGAAGAGCAGCTTGTGGGATTATTATCAATTCCCTAAATTAAATAATCTATATCCTTTATTTTTTAAAAAAATTTCAATTACCTGTTCATGATCAACAATACAATGATCACCTATGTCAAATGGACGTTGCAGCAATACAAATATAATTCCTTAGAATATAATTACAAATGTTTTGCCAAAGAAAAGCACCACCAGAGAAACAATGCAACCTAACACCTTGGTTGTTGCAAAACCCATAAAACTTAACCATATCATGGATATTAAGAAAAGTACTATCCCTGACATAATGGAGTTTAGGTCGGTGTTGGTGTCACTTAAGAGATCAACCAGAATTTTGCGCTCATTGTAGGCTTTCACCTGTAAACTAGGATTCTGCCATCAAACTATTACAAACTTTTAAAGATTATGACAAACTATCAAACTATGACAAACTAGGATTCAATTAAGACTTTTAAAGTTTGTATTCAATCAAGACATTTAAAGAGTTTATAAAAGTTTACTGGTATTCAATTACAACTTTTGTAATGTCTTTAAAAGTTATGTGGTATTGAATTGAGACTTTTATAAAGTCTATAAAAGTATTTTGGTATTCAAAAAGTCATAGATTTTTCATATTCCTATTAAATGGTAAGAGTTTGACCGACTTTGGAAGAAAAGTTATAACTATCAACTCATATCCAAAGTCTGACCTCATCTCTAAAGACTTTCAAATATTAAACAAAAAGGTGAAAATTCAAATCACCAATAAAGAAACTATTCCAATAATTAAAGAGGGAACCCGATGCCGCCACTCGTCGTCGCTGCCTTCTGTTGCATATACTGGCCGTGTCAAGCTCTGCTACTATCGTAACCGGTACTCCTTTTTTCCTTCTAATACAGGACTTCTTTTTTTTTGTTCGAAGGATTTTTTCTCATAATTAATTAGGTTATTTTTTACTAGGGCTTTATATAGTATATACAAATTCGCGGAGCACAACAGCATACTTTTCTGAGTAAAAATAATACAATATCGATTAATGGTGAAAATTATTATAATTAATTAAGGGGTTGTATTCAATAAAGTCTGAGATTTTGTTGAAGCTGGCACACTATTGAGGTTGGAGAATTTCCAGGATGTAGGTTATACAATTTGCTCCTTTAATTTATGCATGATTTTGTCCTATAATTTTGTTCACTGTGGTGTGATTAGGTTTTTCTGAGTTTTTTGTATGATATTCTGTAATATGTAGGAAGTATGTATTTTTCTTTTCCTTTCGTTTTCCCGACTGAAACTTGAAAAATGAGAGGAAAAATTCCTTGGACCTTTACTAACCATCCATTACACTACACTTTAAATCCATAATTATTTATATTGGACTCATTATACGAATGTTGTTTGTTTATTATTTATTTATATACCCTCCTAGGGATTTTGATGGTAGTATTCATTCTCTGAGGAGTCATATGCTAGAGATGAGAGATTATATTTCTGATTTGGAGATTTTGAAACTAACAGATACATTTTGGTGAAGATGGTTATCAATTCACTTTGCTTTAAAGGAAAGATTGAAAGAGTACTGGTTTATATTTTATGAGCACATCACGGGGCACCTTCATTAGTGCCTCCTTTTGAAGCTAGTATTGGTAATTTGTGCATGCTGTAAAATTTCAAGGATGTGAATGTTCTCATAATCATAGAATTTGACTTTTTTCCTGAGCTTTTCAGATGTAGGTCTTGATTATAATATAAATTTCATAAAATTATTCAGTTGATTCATAATTTAAACTTTTTAGCATGAAGAATTTAGCTAATAACATGTCACATTATTCATGTCTCATTGTGTTTAGACTAGTAAACTACTAAAGGAAATACCAACTAAGATAGATGTATTTATATGACATAGTAATTTCAAATGGGAGATTCTCAACAAGGAAATAACAAAAGAAAGGGGAAAAATGTTGGGATTTATAACCCATGGACAATGGATGAGAGCAATGAGTTGCTACAACTCAGGGTTGATGCTGTAGTTCATGGATGGCGTGATAGTAATGGAATGATAAGTAAGCAAACAATTGAGAAAAAGATACTTCCTGCTCTTAATCAAAAGCTTGGCTGCCAAAGAACATACTCATAGTACCTAAGTCGACTGAAACAGTTCAAGAATTGTTATGGCAATTTTGTGAAGCTTTTTCGTAATAGCTCTGGGTTTGGGTGGGATCCAATCAATAAGAAGTTCACTACTAGGGATGAAGTGTGGAAAGATAACTTCACGGTAAGCTTCTAGTATTTTTTAAAATAATTATCATTGACAACTCTATTTTGTATGTTTATATTATTGACACTGTGATTAATGGTGTTCTTTTTTTGTTGGTAGTCCTACCCAAATCATAGATACTTAAAGAACAATACTTTTGCTGTCTATGAAGATTTGAAAATTGCAATTGGGAATGGAACTACTATTGGAAAAAACTCAATTGCACTTGGTGATGAAACTGATGTAAGAACATTTGAAGTGGAAGAAAATAGAAACTTTGGGATAGAAGATTGGAATTATGATTACAGTAATGATGTGTTTGTACCGAATGAGGTTGGAACAACATTTCAAGAACCACCACCCAGGCAATCTACTTCACCCAGGCAACCTACTCCACCCTTACCATTTCAAGGAACAAATACTAATGCTCAGAAAAAACGAAACAGAATTGATTTTGAAGGGAATAATAGCTCCATTGAGGCCATTACTCAAGTTAATGTTTTAGAAAAACTTTCTGCTAGCATTGACTCAATTGCTACTGATTTTCGGGAATCCATAGCCTACTGGAGAAAAAGAAAAGAGATAGTAGTTGCTGGGATGCTATCAAGGAGATACCAAATTTGGACAACCAAGCTCGTTACAAGGCGGTTGAATTGCTTAATAATAAATCAAAGACAGATATGTTCTTGAAAATGTCACCAGAACAACACTCAGATTGGAAAGAAATTGTTAGAATGATTGCAGTTATTGAGATGATGGCCCGGGTTGAGAAATACTCTCTAGTTGGTTTTTGCATTCAGTGTAGACATGTAGACAATAGTTGGCTTCTTTAATTGGTGTAGGCATGCCTAACATTTTGGAATTTGGTTTGGATATGTGACGTTTGGTTTTTGTAATTGGTGTAGGCATGTTTAAAATTATGGGATTTGGTTGAAATATATGTGGTTGGTTTTTGTTAATTGGTGTTATAATTTCATGGCTCCTACAAGATACAAGAATTATTTGTTTCACAAACTATGCAATATTATTAGGGAGAAAACACTTTTACAAGATACAAGAATTATTTGTATTTTAGAAATGGTTGCAACTTTTCTACTCACTGTCGGTCAAAATTCTTGATATTGTTTTACTCGTGAGACTTTTGGTCGATCCCATTTTGCTACTAGTAAAAATTTTAACAAAATCTTGAAGGCTTTGAACACACTAGCACCTCAAATGATGGCTGAATCCACAATACCTTCTAAAATAAGAGAAAGCACAAGATTTTTTCCTTACTTTAAGGTAACTAATGAAAATTTCAGTATTATCCCTGTTTTTGTTGTTATTTATCACCATTATATTGAATAAAAATGTCTATTAATTCATTTAAGGATTGCATTGGAGCTATTGATGGTACGCACATTCCAGCAATGGTAAAAGGACGTGATGCAAGAAGTTATCATAATCGTCATGGAAAAATATCGCAGAATGTATTAGCAGCTTATAATTTTGATTTAGAATTCATATATGTGCTTAGTGGCTGGGAGGGTTCAGCTCATGATTCAAAAGTGCTAAGCGACGCTTTAACAAGGAGGAACGGACTTAAAGTGCCACAAGGTTTGTACTTATATTGTTTTTCATTTTACTTGTTTGATATTAGATCCTACGTTCCATAGTAATTTTTTAAATGGCATATAATTAGGCAAATTTTTCTTGGTGGATTGTGGATTCTCAAATCGGCGTCAATATTTAGCTCCTTTTCGAGGCGTTCGGTATCATCTTCAAAATTTTGTTGGCCAGGGTTGTGACCCCGAAAATGCAATCGAGTTGTTTAATCTTCGTCATGCTTCCTTAAGGAACGTAATTAAGAGAATATTTGGTATATTTAAATCGAGATTCACAATTTTCAAGTTTGCACCTCCATTTCCTTATAAAACTCAAGCAAAGCTTTTACAAGCTTGTGTAGGACTCCACAATTTTCTTCGTAAGGAGTGTCGTTCAGATGAATTTTCTATTGAACTAGATAACGAGTCTTCCACATCTTCATCGTTACCAGTCAATCAAGGAGATAATTTGGGACAAGTTTTTGAAACTCAAGAGCAACCAGAGAATGCTAATGAATGGAGGACTGGTATAGCTTCTGACATGTGGAGAGACGTTGATCATAATAATAACAATGACCGGTAACAAGGGTAATCGTTTTGAAATTCTTAAAATTTTTGAATTATTTTGAGTTTATTTTGGTGATTACAAAGATGGGTGATTTTTGGTACTCAATTGTGGTAAATTTTCTATAACTTGGTGGCAATTTACTCACATGTATGAAGTTTTGCGACTTTTAATCATATAAATTTTCATTATCATATTATTTCAGAGTTTGGTACTCCTACTAAAAACGTACGCATATATAGTATATATAGTTCAATGAAAAGTGAGCTTAATTTTTATGTTGCGTCTGTAGCTTCTAAAGTTTTATTGGTATTCGAGTATCTAAATTTATCATGAAATGAGTAGAATAATATGAATGCTTTCAACATATATAAAATCTCATGCCACAATAATTCAATGAAATAATGAGATTTCCTCTAGTTCATGCAAAAAGAGGGAGAGGTTGTACACATGGGCTAATTAACAACTGCAAGATATATTAGAAGCATACAAAAGTCTATCAAAATATTGGTAAAAAGTCCATAAAAGTTTCACTTATTTCATGGAGTTTATAAAAGTCATTTTAAAAAGTCTTTAAAAGTCATTAAAATTCACAACTCTGCAAAAGCCAGTTACTTAAAAAAAGTCTTTAAAAATCTTAATTGAATACACCCCCCTAAAAGAGGATCCATAAAATGAGTCTAAACGGCATAAAAATGGATAGTTTCTAAAAAAAGATATCCTCTACTCAAGACAGACTATTATGTCCGAGGACAATATTTAAATGACTAAATTGCAAATTGGACCCTATAGTTTAGGCTCAAAATTGATTTGTACCCTAAATTTTATTTATGATTGATTAAAAGCATTCACAACTTTAAATGAAAAAAACAACTAGCACCCTCTGATTATTTTTCTATCTACCTGGTTAACATTAATGCAATTATGTGAAATTTTAGGGATATTTATGTCAAATAGTATACCTCCACTACTATAAAATAATTTAAAATGAAACAATATAGATAAAGACAAAAAAAAATACAAAACTCCGAACCTTCGCTTTGCCAAATCTCAAACCCAAACTACCCATTTAATTCCACTGCATATCATCGGCGGCCACCGATCCCCGGCATGCCGCTGCCTACAAGGTCCAAATGACTCACGCACCATGTCACCATTTCCGCCTCAAGAAACCCACCAACCATGAAGTCTACAGTTAGGATTATTTTGACAGTGTAAGGAACTGAGATCTGAATTCAATCCTTACTCACAAATAACCAAACTAAGAGAATTATGAGAGAACCAGAGATTTGAGAGAGACTAAGGGAAGGGGAAGAAGAAGATTGAGATACAGAGAGGAGAAGTAAAGAGTAGAGATAAGATTGGGAAATTTAGAGAGAGAATAGAGCAATGCATTTCTTGTCAATTACTAAGAACATTACATGTATTTAAAGTAAAATGGAAGTGAAAAGGAAACAACAATATCCTTAAAAACACCACTCTACGATTCCACTCCATGACTACACTCTTTGACTGCCTATTCCTTACTAAGAATGAAATACTACACATTCATCGTAATAATTCCTTACAATCCCCTCTCCTTAAAAGTGTTGGAAAAAGTAGCAGTATTAACGAGACGAAGAAACAGTAAAATTGGAACTTATTTGAAAACAGAGGCGTAACAAAGCTACTGTCCTAAAAAGTGATTTTCCCCTCATTGGTTATAACATTTGGTATAGATGAGCTCTAGCGTCCACTCTCCAGGATTCAGCGGCGAAGCCTCCAATTGTGTGCACATATAGAGACTTTGGACTTATCTCTATGGATTGCCCAGAAAATAGTAATAAAGTATATAGTGAAGAAGATATATTTTGTAATTGTTTTAACTCTTAAGATCAGACTGGTTTTTATAGAAGGAAAAAATAGACGTTAGTGGTGAACGTTGGAGAGAAAATAGACGTTAATGGTGAACGTTAGAGAGAACAGAACGTGGTGAAGGTTAAAAGAGATATGCGCGTTTTGTTGCGGTTTAATGAACAAAACGTTGAGCTCTAATCTGTTGAAAATATGGAAATAAAAATTTAACAAAACAGTGAGTTACCTGAGTGCACCCACGAGGCATAATCGACCGGATCGGCACCACCCTGCGCTAGGCGTAATGCGCTCACACGCATTAAGGTTTTCTGGTCAGAAGTCCAAGATCCAAGCATGGCCCAACCCAATTCCTTAGCCATCCTCATTTGCGCGAGCCCATCCCTTTTTCCACAACCATGTTGCTAAGTTCAACACTATAATGTACTAATATACACATGAAAGGTTCTCAAAAGAGGCAATGTGGGACTTTGTCAAAACTAAGAATTTTGAAGCACAACCAACAAAAAGATCCTTGTCCTCAAGGACGGAAAGTTGGAAATCTAGCATGAATATCAGACAAAGTCTCCAAAGTAGCTTCAGAAGGTAAAGTATTAGACTATTGAATTAAAACTTCAGCAACAATTGCATTATTCTTCTTTACCAATCTGCGATCAATGACTGTAATAGACTCAATAATGAACTGTCCATGATCATCTACTGAAGGCAAGACCTGAGACACCTGTGCTACAACACCAATTTTTTTCTTTAAAAGAGAGACATGTAACACAGGATGAATTTTGGCTTGAGCTGATAACAACTTATAAGCAACAGGTCCAATTCTTTCAAGCACCTGAAATGGCCCATAATATTTTGAATCCAGCTTATTAGAGTACTTGGACTGTGCCATGGAAATTTGCTTGTAGGGTCGAACTCTTAGGTATACCATATCTCCCACATTAAAGACCCTCTCCTGCCTATGCACATTTGCATAATTCTGCATCCTACACTAAGCCTTGGCCAAATTTTCTTTCAAAAGTTGTAACAATTGATTCCTGGAAGCACAAAACTGCCTTGATGTAGGATCAGAAATTTGGCCATATTGATGGAAAGAAATGTGCGGAGATGCATAGCCATATAAAGCACCATTGTGGTAATGGGTGTTGTACCACCATTCAACAAGTGACAACGATTCACTCCAAGCCTTGGGTCTTTGACTGCATATGCATCTTAAGTAAGCTTCCACTCACTGATTCAACTTCTCAGACTAACCATCACTTTGAGGATGATAAGATGTACTAAGTTGCAAATGGGTACCCAACTTGAACAATGACTGCCAAAAATGCCCAATAAATTTTTTATCCCTATATGAAACTATTGATGAGGGTAATCCATGCAATTTATGAATGTTGTCAAGGAATATAATAGCTACATCAGTAGCAGTAAATGGATGTTTCAACCCCAAAAAATGAGCATATTTGGTAAGTCTGTCTATGACTACCAAGATAGAAGTATATCAATGAGAATTAGGTAATCCTTCAATAAAATCCATGCCAATATCCTTCCACGGTGTTTCAGGAATAGGTAAGGGTTGTAACAACCCAGCAGTAGCACTAGTTTCATGCTTGCTTAACTGACAAACCTCACATTCTTTTACAAATGTTATCATATCAGACCTTAAAGTTGGCCAAAAAAAATACTGAGATATTCTTTCAAAAAATACTGAGATATTCTTCTCCCTGAATGGCCCCCAATAGGAGAACTGTGAAATTCTTGTAAAAGTTTGAGCCTTACTTCTGAGGAGTTAACCACAACCAACTTACCCTTATACCGCAACCTTCCATTCACAAAAGAATAATCAGAAACTGTGGAAGGATTCAGTACTAATTGAGATATAATTTGTTGCAGGTCTGCATCAGTTGCCCATGTTTCAACCAAATCTAGATAACAGTGTAGTTTTTGAACACCTGTTTCCATTCCACAAATAGAATTTCCAACAAGTTGCCTAGACAATCCATCTGCTGCTAAATTCTCCCTGCCTTTCTTGTACCAGATTTCATAATCCAGTCCCATGAGCTTGGAAATCCACTTTTGCTGATTGGTAGTAGTGATTCGTTGATCCAACAAATACTGGAGACTTTGATGGTCTGTTTTAATAACGAATTTGTTGTCCACTAGATAATGTCTCCATTTCTGCACGACATATACCACAACCATTAGTTCTTTCTCATAGGTCGATAATCCCAAATGCTTAGGAGCAATAACCTTGCTTAAATAAGCAATTGGTCTGTCCCTCTGCATTAACACTGCCCCTATACCAATCCCCCACTAGCATCAATCTCCACTACAAATGGGATGGTGAAATCAGGCATAACTAAAACTGGAGCATTAATCATAGCTTGTTTAAGGTTGTCAAAAGCTACCTCAGCTTCAGGACTCCATTGGAACTGATTCTTTCTTAACATGCCAGTTCATGGTTTGCTGAGAAAGCCATAATGCTTAATAAATTTTCTATAATAACTTGTTAAACCTAAGAATCCCCTTAAACTCTTAAGGTTCATGGGCTAGGGCCACTGAACCATACACTCCACCTTAATTGGATCAGTTGATACTCCTTCAGAAGTAATGACATTACCAAGGTATTGTACCTGTTGTGTAGCAAAGATACACTTGGACATTTTTGTGTACAATTCATGTTGCCTTAACAGCTGCAAATTCATCTCAACATGTTCCAAATGAGACTCATAAGTGGCTGTAGATCAGAATATCATCAAAGAAAACCAAAATGAATCTCCTCAAGGAGCAAACACAACATTCATGACTCTGAAAAGTGATTGGTGCGTTAGTTAACCCGAATGGAATTACTTTAAATTCATAATGACCTGTATGAGTCCTAAAAGCAGTTTTAGGAATATCTGGAGGATGAACTCTAATCTGACGATAACCAGACCTCAAATCCATAAAGCTCATCTAACAACTCATCAATTGCCGATATAGGAAACTTGTCCTTAATAGTAACATCATTCAGAGCCCTATAATCAATACACATTCTCCATGTGTTGTCATGTGTTTTTAACCAACAAAACTAGAAAAGAAAATGGACTACTACTGTTTTGGATAACCCCAGTTTTTAGTAAGTCGGCAACAATTTTCTCAATCTCTGATTTCTGAACATAAGGGTATTTATAGGGCCTCAAATTAATCGGTTGACTGCCCTCCTTCAAGTTAATCAATTGCCGATATAGGAAACTTGTTCTTAATAATAACATCATTCAGAGCCCTATAATCAATACACATTCTCCATGTGTTGTCATGTGTTTTTAACCAACAAACTGAAAAAGCAAATGGACTACTACTGTTTTGGATAACCCCAGTTTTTAGTAAGTCGACAATTTTCTCAATCTCTGATTTCTGAACATAGGGTATCTATAGGGCCTCAAATTAATCAGTTGGCTGCCCTCCAAGTTAATGTTGTGATCATGCGATCTCACAGGAGGCAAACCCTGGGGTTATGCTAATATATCAGAAAATGAAGCTAACTCTTGCAATTTAGAACAAGAAAGATTCATAGGACTGCAGTCCTCACAATCCATAATACCATAGAGACCCAAAAACCCATTCGAAGTTGTCTTTAACACAGTCTTAAATTCTCCGGAATTCATAAGGTGTATATTAGGGATAACAGATGTGTTTCCCCTTGCAGCGTTACTAATTCCCCATCTTGATAAAACTGAAGTTGTAGCTTGTTGAAGTCTAAAGTAACTGGACTCACTGTTTTCAACCAATGAACCCCAAGTACTGCATCAACTCCTCCCAAAGGTAGTACCCTCATCTCAGTATTAAAGTCCAGATTTTGAACCTGCCATTTAAAATCAGTACACACTTGTGTTGTGTACCCTGGAAGCCATCAACCACAAACACTGTTACGGGATTAGTATCCTTAAGTTTGATCTAAAGTCTCTTAGCAGCATGTGAATCCAAAAAATTCCCAATACTCCCCGCTATCAATGAGGATACTCACTGGTTTATTATTCACCGTTCTTTGCACTCTAATAGTGTTCTTTGCATTGTGCTCTGACAAAGCATGTAAAGTTATTTGAACATCATCTAACTTACCATTTGGTAGCAATTTATTTGCTCTACCTTTGGCACCAAATCTAGTTCACACACAATGTGTTCATCTGAATCCAAATTTAGTTCATCTTCCTCAGAAGGCATCATCATAAACAAGTGAGGTTGCTTGCCGACATGTCCTGGAGCATAAGGTTCATCACATGAAAAACACAAGCCTTTCTTCCTTTTCTTAGAAATTTGTTCCCTGGTTAGGTTTCTAATAGGTAAGACTTTTTTAGGTTCAACTGTATCAACTCCCATTCTAATATCTGCATTAATATTTCCAGAGTTCCCTTTTTCTATATCACTAGGAAACCTTTACCCACCAGATGCTACCATAGAAGTTTTGCTCGCTAAATTACTGTTAGTAGAAGGACCTCAAAACAGTTCTGCTTCTTTTAATCCAAGCTTCTAATTTGGCATCCTCAACTCTAGCTAAACGAATAGCTTCCTTAATAGTTGTGAAACCCAACTCCTGGATACCTAACTGAATCTCCTCGCGTAAGTCACCAACAAAAGAGTCAACAAAAATTCTTCATTCAATTTAGAATTCTTAGATTCCAACCCCTGAGCTCTTAAAATTTAGCTCTATATTCGTCCACAGTTCTTGTTTGTTGTAATTTTTTGAGTTCATCTATGGGATTAACTTTACTCTCAAGACTAAATCTAGCCAATAGTTCATCAATTAACTCATTCCATGTCAATTCAACTTCACTTTCAACAAAGCTAGAGTTCCAATTTTCAGCTTCTCCCTCAAAGTGCATAGTAGCTAAGTAAGGCTTCTGATTCTCAGCAACATTATGATGAGAAAACAATTTATTACACTTCCTAATCCATGACCTAAGGTTAGTACCATGGAATTTAGGAAATTCAAATTTGATCGTACGAAATATTCCTTCAAGTTACTGAATGAAGAAACACCTCCTTCATAAGGTCCGAGGACAGATTTGGTAGGATGCTAAGTTGAAGATAGAGGAACAATACCTGAGGGTTGTCTGTCAACTCCAGATGAACTCAAACCTTGTTTCTGAATATGAGCTAATAACATAACTTCAAATCCTTTCAACATCTGTTCCAATTTCTCATCGAATCCTTTCTTCAACGATTATTGCAGCTAATTTTGTAAATCATGAATGTTACTCTGCCAATTAGTTAATCTCTGATTATTAGTAGCCATGACCGTTGATCGACTAAGCTCTGATACCAAATGTAAGGAACTGAGATCTGAATTCAGTCCTTACTCACAAATAACCAAACTCTAAGAGAATTATGAGAGAACCAGAGATTTGAGAGAGACTAAGGGAAGGGGAAGAAGAAGATTGAGATACAGAGAGAAGTAGAGAGCAGAGATAAGATTGGGTAATTTAGAGAGAGAACAGAGCAATGCATTTCTTGTCAATTACCGAGTACATTACATGTATTTAAAGTAAAATGGAAGTGAAAAGGAAATAACAATCCTATCCTTACTAACACCACTCTATGACTCCACTCTACGACTGCCTATTCCTTATTAAGAATGAAATACAACACATTCACCATAACAATTCCTTACAGACAATTGGGGGAATTGACCAAATCTATTGGGACAGAAGGCCTATTGGGATTGGTCTAGTTTAGAAGTTTTTCATGTATGTGAAAATTTAGGGATGTGGGTAATTGTAGACTAACAAGTAAATATATAATGATACTGGTTAAATGATGGTGATACTGTGGTTTGATAAATAAGTAGTAGCAGATAAAAAGGTAGATGACTGAATATTTTGGGTTGGGGTGGGTGGAGAAAAAGACAGGGCAATCATGATTTGGACAAAAAAAAGACAAGGCAACCAAGGGGAATCAAAGAGTGGAAGATTGAGGGGGGAAATTGTATTCACTGATTTTTTTGTCAATTTAAAAACATATGGTTTATATGTATATTTAAATAAGTTATATTGGTAATATTTTAATGTTTTACTCATTTTACCCATCATTTTAACGGTACAATTAACTAAATGGGTGAAGAATATAACAAATGGTAAAAAATATTTCATCATTTAAAGTTTTTTAATTGAAAATAAAATTTATGGTGCAAATTGATTTTGAATCCAAACTATAAGATATAACTTAATTTAGTTGTATAGCAATCAAAAGGCCACAATAACTAGTACTCATTTTCCAAGATGTCCAAAAAAAAAGTGTATGAATATTGCAAGGACATATATGCTTATCTGGAAGTTTGGAACAATATCTTGACTTAAAAAATTATACTATTAAGTTTATAGTTCATTAGAAGATATATAACTTCAATGGAAAAAATAAGAAATATTCCATTGTACTTGACACCTTTTTAATATTAAACAACTGAACATTAAAAATATACAATTAACTATAATTAAAAATATGAATTGAATCATTTGAGTTAACTTAACTATCATTAAATTGTGTTGCATATTTCCATATCTGACCGTAAGACAAAAAAACAGAGAAAGCAAAAAATTTAATGAAGTAGATAGTCCCATGTGGATTTGTAACCACACAAGAATTTTTTTATTAAAAAATGAAAAATAAATTCTAATTTTCTACTTTACTTTACATATTATCTCTCTTCTATAAGTCCTTCCTCTGGGTTAGGTAATTTCTTCTTCATTTGGGTTGGTTCCTTCTTCATCAGAGTTTTTCATTGTCCATAAATCCTTCGTATCATCTTCCACCATTACAAAACCTATATCTATCATCATTTTTCTCAAGTTTTCCTATAATCACTAATTAATTTGGAGAATATTTAAGGTTTCAATTTGGGATGATTCATCCTGAGAATATCAGATGATGGATTATGATCTGAGATTATACCAATGAAGTCATGGTTGCTATGATGAGAAAATATGGAGTTGGGTTGGTGATTCCTAAAAGAGATGGGCCTTTAGAATATAAATTAATGAAGAAATATATATATATATATATATATATATATATATATATATTGGAAAAATGGAGGTGCACAATTATGCAAGTTCTAAATGTACACAATCTACGATCGTAGAATTAAGTCACCCTACGATCGTAGAGTAGTCACTCTACGATCTGAGGATTCACTCTACTGGTAGTAGAGTGACTACTCTACGATCGTAAACTGTGTACGATCTGTGTACATTTAGAGTTTGCACAGTTGTACAGCTCCATTAACCCCTATATATATACACACACACACACTCTTAGTCCTTAAAAAGATGGACCAAGTACATTTTTCACACAAAGTAAGAAAAGTGAAATGGAGAAATAGAGAAAAAGAGTTATCTTTTTGAATGGATGGAGTATATATATAATGCAAAATTTTGTGATTCATAACTTTGAGATCTACACTTGTATATAAATAAATTTTGTGTTGATATGAGTCATCTGATTTCATTTACAAATAGAGATAAATGAATGTTGATATAGAAATTTGATAGTGGCTTGGATTGTTCAAGTAGAAAAGTTGAAGACAAGAAGAGAAGAGAGAGAAAAAAAGATAGAAATATAATATTAAATAAAAAAAGTCAAAGTTTATTCACTACATCAATTGATCTCACGTGACTGTTTTGCATGTCATTTTCTTTTACTTTTAAAAAAAATTTAAAATGCTATGAATTAAATGGAATGGTGTGATTTTAAAAATTAATTAGTAAAGTATGCCAATTATAGTGGGTAAATGTTATTTTTACCTATTCTTAATCTTTATCCTTGTGTTCCGGTGTGAAATATTATTATCAATTAGTAGCTCAACAGAATGACAATAATTATTATAATTTTCACGCACTCTACATACTAAAATCTAATAATCCATACTAAAATATTGCAATAACTAAGATTTCTGATTGCAGATATAGTTTAATATGCATAGATATAGGAGTTTGAACACCTATCACAAATAACAATTCCATATGCTATGACCAAATTACAATCACGGCATATATGAAATTGTCAAAATTCAGTTTCCATTTGTGATAAACATTCTTGTAATGTTGATTTAGATATGTGGATAGTAAAGTCATACTACCTCTGTTTTCTACAAAAACAATCTTATTTTTAAAACGGATGGAGTATTACAGTATTGAAGCAGTTATGGATGCAAAACACAAAAGTGTCACAAAACTTATAAAAGGCCTAAGAGAGCAAATTATTAGAACTGATATTTGGGGGAACAGAGGAATTACCGTCCAATTTTTCAGAATGAATTTTCGTTCAACGGCTCCTTCAAATAATTTGAGCACATCTGCTACGTCCTCTTCTTTCATGACTTGTACAAGATCAGCTTCATTTATCTCCCTATCCAGATAGTATTATATAATAATGAGAATGTTTCAAATTCATATAAGAGAAAATGAATAAAAAACAGAGAGGCAATCAGAAGATATAGTGAAGGATATTACCTGAGTTCATTCTTTTTCAAATTCTTCAAAATCTGATCAACAAACATTTATACTTCATTGCTTGTCGAAGTTTCGTCCCCATCGTCATCAAGTGTCTAATCAAATAATGTGGCATGTGAGTCTGTGACAGAAGTAATGCACTCGATTCCTCATTATCTGGTTTACAACAGAGCTTCTTTTACATATCTAAAAGGAAAAAAAGAAAAAAATTGGCAAAACAAACTAAACTAAATAAAACCTGATCAGATTTGCACATTGTCACCTCTGGATGATCACAATTTCACGCTGCTGCTGATGTATAGTTAAACATAAACTTCCCACTTCACTAATGCTCAAAACTAAAAAACTACGTCCAATCTTGTGAACTTCATACAGGATGCTATGCTAGAAATTTTAATCTTACACATTTGAACTTGCCCTCGATAGTCGAATCCCTCGTCTGGATTATCGCTCCACATAAAATTTGGACAGTTCCACGGCATGTCTAAAGATCTAGTCAATGTCCTGGAGCTTGCAATGTAATCAAAGGACCTCGTATAGTCACACACCTACCCATCTAAACCGGCACCAATTGGCAAAAACTTCTGAATCAAAGCAATGAGAGCAGGATCCTGATCTTTTTTTGAGAGTAGATCTAGTAACACGGAGGTAGTAGATGCATCTGCGAAGAAGCCTTGACAAACCATTTCCTCTAGGAGAATAGTTGCTTTATAATACTTCTTATTAAGTAAACATCCACGGATAATAGTGTTGAAAGTGACACCATTTGGCAAGCAATCATTAGCTTTCATTTCAATAAACAGCTTCAGTGCTTCCTCAAGTAGCCCTTCACAACAAAGTCCTTGAATCAACTTTGTGTATGTCTTAACATCTAGTTGCAACCCTTTTGAAGGAAGGTTATTAAAAAGATTCCTCATCTTATGAAGACTTCTACTTTTGCGCAGTGCATCAATGAGAATATTGCAAATAAATATGTCAGGAATCAGACCATTAAATTCCATCATCTTAAACAACGACAATGCTTCATCAATATAATGGTTCTTGCACAGACCATCTAATAAGATACCATATGTGTAAAGATCTGGGGTATGGTCATGAGCTTGCATCTCATTAAAAAATTCCCGTGCTAGAGCACATCTACCTATCTGAAATAGTCCCTGTAAAATGGTGTTGTAAGTTACAATTGTGGGTTTCAAACCTCTACGGAGCATTTCTCGAAAGAGATGCATAGCTTCATCCACCTTCTTCTTTTTGCAATATCCATTTATCAAAATGTTATAGCTAACATTATTTGGTACAATCCTCTTATTCACCATGGTCTTCAACACTGCCACTGCTCCATCCATTTCACCTCGCAAACAATACCCATGCATGAGTGCACTGTAGGTGACTACATCAGGGCTTCCACGTCTTTGAATAATTATTTCAACCACATGCTCTGCATCCTTTACATTCCCTTCCTTGCAAAGTGCATCAACCAATTTAGTAAAGGAATACATTTTCGGTACCATCCCGTTATTTATCATTGTTTTAAACACTCTCACTGCTTCATCCATTTTACCTCGCAAACAATATCCATACAGGAGCCCATCGTACGTGATTGCATTCGGATTCTCACCTCTTTGAATCATTATTTCAAGCACATTCTCTACATCTTTTACCTTCCCTTCCCTACCAAATGCATGGACCAATATAGTAAAGGAATGCACATTTGGATAGATTTTTCTACTTTCCATGTCGCTCAACAATCCGACAGCCTCCTCCCATCGACCAAAATTGCATAGGACCTGAATTAATGAATTGTAGATGACAACATTCGGTGATATTCCCTTTACAATCATTTCAGAGAAAATATTCAAAGCATCAGCAAACAATTTTTCTTTGCATAAACCATCAATAATTGTGCCATAATCTACAATGTCGGGCGGATACCCACCTTGTTCCATCATTCTGAGAAACTGAATAGCCATGGGCGTGTTTACTGATTTGCGAAGCCCATTTATAACGGTCCCATACATAACTCTATGAGGGTCAATTTCTTTATCCCTAATCAACTTCTCAAACAATTCCACTGCCTCCACAACCTTATTATCTCGAAAGAGAGCCCTTAGTAGAGTATTGTAGGTAACAACGTCCGGCACATAACCACCCTTGAATACACCAGCTAAAACAGCAAACCCATAATCGACTCGATTCAAGTGACAATAACAGCTTATGACAGTTGTCATAGTACAGATATCAACCAGAATTCGTGCAGCACACATTTCTTTAAACAGGGAGACAACAGTTGAGTAATGTTCCATTCTGACAATAGCAGTTAATAGTTTATCGAAATGGTTAATAGCCGGCAAAGGGTGCATTTTGAGCATTTCATCGAATATGATAAGAGCATCATTGAGCTTAGCAAATCCGGATTTGCATTTATCAGACAATAATTTATATAATTTTCTCCGATCAGTTATTATTAAGGGAGGGGCAAATTTAGGATTCGGATTAAATGGGTTCCTCAAGATTCGAGTAGTAGTACTAGTACTATGAAATGAAACAGTATCGACTAGAAAAAATGGAATCAATTTGAGCGAAAGCAAAGACGCACCTGTTCTTCTGTAATAAGTACCAGCTACCATTTGTACTCTCTGAAAACCAAAGCAATTCTACAAAATCCCATCTTAATCTTTCCCCTGACCCTTAAATCCCTTTTCCAAAAAAATCCCTTAACAAACCCCTTAACCCATCCAACTTCAAAGATAGAGAAATAAAGAATCTGTAAAAGGTAAAGATTCCGATTGTTTATGAAGAGGACTCTGCAACAATTCAAAAAAAATCCTAACGAACACAATTTTTCTTTCACCAAATTTAATAGGCTTGAAATTAAACACACAAAAGTTAAAATCAGCAAAAAGATGGAGAAAGCAGATGATTTTTACTAGAGAGAAAAAGAATATCGAACGGAGAGAGAAAGAGCAGATATCTAGCACATAGAGAGAGTAACGATCGAGAGCAGCGGAGAGAGAGTGTGTGTATAACATATCTGGAAAGAACCGTTTGTTTACGTTAGGAAGGAGGTGAAGCTTTTTAGGTTTAAAGGGTAAAATTGTCATTTAGAAAAATAATGGAGGGTAGAGGTTATCATTACATCTATCTAATAAATTCTATCTAATAAAATACAAATGATTTTGAATTTCCCGCTCACTCAATAAATCATCTAGGCCGTCCAAAGTTTGAGATAAATCCCACCGTCCATACATCTATCTAATAAAATACATCTATTTATCTAATAATCTAATAATAATTTAATAAAATACAAATGACTTTAAATTTCACGTTCACTCAATAAATTATTTTGGTCGTTCAAAGTTTGAGATAAATCATATTGTTCATACACTGCCGGAGGCACGGGACCCAGCTAGTTTGGTAATAATGGAGAAGAGCAAACCCAAATTCTCTGTCTCCCTTGTGTCCCTCCGCTTAAATTTTAACACATGTCTTTTTATTTAATTTTAGAATTAATTAGTGTTAAGTAAGAGATTAGATGTCAAAATTTAAGTGGAGGGACATAAAAAGACAGAGATGATCTGCTCTCATAATGAAGGGTAGAGTTATCATTAAATTTGGTCAAAATTGCTTAATATAAAATGACTTAATAAATCAGAATTTGTTACTTATCAAAAAGGACTTCTACGTCAAAAAATAAGTGACTCCCGTAAAAAATAACTTATAAATTGTTGTCAAACAACCTAGAAGTTTATTTTTTAAAACTACGGAAAATTCTAGGGGGACATTTTTTGTTGACATTTTTTAGTGACATTTTTTTTTGTAGTACCTCTTTAAAAATGTATAATATTTATTTCAACTGAAATTTTTGTAAAAAATAGTATTTTAGGTGTAATTTGAATACACATAAGAAACAAGGTTGTACAGATTGTACAGACCATGTTTCTTGTACGTATCCAAATTATACCTAAAACACTATTTTTTACAAAAATTTCAGTTGAAATAAATATTATACATTTTTTAAGAGGTACTACAAAAAAACCAAAAAAAAATGTCGCTGCAATGTCGCCAAGAAAATGTCGCCGTAGAAGGATTCTAAAACTATATGAGTTAAATGCACTTTGCATCTCCCAAATATATCTCATTTTGCACATTTTATCCCTATATTTCAAAATATAATACTTTCCATCTCGCATTTACCGAATCACTATTTAACACCTTCTAGCCCACACTACAAAGAATGGACATTCAACAACAATTTTTCTAGCAACGACTACAAAAATTTGTCATTCGTTGCAGTTTGTAAAATGCTATTATATTTCGTAACGAAATTCATTGGTCGTTACAAAATTTCGTTGTCAATTCATTAGCAGGGAAAAAAAATCTGCCTATTTACTTTTTTGTTGTCGATGTATTGGCGGTAAAAATCATCTCTTGCCACTTGATTTATCCTCATCATGGACGACGAAAGGTTTTTTGTTGCTATATTTCATAGTCTAATATAGACCACATTCATTGTCAAACATTTTTTTCTTTTGTTGCGTATTTTGTACAATTTTTTACAATGACTATTAAAATATTACCCTAAATTAAGATAATAAGCACGTTTCGCCCTCTCCCCCCCACCCCACCCCACCCCACCCAAAAAAAGCATCGTTTTGCATTTTTAAATTATTATTTATTTTTATTCTTTTTAATAACTCGTTGTTTTACATGAGACGGAGTAATTATAATTAATGATATTCACATTCTTAATTTTTGTCATTCGTTTATTAATTTTATCATAAAACATTTGATGGAACAAACTAATAAGCCAATGCCTATGCATAATGGCTGAAGGGGGAATGAGTTTTTGCTCGTACACATTAATGCCGTTAGCAAAAAGTGTCTAGTTGAAATGACTTGAAGGTATTGAAAAATTGAAATTGTCACTTTGGTCCAGCAAATTTACTCATCCGAGATTAGCATGGAAGATCACTTTGGTCCAGCAAATTTACTCATCATTTTTGCAATTACAGGAGCCACCTTGGGATTAGTCTGATGCTTTGCAAGATTAGCAGGATCTTTCATCACTACAAGCAATAAACCAGAGTCAGAAAATAATAAAGTAGAGCAAAAATTCAAAAGAAAAACAAGTGACAGGGAAATATTACAAGTCAGAAATTAAAATTTAAACCGTCAACACATACATATACATAAAGGGAATTGATATTTCCACAAGACTCTTCCTCAAAATATCAAAACATATATATAGAGAGAGATGGGATTTACATGTATGTATAGGTTTATATAAAGTAAGCACCTGAGGAGGGAGGGAGGGAGGGAGGGAGGGAGGGTAGACAAAAGAAGTGGGGTAGAAGATACCCATATGAATGCAACACAAATCAACAAAGAACATAAACTACATCATCAACCCAGACCAAAACAAATCCAAAAAATGAAACCAGCAGCCAATAACAGCCACAAAGCTTATATTATATCAAACAGCAAAATACATGCCAACAAAGTAGATCTTCAATTGTTAAGGGACCAAACCCAAAAATCAAATAAATTAGCAATAAGGACCAGATAAACAACTCATTTAGATTGGAAAATTTGATAAAACAAACCGAGCAAATGGAGCAACATCCAAAATTCAACAAACTCAAAGCCCAATAACGAACCAAAGACATGATAAATGTTGGGAATTAAGTCATCACAATAAAATAAAGAGAAATAAAAACACAAGATTTAATGTGAAAACCCTTTGAAGGGAAAAACCACAGACCAAACTCCGAATCTCCACTATATTAAAGTAATGGGATTATGATAATCATCCCAAGTTTTACGTCCGACAGACTAAAAGCTGCAAAATCCTCCCACACATAATACAACTTTTTTGCACGGAATATAAAAGCGCTAAAAACCCTCTCCCTCACACAAACACAAAAACCACTCACACCCTCTCTCAACTCTTAGATGTTACATGACTTTTGATTGTGCTACACTTCAACAACTCAAAATAATACTCTATGTATAGAGTACCTATATATCTCATCTTTCTTGCTGGATCTTGGGTATCCAAATGGGTCACCCATGGAGGGTCTGACCCAGTTACATTAATTGAGTTCACAATTGACAAGGTCAATTACAGTTCATTAATGTGGACGTGGAGGAAATATTGGGGAGTTGTTTAACCACTCACGTATTAAATATGCACATTCCTCAGTTGATTAACGCACGCATAATATCATTCAGTAGGCCAAATACAGAGCTTCCAATATTGAGACCAAAACCCTAATTGTTACGTACCGTGAATCAGTGCTCCGTTTTCGATCGTAGTTCGGAGACACTGTTGGGTTAAAGGAACAACAGGAGATTTTTCGCATCCAAGGTTTAATCACGCTTCAAGAGGTATGACTTTGATTCTCCTAATTATGTGTAAATATGAATAGCATGAGTATTAAAAACCCTTCATTGGTATCAGAGCAAGGTTTAACGATCTTATGTATGCTATGTATGTAATATTTACACTTTTTGCCATGATTGCATGTTTAAAAAGCTTGAAAACATCATTAATGGCAATCTTAGATACACTAAATGTTAGGGGCTAATATTACAGTATATTGTAGCCTAAACACAGTGTATATGATCTGCATAATTTGGGTTTAATTGGATAATTAATTTGAAACCCTAGTTTGCAAACAACCTTCTTTGAACAGCCATAACTTTTTCTGTGATTGTCCGATTAGACTGATTTTTGTATATGTGTAGTACTCGTTGTAAGCTTTTCAACGATATATTATGGGCCTAAATTGGAGTTATATAAAATGAGATATGGCTTCTCAAAATTTTAATCGCGAAATGGCATTTCTGTAAATTTTGGTGGCTGGAGGTTGAAGATGACCCGCGTGTAAGACCCGCGCGTCAGACCCGCACGCCCAACCCGCGCCCCCAACCCATTTTGACAGATTTTTTATATTTAATTTTCAGAAAATGATTTATTAATTATTTTTAACATGGAAATTAATTTAAAATAGTAACAGTGACTATTAAATTCTGAAAATTTAATAGAAATTAATTATTGGCATATAATTAATTATTATACTGGAATTTAGAAATATTGAATGTTTTTGGATATTTTTGGATACTTTTCTACCTATTAATTAATGGATTATTAATTATGAAAATTAGAAAATATATCACGAAAATTCCAGGAAACTTTCAGTGACTATATTGTGATATTAAGTTGTTGTTGTAAGTTTTTTAGAAGGAAATTATGTATTTTGGATAGTTTTGGTTAATTTTCAATTAATTGTGCAATAGTTTATTAATTATGATAATTAGCATGATTATCAGAAAATTACAGTTATCCTTTTATGATGATAAGCTACTGTTATAAAAAATTTTGGAAGAAATTAACAGATTTGGATATCTTTGGTTAATTTCCATCTTTTTATGCATGATTAATTAATTGTGATAATTAGCAAAATTATCAAAATAAATTCCAGAAAATTACAGTAATGTTTTATAATGTTAATGTACTGTTGAAAATTTTTTGGATGCATTTTAATGTTTTTTATAGCATACTTGGTATATTAATTGAGTAATAATGCCTATTATTTAATTCCATTTGTTAATATTTTTGGGATATTAATTGTTGGTGCTTGGAATTAAATTATCATGCTATAATTACATGTATACCCCTGTTCCTAGTGAGAGTGATTTAGGTTGTAGTAATTTAATTAAATTATTCCCTAAATTATACGTCTTGTGCGCTGAAAAATTAAATTTAAATAATTAGACATTTATACGGATTATGATTCCTAAGCCTGGCGAAGTGTCTCTTCTATATTTATGTCCTATTATTTTTATATTAAGTTGGTTCATGCAGCAAAGATGATTTATATATTGTGGTGAACTACTCGAATATCTCTAATAAGATTCTCCCTCTTTATTTTCCCAAAAGAAAATGGACATGGCTAGGTTGCATCTCTTAACTACCAAATTCGATAGTTATACAAAGAAAAAAGAACACACATTTAGAGAACATCTTCAGGTTATGTCGAATATGATTGAAGCGTTAGGAGCTGCTGACAACCCTTTGTTAGACGAACAACAAATTCGGGCAGTGATTCGTTCATTTCCCATCAATTGGAATAATCTCAAGATTAACATAGCTCAAGATGAAACTATTAAATCTTTGGAAGATATTTTTCATCACCTTGAGCGCTTAGAAGCTTAGCAGCTAGAGGTTGAGAGTTTAAAGACTGAACGACTAGAGAATGAACGCTTAAAGGCTCGACTAATAGAGATTGCCAATGCTAACTTGAGTAACTGCTTCGGCTCAGTGCTAACTGGTACTTCCAAGTTGACTTGTCTTGATCAAGTTATGTGTTTAGTGTCTTCCACTGTATTCGTTGCTCATTCTCTCCATATGTGGATTGTAGACTCCGGAGCAACGGACCACATAGCTAGAGATTGGAGTGGATACGTGGAATTCCGCCGAGTTCCGGCTGGCAGAAAAGTATTCATAGGGAACGATTCCAGTGTAGATGTGTTAGGCATTGGCACTTACAAACTGGAAATGCGATGATGCTCAACATTGATCCTTTATGATGTACTTTATGCGTCAGATGTTCGGCATAATTTATTTTCTATTTTATCAGTACTTCGTTTAGGCTATTCAGTTAGTTTTGAGAATAATTCTGTAATAATTTCGCATGGGACGAATATTTTTGGACATGGTTTTATGATGAATGGTTTTATAATTTTGGATACTATTGATTCTAGCAGTAATAGTAGTGATTATTATTCCTTACTTGTTGAAAATGATCATGATGATTCAATTCAATGGCATGCTAGATTAGGCCATATTGGACAAGATAGAATGGCCAGGTTAGCTCGAGCAGGTCTTTTAGGCCCACTCTCTAAGGTCAATCTACCCACATGTGAACATTGTTTGGCAGGAAAATCAACTAGAAAACCATTCGGTAAAGCCACTAGGGCAGAAACACCATTGCAACTTATTCACTTAGATATTTATGGCCCTATGAATGTGAAGGAAAGGCATGGACGTTCCTATTTTCTCACAATGATAGATGACTATACGCGCTTCGGGTACACTTTCTTGATCTCTCATAAGTCCTCATTAGATTGCTTTAGACGTTATTTGATTAAGGTCGAGAATCAGTTAGATAAAAGTGTTAAGGCACTTTGAACTGACCAAGGCCGCGAGTATCTATCTGATCAGTTTAAAGAACTTTGTGAGGAAAAAAGGATAATCAGACAACTGAAAATCCCTAGAACTCCACAACAGAACGGTGTGGGGGAGAGGAGGAACCAAACATTATTAGACATGGTTAGGTCTATGATGGCGCAAACAAATTTGCCTATCTCTTATTGGGGTGATGCATTGTTGACTGCGACATACATACTTAATCGCGTGCTTTCAAAATCAGTCCAGTCCATCCCATATGAAATGTGGACTGGCAGAAAGCCCGAATTGGGCGGAATACGGCCTTGGGGATCAGTAGCTTGCGTGCACAACACTTCTCATCAACATGGGAAGTTGGGCCCGAGGGGTAAGAAGTGTATTTTTATAAGATATTCTGAACACTCCAAAGGCTATTTGTTTGTAGGAGAGCAGCCTGATAGGACTGTATCTGAGATAGAGTCACGAGATGCGGATTTCCTTGAGATGGATTTCCCTAACAGAGGTGATGTGAGCAAGGAGATGAACCTTTATGAGATTAAGGAAGATTTAGGTGCCCCAACTCATACAGTAGAAGCCGAAGAGGTTATTCCTTAGGCTCTTATAGAAAGTGGGAGTGACATGCCTTCGAGAAGTTCTCATCCATCAAATGAAGAGTCCCTTGTTCCTCAAATGCATAGAAGTCAAAGGGGTAACATTCCACGTCGTCTCTTTGAGATTGAGGGGAATGCCTTTGTGGCTGATGCACAGGATGATGAGGAACCTCGATCTTATTGAGATGCTCTATCATCTACTATGAGAGATAAGTGGATAATTGCAATGGAAGAAGAGATGAAGTCCATGAGGACTAATCAAGTCTGGGACTTGGTTGACCTTCCACCAGGGCGAAAGGCTATTGGGAACAAGTGGGTTCTTAAAGTCAAACTCAAGGCAGATGGTTCCATTAAAAGGTACAAAGCTCTTCTTATAGCCAAGGGCTACACCCAGCAAGAGGGAATTGATTACGAGGAAACCTTCTCACCAGTTGTGAGGTTTTCCTCAATTCGCCTCATCCTAGCGATTGTCGCGCATTTAGATTTGGAGTTATATCAAATGGACGTTAAGACAACTTTTCTCAGTGGAGATTTAGCCGAGGAGATATATATGGATCATCCAGAGGGTTTCATCATGGAAGGACAAGAGCGCAAAGTATGCAAACTCAAACGTTCTATCTATGGTTTGAAATAGGCGTCCAGACAATGGTATCTGAGGTTCCATCGAGCTGTCATTAGTGATGGGTTTATGATGATCGAGGAAGATCATTGTGTATATATCAAACTGACCAAAGATAAATTCATTATCTTATCTATGTATGTCGATGACATTCTTCTAGTTGAGAACGATAAGGAGATGATTGTCGCCACCAAAGGGTGGTTGTCCTCTAACTTTGAGATTAAGGACATGGGGGAAGCAACTTATGTTCTCGGAGTTAAGATCTTTAGAGATCGCTCAAGGAAGCTTCTTGATTTATCTGAAGAGACCTAACTTAAGAAGGTTCTTGAGTAATTCAAGATGAACAACTGCAAACCCATAGATACTCCTATCGCTAAAGGCGACACCATTGGACCCGAACAATGCCCTACTTCTCCTGAGGAAATTAAGAAGATGTCCCATTATCCGTATGACAATGCTATAGGAAAGCTAATGTATGCAGTTGTGTGTACTCGACCTGATATAGCATATGCAGTCGGTTATCTCGGCCGGAATCAGTCAAAACCCTGGGATTGCTCATTGGAATGCAATCAAGAGGATCTTGCGATATTTGAAAGGTACTTTGGACTACATGTTATGCTATGGAGGACCGAACCTACGATTAATTGGTTACTCTAATGCCAGTTGGGGAGGTAACCAGGGGATGCACAAGTCAACCTCAGGATATGCATTCTTGTTACATGGTGGTGTCATCACTTGGTGTAGCAAGAAACAGACTTGCGTTGCTCTTTCTACGATGGAGTCGGAATTTGTGGCTTGTACGTCAGCTGTTCAGGAAGCCATGTGGCAGAGGAGATTCTTCGAGGATCTTGGTGTCGTCTCTCATGCTTCAGATCCTGTAACTGTTTACTGTGATAGCACGACGGCCCTAGATTACACTAAGGACCCCAAGTATCACAACAGGACGAAGCACATCGACTTGAGGATGAACTTCATCAGAGATATCATAGAAAATAATGAGGTGATATTGGAGTACATGCCCACTGATCTTATGATATCTGATCCTTTGACCAAGCCAATTCCTAAAGATGCTTTTTGTAGGCATGTTAGTTCATTAGGGATTCGTAGGATTTGATGTACTTTCTATTATTTCCTTGCTTATATTAGAGATATTCATTGTTATTCTGAGATATTTATCATTTATGCGAGTTTCATTTATTTCCACTTGTGTTTGGTTATTTTAGCGCATATGATAAATTTTAGATGTTCACACAGTTTATTATGCATATTGGATATACACACGCATTAAATATATGTCAACAGGTTGATTGGCTCACTCACACGAGCAATCACCCTTGGCGCTTTGAAAAGCAAGCAAGGTTGAGACATTTCATTTATTGACACTTTGAGTAGCGAGCTGTTGATGCTTTTGATAGCAATCAATTTGCGCTTAGTAGCGAGCAAAATGAACATGATGTCGCCTTGGCATGAGTCAAGATGAGGTTAACTTAGATTAACTAAATATAGTATGCCCCACCATCTATATTAACCTGCACTGATAGCCGGATACGAAATTTTAGGTTTGGCGCTTGGAAAGCGAGTAATCTAAAAAATTAGAGTTAGGCGCTTATGAAGCGACTGAACTAAGATCCGTACGACACGACCATAGGACATATGCTTATGTAGATGAGATTGTCTGTCGTAACAATATAACCGGATGCAAAGTTTTAAATATGGCGCTTAGATAAGCGAGCAATTTAAAATATTCTAAGGTCCGCACAACAAGGCTATAGAATAGCATGTTGTGAGCGAGTTACATGTGCTTAGCGACCATGTAAAAGAGGTGAGGGAATGAATCCCTACTTCCTCACCGTGTAAGTCTTGTAGGATAAGTTTTGTTTCTACGTCAAGTGCTCTTTGTGATCTTTGACTATACTGCAAATATATGGATTAATGTTGCTACATTGGTTTCTATTCCTAAGGTTAGGATTGATGAGACTATAAGGACCGATTCTGGGAAAGCAGTTGATTCATTTCTGAGTAGTATTAGGGCAAAGGGAAGACAATTTGATTTCACCTCGTTTTGCACTTATTGTCGACAACTATAGCGTTTTGATAACGATATACTAATAAGTGAGATACGAAATGGGCTTGGGCCCAAAGGTGGTTAAGTAAGGCTCTCGGAGGGGTTAGAGATACTTAACCTAGTGAAAATTTAAATGTGTCTTGGGTACTCTAAGTTTATGGGTTGTAGCCTCTACATGAACTAATTAAGTTCAACGTGAGAGCTCCCGTATTATTTTTTTGAAAGGGTAGATGCCTCTATGTTGGCCCTAACAGGTTTGATATAGAGCTCCCGCATTGCAGGTGAAATCAGCGGTCTCACGGTTCGGCAGTTAGAGGTTTACATGTTTTGGTTTGAGCTTGTTTTGGCAAATATGAGGATTACATCGTCTCCACCATGGGCGAGTGGGAGATGTTGGATCTTGGGTATCCAAATGGGTCACCAATGGAGGGTCCACCCAATTACATTAATTGAGTTCACAATTGACAAGGTCAATCGTAGTTCATTAATGTGAACATGGGATTGACTGAACGTGGAGGAAATATTGGGGAGTAGTTTAACCACTCACGTATTAAATATGCACATTCCTCAGTTGATCAACGAACGCGTAATATCATTCAGTTGTCCAAATACAGAGCTTCCAATATCGAGACCAAAACCCTAATTGTTATGTACCGTGAATCAGTGCTCCGTTTTCGAACGTAGTTCAGAGACGCTGTTGGATTAAAGGAACGGCAGGAGATTTTTCGCATCAAAGGCTTAATCATGCTTCAAGAGGTGTAAGACTTTGATTATCCTAATTATGTGTAAATATGAATAACATGCGTATTAAAAACCCTTCATTTTTATTTCAAATAGGACACTTCTAAAATAAAATTCCTACTACAAATTGATTTCTTTCTAAAATAATACTCCTATTAAAAATAGGATTTTATCATTTCCATATTAGCAATTCTTTTCTGAATAGGATTCGAAACAGAGAGCATAAAACCTGCTAACAACTAATGAACCACGAAACATAATTTCCAACTGATGAAATTTGAAATAGTCACGCAGAATTAGAACCAACAGTACCAATTATAGAAAATTTATGCTGGATAGCCATATGACGATTAAAACAAAATACAAACAAGAAACAGAGCCGATGGAGAAGTATATCAGCCAGCAAAAGATAATAGAATGACAGTATGCAACTCTATTCATTTCTTTTAATGAATCTAGATCTGCTTTTTGTTGACAGTACTAAGCATCTATTAAATTCTTCTAATGGATTGGGTTTTGTTTCCCTTTTAACTGCATTGCATGTTTGCTAAATTTTTTGTGCTCTTTGAGTTGTGGGTCATCTACTTTTAATAAAAAGTTCATATCTTTATGTCTGTAAGTACAGTAATTTATGATGTTTCTTTTAAGAGGTTTGGTATTCTTTATATTGGTTCATGATGAATTCATTAATTGAACCTTATTATATATGGGTTTTCAGCTTTATAATTAGATTTATTAGTGGATAGAGCTTTGACTGATTTGTTATGCTGGAGTTGGACTAATAATTGAATGATTTCAAAATGGACATATTACTTGATAAATTCATCTTCAGAGCGGGGGTTGAGAATTTGGGACACACCCCTGCCTACCATGATGTTTTCCTTATCTTATAGTCTATTGCTGCAACATGATGAAATTAGTAACTTCTAAAATAAAATAATTGATCTACTAGAGAGGGTGAATAGGTGTAAATACTCAAAAGTGATCTACAGTGATCAATTATTAAAATTTATTATAGCAGGCTATAATCGAACGGTCTAACCCTGCCCGTATCAGTTATTTTCTTCGTCTGTTATAAACGGACATCTAATACATGTCCATATTAGTATAAAATTTTTCCGACTTAAACCAAAATCTACAGATTTTTAAAACATATAACAAAAGCAAAAGAACAGTAAATCATGCCAAGATTTTTACGTGGTTCAGCCCCTATCCTCTATTCTAGTGTCCTAATCCACGTCCAATACTAACTAGTATTGGAGACACTTTTTTATTAAAACTTAATATTCAAAAGATTACAGAAAACTCCCAATACAATGAAGATCTATTCTGACTTGGACACCTCTGCCCCATTTGCACCTCTGCAAATTTTCTCACCTCTGAGACCTTGATGCTTCTGTTGTACAGACTGAATATTAAATGATCACCCAAGCCAACCTAGACTTATACTCGGTTTACAAAAGATGAATAAAATATTACAAAGAATTTCCAGTTATAAACGATTCAGAAGATTATAAATAACAACTGGAATCAGACTTTAGAAGAACTCTCAGGATGTATTCAATAATGATTTTCAGCTTCAAGTCTCTCGTCTCTATTTTAGCCGAGAAGGAGAATATATAACATGAGTAACAACGGCTATAAAATTTTTAGGTAAAAAATCTCATCCTGTTATAAAATCTAACAGATAAGATATAAAAATATTATAAATAATAACTTAGTAGATATAAATGAGATATACTGCAATGAAGGAGTCAAAGAATATCCAAACACTAGCTGAAAGAGTCTAACTAGTTGTTAGCATGTTTCCTTTAAAAAAACAACTGCTCTATCAACTTTGAATAAGAATCCTTAATTATACCAATTCCTAAAAAATCTCCAAGAGACGTACAAATTGGTAACCAAATATATATATATATATATATATAGGGTCTCCATCCACAGCAACCGGTTGTTGGGGAGCAATCCATTTTGGCCAGCCGGTAGAGCTTGTACCGGCTTATAAAAAAAAATTCTCTAAGGCCGGTACAAGCTCTACCGGCTGGCCAAAATGGGTTGTTCCCCAACAACCGGTTGCTGTGGATGGAGACTCATATATATATATATATATATATATATATATATATATATATTAGAAAGATATAACTGTTGCCTCTTTTTTTTTAGTTTTAACAAAAGAGCTCTAACTCATTCAAGTATACATGCGTCAACAAGTAATACAGAGTAAGTCGAGTATCGATCCATAGGGAATTAACTAATAAAGTTTACCAAACATTAACCCATAACCATTTTAGTCTTATTTAAACGAATGGCAATATATTTTATATTTAAACTATGAAATTAAATAAACCTAACTACTTCTAGAGTGAGACTAGATAATGAAGACCTGAGATTACAATTTCATCTATTGACTCATTCAAATCTATACGTTTCATGTTAAGCCAAAGTAATTGTACCAGTTTGTTAGTCGAGAACACTAAAGTAAAGTATAGCCATCTTTCAATGTACCATACCCATATCACATATAATCCACAATTGATAGAATACACATGAACACCCACATTACCTAAATCACTATATGTCTATGTGATTCACAAATAATTAGGATTTAATTCCAAGTTCTCAAATGACTACGAATGTTGCTTTGGTATATGTCTATCCTAAGCACAAATCATACATCCCATAACTACATAGAATATGCAATCACAAGCTATCAAGATCAGATCTAAACCCATACTTCGTTTCTCAAGTCCATATGGGTTATCACAGTAATTGATGGCCAATTAACTAAGCAATTAAGCATGAATCTTAATAGACAAACTCATAGAAATCAATAAGTCTAACAATGAAATATATCAGATTAAACTAATCCATAGGATCCATTGCAATCTCATAATAGAATTTAAATCATAATTGAATTAATGTTATTATCCACATATTGAAGACGCATCATGAGATACAATAAGCAATCAAAGAGAGAATAAGGGTAGAGAATTGTAGTGCAAATCTGTTTTCTTGAGCCAAGGTTGAATCTCTAATGATTTCCAATTACTTCAAGTCCCCAATCCAATCAACTCTAAAAAATACCTACACTAATCTACTCTATTCTATTATTGAAATATAGAGAGAAGATGACAATAGCTATCTCTTCCCCCAAAGGGTGGAATATCTTTTACATAATGCCAATACGTCTAATATATAAGCCCTAATTGAATCCCCCTCTCAATTACGCTTCAATTGCACTGTTTAGTGAAAAGTCATCTTTAGTCAACTTCCGAAGTGGCGCAGCCGTGCAAGAATTGACCTGAAGTTAGGCGCGCCCGCGCGAAAGCTGAAAATCACGTTTTTTGGCTCTAGGGTCACGCGCGACCGCGCGGGAAATGCACTACAAATTCGCGCGCCCATGTGGTCCATTTTTTGCTGCAGTTTCCTCTGGTAAAATGGCCATAACTCTTGCATCTGAACTCTGATTAGAACGATTCAAGATGTTCCGGAAAGCTATGAAGACTCTCTACAATGTAGTCTAAGTTCCAAGCCAAGAACATAACATGAACATGAAAGCCCAAATGATATCCGGATTGCAATTTCCTTGCTTTTCCTTACCAATAGTCGCCCACACCGCTCCCAAACATATAACCTACAAAATGAACACAAAATGCATGAAGAGTAACTAAGACATATGAATATAAACAACTAATTCAAGTAAAAGATACCGGATAAGTAGGTATAAAATCTACTTATCAAATACCCCCAAACTTAAACCATTTCTTGTCCCCAAGTAATACAACATAATGCAATCGACGTGCTATGAAAGCTACGTTACTATGACAATGAATCCCCAGATTTCTAGCCATGTTAAGAATTCCAATAAGGTATGCCTCAGAGAAATATCAAGATCCAAGAACACAACATCAAACTAAGCTAAAGGCATAATGACATACAATCATATAATCTTAACCTGCTATAAAGATGTTGTGTGTGTGTGATGTGTTCACAGATAAGCTTGACAAAGGTAAAGATACCACATGATTTATTGCTTAAGAAAGAAAATTGATGTTTAAATCAAGAACTGCACATACTAATGAGACATCAACTACTCCAACACATCAATACAAACTAAGGTTCAACAATGAGTTTATTTTGCTTTATTTTTACTCACGAGGGCGATTTTCACACTTTTCCACAGTGTTTATTGATTTATATATATATATATATATATATATATATATATAGCGAGTGCGTTTTACGCTCCATCTCACTTTGCATTTCCATTTAAACGAGTGCGTTTTACGCTCCATCTCGTCCCAATAGCAAGCATACCCATGTGTTCTCAAAGTTTGAGTATCTATGTTTTCATAGTCTATGTCTACTTTATACACAATTCCATCTTTAAAAACAACATTTTCTACTCAGCAAATAAACAAGTTATTCTTAAACCAACAAACAGATATGAACACCTATGTGCTAACCGATAGAATCTAAACAACAAGCATGAATTAAATCATGTATAACATTATAACTAAGCTCATGTTATCCACTAAATTCAAAAATCTATTAAATCTCTATATCATCATTGGCCAAATTAGAATTCAACCGACTAAAAACCTGGGATTATGCAATGTTACGCAACTAAACACATACTAAGTAAACAAGACAAAAGAAAACTAAAAAAAAGTCATCATGTAGAATTTAACTACAGAGATACTAAAATACCCCTATTATGGAACTTAAACATGAAATCAAACTATATACAACTCACTATATGCAACAACTACTCACTACAACCCAATACCCCCAAACTTAAAATAAACAATGTCCTCATTGTAATTAAAAGTGAAAGAATACTCCCCTAAGTGGCAATGTCATCTCTGTTCGCCTCCTCATGATCCGATGGTATATCAGGCGATGGCTAAGTTTGAGATATTCTATAGTTGGAGACTGAGTGTGGACTTCTAATTGTCTAAATGCTTGAGTCAAAAATTTTAAAAATTTAGCAATTTTTTTCTATGACTGAGCTATGGCGCGATCGCGTGGTGTTTGGCTTGTAGTTGGGCGCGGTCGCGCGACCCTGTACTATGGCAGCTTCAGTTTTTATTTGACTTCTGTTTGATCCTGAATGCTTATAGCAATTGGATTGAACCTGAGAAGAAAAACAATAAAACTATTATTTTTACTTACCAATATCTAACATCTACTAAATATGAAAATGTAAATAAGAATTAAACAAGGAGGGAGAAAGATTGGATGGGGTGCCTCCCATCTAGTGCTCGATTTATAGTCTGTTAGCTGGACTCTTTTCTTGACACCGCTATCCAATTCCTCTACAATAAGCTAGGAACCCTCCATCCATTAGAACTGCAATGTGTGTAGGTAGGTTCCCCATCATGAGAGTCTTCAGATTGAAGTCACCTAGCATATTTCCTGTATATGATGTCCCTAGTTCCATTGCAATGCCAGGTGCTTCTCCTTCCGTTGTATCTGTGAATAGATTTTTGCATTGAGGCATGACAGATACAACATGATTTTCTTCTTCTATTATCTCTTCCTCAACCCACCATGGTTTGTAAGAGGCCTCATAATTGCGGAAATTCTGGCTTTGGATGTGACTACCAAGGGGACATGGGTGTTCAAATTTCACTAAATTTTTGAACTCTAACTGAGAAGGCACTTGGGTTATTATACAAGTCAACTCATGTTCTTCATTTTCCATACCCCCAGTTGTCTCCTCAATGTCCACTCCTTTCAGTTCATCCAGTGACATGTACACTTCTGGCTCTCCATCGGTTTCATCGTCCATGTCATAGCACCAATTATTTGGAGGGCGATTTTTCAAGGCTTCGAATATTTGATCCATATGATTCTGAAGATTTTGAATTGACCTATCTTGCTCAATCATCTTCTTCTCAGTTGATGCTACAAATTTGAACCACAAATCCTCTAATCTTGAATTATCTTTCTCAGTTTCAAAATCCATGTATTGAGGACCTTCATTGAGGAGTTAATGAGTTGTTCCATATGTCTGTTAAGATTTTGGCTTGATAACTCCTGACTCATCATCATCTCTTCATGGTCTGCTATGCTTTTTGACATGAATTCCTTCAACCTTGAATTTTCTTCTTGTTGCATTGGAGGTGGATATGAGAAATCTGATGGATATGTTGGACTTGAGATGCAGTATTGATATTGATAGTTATACCCTCATTCATAATCTGGGTGATACCTCCAACCTTGTTGATAATCAGGATAAACATCGTTGTTGAAGTAATCACCCCCAAACTGCACTTGTCCAACCTTGAAGTTGCACTGATAACTCGGATGCTCTCCAGCGCAGTACTCACATGTGAGTACTATCTCTCGAGTGTGTTGGGCTGCAAGAATATCCAACCTCTCCGAAAATGTTACAATTTGTGCTTACAATGTAGAAAATACATTGAGTCCCTCAGTGCTTATGTCCCTTGGTTGAGTCATATTTGCATAAGGACATTGATAAGAAAAGTCACCCATGGTACCTGAAAAGAGATAAATATAGGAAGAGAATTAAAATAAAATAAAATGTTTAAATTAAGACTAATTTGATTGAAATTAATGTTGGCAAAAATTATTAAAATAATTCCCCGACAACGGCGCTAAAAACTTGATGTCTCTTTTTCAGTTCTAACAAAAAGAGCTCTAACTCATGCAAGCATACACGTGTCAACAAGTAATACATAGTAAGTAGAGTATCGATCCCACAGAGAAAGTTGTTAAATTTAAACTACTATGCATCAATTAAATCACTGTATTTATATGCTTAGTGTGACGCCTCCAAAATTAGGTATACATCACCGATTCTGAGTCGCCAAATACATGGTACAAAATACAAATACAAACTTAACTATACAGTTGTGGTGTAAAATACGACAAAACATAAACTGAGAGTTTAAACAAGAATATTGCCTTGTAGACAATATTCATTCTCAATGGAGTACTCATAGACAATATACAAACTCAAATTCAGTCCTCGTTAAATTTATTGTCACACTATGTAACAGAATAGTGAGGACTACTAATGTTATCATCTGGACCGTCACTCCGTTCCCCCGACTCGTCCTAGCTATATTCTCATTTCCTGAAGAGAACAGTGAAAGAAAGGGTGAGCTCAACTAGCCCAGTAAGAAATATTATGACTAAGATAATGCAGAATAAATTATCAATTGTCTTCAATAATGTTAAACTGATAAAATACAATAGACATCAAGTTTAACTGCAGTGGAATAAGCAATTCATAAGAAGAGTCAAGTAAAGAATAAAATCTATTATCTTCTATGATTTAAAATGTTTTCATTAATTCTTATCGCTGAGACTCAGCTTAATAAATAAACTGCATCATCGAATCATCCCTGCACTACGGGCCAAGGATATTCATTAAATCATCAATGGTCATGACTATACCGAATAATCCCTGGTCATAATCATACCAAGTCTATCTCTGCACGTAAGCCAAAGATATACAACAATAAAATCAATAATCAACAATCCATCTTTGCATGTAAGCCAAAGATATACAGTTCAATAATCAACAGTCCATCTTCACACGTAAGCCAAAGATAACTTTCATCACCATATAAGCACGAGGATGATGACAATGATATAAGCATTAATCAAACTAAAACAAGGATAAATATTAAAAACTTTAATTTTATCCAAATATTATCCATCACTTAAATAACTCATAATCTAATATTGTTAATATTATAACAATATTTTAATCACTTCTCAAACTTATAAACAATTTATTTCAATTGTTTACACTTTACCACATAGTGCATTTAATCATTCAAAACGCTATACTCATAAGATCTCATCACCAATGATCAAATCCTTTATCAAACATCTGCATATACCCTATATAGGATTTCCAAGCTATAAAATCCTATTTTCCAACTTTGTTACTTCACATAACATATTTAACTCATATGTTTGTAACTAAACTATTTTCATGAAAAATACCAAATCAATCCCAAAAATATTTCTTTTCTGAGATTCAGTATAATATAGTCCCATAAAGAACATATATTTTTCTCGAAATTTTAAAATTCATTTACTATTTTTCAAAAATCAATTTCCAATTAATTCCTTAAGAAATTATCTACCTCAAGTTTAACTCCAAAAATTCCCAAATCTTGGCAGGATCTTACACATGTTAACGTGAGCCTCCAGTTTAAATTTTATGGTCATCGGAGTTATAGAACTCCAGTTATAACGTTTTTCGTCGAAAAAACCTAAATATTGAAATGGTCATAACTTGCTCATTTTAAGTCGGAATGAGCTCATTTTTGGACAGGAGGTACTTTATACCATATACTTTCATGTCCCAAAAGTCCAGAATTTTTGTCACAAATTAAGTGGCCGAAACAGCCCTTTTAAAAACATGGACAGTAGCTTTTTCAAAATTGGCAGCTTTTGCCTCCTTTGCTAAAATCAGTCCACACGAAAATCTACAACACTTTTTCTAGTGATTCCACTTGGATAAGCTACAAAACTCATAGATCTAACTCTAGGACTTGACCACACTCAAAAATTCGAAATATAACAGGAGATATGGTCAATTGAATTTCGTGTTCCGTTTTTACCAAAATCTAATTTTCAACCCTTTGTGATTTCTAAGAAACTTTCATGTTTTCACATAATAACCAATATAACTTATCATGACAATGAAATAATAATTCAATAAAACAAATTCACGAATTAATTTAACTAGGAACCAATAACGTCCAAATTGTCAACATGATACTTCTTTGTAGAGTAAAATTCAAGAATGCTCAGAAGAATATTTCCATGAAAAGATACTGGCTGAAGCGCAAATAGCTAGGATATTACACTAATTTCATGGAGTATAGAAGTAAAAGCTTTAACCAACTGAGTATAAGAGAATATATGAAACTGCAAATGGATTTTCGTCCGCCATGCTGTAACCCACTTAGACAGATCATTTCCACAATTTAATAAGAATGAATACGGAGGATCATTCACCATACATGTGGAAAATCCACATAGACAGGTTATTCCAACAGAATAATAAAGAATGGAATAATAGAAGGATTCACCATACATGCGATAGAGACCGCACAGACAGGTTATTCCCAACAGAGTAATACATAATGGAACCAGGTCCGGCGTAAATGCACAGACAGGATATTCTGACAGAATAATAAATGCGTAATAATAAATAATGGAACCAGGTCCGGCGTAAAATGCACAGACAGGATATTCCGACAGAATAATAAATGAGGAATAATAAAAGAATTTCACCATGTATGCAGTAGTTCGCATAAATAGGTTATTCCAACTTAATAATAAAGAATGGAATAACAGAAGTTCTCTTCATGAATAAGAAAGAAATAATACCCCTTACAGGTACAACAAATAATATTCCTTACCTTTAGAAGAAAATGGATATAAGAGTAGGGAAGTAGCATAATACTTTTCTTCTTCTATAGATTTTCTCTCTATAGCTTCTCTCTATAATTTCTCTCTATAATAATTGTTGTATAGCTTTAGTGAATTGGTGAGAAATGAAGGAAGAATGAGCTTCTATTTATAGGAAAATATAGTTTCGTTAATTGCACGTTTTGGGGCACAAAAAATTACAGTACAATACCTCCATCTTTTCTTCTATTTTTAATTCAGTCATCCAAGTATTATCAAATTTGCACCACCTCCCCTAATAGTAAATAATGTGATTTAATAGTAAATCATGTGAACAAATAGTTCTAGACATGTGAAAATACGATCTACAGTATAGTACCTCCATCTATACCTCCATTTTTTACTTAGTATGCAAGTATTATCAATCTTGCACCAACTCCTATAATAGTAAATGAATGTCACTCAATAGTACATACATGTGAATAAATAGTTATATAAGCATGTGAATTATTATCAACTAATTGCTCATTTATTTGATAAATTACCCGATTTATCAATATAACCCCCAGACATCAATTATCATTGGAATAGATATCGATTTTAACTAACACAAATAATTCTAACACAAAGAAACTATTTTTATCAAAAATATAAATTTTGAAATTTTGATGTTTGACTTTTCCCGAAAAGTCAACTGTTGACTTTTTGACCAAATAGTAAAACTTAGAAAATTTTGTGTTTATAGTCTAATTTTACTAATTTCATCGTTCTGGACTCAAATATCACGTCCGCAGTCTCCAAATTAAACTCCGAACACAACTTCAGTTTCAATAACATTCATCATTAATATCATAACTCACAATATTTAACAACTATGTCGTTCCTAGGAAAGAAGGGGCTTTCCGATAAGGATTTCTCCTTATTGGCACGTAATTAGGTGACCAAACCTCTTCTTGGCAAAACTTTTAGACATTATAAATATTGTAATTTAATAATATTAACTTTGTCATCTCAATTATTGATTTAATAATATATCATATAATGCAGGTGTTACTGTGGTAATAATCGAATAAATAATATGAGAGATATGATGCAGCAATTAGTGTAGCAATAATTGAGTATAACTGAGCATCAATAATAGATACTGTGTGCTACTATGCAACCATGCGTATTTTACCACCGATTATTTTATAACAACTTTCCTACTTTGCAAAATTTTCACATATCACCCTTAACTTTAAACTTTATCAATTTAACCATTTACTAAAATAGAAAAATTGAATACTTTTATTTCATAAAATTTGGGGTCTCACAATCTCCACTCCTTATGAAATTTTGCCCTCGAAATTTGCGTACGTACCTAATAGTTAGAAGAGATGAGAATACCTTGCTTTCTTTTCGGATTGTACCTTTTCGGTTATATCCTTTGTATCATAATTTTCTCATTGCTCATCTCCTATATTCCTGTCCACAATCATATGAATAACTCATAATCATAATTGTGATTCTGAATTCCTTTTCGCACCCAGGAAGAAGATAATTTACATCACCTATCTTCATCTGAAACATCAAAAATCATGGTTATACCAAATCACAATTCCTGCTCATAATCATACTAATAAATTCATCTTTACACTATGGCTAAAGATATACAATCGTATAACCAATAATCAACAGTTCATCTTTGCACTACAGGCCAAAGATATACAACTGTAAAACCAATAATGTTAAGACTCAGCTTAATAGTATCACGACCACGAATTATCCATGAACTACAGGCCAAGGATATTCGTTTTTTCCATTACGATCATGATTATACCGAATAATCCCTGGTCATAATCATACCAAGTCCATCTATGCACTACGGCCAAAGATGACTTTTACCACATTATTTATAACATTACGGTCATGATTATACCAAATAATCCCTGGTCATAATCATACCAAGTCCATCTATGCACTACGACCAAAGATGACTTTTACCACATCATTTATAATATTACGGTGATGATTATACCGAATAATCTCTGGTCATAATCATACCAAGTCCATCTATGCACTACAGGCCACAGATGACTTTCAACAAAATATAAACATGAGAATGAGGTATTGACGTATATAGGGTTTCAAACCTTTTAGAAACATTCGCGTCATTCGCTCCTCATTATCTACCAAATGGGATGCAAACGGGGATGACTCCGTAAACTTAGCCTCGTACTGCGATATGGTCATATTATTTTGCTCCATTGATTATCTCAACATTTTTAGATGCCATTTTCAAACACTGTCACAAAACAAGGGTTAATTAACATATCGCATATTATCTGTAAGACCCCAATTTTTTTTAATAAAATGGAATTTCCACTATTTATTATTTTAAAATAGTAAGGGTTGAATTGATTAATGTGGTTAGTTATGAGTAAAATACGCGAATATTTTAAAATAAACAGGTGGTTATAAAATATTCATTGTTGTCGGGGAATATTCGTTTGGTCGTGGAATATTCTTGCTGTCGGGGAATATTCGTACGACGGCGCAGTCTTTTGTGGTCCCCATAACGGAAAGCGATTGGATGAAGAAAATGACAAGTATAAGTTGTTATAAATAACGGCGTAGTTATTACCGTTAATACTGTTGGAATACCCGGTGGTTAAAACACAGTAATACGCGTTGTTGCACAGTAGCACATGGTATTGCACCAATTATTGATTCTTACGTAAGAAGGCACTACTCAATAACTGTTACAGTAGTTACTGTTCTGTATTTTATTTTATTGATTCAATAATTGCTGCGTTGATATTTTATATTACTGTTGTTTCAATAATTGTCACTACACAGTATTTTCCATTATCGAAGCAATAATTCATATTATCTGAATAATATTATTAGAAAACATTATTGGCAATGTCTAGAAAATTTTGTCTAAGGAGAGGTTTGGTCACCTAATTGCGCGCCAGTAAGGAGAAATTCTTATTAGAAAGCCCCCTCTTTCCTGGGAACGGCCTGGTTGCCAGTACTGTGATTCTGTAATATTATTTGTGAATAATTAATTATTGATTTATATGATGAGAAAAATATTGATTCTATGTGGATATAGATGGAGAAAATTTTTAAAGTGACAATTGTTAAAAAAATTGATATTTTATATTTTCTGATAAAATAATATTTTATTATATTATATTATATTATATAATAATGGTGATAGTTTTACAATGAATGTGGGATATATGAGTATATGAGGAGGAAGAGCATTTTTGTTGCATTAAATGATTAACACATGTTTGGTGTGTTGGTGGACCCCATTTCTTGACTGAAATTTGATTATAGCTTGTAAATTCATCCGTTTATGGATTTCAGTCAATTTCTATTTGGAATTTGGAAAAACTTTCTTTTGCAAAGTTGTAGAGAATTGAATTTCCTATAAAAAAATCGCGTGATTCGAATTTTCTGATAAAAGAGCTATTTATTGTGAATTATTGAAGTTCCGGAGTTCCGAAATAATTAATTTTTGGAAGTTTAAAATACTTTAAATAACAAATTTTTTTTTTAATTATGGTGTGTTCCACATGTGTGTTGAATGGGCTGATTTCAGATTTTTTAAGGTTGGCGTAGGAATTTAATTTTATATATTAATATTATATTAAATTTTCTGCTTTGGTGTTCTAAGCATTTTTCTATAAATAGGGTGCTTAGGTTAGAATTAAAAATCACACCAGAAACTAAAGATTTCTCTCTCTTTCTCTCTCTATAATATCGAGCGTATTTGTGAGTATTTTAGTACTTTGAGTATTGCTATACGGTGCAAATTCTTTCAGCACTATATCCAGTATTCCAGTCAGAAGTACTATTCTTTCTGAGGTAAGGGATGTTATTTTATTCGAAAATGATATTATTTCTTTAATATCATTATGCCGAAATATTGGTTGGAAATTTTTATCAAATTTAGAACTTTTTCATGTCGGGGTTACTATTCATGAGTTACTATTCACAAGTTACTATTCACGAGTTACTATTCATGAGTACTATTCACGAAGCGTGATGATATTGTTTTTGTGAAATTTCTATCTTTTGAGGTCGGAGTTACTATTCACGTATACGACACTATTCACGTATATGACACTATTCACGAATACGACAATATTCACAGAAAAATTAAATTTTATTTTCTGTGTCCAAGATTGTCTGTTATGATTCATATCTTTGATTGGATCTATGTTTTAATCTTCATTCTTGAATTTTACTCCAATCTGGTTATTTATGAAGTATTTTTGAACTTTGATTATTTAAAGTACGAATCCTTAATACTTGTTCTTTTGTTTCACTGGATTTATTTTCTTTAAAATATTTTTCATCATCCTTAGTCCTAAATGATGATATAACTGAATATCTTTGGACCGTAGTGCAAAGATGAATGATTTCTTGATGAATATCTTTGGCCCGTAGTGCAAAGATGAACATGTGTTGAGATGAACATGACCGACTGATTAATATCTTTGGCCCCCGTAGTGCAAAGATGAACAGGTGTTTAGATGAACATGACCAACTGATGAATATCTTTGGCCTGTAGTGCAAAGATGAATATTTGATTCCAGATATATATTGATTGATGTTACAGAGATAAAATATCGACGATGAACTTTTAAATTCATATATAGAAGATAGTAGTTTGCATTCTCCTACATAACTCTTCAAATGAATTATTATTTCCGCTGCGAAGATTGATTTAAAACTGGTTGTCTATTGTATTATATTAGATTTTTCCCTGTTGAGGACTAACGATAATTTGTTCTATATTATCTTATTCATAATGTTCTTTACTGGGCTAGTTGAGCTCACCTTTTTCCTTTTTGTTCCATTTTTCTTCTTAGGAGGCGAGAATATAGCGAGTACTAGTCGGGGTATGGAATGATGGTTCTAGAAGTTGTTCTAGTAGTCCTCACTATTCTATAAAATAGTGTATTAATAATTGTAATGAGGACTTACTTGAGTGTGGATATTGTCTAGATGATAATATTTGTATTTAAACTCACAGTTTTTATGTTGTATTAATAAAGTTGTAGTTGTTTCTGTACCATGTATTTGGCGACTCAGAATGAGTGTTGTATACCTATTTTGGGGCGTCACATTATCCCTATACTCTTACCGACCAATTAAATACATAATAAACTTAGGTAGGTCATACTAGCGAAGGAATTCCCCGTATCTCCCCTACTAGTTCTTGTCTCACATCTCAGCCAGGGATCATATCCCTAAGCTTTGATACCAACTGTGACGCCCCCAAAATTAGGTATACATCACCGATTCTGAGTCGCCAAATACATGGTACAAAATACAAATACAAACTTAACTATACAGCCGTCGTGTAAAATACGACAAAATATAAACTGAGAGTTTAAACAAGAATACTGACTTCTAGACAATATCCATTCTCAATGGAGTCCTCATAGACAGTATACAAACTCAAATTCAGTCCTCGTTAAATTTAATGTCACACTATTTAACAGAATAGTGAGGACTACTAATGCTATCATCTGGACCGTCACTCCGTTCCCCGACTCGTCCCAGCTATATTCTCATTTCCTGAAGAGAACAGTGAAAGAAAGGGTGAGCTCAACTAGCCTAGTAAGAAATAGTATGACTAAGATAATGCAGAATAAATTATCAATAGTCTTCAATAATGTTAAACTGATAAAATACAATAGACATCAAGTTTAACTGCAGCGGAATAAGTAATTCATAAGAAAAGTCAAGTAAAGAATAAAATCTACTATCTTCTATGATTTAAAATGTTTTCATCAATTCTTATCGCTGAGACTCAGCTTAATAAATAAATTGCATCATCGAATCATCCCTTCACTACGGGCCAAGGATATTCATTAAATCATCAATGGTCATGACTATACCGAATAATCCCTAGTCATAATCATACCAAGTCCATCTTTGCACGTAAGCCAAATATATACAACAATAAAATCAATAATCAACAATCCATCTTTGCATGTAAGCCAAAGATATACAATTCAATAATCAACAGTCCATCTTCGCACGTAAGCCAAAGATAACTTTCATCACCATATAAGCACAATGATGATGACAATGATATAAGCATTAATCAAACTAAAACAAGGATAAATATTAAAGACTTTAATTTTATCCAAATATTATCCATCACTTAAATAACTCATAATCTAATATTGTTAATATTATAACAATATTTTAATCACTTCTCAAACTTATAAACAATTTATTTCAATTGTTTACACTCTACCACATAATGCTTTTTATCATTCAATTTGCCATACTCATAAGATATCATCACCAATGATCAAATCCTTATCAAACATCTGCATATACCCTATATAGGATTTCCAAGCTATAAAATCCTATTTTCCAACTTTGTTACTTCACATAACATATTTAACTCATATGTTTGTAACTAAACTATTTTCATGAAAAATACCAAATCAGTCCCAAAAATATTTCTTTTCTGGGATTTAGTATAATATAGTTTCATAAAGAACATATATTTTTCTCGGAATTTTAAAAATTCATTTACTATTTTTCAAAAATCAATTTCCAATTAATTTCTTAAGAAATTAGTTACCTCAAGTTTAACTCCAAAAATTCCCAAATCTTGGCAGGATCTTACACATGTTAACGTGAGCCTCCAGTTTAAATTTCATGGTCATCGGAGTTATAGAACTCCAATTATAGCGTTTTTCTTCTAAAAACCTAAATATTGAAATAGTTATAACTTGCTCATTTTAAGTCAGAATGAGCTCATTTTTGGACAGGAGGTACTTTATATCATATATTTTCATGACACAAAACGCCAAAAATTTTCTCACAACTTAAGTGGCTGAAACAACCCTTTTAAAAACATGGGCAGTAGCTTTTTAAAAATAGGCAGCTTTTGCCTCCTTTGCTAAAATCAGTCCACACGAAAATCTACAACACTTTTTCTAGTGATTCCACTTGGATAAGCTACAAAACTCATAGATCTAACTTTAGGACTTGACCACACTCAAAAATTTGAATTATAACAGGAGATATGGTCAATTGAATTTTGTGTTCCATTTTTACCAAAATCTGATTTTCAACCCTTTGTGATTTCTAAGAAACTTTCCTGTTTTCGCATAATAACTAATATAACTTATCATGATAATGACATAATAATTCAATAAAACAAATTCACGAATTAATTTAACTAGGTACCAATAACGTTCAAATTGTCAACATGATACTTCTTTGTAGAGTAAAATTCAAGAATGCTCAGAAGAATATTTCCATGAAAAGATACTGGATGAAGCGCAAATAGCAAGGTTATTCCACTAATTTCATGGAGTATTGAAGTCAAAGCTTTAACCAACTGAGTATAAGAGAATATAAAAAACTGCAAATGGATTTTCGTCCGCCATGCGGTAATCCACTTAGACAGATCATTTCCACAATTTAATAAGAATGAATACGGAGGATTATTCACCATTCATGTGGAAAATCCACATAGACAGGTTATTCCAACAGAATAATAAAGAATGGAATAACAGAAGGATTCACCATACATGCGATAGAGATCACACAGACAGGTTATTCCCAATAGAGTAATAAATAATGGAACCAGGTCCGGCGTAAACGCACAGACATAATATTCCGACAGAATAATAAATGCGGAATAATAAAAGAATTTCACCATGTATGCGGTACTTCGCATAAACAGGTTATTCCAACATAATAATAAAGAATAGAATAACAGAAGTTTTCTTCATGAATAAGAAATAAATAATACCCCTTACTGGTATAACAAATAATATCCATTACCTTTAGAAGAAACTGGATATAAGAGTAGGAAAGTAGCAGAATACTTTTCTTCTTCTATAGATTTTCTCTCTATAGCTTCTCTCTATAATTTCTCTCTATAATAATTGCTCTATAGCTTTAGTGAATTGGTGAGAAATGAAGGAAGAATGAGCTTCTATTTATAGGAAAATATAGTTTCGTTAATTGCACGTTTTGGGGCTCAAAAAATTACAGTACAATACCTCCAACTTTTCTTTTATTTTTAATTCAGTCATCCAAGTATTATCAAACTTGCACCACCTCCCCTAATAGTAAATAATGTGATTTAATAGTAAATCATTTGAACAAAAAGTTCTAGACATATGAAAATACGAATTACAGTATAGTACCTCCGTCTATACCTCCATTTTAACTTAGTCATGCAAGTATTATCAATCTTGCACCAACTCCCCTAATAGTAAATGAATGTGACTCAATAGTACATAAATGTGAATAAATAGTTATACAAGCATGTGAATTAGTATCAACTAATTGCTCATTTATCCGATAAATTACCCGATTTATCAATATAACCCCCAGACATCAATTATCATTGGAATAGATATCGATTTTAACTAACACAAATAATTCCAACACAATGAAACTATTTTTATCAAAAATATAAATTTTGAAATTTCGAAGTTTGAATTTTTTCCGAAAAAGTCAACTGTTGACTTTTTGACCAAATAGTAAAACTCAGAAAATTTTGTGTTTATAGTCTATTTTTACTAATTTATCGTTCCGGACTCAAATATCACGTCCGCGTCTCCAAATTCAACTCTGAGCACAACTTCAATTTCCATAACATTCATCATTAATATCATAACCCAGGAAAGAGGGGGCTTTCCGATAAGGATTTCTCCTTATTGGTGCGTAATTAGGTGACCAAACCTCTCATTGGCAGAACTTCTAGACATTGTAAATATTGTAATTTAATAATATTAACTTTGTCATCTCAATTATTGATTTAATAATATATCATATAATGCAGGTGTTACTGTGGTAATAATCGAATCAATAATTTGAGAGATATGATGCAGCAATTAGTGTAGCAATAATTGAGTATAACTGAGCATCAATAATCGATACTGTGTGCTACTATGCAACCACGCGTATTTTACCACCGATTATTTTATAACAACTTGCTTACTTTGTAAAATTTTCACATATCACCCTTAACTTTAAACTTTATCAATTTAACCATTTACTAAAATAGAAAAATTGAATACTTTTATTTCATAAAATTTAGGGTCTCACAATATCCCCTTCTTATGAAATTTTGCCCTCGAAATTTGCGTACGTACCTAATAGTTAGAAGAGATGAGAATACCTTGCTTTCTTTTCGGATTGTACCTTCCCAGTTATATCCTCTGTATCATAATTTTCCCATTGCTCATCTCCTGTATTTCAGATATCATTCTAAAATATACCTTCAAAACAAAGGTTAACTGACATATCATAAATTATCAACTTATCAAGTAAATATTTTGGCTTAGGTAAGTCACACCCTAGCGAAGTATATTATTCGTCTCTCCCCTCCTAGTTCTAGACTAATATCTCCGCTAGTGACCATATCCCTATAACATCAATCAACAATTCATGTCCACAATCATATGAATAACTCATAATCATAATTGTGATTCTGAATTCCTTTTCGCACCCAGGAAGAAGATAATTTACATCACCTATCTTCACCTGAAACATCAAAAATCATGGTTATACCAAATCACAATTCCTGCTCATAATCATACTAATAAATTCATCTTTGCACTACGGCTAAAGATATACAACTGTATAACCAATAATTAATAGTTCATCTTTGCACTACATGCCAAAGATATACAACTGTAAAACCAATAATGCTGAGACTCAGCTTAATAGTATCACGACCACGAATTATCCTATGCACTACATGCCAAAGATATTCTTGTTTTCCATTACGGTCATGATTATACCGAATAATCTCATGTCATAATCATACCAAGTCCATCTATGCACTACGACCAAAGATTACTTTTACCATATCATTTATAACATTACGGTCATGATTATATTAAATAATCCCTGGTCATAATCATACCAAGTCCATCTATGCACTATGGCCAAAGATGACTTTTACCACATCATTTATAACATTATGGTCATGATTATACCGAATAATCCCTGGTCATAATCATACCAAGTCCATCTATGCACTACAGGCTCCTCATTCGCGTCATTCGCTCCTCATTATCGACCAAATGGGATGCAAATCGGGATGACTCTGTAAACTTAGCCTCGTACTGCGATATGATCATATTATTTTGCTCCATTGATTATCTCAACATTTTTAGATGCCATTTTCAAACATTGTCAAAAAACAAGGGTTAATTAACATATCACATATTATCCCTATACTCTGACCGATCAATTAAATACCAAATAAACTTAGGTAGGTCATACTAGCGAAGGAATTCCCCGTCTCTCCCCTCCTAGTTCTTGTCTCACATCTCAGCCAGGGATCATATCCCTAAGCTTTGATACCAACTGTGACGCCCCCAAAATTAGGTATACATCACCGATTCTGAGTCGCCAAATATATGGTACAAAACACAAATACAAACTTAACTATACAGCTGTCGTGTAAAATACGACAAAACATAAACTGAGAGTTTAAACAAGAATACTGCCTTCTAGACAATATCCGTTCTCAATGGAGTCCTCATAGATAGTATACAAACTCAAATTCAGTCCTCGTTAAATTTATTGTCACACTATTTAACAGAATAATGAGGACTACTAATGCAATCATCTGGACCATCACTCCGTTCCCCGACTCGTCCCAGCTATATTCTCATTTCCTGAAGAGAACAGTGAAAGAAAGGGTGAGCTCAACTAGCCCAGTAAGAAATATTATGACAAAGATAATGCAGAATAAATTATCAATAGTCTTCAATAATGTTAAACTGATAAAATACAATAGACGTCAAGTTTAACTGCAGCGAAATAAGCAATTCATAAGAAGAGCTCAAGTAAAGAATAAAAGCTACTATCTTCTATGATTTAAAATGTTTTCATCAATTCTTATCGCTGAGACTCAGCTTAATAAATAAACTGCATCATCAAATCATCCATGTACTACGGGCAGAGGATATTCATTAAATCATCAATGGTCATGACTATATCGAATAATCCCTGGTTATAATCATACCAAGTCCATCTCTGCACGTAAGCCAAAGGTATACAACAATAAAATCAATAATCAACAATCCATCTTTGCATGTAAGCCAAAGATATACAATTCAATAATCAACAGTCCATCTTCACACGTAAGCCAAAGATAACTTTCATCACCATATAAATACGAGGATGATGACAATGATATAAGCATTAATCAAACTAAAACAAGGATAAATATTAAAGACTTTAATTTTATCCAAATATTATCCATCACTTAAATAACTCATAATCTAATATTGTTAATATTATAACAATATTTTAATCACTTCTCAAACTTATAAACAATTTATTTCAATTGTTTACACTTTACCACATAGTGCATTTAATCATTCAAAATGCCATACTCATAAGATCTCATCACCAATGATCAAATCCTTTATTAAACATCTTCATATACCCTATATAGGATTTCCAAGCTATAAAATTCTATTTTCCAACTTTGTTACTTCACATAACATATTTAACTCATATGTTTGTAACTAAACTATTTTCATGAAAAATACCAAATCAATCCCAAAAATATTTCTTTTCTGAGATTTAGTATAATATAGTCTCATAAAGAACATATATTTTTCTCGAAATTTTTAAAATTCTTTTACTATTTTTCAAAAATCAATTTCCAATTAAATCCTTAAGAAATTAGCTACCTCAAGTTTAACTCCAAAAATTCCCAAATCTTGGCAGGATCTTACACATGTTAACATGAGCCTCCAGTTTAAATTTTATGGTCATCGGAGTTATAGTACTCCAGTTATAGCGTTTTTCGTCGGAAAAACCTAAATATTGAAATGGTCATAACTTGCTCATTTTAAGTCGGAATGAGCTCATTTTTGGACTAGGATGTACTTTATACCATATACTTTCATGTCCCAAAAGGCCTGAATTTTTCTCACAAATTAAGTGGCCGAAACAGCCCTTTTAAAAACATGGGCAGTAGATTTTTCAAAATTGGCAGCTTTTGCCTCCTTTGCTAAAATCAGTCCACACGAAAATCTAAAACACTTTTTCTAGTGATTCCACTTGGATAAGCTACAAAACTCATAGATCTAACTCTAGTAATTGACCACACTCAAAAATTCAAAATATAAAAAGAGATATGGTCAATTGAATTTCGTGTTCCGTTTTTACCAAAATCTGATTTTCAACCCTTTGTGATTTCTAAGAAACTTTCATGTTTTCACAAATAATATCCATTACCTTTAGAAGAAACTGGATATAAGAGTAGGGAAGTAGCAGAATACTTTTCTTCTTCTATAGATTTTCTCTCTATAGTTTCTTTCTATAATTTCTCTCTATAATAATTGCTCTATAGCTTTAGTGAATTGGTGAGAAGTGAAGGAAGAATGAGCTTCTATTTATAGGAAAATATAGTTTCGTTAATTGCTCGTTTTGGGGCTAAAAAATTACAGTACAATACCTCCAACTTTTCTTTTATTTTTTATTCAGTCATCCAAGTATTATCAAATTTGCACCACCTCCCCTAATAGTAAATAATGTGATTTAATAGTAATCATGTGAACAAATAGTTTTAGACATGTGAAAATACGAATTACAGTAAAGTACCTCCATCTATACCTCCATTTTTTACTTAGTATGCAAGTATTATCAATCTTGCACCAACTCCCATAATAGTAAATGAATGTGACTCAATAGTACATACATGTGAATAAATAGTTATATAAGCATGTGAATTAGTATCAACTAATTGCTCATTTATCCGATAAATTACCCGATTTATCAATATAACCCCAGACATCAATTATCATTGGAATAGATATCGATTTTCACTAACACAAATAATTCCAACACAATAAAACTATTTTTATCAAAAATATAAATTTCAAAATTTTGAAGTTTGACTTTTCCCGAAAAAGTCAAATGTTGCTTTTTGACCAAATAGTAAAACTCAGAAAATTTTGTGTTTATAGTCTATTTTTACTAATTTCATCGTTTTGGACTCAAATATCACGTTCGCGTCTCCAAATTCAACTCCGAACACAACTTCAATTTCAATAACATTCATCATTAATATCATAACTCACAATATTTAACAACCATGTCGTTCCCAGGAAAGAAGGGGCTTTCTGATAAGGATTTCTCTTTATTGGGGCGCAATTAGGTGACTAAACCTCTCCTTGGTAGAACTTCTAGACATTGTAAATATTGTAATTTAATAATATTAACTTTGTCATCTCAATTATTGATTTAATAATATATCATATAATGCAGGTGTTACTGTGGCAATAATCGAATCAATAATATGAGAGATATGATGCAGCAATTAGTGTAGCAATAATTGAGTATAACTGAGCATCAATAATAGATACTGTGTGCTACTATGCAACCACGCGTATTTTACCACCGATTATTTTATAACAACTTGTTTACTTTGCAAAATTTTCACATATCACCATTAACTTTAAACTTTATCAATTTAACCATTTACTAAAATAGAAAAATTGAATGCTTTTATTTCATAAAATTTGGTCATAATCATACCAAGTTCATCTATTCACTACAGGCCACAGATGACTTTCAACATAATATAAACATGAGGATGATGACAATGACATAATAATTCAATAAAATAAGTTCAAAATTTAATTTATCCAGGAACCAATAACGTTCAAATTGTCAACACGATACTTCTTTGTAGAGTAAAATTCAAGAATGCTCAGAAGAATATTTCCATGAAAAGATACTGGATGAAGCGCAAATATCAAAGATATTCCACTAATTTCATGGAGTATAGAAGTCAAAACTTTAACCAACTGAGTATATTAAAGAATGGAATAACAAAAGAAATCACCATGCATGCGGTACTTCGCATAGACAGGTTATTCCAACAGAATAATAAATAACGGAACCAGGTTAGGCGAAATTCGCACCGACAGGATGTTCCAACAGAATAATAAAGAATGGAATAACAACAGAATTCACCATGCATGTGGTACTTCGTATAGACAGGTTATTCCAACAGAATACTAAATAAAGGAACCAGGTTAGGCAAAATTCGCACCGACAGGATGTTCCAAAAGAATAATAAAGACGGAACCAGGTTCGACGTAAAACGCACAGACATGATATTCCAATAGAATAATAAAGACGGAACCAGGTCCGGCGTAAAACTCACAAACATTATATTCCAACAGAATAATAAAGAATGGAATAACAAAAGAATTTCACCAAGTATAAGGTATCCCGCGTATACAGGTTATTCTAACAGAATAATAAAGAATGGAATAACAGAAGTTTTCTTCATGAATACAAAAGAAATAATACCCTTTACCTCAGAAGAAACTGGATATTGGAATAGTGAGGTAGCAGACTTCTCTTCTTCTATAGATTTTCTCTCTACAATTTCTCTCTATAATAATTGCTCTATAGCTTTGGTGAATTGGTGAGAAATGAAGGAAGAATGAGCTTCTATTTATAGAAAAATATAGTTTTAATAATTGCATGTTTTGGGGCTCGAAAAATTACAGTACAATACCTCCAACTTTTCTTTTATTTTTTGTTTAGTCATGCAAGTATTATCAAACTTGCACCACATCCCCTAATAGTACATAATGTGATTCGATATTAAATCGTGTAAATTAATAGTTCTATACATGTGAAAATACGAATTACAGTATAGTACCTCCATCTATACCTCCATTTTTAACTTAGTCATGCAAGTATTATCAATCTTGCACCAACTACCCTAATAGTAACAAGAATGTGAAATAATAGTATACACATATGAACAAATAGTTATAATCATGTGAAATAATAGCAATCAATTGCTCATTTATTCGGTTAAATACCTGATTGGTCAATATAACCTCCAGACATCAATTATTATCGAAATAAATGTCGATTTTCACTAACACAATTAATTCCAACACAATGAAACTATTTTTATCAACAATATAAATTTTGAAATTTTGAAGTTTGAATTTTTCTAAAAAAATCAACTGTTGACTTTTTGACAAAAAAGTTAATCCCGGAAAATTTTGTGTTTATAGACTATTTTTACTAATTTCATCACTCCAGACTCAAATATCACGTCCGCGTCTCCAAATTCAACTCCGAACACAACTTCAATTTTAATAACATTCATCATTAATATTATAACTCACAATATTTATCAACCAGGTCGTTCCAAGGAAAGACGGGGCTTTCCAATAAGGATTTCTCCCTATTGGCGCCCAAATAGGTGACCAAACCTCTCCTTGGCAGAACTTCTAGAAATTGTAAATATTACAATTTAATAATATGAATAACTTTATCGTCTCAATTATTGATTTAATAAAAATAACATATTATACAGATGATACTGTAACAATAATCGAATGAATAATATGAGAGATATGATGCAGCAATTACTGTAGCAATAATTGAGTATAACTGAGTGACTTCTTACGTAAGCATCAATAATCAATACCGAGTAGTTCAACAATTTTAACTATAAAACTCCCGCCGTTATTTTCATAAAAATATATTTGTCATTTTCTCAATCCGATAATAATTCTGTTATAGGGTCCACCAATGATTGTGTCATCGTACGGATATTCCCCTACAAAAAGAATATTCCCTGACCAAATGAATATTTTATAACAACTTGCATACTTTGTAAAATTTATAAATACTACCCACAATTATAATATTATATCAAATGCACATCATAATATTCAAAAAAAACATTTCGACAAATCTAAATCTTTATTCATAAAATTTGGGGTCTCACAATCTCCCCTCTTTATGAAATTTCGCCCTCGAAATTTATGTACGTACCTGGTATACCGAAGAGGTGTAGATACTTTGACTTCATTTAATATTTCAACTCTTGAGGTATAACCTTGAATACCTTTATCGTCGAGTACAATACCTCCAACTTTTCTTTTATTTTTAATTTAGTCATGCAAGTATTATCAAACTTGCACCACCTCCCCTAATAGTACATAATGTGATTCGATATTAAATCGTGTGAAATAATAATTCTAGACATGTGAAAATACGAATTACAGTATAGTACCTCCATCTATACCTCCATTTTTAATTTAGTCATGCTAGTATTATCAATCTTGCACCAACTACCCTAATAGTAACAAGAATATGAAATAATAGTATACAAATATGAACAAATAGTTATAATTATGTGAAATAATAGCAATCAATTGCTCATTTATTCGGTTAAATACCCGATTGGTCAATATAACCTCCAGACATCAATTATTATCGAAATAAATGACGATTTTCACTAACACAATTAATTCCAACACAATGAAACTATTTTTATCAACAATATAAATTTTGAAATTTTGAAGTTTGATTTTTTCTAAAAAAGTCAACTGTTGACTTTTTGACAAAAAAGTTAATCCTAGAAAATTTTGTGTTTATAGACTATTTTTACTAATTTCATCACTCCAGACTCAAATATCACGTCCACGTCTCCAAATTCAACTCCGAACACAACTTCAATTTTAATAACATTCATCATTAATATTATAACTCATAATATTTATCAACCTAGGTCGTTCCCAAGAAAGACGGGGCTTTCCAATAAGAATTTCTCCCTATTGGCATGCAATTAGGTGGCCAAACCTCTCCTTGACAGAACTTCTAGAAATTGTAAATATTACAATTTAATAATTTGAATAACTTTATCGTCTCAATTATTGATTTAATAAAAATAACATATTATACAGATGATACTGTGACAATAATCGAATCAATAATATGAGAGATATGATGCAACAATTATTGTAGCAATAATTGAGTATAACTGAGTGACTTCTTACGTAAGCATCAATAATCAATACCGAGTAGTTCAAAAGTTTTAACTGTAAAACTCCCGTCGTTATTTTCATAAAAATATATTTGTCGTTTTCTCAATCCGATAATAATTCTGTTATGGGGTCCACCAATGATTGTGTCGTCGTACGGATATTCCCCTACAAAAAGAATATTCCATGACCAAATGAATATTTTATAACAACTTGCATACTATGCAAAATTTATAAATACTACCCACAATTATAATATTATATCAAATGCACACCATAATATTCAAAAAAAATATTTCGAGAAATCTAAATCTTTATTCATAAAATTTGGGGTCTCACAATCTCCCCTCTTTATGAAATTTCGCCCTCGAAATTTATGTACGTACCTGGTATACCGAAGAGGTGTAGATACTTTGACTTCATTTAATATTCCAACTCTTGAGGTATAACCTTGAATACCTTTATCGTCGAAAACATTACACGTTGCATACGTGCATGCCCGGTGTCCTCCGATTGTCTCTGAATGCACATCAGTCCCTAAAATAGACATTTTAGGCCTTGATACCGACATCAAATATCAAAATATAAAGAATGAAAGTTATAGGTCTACTCGTTATCTTTCCGAATTATCCTGAATCACCTCAATCGGAGTTCGTATGAAAAAATTATGCTCAATTTACTAAAGGACGTCCGGACAGATTTTGGCTTAACACTTGACCAGCACCTAGACTCTTAGATTTGGCCTTGGGCAAGCGCCTAGGCACCCAAGAGCAGAATCTAAGCGCCTAGGCGCTCGACCCTTGACACTTAGCTCCAATTTTCCAGATTTTGTAACTTTTGACGCACATACTTCAAATCTTCATAACTTCTTCATCCGTTATCAGAATTAGTCCGTTTTTGAGGCTATGGAAAGCTTGTAACATGCTCTATAAAACCACCATGATTTCATAATTTTTTTAGATTCATTAATTATTCCGAAATTTGGCTCCAAAGTCCCCCAAGACTAAGTTTTTACTAACAACGATACGTGAAAAACGTTATGAACACGCGCCATACTTGGCAGTAAAACAAGTCTATAGGATACAGTTCCTACTCGATCAAGGATTTCAAATGGGCCAATAAAATCAAGGGTTGAGATTTCCTCTCTTCGTCGATTCTTGTTTCTTAGAATAACGCTCTCTTGAACCTTCTTCTTCACATTCATCAGCTCTGAGTATGTAGCTTGAGCGGCTTTAAATTTATCGATTATAGTCGATTCTAATCGTATATTCGTTATCTTCACTTGGGTCCCTAGAGTCTTTAACTCTATCTTCATCATTTTGAAGTTATACGAAATGAGTCTTTGTGTTAACAACATCGCACTCATAAATGCATACGATCTTCTACTCAACGCGTCTGCTACCACGTTCGTTCTTCCATGATTATATTGAATGGTATAATCATAATCTTCAACAGCTCGAGCCAATGTCTTTGGCACATGTTACGTTCGTTTTGGGTGAAGAAATATTTAAGGGTTGAAGAAATGAGTTTTGTACTGGGGTCAATACAAAATTCGATTTCACGCTCTAGGGGTAGGCTAAGAAGTCTTCTATTTATCCAGAAATCAACAACGTCCAAATTGTCAATATGATACTGCTTTGTGGAGTAACATTCAAGAATAATATTGTACCAAAAATAATTTGGACCAAAAACGAATCAATTTTTATCATGAATAGTACCCCGGGTAAATCGTACTTGAGTGAATAGTACTCTGTGAATAGTACTTCGGGAATAGTAACCCTGTGAATAGTACTCCGGCATGAAAAAGTTAAAACTTATCAAGAATACTTAGAATAATATTTTCATGAAAAGAATACTAGATGAAGCGCAAATATCAAGGATATTCTACTAATTTCATGGAGTATAGAAGCCAAAACTTTAACAAAACGAGTATAGAATTCGAAATCTAAAACGAAATAATATTACTTACATACTACAGAGTATGGAAGAAAATATTATTTCAATGGAAAAGAAGAGTATTCTGACTGGTATAGCGGGGATATTCTTGAAGAAAACTTTTACTATTTTTTACGCTCAAAGCTTTCTAAAACTCTAAAGAAATACGCTCAAGATTATAGAAGAAAAATTCTCTGATTCTGGTGTGATTTTCAATTCTAACTAAGCATCCTATTTATAGGAGAATGGAAAGGATACTATGCAATAAAATATTCTGATAAAATAAAAACTTTTAAATAAAAAATATATATATATATATAGAAATTTGATCAGATCCGGACCTCCCGGACGGGAGAAAATCCGGACCCAAAATTTTTTTTTTTTTTTTTTGATAGAACAACTAAAAAAATAAAAATAAAAATTATGGAACTGAAATTTTTCCATAATACATTGTTTTGGGTGTGTTTTTAATACCTACACCAACCAATGTATGTACAGTCTGCCCAGACTGTACAGACATGTTTTGTTATAGGCATCCAAATCACACCCAAAACACTGTATAATGTAAAAAATCCAATTCCATAAATTTTTTTTTTTTAGTTGTTTCAAAAAAAAAAAAAAAAGGTCCGGATTTTAACAAAATCCAGGAGTCCGGACCTGATCCGGACTCTATATATATATATATATATATGTAACCCGTGAATACACCCCGTGAATTAGGATGATTCATGTGAATTTCATATAATCTATATATATATATAACTCCTTTTTTTCCATCCTATATATATAACAAATATAGTAACTCTTCTTGTGAATCACAAATTCTCCCACCTGACAATTAATTTTTCAACACATGTGGGCCCCACATGTGGTCCCCACTTTTATTATATGAATAACTTTCTACCGATTATTTTGAAAAAGGGGTAAATGAGGGTCTAAATAATAATCCAAATTTAAATACTTCATAAAAAAAAACCCTCAATATTTTTAACAACATTTATCATTATTATTATAATTCACAATATTTAATGACCAGGTCGTTCCCAGGAAAGAGGGGGGCTTTCCAATAAGGATTTCTCCCTATTGGCGCGCAATTAGGTGACCAAACCTCTCCTTGACAGAACTTCTAGACATCGTTAATATTGCAAATAATAATATTAATAACTTTATCGTCTCAATTATTGATTTACTAATATATAAAATATAGACAATAATCAAATAACGTGAGATACTATGCAGTAATTACTGCAGCAATAATTGAACAAAACTGAGTGAGTTCTCATGTAAGCATCAATAATCAATACCGTGTGCTACTATGCAACCAAACGTATTACTGTACTGTAGACACTCGAAATTTTCTGCACTCCTATTACTGACATTGCAGGAGGGTAGATCCGTCTTTTAGAGATAACCCTGAAAGATAACTTACAACCATATCGGATACTACCAAAAGTTCAGATCCAACCTGGGACACAAACCGGGAACATCATCTCAACCCGGAACACACACCAGGAGTGTCATTTCCAATCTCGGAGATAACCCCGAGATATGCAGATCAAAAGACCGGTAACAACACCGGAGAGGACAGTTTTGTCTCGGCGATAACACAACGACGTTCAGTTCTAGTCCCAGAGACAACATTGGGAGTAGCAACCCCATCCTTGGTGATAGTCCCAAGGGATGCCATTGCAGTTCTGGTAATAACCCCAGAAATGCTTGTTTTAAACACATGCAATCAGATTCAACACCAGACATCCTGTCAAGGCACACACACCTCAGTCCCGGGACTAACAACGGGTAGACAGGAACACCCACAGATGACAGTGAGGCATACAAACAAGCAGTCCAATCTCAGATGTAACCCTGAGCAACGTCTGCTTTCCGCTTAAACCGGCGATAACCCCAGTGAGGAGTCAACGTCATCTTACCACGTCAACAAGACGATATTGCATCATACCGACAAGTGGTCCAATCTCAGCTGTAACCCTGAGCAACGTCTACTTTCAACTCAAACCGGCGATTACCCCGGCAAGGAGTCACACATCATCTTGTTCCTTCAACAAATGACACGTCGTCTCAAAACTTCATATATACATACATCCAACAATGTCCCACAAGAACCGAGGAGTGACAATCCTGAGTGACAATTAAGTGTGGCAGTATTTTGGATAGAATTTGAAGCTTGAAGACCATGGGCATAGACCCCTCTTCCTGACTTTGTATAACCTCTAATCCATGTCATTACGTAACTCTCGACACAAGAGATCCGAAGAAGTACATATATACTTCGTTTGGATGATCGGATTGAAGTTCTGCAAGTTCGAGCGGACATTACAGTGCATGAGTGCACGTACTACAAGACGACGGGACCCGCAAAGCCCGGGCCCACCACGACCAGCCGCAGGTGTAACTTCGACTGCCGCAGGTACACCTGTGGCCATCAGTCTATATATACAAAGCTTGGGTCAGCCATTTCAGAGGAGAGAGAGAAGGAAAAAGGCGAGGAAGCCCTGTCCATTTTACTCTGTATACACATCTTTTGAGTGTTTCCTCTTCTTTAATCACTAGTTAGCTCACATATAGCTACTTTTTATCCGGCGGGAGCTGAGTGTTTATCCATTTAAAGTCTAAGAAGTCTACTTTGGCAGCCCACTGTAAGCCTTCTTACATTCTATAAAGCCTCTTTCTCATATATCACACACTGTTGTACACGTTGATAGTCGTGTGAGTGTGTTTGCCCAGACTTCGGTCCGTGGTTTTCATTTCTGTCTGTATATATATACTAATATATGTATATATTTCATATATATGGACTAACATTATCGAGTTATGCCTCGATTGAGCCTAGACTTCGGTCCGGAGTGTTTATCTGCTTATATATATATATATATATATATATATATATATATATATATATATATATATATACTTATATATATAAACTGTGGTCAGACTCTGTCTAATGAGCTTGGATTTCACATCCGGAGCGTTTAATTGCTTTATATATATATATATATATATATATATATATATATATATATATATATATATATACATATACATATATATAATTGTTATCGGACATATCCGATGAGCCCGGATTTATATTCGGTGCGTTTACTGCTTTTATATATATATTTGTACATATGTATATTTACATTTCTATCAGCCCTGGAGTTTACTTTGTGTCCTTTTACAACTTTATTTACATTCCGTCCTGCCTGGAGTTTACTTCGTGGCAGTTGATAGCTTTTATAGCTTTATTTACATTTCGTCCCGCCTAGAGTTTACTTCGTGGAGGTTGATCATGCCCATATTTATATATTTACAGCTTTTATATAAATATAAATGCTTACTGCTTTCCATACAAATTGCAGTATCATGTGAGTCTAGAAATTATGTGATCACAGGTTCAGTTTACTTAATCTAGATTCGGTTCCCATGATGGATATTTTTTCAGTTGTAAGCAGCTTGTACATTATTTACAGTGTCTGAGTTTCCTTGGATGGCTGTCATGCCCATAAGGAGTTCGGAACTACTGTATATTATTTTCTCGAGGATGCTTCGCATCTCGAAAATAAAAGCAAACAAGCCGGACATTTAATAATAAAATGGAAGTATGAAAAGGTCTCAATTTCTATTGAGCACAGGGTTTGAAAAAACCTCTTTTACAAAACTTCATTGCTATATTGTGGTTAAAACTGAATTTTTCTAATAGAATTCAAACCCTTGTATATAGGCACGAACGAGGCCTCGTACTACTTTCAAATAATTGCACATTGATCCACACACACACACACACATTTATATAAAAATTTCTTTGAAGAGTGGCGGTCACTGTGGTAACACGGATGTCGGGGGGTGCCTAACACCTTCCCTCCTCATAATCAAGCCCCCGAACCCTTAATGAATCTCGGTTTCACAGACTCGTTTAGCAGTGTCAAATCACTGGGTCAATGTGCAAACCTTTTCGGTTGCGTCGGTGAAACCAGTTAAATACACCAACTGGCGACTCTTAAAGTCCAATCGTCGACATTATACATGTCGAACCTTTTTCACTTGTTTTTTTAAACAAATCTCACATTAACATGAGAACACCAAAGAACAAGTAACGAAAAGGGACACTCAAAAATCCCGACGTTGACAGGTGGCGACTCTGTTGGGGACTCCAGTAAGAGGGCTTAAGCCGCTATTACAAGCTTTTCAAAATTGTTATATGCTTGTGTGTGATTGTTGCATTTACATTTCTTATTAATGTATACGAATGCATTTTACTTACTGCACTGCTAAATATCTATCTGTGATATTAGTGCTTCGCACATGTCATCATTTTGCATAAACGGTGAGACACGTTGTATGTAAATGTATGTTGTGTGGTCCCTCCACCAGGAGGTTATCCTGTCGGTGTTTGATTACTGGACCCGTGGGAAGAATAATTCCCCGAGGCTCAGGAAAGGCACCACTCAGATTCGCTCTAGTTGAAATATCGGATTAACTTCCCGTCGAGTAAATTGCGATGATCTGGGAACCTTCATGTCGAAAAGCCGCGAGAGTAACCCTAAGATAGGTCAACCTCTGATAAACTAAACGCGGAGGAAAGTCTCTTCATGCTCTCCATTTTCAATTACTTGTAAATGCATTTACTTGTAAATTTATTCCATGTTCATCCATATGTAATGGAAAATATGAAGAATATCTGTGCATGACATGTTATCAATTAACAAATCGGTTTTACAGGACAAATTCCTAAAACGGACATGTTATGATAACATTTATATTACCCAAAGACTAAACTACGTAAGTCTTTTGTAGGGAAGCAATTGGGCCTATTACCCACTCACAATCCAAAAAGTCCACAAGCCTACAGCCAATCATGTCTTCTTCCGAATAGTCTAATCCTGTTTCCCGAGAAGAATTTGATGGATTGAGTAAACAAATCACAGACTTGGCTATTCTACTGAAAGAATTACACCAGTCTACTCAGGGTACGAAGATACATACACATACAGAACCCTCTACACAAGGAGTCCAAGGTTTGGAAAAGACAATTCCAGAACTTCAGTTGGATACAACCAACAAAGACCCTGAAGGCACCCATCTCAAAGGAGATCCAAACAACAGTGACATCAAGAAGAAGGTCCTTCAAATGGAGGAAACCAATCGTGTTCTCAAAGGGATTGGAACGCATGTTAGTGTTTCATATACAGACCTTTATATATTCCCTGGTGTTTATTATCTAGAGAAATTTAAAACCCCTGATTTTGAGAAATATGATGGATTAGGGGATCCTTATACACATTTAAAAGTGTTCATTGGATAACTCAGATCTTATGCTGAGAATAAAAAGCTCCGAATGCAGCTGTTTCAGAAAAGTCTGACTGGATAAGCCCGTTCATGGTATACTAGATTAGAAAACTCTAAGATCCATAGTTGGGAAGAGCTGGCCCACGCCATCCTCAATCAATACATTTTTTAATCTCAGATGGCTCCTGACCGGTACCAAATTACCAAGGTCAAGAAACAGTCTAATGAGTCATTCAGAGAGTATGCTCAAAGGTGGAGGCGCCCTGCTGCTCAAGTTATTCCTTCCATGACAGAATCAGAAATGGTCATGACTTTCATAGATATATAGGAAGCTCCTTTCTATGAAAGAGTTCTAGCTGGTATTGGCAAACCGTTTTCTAAAATGATCAAACACGGCGAGATGGCTGAAATGGGATTAAAGTCCGGTAAAATTCAAGACCTAGCCGCTCTTAAAGCTGTTGCTGAGCACATCCAGTCCGGATCTTATGGAAACAACCCCTGGAGGGTCCATAAAAAGAAAGAGGAGGATGTTTCCTTGATACTACAAGGACAAAAAGGCAATCCAAGCATGCCTATGCAGAGGAGAAACTACTCCCCTTTTCAAGCACAATCTTCAAACCCTCCATTGCTTAAAAGTGGAGAAGTAAAGCGACCTCGAACGTTCACACCCTTAGGGGACTCGCTCGAGAATATTCTTGCTCTTCTGACTGCTCAGAAGAAAATTACGCATCTTCTTCCACCAGTCAAACCTAAAGGGAAGGGTTTTAATGCTACTCGGAAGTGTGTTTATCATGCCGGGCACCCGGACATGATATTCAAGATTGTTGGGCCTTGAAACACAAGATCCAAGATCTGATAGACAACGGTGAGATTGTGGTCACCAAGCCAGATCAAACTCATGTGCAAGATAACCCTCTCCCTCAACACAAAGAGGAGGAGGTTAACATGATCAGTTGGAGCACTGGATATGTTTCCAATTCTACTGGTGAATCATCCCAACCCATCAAAATGATGTTGACAAATGGGATTATGCAAAGTTCCAGTTTATTATGGAACGAAAGATGAAAGCTCTTTGCAAACAAATTGAGCAATTGGCAGAACTGGTGACCCACCATCATCAAGTCACACGCCAATTAATCAGGCAGGAGCATGCTACTCTCCTTCCATTTGTTATGAATTCTCCATCAACACCTTCAGAAAGTTAAGCTATGGAGGATAAGGTTGCAAAACGAGCAAGTGCTAAAGCCCGTTGGGATTTCGCCAATCAAAGGGAATTCACCTATCTAGGCCAATCTATGGAGGAGATACTTCAAATGTTGATCAACGAAGGAAGAATCACATTCCTTCTCCCTCCAATCAATCCCCGCTCAGGGCGATTTAATCCTGATGAAATGTGTCAATATCATTCACATTCTCGCGGTCACAGCACAGAAGAATGTTGGGCACTTCACCATCTCATTCAGAATCTTATTGATAGCGGTGTCCTGCAAATAACAGATGATTACACTGTGCAACTTAAGGGTGGGAATACATGCCCTACCCAATGGAAGGGATCAGTAGCAGTTATATCCGAAGTGGATGATGAGACTATCAAAGTATTTCCCATACAACCAATTCAACTCAAAGGAGCTAACAATCCTTTGAAAGTGGCCGCACCAGAGACAATTCCTTTACCTTGCAGACTACAACATCCTGTTGTTAGCTTACGCAAAGTTCCATGGAATTATGGAGAAGCTGAAGGATTCACGTCTCATACTACTGCTACAGTGTCGAAAGAGAATCCATTGTACCTTCCTCAAAGGATTATCAAGCCTAATTGCGAAGCAAAGGGGAAATTGCCCGTGGAGAAGATTGAAAAATTCCTCCGTACTATGGGTCACAATGAAGCTAAAGTGGTTTTAAGCTTGCGAGAAGCTCCACACCAGATTTCAATACTGAACTTGGTTTTCTCTTCTGAGGATCATCGAAAGATCTTGCTGAAGGTTTTGGAAGAAGCCTACTTGCCAAAATCAGTGGATATGGAAAAATTTCAACATTTGGTTGATCACATTTTCAACAACAATGTGATATCCTTCATTGATGATGACATACCTCCCGAAGGGACCGGTCATTGTAAGTCATAGCACATCGCAATGTTGTCTTTCGGGTACATGCTAGCAGGAGTTTTGATAGATGGAGGTTCATCTCTAAATATTTGTCCTTATGCCACCTTGGTGAAGATGAATATCAATCTCAAGCGAATCCAAAGTAGCCATACGATCATCCGAGCTTTTGATGGATCTCGGCGAAATTCCATTGGAAAGATTGAATTGCCGATTGAGATTGGTCCTAATACATTCAAAGTATCCTTTCACGTCCTCAAGGTAGATTCAGAATACAACCTGCTATTGGGGAGACCATGGATACACATGGCTGGAGCTGTTCCCTCCACCTTACATCAACAACTCAAATACATTATCAACAATAGTCTAGTCACTGTCAATGCTAAGCCGAAATGTCCTAGACCAGGAACTCTACCAATTATCAGCTTCAATTCAGAAGTGGAGCCGGCCAGTTTCCATACTCTAGAAGTGAGTAACACGCAATACCATTCTATTGGAGCGCCACTTCCTATACCCAAGATTTTTGACGAGGTTATGTCAACCACTCAAGAAATGATGTTATTGGGTTATCAACCTGGACAAGGGCTTGGTAAGGATCAACAGGGAATTAAGCACCCTATCCAAATGTCCAGTCAAATTGGGACAGCCGGACTAGGTTATTCTGCCATTTCCAGACATAGGAATCCTCATAAGCATAAGCAGGTTCCTCAAGATTCTGCCTCACGGTGATTTTCTATGCCTTTACCGCATGAGTTGATACAATCTCCAGTAAAAGTTCCAGCCCATGTTGTGGCTATGCTGTTTCCAAAACCAGTGCCAATCAAAGCTAAAGAGGTGCTGATTCCTGATCCCGAGGCGAAAGAAAAGGAATAAAAACATAAACATGACCTTGTCTTGATGATGGCAGGCATCCGCATTATTGTTCATGATGAACATACAAACAGATACACCCCAGACGATGATTACCCAGATGTCATGGTTATCATTCGGGAAAAGGAGGACACTGACGATCCTTCTATCACTACAATCCTTCAAGACTTTGCCCTCGACAATTGGAGCAGCACTCCATGCATTGGTCGACGAGGGTAAAATGGGTAGAAAATCCCTATGCCCTGTAGATAACTTTAATTGTTTGCTTTCCTTTACAGCACTAACAGTTATTTTATCACGTACATGCTAATACTTCTGTATGATCGAAAAGTTGCATATATTAAGTGAAATCATGTTTTGTTTCAGGACTCTGGATTTAGATGTGCCTATACTTGCTGATAATGTGCCTTCTCTCCACAAGGGCTGTAACTTTGATGCAAAGTTGGACTCAGACTTGATGGACATCTAAGAGGACATTGAGACACCTCATGAGATTAAGGAATGGGTCACCGAAAAACCCAAACCCAATCTTGATCAAACCACTTCTTTTAATCTTGGAACCTTAGACAACCATAAGCTAATCCAGATTGGTTCAGACCTTACCATAAATCAACGGAATGATATGGTTGCACTGTTAACCCAATTCCAGGATGTGTTTGCATGGTCTCATGAAGACATGGTGGGATTGTCTACTGACATTGTTCTTCATTGCCTTCCCATTAAAGAAGGATTCAAGCCAGTTAGGCAAAAGCTCAGGCGATTGAAACCTGAATGGAGTTTAAAAGTTAAAGAAGAAATTGTGAAACAATTTCAAGCTGGCATTATCATGGTGTCTACATATCCGAAGTGGATATCCAACATTGTCCCTGTGCTTAAACCAGGGGAAAGGTGTGAGTCTGTGTGGATTATCGGGATTTGAACAAAGCTTGCCTTAAAGATAGCTTTTCCGTGCCTTTTATCCACATTCTTATTGATAATACTGCTCAGTACGGCATGTACTCCTTTGCGGATTGCTTTGCGGGGTACCATCAAATTATGGTTGCTGAGGAAGATCATGAAAAAACTGCTTTCATCACGCCTTGGGGAACCTTTTCCTACAGACGATTGTCATTCGGCCTCATCAACGCCGGGGCAACCTACCAGCGAGCTATGATGGCTCTTTTCCACGATTTAATGCACATGGAGATAGAGATTTATGTGAATAACATTATTGTCAAATCCCGTAAGGAGGATGATCATTTAGACCATCTCAAAAAGTTGTTCAATAGGTTGCGTAAGTACAACTTGAATTTGAATCCTGCCAAGGGCGCCTTTGGTGTTAAGTCGGGCAAGTTGTTAGGCTTCCTAGTCAGCCACAAAAGGATTGAACTGGATCCTACCAAAATCCAGGCCATCAAGGAAATGCCCATTCTTCAGACAGAGAAGGAAATATGGGGATTTTTGGAAGGATCAACTTCATTAGCCTATTCATTTCTCAACTCACAGCAACCTGTGAGCCAATCTTCAAATTGTTAAGGAAGAACTCTTCCATGAAATGGAATGATGAGTGTCAAAAATCTTTCCTCGCAATTAAGGAGCAACTAATCAACGCTCCTATTTTGGTACCTCCGAGGGATGATGTTCCCCTTTTCATGTACCTGTCCATAAATGACAATGCCATGGGCTGTATGCTGGGGATGAAAGACCAAAGAGGCCAAGAGTGAGCTATCTATTACCTCAGCAAAAGATTCAGCATCAGTGAACACAAGTACACTCTGATTGAGAAGACTTGTTGTGCTTTAGCATGGGCTTCCATGAGATTACAGCATTATCTCCATGGTCACACAACCCATCTCATATCCTGCGTGGATCCTCTTAAGTATGTGTTCAGCAAACCCATATTAAATTGTCGACTATCCAGATGGCAATTGATCCTACAGCAATTTGACATCGTCTATGTGACTCAAAAGTCGGTCAAAGGTCAAGGAATTGCAGATCAACTGGCCACCGCACCTGCAGGGGATTACAAACCCTTAGAAACATAATTTCCTAACGAAGGAGTAATGTTAATTCAGCTACCACATCAGTACGATACATGCCGTTCATGGAAAATATATTTTGATGGAGTTGTTAACTCAGAAGGCTCTGGAGCCGGAGCAGTTTTAATATCCTGTACGGGGGAGCAATATCCCGTCGCCGTCAAATTGCAGTTTGTCAACACCAACAACATAGCTGAGTATGAAGGCTGTATCATGGGACTCAAACTTGCCCGTTCAATGGGTATCAGGCGGTTAACTGTCTTTGGGGATTCCGAATTAGTAATCAAGAAATCCACAGGAATCTATCAAACCAAAGAATTACATTTGTTGCCATACCATCAGCAAGTTCTACAGATGGCTTTGGAGTTCAAAGAAATCTCCTTTCTACACATTCCTCGTAATAGGAATGACTTTGCAGACGAATTAGCAACGTTGGCCTCCTTGGTTTACATACCTGACAAGGAAAACATGCCAAGCATCACAATTGCTATGCAGAAAGCCCCAGTCTATGGGAATTACATTGGAGAAGTATCGGATGAGTTGCCTCCCATCTACAACCCTTGGTATCAACATATCAAGGAGTATCTACAAGATGGATCTACACCCGCTGAGGCGAGCCTAATTGAGAAGAGATGGATTCATCGACTTGCCATGAAATTCTACCTGAGCGGAGATGCATTCTACAAGAGAGATGCATGATTAGGTCTCCTCAGATGTCTGGACAAAGACCAAGCTCAGTGACTCATGGATGAGATCCATGGTGGAGTATGCGGCCCTCACCTGAGTGGACCCCTACTTGTCAAGAAAATTCTCAGAACGGGAAATTATTGGCTTACACTCAAAGCTGACTGTGATGATCACGTCAAGAGGTACTATCAATGTCAGATCCATGGGAATGTTATCCACGCCCCTCCAAGGGAACTCCACAATATGAGTTCGCCATGGCCCTTTTCAATGTGGGGAATGGATGTGATCGGGCCCATCGATCCCAAAGCCAGTAATGGACATCGATTCATATTCACCATGATCGACTACTTCACCAAATGGGTAGAAGCAGCTTCCTTCCCCAAGGTTACTAAAGAAGTCATCATTACGTTCATCATAAACAATGTTGTTTGTCGATATGGGCAACCAGAGGTCATTGTGTCAGACAATGCTAAGAACCTCAACAACAAAATGATGGAGGACTTATGCAGAAAATTCCACATTAAACATCTCAACTCTGTCATTTACCGACCAAAGATGAATGGTGCTATTGAAGCGGCTAATAAAAACATAAAGAAGATCATGCAGAAAATGTTCGCCAATCACAAAGGATGGCCTGACCTCTTGCCCCTAACTTTATTAGCCTATAAAACTTCAATGCGTGCTTCCACTGGGGCAACCCCCTACTCATTAGTCTATGGGATGGAAGCAGTGCTCCCCATAGAAGTGGAAATGGAATCCCTTAGAGTATTGATGGATGCTCAGTTGGATGAAGACCAATGGGTACAAAACAGGTATCACCAATTGTCTCTGATAGACGAAAGGCAAACCGCGGTTATCTTCAATGGTCAGTTATATCAACAAAGGATTGCATGATCCTACAACAGAAAAGTCTGGCTACGATAATTCAAACAACATGACTTGGTTTTGAAAAAGATCATTGACAACCAAGATCAATCTAAGGGAAAATTCGCTCCTAACTGGGAAGGCCCATTTATTGTCAATGAAATATTGACAGGAGGTGCTCTCAGGTTGCAGGAAATGGATGGCGATGAATTTCCACAGCTTATCAACTCGGACACCGTGAAACGGTACTATGTCTGAAGTTACCATCAAACAAACATCCTGGTTTTAATCCTTGAATCACCAGTCATTCCGGTTTTGAACCCTCTCTTCTTTTTACAAACTCTTCTGCCCCTCAGGGAAACATACACTTCAAACCAGCAGCCTGGTTTCCTTTCATTTCAAACTTTTCACCCTTGCAGTTTCTCCTGAAGACGAGACTAAAATTTTCACCCTTGCAGTTTCTCCTGAAGACGAGATTAAACTTTTCACACCTGCTTCTCCTGAAGAAAAGATTAAACTTTTCACATCTCCTCTCCCGAAGACGAGATTAAACTTTTCACCCCTACAGTTTATCCTCAAGATGGGATTAACTTTTTCCACACTTGCAGTTTATCCCCTTTATAGGATTAAACTTTCTTCTCCCCGCAGTATAGCCTGCACATGGGATTTACGCTTCTCTTCAGATGCGATTCGTCCTGAGGGGCGAACTACGTCGACCTGATCTCCCTGATACCCGGGGGTACGTAGGCAACCATATTGTATATGGCCCGGTCGCAATAAAAAAAACAACAAAAACATTTCTGCCCTTTCTTCACAAAAAACAACAAAAATAACAAAAATATCTCTACACCCTTCTGCTTTCACATTAATTGTTGAACCTCCTACACTAGGTTCGAACTACGCAGACTTGATCTCCTCTTCAATAGGAGTACGTAGGCAGCCATTCATGGTGCAGTCTAACCCCTACCAGAACAAACATACTTGTCACACGGTATTGGGATCAACCTTCAAATTGCCCCACTTCATCGGTTTCAGATTAAAGGGATGGAATTATCCAACCTCTTCTCACAAATAGAAGATTCGGTGACCATCTAAGCTACGATCATGCCTCAAAGAGCAATACCAACCCATAAGAGATGGAATTAACTAGGCTTCTCACAAATAGAAGTACTGGCAACCATCTGTGGTGCGGTTAATCTCAGAGAGGAAGAAACTATCCTCCTTTCTATTTTTCCATACAGATACCAGTCCCAAGACACCAAAGATGGTAGGGATTTTCAGTAATCAATGATCCATTCTGAGATACCTTGCAACGTCTCAATGTCCATCTATCAAGGATAAGTTCAGAATGCATCAAGATCACAAGGCCCTGGAGAAACAGGCAAATATCAAGCAAGTATCAAGGCATAACTAAAAGGGAAGTGAATCAAAATATATTTCCCTGCCATACATAATACTGTTTGATATATACATGTGTTGTACATGACAAAAATGGCTAAGCTAGTCTGTGTAGGAAAATACAAAGCTATTACAGATTTGTATATATGTGGACTATCAGATCTAACATAGCATCCCTCTCTGAAGACGGAGGTAACGGTACAAGCTCCTGCCCAAGGGTATCTACACGAGCTAGCAGATCAGAGGCTAACTGCATGGTGGCGTAATGCTCATCAATGTAGGCACTCATGTCGGCAAGACTGACCGTCATCTGGGATCTCACTGAAGTGTTGTCTGTAATGGCCACATCCCTAGCAGATAAGGCGGTAGCCCGCTCCACTATCAATGCATCCCTGGCTGATCTAGCCTCATCCCTCTCCAACAGAGCGGTATCTCTCTCATCAAGAGCTGTCAACATTGCGGCCCTAGCCTGATCTCTATCATAGGTCATCAGATGTAAGCTCTGCTCCAAATGCTGTGCTGAATACTGAGTAACGGTGGCACTCGAGGTGGGAGAATCTATCACAAATGATGGCAACCTAGCAGTCAAGTCACCGATGGGAATGACAGCCTCCTCTATAGGCTCCTCATTTTCAGAATCAGTCTCCTGCACTGTGGATACTGCCGCAGCCGATGCAGTCTCTGTCTCTATCCATGCGGAATACTCTGCAGAACAACCTGGATGACTGACAGAAAACTCAGCTGACTCTCACTGATCCCAACAGGTATACAACCTGGATCTGTCCTCCACTGACAAACGGTGTGACGCGAAGCGCTGTCTCACTGCCCCCTCATACGGATGGAAGTCCTGAAACTAGTCAAACTGACTCATCACGGCCAGTGGATGGTAAGTAATCATGCCCCTCAAACCAGCCAGAGGGAGGTAATATATGCCCGGAGCATGAGTAATGAAGATATAGGGTGAGCTAAGCCCTGAACATGGAAATATATCAAATGGATCTCCAATCTCAGCCAAGAAAGCGGACCAAGATATAACATCTGTACACCCCGCAGGCTGAAAGGAGTACAACATGGCTATCTCATGGGTGAAACAAAATTCATGATGTCTAAATGTGCCAATCGATCTCAAGTGTGACATGAACCACACATACAGCATGACCGAGCTACATGTGAACACTCCTGCCAGATAAGTGCAGCAGTATGTAGCCAACCTCAAGGTCTCTGCAATGATCATCGGAATGATGGTATGACCCTCCCTAAGAGCTCTCACTGCCATAATGACGTCGATATCTAGCTCATCCATGTACCATGACATGTATACGTATGACAATACACACAGAAGTAGTACATCTACTCTGGCTGAATGCCAATGATCCTCTGGTGTGGTGAAATCCCCGGAATGCCGTGCATAGCTGTCCTCAGAGCCAAACCTGTCAAACAGGAAACACTGGGATATAACATGGCCGAATGTAATCTCATCTTGCACCACTCTGCGCCTCAATCCTGTGAGAGTCATGAACTATCTACTCATGTCTCCCGTCACCATGTGCACGCAAGGTCTGTCCAAAGGCAGCATCATCAATCGTGCATACTCCTCCAAAGTAGGAGTCAACTCTCGGGTCCCAAAGCGGAATACTTGTCTGTCCGGTGCCCAGTGCTCTAACATGCCCTCTACATATCCAGGAGGAACCTGAAACATCAGTAGGGTCATAGTCTGCTACAGTAAATCATCTACGATCACCATGTCTGATGGTGATATACTATCATACCATGATCGCATACCAGCTACCACCGCAAATGGTGGGGTATGATCAATACGGATAATGTGACGCCCCCAAAATTAGGTATACATCACCCATCTCGGGTCGTCAGATACATGGTACAGAATTCAAATACAACTTAATAATACGACTGTCGTGTACAATACGACAAAACATAACTGTGAGTTTGAATACAATTATTGTCTACTAGAGAATATACAAACTCAAAAAGAGTCCTCATTACAATTATTAATACACTATTTCACAGAATAGTGAGGACTATTAATGCTATCCTCTGGACCGTCACTCCTTTTCCCGACTAGTCCCGGCTATGTTCTCATTTCCTGAAGAGAACAGTAAAAGAAAGGGTGAGCTCAACTAGCCCAGTAAGAAATATTATGACTAAGATAATGCAGAATAAATTATCATTAGCCTTCAACAGTGTTAAACTGATAAAATACAATAAACATCAAGTTTAACTACAGCGGAACCAGCAATCCATTAAAAGAGTCAAGTAGAAAATAAAATCTACTATCTTTTATGATTTAAAAGGTTTTTCATCATCGTTATAGCTGAGACTCAGCTTAATAAATATTCCACATCATCGAATCACCCCCGCACTACGGCCAAGGATATTCTTTAGTATCACGACCACAATTATTCATGCACTACAGCCAAGAATATTTGTGTATTCATCAATGATCATGATCATGCCAACAACTGTCCATCAATGCACTACGGGCCAATGAGGATTTTTAATTTTTACATCATTTGTAACATTACGGTCATGATTACACCGAATAATCCCTGGTCATAATCATACCAAGTCCATCTATGCACTACAGGCCACAGATGACTTTCAACAAAATATAAACATGAGGATGATGACAATGATATAAGAATTCAATAAAACAAGTTCAAGAATTATTTTATCCAGGAATTATTAACGTTCAAATTTGTCAACACGATACTGTTTTGTGGTGTAAAATTCAAGAATGATCAGAAGAATATTTCTATGAAAGGATACTGGATGAAGCGCAAATATCAAGGATATTCCACTAATTTCATGGAGCATAGAAGTCAAAGTTTTATCCAACTGAGTATAATAAAGAATGGAATAACAAAAGAAATCACCATGCATGCGATAGACCGCACAGACAGGTTATTCCAGCAGAATAATAATAACGGAACCAGGTCAGGTGAAATTCACACCGACAGGATGTTCCAACAGAATAATAAAGAATGGAACCAGGTCCGGTGTAAAACACACAGACAGGATATTCCAACAGAATAATAATTAATGGAACCAGGTCCGGTGTAAAACACACAGACAGGATATTCCAACAGAATAATAAAGAATGGAACCAGGTCCGGTGTAAAACACACAGACAGGATATTCCGACAGAAATATAAGGACAGGATAGTAAATGGATGTCACCAAGTATAGGGTATTCCGCGTATACCGGTTATTCCAACAGAATAATAATGAATGGAATAACAAAAGGATTTCACCAAGTATAGGGTGTACCGCGTATACAGGTCATGTATAGGGTATGCCACTTTTACAGGTTATTCCAACAGAATAACAAAGAATGGAAGAACATAAGTTCTCTTCAAGAAGAAAGAATAACACCCCTTACCGTATTAAGAGATTGAATACTGCAGTCGTGTAATAACCGAATACTCTTCTTCTTTCTCTCTTACTCTCTCTATACTTTCTCTCTCTATAGCTTGAACGAATTCGTGAAAAATAATGAAGCCCTAGGCCTCTATTTATAGAAGATTTATTACTATTTACGAAAGTATTTACTATTTACGAAGGTAATTACTATTGACGAAGGTAATTACTATTTACGAAAAAAATTACTATTTACGAAGGTAATTACTATTTACGAAAATAATTACTATTTACGAAGGTAATTACTATTTACGAAAGTAATTACTATTTACGAAGGTAATTACTATTTACGAAAGTAATTATTATTTATGAAAGAGACTCTTAGATGATGACATATGGCCCCCCATAAATAATTCAACTTACCACAAACGTCTAATAATAGACTCTTTATATACATCAATGATTGAATAAAAATTACCAAAACTCATTTTAACACATATTTAATCTTTCAACAATTATTAATCATTTATAACTTGTCGTCTCAATTATTATTTAAATAATATAACATATTATACAGATGATACTGTGACAATAATTGAATCAATAATATAAGAGATATGATGCAGCAATTACTGTAGCAATAATTGAGTATAGCTGAGTGACTTCTCACGTAAGCATCAATAATCAATACCGTGTGCTACTATGCAACAACGCGTATTACTGTACTTTTACTACCGAGTAGTTTAACAGTTTTTAACGGTCACACCTCCGCCGTTATTTTATAGAAAGATAATTTTGTCGTTTTCTAACTATGACAATACTTCCGTTGTGGGGTCCACCAATGATTGTGCCGTCGTACGAATATTCCCCGACAAAAAGAATATTCCCCGACCAAACGAATATTTTATAACAACTTGCGTACTTTGCAAAATTTATAAATATTACCCACAACTATAAAATTATATCAAATTTATTCCATAATATTCTAAAAATAATAATTATGAAAATTCATCTTTATTTATAAAAACTGGGGTCTTACAACCTCCCCTTCTTATGAAATTTCGCCCTCGAAATTAGGGTACGTACCTGGTATGTCAAAGAGGTAAGGATACCTTGATTTCATTTCAGATTCTAACTCCCAAGTCATTTCCTCAACATCGTGGTTTCTCCACAAAACTTTGACTTGAGGTATAACCTTGGAGCGTAGAATATGTTCCTTCTTATCCAAGATTTGAACAGGAATCTCTTCATACGTCAGATCTTCCGCTATTTCTTCCGGTTCTAACTCAATAATGTGGTTCGGGTCTTTCACATATTTTCGTAACATGGATATGTGAAAAACGTTATGAACACGAGACATACTTGGCGGTAAAGCGAGTCTATAGGCCACAGTTCCTATTCGATCGAGGATTAAAAATGGACCGATGAATCGAGGATTGAGTTTTCCTCTCTTTCCAAATCTTGTAACTCCTTTCCATGGAGTAACACGTAACAACACATGATCTCCTATATTGAATTCCACGTCCTTTCGATGAAGATCAACATAACTCTTTTGTCGACTTTGTGAGGTTTTTATACGTTGTCGGATCGTTTGAATCTTTTCCGTAGTCATACGTACCAACTCCGGTCCCAACAACGTTGCTTCCCCCACCTCATCCCAGCATACTGGAGAACGACACTTTCTTCCATACAACGCTTCGAATGGAGCCATGCCAATACTTGCTTGATAACTGTTGTTGTAGGAAAACTCCACCAATGGTAAGAACTTGTCCCAACTTCCCTTGAAATCAAGGACACAGAGTCTTAATAGATCTTCGAGAGTTTGAATAGTTCTCTCCGACTGTCCGTCCGTCTGAGGATGATATGCCGAGCTAAATCGTAAGTCTGTGCCCATAGCTTTTTGTAAACTAACCCAAAATCTTGAAGTAAATCTTGGGTCTCGATCAGAAACTATGGATACCGGCATACCATGCAGTCTTACAATCTCGTTTATGTACATACGAGCAAGACGTTCAAGTGTATAAGTTTCTCGTATCGGTAAGAAATGAGCAGACTTGGTCAATCTATCAACAATAACCCAAATCGCATCTATGCCTTGAGAAACCTTTGGAAGACCGGTAACGAAAATCATAGTAATGTGTTCCCACTTCCATTCTGAAATTTCAAGTGGTTGCAATGGACCTTTTGGTACTTGATGCTCCGCTTTAACTCGTTGACAAGTTAGACACCTTGAGATAAACAACGCTATCTCTCTCTTCATATTACTCCACCAAAATGTATGACGAATATCATGATACATTTTGGTACTCCCAGGATGGATTGCAAACGGTGTATTGTGCGCCTCCATCATGATTTTATACTTTAAATCAGGGTCGTTAGGAACACAAAGTCTAGAGTTGACTCGAAGTATTCCTTCTTCATCAATTCTTGCTTCCGGCATAGCACCTTCTTGCACTTTCTTCTTCATACGCATCAGCTCCAGGTCTGTAGCTTGAGCAACTTTAACTTTATCGATTAAAGTCGGTTCTACTCGTATATTCGCCATCGTCACATGCGTCCCTGAAGTCTTTAACTCTATCCCCATCCTTTGCAACAGGATAGTAAATGGATGTCACCAAGTATAGGGTATTCCGCGTATACCGGTTATTCCAACAGAATAATAATGAATGGAATAACAAAAGGATTTCACCAAGTATAGGGTGTACCGCGTATACAGGTCATGTATAGGGTATGCCACTTTTACAGGTTATTCCAACAGAATAACAAAGAATGGAAGAACATAAGTTCTCTTCAAGAAGAAAGAATAACACCCCTTACCGTATTAAGAGATTGAATACTGCAGTCGTGTAATAACCGAATACTCTTCTTCTTTCTCTCTTACTCTCTCTATACTTTCTCTCTCTATAGCTTGAACGAATTCGTGAAAAATAATGAAGCCCTAGGCCTCTATTTATAGAAGATTTATTACTATTTACGAAAGTATTTACTATTTACGAAGGTAATTACTATTGACGAAGGTAATTACTATTTACGAAAATAATTACTATTTACGAAGGTAATTACTATTTACAAAAATAATTACTATTTACGAAGGTAATTACTATTTACGAAAGTAATTACTATTTACGAAGGTAATTACTATTTACGAAAGTAATTACTATTTATGAAAGAGACTCTTAGATGATGACATATGGCCCCCCCTTAAATAATTCAACTTACCACAAACGTCTAATAATAGACTCTTTATATACATCAAGGATTGAATAAAAATTACCAAAACTCATTTTAACACATATTTAATCTTTCAACAATTATTAATCATTTATAACTTGTCGTCTCAATTATTATTTAAATAATATAACATATTATACAGATGATACTGTGACAATAATTGAATCAATAATATAAGAGATATGATGCAGCAATTACTGTAGCAATAATTGAGTATAGCTGAGTGACTTCTCACGTAAGCATCAATAATCAATACCGTGTGCTACTATGCAACAACGCGTATTACTGTACTTTTACTACCGAGTAGTTCAACAGTTTTTAACGGTCACACCTCCGCCGTTATTTTATAGAAAGATAATTTTGTCGTTTTCTAACTATGACAATACTTCCGTTGTGGGGTCCACCAATGATTGTGCTGTCGTACGAATATTCCCCGACAAAAAGAATATTCCCCGACCAAACGAATATTTTATAACAACTTGCGTACTTTGCAAAATTTATAAATATTACCCACAACTATAAAATTATATCAAATTTATTCCATAATATTCCAAAAATAATAATTATGAAAATTCATCTTTATTTATAAAAACTGGGGTCTTACAGATAACCTTCGAAGAAGACATCTGTACGGGCCGTGTCATAAGACCATCCAGGGGTCAATGCTGAATATCTTTGGACATACATACATATCCATAACAACAACATGCATGATACAATAGATGGCAATATGATATAGGGAATGGAAAACTGTACATACATTCCTAAGTATATCATCATCTAATACATCTCTGTAAAGCTAAAATACAGGGAAATGGGGCGAAGCTACACAACATCTAATAGAGGCCTATCAAAAGATATAGCGAGAATGAGGCAAAGCTACCCAGCAGCTAACAGAGGCCTATTAAATGAGACAACGAGAAATACATCAAAAAAAGTCAATAGTGTCGATGTCTACATCATTAATGTTGTCCACCTGATGTAACTCCTCCTGAGTCACTGGATCTCTATCTATAGGGATGTCAGGCCTATACAAAGGAAGATCTGCGTCGGCAAAACCATATGGGTCATCCGAGGGGCCAGCGCCAGAGCTGGAAGGATCAAAAGTATTTACCTATGCAGGATTTCTGCCCAAATGCCGAATGAAAAGATGTGACCGATCCAGCTGCCGAGTCAATCTCTCAATCTGTGTCACATGAGTCGGATCTCTGACACAGGCTAGCCAATCCGTCATCATCACGGATCCTGGAACCATATCCCCCATAAACTGTATGGCGCGGGTCTGAGCTCCAATCGTCCGAGGGATCCACCAATGCTGGAACATCTCCTGAGAACAGGGGCCCTCTGACAAAGTAAAACCGTCAATCCCCATCAATGGGATGTCAGTGATGGATGACTGCGAAATAGGCCAATAATGTCTGGCAGGAGGCAAGATCGGCATACAAATCTCTCCTGTAGTGCTCCTGATAGCACGCTCTCCTAAATAGAGCTCCCATCCTCCATCTGTGAAGAGAGGAATCCTGCAGGTGGAAATGACGTACTTTACTCCAGTCGAGTACCCATTGTGACGCCCCAAAATAGGTATACATCACCCATCTTGAGTCGCCAAATACATGGTATAAAAATACAAAATTCAACTTAATAATACAAATGTCGTGTAACATGCAACAAAAAATAAGCTAAGAGTTTAAACAAGAATATTGCCTTCTAGACAATATCCACTCTCAATGGAGTCCTCATTACATTTATTGTCACACTATTTAATAGAATAGTGAGGACTACTAATGCTATCATCTGGACCGTCACTCCGTTCCCCGACTCGTCCCAGCTATATTCTCATTTCCTGAAGAGAATAGTGAAAGAAAGGGTGAGCTCAACTAGCCTAGTAAGAAATATTATGCCTAAGATAATACAGAATAAATTATCATTAGTCTTCAGCAATGTTAAACTGATAAAATACAATAGACATCAAGTTTAACTGCAACGGAACAAATAATCCACTAGAAGAGTCAAGTAGAGAATAAAATCTACTATCTTCTATGATTTAAAAGATTTTTCATCACTTTTATCACTGAGACTCAGCTTAATAAATAATTCACATCATCAAATCATCCCTGCACTACAGGCCAAGGATATTCGTGTATTCATCAATGGTCATGATTATACCGAATAATCCCTGGTCATAATAATATTAACAACTGTCCATCAATGAACTACAGACCAATGAGGACTTTCACCACATCATTCATCACATTATGGTCATGATTATACCAAATAATCCTTGGTCATAATCATACCAAATCCATCTATGCACGTAAGCCAAAGATGACTTTCATCACAATATAAGCATGAGGATGATGACAATGACATAATAATTCAATAAAACAAGTTCAATGATAATTTTAAAGATTTATAATTTAATTTATCCAGAAATCAATAACGTCCAAATTGTCAACATGATACTGCTTTGTAGAGTAAAATTCAAGAATAATATTCATGTACCAAAAATAATTTAGACAGAAAAGAAATATATTTTTCGAGTGAATAGTACCCCGTGAATAGTACTTCAGGAATAGTACCCCGTGAATAATACAATGACACAAAAAGTGTTCCAAATACCCGAGTGAATACTACTAGAGTGAATAGTAATCGGGTAAATAGTAACCCATGAATAGTAACTCGTGAATAGTACTTCGGCACGAAAAGTGCCCCGAATACCCGAGTGAATAATACTAGAGTGAATAGTAACCGGATAAATAGTAACCCGTGAATAGTAACTCGTAAAAAAATACCAAAGAAAATGATATTCCATGACGAGTACAAAAGAAATGATATCTCATACGAGTATAATAGAATATACGAAACCGCAAATGGATTTTCACCCGCCATGCGGTAATCCACGTAGACATATCATTTTCACAATTTAATAAAGAATGAATACGAAGGATCATTCACCATGCATGCGGTAATCCACATAGACAGGTTATTCCAACAGAATAATAAAGAATGGAATAACAGAAGAATTCACCAGGCATGCGATAGACCGCACAGACAGGTTATTCCAATAAAATAATAAATAATGGAACCAGGTCATGCGTAATACGCACAGACAGGATATTCCAACAGAATAATAAAGAATGGAACCAGGTCATGCGTAATCCGCACAGACAAGATATTCCAACATAATAATAAAGAATGGAATAACATAAGAATTTCACCATGTATGTGGTACTTTGCATAGACAGGTTATTCCAACATAATAATAAAGAATGGACTAACAGAAGAATTTCACCATGTATACGATACTTTGCATAGACATGTTATTCCAACATAATAATAAAGAATGGAATAACATAAGAATTTCATCATGTATGTGGTACTTCGCATAGGCAGGTTATTCCAACATAATAATAAAGAATGGAATAACAGAAGCTCTCTTCATGGATATGAAAGAAATAATACCCCTTACCTTAGAAGAAAATTGGATACTAGAATAGTGAGGTAGCAGACTTCTCTTCTTCTTTCTCTCTATAATTTCTCTCTATAATAATTGCTCTATAGCTTTAGTGAATTGGTGAGAAATGAAGGAAGAATGAGATTCTATTTATAGAAAAATATAGATTCGATAATTGCACATTTTGGGGCTCAAAATATTACAGTACAATACCTTCATCTTTTCCTTTATTTTTAATTTAGTCCTGCAAGTATTATCAAACTTGCACCACCTCCCCTAATAGTAAATCATGTGAATCAATAGTAAAATCATGTGACTCAATAGTATAATCATGTGAAAAAACTAATTACAGTATAGTACCTTCAACTATACCTCCATTTTTAATTTAGTCATGCAAGTATTATCAATCTTTCACCAACTCCCCTAATAGTAAATGAATGTGAATCAATAGTACACACATGAGAATAAATAGTTATAATCATGTGAATCAATAGCAATTAATTGCTCATTTATCTGGTTAATTACTCGACTGGTTAGTATAACTTCCAGATATCAATTAATATCGAAATAAATGTCGATTTCCATTAACACTAATAATTTCAACACAATGGAACTATCAAATTCATCTTTAATCAACACGAACTTATACATCATTAATATTATAACTCACAATATTTAACAACCAGGTCGTTCCCGGGAAAGAGGGGGCTTTTCGATAAGGATTTCTCCTTATTAGCGCGCAATTAGGTGATCAAACCTCTCCTTGACAGAACTTCTAGACATTGTAAATATTGTAATTTAATAATATGAATAACTTTATCATCTCAATTATTGATTTAATAATATAACATATTATGCAGATGATATTATGACAATAATCAAATCAATAATATGAGAGATATGATGCAGCAATTACTGTAGCAATAATTGAGTATAACTGTGTGACTTCTCACGTAAGCATCAATAACCAATGTCGTGTGCCACTATGCAGCCACGCGTATTACTGTACTATTACTACCGAGTAATTCAACAGTTTTAACGGTAAAACTTTCGCCGTTATTTTTATAAAATGATAATTCTGTCATTTTTTAAATACGATAATACTTTCGTTGTGGGGTCCACCAATGATTATATCGTCGTACGGATATTCCCCGACCAAACGAATATTATATAACAACTTGCTTACTTTACAAAATTTATAAATATTACCCACAACTATAATATTATATTAAATTCATTCAAAAAAATATTTCAAAAAATTTAAATCTTTATTCATAAAATTTGGGGTCTCACAATCTCCCCTCCTTATGGAATTTCAACCTCGAAATTTACGTACGTACTTGGTATGCTGAACAGATGAGGACACGTCGTTAGATTCTAACTCTTGAGGTATAACCTTTAAGCGTAGAATATATTCCAGGATTTTAACAGGTACATCTTCATACGTTAAATTATCCGCTATCTCGTCCGGTTCTAAATCAATAATGTGGTTCAGGTCATCCACATATTTACGTAACATCGATACGTGAAAAACGTTATGAACACGCGACATACTTGGAGGTAAAACGAGTCAATAGGCCACAGTTCTTAATCGATCAAGGATTTCAAATGGGCCAATAAAATCAAGGGTTGAGATGTCCTCTCTTCATCGATTCTTGCTTCTAGAATAACGCCCTCTTGAACCTTCTTCTTCACATTCATCAGCTCTGAGTATTTAGCTTGAGCGGCTTTAAATTTATCGATTAAAGTCGATTCTACTCGTATATTCGTTATCTTCATGTGGTTCCCTAGAGTCTTTAACTCTATCTTCATCATTTGTAAGTTATATGAAATGGGTTTTTATGTTAACAACATCGCACTCGTAAACGCATACGATCTTATACTCAACACGTCAGCTACCACGTTCGCTCTTCCACGATGATATTGAATGGTACGATCGTAGTCTTCAACAGCTCGAGCCAATGTCCTTGATGCATGATACGTTTGTTTTGGTTGAAGAATATTTAAGGGTTTTAGAAATGGGTTTTGTACTGGGGTCAATACCAAATTCGACTTCACGCTCTAGGGTAGGCTAAGAAGTCTTCAAGAATACGTTAGAAAATTTATTAACAATAGAAATATCTTTCAAAACTGTGACTCTCATCCATAACTTGGATAGTACGTCACATTGATATCTATCAACTTGTCATCATCATTCACGACGTCGCCTACAGAAAGTCTGACTTCGGTGCATTCCACACAAGAAAGTCAACAACAAAAGGATCGGGGCTCATTATTTATGGCTTGATATGATAATGATTGACTTTAGTAGTTTGGTTGCTTGAATTCGCATAACAGGTTGGTTAGGAATATGAAAGCTAACAACCTTACTAAAAGCATGATGAGTAGTTAACTAATCCATTCCAAAAATCACATCAAAGGCAAGTATTTTCAAAGAGATAAGATCAATAGGTAACGTGAAAGTGTCGATTTGAATCAACAAAATTTATAAACAGTGGAGGTAACGAAGGCTTCTACTAACGAAGTTTCAACCAATAAGTCAAAGTCTAACTTCTCTGGGGTTAAATTTAAACGTTGAAAGCAAGCAAAAGAGATAAAATAATGGGTAGAACCAGTATCTAATAAGGTATAGACTTCGCAAGAATTTATAATTAACTAACTTGTGCTAACTTCGTTTGAATTACTCGCTTTTTGAGATGTCACGAAAAATGTTCTCCCTGAAACCACTGACTTTGTTTTGTCCGTATCCGCCTTTGGTGCCACCGTCCCAGCGGGACTTGACTTTGGTGCACGACAAAATTGGGCTAGGTGACCTTTTTTTCCACAATTGTAACATGCTTTGGACTGCATCACGCAGTTTGGACTAATATGTCCCTCCCCTCCGCATTTGAAGCATAAAATTGGTGGTCGTGTTCCTTCCTTGAAAACGGATGTTGGTGCTGCTGTCTTTCCATCGTTGTTGAACCTTCTCTTCTTGAAATTTCCACTTCTATTATATTGGCCATGATTACCACCGAAGTGGTTACCATTCTGGCATGATAATTTCCCCCACAATGGTTATCATTGTTCCGATGGCCGTTGCCACCGGTATGATTATTATCGTGTTGCTGGTCATTACCTTTTGGCTGAGCTGACTCAATGGTCTCATGTGCTTAATTGCTATTCTCAACATCCTCGGATGTCATTTTCAAATAATACCACAAAATAAGGGTTAATTGACATATCACATATTATCAATATACTCTGACCGACCAATTAAATACTAAATAAACTTAGGTAGGTCATACTAGCGAAGAATATCCCCGTCTCTCCCCTCCTAGTTCTTGTCTCACATCTCATCCAGGGATCATATCCCTAAGCTTTGATACCAACTGTGACGCCCCCAAAATAATTATACATCACCCATCTTGAGTCGCCAAATACATGGTACAAAAATATAAAATACAACTTAATAATACAACTGTCGTGTAACATACGACAAAACATAAGCTGAGGGTTTAAACAAGAATATTGCCTTCTAGACAATATCCACTCTCAATGGAGTCCTCATTACATTTATTGTCACACTATTTAACAGAATAGTGAGGACTACTAATGCTATCATCTGGACCGTCACTCCGTTCCCTGACTCGTCCCAACTATATTCTCATTTCCTGAAGAGAATAGTGAAAGAAAGGGTGAGCTCAACTAGCCCAGTAAGAAATATTATGACTAAGATAATGCAGAATAAATTATCATTAGTCTTCAACAATGTTAAACTGATAAAATACAATAGACATCAAGTTTAACTGCAGCGGAACAAACAATCCATTAGAAGAGTTAATTAGAGAATAAAATCTACTATCTTCTATGATTTAAAAGGTTTTTCATCACTTTTATCGCTGAGACTCAGCTTAATAAATAATCAACATCATCAAATCATCCATGCACTACAGGCCAAGGATATTCATTAGTATCCCAACCACAAATTATCCATGCACTACGGGCCAATGATATTTGTGTATTCATCAATGGCCATGATTATACCGAATAATTCCTGGTCATAATCATACCAACAACTGTCCATCAGTGAAATACAAGCCAATGAGGACTTTCACCACATCATTCGTCACATTACGGTCATGATTATACCGAATAATCCCTAGTCATAATCATACCAAGTCCATCTATGCACGTAAGCCAAAGATGACTTTCATCACAATATAAGCATGAGGATGATGACAATGACATAATAATTGAATAAAACAAGTTCAAGGATAATTTTAAAGATTTATAATTTAATTTATCCAGAAATCAATAACGTCCAAATTGTCAACATGATACTGCTTTGTAGAGTAAAATTCAAGAATAATATTCATGTACCAAAAATAATTTAGACAGAAAAGAAATATATTTTTTGGGTGAATAATATCCTGTGAATAGTATTACGGGAATAGTACCCCGTAAATAGTACCCTGACACAAAAAGTGTCCCGAATACCCGAGTGAATGATACTAGAGTGAATAGTAATTGAGTGAATAGTAACCCATGAATAGTAACTCGTTAATAGTACTTCGGCACGAAAAGTGCCCCGGATACCCGAGTGAATAATACTAGAGTGAATAGTAACCGGGTGAATAGTAACCAGTAAATAGTAACTCGTAAAAAAATATCAAAAGAAAATGATATTTCATTACGAGTACAAAAAAAATGATATCTCATACGAGTATAATAGAATATACGAAACTGCAAATGGATTTTCACCCGCCATGCAGTAATCCACATAGACAGATCATTTCCACAATTTAATAAAGAATGAATACGAAGGATCATTCACCATGCATGCGGTAATCCACATAGACAGGTTATTCCAACAGAATAATAAAGAATGGAATAACAGAAGAATTCACCAAGCATACGATAGACCGCACAGACAGGTAATTCCAACAGAATAATAAATAATGGAATCAGGTCATGCGTAATACGCACAGACAGGATATTCCAATAAAATAATAAAGAATGGAACAAGGTCATGCGTAATCCGTACAGGCAGGATATTCCAACTGAATAATAAAGAATGGAATAACAGAAGAATTTCACCTTGTATGTGGTACTTTGCATAGACAAGTTATTCCAACATAATAATGAAGAATGGAATAACAGAAGAACTTCACCATGTATGCGGTACTTTGCATAGATAGGTTATTCCAACATAATAATAAAGAATGGAATAACAGAAGAATTTCACCATGTATGCGGTACTTTGCATAGACATGTTATTCCAACATAATAATAAAGAATGGTATAACCGAAGAATTTTACCATGTATGCGGTACTTCGCATAGGCAGGTTATTCCAACATAATAATAAATAATGGAATAACAGAAGCTCTCTTAATGAATATGAAAGAAATAATACCCCTTAACTTAGAAGAAAATTGGATACTGGAATAGTGAGGTAGCAGACTTCTCTTCTTCTTTCTCTCTATAATTTCTCTCTATAATAATTGCTCTATAGCTTTAGTGAATTGGTGAGAAATGAAGGAAGAATGAGATTCTATTTATAGAAAAATATAGATTCGATAATTGCACATTTTGGGGCTCAAAATATTACAGTACAATACCTTCATCTTTTCCTTTATTTTTAATTTAGTCTTGCAAATATTATCAAACTTGCACCACCTCCCCTAATAGTAAATCATGTGAATCAATAGTAAAATCATGTGACTCAATAGTATAATCATGTGAAAAAACTAATTACAATATAATACCTTCAACTATACCTCCATTTTTAATTTAGTCATGCAAGTATTATCAATCTTGCACCAACTCCCCTAATAGTAAATGAATGTTAATCAATAGTACACAAATGTGAACAAATAGTTATAATCATGTGAATCAATAGCAATTAATTGCTCATTTATCCGGTTAATTACCCGACTAGTCAGTATAACTTCTAGATATCAATTAATATCGAAATAAATGTCGATTTCCATTAACACTAATAATTTCAACACAATGGAACTATCAAATTCATCTTTAATCAACACGAACTTATACGTCATTAATATTATAACTCACAATATTTAACAACCAGGTCATTCCCAGGAAAGATGGGGCTTTCCGATAAGGATTTCTCCTTATTGGCGCGCAATTAGATGACTAAACCTCTCCTTGATAGAACTTCTAGACATTGTAAATATTGTAATTTAATAATATGAATAACTTTGTCGTCTCAATTATTGATTTAATAATATAACATATTATGCAAATGATACTGTCACAATAATCAAATCCATAATATGAGAGATATGATGCAGCAATTACTGTAGCAATAATTGAGTATAACTGAGTGACTTCTCACGTAAGCATCAATAACCAATACCGTGTGCCACTATGCAACCACGTGTATTATTGTACTATTACTACCGAGTAGTTCAATAGTTTTAACGGTAAAACTTCCGCCGTTATTTTTATAAAATGATAATTCTTTCATTTTCTAAATACGACAATACTTTCGTTGTGGGGTCCACCAATGATTATGCCGTCATATGGATATTCCCCGATAAAAAGAATATTCCCCGACCAAACGAATATTATATAACAACTTGCGTACTTTACAAAATTTATAAATATTACCCACAACTATAACATTATATTAAATTCATTCAAAAAAATATTTCGAGAAATTTAAATCTTTATTCATAAAATTTGGGGTCTCACACCCATCCTCAAAGCCAACTCCCAAATGCTCTCCAGAGTAGGGAATCCGCGTGATGACTTCCACTGTCAATAGCTCCAGCTGTTGGCGAGAATGAGTAAACCCTCAGCAACAGGGACCTCCACCAGTATGGAATGATGCCATCTCCGTCCTCGTGGATAGGTATCTAAACCTAACATGCTAACAGGACGCAAACAAGGAAGCCTCTCATAGGCCCAAAACTGCCAACACAAAGGCAAACATTTGCTGTCAGTCAACTCTCTTAACTTATACATGGGAAAAGACCAGAGAAACACTCACCGGCAGAAATGGGTAGAATCCTAACCACGCATCGGTCAAGCCCTACGATCGCATGTGCATTCCCCTGAGGAAGTAAGCAAAGGTGTAGGAACCCCAATCATACTCTCCTATACGGTCCACATGTCGAGTGGCGCTAATCAAAGCGAATGACACTGTAGAAGAGTTATCTGCAATGAAGCAGCCCCTAATGATCATCAGGAACAATCACCGAAGAATGCGATCCCTGACTCTCACATCAGCGGGTATGGGCTCACTCAACAGCCCACTCATAGCATCTACGCTCAAAGGACCTGTACGAATAGTCCTGCCCTTGAGCGCTTCCGCCGGAACTCCCAACAAGGATCTGACGGCAATAGGGGTGATATCCGTCGTGCAAGGCACTGGCTCCCCTCCAAACTCCATACCCGTGATAAACCGCCAATCCATCGGCGTCATCATCACCTCGCACTCCAGCAAATAGAGTGACTGAGTATGGTAAAACCACCGCTCAGACAATGCCCTGAGGTAACCCTAGGGACAACGACGGGGTAGAATGGAGAAGAACCTCCTGAATCCCCAGCCATGGACAATCACTCTGTAGTCATCATGCAAGGCCCGATACATAGAATGTATGCTAAACCAGTTCCCTCGAGGCTGTGTGAAGCCGGGAACCTACATCAAATGCAGATCAAACATCAGACTCATTGACTCCTCATCAATAAGAAATAAGGAAGATTAAAGATCTAACTTCGTACCTCGTTTGTGTGCAGGTATACTGAAGGATGCCTACTCAAGTCACCCAGAAGATCTGGGTTCGCCACTTGAATACCTGACAATTCCCTACGGGGAACATGTACAGCAGGAGCAGGAACCTCGAACGGTACATCCTCCTCCTCGTCCTCAATATTAGCCACCTCAACCCGAATAGGACGTACCACCACCTCCGCCAAACGACGAGGCTGTCTCACAGAACGGCGCTGAGGCTCTTCAAAAGCCCTTCTCCGTACACCAGAAGTGGTCCTACGGGAATTACTTGGCTGATCTGGATCCATAATATCTAGACAGCAAGTCTCCAAATCACCTCAGAAAGGGTGTGGTAATTTCGTATCTGGAGTCTTTTTCAAAATGCATTATATGATTACATACATACATGCATTATTTTAACATACATCTACAGTAGAGTTAAAAATGCATAACTACCCAATGCCTACATTTTGAGAAAATTTTGCCATAGCCTCTTTGTAAATGGGACTATCCACATGCACATATGCATGACTAGGTGGCCATTCAGTAGCACACTTGTACACAGTCATATACATCTTGTATGCATTCATCACATCACAGTAAAAATCCGTAAGTGTAGTCTAATTACCAGAATTATTTTACTACTTTACCTTTACTCATTTGTCCTCAGATAGGATAAGAAATGATAGTAAAAGGTGCCAATTTGACTGCTTCAATAGTCAAAATGTTTCACATCATTATGTTCAGCATGGTTTAATACTAACATTTACTATGTTAAATATTTTTTATCAAGTCATATCAGCATGCATATTCACTACTATGTGTCTAAATGTATTTCATGCGATAAGTTATTTTCCAACGGACAGAAATTGGAAAAAAAAATGCATGAATGTGTTACCAGGACAGTGAAGAACGCTTGTACGGTGACAGAATATGCAGAAAGTTGCCCGAACTCAGTAGATCTGCAGAAGAGCTCTCAGATTTCCTTTGCTGCGCAACTTGAAAATGACTTATGAAAGCAACCAACCACCTATACATAGGCACAGTTGGCCGCAGGTCAACCTGCGACTCCTGCAGGTACACCTACGGCCCCCCTACATGGGTCCCACACCTCCGGCTCTCTCCAGTTAGAGTTGCAAAGGAGGTCTCACAAGCTGAAAAGGTCATATCAGGAATAAAAATGCTATGCGATTGAGCGGAACAACCTGAAATCCTGGTTTCTTGTCGGTCAGAGTTAAACTCCCACCGCCTCAATGGTTTTTCCCTGAATGTAGGGTATACTATACCAATGAGCTCAGCTTTCACAAACCATGCTCGGCAATACCCCACAAAGGTCCGATGCCGTCATTTGCAAGGTTACAACCCTAAACCTCTCCGACGGGGGTTACAACGCGAAACCACAAAATATCAAACCTCCCCGGCGGGGGTTACAACATCGAAGTTATCGAATATCTACACCTCCCCGGCGGGGGTTACAACGCACATCCTTCAAAACATCTACGTCTCCCCGGCGGGGGTTACAACGCAATACAACCATTGATACACACATCAATGAAGGTCAAGCAGCCTTGACAATGCACCTAGTAGGGATTCATCCGGTGATATACACATCAACGAAGATCAGGCATGTAACATTCTAGAATTTTAATTGTTATATTAAATATTTATTGAATTATTTAAATATTTAATGGATGTGTTTATTGTTGAATAAATAATTGTTCAAATTTGAATTGATGTGGTTAATTATTTGTTAAATAAATAATTAAGGAAAATTAATTATTTTGATAATTTAATTTAATTATTAAGTTAGAGAATTTTGATTAATTGAATTACTATTCTTTTATTGGAATTTGTAATTTAAAAGGATGTATTAGTTGATTTAATAAAGTTATAATTATATAGAAAATTATAAATTTGTGATATTGATTTATGTGTTAAAGTAATTTAATAAATTGTTATTATGATTAATTTAATTAAATTAATGTATGACAAATAACCTTGTTATAAAGGAGTTACTAAAATAAATTAAAGGAGTTTAATTTAGTTTTGTCAAATAAGACCTATTGCTTATTAAGTCTTTATTCTAATTGTGTTTTACCAAACAAGGCATAAGGATTAATTGATTATTATTTTTAGTGTTTAGCCAAACAAACCTTATGGCTTTTGATTTTCAAATAAAACATAATTGATGTCAGTTAAGTTAGTATTATATTATATATTTAATATTATTATTATTATTGTTATCATACGTTAGATATCTAGTACGTAGTTAGAGTTAGGGAGAAAAACAAAAACTCGGAGAAAAAGAGAAAGAGAAGAGGAAATAGGAGAAAGAAGAGAGGAAGAAAGGCTAGGGGATTGGAGAAAAGAAGAAGCTTGAGAATCGAAAAGGGTTGGCCATCATCTTCTATCAAGGTATTCTTCTACCCTTTTAGTTTTAAAAGTTTTAGTTTTCTCTTCTCCTATTTCTCTATAAAATTCTTGTGTTAATGTAGTTGTTAATTTTATGTGTGTTCATGTGATAAACTAGTGTTGTAAGGTTATTTTCATAGGATATATATGATTATAATCAATGTATTGTGATTATGTATATGTTTGTGAAGAAAATGTTTTTACAGAGAGTTTTTATGAAAATATATTGTATAGCTTAAAGTAGAAATTGAGGGTGAATTAGTGGTTTAGTTGATAAATTGATCGTTTAATTTGTTAGAGTATGTATAATCATTGATAAAGACACTTTGAATTACTGGTTTTGGTTAAAAAAACAAAAGTTACAGTGTTGATTTCATTGAAATATAAAAAAATGAGTTTTAGCCAAAAACAGTGAATTTGGGTGTGTTAATTTTGTTGTTTATGTTGTTGTATGGGTAGAATCATGTTTAGAGTTTTTGAAATATGTTTATATGAAGTCTCTATATGATTTATGTGCTAATTAGTCTGTTAGAAACGAGCTTGTAGGCCAAAATTAGCTTTTTCTGTGCTGTTGTCGAGGCTGTCTGCCGAGGTCTGTAATTCGACGTCGCGGCGCGGACTTGCAGTACCTTTGTGGCGCCGCAACGCCATGCTAAGAAAATTTATGTGATGATAATAGGACTGCTAAATGTTGATTTTAGTATTTCTATACTATGAATAAGTATGTTATTAACAATTAACTTGTGTTATAACTCGATTATGTGATTAAAAATCCAATTTTTAAATGATGAACGTACTTAGTTATGTTTGTAAGATGGTAATGACTAATTATGTCATGATGACATATGTTTATAGGATATTGTGATTCGTATTGATTTGGTTTAGCCTACGAGCAAGACAAGTTCTTTAACTCTACTTTTGTAATTGGAATCAATTATTGTTTCCAATATAGTAATGCAAGTTTTCTAATTCTTTATCTTGTTGAACTATTTATTCAATTCGATTACTTTATAAATGATGCAAGCTTCCTAAACTTTGGTTTAATGTTGACAAGTTATTCTTGTATTTAACTTGTTGTTTAGCATGCACAACTATTTATACTAATGTTGAGCAATTTCATCGTTCAAACTGTTATGCATGCTTAGTATTCAATTCTAATTAACCTTGACTTAATATTGTTCAAGCAAGGCATGTTATAGTTATTCAAAGTATATGTTATTAGATTATTCCGAAAGCATGATTTTGGTTTACCGTGTTGATTCAATTATGATTATTCTGTAATATGATGTTATTAATTCAACTAGTCCTCTAGTTGATGATCGTTGAACTTCAAATTACCCTTGAAAGCTTATCCAAACTAAACTCTCTTTGGTGCGGACTTGTACTCCAAATACTGAGATGAACAACCCTATTATTATTATTAGGGGATAACTTACACGTAGCGTTAAATGTTTGTGCACAATACATGGTACGAAGGGCTGATCCCCCTAAGTACGAGGAGTCCTTATAGTCTTATGACTGTTAAAATTGGAGTTGAAAGATTACTCGCAACTGTGGACATAGTTCATGGTCTTATGACCCTCAGTTATAATTATTCCATATTTTGGATTTTAGTTCCTGATTATTGTTGATAGAGTACTATTCATTATTGATGAGCCTATTATTGGCAGTTATTATTACTATACTCCTATTGATTTCATATTGTATCCAGTGATGAGCAATTGTTTTGCTCACTCTTGCATATTTTAAAACTCATTGCAGCTAAAGAAGAGAAGGTAGATGAACCTTCGTCTAGCAAAGGAAAGGAAAAAATGTGCAAGTATGATGATCTTAGACTTGGTTTTAATGAAGTTTATTTAATTTCCGCATTTGAATGATTGTAATTAAAGGTTAGATAACCTGCGAGATTTTATTATGTAACCCTTTAATAGAAAAGGTTTTATTTATCCAGTTTTATTGTGATTGGGTAGTTAGATATGAATGTTTGATTAAGTGAACACTAAATCCTGTGGGAATGAAGTACCTGGATTTTGGGGTGTCACTAAGGCAACCCTGATAACAACCAACTGTTGGCAGTAACTCCGACAGTATGAGGGAATATGTTATACTCATCCTCAAAACAGACAAAGCTTTATTCCCGCAGATCTCTTCTACACAAGAGGTACCTCTATGGAGTATAAACCAGTGTCTAGGATTCAAGACTTTGGTGGTAGTCCCAACGTCAACATCCTTGAAGATTTGGATCGCATGTCCAAGCCACTACTGATTGTCATCCCAACAGGATTACCTGACAATCATGCATCATATTTATCTTGCTTGCATTTCAAGTGTCTAGGATTCTTTATCCTATCCATGCCTTGCATTGCATGAATATGATAAAGAGGGGCATCTATAGACACTCGAAATTTTATGCACTCCTATTACTGAAATTGCAGGAGGCTAGATCTGTCTTTTAGAGATAACCCTGAAAGACAACTTACAACCATGCCGGATACTACCGAAAGTTCAGCTCCAACCCGGGACACAAATCAGGAACATCATCTCAACCCGGAACACACATCGGGAGTGTCATTTCCAATCTCAGAAATAACCCCGAGATATGCAGATCAAAAGACCGGCAACAACACCGGAGAGGACAGTTCTGTCTCGGCGATAACACTGCTACGTTCAGTTCAAGTCCCAGAGACAACACTGGGAGTAGCAACCCCATCCTTGGTGATAGCCCCAAGGGATGCCATTGAAGTTCCGGCAATAACCCCGTAAATGCTTATTTCAAACACATGCAATCAGCTTCAACACCAGACATCCTGTCAAGGCACACACACCTCAGTCCCGGGACTAACAACGGGCAGACAGGAACACCCACAGATGACAGTGAGGCATACAAACAAGCAGTCCAATCTCAGATGTAACCCTGAGCAACGTCTGCTTTCTGCTTAAACCGGCGATAACCCCAGTGAGGAGTCAACGTCATCTTACCACGTCAACAAGACGATATTGCATCATACCGACAAGTGGTCCAATCTCAGCTGTAACCCTGAGCAACGTCTACTTTCAACTCAAACCGGCGATTACCCCGGCAAGGAGTCACACATCATCTTGTTCCTTCAACAAATGACACGTCGTCTCAAAACTTCATATATACATACATCCAACAATGTCCCACAAGAACCGAGGAGTGACAATCCTGAGTGACAATTAAGTGTGGCAGTATTTTGGATAGAATTTGAAGCTTGAAGACCATGGGCATAGACCCCTCTTCCTGACTTTGTATAACCTCTAATCCATGTCATTACGTAACTCTCGACACAAGAGATCCGAAGAAGTACATATATACTTCGTTTGGATGATCGGATTGAAGTTCTGCAAGTTCGAGCGGACATTACAGTGCATGAGTGCACGTACTACAAGACGACAGGACTCGCGAAGCCCGGGCCCACCACGACCAGCCGCAGGTGTAACTGCGGCTGCCACAGGTACACCTGCAGCCATCAGTCTATATATACAAGGCTTGGGTTAGCCATTTAAGAGGAAAGAGAAAAGGAAAAAGGCGAGGAAGTCATGTCCATTTTACTCTGCATACACATCTTTTAAGTGTTTCCTCTTCTTTAAACACTAGTTAGCTCACATATAGCTACTTTTTATCCGGTTGGAGCTGAGTGTTTATCTATTTAAAGTCTAAGAAGTCTACTTTGGCAGCCCACTATAAGCCTTCTTACATTCTATAAAGCCTATTTCTCATATATCACACACTGTTATACACGTTGATAGTCGTGTGAGTGTGTTTGCCCGGACTTCGGTCCGTGGTTTTTATTTCTGTCTGTATATATATACTAATATATGTATACATTTCGTATTTATGGACTAACATTATCGAGTTATGCCTCGATTGAGCCTAGACTTCGGTCTGGAGCGTTTATTTGCTTATATATATATATATACACACAAACTGTAGTCAGACTCTGTTTGATGAGCCTGGATTTCATATCCGAAGCATTTAATTGCTTATATATATATATATATATATATATATATATAATTGCTGTCAGACATATCTGATGAGCCTGAATTTTACATCCGGTGCGTTTACTCGCTTTTATATATATATACATATATATAATTGTTGTCAGACATATTCGATGAGCCCGGATTTACATCCGGTGTGTTTATTGCTTATATATATATATATTTACATTTCTGTCAGGTCTGGAGTTTACTTCGTGGTCTTTTACAGCTTTACTTACATTCTGTCCTGCCTGGAGTCTACTTCGTGGCAGTTGATAGCTTTTACAGCTTTTTTACATTTCGTCCCGCCTGGAGTTTACTTCGTGGCGGTTGATCATGTCCATATATATATATATTTACAGCTTTTATATATATATATATATATATATATATAATTTCTTACTGCTTTCCATACAAATTACAGTATCATGTGAGCCTAGGAATCATGTAATCATAAGTTTAGTTTACTGAATCTAGATTCGGTTTCCACGATGGACATTTTTTCAGCTGTAAGCAGCTTGTACATTATTTACAGTGTCTGAGTTTCCTTGGATGGCTGTTATGCCCATAAGGAGTTCGGCACTGCTGTATATTATTTTCTCGAGGATGTTTCACATCTCGAAAATAAAAGCAAACAAGCCGAATATTTAATAATAAAATGGAAGTATGAAAAGGTCTCAATTCCTATTGAGCACCAGATTTGAAAAAATCTCTTTTACAAAACTTCATTGCTATATTGTGGTTAAAACTGAATTTTTCTAATAAAATTCAAACCCTTGTATATATGCGCGAATGAGGCCTCGCACTACTTTCAAATAATTGCACATTGATCCACACACACACACGCATTCATATAACAATTTCTTTGAAGAGTGGCGGTCACCGTGGTAACACGGATGTCGGGGGGTGCCTAACACCTTCCCTCCGCATAATCAAGCTCCCGAACCCTTAATAAATCTCGATTTCACATACCCGTTTAGCAGTGTCAAATCATTAGGTCAATGTGCAAACCTTTTAGGTTGCGTTGGTGCAACCAGTTAAATACACCAACTGGTAACTCTTAAAGTCCAATCATCGACATTATACATGTCGGACCTTTTTCACTTATTTTTTCAAACAAATCTCACATTAACATGAGAACACCAAAGAACAAGTAACGAAAAGGGACACTCAAAAATCCCGACGTCGACTGGTACTTTTAACACCAGGTATTTCAACAGTTAACGGTAAAACTTTCACCGTTATTTTTATAAAAAGATATTTTTTGTTATTTTCTCAATTCGACAATAATTCCGTTGTGGGGTCCACCAATGATTGTGCCGTCGTACGAATATTCCCTATTAAAACGAATATTCCCCGACCAATCGAATATTATATAACAACTTGCGTACTTTGCAAAATTTATAAATATTACCCACAACTATAACATTATATCAAATTCACTCCATAATATTCAAAAATGATATTTATAGAAAATTCATTTTTATTCATAAAAGTTGGGGTCTTACATAATCAACATATGGATTTAATTTCAAGAATAAGATTCATAAATCAACTATAATTTGGTCAGAAAAAGAAACCAATTATATCGTGAATTACCCCGACACGAAAAGATAAAGTTTCACAATAAAATCTATATCAATATTTATAACACCTTAATCCAAATGTTATAAATCACTTAATAATCTTATAATCTAATATTATTAATATTACAATAATATTTTAATTATTTTATAAACTTATAAACAATTTATTTTAATTATTTACACTTTATTAATTAATGCATTTAATCATCCTAAAATGCCAAACTCATAAGATTTCATCACCAATAACCAAAACTCTCATAAAAAATTTGCATATACCTTATATAAGATTCTCAAGCCATAAAATCCTATTTTTTAATTTTTTTTCTTCACATAACATATTTAATTCATTTACTTATAACTAGTCCATTTTCATGAAAAATACCAAATCAGTCTCAAAAAATTTTCTTTTCTGGGATTTAGCATAATATAGTTCCATACTGAACATATTTTTTTCTCGGAATTTTTAAAATTCATTTACTATTTTTCATATGGCCAGAACAGCCGAATATTTAGACATTTATCATAAATTATACTTTTATTCAAAAATTCCGAAATTTACAGAGTATACTTTTGTTATATACATGTACTCCCAATAAAAATTTCACCAATTTTAGAGTTAACCACAAAGAGTTATAAGGGTTTACTTTTAAAATAGTCTTTTCCCATAAACTTCATAACTCTTAATCTATACATCCAAAAATCGCTATTTTTGGACACAATCTAGAAAACTCGTCAAATTATCATTTCAAATTTTTCTAAAATTTTTGAAGGTCGGAAAAATTACGAAACATGAAAAATATAATAACCTTTACAATCCCTTACCTCAAAAGAGCAGTATTTCTGACAGGAATATCGGATGTAAAGCCAAAGGAACCTTTCACTGAATAGCAACTCTCAAAGTATCTAAATACTCACAAAAATACGCTCGATAATATAGAGAGAGAAAACTTATGTTTCTGATGTGATTTTCAATTCTAACATAAGCACCTATTTATAGAAAAATGCTAAAACGTCAAAGGAGACTAAATAATAAAATAATATTATTATTTTTTCCAATCTTACGCACACCTTTGAACACTTACCAGCACACCACATTTGAACAATTAATTGAGCAAATGTTTTCACAAAAAACAAAAAGTGTGTCCCACCCAATAAAAGTTATTTTATTTTTTGAAACTTTAGTAATTCATAATAAATAGCCCTTTTATTAAAAAAAAATACTAATTTTATGTCCATTCCACACGAAATCGAATTTTTTATAATTTTGTAGGTTTAAGTTTTTTCAAATTCCAGATAAAAATTATCCGAAATCCACAAACGGATGATTTATAACACCTTTTAAAATTCATAACAAATCATGTGTTAATTTTTAACGGTTCAAAATTTGTGAACATATACTCAATTTATATATGTATAACATATCAAAAAATCATAACAATCCAACGGTCGGAATAAAATTATAACTCACGCAATAGAGCTTTAAGAACACTAATTTAATCTTTTAATACCTCAAATCTGACAAAATACTGAAAAAACACATCAGCAATAATTCCTTCATTTATAACCACAAAAAATATATCCATCATTTATATCCACATAAAATAAATATTTCCTTATCATATAAATCAATAAATAATCATTCACAAATAATATTACAGAATCACAATTATGACAACCAGGCCGTTCCCAGGAAAGAGGATGCTTTTCGATAAGAATTTTTTCTTACTGACGCGCAATTAGGTGACCAAACCTCTCCTTGACAAAACTTTCTAGACATTGCCAATAATGCTATCTAATAATATTATTCAAATAATATGAATTATTGATCTGATAATGGAAAATACTGTGCAGTGACAATTATTGAAACAACAATAATATAAAATATCAACGCAACAATTATTGAATCAATAAAATAAAATATTGAACAATAATTACTGTAATAATTATTGAGTAGTGCCTTCTTACGTAAGAATCAATAATTCAAAAATATTGTGTAATACCGTGTGCTACTGTGCAACCACGCGTATTACTGTTTTTTAACCACCGGGTATTCCAACAGTGTTAACGGTAATAATTACGTCGTTATTTATAAAAACTCAAACTTGTAGTTTTCTTCATCCGACGATTATTCTGTTATGAGGCCCACAAATGGCTGCGCCGTCATACGAATATTCCCCGGCAACAAGAATATTCCACGACCAAATGAATATTCCCCGACAACAATGAATATTTTATAATCACTTGCTTATTTTGAAAAATTTATATATATCACTCTTAACTTTAAACTTTTATCAATTTAACTATTTACTAAATAGAAAAATTGAATACTTTTATTTCATAAAATTCGAGGTCTTACACAAATAAAGTGGTAAAAGTCCTCATTGGCCCGTAATGCATTGATGGACAGTTGTTGGCATGATCATGACCATTGATGATTACACGAATATCCTTGGCTCGTAGTGCATGGATAATTCGTGGACGTGATACTAATGAATATCCTTGGCCTGTAGTGCAGGAATGATCGATGATGTGGTTTATTTATTAAGCTGAGTCTCAATGATAAAATTGATGATAAACTTTTTAAATCATAGAAGATAGTAGATATCATGCTCTACTTGTCTCTTCTAATGGATTGCTTGTTTCGCTGCAGTTAAACTTGATGTTTATTGTATTTTATCAGTTTAATACTGTTGAAGGCTAACGATAATTTATTCTGCATTATCTTAGTCATAATATTTCTTACCGGGCTAGTTGAGCTCAGCTTTTTGCTTTCATTGTTCTCTTCAAGAAATGAGAACGTAGCCGGGACTAGTCGGAGAATGGAGTGACGGTCTGAGATGGTTGTTTTAGTAGTCCTCATTATTTAGTGTGATAATAAATGTAATGATAATTGATAATATTCGTATAAAAACTCTCAGCTCATGTTGTATCCTTAAGTTTGTATTGGTATTTAGTACCATGCATTTGGCGACTCAAGATGTGTGATGTATACCTATTTTGGGGTCGTCACAATTAATGCATTTTAACAGCCCACATTTTTGTATTAAGAGATCCTCTAGATAGTTTAGACTCGTATATATATCTTAACTATTCAAATAATCTCTTAATACAAATATGTGGGCTCTTAAGATGTGGACTGTTAATATGGATTAAGATGCAATCAAACACATAAAAGTTCAATTGGTAATTATATGTATTATAAAATTATTTACTATGTGGAAACTTGAATTCGAGTTTGAATTCGAAGTTCGTGAGTAGTTTGAATATAATTCGATTTGAGCCGAATCAAATTCAAATAATAAATACTTGAGTTGAGTTGAATATGAGTAAAGTTTTTTAAATACAATTCGAATATAAGTCGAAGAGTAACTTTTCGAGTCAAATTCGGGTAACTCTTTGTTCGCTTTGGTTCGATTCGTTTATACCCCTAATCAATTCCAATCAAAATAGAAAAAGTGTATCTTTTAGAAAAAGAAAATCAGAATTTAAGATACAAATACCCGTCCAATATTTAGCTATCGAGTAGAGCTCGAATAAGCTATTTTACTAGTTTAGGTATATGAGAATAACTTGAATAGTCGAGAGTGTGACTTAAACTCTCCTCGAGCCCGATCAGTTTAACATTTAATTATTATAATTTTATAATAAAAATTAACCAAATTAAGTTTAAATTTAATTATAACTGACTCAATTTTTAATACCATCTCCAATTTGAGCAACTAAATACTTCAAGCCCTTATATATTGTGAAAATTTTCAATCGAATTATAATTAATCCTTATGTATATACAATTATATATCAGATAAACTTAAAAATGAAAAAGTTTTATTTTAATATATTTTATCAAATTGCGTCCTTAGCACTAGGAATTTAGGAATTACTTTAATCTATTTTATCCTTTCGCAATCCAACTTGGTTATAGATATGTATATTTTTTTTCCATATTTGACACAATAAAAAGAAATTCAGACCCCAACTAGTATTTCCTTTTGATATAGCGTAACAAGTTAATAAAGGAATCACAGGCAGGAATGACATTTGCAACTGCAAACACAAATAAATAGTTCCTCCTCTTCGCCCCAATTTCCATTCAAATCTCCAATTTACCATTTTATATAAAATACAATTAATACTCAGCATCTTCTTCTTCTGCAGTTCCCTTCGATTTAATCTGCAAAACACACACTAATTATACACACATAAATGGCTATGGCGAGGGTAAGCTCTGGCCTCTCATACCCCGAGCGATTCTACGCCGCGGCCTCATATTCTGGCTTCGATGGATCTCCTATCTCCCCAGTCAAAGGTGGCAGCTCCAAATTCCCCAACGATGTCACGCTCTTGCTCTACGCCTTGTATCAGCAGGTTCATTTCTTTTCTGCATTATGTATAATGTCTTCAATTCAATTGTGAAAGACGTTTGTTTGACTTGATCCAGTGTTTTTATTGAATGAATTGGTGTTGATTTGTGTGTGCATATGATGCCATTTGGTAGATCTGAATTTGAGGGATTGTGATTGGCACTGTGGAGATGTTAATATACTTCAGTGGTGAGGACTTTGAGTATTGGAAATTGAATCCTTGGGTACTTGTTAGTATAAATTTGAGTGAAAATAAGTTACTAAAGGGTTGTTGAGGTTCTTGGGGGTGTTGATATTTGTTTTTCTGAATGAAGTGAAAGATGAGATTTTTTTTGGTAAGTTAGGACTTCTGTTGCTTTATTTTGAAAATGATCATTGTATTTGTGTGGGTTCTAATTTGTTGCAGGCAACTGTAGGACCTTGTAAAATTCCAAAACCTAAAAGTTGGAGCCCTGTGGAGCAAAGCAAATGGACAAGGTTTGTATCATTCAGATCTATGATACATTTTTATGTGTGCCTTTGTATGCTTATATATATATATGTGTGTATATATGTGTGTGTGTGTGTGTGTATATATATATATATTACTTTAATCAGTTGATGGTCAAAAGTGTAGCTTAATCGTCACACATGGCCACATAGTTCATCGCATGCTTTACGAAAACGTCTTATTCCGTTTTCAACTCTTTTGGTGTGGTGGCATATTCCAGCGTTTCTCTCTCTCAATTGAAGTCAAACTCCGTATGTGGCAAAAAAAAGTTGAAATGAAGTTTAAAAGAAATTAGATTTTTTGGATGTTGAAGTTTTGTGCTTTATTCTCTGTCCCAGATTATAATATACAGAAAGGAGTAAAAACTCGTCTGTTTTGAAAAATCGATAAAGAGTCCTTTCGTTAGAAGTTAGAAGACCTAACTTGTATCCATGCACTTCATATTCGCCCGGAGTATACATGCATACAGACAGAAGCTTGGTGAGAGAAAATTTCCACTTAAGTCAATAGGTCATTCCTGGGTGAGAACCGTTCTATTATTGCCTATAATCAATCAATGGTGTGTGTCTGAACTCTATTTTGAGATGTTCAATGCAATTTGAGCTGTTTGGGAGTTGAGATTGAGTTATAAGATATGCTTCTATATAAGACGTTTTATATATAAACAAAAATAGATTCTTGTTAGAAGAAGTTAGAATATATGAAAGTGGACAAGAAAATTTGAAATAGGTTTCCCCTAAAAGTTCCAGTGGTTGAGGCCCAAAGAGAGGCCAAATGAGGTGACCAGTACACAAGACTATTCCTTCCTTGCCGACACACCAAACCATTTAATCTGATCAACAACAAGCTCTTTTCAACTTATGCCATTTTGAGCTTTAAACTGGTTGTATAAGTTATCTTCTCAGAAACACTCCTACTCATTTTGTTTATTTATCCAGAAAGCTATAAGTTGGTTAAATAAGCTATTCTAGGTGGGATTTGTGTGTATGTGTACACGAGAGAGGAAGAGTGGAAGGTCTACAATTCTCTTATATGATTTACGTTTTATTTACTTCGTGAGGTGACTTGCACAAAGTTTAGCTTTGACTTCTTCGTGATAGATCCTTGGCATATAAACAGCGGAACTGAAAGAACATCAAAGACAGTATTGAGACAAACAAAATAGACATTTCAATTAGCATTGGACAGTGTTTTTCCCAATACAATTGGATATCATGGGTTCGTTTAACAGCATAGCAAAATGTGGGAGTGATGAAAGTTTTGCTCACGCAATTCAATAATTTGTGATACTAAGTCAGCTTTGAAAATTTGGGAAAAGCAACGCTTTTCTATTTGTGGACGGGGTAGCATATACAAAGTTCTATATTTTCTTAAATAATTGCTACCAGTTTTTATTTTTATCAGCTAGACATCTAAAATATATTCCCCTTTTCCTGCAGCTGGAATGGGCTTGGAAACATGGCTTCCACTGAAGCAATGCGTCTCTTTGTAAAGATATTGGAGGTTTGTGTTATCAATAATTAAACCTATATTGTTGTAACAAATTATACACTTAAGTAATTGTTTCTGTACATTTTCTAAATAGGAAGAAGATCCAGGATGGTATTCAAGAGCATCCAATTTTGTTATTGAGCCTGTTCAGGATGTGGAAATAAATGTGAGTCTATTTGAAGCTATATAATGTTGACTTGCTTGTCATGAAGTTATGAATGGATTGCTGTATTGGTATTCTATATTGTGATCTAGAGTAATTCTCTTCTCGTAAACACATTTGACAAGCACCGCAAGTGCTACCAACTTAAATAGACAGTTTATATGATGATTCTTAGCACATTCCTTTCAGAATTGCCTCTTCTGATTTTAGTACTGTCTAATGCATTACTGTAAAATGTATTTAAATTCAATTAATTTATCACCAAAAAACTTCCAGCAAGATATCTAGAGAAACCATCCCTTGGCAGGAAATCTAAGATAGAAACCCTAAGAATAGAAAACAGCAAAGGCTACATCCCATAAGCAACAGAGAGCACTATCATTGTCTTCTGCTGTCTTGCACATATAACACAGTCTTAATGCTTCTGAATGGTCATAATGCTTCTGAAGGATGATATTTTCTAGGATAATGCCAAACGGATTTCTGATTGTACTATGTATTTTAGTTTCATTTCTTTCAAGGTTATTGTTTCTAGAAGACGTTCTTCACTTTTTGGATTTTTGTTGAGACAATGGAAAAGTGGTCAAAGGACAACCTAGGTTGATTTTGTGGAAAATGACTTGGGCTTTTGAACTCTACAAGTTGCTTTCCAGTTAAGAAGCATGAAAAAAGGATACAATATATGGACATGATATGATACAAACACATTGATATGAAAGTTTTATACACCTTTCAAGGGATATGCTAAATATTATACTCGCACTCAAAATACAAAATTAATTCAGACTTTTTTTAAAGTCAATTTGATACATTTCAAATTCAAAATCAATGTGATTCATTTAAACTGTGAAAACATAAATCTTTAAATTAGTATTACTTTTTTGATAGTTTACAATATTTCATAATTGCAATTAGGTACTTGGTTGCATGCCCTTTCCTTTTTTTCCAATGTGAGGCACTCTATGTTTTGGTGTTTCTCTATCCATACCTCTGCATTATAAGCTATAATCAAATAAGACCCAAGTAAGAATCATATACTCAAGTTCATGACAAGGTTCTTCAAAACTTACAAACTATATTATGTTGTGATGCCATTTTTGTTCTATATTAATTCTGACCTGCAGGTGCAGTTTATTTTCACTTGTGTAAACCTTTCACATTGCTGCTTTCTTGTTTATAGCATAATCCAAAAGTTGAGAGTGTCCTGGAGAATGGAAACGCTTTGCTTGAGACGAAGACTATTCCAACAGAAAATGGGAATGTGCTAGAAACTGAGGATAAGGATGTTGTAATTGAAGGTCTTAGTTCAGTTGGGGTGTATGATCAGTGGGTTGCACCTCCAGTGTCTGGTCCACGCCCAAAAGCCCGATATGAGGTCTTTATCTTTGCCTTTCTCATTTTTTAAATTTGAGTTGGTTTTCTTGTGATTACTTATTTTTTGAGCAAAATTTTCCTGTACTTGCAGCATGGAGCTGCAATTATTGATGATAAAATGTATATTTATGGTGGGAACCACAATGGACGTTACCTAAATGATCTCCAGGTATGCTACTACTATGTGCATAATATATGCACCCGAAGATCGTTACCCATACAATATCATTTGGAAAACTTTTGGCAATATTTGCCAATATCCCGTGTTCTTTTATATCGTGTAACATATGGATAATTTATTCCAAACTATAGCACTCACCAGTAGACCCAGTCATGTAACTATTTTATGTAGTATTTTGATAATAGCCATCAAGTTCTTTCTTAATGCCTCGACTTCTTTTCCACTTTCTTTCCAACCCCCAACCCTGTCTTCCTTTTCTCATACACGTTTATGTTTTCTGTTAATGTATAAGCAAAATCATCATATTCTCCGATTTTTACTTTCATCCCTGGGTAGCTTGAGAGATATTCCTTTAACTTGAGGAACAATGCAGGCTCTGGATTTGAGAAATTGGACTTGGTCTAAGGTTGAAGTTAAAGCCGGGGCTGATACTCTGGGATCACCGTCTCCAGTAACAGTATCTCCTTGTGCTGGTCATTCCCTGGTTAGTTGAGAGATGAACGTCTTCTTTTATTATAATTATTAAAGTGAAAGTGTTCCATTTTAGATATTTGTGGTTATATTCACTCATGATTTGATTCATCAGAATCCTGACCATTTATCTTTCTGGATATTTGATTATATAATCTATTTTTCCTTCTATAGATACCATGGGGAGGAAATAAGCTTCTTTCAATTGCTGGACATACAAAGGATCCTTCTGAATCTATGCAAGGTTTGAGTTGTACCACTAATTGCTCAAGTTTTATTTTTGAACTGAAGGTTTATAAAATTTTGGTAACAAAAAATATAACACCAAATGAGGTCAATGGTTATATTGATCAAGATATGTTTAGGATGGATGGTTTTATGTGGTTTTGATTTGTTTGGAATTGTTTTTGTAGTTGAAGAGTTGAGGGTTTTCTATGTTGGAGTTGTAGTAGTATCCTACTTAAATTAGCGTCACTAAGCAGTCTAAAGTTAATGTAAAACGTTCTCTTCCATATTAATCAGAAGGTAACTTGTGAGAATGTGTTGAAGTTTTCTGATGCTTAATGTGTTTGTTAACTTAAAAAGTTGATTATTAGCTTCCTAAGAATGCTTGCAATTGAACATTTCCTAAATCAAGCCAAATCCAAATTCTGCCATTCCCAATTCCTAATAGCCCTGCTTGTACATTGCAAATACCCTAAATCTGTTAAAAGTTTTTATAGACCACTATGAAATCATTTGTTGGCACCACAAACCTATGTTTTCTGAAGCTGTCCTAACATTACATGTTGATATATCATTTTAATTATTAGTTTTTTCTAATTAATGGAAGCAGGAAATCCCAGGTGGAAGGATACATTTTCCTTGGAATTTTGTTCATGTATCTTATCTTCTTTCCTGTTTTGGATGTTTATTATTTTATTTATTTTTTCTTGTGACAGTAAAGGTGTTTGATCTGCAAACTTGCTGCTGGTCAGCCTTGAAGACTTATGGAAAGCCACCGGTAAATTCTCATTCATCTCTAAATATTATTTCAACCTTTTATAGTGACCTAGATTCCTTAACATTTAAAAAATCTAGTAAAGAAAGAGGTTATTTTTGGTTAAAATAAGAAGTTTGCTGAAGATATCTGGAGTACATGGATTATTGTATTCATATTCTCTCCATTCTTTTCTTTGTTGTAAACAAAAACATCTTCTGAGTTAAAGGATATTTTTAGAAACAGTTAAACAACTTTTGTTATAATCCCGGAGTTCTATTAAAAAATTGACTACTTTTCCCATTTAGCACAGAAAAGCTAGAGAAAAAGGAAATGTTTATTAGAGTGCACTTTGTTGGGTTTATTAATCTGATATTACTATGTTAGTATCTTTCCTATCCCCCTGGAAAAAGTTTTCCTTACATTCTCTATTTTTTGTTGGTGTCTACCTATTTAATATTAATATTAAAAATGATGACCACAAATGTCTACAAAGGGGATTTTCACAGTTTGGATTGGTTCAGTTCACAGTTAATCAGAACCGGAACAGAAGTATAACTTTTTAAAGATTTTAGAACCATGATGGAACCAGACCTGTAATAGAACCAACCCAACCCAACCCAACCCATTTGTTATGCTGCTGGTTCGGTTTTGATTTTGTTATTTGTATTGTAGTGGCTTATATTATTAATCTTAAGTCCTGATTAAAATTTACAAATATTACAAGACCCAATATAAAGATCTAAAACTAATTGATAATTTACTAGTGCAAAAATAGTTATCAATTTTATGTGTTTATAATTATGTAAATATACGTACATGTGATTATTTACATATTAAGGTCGGTTCTTGATGGTTCCACTTCAGTCTGTTCTGGTTTGACTTGCGGTTCTAAAAAAGTCAACCCAGAAGCAGTTGCTATGCTTGAATTACCAGCTTTCCTGGAAATGAATTTGACAAGTTATACAATGGCTGAAACTTGAGGATAAATCTGGGTTGTCCGAATATTCTAGCATGAACAAACTATATTTATACACATTTTATCTACCATTTTTCATGGCAATTTTTTTTATAAAAAAAATCAGATGTTATTTGTGTTAAATGTAATACCATCTTTTTTGCAGGTCTCACGTGGAGGCCAATCGGTGACCCTTGTAGGGACGAGCTTAGTCATATTTGGTGGAGAAGATGCAAAGAGATCTCTCTTGAATGACCTGCACATTCTGGACTTAGAAACCATGACCTGGGATGAAATAGATACACTGTAAGTTATTCATTGGAAGTCGCGAAACAACTTTTTTGTACTGCTAATGTCTTGGTTATCTGGCATGCTGAGCAATTTAAGATAGCCAACAGATATGCTACCTTAATGGCATGAGCATTAAGTTCTAAAAGATACTTTAATTTTCTTCTTCTTTTTTTTTCCCTTTAGATTTATGTGAATAGCAATTGGTTTATAATTGAAATATGCGAAAACTTGAAATATGCGAAAACACCAAAAGATGCTCTGATATTTGTTTTTAATAGATGTATTGCAACGCTGGTAACATACCTTTTCGAAATGCAGCTAGTATTCTATTAAATTCATTTTAGACCGAGTTATATTATATGACAGAACCTAATGATCTTGACTATGATAAAATATATTCATGTTTCGGTGTCTCATTATTTTGTAGTGGGGTGTCACCTTCTCCAAGATCTGATCATGCTGCTGCAGTCCATGCAGAGCGCTATCTTCTCATCTTCGGTGGGGGTTCACATGCTACTTGCTTCAATGATCTGCATGTCCTGGATTTGCAAACCGTGAGATATATTATTCATCTTTTGTATCTTTGTCATTTTAAAACTTTAATTTTATCGATACGTGTGATATTTCTAATTTTGTAGATGGAATGGTCAAGACCTACACAGCAGGGTGAGATACCGAGTCCTCGGGCTGGCCATGCAGGTGCCACAATCGGGGAGAGTTGGTTCATTGCTGGTGGTGGCGACAATAAGAGTGGTATGTGTTTATTTATTACTCTGTTTTCCCTCTTATGTTGTAAATATATTTTTCCTTGGTTTTTATTTTTTAGCATTTTGTGTATATGTATGTTTCCAGATGTGGATGACCTTTTTATCCATTTATTTTTCTCCTTGCCTTTTTACTTTTATTTTACATATGGATTCATTTTCAGCCTACCGTAAATAGTTTTAAATAGAAGGCATTGTTGAGTTGGACTTATTTTGTTCAAGAAAGGGGGGAGAGATTTGTAACTTAAATATATGATAGCCATTACTTAAATAATAAAAAGTCGGTTTCTAATGAAATTCTTGCAGAAAATGGTGGATCTGTTGATCGAGTCCTCAGAAAGACATTTTATTTTATAGTCACCACATGATCCAATATAATTGGTCCTGTTTGATTGTTTGGATCTTTGTCCATGATGGCCTTTTGATTTAGAACTGGAAGAGGAGGAAAAGGAAAGAAATAGCTTTTGATGACCACTAATGAAATTCTTGCAGAAAATGGTGGATCTGTTGATCGAATCCGACATTCTTTTTATAAGCCACCACATGATCCAATATAATTGATCCTGGTGGTTTTGATTTTGTTATTTTTATCATAACCTTCAAATCTGGTCTGAGTTGCCAATTTGCGTGTGTTGTCGACCTCTTTTTTTATTTTTATCAGTCCAGTTATCGGGCTCTTAGGAAATCTTATGGATCTTTACAAAGGCACTTGATTTTTGAACTTAGTGGTGTCTCCTTTAGGTGCCTAAATGAATGATCATTAGAAATTAAACAATATAGGCAGGATCGTTCAGTCACAAACTGGTTTCTCATGCTTGAGTCTTGACAGTCCACTCTTATTAGAATTGCACCAAATTTTTGATCATGAAATTGTTTTCTTTCCATATGATTTTATTTCCTTTCTTTATTTCATCTTTTTACCTACTAAGAAGGGATCTATAATGTGCGGCTTAGCAATTTCCTTGTGAGATTTGATTTCAGAAAGAAGATGGACAAATATGTGGTTTGGGAGACCCATATATCAAATTTATTCCATTTAGTATATTTTCTTTAAATATCTGATGTGAGGTCTTGCCTGTTGATCTATCAATTGCCTTTGAAGTACATGATTTCAGTGCTTGTGCATAACTCTTTTTAGCATTATTTTTTATTCTGGAAGTTCAACGGAAACTGAATTATATTTTTTTCTTGGATAGGACAGAATATTGATCGTCTTTTAGGTTATAATGTTTAGGAATTGCTCATAATTTGGTGAAATGCAGTTTAATTCCTGTTCACCATATTCTAATTTTGTCCAGTGTTAATGATACCACAAAATGTATGCATAATCTGCCCCCTCCCTCACACCTAAATGAAGTTGGGATATTAACCCAAGTGTTTAATATGCTTCAGTGGACTCAGCTGGCTGGTATTATTTAAATTGCTTTCACTTTGCTCATTGTATTTGATGTTTACTATTTAATTCCAATTTGTTTCAGGTGTCTCAGAAACTGTTGTCCTCAACATGTCTACATTGGCCTGGTCAGTTGTAACAACTGTTCAAGGATGCGTTCCTCTTGCTAGTGAGGTATCTAATTATAGTTAATTCAGTTTATCAAGCTATCATGTGAGGGCCAGCTCCAGGGCAGGCAGCGGGCCTGAAGGCTAGGAAGAATAATCTTTTTATCTTTCTACTATTTTAGAAGTCTATGTGCCAATCATTTATACTCATAAAACTAGGAAACTTTTATAAGCTTCTGATAACTTCCGTGATTTTAGTATAGGATCATATTCTTGTTCCTGCAATTTGTTTTAGTAAATTTTTTAGATTGGTTTTAACTAATAGGGAGTGAGAATCATGTCGTCACTCTTAGGTTAAATTTGTTTACCACTGAACTGAGGTAAAATTTACATTTACCTCACTAAAGTCAATTTTTTTTTACGGTCAACTCGCTAAACTACATTTATTTTTGCAAAAAATTGAAAATTTCATCCAATACCGTTAAAAGTTAACTGCATATCCATATGGCACTCTGTTGATGATTACTAAAACACGTGTACCAACAAATGACCTGATATAATTTTTTTAAAAAATGAATGTATAACAAACTTAACATATTAAATAATTAAAATTAACTAAAACTATTGAGAAAACAAATAGTTTACTATATTAAAAAATTAAAATAAAAATTAAACTAATTAAAATACAGTAAAAACGAAATATATGCTAAAAGGAAAAAATAAATAAAGTATTAATATATAACTACAAAATTAAAACAAAATAAACAATTACACATAATTTTTTTTTGCCAAGTTTGGTTGATTGTATAATTGTGAACAAAATATACAGTGGCTTATGGGCATACCCCAAAATTATTTTTAAGTCATCGAGAAAGTCTAGACTTTATAATATTAACAATATCATGTCTAGGTGGAATGAGAGCATCCTTATGGGTCTTCATGGTCCTTGCTTCCCAAATCTTATACTTGTATAAGGATGTAGTCAGTGAGAGACAAAGGATGTTTTTGGATAACTTCCTGCCTTGAAATTGAATAATTGAGTCAATGAGGCCAACCCAGTCCATTGGCATGTTGTGCCAATTCCCCAATTACACATATAATTACAAGAAAGTAAAATAAATAATCTAATCACCAGTTCACCATTAGGGGAAAATCAAAAAAACAAAACTACTTGCAAACCCTGGACACCATGTTCACCATTGTCGTCAACATTTTTTAATGTTATCACATGGAAGTCTTCTTCCCCGCTAACCTAACACACCATGGCATCACCACTCACCTCAACACCCCAGAAATTAATTACTCTCCACCATTCACAACTAGTCAACCATCCAAACCATGCTGAGTGACCATCGATTCACCGCCTAACACTACTAGTCCCAAATAACAGCCACCAAACACAAATCAATTACTAAATAGTAGGGCATCAAAACCTATGAATCTACATCAAATCTCCATGCCCTTATCTAAAATTGCAATTGGTAGTAACCAAGTATTGTAGCCAAGTCATACTCAGACTCGCAATGGCACGCGATGCAATTATTGTAATACATGTCTCTCCAGATTTATAATTGAAGATGGAAACATCAATCCGATTAATAGTGATATTTGAAAGAACAATTTAAATTTTACATATATCTGGGATTTTGGCAGAATTTTCGATTTGGGCCAACGGAAGAATAAATCTAGAGAAGAACATTGATGTGTGACTGATATGCGAAGGGGCAGGGATAAGGATGAGAGGGAGAGAGGATGAATAGTTTGTATTTTGCTTTAAATATTAACTTTTATTTTCTTTTGTTTTTTCCACATGACAATTCAAGTTGACAAACATACGACATGGACACAACCTCTCGGTCACGTGATTTAATTCCGTTAAAAGTCAAAGTATTTAACAGAAAATGTAACAGATTGTAAAAAAAATGTAGTGTGATGAGTTGATTGTAAAGAAAAAATGACTTTAATGATGTAAATGTAAATGCAACCTTAGTTCAGTGGGAAAAAAATTATTTAACCTCTCTAGATAATTCTGATCAATAGTTTATGAATGTAAAGTGCAGTGAAACCTTTAGTGGATTAGCTAACAAATGAAACATGATTTTTTTTATTACAGGGTCTGAGTTTGGTCCTGAGCTCGTATAATGGTGAAGATGTATTGGTATCTTTTGGAGGATACAATGGGCGGTACAGCAATGAGGTTGAAAAGAATCTTTTAACATTTCTTTGATTGGTTTATACCACTTCACTGGTTTCCTCAATATGATATCGTGCTGCTGTTAGGTTCACGTACTTAAGCCAAGCCATAAATCAACCTTGCAATCGAAGTTGATGGAGACTCCTGTGCCTGATAGTGTTTCAGCTGTACATAATGCTACAAATCCCACAAGAGATATGGAGTCAGAGTTTGAAGCAGGCCAAGAAGGAAAAATAAGGGAAATTGTAATGGACAATGTTGATTCAGAGCCAAAGGTATGTTATATTGAAAAACTGTTTATCGAACTGTCACTTGAAAAATATCTTTGTTGAAGATATATGTTTTTTTTTTGCTTATTAGGATTTTCTGCTGCCCTATAATATTATTGGACAGTCTATATGACTCTTATCATAATACTATTTTCACTTTCTATTGAAATGTGGAATTTCCTGACTACAGTTATGTGCATGAACTAGAATTTTATTCTGATTGATCATTCAAAAACATTGTACATGAAAATTCATGTTTAAAATAAAAAAGTCAATCAATGTCTGCTTTTTATAATGTAAAGTTATTTTCTTTTAATCTTTTAGTTATGCATATTATTCTTGGAACAATGTAACTATATTTATTTCCCAAGTATAATTTAGCTCTGGCTTCCCAACTCTTTTCCTAATCTATTTGTATCATGCAGATCAAAAAAATTGAAGAAACCAATGAACATCTTTTAGCAGCCTTAAAGGCAGAGAAAAAAGAACTAGAATCATCAATAAGTAAGGAGAAGTTGCAGTCACTGCAGCTAAAGCAAGAGTTAACAGAAGCAGAAAGTCGCAACACAGATCTGTACCAGGTAACCTTTTTACTATCAACTTATAAATATCTCAAGCTTTCTGGCTTATTTAAGACATTAAAAATAAAACAAGAATTTTTATCGAATTTTACCGCCACAGGTTTGTCCAAGAATGGTGGATGATTGTATATACTATAATACATTAGTTAATGATACAGTATTTTCACTTGAACTTAAATCCTCTGATTATGGCTTTTAGAGAACTATTTCCATATACTAGGATGCTGTAAAAATTCTGTAGGAAAGCTTAGGTATGTTTAAGTGGGTTTCTTTAGCCACAAATAGATGTCAAATTTTATATTGGAGTAGGGTTAGGCATATCATCTCTATTCTGTCATCTTTGATTATTAGTCTTTTTCACACATGGAAGTACATTCAATTTTTAAAAAAAAAATTGGTTTCATTTTGTTCTTTTTCCCATCGGAAACATTCAGCAGTTGCTAGCTTTCGAGTCTATTAGTTGTAGTTTGATCCATTCTTTTGTATTTCAACAAATTTACTTTCCATCGGATTGAGGAGCCAAGGAAAAAACTATGCAACAAAAACTGCTTTCCTAAAGAAGAATATTACACAATTCAACTATGAGAGTTGGTTATAGAATTTGGAGATTGTTTATTAATCGTTTGATAATAATCTATAAGATTGCTAAAGATGCAGTGGGGTCATACTTGGTTATATCTGGTTCTCTGACTAAATTTTCACTTGGCCAGGCTGTTTATATTTGATTATCATTTACAAATCTCATGAGCATCTAAATTTACTAAAAACTGAACTCCTAAGTTCTACAATACTTGTATTTTTTTGATAAAATTTTTATTATTTCATTGGCATTGCAGGAGCTCCAATCTGTACGTGGTCAACTTGCTACTGAGCAGTCCAGATGTTTCAAACTAGAGGTATATGTTGATCATATTATCTGTCTTTGTCCTATATGTTGTTGCTTGATTCTGGCATTAGTAACTTTTTTCTGTTTCTGTGATAAGAAATTATTGTGAGGATTAAGTTAATATTGCTGCCTGCTCTGTTAGCATATTACCAGATTCTCTTTCCTTCTCATGGAATTTTGAAACTACTTGATGCAAATGAAAATGCAGAAAGTCTTCATGCAAGTTCCATGTAAAAAAGAAAAAAAATAGTGAAGATTTTATTTTATCATATCTTTATACAGACACATACAATAATTCAATACATGCCGTATCTCCAATTTAAAATTCGACAAACTCTTGTATCCCTATGTCGCGCACCTGAATCCTTACTTCTTAGGTACCCACACAAACTTATGCTTGGATTTCCCGTGCACAACTTTTATAGAGTGACGTGTAAAAGCTTATGCTTGAATTTACCCGGAGCATTACTCTTATAGAGGAATGTGTTGACGGCGTGATTATGTAATTGTGATGATAAACTTGAGGACAACATGTCATTTAGGTCTTGTCATCAAAAGAAAAATGACTTTTTGTTGATCAATGAAAAATAGCAAATGGGACTCTTTATGAAATGCGGAGAGTAATATTTTTTAAATGTAAAGCGTTTGTTTCTATCATGGCAGTTTGTTGTAATGTTGTAATTTTCTCTTATGAGAACGTAGATTTCAAATTGCTTAAAAGCTCTGATCATAGATATTTCAAGTTGACCTTCCAAGAAAATTAAGCATCAGTAGAAGGGAAAGATTTCCCCATCTTTTGTTAATTGTGAGTTTTTAAAACTAGGGAAGGATTGGAAAACTAATCCCATGTTTGTGAGTTTTTTAAGTCAAGAAAGGCAAGGAAAGCAAAGGAAAATTGAGCTCAATTTTCGGTAAATATTTTCCTGACCAAAATGGTAGGAAAGCTAAGGAAAATGGGTTTAATGAAATTTATTTCAACTCCATAACTGCCCTAGTAGCACATAAAACAAATTTTGACATTCATGTCCTGACTAAACTCAAACAGAAGCAAGGAAAGTTACTTTCCTATCATTTCCTGAGTTAAAAATCCTCAGGAATCCTATTTTAGAAAACTCACAAACAGAGATATAAATGTTCTCTTGAAAAATGAATTTATACAATACCCAAGTTCACTTAATCTTGGGTATAATTGATTGATCGAACCAAGTAAATACCAAAGAGAACATGTTTCTCCAGTCTAATAAAGTTTTTTCTTAGAAAATCGCATGTCAGTGTCTTTCTTCATTGAAAAGGACCAGCTAGTAATTACTGTTTGAACCTACAGGTTGACGTTGCAGAACTACGGCAGAAGCTACAAACTATGGAGACGTTACAAAAAGAACTTGAAATCCTCCAGCGTCAAAAGGCCGCTTCTGAAGAAGCTGCCTCAAATGCAAAACAAAGGCAGGGTTCAGGTGGCATGTGGGGCTGGCTAGCTGGAACTCCTGGTCAGGCAGCTGATGATGCCTGGAAAGTTTAAACCTAGATAGATACATAGTGATTGCCTGATTTGGGTCATCATTAAATCCGTTTTTCTACAAGTAATTTTTGGTGTTTCTTAACCTGTTCTTTTCAGAGATGGAATAAGGTGATGAGTTTCGGTTAGCCAGAGGGGCATAGCGAGTTTTTGCATACATGCAACTGTGTAATTACATTTGATTGTCAATTCTGTATTTTTTTCCTGTTAAAAATTATTTCAAAAAGTTAAATTTGAATTATAGAAATACAAGTAGAAGCATAGACTTTGGAGTTTTGCTACTTGCTAATGATGTACGTCTCATAAATTTTGATGTCCGGGTGTTTGTATTTATTTCTGTAACATGCCGTTTGGTTGCGCAAAATTATTTTTATGAATGTTTGCTTTACCTTTGTATTCTTCACCTGAAGCTCCATGACGACTCTCTAATTTGATCAACTCTGATAAATGAATGAAATGAAAAATAGGGTATATTTAGTATTTTAAATAGGTCTAAATATGGATTAATACTTTGGCAATTAAACTTTTAATTTTTTTTATTTTGGGGAATTATTTTCTTAATTTTTTTAATTAGGGGATTAAATTATTATTTTTTTCACTTTGGAGATTGTCGTCTTAATTTTTTCAATTAGGGAATTAAAATTTTAATTTTTTTGATTACTTCTAATTGATAGTGCCGCATCAGAAAATTGATGACATTGTAGCGACACGTGACTAAAAAATACTTATGTGTAATATTGAGTATCATTTTAACATTTATTCAATTAACTTTTTGTACCAAAAAAGGTAAATATAAGATCATTATTGATTTTTTAAAAATAAATTTAATGACAATTTTACCCTTATTGGTATAAAAAATTAATTAGATTAATTATTGATGATTATGAAATAAACTTAAAGTTCAGGGTATTAATCTATATTTAGGCCTTAATTTTTTAGACCAAAAAAGGTAAAAGTGTCATTATTATATTGATTACTAGATGTGTCCCATGCCTCCGACACTACGTACGAATGGAAGGAGAGATTGCCGGCGCTAGAGAATGGAGGAGGCAGAGAGCGAACTCGGGAGGAGGAAGAACGAAGGAGGATCTGAGATTGAGAGAGAGCAATTTTTTTCCTTTGAAGTTAAAGAAGATATAATGGACGGTGAGATTTATCCCAAACTTTGGACGGTTCTGATAATTTATTAAGGTGAGCGGGAAATTTAAAAGCAGTTGTGTTTTATTAATTAGATTGATAAAATTGTCATTATATTGATTATTATGAAATAACAAGATTTTAATTAGTAATACATGTATACATTTTAAAATATTTATCTTGATTATTATATTGATTATTGATAATTTTTTTAAGCTGAGTTTGTAATGTATTAAATTTACTTTAAAAAAATTAATAATGGTCTTATATTTACCTTTTTTGTATAAAAAATTAATAAAATAAATGTTAATATGAGACTCGATATTACACATAATCACTTTTTAGTCACATGTCGGTATCATGTCATCAATTTTTGACGTGGTACTATCAATTAGACGTGATTAAAAAAAAATTAAAAATTTAATTTTTAATTGAAAAAATTGAGAAGACAATCTGAGAATGCTTACATTGGAGTTCAAGTCAATTGGTGTCGTGTACGTTACATGGATAAGAGCTTAAAATCTATCACGCGACAACACAAAGTTTGAATGCATGGAACAAATAATAAGAGTTCAAGCGTCAAGATAATGCGTTCGTCATGCAACCGAGATCAAAACTTAGCGTTTTCAGATTGCCAAATACATAACAGCCACTTTAAGATCGCTTTCAACCTTGATCCAGTCAGAATATTTCAATCCTCAAAGAATGAAAGTTGTAGAGCTATTCGTCGTCCTCTTTCTGGAGACTCTTGAATCGCCTCAATCGGGGTTCGTACGACAAAGTTATGACTATTTTACCAAACGACGTCGCAGCTGGAAAACTATACCCGCCCCGACGGATTTCCAAGGCTAAAAAGCCCGCTCCGGCGGGCTTGCCTATGACGCCTCCAAAATAGGTAAACATCACCCATCTTGAGTCGCCATATACATGGTAAAAAAATCAACTACAAACTTAATTATACAACTGTCGTGCAAAATACGACAAAACATAGCTGAGTTTTTACATGAATATTGTCTCATAGACAGTATACAAACTCAAATTCAATCCTCATTACACTTATTATCACACTAAGTAGTGAGGACTGCTAAAACAACCATCGCGGACCGTCACTCCATTCCCCAACTAGTCTCAGCTATATTCTCATTTCCTGAAGAGTAAAAGAAAGCAAAATGGTGAGCTTAACTAGCCTAATAAGAAATATTATGACTAAGATAATGCATAATAAATTATCCTTAGCCTTCAACAGTGTTAAACTGATAAAATACAATAAACATCAAGTTTAATTGCAGCGGAATAATCAATCCATTAGAAGAGTCAAGTAGAACATAATGTCTACTATCTCTTCTAGATTAAAAGTCCATCATTAATATTTCATTCCTGTAATACTCATCAACAGTTCTTTGTTATACCCAAGACAAAAAGAACTCTCATCACCTGTCTTCACCTGAACCACCAAATATTATAGTTAAATCCACAATTCATATTTATAATCATGTAAATCAATAGTTTCTCCTTGCCACAAAGGCTTAATAGAACGTTTACTCAATATCCTTACCCCAAAGGCTAAAGATATTCAAATGTAATAACAATGATTATACCAATCAGTTGTCTACCTTTGCAATACGGGCCAAAGATATTCAACTATAAAACCAATGGTCATGATCATACCAATCAATTGTCTGTCAGTGCACTACGGCCAAAGACATTCAACTGTTAACTAATGGTCATGATCTTGCCAATCACATCATCGAATTATCCATGCACTACGGGCCAAGGATATTCGTTATTATCACCAATGGTCATGATCATGTCATACACCTGTCCATCTTTGCTCTATGGGCCAAAGCTATCAATCAATAGTTCGTCTTTGCACGTAAGTCAAAGATATACAACTGTAAAATCAATAATCAACAGTCCATCTTTGTATATAAGCCAAAGATATACAACTGTAAAACAAATAATCAACAGTCCATCTATGAACGTAAGCCAAAGATGACTTTCATCACAATATAAGCATGAAGATGATGACAATGATATAAACATTACTCAAACGAAATCAAGGATAAATATAAAGACTTTAAATTTATCCAGAGTTTAAAAATATCCAACTTGTCAACATGATACTGCTTTGTGGAGTAAAATTCAAGAATGATATTCATGTATCAAAAATAATTTGAACGGATACGAAATATATTTTTCGGGTGAATGTGAATAGTATCCTGTGAATAGTACTTCAAGAATAGTACCTCGTTAATAGTACCCCGGCATGAAAAGTGTCCCAAATATCCGAGTGAATAATACTAAAGTAAATAGTAACCGAGTGTATAGTAACCGGGTGTATAGTAACCCGTGAATAGTAACTCGTGAATAGTACTCCGGCACGAAAAGTGCCCCGAATACCCGAGTGAATAATACTAGAGTGAATAGTAACCAGGTGAATAGTAACCTGTGAATAGTACTCCGGCATAAAAAGTGCCTCGAATACCCGAGTGAATAATACTAGAGTGAATAGTAATCTCGCCACAAAAGGTAGAAATTCCACAATAAAATTCGTACCAATATTCCGACATAATGATATTGAAAGAAATAATATCATTTACGAAGAAATAATACCCCTTACGACTGTTGAACGAAAATAATATTCTTACGAATATTAAACGAAGATGATATACCTTACGAATATTGAACGAAAATAATATTCATACGAATACGAAAAATAATATCTCTTCAAAATATGAAATAAATAACACCCCTTACCTCAGAAGAAAACTGGATACTGGAGTTGTGAAGTAACAGACTACTCTTCTTCTATCTCTCTATAACTTCTCTCTATATAGCTTCTTTCTCTATAATTGCTCTTGTGAGTCTTAGTGAATTGGTGAGAATGAAGGAAGAATGAGCTTCTATTTATAGGAAAATATAGTTTCGATAATTGCACGTTTTGGGGCTCAAAATATTACAGTATAATACATTCATCTTTTCCTTCATTTTTAATTTAGTCCTGCAAGTATTATCAAACTAGCACCACCTCCCCTAATAGTATATCATGTGAATCAATAGTGCAATCATGTGACTCAATAGTTTTATGCATGTGAAAAAATAATTTTAGTATAGTACCTTCATCTATTCCTCTATTTTTAATTTAGTCATGCAAGTATTATCAATCTTGCACCACCTCCCCTAATAGTACATGCATGTGAATCAATAGTACACACATGTGAACAAATAGTTATAAGTATATGAATTAATAGCAATTAATTACTCATTTATCTGATTAATTACCTGATTGGTCAATATAACCTCCAGACATCAATTATTATAGAAATAACTGTCGATTTCTCCTAACACTAATAATCCCAACATAATGGAAATATTTTTAGCATCAATTTCATTTTTGAAATTTTGAAGTTTGACTTTTTCCCGAAAAAGTCAATGGTTGACTTTTTCTGAAAAAGTCAATGGTTGACTTTTTGACCAAAAAGTCAACCTAGATAAATTTTGTGTTTATAGACTATTTTTACTAATTTCATCATTCCGGACTCAAATATCACTTTTGCGTCTCCAAATTCAACTCCAAACTCAAATTTGATTTTTAATAACATTCATCATTAATATTATAACTCACAATATTAACAACCAGATCGTTCCCAGGAAAGAGGGGGCATTCCGATAAGAATTTCTCCTTATTGGCGCACAATTAGGTGACCAAACATCTCCTTGACAGAACTTCTAGACATTGTCAATATTACAAATAATAATATGAATAACTTTGTTGTCTCAATTGTTGATTTAATAATATAAAATAATATGACAATAATTAAATAAAACTGAGTAACTTCTCACATAAGCATTAATAATCAATTTCGTGTGCTACTATGCAACCACGTGTATTACTGTACCTTTATCACCGATTATTATGACAACTTGCTTACTTTGCAAAATTTTCAAATATCACCCTTAATTTTAACCTTTTATCAATTTAACCATTTACTAAATAGAATAATAATTATAGGAAAATTGAATACTTCCATTTCATAAAATTTTGGGTCTTACAATCTAACCTCCTTATGAAATTTTGCCCTCGAAATTTACGTACCTGGTAGTTCAAAGAGATGAGAATACCTTGCTTTCTTTTCGGAATGTACCTTCTCGGTTATTTCCTCTCTATCATGATTTTTCCATTTCTCCCCTCTATTTCAATTATCATTCTAGAATATAGTTTCAAAATAAGGGTTAATTGACATGCCACATATTATCCTTATACTCTGACCGATCAATTAAATACCAAATAAACTTAGGTAGGTCATACTAGCGAAGGAATTCTCCGTTTCTCCCATCCTAGTTCTTGTCTCACATCTTAGCCAAGGATCATATCCCTAAGCTTTGATACCAACCGTGATGCCCCCAAAATAGGTAAACATCACCCATCTTGAGTCGCCAGATACATGGTACATAAATCAACTACAAACTTAATTATACAACTGTCGTGCAAAATACGATAAAACATAGCTAAGTTTTTACATGAATATTGTCTCATAGACATTATACAAACTCAAATTCAATCCTCATTACACTTATTATCACACTAAGTAGTGAGGACTGCTAAAATAACCATCTCGGACCGTCACTCCATCCCCCAACTAGTCCCAGGTATATTCTCATTTCTTGAAGAGTAAAAGAAAGCAAAAGGGTGAGCTCAACTAGCTCAGTAAGAAATATTATGACTAAGATAATGCAGAATAAATTATCCTTAGCCTTCAACAGTGTTAAACTGATAAAATATAATAAACATCAAGTTTAACTGCAGCGAAATAAGCAATCCATTAGAAGAGTCAAGTAGAACATAATGTCTACTATCTCTTCTAGATTAAAAGTCCATCGTTAATATTTCATTCCTGTAATACTCATCAATAGATCTTTGTTATACCCAAGACAAAAAAAGAACTCTCATCACCTGTCTTCACCTGAACCACCAAAGATTATAGTTAAATCCATAATTCATATTTATAATCATGTAAATCAACAGTTTCTCCTTGCCACAAAGGCTTAATAGAACGTTTACTCAATATTCTTACCCCAAAGGCTAAAGATATTCAAATGTAATAACAATGATCATACCAATTAGTTGTCTACCTTAACACTACGGGCCAAAAATATTCAACTATAAAACCAATGGTCATGATCATACCAATCAATTGTCTGTCAGTGCACTACGACCAAAGACATTCAACTGTTAACAAATGGTCATGATCCTGCCAATCACATCATCGAATTATCTATGCACTACATGCCAAGGATATTCGTTATTATCACTAGCAGTCATGATCATGTCATACACCTATCCATCTTTGCTTTACGGGCCAAAGCTATCAATCAATAGTTCGTCTTTCCACGTAAGCCAAAGTTATACAACTGTAAAACCAATAATCAACAGTCCATCTTTGCACGTAAGCCAAAGATATACAACTGTAAAATAAATAATCAACAATCCATCTATGCACGTAAGCCAAATATGACTTTCATCACAATATAAGCATGAAGATGATGACAATGATATAAACATTACTCAAACGAAATCAAGGATAAATAGTAAAGACTTTAAATTTATCCAGAGTTTAAAAATATCCAACTTGTCAACATGATACTGCTTTGTGGAGTAAAATTCAAGAATAATATTCATATATCAAAAATAATTTGAACGAAAAAGAAATATATTTTTTGGGTGAATAGTACCCTGTGAATAGTACTTCAGGAATAGTATCTCGTGAATAGTACCCCGGCATAAAAAGTATCCCAAATACTCAAGTGAATAATACTAGAGTGAATAGTAACTAGGTGAATAATAACCCGTGAATAGTACTCCAGCACGAAAAGTACCCCGAATACCCGAGTGAATAATACTAGAGTGAATAGTAACCAGGTGAATAGTAATCCATGAACAGTAACTCATGAATAGTATTCCAGCACAAAAAGTGTCCCGAATACCTGAGTGAATAATACTAGAGTGAATAGTAACCTCGACACAAAAAGGTAGAAATTACACAATAAAATTCGTACTAATATTCCGGCATAATGATATTGAAAGAAATAATATCATTTACGAAGAAATAATACCCCTTACGACTGTTGAATGAAAATAATATTCTTACAATTATTGAACGAAGATGATATTCCTTACGAATATTGAACGAAAATAATATTAATACGAATACGAAAAATAATATCTCTTCAGAATATGGAATAAATAACACCCCTACCTCAGAAGAAAATTGGATACTGGAGTTGTGAAGTAACAGACTACTCTTCTTCTATCTCTCTATAACTTCTCTCTCTATAATTGCTCTTGTGAGTCTTAGTGAATTGGTGAGAATGAAGGAAGAATGAGCTTCTATTTATAGGAAAATATTGTTTCGATAATTGCACGTTATGGGGCTCGAAATATTACAGTATAATACCTTCATCTTTTCCTTCATTTTTAATTTAGTCCTGCAAGTATTATAAAACTAGCACTATAAGACCACAACTTTTATGAATAAAGAATAATTTTCTCGAAATATATTTTTGAATATTATGGTGTGGATTTGATATAATGTTATAGTTGTGGGTAATATTTACAAATTTTGCAAAGTAAGCAAGCGGTTATATAATATTCGATTGGTCGGGGAATATTCGTTTTAACAGGGAATATTCGTACGACGGCACAATCATTGGTGGACTCCATAACGGAAGTATTGTCGTAAAACGACAGAATTATCTTTTTATAAAAATAACAACGAAAGTGTTACCGTTAAAACTATTAAACTACCCGGTAGTAAAAGTATAATAATACGCGTGGTTGCATAGTAGCACACGATATTGATTATTGATACTTACGTGAGAAGTCACTCAGTTATACTCAATTATTGCTACAGTAATTGCTGCATCATATCTCTCATATTATTGATTCAATTATTGTCACAGTATCATCTGTATAATATGTTATATTATTAAATTAATAATTGAGACGACAAAGTTATTCATATTATTAAATTGCAATATTTATAATATCTAGAAGTTCTGTCAAGGAGAGATTTGGTCATCTAATTGCTCGCCAATAAGGAGAAATCCTTATCAGAAAGCCCTCTCTTTCCTGGGAACGACCTGGTTATTAGATATTGTGAGTTATAATATTAATGATGAATAAATTCGTGTTGATTAAAGAAGAATTTGATAGTTCTATTGTGTTGGAATTATTAGTGTTAGTGGAAATTGACATTTATTTCGATAATAATTGATGTCTGAAAGTTATACTGACCAATCGGGTAATTAATCAGATAAATGAGAAATTAATTGCTATTGATTCACATGATTATAACTATTTGTTCACATGTATGTACTATTAATTCACATTCATTTACTATTAGGGGAGTTAATTCAAGATTGATAAAGCTTGCATGACTAAGTTAAAAATAGAGGTATAAATGGAGGTACAATACTGTAATTTGTATTTTCACATGTCTAGAACTATTGATTCACATGATTTACTATTGAATCACATTATTTACTATTAGGGGAGGAGGTGCAAGTTTGATAATACTTGCAGGACTAAATTAAAAATGAAGAAAAAGAGGAATGTATTATACTGTAATATTTCGAGCCCCAAAACATGCAATTATCAAAACTATATTTTCATATAAATAGAAGCTCATTATTCCTTCATTTCTCACCAATTCACTAAAGCTATAGAGCAATTATTATAGAGAGAAATTATAGAGAGAAAGAAGAAGAGAAGTCTGCTAACTCTCTACTCCAGTATCTAGTTTCTTTCTAAGGTAAGGGGTATTATTTCTTTCGTATTCATGAAGAGAACTTCTGTTAATCCATTCTTTATTATTATGTTGGAATAACCTATCTATGCGAAGTACCGTATACATGGTGAAATTCTTTTGTTATTCCATTCTTTATTATTATGTTGGAATAACCTGTCTATGTGAAGTACCGCATACATGGTGAAATTCTTTAGTTATTCCATTCTTTATTATTATGTTGGAATAACTTGTCTATGCGAAGTACCGCATACATGGTGAAATTCTTCTGTTATTCCATTCTTTATTATTCTGTTAAAATATCTTGTCTGTGCGGATTACGCATGACCTTGTTCCATTTCTTATTATTTTGTTGGAATATCCTGTCGGTGCGTATTACACATGACCTGGTTCCATTATTTATTATTGTGTTAGAATAACCTGTTTGTGTGGTCTATCGCATGCATGGTGACTTCTTCTGCTATTCCATTCTTTATTATTCTGTTGGAATATCCTGTCGGTGCGTATTACGCATGACCTGGTTCCATTATTTATTATTCTGTTGGAATAACCTGTCTGTGCGGTCTATCGCATGCATGGTGAATTCTCCTGTTATTCCATTCTTTATTATTCTGTTGGATTAACTTGTCTACGTGGATTACCGCATAGCGGGCGAAAATCCATTTGCAGTTTCATATATTCTATGATACTCATTTGGTTAAAGTTTTGGCTTTTATACTCCATGAAATTAGTGGAATATCCTTGATATTTGTGCTTCATCCAGTATCTTTTCATGGAAATATTCTTCGGAGCATTCTTGAATTTTACTCCACAAAGAAGTATTATGTTGACAATTTAGACATTATTGATTTCTGGATAAATTAAATTATAAAACTTTAAAATTTATCCTTGAACTTGTTTTATTGAATTATTATGTCATTGTCATCATCCTCATGTTTATATTGTGATTAAAATCATCTTTGGCTTACGTGCATAGATGGACTTGGTATGATTATGACTAGGGATTATTCGGTATAGTCATGACCGTAATGTGATGAATGATGCGGTAAAAGTCCTCATTGGCCTGTAGTTCATTGATGGACAGTTGTTGGTATGATTATGACCAGGGATTATTCAGTATAATCATGACCATTGATGATTACATGAATATCCTTGGCCGTGGTGCACAGATGATGTAGTTTATTTATTAAGCTGAGTCTCAGCGATAAAGTTGATGAAAATCTTTTTTAATCATAGAAGATAGTAGGTTTTATGCTCTACTTGACTCTTCTAATGGATTGCTTATTCCGCTGCAGTTGTTGATCTAAAACTTGTTGTCTATATATTCTGTCAGTTGTTATACTGTTAAAGGCTAAGGATAATTTATTCTGCATTATCTTAGTAATAATATTTCTTACTGAGCTAGTTGAGCTCACCCTTTCTTTCATTGTTCTCTTCAGGAAATGAGAACGTAGCCGGGACTAGTCGGGGAACGGAGTGACGGTCCAGATGATAGCATTAGTAGACCTCACTATTCTGTTAAATAGTGTACAATAAATGTAATGAGGACTCCATTGAGTGTGGATATTGTCTAGATGACAATATTCTTATTAAAACTCTTAGATTATGTTTTGTCGTATTTTATATGATTGTTGTATAATTAAGTTGTATTTGAATTTTGTACCACGTATTTGGCGACTCAAGATGGGTGATGTATACCTATTTTAGGGTCGTCACAGTTGGTATCAAAGCTTAGGGATATGATCCCTGGCTGAGATGTGAGACAAGAACTAGGTGGGGAGAGACGGGGAATTCCTTCGCTAGTATGACCTATATAAGTTTATTTTGTATTTAATTGGTCAGTCAGAGTATATGGATAATATGTGATATGTTAATTAACCCTTATTTTGTGGCAGTATTTGAAAATGGCATCCGAAAATGTTGAGATAATCAATGAAGCACATGAGACCGTGGAGTCACCACAGATTAATACCCAGGAATATGTACAACAGGAAGACAATAATCCTCAAGTAAACAACAACGATCAAATGATGAACGATGGGACATTCAGAGGCTTTATGCAATTCATGCAACATCAGACGAGGGCGGCTCCTGTCCAAAATGCAGGTGAAAATACTGACAACTTCTCGGATGGTTACCGCTAAACAGTTCAAGGAGCTGGGACCACCAGAGTTTTTTGGAGAGCCAAAACCACTTAAGGCGGAGACGAGGATAAAGTAGATCAACAAGATATTTGATGTCTTGGGATGCTCCGAGGAGCAAAAGGTTCCCTTTTCCACCTTCATATTGCGAGCAGAGGTAGATTACTGGTGGGAATCTGTAAAGCATACTCAACCTACCGCGTTGAAGATATCTTGGGAGAAGTTCCAAGAACTGTTCAATGAAAAGTACTTTCCTAAAAGTATTCGTCACATGAAGGAGGTAGAGTTCATCAAGCTTGAGCAAAACAATATGACCGTGGCGCAGTACGAAGCTAAGTTTGCCGAGTTATCCCGGTTTGCGTCCCACTTGGTTGATAATGAGGAGAGAATGACGCCGATGTTTCTAAGAGGTTTGAAACCCGAGATATGTCAATACCTAATTTCTCAAAAAATGTGTTTGTATTCAGATGTTGTGAACAGGGCTCAGTTATTGGAGCGCGATAATGAGTCAACCCAACTAAGAGAGAGCAACTGATAAGTCGATAATACCAGTGGTAGCAGTCATCGAAGCGGTGACAACAAACGTGGAGGGAATCAACATGCCAGAAATGATAATCACTTTGGTGGTAATCATGGCCATGACAATAAGAGTGGACATTTCAAGAAGAGGAGATTCAACAAAGATGGAAATACATCAGCACCAGCACCTGTTGTTAAGGAAGGAGAACGATCGCCGATTGTATGTTACAAATGCGGAGGGGAGGGACATATCAGTCCAAACTGCGTGATGCAGTCCAAAGCATGTTATAATTGTGAAAAAGAAGGGCACCTAACCCGATTTTATCGTGCACCAAAGTCAAGTCCAGCTGGGATAGAGGCATCAAAGGGTGTCCCAGACAAGACAAAAATGGTAGTTCAAGGGAGAGCGTTTGCCGTAACCTCCCAAAAAGTGAGGAATTTGAATGAGGTGATCACGGGTAAGCTAATCATAAACTCTAGCGAAGTTTATACTTTATTTGATATCGGTTCTACCCATTATTTTATTTCTCCTACTTGCATTCAACGTTTAAATTTAACTCCGGAGAAATTAGACTTTGATTTATCTATTGAAACTCCGTTAAAAGAAAACTTCATCACATCCACCGTTTATAAGTCTTATTTGATTCAAACTGGTAACCGCACATTACCTGTCGATCTTATTTATTTGAAAGTACTTGCATTTGATGTGATTTTAGGGGTTGATTGGTTAACTACTCATCATGCTAAAATCGATTATTTTCGTAAAGTTGTTACCTTTCATATTCCTAACCAACTTATTATACGAATTTAAGCAACCAAACCACTAAAGTCAATCATTGTCATATCAAGTCATAAAGATATTCGTTTATTGAAAAATAGATGTCAAGCTTTCTTAGCCCATGTCACGAATTTAAATAAAAATACGTCAGATTTGAATGATATTTCTATTGTTAATAAATTTCCTGAAGTATTCCCTGAAGAACTTCCTGGCCTACCCCCAGAGCGTGAAATTGAATTTTGTATCGACCTTGAATTCGATAAAAAACCCATTTCCAAAGCCCCATATTGAATGGCTCCTATTGAACTTCAGGAGTTAAAAACCCAACTACAGGAATTGTTAGACATCGGTTTCATTCATCCTAGTACGTCTTCTTAGGGTGCTCATGTTCTATTCATGAAGAAGAAAGATGGAAATATGCGACTTTGTATTGATTATCGGGAGTTAAATTATGTCACCATCAAAAATAGGTACCCGTTGCCTCGCATTGATGACCTGTTTGACCAGTTGCAAGGAGCCAAATTCTTTTCAAAGATTGATCTTCGTTCCGGATATCATCAATTGAAGATTAAAACTAATGACATTCCAAAGACTGCTTTCAAAACTCGGTATGTGCATTATGAATTCCTAGTCATGTCCTTTTGGATTGACTAATGCTTCTGCTGCCTTCATGGATATGATGAACTGAGTATTCAAGGAATATTTGGATCACTTTGTGGTTGTCTTTATTGATGACATCTTCATATACTACTTGAGGCTGATACTCCAAAAGCTTCGTGAAAACAAGCTATATGCTAAGTTGAAGAAATGCGAGTTCTGGCTTGAGGAAGTTGTATTCCTTGGGCATGTGATATCAAATCATGGAATATCTGTTGACTCGGAAAAGATTGAAGCAATTCAAAGCTGGGAGCAACCTAAGTCAGTGACCGAAGTTCGTAGCTTTCTCGGCTTAGCTGGTTATTATCGAAGATTTGTAGAAGGGTTTTCTCGAATCGCTACTCCATTAACTCAGCTAACTCGAAAAGATATAAAATTTGGTTGGAACAAGGAATGTGAAAAGAGTTTTCAAGAACTCAAGAGGAGACTCATTTCAGCACCTGTTCTGACAATACCATCTGGCTCGGAGGGATTTGTCATCTACAGTGATGCTTCAGGCAAAGGGTTAGGATGTGTTCTCATGCAACATGGGAAAGTCATAGCCTATGCCTCGCGATAACTCAAAGAATATGAGAGGAATTATCATACTCACGATCTAGAGTTGGCAGCTGTCGTTTTTGTGCTTAAGATTTGGAGGCATTACCTAAATGGAGAGAAGGTGGAGATCTATACGGATCATAAAAGCCTCAATAATTTCTTCACTCAAAAGGAACTCAACATGCGGAAAACGACGATGGCTTGAGTTGTTGAAAGATTATAATCATACCATCCAATACCATCCTGAAAAAATAAACGTAGTAGCTGACGCATTGAGTAGAAGATCATATGTGGGCATGATTGCATTATTGTCAACGCAAAGGCCCATTGTGTATGACTTGGAAAGGATGAAAATAGAGTTAAAGACTCCAGGGACCCATATGATGATGGCAAATTTATGAGTAGAACCGACTTTAATTGATAAAGTTAAAGCTGCTCAAGCTACAGACCTGGAGCTGATGCGTATGAGGAAGAAAGTACAAGAATGCGCTATTCTGGAAGCAAGAATTGATGAAGAAGGAATACTTTGAGTCAACTCCAGACTTTGTGTTCCTAACGATTCTGACTTGAAGTATAAAATCATGATGGAGGCGCACAACACACCGTTTGCAATCCATCCTGGGAGTACCTAAATGTATCATGATCTTTGACATACATTTTGGTGGAGCAATATGAAAAGAGAGATAACGGGGTTTATCTCAAGGTGTCTAACTTGTCAACGAGTCAAGGCGGAGCATCAAGTGCCAAAAGGTCCATTACAACCACTTGAAATTCCAAAATAGAAGTGGGAACACATTACCATGGATTTCGTTACTGGTCTTCCCAAGGTTTCTCAAGGTATAAATGCGATTTGGGTAATTGTTGATAGATTGACCAATTCTGCTCATTTCTTATCGATACGAGAAACTTATACACTTGAACGTCTTGCTAGTATGTACGTAAATGAGATTATAAGATTACATGATATGCCAGTATCCATAGTTTCTGATCGAGACCCAAGATTCACTTCAAGATTTTGGGTTAGTTTGCAAAAAGATATGGGCACAGATTTATGATTTAGTTCAGCATATCATCCTCAAACGGATGGGCAGTCAGAAAGGACTATTCAAACTCTTGAAGATTTATTAAGACTCTGTATCCTTGACTTCAAGGGAAGTTGGGACAAGTTCTTACCATTGGTAGAGTTTTTCTACAATAATAGTTATCAAACAAGTATTAACATGGCTCCATTTGAGGCGTTGTATGGAAGAAAGTGTCGTTCTCCAATATGCTAGGATGAGGTGGGTGAAGCAACGTTGTTAGGACCAGAGTTGGTATGTATGACTATGAAAAAGATTCAAACAATCCGACAACGTATAAAAACCTCACAAGATTGACAGAAGAGTTATGCTGATCTTCATCGAAAGGACGTGGAATTCAATATTGGAGATCATGTGTTGTTACGTGTTGCTCCATGGAAAGGAGTTACGAGATTTGGAAAGAGAGGAAAGCTCAATCCTCGATTCATTGGCCCATTTTTAATCCTTGACCGAGTAGGAACTGTGGCCTATAGACTCGTCTTACCGCCAAGTATGTCTCGTGTTCATAACGTTTTTCACATATCTATGTTACGTAAATATGTGAAAGACCCGAACCAAATTATTGAATTAGAACCAGACGAGATAAAGGAATATTTAACATATGAAGAGTTACTTGTTAAAATCGTGGATAAGAAGGATCATATTCTACGCTCCAAGGTTATACCTCAAGTCAAAGTTTTGTGGAGAAACCACGATGTGGAAGAAATGACTTGGGAGTTAGAATCTGAGATGAAGTCAAGATATCCTCACCTCTTCGATATACCAGGTACGTACCCTAATTTCAAGGATGAATTTCATAAGAAGGGGAGTTTTTAAGACCCCAACTTTTATGAATAAAGAATAATTTTCTCGAAATATATTTTTGAATATTATGGTGTGGATTTGATATAGTGTTATAGTTGTGGGTAATATTTACAAATTTTTCAAAGTAAGCAAGTGGTTATATAATATTCGATTGGTCAGCGTACGACGGCACAATCATTGGTGGACCCCACAACGGAAGTATTGTCGTAAAACGACAGAATTATCTTTTTATAAAAATAACGGCGAAAGTGTTATCGTTAAAGCTGTTGAAGTACCCGGTAGTAAAAGTACAGTAATACACGTGGTTGCATAGTAGCACACGGTATTGATTATTGATGCTTACGTGAGAAGTCACTCAGTTATACTCAATTATTTCTACAGTAATTACTGCATCATATCTCTCATATTATTGATTCAATTATTGTCACAATATACTCTTTATAATATGTTATATTATTAAATCAATAATTGAGACGACAAAGTTATTCATATTATTAAATTGCAATATTTACAATGTCTAGAAGTTCTGTCAAGGAGAGGTTTGGTCATCTAATTACGCGCTAATAAGGAGAAATCCTTATCGGAAAGCCCTTTTTTTCCTGGGAATGACCTGGTTGTTAAATATTGTGAGTTATAATATTAATGAAGAATAAGTTTGTGTTGATTAAAGATGAATTTAATAGTTCCATTGTGTTGGAATTATTAGTGTTAGTGGAAATCGACATTTTTTTCGATAATAATTGATGTCTGGAGGTTATACTGACCAATCGGGTAATTAATCGGATAAATGAGTAATTAATTGCTATTGATTCACATGATTATAACTATTTATTTACATGTGTGTACTATTAACTCACATTTATTTACTATTAGGGGAGTTAGTGCAAGATTGATAAAACTTGCATGACTAAGTTAAAAATGAAGGTATAGATGTAGGTACTATACTGTAATTCGTATTTTCATATGTCTAGAACTATTGATTCACATGATTTACTATTGAATCACATTATTTACTATTAGGGGAGGATGTGCAAGTTTGATAATACTTGTAGGACTAAATTAAAAATGAAGAAAAAGAGGAAGGTATTATACTATAATATTTCGAGCCCCAAAACGTGCAATTATCGAAACTATATTTTCGTATAAATAGATGCTCATTATTCCTTCATTTCTCACCAATTCACTAAAGCTATAGAGCAATTATTATAGAGAGAAATTATAGAGAGAAAGAAGAAGAGAAGTCTGCTACCTCTTTACTCCAGTATCCAGTTTCTTTCTAAGGTAAGGGATATTATTTCTTTCGTATTCATGAAGAGAGCTTATGTTAATCCATTTTTTATTATTATGTTGGAATAACCTATCTATGCGAAGTACCGTATACATGTGAAAATACGAATTACAATATAGTACCTCCATCTATACCTTCATTTTTAACTTAGTCATGCAAGTTTTATCAATCTTACACTAACTCCACTAATAGTAAATAAATATGAATTAATAGTACACACATGTGAATAAATAGTTATAATCATGTGAATCAATAGCAATTAATTACTCATTTATCCGATTAATTACCCGATTGGTCAGTATAACCTCCAGACATCAATTATTATCGAAAAAAATGTCGATTTCCACTAACACTAATAATTCCAACACAATGGAACTATTAAATTCATCTTTAATCAACACAAACTTATTCTTCATTAATATTATAACTCACAATATTAACAACCAGATCGTTCTCAAGAAAGAGGGGGCTTTCCGATAAGAATTTCACCTTATTGGCGCACAATTATGTGACCAATCCTCTCCTTGACAGAACTTCTAGACATTATCAATATTACAAATAATAATATGAATAACTTTTTCGTCTCAATTATTGATTTAATATTATAAAATATTGTGACAATAATTGATAAAACTGAGTGACTTCTCACGTAAGCATTAATAATCAATACCGTGTGCTACTATGCAACGTGTATTACTGTACCTTTTTCACCGATTATTATGACAACTTGCTTACTTTGCAAAATTTTCAAATATCACCCTTAACTTTAACCTTTTATCAATTTAACCATTTACTAAATAGAATAATAATTATATGAAAATTGAATACTTCCATTTCATAAAATTCGGGGTCTTACAATCTACCCTCCTTATGAAATTTTGCCCTCGAAATTTACATACCTGGTAGTTCAAAGAGATGAGAATACCTTGCTTTCTTTTCGGAATGTACCTTCTCAGTTATTTCCTCTCTATCATGATTTTTCCATTTCTCATCTCCTCTATTTCAATTATCATTCTAGAATATAGTTTCAAAATAAGGGTTAATTGACATGCCACATATTATCCTTATACTCTGACCGATCAATTAAATACCAAATAAACTTAGATAGGTCATACTAGCGAAGGAATTCCCCGTTTCTCCCCTCCTAGTTCTTATCTCACATCTCAGCCAGAGATCATATCCCTAAGCTTTGATACCAACTGTGATGCCCCCAAAATAGGTAAACATCACCCATCTTGAGTCGCCAGATACATGGTATAGAAATCAACTACAAACTTAATTATACAACTGTCGTGCAAAATACGATAAAACAGTGCTGAGTTTTTACATGAATATTATCTCATAGACATTATACAAACTCAAATTCAATCCTCATTACACTTATTATCATACTAAGTAGTGAGGACTGCTAAAATAACCATCTCGGACCGTCACTCCATTCCCAACTAGTCCCAGGTATATTCTCATTTCTTGAAGAGTAAAAGAAAGGAAAAGGGTGAGCTCAACTAGCTCAGTAAGAAATATTATGACTAAGATAATGCAGAATAAATTATCCTTAGCCTTCAACAGTGTTAAACTGATAAAATACAATAAACATCAAGTTTAACTGCAGCGAAATAAGCAATCCATTAGAAGAGTCAAGTAGAACATAATGTCTACTATCTCTTCTAGATTAAAAGTCCATCGTTAATATTTCATTCCTGTAATACTCATCAATAGTTCTTTGTTATACCCAAGATAAAAAAAGAACTCTCATCACCTGTCTTCACCTGAACCACCAAAGATTATTGTTAAATCCACAATTCATATTTATAATCATGTAAATCAATAGTTTCTCCTTGCCTCAAAGGCTTAATAGAACGTTTACTCAATATCCTTACCCCAAAGGCTAAAGATATTCAAATGTAATAACAATGATCATACCAATCAGTTGTCTACCTTTGCACTACGGGCCAAAGATATTCAATTATAAAACCAATGATCATGATCATACCAATCAATTATCTGTCAGTGCATTACGACCAAATACATTCAACTGTTAAGTAATGGTCGTGATCCTGCCAAACACATCATCGAATTATCCATGCACTACGGGCCAAAGATATTCGTTATTATCACCAATGGTCATGATTATGTCATACACCTGTCCATCTTTGCTCTACGGGCCAAATCTATCAATCAACAGTTCGTCTTTGCACGTAAGCCAAAGATATATAACTGTAAAACCAATAATTAATAGTCCATCTTTGCACGTAAGCCAAAGATATACAATTGTAAAATAAATAATCAACAGTCCATCTATGCACGTAAGCCAAAAAGGACTTTCATCACAATATAAGCATGAAGATGATGACAATGATATAAACATTACTCAACGAAATCAAGGATAAATAGTAAAGACTTTAAATTTATCTAGAGTTTAAAAATATCCAACTTGTCAACATGATACTGCTTTGTGGAGTAAAATTCAAGAATAATATTCATGTATCAAAAATAATTTGAAAGGCAAAAGAAATATATTTTTCGGGTGAATAGTATCCTATGAATAGTACTTCGAGAATAGTACCTTGTGAATAGTATCCTGACATGAAAAGTGTTCCAAATACCCAAGTGAATAATACTAGAGTGAATAGTAACTCGTAAATAGTATTTCAGCACGAAAAGTGCCCCCGAATACCCGAATGAATAATATTAGAGTGAATAGTAACCAGGTGAATTGTAACTCGTGACTAGTAACTGTAACAATCCGAAAATTTAAATTATAATATTAAATATTTATTGAATTATATAAATATTTATTTGATGTGTTTATTATTGAAATTAATGAAATAAAAATTTTATTATTGATATGGTTATTATTATTAAATATTTATGAATTAAATTTATTAGATAATATTCTAAATTAAATTAATTTATAATTTAGAGAGTTGTAATATAACATGAGATGTTATATTGTTGTTTTAATTTAATAATTTAAAGTGGTATGTTAAATTATTAAGTAAAGTTATAATGAGATTATAATTATGTGATATTTGTTTAAGTGAAATATGTATTTAAAATATTGTATGTGTAATTAATTTATTTGACTAATGTTGGATATGGAAATCTTTATTAAAATAAATTAAAGGAGTTTAATTTAGTTTTACCAAACAACTATGAAGAAGCATATAAATATAACGAAACTTTCATTTAATACACTTTGTTATGGTATGAGTTGTTGTTTGGCGAATAGTAACCAAGTAAGTAAATAGATAATAATGAAATTTTATTTATTTAATCAGAAAATGTCATCAAGGAGAAGACAACGTAATCAGGAAGCAGAATCACATAATGATAACCAAGGGTGGTCAAAACAACCCTATGCAAGAGTTCTTTAATTTATTAACGACTGTATTTAACCGAATCGGGGGTAGAGTACATGCGGAACCCAGGGTAGCCAGAACGACTACCTTTAAAGAATTAAAAAGCATAGGTCCGCTAGAGTTCAAAGGAACAACGGATCCATTAGAAGCCCAGACTCAGGTAAAGGAAATATAGAAGGCGTTTGTTATTATAAAGCGTAGGTGAGGCGCAAAAGACTTCTTTTGTGACTTACATAAAAAAAGGGGAAGCCAACTTTGGTGGGAGGCTCACCAAGGTGGGGCTAAAACAGATGCGGTAATGTTGGAACAATTCAAGAAGGTTTTCTTCGAGAATTATTTCCCTATAAATATGCAGGGGAGGAAGGAGATTAAGTTTTTAGAACTTAAATAAGGGGACATGACGGTTCCCCAGTACGCGACCAAATTCAATGAATTGGCAAGGTTCGCTCCACATGAAGTGGACACTGAGGAGAGGAAGGCTCGTAGGTTTTAGTAGGGCCTCAAACCCTGGCTCTATAGTAGGATTTTGGTGTTCTAGAGTGTTTCCTATGGGACCATTCTGGAGAAGGTGATTAGAGGGTGGTAGTGAGGTGTTAACTCAATACCATATAGAGAGAAAAGATAAGAACAAGGGAGAGGGAGGAACTAAGGCACATAATGCCAGTGGTAGTGGGACAATGGGATCCTAAGCGTAGGATTGAAGCATGTAAGACATGTTGAAAGACTTATCTAGAAGTTTGTCTGAAAGGGAAAGCTGTTTTGTATGAGGGTTGTTGGACCGCATGGTAAGAAATTTCCAATGAAGGGGTCAAAGGAAAGTAAAGGTATTAGTAGTGGTAAGTTAGCCCTTATTGGACCACCATAGTTGGGTAGACCTATGGCCCGTACTTTATTTGTAATGGTCCAAGATGCGGTTACATCAGTAAGTGTAGTAACAGGTATCATTTCAGTTAATAAAATGTATGCTTATGTGTAGTTTGATTGGAGTGTTACTTGTTCTTTTATAACATGTGAATTTGCTATGTGATTAGGTTCATTCTCGAAAGGGATTATAAATACCTTTAAACGTTAAGGTAGAGAATAAGGAAATAACTGTAGTTGAGTATATTTATGGGATTTGTTTCATAATTAAGAAATATAAGTATCGGTAGATAAGTACCGATAAAGTTAAGAGAATTTGAAATAATTCTCTGTATGAATGAGTTAATTAACCATAGAACTTTAATAATTTGTTATAAGGAAAGTGTAAAACTTTGGATTTCTAAGGAACCCAAGACAATATTTTATGGTAATAAATCACCAAGGAATTTTTGTTGTCTAAACATGACGCAATCTAGAAGGATGTTAAGATAAGTTTAGGTTGTGGTACAATCGTAACCTTTGATGGTTGACATATGGGATCTGGGCTAAACAATTCCTTTAGAGAGAAAAGGTATATACTAAACTAGCAACCGATCTAACTCACTGTTATGGGCAGTGTAGATGAGACGAGAACTTGTTTGTTAGTTGTTTGTGAGAAACCACTAAGAGTACCGTATGGACTACTAGCAGAGAAGTGATGTATGCCGAGTCTTATAGAAATAATAAGAAGAAGATAAGAATATAAATCATCGAAGATGATGAGTATATTTAGTAAGACATCTCTATATGTCATGAAGTTGCAAGCTGGTAATGAAAGTAGGTCGCGTAAACTTAGGTCGAAAGAACGTGAACCATAAGAAGTAAAGTTAAGTAAACCAATACGTAAGTCAAATATATGACCGTTTGGTTAGCAGTTAAGAATAAATACCCATTTTTCAGGATCGATGATCTGTTTGATCAGTTGAAAGGGGAAAAAAAATTCAAAAGTATAATTGTGTACGGGGTATCGACCGTTAAAAGTAAGGAAGGAAGAGGTACTTATGATGACATTCAGAACTCATTATAATTATGATAAGTTTCTGGTTATGTCGTACGAATTGATTGATGTATTGAAGATAGACTTTCTGTAAGGGGCGCCGAGCAAGTCGGTGGCAAATTGATAGATGTGTTAGAAGTTATAAAGTAAGAAATATAGTTTTCAGGAACTAAAAAGGGAAGTTAAGTGAGGCACCTATATTATATTTATCAGATGATACGAGGAATTTTGTATTGTATCTCGATGTTTCGCATAGATGACGAGATTGCATGCTCATGTACCATGGAAAGGTCATTAGGTATGCATCACGCCAGTTAAAGGATTATGAGAAGGTTTATCCTACTTATGATCTATAATAATATTTCAAGAAATTTAAATCTTTATTCATAAAATTTGGGGTCTCACATAGAGTTCTGACCAAGTGTAGCAATTCAATTCAACATATTGCAGGTCCCACCCCTCCAGCTCGGTCCAGTTGGAGTTGCAAAGGAGGTCTCGCAAGCTGAAAAGGCCAAATCAGGAATAAAAACGATATACGATTGAGTCTGAGTCCAACTTTGCATCAAAGTTACAACCCTTGTGGAGAGAAGACACCTCATCAGCAAGTACAGGCACATCTAAATTCAGAGTCCTGAAACATTGTGCAGCTTCTAGTAAAGGACTCCTCTAAAAGGCTCTCTCTTCAGAAGATCATAGCCAAAGATATTCAGTAATATCATCATTTAGGACTAAAGATGATGAAAAATATTTTAAAGTAACGAATCAAGTGAGACAAAAGAACAAATATTAGAGATTCGTACAACACCTGTTCATCTTTGCACTACGAGCCAAAGATATTCATCAGTTTATCATTCATATTTGTACTACAGGCCAAAGATATTCAGTAATATCATCATTAAGGACAACTCAAGTGTGTACTGGGAGAAAAAGAATGCACCGGCAAGAAACAGAGGACAAATCTGGAGCTGGACGGCTTTAGATAGAAGGCGACGACAAGTGAAAGAGAGATAAAGATTTAAATTTCTCGAAATAATTTTTTAATATTATGGTGTGGATTTTAGATAATGTTATAGTTGTGGGTAGTATTTGAAAATGATCTTTGATGTTTTAGGTAAAGACAGGTGATGAAAATTATCTTCGTCCTTGGTACGAAGAGGAATTTAGAACCACAATTATGATTATGAGTTGTTCACATTACCACCGAAGTGGTTACCATTTCTGGCATGTTGATTTCCTCCACGTTTGTTGTCACTGCTTCGATGATTACTACCACTGGTATTATCGACTTGTCAGCTTCTGGACCGTCCGTTTAAAAGTAAATCAATCTGGATCATTCATAAATTAGTTACTATGCAGTCCATTCTTCTATAAATAGAAGCTCATTCCTTCATTATTTTTTACGAATTCCTTCCTTAACATTAGGTGCTGGTACTGACGTCTTTCCATCATTATTGAATCTTCTCTTCTTGAAACTTCCACTTCTATTATCTTGGCCATGATTACCACCGAAGTGGTTACCATTTCTGGCATGTTGATTCCCTCCACGTTTGTTGTCACCGTTAACATGGCTAAATCAGACTCAAAAGAAATTAACCCAAGTGTGTACTGGGAGAAAAAGAATGCACCGGCAAGAAAAAGAGGACAAACCTGGGCGGTCGTTCTCCTTCCTTAACAATAGGTGCTGGTACTGACGTCTTTTCATCATTGTGGAATCTCTTCTTCTTGAAATGTCCACTCTTATTGTCATGGCCATAGGGAATATTCGTACGACGGTACAATCATTGGTGGACCCCACAATGGAAGTATTGTCATAAAACAACAGAATTATCTTTTTATACAAATAACGGCGAAAGTGTTCAATTTACCTGCCATGCGGTAATCCACGTATACAGATCATTTCCACAATTTAATAAGGAATGAATACAAAGGATCATTCACCATGCATGTGGTAATCCACATAGACAAGTAATTCCAACAGAATAATAAAGAATGGAATAACAGAAGAAATCATCATGCATGCGAGAGATCGCACCGACAGGTTATTCCCAACAAAATAATAAATAATGGAACCAGGTCAGGCGTAATACGCACCGACATGATATTCCAACAGAATAATAAAGAATGGAATAACAACAGAAATCACCATGCATGCGATAAATCGCACAGACAGGTTATTCCAACTGAATAATAAAGAATGGAACCAGGTCCGACGTAAACGCACAGACAGGATATTCTGACAGAATAATAAAGAATGGAATAACAACAGAAATCACCAGGTATATGGTAATCCGAGTATACAGGTTATTCCAACAGAATAATAAAGAATGAAATAACAACAGAATTCACCAGGTATACGATAATCCGCGTATACAAGTTCTTACAACAGAATAATTAATGGAACCAAGTCAGGCGTAATACACACCGACAGAATATTCCGACAAAATCATAAAGAACAGAATAATAAAAGAATTTCACCATGTATGCGGTACTTCGCATAAACAGGGTATTCCAACATAATAATAAAGAATGGAATAACAGAAAAATTTCACCATGTATGCGGTACTTTGCATAAACAGGTTATTCCAACATAATAATAAAAAATGGAATAACAGAAGAATTTCACAAAGTATAGAGTAGTCCGCGTATACAGGTTATTCCTAACAAAATAATAAAGAATGGAATAACAAAAGTTGTCTTCATTAATACGAAAGAAATAATACCCCTTACAGGTACAACAAATATTATCCCTTACCTTTGAAAGAAGCTGGATACTAGAGTAGTGAAGTAACATAATACTTTTCTTCTTTCTCTCTATAGTTTCTCTCTCAAGAGTTTTAGTGAATTCGTAAGAAATAATGAAGGAATGAACTTCTATTTATAGAAGAACTGAGAGTGGCTCTTGGTCTTAACGAAGGGTCAAAATGACACTTGGTAATATTGAAGAGACAACTACTATTTGTGAAGGGGCAATTAACTCTTGGAACACCGAAGAGGCAAATAACTCTTGGAAAACTGAAGGGACAAGTAACTCTTGGAAAACTAAAGGGACAAGTAACTCTTAGAAAATCGAAAGGACATATTACTATTAAAACTTTAAATCAACGATCCATATTGATTTACTCTTATAATTTCAACCAACGGTTTGAAAAACTAGCACATCTCCTCATGGAATAATATTGTACCCAAAAATGATTTGGACCGAAAATAATATATTTTTTGGGTGAATAGTACCCCATGAATAGTACCCTAACACGAAAAGTGTCTTAAATATCCGAGTGAACAATGCTAGAGTGAATAGTAATTGGGTGAATAGTAACTCGTGAATAGTAACTCATGAATAGTAACTCATGAATAGAAACTTGTGAATAGTAACTCCGACACAAAAAGTGCCCCGAATACCCGATTGAACAATATAACCTCCAGACATCAATTATTATTGAAATAAAAGCCGATTTCCATTAACACAAATAATTTTAACACAATGAAACTATCAAATTCATCTTTAATCAACACGAACTTATTCATCATTAATATCATAACTCACAATATTTAACAACCAGGTCGTTCCTAGGATATACGGGGCTTTCCGATAAGGATTTCTTCCTATTGGCGCGCAATTAGATTATCTAACCTCTCCTTAATAGAACTTCTAGACATTATAATTATTACAATTTAATAATATGAATAACTTTGTCGTCTCAATTATTGATTTAATAATATATCGTATTATGCAGATGATATTGTGATAATAATCGAATCAATAATATGAGAGATATGATGTAGCAATTACTGTAGCAATAATTGAGTATAACTGAGTGACTTATCAAGTAAGCATCAATAATTAATACCGTGTGCTACTATACAACCGCGCATATTACTGTACTTTTACTACCGGGTAGTTCAACAATTTTAACGGTAAAACCTCTGCCGTTATTTTTGTAAAATATTTTTGTCGATTTCTAACTACGACAGTACTTCCGTTGTGTGGTCCACCAATGATTATGCCGTCATACGAATATTCCCCGACAAAAAGAATATTCCCCGGCCAAACGAATATTATATAACAACTTGTGAACTTTGCAAAATTTATAAATATTACCCACAACTATAATATTATATCAAATCCACACCATAATATTAAAAAATATTTTGAGAAAATTAAATATTTATTCATAAAATCTGGGGTCTCACAATCTCCCCTCCTTATGGAATTTCGCCCTCGAAATTTACGTACGTACCTGGTATAATTAAGAGGTGAGGATACCTCGTTAGATTCTAACTCTTGAGGTATAACCTTTGAGTGTTCAATACGATTCTTCTTATCCAATATTTTAACACGTATCTCCTCGTATGTTAAATCTTCTGCTATCTCGTCTAGTTCTAATTTAATAATGTGGTTCGGGTCATCCACATATTTACGTAACATCGATACATTAAAAATGTTATGAACACGGGACATATTTGGCTGTAAAACAAGTCTATAGACCACAGTTCCTACTCGATCAAGGATTTCAAATGGGCCAATAAAATCGAGGGTTGAGATAACGCCTTCTTAAACCTTCTTCTTCACATTCATCAAATTCGGGTGTGCAGCTTGAACGGCTTTAACTTTATCGATTAAAGTCAATTCTACTCGTATATTCGTTATCTTCATGTGGGTTCCTAGAGTCTTTAACTCTATCTTCATCATTTGTAAGTTATACGAAATGAGTCTTTGTGTTAACAACATCGCACTCGTAAACGCATATGATCTTCTACTCAACACGTCAGCTACCACGTTCGCTCTTCCACGATGATATTGAATGGTACAGTCGTAATCTTCAACAGCTCGAGCCAATGTCTTTGGCTTGTGATACGTTCGTTTTGGTTGAAGAAATACTTGAGAGTTTTAGAAATGTGTTTTGTACTGGGGTCAATACAAAATTCAATTTCACGCTCTGGGGTAGGCCAAGAAGTCTTCAGGAATATGTCAAGAAATTTATTAACAATAGAAATATCATTTAAAAATTGTGACTCTCATCCAAGACTTGGATAACACATGAAATGAAGGTTTCTTCTAACGAAGTTTCAACCAATAAGTTAAAGTCTAACTTCTTCGGAGTCAAATTTAAACGTTGAACGCAAGCAAGAGATATAAAAGAATGGGTAGAACTGGTATCTAATAAGGTATAGACTTCGCTAGAATTTATAATTAACTAACCCGAGCTAACTTCGTTCGGATTACTTGCTTTTTGAGAAGTCATGAAAAACGCTCTTTCTGAAACCACCGACTTTATTTTACCCGTATCCACCTTTGGTGCCACCGTCCCAGCTGGACTTGACTTTGGTGCACGACAAAATCAAGCTAAATAACCTTCTCTTCTTGAAATTTCCACTTCTATTATCTTGGCCATGATTACCACCGAAGTGGTTACCATTTTTGGCATGATAATTTCTCCTACGATGGTTATCATTGTTCCGATGGCCATTGCCACTGATATAATTATTATCATGTTGTTGGTCGTTACCTTTTGCTTGAGCTGAATCAACACTCTCATGTGCTTCATTGCTTATCTCAGCATTTTCAGATGCCATTCTCAAACACTATCACAAAACAAGGGTTAATTAACATATCACATATTATCCCTATACTCTGACCGACCAATTAAATACCAAATAAACTTAAGTAGGTAAGACTAGCGAAGGAATTCCCCATCTCTCTCCTCCTAGTTCTTGCCTCACATCTCAGCCAGGGATCATATCCCTAAGCTTTGAAGCCAACTGTGATGCCCCTAAAAATAGGTATACATCACCCATCTTGGGTCGCCAAATACATGGTACATAAATTCAAATGCAACTTAATTATACAACAATCATGTAAAATACGACAAAACATAGCTGAGAGTTTAAACAATAATATTGCCTTCTAGACAATATCCACTCTCAATGGAGTCTTTATTACAATTATTATCACACTATTTCATAGAATAGTGAGGACTACTAATGCTATCATCTGGACCGTCACTCCGTTCCCCGACTAGTCCTTGTTATATTCTCATTTCTTGAAGAGAACAATGAAAGAAAGGGTGAGCTCAACTAGCCCAGTAAGAAATATTATGACTAAGATAATGCAGAATAAATTATCAATAATCTTCAACAATGTTAAACTTACAAAATACAATAGACATCAAGTTTAACTGCAGCGGAACAAGCAATCCATTAGAAGAGTCAAGTAGAGAATAAAATCTACTATCTTCTATGGTTTAAAATATTTTCATCCATTTTTATCGTTGAGACTCAGCTTAATAAATAAAACACATAATCCAATCATCTCTGTACTACGAGCCAATGATATTCATTAAATCATCAATGGTCATGACTATACCGAACAATCCCTGGTCATAATCATACCAAAAACTGTCCACCAATGAACTACAGGCCAATGAGGACTTTTACCACATCCTGAGTCACATTACGGACATGACTATATCGAATAATCCCTGATCATAGTCATACCAAGTCCATCTATGCACGTAAGCCAAAGATGACTTTAATCACAATATAAACATGAAGATGATGACAATATTATAAGCATTAATCAAACGAAATCAAGGATAAATATTAAAGACTTTAATTTTATCCAAATATTATCAATCATAGTCTAATACTGTTAATATTATACCAATGTTTTAATCACTTCATAAACTTATAAACAATTTAATTTAATTGTTTACACTTTACCAAATAATGTATTTAATCATTCAAAGAATGCCATACTCATAAGATTTCATCGCCAATGATCAAATCACTCATCAAAAATCTGCATATACCTTATATAGTATTTTCAAGCCCTAAAATTATATTTACCAATTCTTCAACTTCACATAACATATTTAACTCATATGTTCGTAACTAAACCATTTTCATGAAAAATACCAAATCAGTCCAAAAAATTATTGTTTTATGTGATTAAGTAGAATATAGTCCCATATTGAACATATATTTTTCTCAGAATTTTTGTAATTCATTTACTATTTTTCAAAAATCAATTTCTAATTAATTCCTTAAGAAATTAGCTACATCAAGGTTAACTCCAAAAATTCCCAAATCTTGGCAGGATCTTACTCATGTTAACGTGAGCTTCCAGTTTAAATTTCATGGTCATCGGGGTTATAGAACTCCGGTTATAGCATTTTTCGTCGAAAAAACCTAAATATTGAAATGGTCATAACTTGCTCATTTTAAGTCGAAATGAGCTCATTTTTGGACAGGAGGTACTTTATGCCATATACTTTCATGTCCCAAAACGTCAAAACTTTTCTCATAATTTAAGTGGCCGAAACAGCCCTTTTAAATTTCTGGGCAGTAGCATTTTTGTAATTTATAGCTTTTGACTCCTTTGCTAAAATTAGTCCACACGAAAATCTACAACACCTTTTATAGTGATTCTACTTGGATAAGTTAGTAAACTCATAGATCTAACTCTAGAACTGGACCTCACTCAAAAAATCGAAATATAATAGGAGATATGGTCAATTGAATTTCATGTTTCATTTTTACCAAAATCTAATTTTTAACCCTTTGTGATTTCTAAGAAACTTCCATGTTTTCACATAATAACCAACATAACTCATCATGACAATGACATAATAATTCAAAAAAACAAGTTCAAGAATAAATTTTAAAGATTTATAAATTAATTTATCTTGAACTCAATAATGTCTAAATTATCAACATGATACTTCTTTATAGAGTAAAATTCAAGAATGCTCAGAAGAATATTTTCATGAATAGATACTGGATGAAGCGCAAATATCAAGAATATTCCACTAATTTCATGGAGTGTAGAAGTCAAAGCTTTAACCTACTGAGTATAAGAAAATATATGAAACTGCAAATGGATTTTCTCCCGCCATGCGGTAATCCACGTATACAGATCATTTCCACGATTTAATAAGGAATGAATACAAAGGATCATTCACCATGCATGTGGTATTCAACATAGACAGGTTATTCCAACAGAATAATAAAGAATGGAATAACAGAAGAAATCACCATGCATGTGAGAGATCGCACCGACAGGTTATTCCCAACAGAATAATAAATAATGGAACCAGGTCAGGCGTAATACGCACCGACAGGATATTCCAACAGAATAATAAAGAATAGAATAACAACAGAAATCACCATGCATGCGATAGATCGCATAGATAGGTTATTCCAACAGAATAATAAAGAATGGAACTAGGTCCGGCGTAAATGCACAGACAGGATATTCCGACAGAATAATAAAGAATTGAATAACAACAGAAATCACCAGGTATACGGTAATCCGCATATACATGTTATTTCAACAGAATAATAAAGAATGGAATAACAACAGAATTCACCAGGTATACGGTAATTCGCGTATACAGGTTATTCCAACAGAATAATTAATGGAACCAGGTCAGGCGTAATACACACCGACAGGATATTCTGACAGAATCATAAAGAACGGAATAATAGAAGAATTTCACCATGTATGCGGTACTTCGAATAAAAAGGTTATTCCAACATAATAATAAAGAATGGAATAACAGAAGAATTTCACCATGTATACGGTGCTTCGCATAAACAGGTTATTCCAACATAATAATAAAGAATGGAATAACAGAAGAATTTCACCAAGTATAGGGTAGTCCGCGTATACAGGTTATTCCAACAGAATAATAAAAATTGGAATAACAGAAGTTCTCTTCATGAATACAAAAGAAATAATACCCCTTACATGTACAACAAATAATATCCCTTACCTTAGAAAGAAGCTGGATACTGGAGTAGTGAAATAGCAGAATACTTGTCTTCTTTCTCTCTATAGTTTCTCTCTCAAGAGTTTTAGTGAATTCATAAGAAATAATGAAGGAATGAGCTTCTATTTATAGAAGAACTGAGAGTGGCTCTTGGTCTTAACGAAGGGTCAAAATGACTCTTGGTAATATTGAAGAGACAACTACTATTTGCGAAGGGGCAATTAACTCTTGGAACACCGAAGAGGCAAACAACTCTTGGAAAACTGAAGGGACAAGTAACTCTTAGAAAATCAAAAGGACAAGTTACTATTAAAACTTTAAATCAACGATCCATATTGATTTACTCTTATAATTTCAATCAACGGTCTGAAAAACTAGCACATCTCCTCATGGAATAATATTGTACCCAAAAATGATTTGGACCGAAAAGAATATATTTTTTAGGTGAATAGTACTTTGGGAATAGTACCCTGTGAATAGTATCCCAACACAAAAAGTATCCCAAATACCAGTGAACAATACTAGAGTGAATAGTAATCAGGTGAATAGTAACTCGTGAATAGTAATTCGTGAATAGTAACTCGTGAATAGTAACCCGTAAATAGTAACTCTGACACAAAAAGTGCCCCGAATACCCGATTGAACAATATAACCTCCAGACATCAAATATTATTGAAATAAAAGCCGATTTCTATTAACACAAATAATTTCAACACAATGGAACTATCAAATTCATCTTTAATCAACACAAACTTATTCATCATTAATATCATAACTCACAATATTTAACAACCAGGTCGTTCCCAGGACAAAGGGGGCTTTCCGATAATGATTTCTCCCTATTGGCGCGCAAATTAGATTATCTAAACTCTCCTTGACAGAACTTCTAGACATTGTAAATATTGCAATTTAATAATATAAATAACTTTATTGTCTCAATTATTGATTTAATAATATATCATATTATGAAGATGATACTGTGACAATAATCGAATCAATAATATGACAGACATGACGCAAGCAATTACTGTAGCAATAATTGAATATAACTGAGTGACTTACCACGTAAGCATCAATAATCAATACCGTGTACTACATGCAACCACGCGTATTACTGTACTTTTACTACCGGGTAGTTCAACAGTTTTAACGGTAAAACCTCTGTCGTTATTTTTTGTAAAATATTTTTGTTGTTTTCTAACTACGACAGTACTTTCGTTGTGGGGTCTACTATTGATTATGTCGTCGTACGAATATTCCCCGACAAAAAGAATATTCACCGGCCAAACGAATTATATAACAACTTGCGTACTTTGTAAAATTTATAAATATTACCCACAACTATAACATTATATCAAATCCACACCATAATATTAAAAAATATTTGGAGAAAATTAAATATTTATTCCTAAAATATGGGGTCTCATAATTTGTTTTATTAGATTTTAAATATATATATTTTATAAATTTTGTTTTATTATATAATTATAAATAGAATATATTATATGTTATTGCACAGTATCTTTTCCATTCTCCTATAAATAGGATGCTTAGTTAGAATTGAAAAACACACCAGAAATTCCGAGAATTCTTCTTCTATAATCTTGAGCTTATTTCCTTAGAGTTTAAGAAAGCTTTGAGCGTAGAGAATAGTGTAAGTTTTCTTCAAGTATATCCCCGCCCTACCCGTCGGAATACTCTTCTTTTTTAGGTAAGGGGTATTATTCTTTCGTATTTATGCAGAGATATTTTCTTTCAATACTCGTAAGGGTTGTTATTCCATTCTTTATTATTATGTTGGAATAACCTGTCTATGCGAAGTACCGCATACATGGTGAAATTCTTCTATTATTCCATTCTTTATGATTCTGTTGGAATAACCTGTCTGTGCGATCTATCGCATGCCTGGTGGAGTCTTTTGTTATTTCATTCTTTATTATTATATTGGAATATCCTGTCTGTGCGTTTACGCATGACCTGGTTCCATTATTTATTATTCTGTTGGAATATCCTATCTTTGTGTTTTCGCATGACCTGGTTCTATTATTTATTATTCTGTTGGAATAACATGTTTGTGCGGTCTATCGCATGCATGGTAAATTCTTCTGTTATTCCATTCTTTATTATTCTGTTGGAATAACCTGTCTATGTGGATTACCACATGCATGATGAATGACCCTTCATATTCATTTCTTATTAAAGATTAGAAACGATCTGTCTACGTGGATTATCTCATGGCGGGTGAAAATCCATTGAAGTTTCATATATTCTATGATACTCATTTGGTTAAAATCTTGGCTTCTATACTCCATGAAATTAGTAGAATATCTGGATATTTGCGCTTCATCCAGTATCTTTTCATGGAAATATTTTTCTAAGTATTCTTGAATTTTACTCCACAAAGCAGTATCATGTGACAATTTGGACGTTATTGGTTCTTGGATAAATTAATTTATAAATCTTTAAAATTTATTCTTGAACTTGTTTTATTGAATTATTATGTCATTGTCATCATTCTCGTGTTTATATTAATGAAAGTCATATGTGGCCTGTAGTGCATAGATGGACTTGGTATGATTATGACCACGGATTATTCGGTATAATCATGATCCTAATATTACAAATGATGTTGAAAAAGTCCTCATTGGCCCGTAGTGCATTGATGGACAGTTTTTGGTATGATTATGGCTATGGATTTTCTTCGGCCAAGGATGTAAAGATGAATTATTTTATGGCATGATCAGGGCCATTGATGAAAACATGATTATCTTTGGCCCGTAGTGCATGGATAATTCATGGTCGTGATACTAAAGAATATCCTTGACCTGTAGTGCATGGATGATTTAATGATGTGGATTATTTATTAAGCTGAGTCTCAGCGATAAAATTGATGATAAATCTTTTAAATCATAGAAGATAGTAGATTTTATTCTCTACTTGACTCTTCTAATGGATTGCTTGTTTTGCTGTAGTTAAACTTGATGTTTGTTATATTGTATCAGTTTAACACTGTTGAAGGCTGAGGATAATTTATTCTGCATTATCTTAGTCATAATATTTCTTACTGGGCTAGTTGAGCTCACCCTTTCTTTTACTATTCTCTTCAGGAAATGAGAACGTAGCCGGGACTAGTTAGGGAATGGAGTGACAGTCCTGATGATAGCATTAGTAGTCCCCATTATTCTATGAAATAGTGTGATAATAAATTTAATTAGATTGAATTTGAGTGTGGATATTGTCTAGAAGACAATGTTCGTATTAAAACTCTCAGATTTTTTTTTGTCGTATTTTACACGATAATTGTATTATTAAGTTGTATTTGAATTTTATACCATGTATCTGGCGACTTAGAATGGGTGATGTATACCTATTTTGGGGGTGTCACGGTATACATCACCCATCTTGGGTAGCCAAATACATAGTACAGAATACAACTACAACTTAATTATACAACTGTAGTGTAAAATACGATAAAACATAGCTGAGAGTTTTAATACGGATATCACTCAAATTCAATCTCATTACAATTATTATCACACTATTTCACAGAATAGTGAGGACTACTAAAACAATCATCTGGACCGTCAATCCATTCCCCGACTAGTCCCAACTATATTCTCATTTCCTAAGAGAACAATGAAAGAAAAGGGTGAGCTCAACTAGCCCAGTAAGAAATATTATGACTAAGATAATGCAGAATAAATTATCCTTAGCCTTCAACAGTATAACAACTGATATAATATAATAGACAACAAATTTTAGATCAACAACTATAGCGGAACAAGCAATCGATTAGAAGAGTCAAGTAGAGCATGATATCTACTATCTTCCATGATTTAAAAGGTTTATCATCAATTTTATCGCTAAGACTTAGCTTAATAAATAATCTGCATCACTGAATTATCTATGCACTACGGACCAAGGATATTCATTAGTATCACGACCACAAATTATCCATGCACTACGGGCCAAGGATATTCGTGTTTTCATCAATGATCATGATCACGCCATAAAATAATTCATCTTTGCACCCTTGGCTGAAGAGAACCCATGATCATGATCATACCAAAAACTGTCCATCAATGCACTACATGCCAATGAGGACTTTTACCACATCATTTGTAACATTACGGTCATGATTATACTAAATAATCCGTGGTCATAATCATACCAAGTCCATCCATGCACTATGGCCACAGATGACTTTCATCATAATATAAGCATGATGATGATGACAATGATATAAAAATTCAATCAAACGAGATCAAGGATAAATATTAAAGAATTTAAATTTATCCAAAGTTTAAAAAAGTTCAAATAGTCAAAATGATACTGCTTTGTGGAGTAAAATTCAAGAATAATAATGTATCAAAAATGATTTGGACAGAAAAGAAATCAATTTTTGCCATAAATAGTATCCCGGGTGAATAGTACCAGAGTGAATAGTACCCCGTGAATAGTAGTTCAGAAATAGTAACCCCGTGAATAGTACTCTAACATGAACAAGTTAAACCTTATCAAGAATGCTCAGAATGATATTTCCATGAAAAGATACTGGATGAAGCTCAAATATCAAGGATATTCTACTAATTTCATGGAGTATAGAAGCCAAAACTTTAACAAAACGAGTGTAGAATTCTAAATCTGAAACGAAATAATATTACTTACATACTACAAAGTATGAAAGAAAATATTATTTCCTACGAATATTGAACAAAAATAACATCCCTTACAACTGTTGAACGAAAATAATATTCCTTACGAATATTAAACGAATATCATATTCCTTATGAATATTAAACGAATATAATTTTCCTTACGAATATTAAACGAAGATAATATTTCTTGCGAATATTAAATGATATAAAATTTCTTACTAATACAAAAAATAATAACGTAACCGAATATGAAATAAATAATACCCCTTACCTTAAAAAGAAGAGTATTCCAACTGGTATAGCAGGGATATTCTTGAAGAAAACTTGAACTGTTTTCTACACTTAAAGCTTCCTAAAACTCGAAAGAAATATGCTCAATATTATAGAAAAAGAATTCTCTGATTCTGGTGTGATTTTTAATTCTAACTAAGCATTCTATTTATAGGAGAATGAAAAGAATACTATTTGAATTTTTCTCACGGACGCACAAAAGAAATCAAACGAATTCAATTCACGGGCTAAATTTTATTTTGATTTTACTATGCAAACACTATGTAGGCACTATACAAATACTATGCATAATAAAATATAATATAGTCTATTTTTTCATAAAAAAACTAATATAATATATAAATAATATTTCCTTTGTGATGCCCCCAAAATAGGTATACATCACCCATTAGGAGTCGCCAGATACATGGTACAAAATTCAAATACAACTTAATAATACAACTGTCGTGTAAAATACGACAAAACAAAATCTGAGAGTTTTAATACGAACATTGTCTTCTACACAATATCCACACTCAAATTCAATCTTATTATATTTATTATCACACTATTTCATAGAATAATGAGGACTACTAATGCTATTATCTGGATTGTCACTCCATTCCCTGACTAGTCCTGGCTACGTTCTCATTTCCTGAAGAGAATAGTGAAAGAAAGGGTGAGCTCAACTAGCCCAGTAAAAAATATTATGACTAAGATAATGCAGAATAAATTATCCTTAGCCTTCAATAGTGTTAAACTGATACAATATAACAAACATCAAGTTTAACTGCAGCGGAACAAGAAATCAATTAGAAGAGTCAAGTAGAGAATAAAATCTACTATTTCTATGATTTAAAAGATTTATCATCAATTTTATCGCTGAGACTCAGCTTAATAAATAATCCACATCATCAAATCATCCCTGCACTATAGGCCAAGGATATTCTTTAGTATCACGACCGCGAATTATCCATGCACTACGGGCCAAGGATAATCGTGTTTTCATCAACGGTCCTGATCATGCCATAAAATAATTCATCTTTGCACCCTTGGTCGAAGAGAATCCAGAGCCATAATCATACCAAAAACTGTCCATCAATGCACTACGGGCCATTGAGGACTTTTTCCACATCATTTATAATATTACGGTCATGATTATACCGAATAATCCCTGGTCATAATCATACCAAGTCCACCTATGCACTACAGGACATAGATGACTTTCAACATAATATAAACACGAGGAAGATGACAATGACATAATAATTCAATAAAACAAGTTCAAGAATAAATTTTAAAGATTTATAAATTAATTTATCCAGGAACCAATAACGTCCAAATTGTCAACATGATACTGCTTTATGGAGTAAGATTCAAGAATGCTCAGAAGAATATTTTCATGAAAAGATACTGGATGAAGCGCAAATATTCGAGAAATTCTACTAATTTCATGGAGTATAAAAGCCAAAATTTTAACCAAATGAGTATCATAGAATATATAAAACTGCAATAGATTTTCACAAGCCATGCGGTAATCCACGTAGACAGATCATTTTCACAATTTAATAAGAAATGAATACGAAGGGTCATTAACCATGCATGTGGTAATCAACATAGGCAGGTTATTTCAATAGAATAATAAAGAATGGAATAACAGAAGAATTCACCATGCATGCGATAGAACACATAGACAAGTTATTCTAATAGAATAATAAATAATGGATCTAGGTCATGAGTAAACGCACAGACAGGATATTCCAACAAAATAATAAATAATGGAACCAGGTCATGCGTAATCGCACAGACAGGATATTCTAACAGAATAATAAATAATGAAACCAGGTCATGCGTAAACGCACAGACATGATATTCCAACAGATAAATAAAGAATGGAATGACAAAAGACTTCACCAGGCATGCGATAGACCGTACAGACAAGTTATTCCAACAGAATCATAAAGAATGGAATAACAGAAGAATTTCATCATGTATGCGGTATTTCGCATAGACGGATTATTCCAACATAATAATAAAGAATGGAATAACAACCCTTACGAGTATTGAAAGAAAATAACTCTCTTCATGAATACGAAAGAATAATACCCCTTACCTGAAAAAGAAGAGTATTCCGATGGGTAGGGCGGGGATATACTTAAAGAAAACTTGAACTATTCTCTACGCTCAAAACTTTCTTAAACTCTAAAGAAATACGCTCAAGATTATAGAAGAAGAATTCTCTAAATTTCTGGTGTGTTTTTCAATTCTAACTAAGCATCCTATTTATAGGAGAATGGAAAGGATGCTATGCAATAAAATATAATATATTCTATTTATAATTATATAATAAAACAAAATTTATAAAATATATATATTTAAAATCTAATAAAACAAATAACTTCATAAAAGTATTCTGTTTTATATAAAAAGATTTTACTATGCAAAGACCACTACAAGAAAAGGTCTATTTGCGACCAAAACTATCAGCAACCGCCCTATCCGGTCGCTAATAATTGTAATAGCGACCACTATCTGCGACCGAAATGGATTCTAGTCGCTAGTTCATATCAGCGACCGCATGCGGTCGCTGATATGAAATTCCCTCCTAAAATTTGGTGCAAAATTTTGGCGCGGAGACCACTCTCTATCAGCGACCGCTTCCCAGTCGCTGATATGTCCACATCATTAAAAATTAGTGACCGTACGCGGTCACTGGTGGCGGTCGCTGATTCTTATAAACTTAATTAGCTTCAGCAGTTCGCTCGATCAGTACTGAAGAAAAAAACGAGGGAGACACTGACGAAAGGGAGAAGAGGGAGTAGGGGGAGAAGAGAAGAGGGATGAAGACTGCCGCTGCCGCCGACGCCTTATCCACCGACATTATCGGCCGACACCTTCACCACCGCCGGTAACCCCATTAATTAATCCCTAAATTAAACTATTTTTCTGTTATGCATGATTGAATGACCATTATTTATTTTTTCTGAAGATTTAAATGTGTTGATGTTCTGCTTCTAGATGCCATTTTATTGAATTTGTTGGGTTTAATTTGTGTTTAATTTGAGTTTGACTGAAAATCCAAATGGGTTTGACTGAAAATCTAGTTTAATTTACAGTGTCTTGTTCAAAATGGGTAGAACCCTAATGGGTATGAAACTTTTGGGATAATCAATGAATTTAAGAAAGAGAGATTCTTTTATGAGTTGATTGATACCTATATATATATACACACACACACATACATCATATATATATAATTTTGTAAGAATATATACACACACTTTACACCACAAGAATAATTTGGAAACATGCATGATTAGGTTTCATGTTTTAATATGAGATTATCTAAAGTTGGATAATTTGTTATTACTGAATAACAGTTGCTAAAATTTGGAAAAATTTTGAATATAACATTGTTGCTGAATATATTTTTGCTAAAATTTAGATAAATTATTGTTGATATTGCTGAAATTGGGAAAATTTTTGGGCTTCTTATTGTTGTTACTAATATTGGATTCTCCTAAATTATGCCTTGAATTATAGTTGTGCACATTCTGTTTTTTGTGTTGGGATTATATTTTGCTGAAATTGGTTAAGTATGCATGCCCTCGTGCATGTGGATAGTCCATATTATAGGGGAGACTCTGCCGAATTTTTTTCATATATAAGTCAAATGGCCATATAACTTGAACATTTGGGCTTAACCCAAAACCTTGGTTGTAATATATGATCATACTTATACCAATCCAATAACTTGAACATGAGTATGACATAAAACATAACTAGGAATTAAGTTTATCCATAATTCAATCAAGAAGAAGGTTCAAAGAAGTTTTTCCATAATTCACAGTTGAGAAGATAAAGAAAATGACACACTATTAATATGTATGCTATCACTACAAGAAAAATGCCTATCAGCGACCAATAATATCAGCGACCAATAATATGCTTCTAGTGCAACACTTGGTACATCAAATAACTTTGGAAATGATGTGAAACTTTTTCATGTTATAATTTGTTGTATTTATATTATAATTTTGTTCTGTTTGTGTTGGGTCTCTTTTAGTATTTCCATTCACAGGCTTCCAACTTTTAATTCGTGATTACCATCATATTTCTTGGGAATTTGTATATTTATCTTGGTTTGTGTCTTTGGGTGCCTAGAAATGACCTTATATACATGCTATCATGCATGTGGCTAGTCCATATTATAGGGGAGACTTTGGCGAATTTTTTTATTGGTTGGGTATTTGCGAACAATTATACTATTAACGAGCCTATTGTTGATCCACTAGAGCCTATTAAGGGGCTGTTGGAGCTGATGTTAATCATATGCTTACAAGTATACTCAAGTCATATGATTACAAGTATATATGCTCTCAAGTCATATGCTTACAAGTATGCTTAAATGATACTCATATGCTTACAAGTATGCTCAAGTCATATGGTTACAAGTATGCTCAAGTCATATGCTTACAAGTATGCTTAAATGTTAATCATATGCATGCTTACAAGTATGCTCAAGTCATATGGTTACAAGTATGCTCAAGTCATATGTTAACATTTATAATATTGTCTGTAGTAGGTACCGTGGAATCATGGACCTCTGTTCAGACCGTAGTTGGATGGCACGACGAAAGTCAAGTGCCCAGATAGGTGCTACAACTGAATTTAGAGTTGGTTGCCAAGTGTTTTTGGATTATGCGTATAGTCACCCGGAATGTATGAATGGTAAGTCGCAGATACGATGTCCATGTTTGAAGTGTAAGAATGTAAATTATATGGACAGAGACATCTTAAACTATCATTTACTTATTTATGGGTTCATGAAAAATTACGAAGAATGCTGGTGGGCACATGGGCAGAGAAGAGGTGGTGGCATCACAGAAGTACAGAATTCGGCCAGTAGTACTCATCGTATGAATGAAATGGTTCATGATATTGTAGGGCCAGATTTTGATTGGGAACAAGGCAGAGAGCAACCTATTAATTCTGATGCCAAGGACTTCTTTAAGTTATTAGACGAGGGTAGCGAGCCATTGTGGCATGGTTGCACCAAACACACTACATTGTCTACAGTGGCGACATTACTTAACATCAAGGCTGATCACAACATGAGCCATGAGTGTTTTGAGTCGCTCTTGAAGGCCATTAAGAGTATGTTACCTAACGGTGAGAAATTACCTCGTAACTATTACTTTTATAAGAAAATGGTGAAGAAGTTGGGTCTTGGATACCAAAAGATCGATGCATGTCCCAACGATTGCATGTTGTTTTATAAGGAAAATGAACAGAAAACAAGGTGCACGTTTTGCAGTCATGATCGGTTTAGGCCTAATAAAGAGGGTGTGACTACAAAAAAATCAAGTATACCGTTTAAGATTCTAAGGTATTTTCCAATAACACATCGGACTAAAAAGATTGTACATGTCTTCAAGAACAGCTGAACATATGAGTTGGCATGTGAAATCTCCAGCTAAATATGGAGAACTAAAACATCCCGTAGATGGGCAGGCAGGGAAAGATTTCAACTTAGCACATCCTGGGTTTGCATTAGAACCTAGAAATGTGAGGCTTGGATTGTCCACCGATGGTTTCAATCCGTTTGGCCACTCAGCTGTTCCATACTCATGTTGGCCTGTGATTGTTACTCCGTACAACTTGCCGATGTGTATGCAACAACCATACTTATTTCTTTCACTCATGGTTCCTGGTCCTAAGAGTCCTGGAAAGAACTTAGATGTTTACTTGAGACCTCTTATAGATGAGTTGAAGGTATTGTGGGAGGATGGAGTACAGACTTGGGATGTTTCAACGAAAACAAATTTCAACCTTAGGGCAACGGTTATGTGGACTATAAGTGACTTCCCAGCTTATGGTATGTTAGCTGGATGGAGTACACACTGTAAGTTGGCTTGTCCGTATTGTATGGAGCATACAAAGTCGTTTAATCTATCAAAAGGTTGAAAGCGTTGTTGGTTTGACTGTCATCGTCGGTTCTTATCGGTAGATCACCCGTTTCGAAGAAATAGAGAACACTTCGGGAAAGGGAAAGTAGATAATGATATGCCTATACCGCGATTGTCAGGAACGGAGATGCGAGATCGTGTGATGAGATTGTCGGTTATCCCATTTGGTAAGATTGATGCCATAAACATAATCAATGGGTTTGGCAAATCTCATAACTGGGTTCGGAGAACATCTTTTGGGAACTGCCTTATTAGTCTACAAATTTGATTCGTCATAATCTAGATGTGATGTATATTGAGAAGAATGTTTTTGAAAATGTGTTTAACATTGTGATGAATGTTACGGGGAAGACAAAAGATAACAATAAGGCACGTTTGGACATGAAAGATATTTGTAAGCGTCTTGGATTAGAACTTTATGAATCTCCTAATGGTAAGATTGTTAAATCGAATGCAAGGTACACATTGTCCAAAAAGCAAGTTGAAGATGTGTGCACATGGGTTAAGTCTGTGAAACTATCGGATGGATATGCGTCAAACATTGCAAGGTGTGTTACGGGTGGGAAATTGCAAGGGATGAAGAGTCATGACTATCATGTGTTCATGGAGAGACTCATGCCTATATCATTTCGGGATCTGCTTGATAAACCAATATGGGATGCTTTGACGGATCTTAGTCGTTTCTTCAAAGACTTATGTTCAAAATCATTAAATGAGAAGGACATGTTTGTACATGAGAAGAACAACATAGAGATCACGTGTAAACTGGAAAAAATATTTCCACCTAATTTTTTTGACTCTATGGAGCATTTACAAATCCATCTTCCCTATGAAGCTCGTGTTGGGGGTACAGTTCAATATAGATGGATGTACCCTTTCAATAGGGTGATGGGAAACCTTAAGAGGAAGGTGAAGAATAGAGCTTATATTGAGGGGTCGATATGTGAGGCATACAATTTCGATGAGATATCTACGTTTGTCTCAGACTATTTTCTGGATGAAGTCTTGACAAAGGCCAATCGAGTATCGAGACATGATGATGGGGGAAATGTTGAACTAAATGGTCGACTCTCTGTATTTGGTCTATCGGGCTGCGCTTATGGAAAAGGGAAGTGCATATTCCTCTCTGATCAAGAATTACATGCTGCACATACTTACATTCTTCTCAATTGTGAGGAGATTGACGAATTTGTGAGGTACACATGTAAACTTGATAATTTATCTTTTAAGTTGAAAATTTATTCCAATATATTAATGTTTATAACATGGTATAGATTGTACGATGACGAGTTAAAAGTGAAGCATCCCGGCATAACTGATAAAGATATTCAAATCAATTGTGATAAAAAATTTGCACTTTGGTTAAAGGACAAAGTAAGTTAAATTTTTAAGCACGTAGTATATATATATATATATATATATATATATATATATATATATATATATATATATATATATATATATACTCCATGTTAACTATGACTTCATTTAATAAGATGAAGTTTTTGTAGGCTTTGACTGAGGGATCAACGATTCCGGCTAATGTACAAGTCCTAGCTATGGGACCAGACAGAGACCAAGTCAGCCGCAATGGTTACAAAATAAATTGTTGTGAATTTCACACAAATGCATATGGGCGCGGTAAAAGAACAACGAACTCTGGAGTGTGTGTCCAAGGAGATTGTTAAAATGAGCTTGGTCGTGCCTTTTATGGGGAGTTGGAGGAAATCGTAGAGTTGTCATACAAGGGCACGTACGGGGGTTATATTCACTTGTTCAAGTGCTGTTGGTTTGATTCAAAAAAAGGGATACATGTTGACAGACATGGAATCATCGATATTGACCTCCATAGGTCTCCGTACTCCAATGAACCATTTGTTTTACCAACTCAAACAGTACAAGTATACTACACTCCTAGTCTTGTTAGGAAAAGGGATAGACCGCCTACAGATTGGCAAGTTGTAAATCATACTCCCTCGCGTAGTCATGTAGAAGTAGTTGATGGGGAGATTTATCAAGAGCAAATGATTCATAGTCAAACTATAATAAATGTGGAGGACGACAATGAAGTAATCCAGTTAGAGGGTGGAGATGAACCTGATGAATTGGATCCCGAGACAGTTATTGTGCCAGATGACAGTGATATTGAGGAGAAAGAGTTATTGACTGAATTTGACACAGAATCTGAAGCAGATGATGGTTATGAATCTCCGATACTTGTACAAAATGATTCTGACTCATCAGACAACGATTTTCATTAAAATGTATGTTTAGTTTTAATTGTACAAAATGTATGTTTATGTTCATGTTCATGTTTAGTTCATAATTATGTACCTTTCATTTATGTTCTCTATATAGGAATGTTCTCTATATCCTTAACTATTTCATACAATTAATTGTCATTAATAAATTTCATACTAACATCCTAAATTTTTTATTTATAGATGTCTTATGAACCTGCAGAACGAAAGCGCGGGTTGGGTCGGGGCCCTAATCATGTGCCGAAGACCCCGGCTAATCTGGATGATCGCATTCTTATACAGATCCGTCCTCCTCCAGAAAGCACGCAAGTTAAACATCGTGTATATATAAGGGTTTAATATTTCCATTGTTATAAATATATTTTAATGTAAATTATTATATATTGTAGTGATTTTCAAGATAGTAAAATTGTGAAGTGCATTTCACAATTATGCTTATAGAACTGGCCTACGTCAGTGATTACATGGGCGAGCACACCTCTCGCCCATAAGGATACAGTTTGGGCTGAATTTTAGGTATATTTTTTTAATCACTCTGATAGATAATACATAGTTAATCAAATAATAGTTTAGTAATGTTGGATTATGGTAATATAATAGTTTTAATATTATTATTGTTGTTTTATTTGCAGAAGCGGTATAGATGGGATGACACACATGCATCAGTTATTCAGACACTGTTCTGGCAGAAGTGCGCCATCCGAACTAAAGATAATCTGAACAAGAAACGATATAAAGCCCTGCACAATGCTGAGATTGACCATCCAGGACAGGGTGAGCATTATATGTATGAGCATTGCCCCTGGTGGTGCACACATCCCATATGGGTACAGATGTGTGACTAGTGGAGAGTTAAGAGCTAGGTCAAGAGACGCAAGACTGCCGCCTCGAACAGATCCTCAGGTGTATCTGAAGGCGAAAAAGCAAAAGGCACGTACAAGGGCGGTAGTATATCACAGCTGCAGCATATTGCTGCTAGTGTACGTATGTATAACAAGCTTATTAGCTTAGTTATTTGTCTTTATGTTTACAGTCATGTTTTGTAGCTAAAATATCATATGTTTACATATTAATATGAGAACATGAACTGTAGGAGTCTCAGTCTTAAGGTCAACCTATCAATTGGTTGGATGTGTATGTGGCCACCCGTGATGGTCTGCCTGATGCTGTTCAGATAGTGATAATAAGTTAACTTTATACTAATATGTTGTTTAAAAATTGTGAGGACCTTTCTTTAGCATTTTTTATTTATTTTTAGCTATTTATTTGTTGACCTTCTGACAGGACACTTATAAGGGCTTAATGAATAAGCGTTATCCTGAAGGCACCCCACGTCCGTCGATTGATCAAGAATTATGGGAGAGGGCGTCTGTCGTGAAGAAAAACTATGTTAAAGGTCAAACACAAAGATGATGCCCGGCCATCAATGGCACAGGCAGCTCTGCTACCCAGTCTACACAGTCATCATATCATCCAGCCTATCATACTCCTACTAACTGTGTGAGAGAGATCTGTCAGAATCGTGATCTTCTTCATATACTGGGCGGGCATCTGCATTCTCTGAGTCCTGATGAGTTGGCGAAGGCAGTGGTGGAAGCAGCAGAATCACAGCATCAGAGTGGTGACCAGGTATATAAAAAAATATCGTTATTGTCACTCTCTTATTTATATATTTCATTACATTGTCTATTGTTTAGCTTTCCCCAAGTCATAGCAGTATCAACACATGTAACATATATGTTTTATTCTTTTGTTAATTACAGGGTGCTAATTTGGAAGATCCATGAAGAGCTAGACCAGTCATGTTAGATTTGTAAAGCCTTGTTAGACTTGTTTTTTAGATTTTTAAAGCCTTGTAATCTTTTAGATTCATCTTTTGGACTGTATTGGTTTACGATTCTATTATATGGATGTTTACGATTGTATTATGTTGTGTTGGTTTAGATTCATTCTTTGGACTGTATGGATGGATGTTTATCATATAGTAGTTATCATGGATGGATGGATGGATGCTTATATATATTGCTGTGTGTTGGGATAATAAGCAGGTTATTATTGGGAAATCAATAAAACAAGAAAAATATTTTTAAAAAAAAACAATGTCAGCGACCGCATGCGGTCGCTAATACCATAACAGCGACCACGTAACCTTCTTTGACGTCAACATCCGAAGCGGTCGCTATTACCGGTCGTTGTCACATGTGCCACATCACACCTGACAGATTACTCATCATGAGTCACGATAGCGACGGCTGAGGTCGCTGATTGCGGTCGCTAAGTAGTCGGTCGCTATTGTTGGTCGCTGATGTCCTTTCAGCGACTAGATAATCTGCGACTAGTATTAGCGATCGCAGGCGGTCGCTAATAGTCATCTGCGACTATATGCGGTTGCTGATAGGCCTTTTTGTTGTAGTGCACTATGCAGGCACTATACAAACATTATGCATAATAAATTATAATATATTTTATTTAAAATCTAATAAAATAAATAACTTTATAAAAGTATTCTATTTTATATAAAAAGATTTTACTATATAAACACTATGCAGGCACTATGCAAACACAATACAAGCACTATATAAACACTATGCATAATAAAATATAATATATTCTATTTATAATCAAATAAAATAAAACTTTATAAAAAGTATTCTATTTTATATAAAAAAAATTCTGTTTTATTACATTTATAATAATAATAAAACAAAACTTATCACCTTTATTATAATTCACAATATTAATCGACCAGGTCTTTTCCAAGAAAGAGGGGGCTTTCCAATAAGGATTTCTCCCTATTAGCGCGCAATTAGGTGACCAAACCGCTTCTTGATAGAACTTCTAGATATCGTTAATATTATAAATAATAATATTAATAACTTTGTCGTCTCAATTATTGATTTAATAATATATAAAATATTGACAATAATTGAATCAAATAACGTGAGATACTATGCAGCAATTACTGTAGCAATAATTGAACAAAACTGAGTGACTTCTCACGTAAGCATCAATAATCAATACCGTGTGCTACTATGCAACCATGCGTATTACTGTACTTTTAACACCGGGTGTTTCAACAGTTAATGGTAAAACTTCCGCCGTTATTTTCATAAAATATTTTTATCATTTTCTCAATCCGACAATAATTCCTTTGCGGTATCCACCAATGATTTTGTCGTTGTACGAATATTCCCTGTTAAAACGAATATTTTTCGACCAATCGAATATTATATAACAACTTGCGTACGTTGCAAAATTTATAAATATTACCCACAACTATAATATTATATCAAATCCACACCATAATATTAAAAAATATATTTCAAGAAAATTAAATCTTTATTCATAAAATTTGGGGTCTCACATCCTTACCTTTACGGTTAGGATATATATATACTCAATTTCCTCCCACACACTCCACCACACAAATCATACACACATTATTCTACACACACACACACACACACACATTCCCTCCCCCCCCAAGGCGTCTCCCCCGCCCCCCCTTTTCACTTCACTTCATCACACATACTTCTTTTTTTCTTCTCCCGGGTATCCTCCATCACCCACCACATTAATATTACAAACACACACACACACATACTTTCTCTTCTTTTTTCTTTCCACCACCACATTTCTTCTACTTATCACTTTCACGCCTTTTCCACTACTTTCCACTCACACACACATTATATATATATATATATATATTCCACCCACCACACACATCCCATACTTTTATATATATATCCCCTCCCCTTTACGTATACTCTCCCCCACCCATTTCCAAAATCATTTCTTCCACATGTGGCTCCACCTTTATTATATAAAAAAATACTGAATAACTTTCTACCGATTATTTTAAAAAATCACTACTAAAAAAATGGTCATTTGCGATGGCCAAAATCCATCACAAAAAGTAGAAAAATCATCACGAAAGGTCTACGTGATGGCTTTAAGCATCACAATGGTCGTCTTGTATATGACCATCATGAAAGGTTTTACGTGATGGCTTTGGCAATCACGCAAAAGCTTAGTGCTTTTGTGATTATTAATACAATCACATTAAAACGTAATCTATTGTGATTGTCAAAGTCATCACACAAAAAACTTTAGGGATCAAATGTAAGAACGTGAATCTCTATTTACATTTAATTTATTTCACTGTATTAATTGTATCTATATTAATTGTATCAAATGATACTTGTAGGATTCGAACCCTCTCTCATTTGCAAACTAAATAACGAGTATTACCACTACACCAAAGTCCAGATCATGATTATAATTTTAAAATAAAATATAAAAGGAAACATATGTGAGTTGACTTACTAAACAAAATTACTTCCACATAAGATTTGGTGATTGCAATAACAGTCATAAATACTTTATAATGATTTAAAATTAGTCATCACTAAGAGCCATCATATATTTTATTATTTTGTGATGGCTTGAAAATTTCATCACAAAATACCTTCTTTTTGTAATTGCAAATAAAAATCGTCACAAAAATCTATCTTTTTTAATAATTGTCACGACCGTCATAAAATATTATTTTGATTATTTCTTACATTAAAATATTAGTGATAGCTTAAATGCAATCACGAAAAGGGTATATCTATAAGTGATGACTTAGTGCATCACAAAAAGAAAATTTATTTTGCGTGAAAAAATTAGTGTGATTGACATAGCCATCAGAATTATAATACATTGATGGCAAGATTAGTCATCACTAAGAGCCATCATATATACTATTATTTTGTGATTGCTTAAAAATTCCATCACAAATTACTATCTTGTATGATTATTTTTAAAAACTATCACAAAATTCTGTCACGTATTCTTGTTTTTCTAGTAGTGAATGGGTAAATGGGAGTCCATATAATACGCCAAATTTATAACAAATACTTTATAAAAAATTTCTTCAATATTTTTAACAACATTTATTCATCATTATTATAACTCTCAATATTAACAACCAGATCATTCCCAGGAAAGAGGGGGTTTTTCGATAAGGATTTCTCCCTATTGGCGTGCAATTAGGTGACCAAACCCCTTTTCTCGACAAAACTTTCTAGACATTGTTAATTATGCAGATAATAATATGAATAACTTGTCATCTCAATTATTGATTTAATAATATAAAATATTGACAATAATTGAATCAAATAATGTGAGATACTATGCATTAATTACTGTAACAATAATTGAATAAAACTAAGTGACTTCTCATGTAAGCATCAATAATCAATACCGTGTGCTACTATGTAACCACGCATATTACTGTACTTTATCACTATGTATTTCAATAGTTAATGGTAAAACTTTCGCTGTTATTTTTATAAAAAGATATTTTTCTCGTTTTCTCATTCCGACAGTAATACCCTTATGGGGTCCACCAATGATTGCATCGTTGTACGAATATTCCCTGATAAAATGAATATTCCCGACTAATCGAATAGTTTATAACAACTTGTATACTTTTTAAAATTTATAATACTACCCACAACTATAACATTATATCAAATTCACATCCTAATATCAAAAAAAATATTTCGAGAAAATTAAATTTTTATTCATCAAAAGTCGGGGTCTTACACTTCTCCCAAGACATCTTCAGTGCGGTAGGTTGAGTACGTTTTATAGATTCCCACCAATGATCTGCCTCTCTTCGCAACATGAAGGTGGAAAAGGGAACATTTTGCTCCTCAGAGCATCCCAAGACATCAAATATCTTGGTGATCTGCTTAATCCACGTCTCTGCTTTAAGTGGTTCTGGCTTTTCCAAAAACTCTGGTGGTCCCAGCTCCTTAAATTGCTTAGCGGTGACCATCTGAGAGTTGTGAGTGTTTCCACCTGTATTTTGAACATGAGTTTCTCTTACTTGGTGTTGCATGAATTGCAGAAAGCTCCTAAACACCCCGTCATTCATCATTTGATCGGTGTTATTGTTTATATAAGGATTATTACCTTGCTATTGCTCATTATCCTGGTTATTGATCATCGGTGACTCAACGGTCCCATGTGCTCCGTTGCTTATTTCAACATTTTTAGATGCCATTTTTAAATACTAACACAAAACAAGGGTTAATTGACATGCCACATATTATCCCTATATTCTGATCGACCAATTAAATAACAAATAAACTTAGGTAGGTCATACTAGCGAAGGATTTACCCGTCTCTCCCCTCCTAGTCTAGCCTTAAATCTCAGCCAGGAATCATATCCCTAAGCTTTGATACCAACTATGACGCCCCCAAAATAGGTATACACAACCCATTCCGAGTCGCCAAATACATGGTACAGAAATCAAAAACAAACTTAATTATGCAACTGTTGTGTAATATAAGCTGAGAGTTTTAACATGAATATTGTCTCGTAGACAATATCCAAACTCAAATGGAGTCCTCATTACAATTATTATCACATTATTTCATAGAATAGTGAAGACTACTATAACCACCAGCTTGGACCATCACTCCATTCCCTAACTACTCCCAGCTATATTCTCATTTCCTGAAGAGAACAATGAAAGAAAAGGTTGAGCTCAACTAACCCAGTAAAGAATATTATGACTAAGATAATGCAGAATAAATTATCGTTAGCCTTCAATAGTGTTAAACAGATAGAATACAATTGACAACAATTTTAACTGCAACGGAAGAAACAATCCATTATAAGAGGCAAGTAGAGCATGATATCAACTATCTTCTATGATTTACAAGTTCATCATCAATATTTCATCGCTGCAACACATCTCAATAAATAATCCGCATCACTAAATTATCCATGCACTACGGGCCAATGATATTTGTTATTATTACCAATGGTCATGTTCATGTCAACAACTGTCCATTCATGCACTACGGGTCAATGAGGACTTTTGTCATATCATTTGTAACATTACAGGTCACGATTATACCGATATATAATTCCTGGTCATAGTCATACCAATCAACAGTCCATCTATGCACTAAGGGCCAAAGATGACTTTCATCACAATATAACCATGACGATGATGACAATGATATAAGAATTCAATTAAGTGAAAGCAAAGGATAAATTTTAAAGATTTATAATTCAATTTATCCAGAGTTCAATAATGTCCAAATTGTCAACATGATAACTGCTTTGTGGGGTAAAATTTAAGAATAATATTTATGTATCAAAAATAATTTGGACAGAAAAGAAATTAATTTTTGTTAAGAATAGTATCTCAGGTGAATAGTACTTCGTGAATAGTATCCTGTATAGTAACCCAATTTTTATCTCTAATCATGCTAATACTATGTATCGATGGTCATTTGATTCACCACTGGTATAACTCACTATTATTAATATTTGTTGACAACATATTGAAGACAGTAAATTATCTCCTCCCCACGTCTCTATCTAGACGGCTAGACCTCTCCCTCTAGGTTAGAATAAATTATTATAATAGATTAAGACACTAGGTTAGAATAAAGTATTATAATAAATTAAGACATTAAAAAAATGGTAATATGTTAATACAATGCATATTTTGAATTTGATGATGATGATAATGAATATTTGTAATCAGTAGGTTTTGTAAAGTTATTATAATAAAAATAGTGTAAAAGGACTTAGATTAGAAGTTCAAACTTGTTAATTTGATCTATTTCGTTGAGTGAATTTAAAGTATAGATCTTAATTTAATAGAAGATCGTAAAACAAGCAGTTGAAGATTGTAAAATTATTGAAGATCGTAGAATACATTGAAGATCGTAGAGTCTGCTTGAGATTGTAGATCATTTTAGTCAAAGATCGTAAAGTACACTGAAGATCGTAGAGTATGTTGAAGATCGTAAAATCTATTGAGGATCGTAGAACTTACCAATCGTAGAGCCACAACTTCCAATGTTCTAAGTTTGCAGAATTATTAAGTCATTTTTCAAGACTTTAAGAGTACAAACAATGATCAAGTGATTAAAGTAAAACTAAAATTGAAGATCATTTGAAGAGATGAAGACTTAGAGAAGTATTACAGAGTACACTGAAGGTTCGTAGAGTCCGCTTAGCCAGATACTCTACGATCATCATTGGAAAATCGTAGAGTACATCAGTTTTAGCAATAGACTGACAATGACAAGATTAGTAGAGTTAAGATCCTAAGGAAGTTTGTTGAATATCTTAAGACTAAGGAAAAGTTCAGATCGAAATGTGTCTAACTACTTTATTGGTGAAAACATAGCAACCACGTGAATGTCACATAGAAGTACTGATGTGACAAATCACAGCCGAAAGTTTACAAATCCTCTTTAAAAGTCAATAATTAGAAATCCTCAAAGATCTAAGCATTAAATTAGCAACGACAATTTTTCAACGAGAAAATCTCAAGAAAGATCTATAAAAGATAAGAAAATTCAATCAAACAATAATGATCAAATATAAAAAAGTTGAATTGCGTCAAACTAAAAAGAACACTACTCTATGAACTTGAACAACTTGTTCATATGCTAAATCCTTTAACACTGAGATTTAAGCAATTTAGTATCACCTTAAAAATCACACTCTCTTAGTGATTGTTTAGGTCTTAGTGACCAATTGTAATAAAGTCTTAGTTACTTGAAGAGATCTTAGTGATCTATTGTATTCAAGTCTTTGTGACTTGAAGTAATATCTGTGATTTGTTTTATGTAATCATTCTGTGTGAATTAATCTTAGTGATTACGCATCATTAGTGAATTATTCAAACTTAAAGAGTAAGAGTGAACTAGGAGATTTTTGTATTCCTAACAACTTAAAAATATTGTATCTTTTAATTTTTTCACTTATTTTTCTGTCAAGTTATTTAATTAATCTGTGACTTGGTTTCACTTTGGTTACTAAATTCAGAACTGTGAATTTTCTTAAATCTTTGAAGGGAGTTTTCAAACTATCAGAATGTGCAAAAGTTATTAAATTAACTTTCTTAAATTATAAGTTAGAAATAAATCTTTAAAAACAAATTTTTTAAAAAGATCTATCCAACTCCCTTCTAAATCTCTCAATACTTTCGGGATATAACATAATACTATGGCGACGTTTTACAATTGATTTGATATTTTAACTTATAATTTACTTTATTTATTACATATAATATATAATTTAGTAAATCAACACAATTTTAAACATAATATAATAATATTATAATTATTATACAAATATAAAAAATCAACCAAACATAATAATCTATTAACATTATATTAGGGTTAAATGTTTTTTTGGTCACTGTACTATAGATTAACTTACAAATGGATAACTGAACTTTTTTTTTCTTACAGTCAACTAACTGTACTCGACTTTTCTAACATAAATTTGAATTTTCGTCATCGGGGTTAAGTTTTTTAACGGAATATTTACGTGGAAATGCCACGTATTTACAAAATCCTAGTTGGAAGATACAGTTAACAACATTTTAAACATTAGGTATAACCCACCCATCAAAAACAAATACCCATACCCTGCTCGAACCCACCCAATAAATTTCATCCATGTTAAATAAGGAATCAGACATCAAAAGGGGAAAATTGTAGGGTTCTTTGTAAGAGCAAAGATCAGACATCAAAAGGCGAATGATTTGAAGTAATTAAAATTGAGAATCCAATACATAGGTGGATTTAGAAAAGATGAGTACCTCAAGTGGGGGTAGAGAGCTCGTATAGAAAGAAAATGGTAAGCAAGTGTGCAAATTCTGAGTGCGACTCTGCCGAATTCAATCCCATCGTATGCGTCTGTGGAATCGTTGCACCTATGTGGGAAGAATGGAAAGATGGAACCCTAGATCCAGGTAGAAGACTTGTTGGTTGTAGCAGGTACACGATATGTGAACTTTGTATTTATTTGAAATTCTTTGGCACGAAAAAAAAGCGGGGTTTTTTTTTATCACAAATCTTCCTCTATTGTATCTTTTGAGCTGGAGCCAAAGATGTATTGTTGATTTTTCAAATGCTCTGACCCTCCATTCACTGAAAGATCAAGAAAATTGATAAAAAATTGAGGGATGAACTTTACACTACGAACAAAGAAATACAAAGGCTGAAATTCCTTGAGAATGGAAGTGAATCAATTGTGGTCAAAGAATTGAAGAGGGAAAATTCCCAAAAAAACACTCACAGGGATGTGGATTGTTGTAATTTGTTCATGGATGATGTTTTTAATTTATATTAGTAATAATGTTGTAAAACAACATTGGGATGGTTGGTGTTTTTGATTATAACTATGGAAATTTGGTGTTTTAAGTTTTTGATTGTAAATGTTGAAGTTTGGTGTTTGATTGTTAAACAACATTGTATTTTGAAGAAATTTGGTGGCTAATGTTTATGATTTTAATGAATAAAATGGAAAAATAGAGTATTTTGCTCTTTTGGTGTAGTTGGTATGACATTTCTAAGTTAGTACTATGAATCAGAGTATGAATGCAACAAAAAATAACAAACATTTGATTGTTTATGATTTTAATGAATGAAATGGAAAAATAGAGTATTTTTCTCTTTTGGTGTAGTTGGAATGACATTTCTAAGTTAGTACTATGAAACAGAGTATGAATGCAATAAAAAACAACAAACATGACTACAACATAATTTCATCAACTTCACTAAAGATATGAAAATTCCTTACAATTAACCCAACAATAAATGTCACAACCAAACTGAAATAAATTGATAACCATACAAAACTAAAAATAATTTGTAATCAGTCAATAACATTGATAACCATCAGTCATATAACATTAACCATATGTACCATTATAATAAATGTAAGAACCCAACTTTTTTTGAATAAAGAATAATTTTTCTCGAAATATATTTTTGAATATAATGATGTGGATATGATATAATGTTATAGTTGTGGGTAATAGTTGGAAAATTTTGCAAAGTAAGCAAGTTGATATAAAATATTTGTTGTGTCAGTTAATATTTGATTGGTCGGGGAATATTCGTTTCAACAGGGAATATTCATACGACGGCACAATCATTGGTGGACCCCACAATGGAAAATTTGTCGTAGTTAGAAAATGACAGAAATATCTTTTTATAAAAATAACAGCGAAAGTTCGTTAAATTATTGAACTACCCGATGGTAAAAGTAAAGTAATACGCGTAGTTGCATAGTAGCACACGGTATTGATTATTGATGCTTACGTGAGAAGTCACTCAGTTATACTCAATTATTGCTACAGTAATTATTGCATAGTATCTCACGTTATTTGATTCAATTATTGTCACATTATCATCTGCATAATAATATATATTATTAAATCAATAATTGAGACAACAAAGTTATTAATATTATTATTTGCAATATTGATAATGTCTAGAAAGTTTTGTCGAGGATAGGTTTGGTCACTAAATTGCGTGCCAATAGGGAGAAATCCTTATTGGAAAGCCCCCTCTTTCCTGAGAACGATCTGGTTGTTAAATATTGTGAGTTATTGATAAATGGATTTTATATCAACTTATTCGGTATCTTTTACTTGAATTAGTTGCTTATACTCATGTTTCTTAGTTACTTTTCATGTATTTTGTGTTTATTTTATAGATCTTTTGTTTGGGAGCGGTGTGAGCGTATTGGTAAGGAAAAGCAAGGAGATTGCAAAGAAAAGCAATCCATACATCATTTGGTCTTTCATGTTTACTTCATGTTCTTGGTTTGGAACTTAGCTTACATTGTAGAACGTCTTCGTAGCTTTCTAAAACATCTTGAATCATTCTAATTGGAGTTCGGATGCAAGAGTTATGATCTTTGTACCAACGGGCGTCAAACTTCGCTGTTTTGGTTAGTCATTTTTATAGCAGTCCCTTCCAGCCCAGTTTTAACATTCATCCGGTCTGAATTTCTCAATTGTCAAAGAATGAAAGTTGTAGAGCTCGTCGATATCTTCAATTTGATAGGTGGAAGACCTCGTAAATCTTTCCGGATCAAAAGTTATGGCCATTTAACCAGAGAACACTGCAACAGAAAATGGATCGCGCGGGCGCGCGAATTTGTTGTGCATTTCCCGCGCGGCCGCGCGCGACCATGGAGCCAAAAAAACGTGATTTTTTGCTTGAGCGCGACCGCGCCCAACTTTAGGCCAATTCCTTTGCAGCCGCGCGACGTCTGATGCTGACCAAAGCTGACTTTTCATTAAACAGTGCAATTGAAGCGTAATTGAGAGGGGGGGGGGGTTCAATTAGGGCTTGTATATTAGACATATTTTCATCATGTAAACATATTCCACCCTTTGGGGATCATAACATATTACATATTCTCTTTTCTTCCCTTTCTTTTTAGATTATATTAGAACCCTAGATTAGATTAGAGTTGAAGATTGAAGCAATTGGAGAGCATAGGAAATTCAGAATTGGAGCAAGAGAGATCAGATTTTCATTCCTAATTCCCTAACTTCTCTTTACTTCTATCTTTATTTCTCAATGTGTAATCTATTGTGGATGATGGATTTTGATTCTATGATGATCTAAACTCTATTTTGATATTACAATGGAATCTATTGCTTAGTGTATTTTGACATACTTCATTGTTAGTCTTATTGATTGCTATGGGATTGTCTATTAAGATTCATGCTTATTTTTCTCGAAATATATTTTTGAATATAATGATGTGGATATGATATAATGTTATAGTTGTGGGTAATAGTTGGAAAATTTTGCAAAGTAAGCAAGTTGATATAAAATATTTGTTGTGTCAGTTAATATTTGATTGGTCGGGGAATATTCGTTTCAACAGGGAGTATTCATACGACGGTACAATCATTGGTGGACCCCACAATAAAAGTATTGTTGTTGTTAGAAAATGACAGAAATATCTTTTTATAAAAATAACAGCGAAAGTTCGTTAAATTATTGAACTACCCGATGGTAAAAGTACAGTAATACGCGTGGTTGCATAGTAGCACACGGTATTGATTATTGATGCTTACGTGAGAAGTCACTCAGTTATACTCAATTATTGCTACAGTAATTATTGCATAGTATCTCACGTTATTTGATTCAATTATTGTCACATTATCATCTGCATAATAATATATATTATTAAATCAATAATTGAGACAACAAAGTTATTCATATTATTATTTGCAATATTAACAATGTCTAGAAAGTTCTGTCGAGGAGAGGTTTGGTCACTAAATTGCGTGCCAATAGGGAGAAATCCTTATTGGAAAGCCCTCTCTTTCCTGAGAACGATCTGGTTGTTAAATATTGTGAGTTATTGATAAATGGATTTTATATCCACTTATTCGGTATCTTTTACTTGAATTAGTTGCTTATACTCATGTTTCTTAGTTACTTTTAATGTATTTTGTGTTTATTTTATAGATCTTTTGTTTGGGAGCGGTGTGAGCGTATTGGTAAGGAAAAGCAAGGAGATTGCAAAGAAAAGCAATCCAGACATCATTTGGTCTTTCATGTTTACTTCATGTTCTTGGTTTGGAACTTAGCTTACATTGTAGAACGTCTTCGTAGCTTTCTGAAACATCTTGAATCATTCTAATTGGAGTTCGGATGCAAGAGTTATGATCTTTGTACCAACGGGCGTCAAACTTCGCTGTTTTGGTTAGTCATTTTCATAGCAGTCCCTTCCAGCCCAGTTTTAACATTCATCCGGTCAGATTTTCTCAATTGTCAAAGAATGAAAGTTGTAGAGCTCGTCGATATCTTCAATTTGATAGGTGGAAGACCTCGTAAATCTTTCCGGATCAAAAGTTATGGCCATTTTACCAGAGAACACTGCAACAGAAAATGGATCGCGCGGGCGCGCGAATTTGTAGTGCATTTCCCACGCGGCCGCGCGCGACCATGGAGCCAAAAAAACGTGATTTTTTGCTTGAGCGCGGCCGTGCCCAACTTTAGGCCAATTCCTTTGCAGCCGCGCGACGTTTGATGCTGACCAAAGCTGACTTTTCATTAAACAGTGCAATTGAAGCGTAATTGAGAGGGGGGGGTTCAATTAGGGCTTATATATTAGACATATTTTCATCATGTAAACATATTCCACCCTTTGGGGATCATAACATATTACATATTCTCTTTTCTTCCCTTTCTTTTTAGATTATATTAGAACCCTAGATTAGATTAGAGTTGAAGATTGAAGCAATTGGAGAGCATAGAAAATTCAGAATTGGAGCAAGAGAGATCAGATTTGCATTTCTAATTCCCTAACTTCTCTTTACTTCTATCTTTATTTCTCAATGTGTAATCTATTGTGGATTATGGATTTTGATTATATGATGATCTAAACTCTATTTTGATATTACAATGGAATCTATTGTTTAGTTTATTTTGACATACTTCATTGTTAGTCTTATTGATTGCTATGGGATTGTCTATTAAGATTCATGCTTATTTGTTTAGTTGATTGGCCATCAATTACTGTAATAACCCATATGAACTTGAAAGACGAAGTATGGGTTTAGATTTGATCTTGATAGCTTGTGATTGTATGTTCTTCATTGTGATGGGATGTATGATTTGTGCTTAGGATAGACATATACCGAAGCACCACTCGTAGTTAATTGAGAACTTGGTCTTAAACCCTATTTATTTGTAAATCACATAGACATATAGTGGTTTAGGTAATTTGGGTGTTCATGTGTATTCTTCAACTGGGGATTATATTTGATATGAGTATGGTACATCGAGATATGGTTGTACTTTACTTTCGTGTTCTCGACTAGCAATCCAGTGCAAGTATGTTGGCTTAACAGGGAGTGCATTGATTTAAATTATTCAATAGATAAATTTGTAATCTCAAGTCTTCATTATCTAGTCTCATTCAAGGGGTAGTTAGGTTTATTTAATTTCATAGTTTAAATATAAAATATAATATCATTCGTTTAAATAAGACTGAAATGGTTATGGGTTAGTGCTTGGTAAAATTTATTAGATAATTCTCCGTGGGAACGATACTTTACTTACTCTTTATTACTTATTGACCGTGTATACTTGCATGCATATATTGATCGGTAAAACGACCAACAAGTTTTTGGCGTCGTTGCCAGGGAATTATTTTAATAATTTTTGCCAACATTAATTTCAATCAAATTAGTCTTAATTTAAACATTTTATTTTATTTTATTTAATTTTATTTTAATTCTCTTCCTATATTTCTCTCTTTTCAGGTACCATGGGTGACTTTTCTTATCAATGGCCTTATGCAAATAGGACTCAACCAAGGGACATAAGCACTAAGGGACTCAATGTATTTTCTACATTGTCAGCACAAATTGCAACACTTTCGGATAGGTTGGATATTCTTGTAGCCCAACGCACTCGAGAGATAGTAGTTACATGTGAATAATGTGTTGGCGAGCATCCGAGTTATCAGTGCAACATCAAGGTTGGACAAGTGCAATTTGGGGGTGATTTCTTCAACAACGATGTTTATCCTGATTATCAACAAGGTTGGGGGTATCACCCATATTATGAATGGGGTTATAACTATTAAGATCTGTGACGTTCCCAAAATAGGTATACATCACCTATTCTGTGTCGCCAAATACATGGTACAAAATACAAATACAAACTTAATTATACAAACGTCATGTAAAAATATGACGAAACATAGCTGAGAGTTTTAATAAGAATATTGTCATCTAGACAATATCCACACTCAAAGGAGTCCTCGTTACATTTATTATCACATTATTTAACAGAATAGTGAGGACTACTAATGCTATCATCTGGATCGTCACTCCACTCCTCGACTCGTCCCAGCTATATTCTCATTTCCTGAAGAGGACAGTGAAAGAAAGGGTGAGCTCAACTAGTCCAGTAAGAAATATTATGACTAAGATAATGCAGAATAAATTATAATTAGTCTTTAACAATGCTAAACTGATAAAATACAATAGACATCAAGTTTAACTGCAGTGGAACAAACAATCCATTAGAAAAATCAAGTAGAGAATAAAATCTATTATCTTCTATGATTTAAAAAGTTTTTTATCAACTTTATCGCTGAGACTCAGCTTAATAAATAAACCACATCATCCCTGCACCACGGCCAAAGATATTCATGTAATCATCAATGGTCATGATTATACCGAATAATCCCTGGTCATAATTATACCAACAACTGTCCAACAATGAACTACAGGCCAATGAGGACTTTTACCACATCATTCGTCACATTACGGTCATGACTATACCGAATAATCCCTGGTCATAATCACATTAAGTCCATCTATGCACGTAAGCCAAAGATGACTTTTATCACAATATAAACATGAGAATGATGACAATGATATAAGCATTAATCAAATAAAAACAAGGAAACATATTGAAGACTTTAAATTTATTCAAATATTATCAATCACTTAATAAACTCATAATCTAATATTATTAATATTATAACAATATTTTAATCACTTCTTAAACTTATAAATAATTTATTTCAATTATTTACACTTTACCAAATAATGTATTTAATCATTCAAGAATGCCATACTCATGAGATTTCATCACCAATGATCAAATCCCTCATCAAAAATTTGAATATACCCTATATAGGATTTCCAAGCCATAAAATCCTACTTACCAATTTTTCAACTTCACATAACATATTTAATTCATATGTTCGTAACTAAACCATTTTCATGAAAAATACCAAATGAATCCCAAAAATTATTCTTTTCTGGGATGTAGTAGAATATAGTCCCATATTGAACATATATTTTTCTTAGAATTTTTAAAATTAATTTACTATTTTTCAAAAATCAATTTATAATTAATTCCTTAAGAAATTAGCTACCTCAAGTTTAACTTCAGAAATTCCCAGATCTTAGCAGGATCTTACACATGTTAACATGAGCTTTCAGTTTAAATTTCATGGTCATCGGAGTTATAGAACTCCGGTTATAATATTTTTCGTCAAAAAAACCTAAATTTTGAAATAGTCATAACATACTCATTTTAAGTCGGAATGAGCTCATTTTTGGACAGTAGGTACTTTATACAATATATTTCCATGTCCCAAAAGGCCGAAATTTTTCTCATAAATTATGTGGTCAAAAATACCCTTTTAAACTTCTAGACAGTAGCCTTTTTTGGTATATTGCAGTTTTTGACTCCTTTACTAAAATCAGTCCACACGAAAATCTACAACACTTTTCCAGTGATTCCACTTGGATAAGTTAGAAAACTCATAGATCTAACTCTAGAACTTGACCACACTCAAAAATTCGAAATATAATAGGAGATATGGTCAATTGAATTTCATATTCCATTTTCACCAAAATCTGATTTTCAACCCTTTGTGATTTCTAAGAAACTTTCATGTGATCACATAATAACCAACATAACTCATCATGACAATGACATAATAATTCAATAAAATAAGTTCAGGAATAAATTTTAAAGATTTATAAGTTAATTTATCCTGAACTCAATAATGCCCAAATTGTCAACATGATAATTCTTTGTAGAGTAAAATTCAAGAACGCTCAGAAGAATATTTTTATGAATAGATATCCAGCGCAAATATCGAGGATATTCCACTAATTTCATGGAGTATAGAAGTCAAAGTTTTAACCTACTGAGTATAAGAGAATATATGAAACTGCAAATAGATTTTCGTCCGGCATGCGGTAATCCACTTAGACATATCATTTCCACAATTTAATAAGGAATGAATACAAAGGATCATTCACCATGCATGTGATAATCCACATAGACAGGTTATTCCAACAAAATAATAAAAAATAAAATAATAGAAGAAATCACCATGTATGCGATAGATCGCACCGACAGGTTATTCCCAACAGAATAATAAATAATGGAACCAAGGCAGGCGTAATACGCACCGATAGGATATTTTAACAGAATAATAAAGAATGGAATAACAATAGAAATCACCGTGCATGCGATAGATCGCACAGACAGGTTATTCCAACAGAATAATAAATAATGGAACCAAGTCATGCGTAAAGCACAAACAGGATATTCCGATAAAATAATAAAGAATGGAACCAGGTCATGCGTAAATGCACAGACAGGGTATTCCGACAGAATAATAATGAACGGAATAATAGAAGAATTTCACCATGTATGCGGTAGTCCGCGTATACAGGTTATTCCAATAGAATAATAAAGAATGAAATAACATAAGTTCTCTTCATGAATATAAAAGAAATAATACCCCTTACCTTTGAAAGAAAAGTATTCCGACTGGTAGGGCGAGGATATACTCGAAGAAAATTTGCACTACACTCAAAGCTTTCTTAAACTCTAAAGAAATACGCTCAAGATTATAGAAAAATAACTCTCTCTATAGTTTCTCTCTCTAGAGTTTTAGTGAATTTATAAGAAATAATGAAGGAATGAGCTTCTATTTAAAGAAGAATGGACTGTATAGTAACTAATTCATGAACGGTCCAGATTGATTTACTTTTAAACGGACGGTCCAGATTTAAAACAAAATTTTTTAAATAAAATATAATATATTCTATTTATAATCTAATAAAACGAATAACTTTATAAAAGTATTATGTTTTATATAAAAAGATTTTACTATGCAAAATACTATGCAGGCATGATGCAACACTATGCATAATAAAATATAATATATTCTATTTATAATCTAATAAAACAAATAACTTTATAAAAGTATTCTGTTTTATATAAAAAGCTTTTTTGTTTTATTACATTAATAATACTAATAAAACAAAACTCATCATCATTATTATAATTCACACTATTAATCGACCAGGTCATTCCCAGGAAAGAGGGGGCTTTCCAATAAGGATTTTTCCCTATTGGCGCACAACTAGGTGACCAAACCTCTCCTTGGCAGAACTTCTAGACATCGTTAATATTACAAATAATAATATTAATAACTTTGTTATCTCAATTATTGATTAATAATATATAAAATATCGACAATAATTGAATCAAAACTGAGTGACTTCTCACGTAAGCATCAATAATCAATACCGTGTGCTACTATGCAACCACGAGTATTATTGTATTTTTAACACCGGGTGTTTCAACAGTTAACGGTAAAACTTCCGCCGTTATTTTCATAAAAATATTTTTGTCATTTTTTTAATCTGACAATAATTCTGTTGTGGGGTCCACTAATGAATGTGCCGTTGTACGAATATTTCTGTCAAAATGAATATTCCCCGACCAATCAAATGTTATATAATAACTTGCGTATTTTGTAAAATTTATAAATAATACCCACCACTAAAACATTATATCAAATTCATTCCATAATATTCAAAAATGTTATTTATAGAAAATTCATTTTTATTCCTAAAAGTTGGGGTCTTACAAGATCAATACTGCATCTCAAGTCCAACATATCCATCAGATTTCTCATATCCACCTCTAGTGCAACAAGAAGAAATTTCAGAGTTGTAGGAATTCATGTCAAAAAGCATAGCAGACCATGAAGAGATGATGATGAGTCGGGAGTTATCAAGCCAAAATCTTAACAGACAGATGGAACAACTCATTAACTCCTCAATGAATGGTCCTCAATACATGGATTTTTAAACTAAACAAGATAATTCAAGATTGGAGGATTTGTGGTTCAAATTTGTAGCATCAACTGAGGAGAAGATGATTGAGCAAGATAGGTCAATTTGAAATCTTCAGAATCATATGGATTAAATGTTCGAAGCCTTAAACAATCGCCCTCCAAACAATTGGTTCTATGACATGGACGATGAAACTGATGGATAACCAGAAGTGTATATGCCACTGAATGAACTGAAAGGAGTGGACATTGAGGAGACAACTGGGGTATGGAAAATGAAGAACATGAGCTGACTTGTATTAGACCCCAAATGCCTTCTCAATTAGAGTTGAAAAATTCAGTGAACTTTGCACACCCATGTCCCCTTGGTAGTCACATCCAAAGCAATAATTTCTGTGATTATGAGGCCTCTTACAAACCATGGTGGGAAAAGGAAGAGATAATAGAAGAAGAAAAGGTCGTTAAATTTTTCATGCCTCAATGAAAAACTCTATTCACAAATACAACGGACGAAGCACCTATCTATGCAATAGAACTGGGGGCATCATGTACAGGAAATATGCTAGGTTGTTTTAATTCACAAACACGCAAAATGGGGAACCTACCTACACACATTACAGTTCTAATGGATGGAAGTTTCCTAGCTTATCGTAGAGAAATTGGATAGCGATGACAAAAAAAGAGTCCAGCTAACGGACTATAAACCGAGCGCTCAATGGGAGGCACCCCATCCAATCTTTCTCCCTCCTTTTTTAATTCTTATTTACATTTCCATATTTAGTAGATGTTAGATAGTGGTAAATCTTAATAATAGTTTTATTGTTTCTCCTCTCAGGTTCAATCCAATTGCTATAAGCATTCAGGATCAAACATAAGTCAAACCAAACTGAAGCTGCCTGAGTACAGGGTCGCGCGGCCGCGCCATAGCTCAGTCACAAAAAAATTGCTAAATTTTTAGAATTTCTGATTCAAGCATTCAAACAGTTAGAAGCCCACACTCAGTCTCCAACTATAGAATATCTCAAACTTAGTCATCACCTGATATACCATCGGATCATGAGGAGGCGAACAGAGATGACATTGCCACTTAGGGGAGTATTCTTTCACTTTTAATTACAATGAGGGCATTGTTTATTTTAAGTTTTGGGGTATTGGGTTGTGGTGAGTAGTTGTTGCATATAGTTAGTTGCATATAGTTTGATTGCATGTTTAAGTTGCATAGTAGGGGTATTTAGTATCTTTGTAGTTAAATTCTACATAAATTTTTTTTAGTTTTCTTTTATCTTGTTTGCTTAATATCTGTTTAGTTGCATAACATTGCATAATCCCAGGTTTTTAGCTAGTTGAATTCTAATTTGGCCAATGATGAAATAGAAATTTATTAGATTTTTGAACTTGGTTGATATCTTGAGCGTAGTTATAATTTTATACATGATATAATTCATGCTTGCTGTTTAGATATTACCAGGTGGCACGACAATGTTCTTATTTGCTTATTGGTTAAGATTAGCATGCTTGTTTGTTGAGTAGAAAATGATGTTTTTAAATATGGAATTGTGTATAAAGTAGACATAGACTATGAAAACATAGATACTCAAACTTTGGGAACACATGGGTATGCTTGCTATTGGGACGAGATGGAGCGTAAAACGCACTCGTTTAAATAGAAATAGAAAGTGAGATGGAGCGTAAAACGCACTCGCTATATATTAAAAAAAATCAATAAACACCGCGGAAAAGTGCGGAAATCGCCCTCGCGAGTAAAAATAAAGCAAAATAAACCCATTGTTGAACCTTAGTTTGTATTGATGTGTTGGAGTAGTTGATGTCTCATTAGTATATGCAGTTCTTGATTTAAACTTTAATTTTTTGCCTTAAGAAATAAAGTACGTGGTATCTTCACCTTTGTCAAGCTTATCTGTGAACACATCACACACACATAACATCTTTATAGCAGGTTAAGATTATCTGATTGTATCTCATTATGCCATTAGCTTAGTTTGATGCTTTGTACTTGGATCTTGATATTTCTCTGAGGCATATTTTGTTAGAATTCTCAACATGGTTGGAAATCTTGGGATTCATTATCATAGTAGCGTAGCTTGCATAACATGTAGATTGCATTATATTGTGTTGCTTGGGGACAAGCAACGGTTTAAGTTAGGGGGTATTTGATAAGTGGATTTTATATCCACTTATCCGATATCTTTTTCTTGAATTAGTTGCTTATACTCATGTTTCTTGGTTACTTTTCATGCATTTTGTGTTTATTTTGTAGATCTTATGTTTGGGAGCGGTGTGAGCGTATTGGTAAGGAAAAACAAAGAAAATGCAAAGAAAAGTAATCCGGACATCATTTGAGCTTTCGTGTTTACTTCATGTTCTTGGTTTGGAACTTAACTTACATTTTAGAGTGTCTTCGTAGATTTCCGGAACATCTTGAATCGTTCTAATCGAAGTTCGGATGCAAGAGTTATGATCTTTGTACCAACGGACATCAAACTTCGCTGTTTTGGTTAGTTATTTTCATAGCTGTCCCTTCCAGCCAAATTTCAAACTTTATCCGGTCAGAATTTCTCAATCCTTAAAGAATTAAAGTTGTAGAGCTCGTCGATATCTTCGATTTGATAGGTGGAAGGCCCCATAACTCCTCCCGGATCAAAAGTTATGGCCATTTTACCAGAGAACACTGCAATAGAAAATGGACCACGCGGGCGCGCGAATTTGTAGTGTATTTCCCATGCGGTCGCGCGCGACCCTGGAGCCAAAAAAACGTGATTTTTTGCTTGAGGGCGGCCGCGCCTAACTTTAGGCCAATTCCTTTGCAGCCGCGCGACGTCTGATGCTAACCAAAGCTGACTTTTCATTAAACAGTGCAATTGAAGCGTAATTGAGAGGGGGGGGGGTTCAATTAGGGCTTATATATTAGACATATTTTCATCATGTAAACATATTCCACCCTTTGGGGATCATAACATATTACATATGCTCTTTTCTTCTCTTTCTTTTTAGATTAGATTAGAACCCTAGATTAGATTAGAGTTGAAGATTGAAGCAATTGGAGAGCATAGGAAATTCAGAATTGGAGCAAGAGAGATCAGATTTTCATTCCTAATTCCCTAACTTCTCTTTACTTCTATCTTTATTTCTCAATGTGTAATCTATTGTGGATGATGGATTTTGATTCTATGATGATCTAAACTCTATTTTGATATTACAATGGAATCTATTGCTTAGTGTATTTTGACATACTTCATTGTTAGTCTTATTGATTGCTATGGGATTGTCTATTAAGATTCATGCTTATTTTTCTCGAAATATATTTTTGAATATAATGACGTGGATATGATATAATGTTATAGTTGTGGGTAATAGTTGGAAAATTTTGCAAAGTAAGCAAGTTGATATAAAATATTTGTTGTGTCAGTTAATATTTGATTGGTCGGGGAATATTCGTTTCAACAGGGAGTATTCATACGACGGCACAATCATTGGTGGACCCCACAATAAAAGTATTGTTGTTGTTAGAAAATGACAGAAATATCTTTTTATAAAAATAACAGCGAAAGTTCGTTAAATTATTGAACTACCCGATGGTAAAAGTACAGTAATACGCGTGGTTGCATAGTAGCACACGGTATTGATTATTGATGTTTACGTGAGAAGTCACTCAGTTATACTCAATTATTGCTACAGTAATTATTGCATAGTATCTCACGTTATTTGATTCAATTATTGTCACATTATCATCTGCATAATAATATATATTATTAAATCAATAATTGAGACAACAAAGTTATTCATATTATTATTTGCAATATTAACAATGTCTAGAAAGTTCTGTCGAGGAGAGGTTTGGTCACTAAATTGCGTGCCAATAGGGAGAAATCCTTATTGGAAAGCCCTCTCTTTCCTGAGAACGATCTGGTTGTTAAATATTGTGAGTTATTGATAAATGGATTTTATATCCACTTATTCGGTATCTTTTACTTGAATTAGTTGCTTATACTCATGTTTCTTAGTTACTTTTAATGTATTTTGTGTTTATTTTATAGATCTTTTGTTTGGGAGCGGTGTGAGCGTATTGGTAAGGAAAAGCAAGGAGATTGCAAAGAAAAGCAATCCAGACATCATTTGGTCTTTCATGTTTACTTCATGTTCTTGGTTTGGAACTTAGCTTACATTGTAGAACGTCTTCAGTAGCTTTCTGAAACATCTTGAATCATTCTAATTGGAGTTCGGATGCAAGAGTTATGATCTTTGTACCAACGGGCGTCAAACTTCGCTGTTTTGGTTAGTCATTTTCATAGCAGTCCCTTCCAGCCCAGTTTTAACATTCATCCGGTCAGATTTTCTCAATTGTCAAAGAATGAAAGTTGTAGAGCTCGTCGATATCTTCAATTTGATAGGTGGAAGACCTCGTAAATCTTTCCGGATCAAAAGTTATGGCCATTTTACCAGAGAACACTGCAACAGAAAATGGATCGCGCGGGCGCGCGAATTTGTAGTGCATTTCCCACGCGGCCGCGCGCGACCATGGAGCCAAAAAAACGTGATTTTTTGCTTGAGCGCGGCCGTGCCCAACTTTAGGCCAATTCCTTTGCAGCCGCGCGACGTTTGATGCTGACCAAAGCTGACTTTTCATTAAACAGTGCAATTGAAGCGTAATTGAGAGGGGGGGTTCAATTAGGGCTTATATATTAGACATATTTTCATCATGTAAACATATTCCACCCTTTGGGGATCATAACATATTACATATTCTCTTTTCTTCCCTTTCTTTTTAGATTATATTAGAACCCTATATTAGATTAGAGTTGAAGATTGAAGCAATTGGAGAGCATAGAAAATTCAGAATTGGAGCAAGAGAGATCAGATTTGCTATTTCTAATTCCCTAACTTCTCTTTACTTCTATCTTTATTTCTCAATGTGTAATCTATTGTGGATTATGGATTTTGATTATATGATGATCTAAACTCTATTTTGATATTACAATGGAATCTATTGTTTAGTTTATTTTGACATACTTCATTGTTAGTCTTATTGATTGCTATGGGATTGTCTATTAAGATTCATGCTTATTTGTTTAGTTGATTGGCCATCAATTACTGTAATAACCCATATGAACTTGAAAGACGAAGTATGGGTTTAGATTTGATCTTGATAGCTTGTGATTGTATGTTCTTCATTGTGATGGGATGTATGATTTGTGCTTAGGATAGACATATACCGAAGCACCACTCGTAGTTAATTGAGAACTTGGTCTTAAACCCTATTTATTTGTAAATCACATAGACATATAGTGGTTTAGGTAATTTGGGTGTTCATGTGTATTCTTCAACTGGGGATTATATTTGATATGAGTATGGTACATCGAGATATGGTTGTACTTTACTTTCGTGTTCTCGACTAGCAATCCAGTGCAAGTATGTTGGCTTAACAGGGAGTGCATTGATTTAAATTATTCAATAGATAAATTTGTAATCTCAAGTCTTCATTATCTAGTCTCATTCAAGGGGTAGTTAGGTTTATTTAATTTCATAGTTTAAATATAAAATATAATATCATTCGTTTAAATAAGACTGAAATGGTTATGGGCTAGTGCTTGGTAAAATTTATTAGATAATTCTCCGTGGGAACGATACTTTACTTACTCTTTATTACTTATTGACCGTGTATACTTGCATGCATATATTGATCGGTAAAACGACCAACAAGTTTTTGGCGTCGTTGCCAGGGAATTATTTTAATAATTTTTGCCAACATTAATTTCAATCAAATTAGTCTTAATTTAAACATTTTATTTTATTTTATTTTATTTTAATTCTCTTCCTATATTTCTCTCTTTTCAGGTACCATGGGTGACTTTTCTTATCAATGGCCTTATGCAAATAGGACTCAACCAAGGGACATAAGCACTAAGGGACTCAATGTATTTTCTACATTGTCAGCACAAATTGCAACACTTTCGGATAGGTTGGATATTCTTGTAGCCCAACGCACTCGAGAGATAGTAGTTACATGTGAATAATGTGTTGGCGAGCATCCGAGTTATCAGTGCAACATCAAGGTTGGACAAGTGCAATTTGGGGGTGATTTCTTCAACAACGATGTTTATCCTGATTATCAACAAGGTTGGGGGTATCACCCAGATTATGAATGGGGTTATAACTATTAAGATCTGTGACGCTCCCAAAATAGGTATATCACATAGACATATAGTGGTTTAGGTAATTTGGGTGTTCATGTGTATTCTTCAACTGGGGATTATATTTGATATGAGTATGGTACATCGAGATATAGCTGTACTTTACTTTCGTGTTCTAGACTAGCAATCCAGTGCAAGTATGTTATCTTAACAGGGAGTGCGTTGATTTAAATTATTCAATAGATGAATTTGTAATCTCAAGTCTTCATTATCTAGTCTCTTTCTAGGGTAGTTAGGTTTATTTAATTTCATAGTTTAAATATAAAATATAAAATCATTCGTTTAAATAAGACTGAAATGGTTATGGGCTAGTGCTTGGTAAACTTTATTAGATAATTCTACGTGGGAACGATACTTTACTTACTCTTTATTACATGTTGACCGTGTATACTTGAACGCATATATTGATCGGTAAAACAACCAATAGTTATAATATTAATGATGAATAATTGTTGAAGTATTACGAATGTGTTTATTGAAGATAAGTGAATTACAAAAGTTAGAGGGGAATAATGCAAACTTGGAAAACTTTAGGGGTATTAAATTTTAATAAGTTAAATTAATCTGGTCCATTGATGATGGTTTTTAAAGTAAATCAATCTGGACGGTCGGTGGTGGTTTTAAAAGTAAATCAATCTGGACCGTCGGTGGTGGTTTTAAAAGTAAAATAATCTGGACTGTCGGTTGTTGTTTTAATAGTAATCAATATGGATCGTCCACTCTAATAGTAAATCAATCTGGACTATTGATGAATTAATTACTATTTAGTCCATTATCCTATAAATAGAAGCTTCATTCTTCTTTCATTCTCACAAATTCATTGAGATTCACAAGAGACACTTGATGAGTGAGTTTTATACACATGAATTGGATACATTCGGGCTTAATTTATTGTTGTTCTCAAGTCTTTTAGGATGTTTTTATGTGTTTGTGTCTATTCAAGCATGTTTTATATTATTTTGTAGGATTTGGGACAAAAGTTGCATGGATCGACGTTCGGGGTGGCTAGATTCGCGTTTTCGGCTTGTCATTTACACAGTAGTCACTTCAGAGGCAATTTGACTATAGCTCCGGACATTATTTCGAAAACCTTCAAGAATGAAAGTTGTAGACCTACTTCTCCTCTTTCCCGAACATCTTGAATCATCTAAATCGGAGTTCGGACGAAGAAGTTATGGTCGTTTTCCTAAAGGACGTCGGAGCAGAAAATATCAAGTTTTTGGGCCAGCGCCGGGGCGCTATTTCTAGTGTATTTGGCAGCGCCGGGGCGCTGGGGGCAGAATCCCAGCGCCGTGCCCAGCGCTGGGGCGCTTGGGAAGGGCCTGGTGATGGCCTAAACGCGTTTTAGGCGAATTTTGACACCTTTTTTACTCCAAATAGGATTGGGATTCTGCCCCCAGCGCCCCGGCGCTGCCAAATACACTAGAAATAGCGCCCCGGCGCTGGCCCAAAAACTTGATATTTTCTGCTCCGACGTCCTTTGGGAAAACAGCCATAACTTCTTCGTCCGAACTCCGATTTAGATTATTCACGATGTTCTGGAAAGAGTAGAAGTAGGTCTACAACTTTCATTCTTGAAGGTTTTCGAAATAATGTCCGGAGCTATAGTCAAATTGCCTCTGAAGTGACTGCTGTGTAAATGACAAGCCGAAAACGCGAATCTAGCCACCCCGAACGTCGATCCATGCAAATTTTGTCCCAAATCCTACAAAACAATATAAAACATGCTTGAATAGACACAAACACATAAAAACATCCTAAAAGACTTGAGAACAACAATAAATTAAGCCAGAATGTATCCAATTCATGTGTATAAAACTCACTCATCAAATACCCCCAAACTTAAACCTTTGCTTGTCCTCAAGCAAAAACACCAAAATGTTATGTAATGCAATGTAATGAAACTAATCTATATGCCCACGCATCCAACAGTAATGACAGAAACAAGTCTATTCAACTGGCCTTAGAGAAATCAAGTAAACATGATAATACATCATATTAAAACAAATCAGTAATTTCCCAATCAATCATCAAATCTTAGACTGTTATCACTGATATAGTTCGTGTGTGCTCCACAACAATGTTAACTGATATAAAATCAAATTTAAGACATAATAGATATCTTCGAAGGCATCATACAGTGAAAACTCACAAAATTCACGAACAAGCTAGATCCAACTAAAGTCAAACAATCACCAAGTTCAAGAGTCCAATTCGGGATACGTATGCTTTACTTTTCATTACGGGGGCTTTTTGCTCTTTTCCCGTTATATTGTTTTTTTTAACCATGACTGTGCAATGTCTCATTCCATTAGGCTAACAGTGTCACCCCTTAGCGAGCTTTCGACCAACGACTCCCAGACCATATTAGACCTTAGGGCGCTAGGTTTTAAGATACCCCTTCGGGCGTACTTACTCAAGTAACAAAGGCCCCGAAACAAAACTAGCCACGATAAAAAAAAATTTCTTCTTTTTCTCTTTTTTTTTTGATAGATGGTTGGTGAGTGCGTTTTACGCTCCATCTCACGCTTGTGTTTATGGGGAGTGTTTCTCCTCAACCCACCACAAGACTCAACATGTTTTTTTTAAAGCTTATATACCCTAAAATTTCCCCCCAAACTTAAGTTTTTATCAAAATTTAGCAATCTCCGCCTATTCATGTCTTTCATTCCTTCACACTAATATTATCCTTAAGAAATCCATTATGTATCAATTTAAACTTAATCAGTCAACATAGATCTTATTAACGTGCTAACATTAATTATACCAGTTTTAAACAGGAAAAGATTCAATTCATAACAAGAAATCACATCAAAGCCTGGATATTCAATACTATACTTATCTACTTAACTCCAGTCTCATCATTGGCCAAGATAGACTTTTACTATCTAACAGTTGGAATCATGCAAGTATAAACTAACTGCAACAAACATAGTAAACTAACTACTATTTTTGCGATTTTTTTAATTTTTTTTAACAAAAAATTGAATGCAAAAACTAAATGTAAATAACCCGAAAACATAACGAACTTACAATGTAAATAACTAACTATATGGAATACGACACTAAAATGCCCCCAAACTTAAACTAGACATTGTCCTCAATGACTAAAATAGAAAAAATTAAAGCAGAGAACTTCCCTGAAAATATAGCAATCTTCCTCCTTGTCCGCTAAGTTTGGAGAATAGGCTAAGCACATGGAACAAATTGGGCACCACATTTGAATTTGACTTGAATAACCTGTAAAACCATGATAGAAGCAATTTTATTAAATCCTAAATAAATGCAAATTCAAAACTACTAATATAAAACTTAATAAAAACTAAAAATAAAAAATAAAAATTAAACTTGGGTTGCCTCCCAATAAGCGCTTGTTTTATAGTCTCAGCCTGACTTTGTCTGGTCAATGCTATCCAATTCCTCTTCGAAAGTTGAGGAACCCTCCATCCATCGGAAATAATATAGCTTTTGGTAGGTTCCCATTTACGATAGCCATTGTATTAAAGTCACCTAGCATGCTTTCTTTAGATAAGATCACATTCAAGAACGTCCAACATCTAGGTGGTTTCTCCATTGTGTCTGCGAATATATTCTGGCATTGAGGCTTGTCAGACACAACAATTTCTTCTTCTATCTTCTCCAGCTCATCGCACCATGGTTTCGAAGGTGTACTTGCTTTTACATCACAGAGAGTATTGCCGACGACATGACTACCAATCGGACAAGGTTTTGCAAATCTAATCGGACTCTTGAACTGTGGAGGAGAAGGCACTTGAGGCATAAATAACATTGGCTCATCAGCATTGGTTCTCACAATTAGTTCTTCACCGACCTTGTTGTCATTATCCCCACTTGTCTCCTCTTTTTCATCTCGTGGTTCATCCAGTTGTAGATTTGGCTCGGGCTCACCATCAGTCTCGGAATCTGTGTCATAGGGCCAGGTGTATTGAGGACGGTTATTCAACTCATGTGCTATCTGTTCCAATTGATTTTTCAGATTCTTTAACGATGCCCCATGGCTTTGCAAAGTAAGATCTACTTGACTCAATTTCTTATCTTGTTCCTCGTTCTTTTTGTCAGAAGCTCTAAGGAATTTTTCTAAGGCTTCTTCCAAACTTGATATCCTCTCTGGTTGTTGAGTCGGATTTTGAAATCCGGAGGTGTGTTGTTGTCTAGGTGGTTGAGCTGCAGCTTGATTGTTACTCCATGAAATATTCGGGTGATACCCCCAATCCTGATGATAGTTGTTGGGATAGAAATAATTATTGGGGTAATCACCACTATACTGTACCGGCTCGAAACTGATGGCGCATTGATGACTCATATGATTTCCAGCACAATAATCACAAGTAACCGCCATACTTTGACGACGCTGAGCTTCAAAAGCTTCAAACATCCTCGAAAGTGTCTCAATCTGTGCAGACAATGCAGAAAGTTTCTCGAGTCTTTCAATCTCCGCTCCCCTTGGTTGAGTTATGTTCGTGTATGGACATTGATACACAAAGTCATCCATGGTACCTGAAAAGAGAGAATTATATAAAGAGAATTAAAAATAAAAATAAAAATATTTAAATTACGACTAATTTGATTGAAATTAATATTGGACAATAATTATTAAATTAATTCCCCGGCAACGGTGCCAAAAACTTGATATTTTCTGCTCCGACGTCCTTTGGGAAAACGGCCATAACGTCTTCGTCCGAACTCCGATTTAGATGATTCAAGATGTTCTGGAAAGAGGAGAAGTAGGTCTACAACTTTCATTCTTGAAGGTTTTCGAAATAATGTCCGGAGCTATAGTCAAATTGCCTCTGAAGTGACTGCTGTGTAAATGACAAGCCGAAAACGCGAATCTAGCCACCCCGAACGTCGATCCATGCAACTTTTGTCCCAAAACCTACAAAACAATATAAAACATGCTTGAATAGACACAAACACATAAAAACATCCTAAAAGACTTGAGAACAACAATAAATTAAGCCCGAATGTATCCAATTCATGTGTATAAAACTCACTCATCAACACTATAGAGAGAGAAACTATAGAGAGCAAGAAGAAGAGTATTCTGCTACTTCACTTTTGCAGTATCTAGCTTTCTACTAAGGTAAGGGATATTATTTCTTTAGTATTCATAAGGAATACAATTTTTCGTATTCATTCTTTTATATGTCGGAATAACCTGTCTACACGGATTACACCGTATGACATGTGAAAATCCATTTGCAGTTTTCATATGTTAATTCTTTTCATATTCTTAAATCTAAACTTACTATGGTAAGTATTGCTTCTATAATCCTTAAAATTAGTGGAATATCCGTGAGTTTTGCGCTTCATCCAGTATCATTTTATTGGAATATTGATATGAACTTTCTTATTAAATATCAATATTTTCACCGAGTTACTATTCACGGTTATTATTCACCCAGTTACTATTTACTATAATATTATTCACTTGGGTATTCGGGGCATTTTTCATGTCGGGGTACTATTCACGAGTTACTATTCACCCGATTACTATTCACTCAAATATTATCCACTCAGGTATTTGGGACACTTTTCATGTCAGGGTACTATTCACGTGATACTATTCCTAAAGTACTATTTACGGGGTACTATTCACCAAAAAATTTATTTTTTTCTGTCTAAATTATTTTTGATACATGAATATTATTCTTGAATTTTACTCCACAAAGCAGTATCATGTTGAAAATTTGGACATTATTGAATTCTGGATAAATTAAATTATAAATCTTTAAAAATCTATCCTTTACTTTCTTTTAAATGAATTCTTATATCATTGTCATCATCCTCATGCTTATATTGTGATGAAAGTCATCTTTGGCTTACGTTCATAGATGGATTGTTGATTGGTATGATTACGACCAGGGATAATTCGGTATAGTCATAACCATTGATGATTACATGAATAATTCTTGGCCCATAGTGCAAGAATAATTTGTGGACGTGATACTAATGAATATCCTTGGCCCGTAGTGCAGGGATGATTCGATGATGTGATCTATTTATTAAGCTGAGTCCCAGCAATAAAGTGAATGATAAACTTTTTAAATCATAGAAGATAGTAGATATCATGTTCTACTTGACTCTTCTAATGGATTACTTGTTCCACTACAGTTAAACTTGTTGTCTATTATATTCTATCAGTTTAACATTGTTGAAGGCTAATGATAACATATTCTGCATTATCTTAGTCATAATATTTCTTACTGGGCTAGTTGAGCTCACCCTTTTACTTCCATTGTTCTCTTCAGGAAATGAGAACGTAGCCGGAACTAGTCGGGGAACGGAGTGATGGCCCGAGATGGTGTTATAGTGGTCCTCACTATTCTATAAAATAGTGAGCTAATAAATGTAATGAGAACTCTATTTGAGTTTGGATATTGTCTAGATGACAATATTCGTGTAAAAATTCTATGCTCATGTTGTATAATTAAGTTTGTATTTGTATTCAGTACCATGTATTTGGCGACCCAAGATGGGTGATGTATACCTATTTTGGGGGCGTCATAATAAATTTTCCAGAATTCTTTCCATCAGTTGGTACAGTTTAGCCAAAATAGAATTACCAGTTATCCCATACATACATCCATACCAATTCAGAAGCTATACCAAAAGAGAATCACCAGCTATCCCATACATACATAATTAGATATACCAAAACATTATGACCATGTAAGACCCCAACTTTTAGGAATAAAAATGAATTTTTTATAAATATCATTTTTGAATATTATGGAGTGAATTTGATATAATGTTATAGTTGTGGGTAATATTTAAAAATTTTGCAAAGTACGCAAGTTGTTATATAATATTTGATTGGTCGGGGAATATTCATTTTAACAGAGAATATTCGTACAACGGCACAATCATTGGTGGACACCGCAACGGAATTATTGTCGGATTGAGAAAATGACAAAAATATTTTATGAAAATAACGGCGAAAGTTTTACCGTTAAATATTGAAACACTCGATGTTAAAAGTACAGTAATACGCGTGATTACATAGTAGCACACGGTATTGATTATTGATGCTTACGTGAGAAGTCACTTAGTTTTGATTCAATTATTGTCGATATTTTATATATTATTAAATCAATAATTGAGACAACGAAGTTATTAGCATTATTATTTGCACTATTAACGATGTCTAGAAGTTCTGTCCAGGAGAGGTTTGGTCACCTAATTGCACGCCAATAGGGAGAAATCCTTATTGGAAAGCCCCTTCTTTCCTAGGAACGACCTGGTCGATTAATAGTGTGAATTATAATAATGATGATAAATTTTGTTTTATTAGTATTATTAATGTAATAAAACAGAAAAGCTTTTTATATAATACAGAATACTTTTATAAAGTTATTTATTTTATTAGATTATAAATAGATTATATTTTATTATGCATAGTGTTACAAAGTGTCTGCATAGTGTTTTGCATAGTAAAATCTTTTTATATAAAATAGAATATTTTTATAAAGTTATTCATTTTGTTAGAATATAAATAGAATATATTATATTTTATTTAAAAGATTTTGCTTTAAATCTGGACCGTCCGTTTAAAAGTAAATCAATCTGGACCGTTCATGAATTAGTTACTATTCTTCTATAAATAGAACCTCATTCCTTCATTATTTCTTATGAATTCACTGAAACTCTAGAGAGAAACTATAGAGAGAAAGAAGAAAAGTATTCTGCTACTTCACTACTTCGATATCCAGTACTCTTGTTTCAAAGGTAAGGGGTATTATTTCTTTTGTATTTATGAAGAGAACTTCTGTTATTCCATTCTTTATTATTCTGTTGGAATAACCTTTATACGCGGGCTACCCTATACTTGGTGAAATTCTTCTGTTATTCCATTCTTTATCATTATGTTGGAATAACCTATCTATGTGAAGTACGACATATGATAAGTAGGTTTTATATCTACGTATCCGGTATCTATTACTTGAATTAGTTGTTTATATTCATGTTTCTTAATAACATTTCATACATTTTATGTTATTTTGTAGGCTATGGCATGACATTGACATAAAGAAGCAAGGATAAGCTATTCAAACATCTTTTGGACTAAAATACGCAAGAAAATGCAAGAAGGGAATATTGAAGGACTTTTAACACTAAGTTGGATGCATGTTCTTGACTTGGAACTTGGATTTTATTGAAGCTCTACTTCTTATCTTTTTGGAACATCTTGAATCATACCAATCGGAGTTTGGATGTGAGAGTTATGGCCTTTTTATCAACGAAGATCAAAGCTACGAGTTGTCATGTTTTCCATTTACATAGCATCTACTTCAAGCCCAATTTCCGCCTTGATCCAATCCGAATCTATCAATCCTCAAGGAATGAAAGTTGTAGATCTCATCGTTGTCTTCAATTTGATAGATGGCAGGCCCCGTAACTACAAGCGGACCAAAGGTTATGCCTATTTTACCAAAGGACGTCGCAGCAGAAAATAGCGTAGCGCGGACCGCGCTATAAATGAACTACGCATAGCGCGGAGCGCGCTAGGCCACCAAATTGTCTGACCCTGTAGCGCGGAGCGCGTCCAGAATGGCTTAGGGACAGCGTGGGGCACGCTAGGCGTATGGGGAAGAGCTAAAATGGGTTACTTGATGTCCAAATTGAGCTAGAATAGGATTCTTAGTTGCCTAACTTGCTAGGATATCCATTAGAACTATAAATACTTGAGTTTAACTTGGATTGGGAGGCTAGTTCTAAGACTCAATAAAATCCCTCTTGGGATAGATTTCTATTAACTTATTCTTTACTTTCTTTCTTAGATTAGGAACCCTAGATTAGATTAGAATAGGAGACTGAAGCAACTTGGAGACCATTGAAGATCAAGAGTAGGAGCTTGAGGAGGATGGAGATTTGCTGACAACAGATTCAATTCTTTTCTCTAATCTTATTCTTATCTTTTAATGTGTATTCAAGTGTGGATTCTTAGTTTTAATTCAATGAACTAATTCTTTGTTTGAGATTACAATGGATCTTATTGTGTAGTTTATTTTAATATGCTTCGTTATCAATTATTATGTTCTATTGTGAGAATTGTCTATTGTGATTTGGACTTAATTGTTTAATTGATTGGCCATTAATTACCGTGATAATATATATGAACTCAAGAGATGAAGTATAGGTTTATATCTGATCATGATAGCATGTGTTTGTGACTTCTTCATAGATGGAATTCATAATTCGTGTTTAGGATAGAGATATGTCTTTACGCCATATATAATCTTATAGAGAACTTGTGCTTTAAATCCTTTTTAATTGTAATTCACATAGAGATATAGTGGATTAGTTAAGTAGGGTGTCTTGCTTAATTCTATCATCTATGGATTTAAGTGAGTAAGGGTATTATGCATCGAGAGGTGGTTTTATCTGCTTTAGTGTTCTTGATTAACAATTCAGGATAGAGAATAATTGATGAGAAGTGTGTTAGCTTAAATGAAGCAATAAGTGAAGTTGTAATCTTAAATCTCCGTAATCTTAATTTAACTAGTGGTAATTAGAATTAGTTTACTTATAAATTAAAATTCATTCGTTTAAATAAGATTGAGTTGGTTACGGGTTAGTACTTGGTGATTTTTATTAAATAATTCTTTGTGGGAACGATACTCAACTTATCACTTTATTACTTGTTGACCACGTATACTTGCGTGTTGTGCGTAATTAGATTTTACCCAACAAGTTTTTGGTGCCGTTTCTGGGGAATTAGTTTAATATTTTTTTACTAATATTAATTTCAATCAAATTAGTCTTAATTTAAATATTTTTATTTTTATTTTTAATTCTCTTCCTATATTTCTCTCTTTCCAGGTACCGTGGATGACTTTGCGTATCAATGGCCATACACAAACATGACTCAACCAAGGGAAACATGGATTGATGGACTTAATGCATTTTTCGCAGAATAAGTACAAATTGAGGCAAATTCAAAGACCTTGGAGGTTATCGCAGCCCAACAGTGGCGAAGGATGGCAGTTACGTGTGACTATTGTGTTGGCAACCATCAAAGTCATCAATGCGCCATCAATTTTGAACCAGTACAATATAGTGGTGATTACCTCAATAACTATGTTGATCCTAACTATCACCAAGTTTGGGGGTATCACCCGGATTCGTCATGGAGCTATACTTATGAAGACCAATACTACGCTCCAAATCCAACATACATGCCAGAATTATCATATCAATCTCCATTAAACGAAGAAAAGTCAAAGTTGGAGGAATTACTGTCAAAGGTCATAGCAAACCAAGAGGAGAGGATGACGAGTCAAGAAATATCGAGCCACAATTTTCAGCACCAGATGGAACAACTCATCACCACTTCAACTCATGGTCCTCAATACATGGATTCCAAAATTGAGACAGATAATTTGAGATTGGAGGAATTGTTGTCCAAGTTCATAGCATCAAATGAGGAGAGAAGGATTAATCAAGAGCGGTCAATTCAGAATCAAGAGATAGCTATTCAAAATCTTCAAAATAAGATAGATCAAATGACCAAAGCCGTAAGAAACCTTCCTCCAAACACGTGGCTTTATGATGTGGATAACAAAATTGATGGAGAACCCGAACTGAATCTACAACTGGATGAGCCACAAGATATAGGAAGTGTGGAGACAATTGGGGATAATGAAATAGAGGTCCACGAAGATCTAAATGGTCTCCACCAAAGAACAAAGAGTCGGTCAGATTTGTAAAATCATGCCCACTTGGTAGTCATGTCGTCGACAAAGCTCTTGATGACAAAAGAGCGAGTACAATTTTGAATCCATGGTGGGATGAGAAAGAGAGGATAGACGGAGAGCCCATTGTGTGTGACAAGCTTCTATGCCCCAAAGTGATCACATACACAATGGAGAAAACACCTAGTTGTGGGACGTTCTTGATTGAGATCATACCAAATCAGAGCATGCTAGGTAACTTTAAAGTAATGGCTATCACAATTGGGAACCTACCAAAAGCTACATTATTTTCGATGGATGGAGGGTTCCTCAATTATCGAAGAGGAATTGGAAAGCATTGACCAGACAAAGTCAGACTAAAAGACTATAATTCAAGCGCTAACTGGGAGGCAACCCAAAAAATTTTCTATTTATTTGCTTTACTAGTTTATTTAGTAGATAGGAATTAATTTTCTTATTAAGTTCTCTTACCAATCCAAAGTGTTATTCTAATCCATGTTGTCTCTTTTCATTGCAGGTATTGGAAGTTCAATGGACAGCCAAAAGATTATAGAAAGGTTATGCAAGTCAAACTCAAGTGTGATGCCCGATTCATTCCAATGTGCTTAACTTATTCTTCAAACTTCGCAGACAATGAGATAATTTTCTATATGTCAAGGAAGTCCTCTCTTTTAATTTTTCCTATCTTAGCCATTGAGGACAATGTCTGTTTTAAGTTTGGGGGTATTTATCATATTTAGTATTTACTTGGGTGTTTTGATGGAATTTGATTTTGGCCAATGATAAGTGGATGGTTGATATTGTTAACTCTTGTAGAATTGATGAGCATGCTTAGTCTATATTTTAACTAGTTAGTTAGGTTTCACATTACTTGCGAATTTTTTGAAAATTTTTACACATATCCATTTGTTTAGCTAGTTGGGATTGAATTTTTTTTTTTGCTAATTTCTTATGAAAGATACCATTGCAACTTGAGATATCTTATTTGAGCATCATTCGAAGTGAAAATTAGGCACTCATATAAGTTTGGGGAAAATCTTGGGGTATTTATGAAAAAAAATTATTGGAACCTTCCCGAGTTGAATAATTGAATCTTGTGGTGGGTCGAGATGGAGCATAAAACGCACTCCCCATAAACACAGGCACGAGATGGAGCATAAAATGCACTCATTCGATGAGAAGTGAAAAGGGAGATGGAGCGTAAAACGCACTCGTTTAATGAAAAGTGGAAAGTGAGATAGAGCGTAAAACGCACTAACTAAATAGAAAAAAGAAAATATGTATGTTTGAAATACTTTGGAAAGATTCTTACGTGATTAAAAGTTTAAATATCCAGTTGATCCTCAAGAAAAATTTGTGTTATGTCTATATTAGTGGTGATTGATGTGATAAGAAGTTTTGAAAGTCATTTTTGAAAATCTTTTATGAGTATTGGTTAATCTAATCTAAATCACGACTGGATTGAACATGTGGATGCATACACGCACTTAAAGGATCAAGAGTAGATGTGAATCTAATGACATTTATTGAAATTTTAGACATGACATTGTTTTAAAATTTTCTACAGGTTATCATCTATTGTAACCTTTGAGGACATTGATCGAATTCATATTGATTCATTGTTTGGGTGGATAATTACTAGAGGATGAATCCGTCTGATTTATGTTTTTGCTTGAGGACAAGCAACAGTTTAAGTTTGGGGATATTTGATAAGTAGTTTTTATATCTACATATCTGGTATTTATTACTTGAATTAGTTACTTATATTCATGTTTCTTAGTTACTTTTCATACATTCTATGTTATTTTGTAGGCTATAGCATGACATTGGCAAAAAGAAGCAAGGATAAGCTATTCGGACATCTTTTGGATTAAAATACGCAAGTAAATGCAAGAAGGGAATATTGAAGGACTTTCAACACCAATTTGGATGCATGTTCTTGACTTAGAACTTGGATTTTATTGAATCTCTACTTCTTAGCTTTCCAAAACATCTTGAATCATCCCAATCGGAGTTTGGATGTGAGAGTTATGGCCATTTTATCAACGAAGATCAAAGCTAGGAGTTGTCATGTTTTCCATTTACATAGCATCTACTTCAAGCCCGATTTCCGCCTTGATCCAATCATAATCTGTCAATCCTCAAGGAATGAAAGTTTTAGATCTCGTCGTTGTCTTCGATTTGATGGGTGTCAGGCCCCGTAACTACAAGCGGATCAAGAGTTATGTCTATTTTACCAAAGGAAGTCGCAGCAAAAAATAGCGTAGCGCGGACCATGCTATAAATGAACTACGCATAGCGCGGAGCACGCTAGGCCACCAAATTGTCTAACCCTATAGCACGAGGCGCGCCTAGAATGGTTTAGGGACAGCGTGGGGCGCGCTAGGCGTCGGGGGAAGAGCTAAAATTGGTTATTTGATGTCCAAATTGAGCTAGAATAGGATTCTTAGTTGCCTAACTTGCTAGGATATCCATTAGAACTATAAATACTTGAGTTTAACTTGGATTGGGAGGCTAGTTATAAGACTCCATAAAAATCCCTCTTGGGATAGATTTCTATTAACTTATTCTTTACTTTCTTTCTTAGATTAGGAACCCTAGATTAGATTAGAATATGAGATTGAAGCAACTTGGAGACAATTGAAGATCAAGAGCAGGAGCTTGAGGAAGATGGAGATTTGCTGACAAGAGATTCAATTCTTTTCTCTAATCTTATTCTTATCTTTTAATGTGTATTCAAGTGTGGATTCTTAGTTTTAATTCAATGAACTAATTCTTTGTTTGAGATTACAATGGATCTTATTGTGTAGTTTATTTTAATATGCTTCGTTATCAATTATTATGTTCTATTGTGAGAATTGTCTATTGTGATTTGGACTTAATTGTTTAATTGATTGGCCATTAATTACCGTGATAATATATATGAACTCAAGAGATGAAGTATAGGTTTATATCTGATCATGATAGCATGTGTTTGTGACTTCTTCATAGATGGAATTCATAATTCGTGTTTAGGATAGAGATATGTCTTTACGCCATATATAATCTTATAGAGAACTTGTGCTTTAAATCCTTTTTAATTGTAATTCACATAGAGATATAGTGGATTAGTTAAGTAGGGTGTCTTGCTTAATTCTATCATCTATGGATTTAAGTGAGTAAGGGTATTATGCATCGAGAGGTGGTTTTATCTGCTTTAGTGTTCTTGATTAACAATTCAGGATAGAGAATAATTGATGAGAAGTGTGTTAGCTTAAATGAAGCAATAAGTGAAGTTGTAATCTTAAATCTCCGTAATCTTAATTTAACTAGTGGTAATTAGAATTAGTTTACTTATAAATTAAAATTCATTCGTTTAAATAAGATTGAGTTGGTTACGGGTTAGTACTTGGTGATTTTTATTATATTGTTAAGAATGTGTTTGTACTGTATGTTGATTATGTTGATCAATAATTGATTGGATAAGGTTTGTAATTAATAAACCTTAATAAGGGATTTAAAACCCTAATCTTAAATTTAGAAAATAAATTGTACAGTTAAAAATCCTAATTGTATGTTAAGGAATCCTAATTTAAAATCTGGAATTTCCTAAACCCTAATTAGGCAACACTAATTTTTATTAGCATGCCTAAAGTGTTTGTTAAACTTAAATATGATTAGAAAAATCTAATTATATTTTTGTATGTTAAATTTCTATTTTAGAAACCCTAATTTTATTTTAGAAAATTTATTTTTCTAATTAAACCCTAAATTTGAAAATTGTGGGAACTAGAATTTTTAATACCTAAAGGGTTCAAATCTTAAACCCTAATCCAAGCCCTAAACCTTAAGGATTTGTGAATTGTACAAGTATGCCATTAAAATTAATTTATAAATGACCAAAATGCCATTTTAGTTTATTTTAATTGGATAACTTGCATTATTGGTAACAACTTTAGTTGTTCACCAACTATGTTGACTTTGTGAGACAATATCTTAGCCTTCCAGCCGAATTTATCAGATCCCAAGCAACATCTAAGCTTATATAAGAGATTTAGAGAGAGAAATTCCATTTTATTAGTCATTTTTCATACAAGCTCTCACCAACTCTCATTCTCTCTCAAAGCTCCGAAATAATCAAGTAGAACAGTCCTATTTTAGTCCTTTAAAACATCTAGACCAGATTGTTAAGACAAGATCAAAGATTTGGCAAGAAAAGGTATAAACCCTAACTTGAGTTTGATCTTTCATGCTAAGAAATTTTGTGTGTTTAAGTGTTTATAATCTTGCTAATTGATGTTTTATGAAGATCTATGATGATCTATCATGAATCCATAGCATCAAAGTGCCTTAAAAGGATGTTTTTCAAAATATGTTCTTGAGCTTGAAATGTGGTCTGACAACCAAATGTCTGTCGCCACAGATCCTTGCTCGTATATGATATGTGTTGTTTTAATGTTGTTATTGGTAGCTTGTTATGTTGTCTTCAATCTGGAAGTGTAAACACAGTCATCACATGTCTGAATTTCATTTTATTCTTGGTCAAAACCCGTTGACCGGGCATGACCAGTCAGATTCTGGGTAACCCAGAATTGGTTTTTCCAGCGTCTGACAACTACTTTCAAGGCCCATATCTGACATATATGATGTTAGTTGTTGATTTTGTTGGACTTTATTTGTAGTCTGTTGTCTTAAAGGTAGAATCATGCTTTACGAACCTTTAAAAATCAATATATTGAACATGGATGATGGTCAAAGTAGCCATCAATGACTGATTCTGGGTTTTTGGAAAACCCAGAAACCGTATGAACAAATTATCTGACATACTTTGACCACGCTAAATTTGGATGTTGTGGTGTTGTTTATTTGATATTTTGCTTCTAATATGTTCCTTGACAAAAGGAGTACCTACTGGTACCATGAGATCACATAAACCGTAAACAGAACCTTGATTAAAATGACCTGGAAAGTTACACCATGAGCTGCCTGGGTTTCTGGGTAACCCAGAAAAAACCCAGGAGCACTCTGACAAGGACTTTAAGATTCCAGTTCTCTTTGTTATGTTTCTATTTGATCGAGATAAGAATTGATAAATGTAGTACTGTATACGGACTACAAGATCATGTTTATAGATTTCCCAGAAACATTTTCGATCGAGATTTATGGTCGGTCAAACATGACCCCTTGAACTGCCGGCTGTCAGCGTTCTTGAGCTCAAGAACACCAACAGCGACGCTTTGTGTCGCTAAAGCTCTATAGCGACGGTTTTATTTATTTTATTTTATGAATATTCTGAAAAATAATTAAAAATTAGAAATAAATTCTAAAAATTACCAAAAATGGTTTTAAAAATTATTTTAAATTATTAAAAATAATTTTTGACCAATTGGAATATTTTTCTTTAATATTTATAATTATTTAAATATTAATGGTATTTAATTTATTTAATTAGTGTATTAAATAAATTAGAGAAAAATGATTTAATATTATGAAAAATCATTTTAAATAGGAATAATGTATTTAAAAATATTTTAAATTATAAAATATAATTTTTTTATATTTTTGGAGAATTTTCATTAATAATTTAATATTAATAATATTAGATTTATTTGATTATTAAATTAAATAAATAAGATAAAAATAATTTTAATGATTTAAAAATCATTTTAATTGAGAATAAAGTGTTAGAAAATATTTTAAATTATAAAATATAATTTTTAATATTTTTGGAGAATTTTCATTAATAAATTAAAATTAATGATGTTAGATTTATTTAATTATTATATTAAATAAATAAATTAAAAATAATTTTATTGATTTAAAAATCATTTAAAAATTAGAAAAATGATTTAAAAATATTTTAATTTATAATTAATGACTTTTAATATTTGGATAATAATTTTATTAATATTTATATATTAATGGTGATGATTTAAAAATGATTTTAATTATGTTAAAAATCATTTAAGTAGAATATTGATGGTTTAAAAATATTTTAAGTTATTGATAATAACTTTAATATTTTGAAAAGTATGTTATTAATATTTTGATATTATTAAATATTAATAATGATACGATTAATTGATAATTAAATCATTTAAAAATGATTCTGATATTTGAAAAATTATTATAAATTATAATAATTACTTGATAATTATTAAAAGCTTCCGAAAAATATTATTAATGATAATTGACTTATCTAAATTAATATTAAAGCTTAGAGACCATGTGTAATTGACAGATAACTATGTTAATTGTCGGATAGGGTGACCAGAACACCGAGAATGGACTGAAGTCCAACCAGACTGAATTAGTGTGACTTGTTAAGTGTTTATATAGGTTATAAACACTGTTGTGGCTATGTGGTAATGTGTTTAGGAGAAGTTTGACTGTGAACTACAGTGTTGTATGTTGTGTGGATTATTGTGCTAATTGTTAGACCGATATTATTGGTTATAGGTCTTTCGAAAGTAGATAAGTATTTTGTGTAGCTGTAATCAACGGAAGAGGCAAGTTCCCTAACTCAACCTTGAGTTATTTCCTTCAATTATTATTGGTGGATAATTATTGCTAATTATACCACGTCCAGGGAATTATTGTTGATAATTCGCAGTTAATGCATGCTTAATAATTCAAATTGAATTACTGATTCAGAAATATACATTTGTAGAATAACTGTTATTGGATATTCATATCTGTAGAAGTTAAAATTGACAGTACAGATAATTCCTGTTTATTGTCAAATTACACTGAGAAATGTCTTAGCTAATTATTCTAGCTAGACGAACATTTGTTTGAATTTGATAGGTTTGAAAAGAGAATTTAATTATTATTGACAGATCGAAGCCAATTATTCCGGCTCGACCGAGAAGTAAATAAAATTTGAAATACCAGTATTTCGTTGTAAAATCAAAATCTTGATTCTAAGACTGAGAACAACAACCTTTTATATAAAGGGAACATTTTATTGGTCGTGAATTCGATCTTTGCGCGCGTTTTGAGTATTATGCATAATATAGGGTATAATAAGCTGATCACTTGTTATACTTGCAGAGGGGTATGATTTAATCTTTATGGTTATCTGATACACCTGAGTATTTATCAAAGTAAATCTTTGATATCTACCCGAGAAAATAAGTTCAAGATCTTGTGTGATCGCTCAGTATAAATCTGGAAAACATTCCACTTTGATATTTCATAGAATTGATTCTTGATTATTCATTAGAATATCGTAGAAACTTTGAAAGCGTTGTACTCTTTCATTATTGAAGTATTGTGATTGTATAGAATACGAGAAAACTTTTTATTGAATAACGATTTGTTCAGCCATTTCAAAGTTCCCCGAACTTTGATTTCATTCTATCAAAATAGATAGACTGTTGTTTTGAATTCTTATACATTTATTGTATGTCTTAACTTGCGGGGAAAATTAGTTGTTCACCCTTGCTAAATAAAATTTTTCAGCTAGGGATGAAGTTGCAGGAGGTGCTGCAAAGGACAAAGGCAAAGGCGTTGTAATAAATTAGTTATGCTAAGCATATTTATTATGTTGTATTGTAAACCCTTTTTGTATATCTAAAGGGTATGTTTGTAAAGTTAAGGTTAGAAAACCTGGGTGATGTAATATTAAACTCTGATAAAAACTTATGAAAGTTACTATCTATATATATTATGGGTAGTTAAGTGTTATTTATATTGTGGATCGTGAACACCAAACTCGGGAGTCAGGTAACCCGAATTTGGGGGTGTCACAGGAGTTTTTTGGAGAGCCAAAACCACTTAAGGCGGAGATATGGATAAAGTAGATCTGGAAGATATTTGATGTCTTGGGATGCTCTGAGGAGCAAAAGGTTCCCTTTGCCACCTTCATGTTACGTGAAGAGGCAGATTACTGTTGGGAATCTGTAAAACGTACTCAACCTGCCGCACTGAAGATAACTTAAGAGAAGTTCCAAGAATTGTTCAACGACATGTACTTTCCCGAAAGTATTCGTCACATGAAAGAGGTAAATTTCATCAAGCTGGAACAAAACAACATGACCGTGTCGCAATACGAAGCCAGGTTTCCTGAGTTGTCTCGGTTTGCGTCCTATTTGGTTGATAATAAGGAGAGAATGATGCGAATGTTTTTAAGAGGTTTGAAACCTAAGATACGTCAATATCTTATCTCTCATAAACTGTGTTTGTATTCAGATGTTGTTAATAGGACTCAGTTATTGGAGCATGATAATGAGTCAACCCAACCAAAAGATAGCAGCCGACAAAATGATAATACTAGTGAGAGCAGTCATCGAAGCAGTGACAACAAGCATGGAGGGAATCAACAGGCCAGAAATGGTAACCACTTCGGTGGTAATCAGGGACAAAATAATAAGAATGGACATTTCAAGAAGAGGAGATTTAACAATGATGGAAAGACGTTAGCACCAACACCCGTTGTTAAGGAAGGAGAACGGCCACTTATTATATGCTTCAAATGTGGAGGGGATGGACACATCAGTCCAAACTGCGTGTTGTCGTCCAAAACATGTTATAATTGTGGAAGAGAATGTCACCTAGCCCGATTTTATCATTCATCGAAGACAAGTTCAGCTAGGATGGAGGCACCAAAGGCCGTCCCAGAAAAGTCAAAGTCGGTAGTGCAAGGGAGAGCGTTTGTCGTGACCTCCCAGAAAGTAAGAAACCCGAACGAGGTCATCACGGGTAAGCTTATCATAAACTCTAACGAAGTCTATACCTTATTTGATACTGGTTCTACCCATTCTTTTATTTCTCCTACTTGCGCTCAACGTTTAAATTTGACTCTGGAGAATTTAGACTTTGACTTATTTGTTGAAACTCCGTTGGGAGAAACCTTCATTACATCCACAATTTATAAGTCTTGTTTAGTTCAAATCGACACCCGCATGTTATCTATCGATCTTATTTCTTTAAAAATACTTGCATTTGATGTGATTCTAGGGATTGATTGGTTAACTACACATCATGCAAAAATTGATTATTTTCGTAAGGTTGTTAGTTTTCATATTCCTAACCAACCTATTATGTGAATTCAAACAACCAAACCATCAATCAATGTCATCTCAAACCATAAATCTATTCATTTATTGAAAAATGAATGTCAAGCTTTCTTAGCTCATGTCACGAATCTAAACAAAAATACGTCAGTTTTGAATGATATTTCTATTGTTAATAAATTTCCTAACGTATTCCCTGAAGAACTTCTTGGCCTACCCCCAGAAAGTGAAATTGAATTTTGTATCGACCTTGAACCTGGTACAAAACCCTATTTTCAAAGCCCCATATCGAATGGCTCCTTTTGAACTTCAGGAGTTAAAGACCCAACTGCAGGAATTGTTAGACATTGGCTTTATTCGTCCTAATACTTCTCCTTGGGGTGCTCCTGTTCTATTCGTGAAGAAGAAAGATGGGAGTATGCGACTTTGTATTGATTATCAGGAGTTGAATCATGTTACCATCAAAAATAGGTACCCATTGCCACGTATTGATGACCTGTTTGACTAGTTACAAGGATCCAAATTCTTTTCAAAGATTGATCTTCGTTTCGAATATCACCAATTGAAGATTAGAACCGATGACATTCCAAAGACGGCTTTTAAAACTCGGTACGGGCATTATGAATTCCTAGTCATGTCCTTTGGATTGACCAATGCTCCTGCTGCCTTCATGGATATGATGAACTGAGTATTCAAGGAATATTTGGATCACTTTGTGGTCGTCTTTATTGATGACATCCTTATTTATTCCAAAAGCTGTGAAGATCATGAGCAACACTTGAGGCTGATACTCCAAAAGCTTCGTGAAAACAAGATTTATTTCAATTTAAAGAAATGCGAGTTCTGGCTGGAGGAAGTAGCATTCCTTGGGCACGTAGTATCAAGTCATAGAATATCTGTTGACCCAGCAAAGATTGAAGCTATTCAAAGTTGGGAGCAACCTAAATCAGTGACCGAAGTACGTAGTTTTCTCGGCTTAGGTGGTTATTATCGGAGATTCGTAGAAGGGTTTTCTCAAATCGCTACTCCATTAACTCAGTTGGCTCGAAAAGATACAAAATTTGCTTGGAGCGAGGAATGTGAGAAGAGTTTTCAAGAACTCAAGAGGAGACTCATTTTAGCACCTATCATATGATTAAAGATGTATATTGATTTTTGTTATAGAGATAAAATATTGATGATGGACTTTTAAATCTTAGAAGATAGTAGAACTCATTCTCTACTTGACTCTTCTAATGGATTGTTGTTTCCGCTGCAGAAAATTGATCTAAAACTTGTTGTCTATTATATTCTATCAGATTTTTCCCTGTTGAGGACTAAAGATAATTTGTTGTATATTATCTTAGTCATAATATTCTTTACTGGGCTAGTTGAGCTCACCCTTTTCCTTTTGTTCCATTTTTCTTCTCAGGAGGTGAGAACATAGCAGGATCTAGTCGGGGTATGGAGTGATGGTTCTAGAAAGTTATTGTAGCAGTCCTCACTATTTTTGTAAAATAGTGTATGAATAATTGTAATGAGGACTTATTTGAGTGTGGATATTGTCTAGAAGACAATATTTATATTTAAACTCACAGTATGTGTTGTCTTATTTTGCACGACAATTGTAATAATAAAGTTGTAGTTTTCTTTCTATATCATGTATTTGGCGACTCAGAATGGGTATTGTATACCTATTTTGGGGGCGTCACAGTTGGTATCAAAGCTTAGGGATATGGTCTCTGGCGGAGATCGGAGAATAGAACTAGGATGTGAGAGATGAGTAAATCCTTCGCTAGTGTGTCCTATCTAAGCTTATTTATTGGTCGGTCATAATATAGGGATATTATGTGATATGTTAATTTGTTTAATTAACCCTTGTTTTATGGCAGTATTTAAGAATGGTTGCTGAGAACGTTAACAATGGAGTGTATGAGACTGTGGAACAACCTTTAGTCACAAACCAGGAGAACGTGCAACAGGAAGGCAATATTCCTCTTATAAACAACACAACCGAGCAAACGATGATTGATGGAATGTTTAGGAGCTTTTTACTGTTCATGTAAAATCAGACGAGGGAGACTCGCGTACAAAATACGGGTGGAAATGATGGCAACACGCGGTCTGTCATAGCCAAGCAGTTCAAAGAGTTGGGTCCACCATATTTCTGGGGAAAGCCCGATCCGATTAAGGCGGAAACATGGGTCAGGCAAATTACCAAGATATTCGATATCTTGGGATGCACGAAGGAACAGAAGGTTCCATTCGCCACCTTTATGTTCCGTGGTGAGGCAGATTACTGGTGGGAATCTGTGAAGTGTACCCATCCAGTCGCACTTAACATATCTTGGGAAAGATTTCAGAAACTGTTCAATGACAAGTACTTTCCAGAAAGTATACATCATATGAATGAGGTAGATTTTATTAGACTGGGACAGAACAACATGACGGTGTCTCAGTACGAGGCGAAGTTCGCGGAGTTATGCAGGTTTGCACTTCATTTGGTAGAAAATGAGGAACGTATGACGCGGATGTTTCTGAGAGTTCTAAAACCCGAGATTCGTCAATACCTTATCTCCCATAAATTTTCTCTGTATTCAGATGTTGTCAACAGGGCTCGATTATTAGAGCGAGATAATGAGTATACTTAACCGAGGGACCACAACCAGGTCTTACCGGTGACAGCAGTCATCAGAGCGATGATAACCAGCGAGGAGGGAAAAATACTGACAAAGGCAATAACCACTCGGGTGGTAATCGTGGCAATGATAATAGGAGAGGTGAGTCAGGTGGAAATTTCAGAAAGAGAAGATTCAAGAATGACGGGAAGACAACAGTAGCAGTACCAGCACTAACAACAAATTATAGAGGAGGAGAATGACCGCCAGTTAGATGTTACAAATGCAGGAAAGAGGGACATATTAGCCCAAACTATCCACAACAATCCAAGGTATCTTACAACTGTGGAAAGGAAGGTCACATAGCTCGGGATTGTTCTATAAAAAAACTAAGTTCAGCGAGGATGGTGACTCCAAAAGCTGTCCAAGATAAGTCAAAATCAGCGGTTCTTGGAAGAGCGTTTGTCGTGATTGGCCAAAATGTGAGGAACCCGAACGAGGTGATTACGGGTAAGCTAATCTTAAACTCTTGCAAAGTTTATACCTTACTAGATACTGGTTCTACCCATTCTTTTATCTCTCCTGCTTGTGCTCAACGTTTAAACTTGACTCCAGAGAAATTGGACTTTGACTTATCTGTTGAAACTCTGTTAGGTGAAAGCTTCATTACATCTACAGTTTATAAATCTTGCATGATCCAAGTTGGCACTATCACATTACCTGTTGATCTTATCTCTTTAAAGATACTTGCTTTTGATGTGATTTTGGAATTGATTGGTTAACCACTCATCATGCCAAAATTTATTATTTTCATAAGGTTGTTAGTTTTCATATTCCTAACCAACCTATCATACGAATTCAAACAACTAAACCACTAAAATCAGTCACTGTCATATCAAGCCATAAAGCTATTCGTTTATTGAAAAATGAATGTCAAGCTTTCTTAGCCCATGTTATGGATTTGAACAGAGACAAGTCAGATTTGAATAATATTTCTGTTGTTAGAGAATTTCCTGATGTATTTCCTAAAGAACTTCCCGGTCTACCCCCAGAACGTGATGTTGAATTCTTTATTGTCCTTGAACCGGGTACAAAACCCATTTCTAAAACCCCATATCGAATGGCTACTATTGAACTTCAGGAGTTAAAAGTCCAACTACAAGAATTGTTAGACATCGGTTTCATTCGTCCTAGTACATCTCCTTGGGGTGCTCCTGTTTTATTCGTAGAGAAGAAAGACGGGAGTATACGACTTTGTATTGACTACCGAGAATTAAACCATGTCACCATCAAGAATAGGTATCCGTTACCTTGCATTGATGACCTGTTCAACCAGTTGCAAGGAGCACAAATCTTTTCAAAGATCGATCTTCGTTCTGGATATCATCAGCTGAAGATTAAAACTGAGGATATTCCAAAGACTGCCTTCAGAACTCGGTACGGGCATTATGAATTCTTAGTCATGTCTTTTGGAATGACTAATGCTCATGCTGCTTTCATGGATATGATGAACCGTGTATTCCAGGAATATTTGCACCAGTTCGTTGTTGTCTTTATTGATGACATCTTCATCTATTCCAAAAGCCGTGAAGACCACGAGCACCATTTGAAGCTGATACTTGAAAGGCTTCGTGAAAACAAGCTTTATGCCAAGCTAAAGAAATGCGAGTTCTGGCTTGAGGAAGTAGAATTCCTTGGGCACGTGGTGTCAAAACATGGAGTATCTGTTGACCCGGCGAAGATTGAAGCAATACAAAGTTGGGAGCAGCCGAAGTTGGTGACCGAAGTGCGTAGCTTTCTGGGCTTAGCTGGTTATTATCGGAGATTCGTGGAAGGATTTTCTCGAATCGCTACTCCGTTAACTCAGCTGACTCGGAAAGATACAAAATTCGTATGGAGCGAGGAATGTGAGAAGAGTTTCCAAGAGCTCAAGAGGAGACTCATTTCGGCACCTGTTCTGGAAATACCATCTGGGTCGGATGGATTTGTTATCTACATCGATGCTTCAGGCAAAGGGTTAGGATGTGTTCCAATTTAACATGGAAAAGTCATAGCCTATGCCTCGCGACAACTCAAAGGATATGAGAGGAATTATCCTACTCATAATCTAGAGTTGGCAGCAGTCGTATTCGCGTTGAAAATTTGGAGACACTACTTGTATGGGGAGAAAATGGAGATTTATACGGACCATAAAAGCCTCAAATATTTCTTCACCCAAAAAGAACTCAATATACGGCAACGACATTGGCTTGAGCTGTTAAAAGATTACGATCACACTATTTAATATCATCCTGGAAAAGCGAACGTAGTAGCTGACGCATTGAGTAGAAGATCATATGCGAGTATGAGTGCGATATTGTCAACGCAAAGGCCCATTTTGTATGACTTAAAAAGGATGGAGATAGAATTAAAGACTCCAGGGACCCACATGATAATGACGAATATACGAGTAGAACCGACTTTAATCAATAAAGTTAAAGCTGCTCAAGCTACGGACCTGGGGTTGATGCGTATGAAGAAGAAAGTGCAAGAAGGAGCTATTCCAGAAGCAAGAATCGATGAAGAAGGAATACTTCGAGTCAACTCTAGACTTTGCATTCCTAACGATTCTGACTTGAAGCATAGAATCATGATGGAGGCACACAACACCCCGTTTGCAATCTATCCTGGGAGTACCAAAATGTATCATGATATTCAACATACATTTTGGTGGAATAATATGAAGAGAGAGATCGTGGAGTTTATCTTGAGATGTTTAACCTGTCAGTGTGTAAAGGTGGAGCATCAAGTGTCAAAGGTCCATTGCAACCACTTGAGATTCCGGAATGGAAATGGGAACACATTACCATGGATTTCGTTACGGGTCTTCCCAATGTTTCTCAAGGTATAGATGTGATTAGGGTTATTGTTGATAGATTAACCAAGTCTGCTTATTTCTTGCCAATACGTGAGACTTATTCCCTTGAAAGTCTTGCTCGTATGTACGTGAATGAGATTGTGCGATTACATGGTATGCCAGTATCCATAGTTTCAGATCGTGACCCAAGATTCACTTCAAGATTTTGGGTTAGCTTGCTGAAAGCAATGGGCACGGATTTATGATTCAGTTCAGCATACCATCCTCAAATGGACGGACAATCAGAGAGGACTATTCAAACCCTTGAAGATCTATTAAGACTATGTATTCTAGATTTCAAAGGAAGTTGGGATAAGTACTTGCCACTGGTGAAATTCTCCTACAACAACAGTTATCAAGCAAGTATAGGCATGGCTCCATTTGGGGCGTTGTATAGATGAAAGTGTCGTTCTCCAGTATGCTGGGACGAGGTGAGAGAAGTTGTAAGACCCCAACTTATTATTAATGAAATTTAATTTTCTCTATTTATTATTTTGAAATAGTAAGGGTTGATTTGATTAATGTGGATAGTTATGGGTAAAATACGCAAATATTTCAAAATAAGCAAGTGGTTATAAAATATTCATTGTTGTCGGGGAATATTCGTTTGGTCGTGGAATATTCGTACTGTCGGAGAATATTAGTACGACGGCGTAGCCATGTGTGGGCCCCATAACGGAAAGCGATTGGATGAAGAAAACAACAAATATAAGTTGTTTAAAAATAACGGCGTAGTTGTTACCGTTAATACTATTAAAATACTCGATGGTTAAAACACAGTAGCACACGGTATTGCACCAATTATTGATTCTTACGTAAGAAGGCACTACTCAATAATGGTTACAGTAATTACTGTTCAGTATTTTATTTTATTGATTTAATAATTGCTGCGTTGATATTTTATATTGTTGTTGTTTCAATAATTGTCATTACACAGTATTTTTCATTATCGAAGCAATAATTCATATTATCTGAATAATATTGTTAGATAACATTATTGGCAATGTCTAGAAAGTTCTGTCTAAGGATAGGTTTGGTCACCTAATTGCGCGCCAGTAAGGAGAAATTCTTATTGGAAAGCCCCCTCTTTCTTGGAAACTGCTTGGTTGTCAATATTGTGATTTTGTAATATTATTTGTGAATAATTAATTATTGATTCATATGATGAGGAAAATATTGATTTTATGTGGATATAGATGGAGAAAATTTTTAATGTGACAATTGTTGAAAATTGAAATTTTATCTTTTTATGATAAAATAATTCATTTAAATATATTATTATATTTTAATAATATAATAATGATGATATTTTTACGATAAATATGGGATATATGAGTATATGTGGAGGAGGAGTATTTTTGTTACCAAAAAATATTTAAAGCATGTTTTATGTGTCGGTGGACCCCATTTCTTGACTGAAATTTGATTATAGCCTGTAAAATCGTCCGTTTGTGGATTTCAGTCAATTTCTGTTTGGAATTTGGAAAAACTTTCTTCTAAAAAGTTTTAGAGAATTGAATTTTCTATAAAAACTCACGAGATTCGAATTTTCTGAAAAAGGGCTATTTATTATGAATTATTGAAGTTCTGAAACTCCGAAATAATTGATTTTTGGAAGTTTAAAATAATTTAAATAAGTTGTGAGGTGGGCTGTTTGGTGGCTGAGGTTTTGAAGCAAAATAAGTGTGCGTTGGAATAAAAATTATATATATTAATATTTTATTAAATTTTCTGCTTTGGTGTTCTAAGCATTTTCCTATAAATAGGGTGCTTTGGTTAGAATTGAAAATCACACCAGAAACTGAAGTTTTTTTTTTCTCTCTCTCTCTATTATCGAGCGTATTCTTGTGAGTATTTTGAGTATACTTTGAGTACTGTTGCTATACGGTGCAAGTTCAAGTCATAGCTTATATCCGGTGTTTCAACTAGAAGTACTGTCTTTCGAGCTAAGAGATATTATTTTTTTAAATGATATTATTTCTTCTAATATCATTATACCGAAGTATTGATCTGAACTTTTAATCAAATTTGAAACTTTTTGTGTCGGAGTTACTATTCACGTATACGGCACTATTCACGTATACGACACTATTCAAGAATACTGCACTATTCATCGAAAAATGAAAATTTTCCTTTTCGTCTAAAATATCTATTGTGGATACTAGCTTTGATTGTATCCATGTTTTGATCATTCTTGAATTTTACACCACTATGATTATTTTTAAGGTATTTTTGGACATGGTTAAAACAAAGTACGAATCCTTAATCCTTGACATTTTGTTTCACTGGATTCGTTTCTTTAAAAATATTTTTCATCATCCTCAGTCTTAAATGATGATATTATTTAATATCTTTGGTCTGTAGTGCAAAGATGAATGATTTCTGATGAATATCTTTGGCCCGTAGTGCAAAGATGAACAGGTGTTTAGATAAACATGACCAACTGACGAATATCTTTAGCCTGTAGTGCAAAGATGAATATTTGATTCCAGATATATATTGATTGATGTTACAGGGATAAAAGATAGACGATGAACTTTTAAATTCATACATAGAAGATAGTAGTTTGCATTCTCTACTTAACTCTTCTAATGAATTATTATTTCCGCTGCAAATATTGATTTAAAACTTGTTGTCTATTGTATTCTATTAGATTTTTTCCCTGTTGAAAACTAATGATAATTTGTTGTATATTATCTTAGTTATAATATTCTTTACTGGGCTAGTTGAGCTCACCCTTTTCCTTTTTGTTCCATTTTTCTTCTCAGGAGGCGAGAATATAGCGAGTACGAGTCGGGATATGGAATGAAGGTTCTAGAGAGAGTTGTTTAGTAATCCTCACCATTTTTGTAAAATAATGTATCAATAAATGTGATGAGGATTTATTTGAGTATAGATAGTATCTAGAAGATAATGTTTGTATTCAAACTCACAGTTTTACTGTTGTAATAATAAAGTTGTAGTTATTTTTGTACCATGTATTGACAACTCAGAATGGGTGATGTATACCTATTTTGGGGGCGTCACAGAAGCAACGTTGTTGGGACCAGAATTAGTACGCATGACTATAGAAAAGATTCAAATGATTCGACAACGTATTCAAACCTCACAAGATCGACAAAAGAGTTATGATGAATCTTCATAGAAAGGACGTGGAGTTTAATATTGGAGATCATGTATTGTTACGTGTTGCTCCATGGAAGGGAGTTACAAGATTTGGAAAGAGAGGAAAGCTCAATCCAAGATTTGTTGGTCCATTAGAGATTCTTGACCGAATAGGAAATGTGGCCTATAGACTCGCATTACCTCCAAACATGTCTCGTGTTCATAATATTTTTCATATATCTATGCTTCGTAAATATGTGAAAGACCCGAACCACATTATTGAGTTAGAACCAGACGAGATAGCCGAAGATTTAACGTACGAGGAGGTACCTGTTAAGATCTTGGATAGGAAATAGCATGTCCTACGCACCAAGGTTATACCTCAAGTTAAGGTTTTGTGGAGGAACCATGCTATTGAGGAAATGACCTGGTAGTTGGAATCAAAAATGAAAGCGAGGTACCCCCACCTGTTCGAAACACCAGGTACGTACGTCAATTTCGAGGACGAAATTTTATAAGGAGGGGAGGTTGTAAGACCCCAACTTATTATAAATAAAATTAAATTTTCCTCTATTCATTATTCTAAATTAATAAGGGTTAATTTGATATAATGCTTTGGTTATGGGTGAAATGTGCAAATTTTATAAAATAAGCAAGTGGTTATAAAATATTCCTTTTGTCGAGGAATATTCGTTTGGTCGTGGAATATTCTTTTTGTCGGGAATATCCGTACTACGTCGCAGTCATTCATGGGCCCCATAATAGGATAATTATCGGATGAAGAAAACAACAAAGTATGAGTTTTTATAATTAACGGCGTAATGGTTACCGTTAACACTGTTGGAATACCTGGTGGTTAAAATACAGTAATACGCGTAGTTGCACAGTAGCACACGGTATTGCATAGTATAGTTGAATTATTGATTCTTAAGTAAGAAGACACTACTCAATAATTATTACAGTAGTTACTGTTCAATATTTTATTTTATTGATTCAATAATTGCTGCGTTGATAGTTTATATTATTGTTGTTTCAATAATTACCACTGCACAGTATTTTTCATTATTAGATCAATAATTCATATTATTTGAATAATATTATTAGATAGCATTATTTGCAATGTCTAGAAAGTTCTGTTAAGGAGAGGTTTGGTCATCTAATTGCGCGCTAGTAAGGAAAAATCCTTATTGGAAAGCCCCCTCTTTCGTGGGAATGGCATGGTTGTCATAATTGTGATTTTGTAATATTATTTGGAAATAATTAATTATTGATTTATATGATAAGAAAATATTTATTTGATGTGGATATAAATGATGGATTTATTTATTTTATATGGTTATTAATGAAAGAATTAATGCTTAGATGTTTTATCAATATTTTGTCAGATTAGAGGTATTAAAAATCACCCGTTTGGGATTTTGGATATTTTCTGTTTGGAATTTAGAAAAACTTTCTTCTGTAAAGTTGTACATAATTCAATTTCGTGTGGAATGAACATAAAATTAGTATTTTTCTGATAAACGGGCTATTTTATATGAATTATTAAAGTTTCTGATTATTGTTTAAATGATAAAACATTTTAAAAAATTCTAGAATTGGTTGGTGAGAAATATGCTCAATTGAATTTCAAATGTGGTGGGTGGCAATAGTAGCATGTAAAGCCATCAGGTACCAGGTCAAGTCTGCTTCGGCGTGCTAACATTTTCCTATAAATAGAGGGCTAAGTTAGAATTAAAAATCACACCAGAAACAAGTTTTCTCTCTTTTCTCTCTCTATATTATCAAGCGTATTTTGTGAGTATTTAGATACTTTGAGAGTTTCTATTGATTACAAGTTTCATTCAGCATCATATCCGATATTTCATTCTGAAGTACTGTTTCTTTGAGGTAAGGGATGTTATTTTCTTCATATATGATATTATTTCTTTCAATATCATTATGCCAAAGTATTGATCTGAACTTTAATCAAATTTGAAACTTTTTGTGTCGGGGTTACTATTCACGTATCACGTATACGGTACTATTCACGAATACGGCACTATTCACCGAAAAATGAAATTTTCTTCTTTTTGTCCAAGATGTCTATTATGGTTACTATCTTTGATTGTATCCATATTTTGGTCTTTATTTTTGAATTCTGCTTCAAAATTGGTTATTATGAAGTATTATTGATCTTGGATAAATTGTTATACGAATCCCTAATATTTGTTCTTTTGTCTCACTGGATTCGTTTTCTTTAAAATATTTTTCATCATCCTCAGTCTTAAATGATGATATTACTGAATATCTTTGGTTTATGGTGTAAAGATGAATGATTAATTGATGAATATCTTTGGCCCGTAGTGCAAAGATGAACAAGTGTTGAGATGAACATGACCAACTTGTGATATAAATGAATATCTTTGGCCTGTAGTGCAAAGATGAATATTTGATTAAAGATGTATATTGATTTTTATTACAGAGATATAATATTGATGATGGACTTTTAAATCTTAGAAGATAGTAGAACTCATTCTCTACTTGACTCTTCTAATGGATTGTTGTTTCCGCTGCAGAATATTTATCTAAAACTTGTTGTCTATTATATTCTATCAGATTTTTCCCTGTTAAGGACTAACGATAATTTGTTGTATATTATCTTAGTCATAATATTCTTTACTGGGCTAGTTGAGCTCACCCTTTTTCCTTTTGTTCCATTTTTCTTCTAAGGAGGTAAGAACATAGCAGGATCTAGTCGGGGTATGGAGTGATGATTCTAGAAAGTTGTTGTAGAAGTCCTTACTATTTTTGTAAAATAGTGTATGAATAATTGTAATGAGGACTTATTTGAGTGTGGATATTGTCTAGAAGACAATATTTATATTTAAACTCACAGTATGTGTTGTCGTATTTTGCACGATAATTGTAATAGTAAAGTTGTAGTTTGCTTTCTATACCATGTATTTGGCGACTCAGAATGGGTGTTGTATACCTATTTTGGGGGCGTCACATCATTGGCCCATAGTGCATTGATGGACGGTTATTGGCATGATCATGACCATTAATGAATACACAAATATCCTTGGCCCGTAATGCATGGATAATTTGTGGTTGTGATACTAATGAATATCATTGGCCGTAGTGCAGGGATGATGTGGATCATTTATTAAAGCTGAGTCTCAGCGATAAAAATGATGAAAAACCTTTTAAATCATAAATGATAGTAGATCTTATTCTCTATTTGACTCTTTTAATGGATTGCTTGTTCTGCTGCAGTTAAACTTGATGTTATTATACTGTATCATTTTAACACTATTTAAGGCTAATGATAATTTATTCTGCATTATCTTAGTCATAATATTTCTTACTGGGCTAGTTGAGCTCACCCTTTCTTTCACTGTTCTCTTCAGGAAATGAGAATATAGCTGGGACGAGTCGGGAAACGGAGTGACGGTCCAGATAATAGCATTAGTAGTCCTCACTATTCTGTTAAATAGTGTGCACTATATAACTAAGGACTCCTTTGAGTGTTGATAGTGGCTAGATGAAATATTCTTATTAAACTCTCGCTATGGTGTTTTTTATATTTTTTACACGACGTTTGTATAGTTAGATTGTTATTTTATTCTGTACCATTATTTTGCGACTCAGAATATGATGTAGCCTAATTTTGGTGGGCGTCACAGACCATTTGTACCAAACTCTAGAAAAAAAGATGTCAAGCTATACCAAACACCCAAAATATATAAAATAAATATGTTACTTCTAGTACTATTAATTAATTCCATCACATGCTAACTGTTTGGTGTTGACACTCTGTCCACACCCTTTTGCGTTGTTGTTTTAAAATGGCTGGATGTTGAATATTGTGACCCTCGAGTTTTTGCTTGTCTTTTCCTATAAATTTTTCCCTGTGTTGGTGATGTATAAGTTGGTGGAGTGCACAAGCCTTCCCATTTGTTTCTTCATGAGGTCTTTGTTTTTCTCATCACCAGGGTGTATTGGCATCTAATGTAGTAATACACACAACATGTCATGTAATTAGATTTACAACTTATCATAATACTAAAATACTAGCAAAAGAAAAATAAGGTAAAAGGTATGTAAATTAGATTTAACCCTTGTCAACAATTACTTACAAATTAATTTTTGTCTTTTCCCTTTTTCCAGTCTCGACTTGCTTTGTTAGCCTTTGTGGAAATTTCATACACCTACGGAATAAAATCAAACAGTCATAAAAAAAACACTTCATAAATGGGTACATATATGTACAAACCATTACAATATACATCTTGAGTAGGTGGAAGATTAATGGGTTTTCCACTCTGTTTTTTTCCTTTTTACTCCTGGGGAATTGAGCCCAGGTTGTGCTGAATGCCTAGCAAAGTTGGTGTTTTGAACACCTGAGTCATGATGGCTCTCGTCCCTTGCATAATGATTTCATTGCAGCTTCCCTCCCTTTTCTTGACAACCGCTATCACCTCCCCCCTGGCTATTGCTCCATCTTCCCACGCCTTCCTCTTCCTTCTTAATTCTTGGTGGCCTTCCCTTTAATTATTTTCCATTGGTGTGGTATCATAAACATCACACTCAGTAAAATCCCAAAAGTCTTCCCCATCCATACTTTGTGTTGAGAATAAGTTTTTTAGATAAGTAATTTCTAGTGTACAGTGATCTACTATTGTAGAGGGTTTCCATATATAGAATGAATGGCTGCTAACTGCATGAGAACAAGGGGATTCGTTTTAAATCCCACCCTACATGCCACGTTCTTGCTCTAGGGTTTGTATAATTACCCTCATTTACCTCTCCTTTCAACTTGGAATTTTATTGTCCATCCCATAGGAGCTTCATATTTCATAGTCTAAATAGTTTCATCTAATTTCTTTTTAATCCTTGGGCGATATTAACCTCTGTAATTTTCAGCATTTGCATCTCGTCTTCTGGTGCAACCTCACCATTATTTGATCATGAATTTCAGCTAACATTTGAAGAATTAGAATATATCTTGCCTTAATTATCCATGAATTAAAGCACTCAGACATGTTGTTCTCTACACTGTCAGATTTAGAATGAGTCTCAAAGAATGCTTTGGACCATACCTTTGGATCTTGCTCTGCTAGCTTTTCATGTGCAGAAGTAGACAACCTATTTACCTCTCTCATTGCCCTTTTAAAAGCTACAGGGTGTGTAGCAATGGATGCCTCCCAGAATGCTCCTTTTAGTGCTTGTGAGGGATATTTCTTTCACCAATTTGAATAAATATGCCTTGCACAATTTTTATTCTCATTGTGAGGAAGATTGTCCTGAATATCTCCTTTCAGTCCCTGCAATACACATAAGTTAGTTCACAAATATCAACAGCTACATGAAAAATCATATTCATATATTAAAGCCTAGTATATGAACAAAAATGCTAACCTTTTGTTGGTCAGATATTAGAGTCAGCCCATAGCCATCTCCCAAATCAAGATCAGCCACCAACAACTCTATGAACCAACTCCAGCTTTCATAATTCTTACTCTTAACCACCCCCATAGCTATAGGAAACATTTGATTATTTCCATCCCTGCCCAATATAGATAATAGTTGTCCACCACACACTAGTTTTCAAAAGCACCATCCAAGCATAACAGTCTACAATCCATCTTTCCAGCCTATTTCAAGGAACATAGCATAAATCCTGGGCAAATCCACAGGATTCAATCATTATTATTTTTATGGCAACTGTGTTATCTTATTACTCATAACTATACTCTGCCCAAAGTCGCAATACCTTTCATAAGATCCGTCATCGGTACCGCTGACTTCCCTATAATGCTAACTGTCTACACCCTCATCTCTTCACCTCGTAACATCCTAGAGAAAGAACCCCCGCTTCAGTTTCAACTTTATCTTTCTTACATTCCTTAATTTCCACTAGGATTCCTCCTATTCCTATCCCATAGTAACAGACAATACTTGACTGTAGCCAGATTATTTTTAAAGACTCTGGTGTAATTGTGAATGTATAAGAGAGATTTTACCTGCCATGTTTCAGTTCCTTGTATGTAACTAGCCCATAATCTCCATGGACATCCTTTCTCATACCTAATTTGGCATCTCTTGGAATCATTGACAGAATACCATAATTTCCTCTCATTTATAATAGAGTAGTCTCTAATGGCATCTTTAAACTCGTTTATGCTGTCAAAAATCATGTACTCCTTAAACTTTATCTACTTCATTTTTGTCTTACTATTGTATATCTCAACTGTATTTTTTTTGCTTTACTAGGGGGAGGTTCTACATAGCAAGCATCCTCATTTTCTTCACTAGTTTCAAAAAGAGACCTGAGATGATCACTGTTCTCATATTCACTTTGCCATGATGTAACATTTGAATCACTATTCTCATATTCACTGTCCTCATCATAATTTTCATTGCCCTCACCATCTTTTCTAGCATGTTTTCCCTCTATTTGATTCATCTTTGGCTCATGTGCTGACAAATTTTCTTCCTTATTTACAGGCTCATCCTCACCCTCTTCATTTCCATCATTCCCTTTATCTTGCTGATTTTATCCTTCCTCTCCATCATTATCAGCCTCTTTATCACCTTCATCACCTTCATTATCTCCCTCTTTATCACCTTCATTATCAGCCTCACCTTCACCCTCACTCTTCCCAGCTTCATTTTTAGCAACATTTTCAACGACATTATCACCCACATTTTCAACCACATCAGCAATAACATTATCAGCCACATTTTCATCAGTTTCATCCACATTATCACACCACATAAATACTATTTTGTTTCTCTAATATGGAGGTCTGTCACAGTATTTATATAGTAATACATGTCCTACATAGAGATCAATGTACCCAATTGGCCAAGCACCTAACACTGTCTCTTATACTAAATCATCAAACAAGCCTAACACCATTTTTATTTCTACTTCCATCAGTTTTTAAGTAAACAGATGACTTAGGAAATACTGAAAGTTGAATAGCTAAGTCATCTAATTCACCTATACATATATATAGATAGGGATTCCAAGCGTGGAAAGTTGATGACATTACCTCCCAAATATTCACAAAGGAATATTATAACTTCCCACCATAGTGTACCTTTAATTTTGGTACTCCCCTAAAAGAAGTATACACAACCCATCTAGTCCACCAAATACATTGTATAAATCAAATACAAACTCATTAATACAATACGATAAACTAAGCTGAGAGTTTTGAACCCGAATATTGTCTCGTAGACAATAATCCAAACTCAAATAGGTCCTCCGGACAATTAGTATCACACTATTTTAATAAAATAATTAAGGAACTCACTATAACCACCATCCTCTGACCATCACTCCATTCTCTACTAGTCCCATCTATATTCTCATTTTTCTGAGAGAATAATGAAAGAAAAGGGTTGAGCTCACTAGCCGTAAAAAATAGTATGACTAAGTAATCAGAATAATTTATCATTAGCCTTCAACATAGAACAAACTGAGAAAATCAATCGACAACAAGTTTTTAAAACGCAGCGACCAATAATCCATTAGAATAGTCCAAGGTAGAGCATGAATATCTACATTGTCATTATTTTAAATGTTAATCATCAATATTTTATTGATGAAACATAGCTCAAATAAATATCACAATCACTAAATTATCCATACACTACGTGCCAAGATATCATATAGTATCACATCTATGACTCATTCAGCACATACAATATTCATTCACCTTCTTTTCTTCTTCCGGAAGAAAGATTTGAGGCTTTTATGTTCTGTATAGATCTCCACCTTCTCCCATAAAGAACAGTAATCCTCTAAGTTTTAAGCTTAAAAAAAAACGACTACTACTGCCAACTCTAATCTGAGTAGGACAATTCCTCTCATATTCCTTTGAGTTGTCGTCAGTCATAAAGGCTATGACTTTCCCATGTTGCCTGAGAACACACACCTAACCCTCTCCTACTAAAGCATCGCTGTAGATGAAAACTCCCTCCGACTAGATTGTATTGTCAGAACAGGTTTAAATGAAGTCTTCCTAATTTTCTTGAAAACTTTTCTCACATTCCTCGCTCCAACCAAATTTTGTATCGTTTCGGGTCAGCTGAGCTAACAGGGTAGCGATTCGAGAAAATCCTTCCACGAATCTCCGATAATAACCAACTAAGCCCAGAAAGCTACGTACTTCGGTCATTGACTTAGGTTATTCCCAGCTTTGAATTACTTATATCTTCGCTGGGTCAGCAGATATTCCGTGATTTGATATCATGTGCCCAAGGAATGCCACTTCCTCAAACCAGAATTCGCATTTCTTCAACTTGGCATATATCTTGTTTTCACGAAGCTTTTGGAGTATCAGCCTAAAGTATTGCTCATAATCTTCACGGCTTTTAGAGTAAATGAGGATGTCATCAATAAAGACAACCACAAAATGATCCAAATATTCCTTGAATACTCGGTTCATCATATCCATGAAGGCAGTAGGAGCATTAGTCAATCCAAAAGACATGACTAGGAATTCATTATGCCCGTACCGAGTTCTAAAAGCAATTATTAGAATGTCATCAGTTTTAATCTTTAACTGATGATATCTGGAATGAAGATCGATCTTTGAAAAGAATTTAGCACCTTACAGCTGGTCAAACAGGTCATCAATGCGAGGGTAACAGTTACCGATGTTTGATGGTACATGAGTCAACTCCTACGATAATCATATAAAGTCGCATAACTCAATCTTTTATATCTTTACGAATAGAACAGGAGCACCCCAAGAGACTGTCAGAAAGAAACATGTGGCATGATATTCCTATTTATATTGATTTTGATTATGATATATATAGAATGAATGAATATTGCAAGATATGTTTTGCATGAAAAAAAGTTGTTAAGTCCTTTGATGAAATAGAAATATATGTACAAGAGGCTTAGAATGAATTGTCAAAATGTAGGTTGATCGCTACATAACAAACAGCTATTGTATAAGTCTTAAAATAAATAATTAACAAGGACTATAATATAGAAAGATCAAGCTTGTTTAGTTTTTTCTATGATGTAATAAATAGTGCTTGTCTGATCGTCGAGCACTGCACCAGATCGTACTGCCAGGTAGAAGCAGAGTAAACTCGGAGCTATCGAGGGCAGGAATAGGAGTACGCAAGATAGTGAGATCTCGGAGTTCGTAGACTTTCAGGGAACGACGAAGATCGTAAGTGTGTCGAGAAGACCTCCTCAGGATCCGGACTGTTAACTGAGGAAGTCAGTGGTTCGGAATCTAGAAACAGGCCGCCTATAAGCCGAATGACAATCTCTGCCAAGCTAAGTAAAAGGCACTCGTAACGCTCAGAGTCGTAGAGTCTAGCCGATGCCGAAGTCAAAGACAAGGATCGTAGACCCACTCTGCGATCGTAGTCCACTGAAAAAAATGCAGATTGTAGATCGTACAAGATCAGATGAAGACAACAAGCTCAAGGCAGAAATCGTAGAGAGTCCAAGATCTTGATCTTCGGAACGTAGATGAGGCAACAGCCGATAACTGAATCGTAGAGTGCAGAATCGGAAGTGGGCAAGATCTAATCTTCTGGGATCGTGTGTCTGCACAGCCGAAGCTGAATCGTAGAGTGCAGAACTACGACTCCAACAGTAATGCTCACAATGCTAAGTCAGAATCGTAGAGCAGATACGGTTCTCAACGAATGAGCACTCCCAGAATATCCAAAGGTACGAAGCCTCTGGTTGGCACTGCAAAGATGTAATCCACAGAAGGGAACCAGAGAGCACTCAACGAATGGCATGCAGGCTAGCAGAAGAAGTAAGCAACAAACCAATCAGCATCAAGATTGAGTTGAAAGGTCGTTCGTGATGAAGTCTTCCACAAGATGATTCAAAGAAGACTTCAGCAGTTGACTAAGGAAAAGTCAGCTAATGCAGTTGCTATCAAGAAAACAGAAGACAACGATCTTGGAAGCAACCAGGATCGTAGTGTTTGTCAGACAAAGAAAGAACTGATGGAAGGTGAACCGAGATACTGGTCAACTTCTGAAGAGCAAGGCTAAAGTGATTAAGTGCAGGGTCAGTTCATTGATGATAAGTGAGCGGAAGATCACCAGGAGAAAGGGCAAGCTGGACGCGCCACAAATCTGAAGTGCTTGATATTCAGAAGGGAACCATTGTGCCAAGGAATTAAGTCATCGGTATTTGAGAACAGTCCCAAGCAAACAGAACTTATTGACAGCATCTGAACAATACAAGGAAGAGGTGTCTACATTGAAGATCCAATCAACACTCTTCTATCTAGTGTTGTCTCCACCAGTCAACAAGACACTAAATCAGTCCTGAAGACGTGCATCAGAATCCGTAGAGCTCGTATACCTGAAGATTGAGGCATTGCAACTTTTCATCTGAAGGGTTAATTCGGACAAGTGGGTTATTGAAGCAATCGATGCAAAAGGACAACCCTGTCAAGAAATCAGAATAAATAAAAGGTTCTTCGCCCTGCCCAGGACATAAAGTGATACTCTGGACAGGGTAGTTGAAAAATAGACTGGGCATGGTCAGAAAAAAGTATTCAGTCAATCAAGCATTCTACATCCAAGCAACTTGAATCCTGTGAAGACATTTGAATAGCTTCCAACGGCTACTTTCCAACGGAAGGATTGGGAAGGTGTATAAATGAAGAAGAGCTTCAAAGATCAAAGAGTGCTGGAGAAGTTGAGTTTTGGAGAGAAGGTGGACTGATCGAATCAAGTAATAGTAAGTCCAGAGACTCACTCTACGATCCACCAAGAACACTCAAAAGTCAGATCAAGCAAGAAGTAGAAGTGTGAGTTCTACTATGTAGAAGTGAGAGTTCTACTACATGAAGAGTGTTCTGAACTTCCGAGAGAAAGAAGAGCATCATGCCATCTGGATGTCCATCATGGGAAGACTCTAAGTACAATAGAGAAGAGCTTACGGTCATCTTAGGAAGTCCATCATGGGAAGGCATCGAGTAGCAAGAAAGGATATCACAAAAGTCATCTTGGTGTCAATCTTGAAAAATCTTCTAGGTACCTTGCAGAAGAGCTTACAGTCATCCTAGAAGCCTCTCATGTGCAGCCATCAAGTACCAAGGAGAATGATCTTCAAGGCAGTTCATCAAGGGGTCATCCGGAGTAGTTGAGCAACCTAAGAAGCTGAGCATCATGCAACACTCAACTGCTCTTCAAGGATGATCACGCCGAAGCTGCTAAAGATAGAAGATGTTCAGAGCATGAAGACATCTTAGCAGCTCAGCACCGACTCCAACAACAACAACAACAACTCAAAGAAGCCAGGGCCTGAGGGGTCCTTGTCCGGAGGGACTAAACAAAGCAGGGCCAAAGGGTCCTTGTCCAGAGGGACTAAACGAAGTTCCAAGCCTGCTGGGCTTGAAGAGTTCCTAGGGAACTAGAGGAGTCCCAAGGCTGCTGGCCTTGAAGAGTTCTTAGTGAACTGAAGTCCCAAGGCTGCTGGCCTTAAAGGAATCGTAGAGATTCAGGGTGCTGCCCTTCCTTAGTGGAAATCCTGCTAGTTGAAAGCAGAAGAGTGGATTAGGAGCTTGAGTCTCTGAACCACTTAAAACCCCTTGTGTCTTTTACATTATGTCCATTTACATTATGTCCTATAACGCTATAACTGCTATGTATGTTTTTAAACCTGTTTGACAACTAAACTAACCCACAACAATGGTTGTTATAATTATGATATATCAATGAAGGATGGTAATCGTTTACTATTTCAACTGTGCTTGAAAAGAATTCTATGTTTGTATATAATCTAATTGAACAATACATCATAAACCAGAAAAGTATTTTAAAAGAAAGAATCTATTCAACCCCCCCCCCCTTACTAGATCTATTGTGCCCTCTCTGGGAATCTAACAATTGGTATCAGAGCAGTTTCTCATGCTGTATTCTAAAGCTAATCGCTTGTGAGTCGGATCCAAGGCACCAACATTGTTCTAAACTTATTTTAGTCTTATACCTGTTATATGCAGAAGTGCTCACACGTTAGAAATATTGTGTATAGGTAAAAAAGTGTATACACCTGAAGCTGCTCAGATTGGTTCATATCCTCGATTGCTATATCAACAAGACCAATCCTAGCCTGCAGTCAATCTTGTAGTCTGAAGATCAGACGAGAGAAAGAGAGAAAGAGACATCGGTAACAAGGAGAAAAACATTCATCAGTCTGAAAGATGAAGAGGTCACGCGTACGAAGAAATGTTGATCAAGTGGAGATAGAAGATCCTCTCAATCTTATGAGTGACCAACCAACAACCGAGTGCTTTCTCTGAAAACTCAAGGATGTCAAAGATCTTAATGCCACGATTCTCTTGATCTACATCTTCAAAACCACGACTGATTGATGAAAGGCCGACAAGAGCATTAAGCTTAAAAGGGGCAAAAGTAAAAGCTATGCACATCAATACCTGAACTCAGTATATCTAAAGTAAATTACTGTTAAGAAACTGACAGTAAAAAGGTACGGTTCCTCACCATCATTAATGTATACATCATAGTTGCACCATCTTATGAACTATGACAGTATTCTGTCAACAAGTCATAATCTTCCTAAAAAGGTGAATAGAGAAAGTAGTCTAAAGATGGAAAATTCAAATGTCACAACTTTTTCTCTTTAACAAGTTTTTAGGCTGAAGATGACATCTTGAAAAAATCTGAAATGATCACAATAGTATCACAGACCAAATAGTCTTATGTTAGTAAGCATTGGTTCGTTTTTTCTATATTGTGTACAGCCTAAATGTTCTAATGTTAACAACACACAGAGAATGATCAATTTTCTAAAGAGGATCTTTTGATTTGTAGAAACTGATCACATCCATAAATTCACTATTTACTCAAAATCACAGAGTTGATTCACACATGTGACACTTAAACATTGGTGAACATAACCCAGTAAAATGATGAACCATCATAGATAAAGAGTGTGTCATAATTGTCAAGATCCTACACACACTAACCGTCAGCATCTAAAATGTATTAATCCCAAGATAGTTGCATGCTGAATGTTTGTTGGTGGATAAACATGATGATTATCCAGATAAGAGGGCTAGGGTTTAGAAAACTACCTATCAGGAACCCATTCAACAATGTTGACCAAAGAAGAAATTAACTTGAACCTGCAGTACTTGTCAGATCTACCACCCTAAGGAATGCGAAAGCAGAAGATTCATTCAAAGATTCAACCATCAGAAGGCTAATGACTATTCGAGAAAAGTCTGGATCAAGTGCATATATGTCCAAGACCTGTCCTTACGACCTCTGAGCTAACCTGAATGGAGTAACATGGCTGCAAATCTTGTATATGGGAGCAAATGATATGCATCAAAGATAAAAGAGTATTCTATTTTGCCCATGAGATACGCTTTATGGAAAGGATTCCTCAAGGAAGCTCATAATAGGATCTTTATCTTGAGACAAAAAAGACGTTCCTCTACAAGCGGAGAACTTCCTCAAACTAAAGACTGCAAAGTTACTACGTTTCGTATGCTGTCAAATGAGCGTAAGTATCAAGTCATGAAATACTCTAGCTTCTCTACAAGAAAGACCTAAGCAACGATGATGATTCCAGTCAGAAGTAGAAGTGATGGGAAGCACTCAAATGAACATGAAGAAGGAATCACATCTATCTGAGATGACGGCATTAACAATGGGGGAACAGTGATCTGTTAAGGAATAACTGCATCATTAACCTGGAAGAGATGTACCAGCTACAAAGTCCCAAAACCTTGTGGCTGATGAACCAAATGAAGATCCATAGTCAGTAGGATCGTCTCAAAATGAACTACTGATAACCCTTCAGCCACCTAATCCATAATCGTGAAGTGCCTACGATCAAACACATGATCGTAGAGTAAGAGTAGAAGGACACCACGATTTCAGCAATGCAGATACTTAAAGATGATAGAAGATCTTCCCATCAGAAAAGATCTAATGAGATGTCATTGCAAACCACTGACATAGTATTTCATCTGGAAAGCGCCTCAGGGACAAACCTGACCCTTAGCTCTCTCTAAGAGGTTGGCCCTTCCTGAGCTACCTTATCCCAGAAGGAATACTTGATCTAGTTCATCTGAGAAGAATCAAGTCAGTCAACGATCGTAGAGTTGAGTTTGAAAAGGACTAAACGATCGTAGTGCAATTGCAGCGATCGTAGAAGACAACTCAACGATCGTAGTTCTACCAAAGGGTACTCCAGCTCACAAGGAGCATGAAAAATGAGACATCTGCTAAGACATTCAAGTTGAGGAGATAAGTTTGAATACATCAGTGATTGAGCTATGCTGCATCGAAGTAAGGAGGAAAGACGAAGCCATACACTGCAGCATCTCTCAAAAATTGATCGTTGAGTAAACAAATGAAATCGTAGAGTTTATAACTATCTCATCATGTTACACTACGAATCAAAAGGTCAACGGTCAAAGCTACGTCAATTAAACGTCCACTCCTCTAATAACTGAAAAGCAGTGGGGAATTATAGCTCATTACTGGGCAACGTGAAACCAATGGACAATTGACACATCACTGAGTATGCAGAGTTAGAAGGAACTGTCATAAAGACAAGTTCAAATCTGTAGACAGTTACCAAAAGATATCGAACCTTTCTCCCTCCCATTTTCAAAACCCTAGAAAGCTTTTCAAGAGCAAAATCAGTTAACCTCCAGAGCCTTACCAACCAGACAGTCATCTCGCATAAACCTTTCTATATTTAATACCCACATTCTTCAAACTACTCAAAATGAAAAACTGGCAAGTGATCACTGGTATTCAGCTTGGAACCAAATCGTTTGAGAAATCTGAAAAGAAGTTCAGAGATATTCTCGAGCTTGTAAAGAAGGCTGGATTTTCAGAATGCCTTGAAGTAAATACTCGAGTCTACTGCAACCTGGTTAAAGAATTCTACTCAAACGTCTCTATAAATTCGAAAACCCTTACTACCAAGGTTAAAGGTCAGTCTCTCAAGTTAAAATCTTCTGACCTAAACCAATGCCTAGGATTTCCTAACCAAGGCCTAAAGAACCTTGATAATGTCAACACTGAATTGGCTAAGGAAATTATGGGGTATCAAAGAAACTCTGTTTCAAGGACATGAAGAAGAAGGAGTTCCTGAGCAATATAGTTCCTTGCTGAAAAATAGGTGGAAAGTGCATACTATGTTAAGACACTGCACATGACAGCAGTGATCGACCAGCAGGTTGAAAATATGTCTCAATAGTTTTGAAGAACAAATTCCTACTTTGGATAACGATCTTGATTGATCGAGTCCTCCCAATGGGTAGAGAAGACTGAGAAAAGCCCCTGACCAAGTATATCATGGAAGGCTGTTAAGTATCATACTGAAGAAAAAGCTAGGGAAAGATCAAGGAGATGAGGGAGAAGCCCTGATATGTTGCTAAGGCTCTACTCTTTTCTCCACAACTATTTTGGAAAACACTGGGAAAGAAAACCCTAAGGAGAACAAAAGGCGACGCTGGGAGCAGTATTAGAGCCTCTCAAAGAAGAGAAAGATTATTAAAGGGCAAGAGCTCTGAGTCCAGTAACTCGGATCATTAAAATCAACCCAGATAGGAAGAAATCAAAAGTGGTGAAAAGAGCTGGTGATGTGAAGAAAGCGCAGGCCCCACCAAGGATAGTCTCCTCCTTGAACAAGAGTAAAGAAGAAAAGACCCAAACTGCTGAGACCACAAAAAGAAGAAGCAGCAGGTTGCTTCAAGGGCCAGTCAGCAAGAAAGCTAAGGTGGAGGACAAACCAGTCTTAGCTTCTCAAATCAATATATCTGCTGATAAGGAAAGGTGCTCTAGCCCCATGGCCAATACTCAGAGAAGCAACTCTGATGAAGAAAAAGAAATTTCTGATCAAAGTGCATCCCCAAATGCACTGCCCCAACCAGCCCAGAGAATGGGTCAGAAAATGCTATCCAAGAAGAAGAAGAAGAACATGTCCCCTCAATCCAAGAGAGCTTTCATGATGACTCAGAAAGTGATGAGGACAGGGAAGAAGAATCTGCCCCTGCCAGTACTGATATTCAAAGAAGTTTATCTGATAAGGAAGTGGAGTCAGAGACTGAGGAAGAAGAAGAAGAATCTGTCTCTCCAATAGTTGAATCTCCACAAAGAAGAAAGAGCTACAGGCTGCAAGCCCAGTTTGCCTCCAAAAGGAACAGGGGCCAATCAAATTCCATCATTGAATTAAGTGATGATGAATCTGTATCCCCAGGAGAAGATGCTGAAGAAGAAGCCAGCAGTGAAGAAGAAGTATCTAAGGAAAGTCTTGATGAAGAAAGTTCAGATAATGAAATTCAGCAAGAAGGATTCTCTGTTGGAGATGATCAAGAAGAGTCTGAACATGAAATGCAACATGAAGATGATACCTCTCCTGAAGCTGATCTAAATGGTTCTAGTTCTGAGAAGGAAGAAGCAGGAAATGATTCCAACTCTGAAGATCAGGAATCAGAAAACTCAGGACTCCACCCTGTTCTCTCACCTGCAAGATTTATCAGGAGAATAGTAGTAGAAGTTCCCAATGAACCATTAGAGACTCCGCCTGACAGATGGATAAACCATGGAGGTAAACAGATCATAATAGTAAGAATGACCTTCTTTGACTTGGTCAAGAACTGGAACAACATGGAAATGGACTGCACAACCATTCTCTACAACCTTGATGATCTGCTAATGAGATGGTTCTTCCAGTGGATGCCATGGCTAAAGGCCATTACTAAAAAAGATGGAAGCTACTTCAGTTGGTGTTATAAGCAGTTTCCAAGCATGGAACTGGTGGCTCAGAACTTTCCAAGAGTGAAGAAGTTTGCCACCAAGCTGATCACAAACCAGCCCCACTTCAAGATCTATCGACATGCTGGAAATCTCTACATCCCCTACGATCGTAGGGTGGACTCTGAAGGAAGAAGAACCATGTCCAAGAAGCTGATCGTAGAGTCTGATCACTCTACTGCTTATGATGTTCAAATCCAATCTCAGAAGTCTCCTTATGATCAAGCACTGCTAATAGACACTCCATCATACTCCACAGGCAATTGGTACTCCACAATTGTTCAGATTATCCATACCTTTGAAAATCTGTCCAAAAATGACAATCGTAGAGTCCAATCCATTGCCCATACTGAAGCTACCAATCAAGAGGATCAAACTGCTTTGGAGCAGGAACTACTGAAGAGCTCTGATGATTTAAGCAAGAAGATATCTATGTTCACTGAAGAAACACAGAAGCAGACAGCAGCATGAGATGATTCTTTCCAGCACAAGCTTCAAGCTATCTTGGCTGATGTATCTCTCAAACTTCAAAAGAGAGATAACATCTATCAAAAGGCCATCCAAGATCAGAAGGCAGAAGCTCTACAAGTTCAGAAAGCCAATGCAAAGTAGATCGAAGCCCTCTCTGACAAGATTGACGATCTGAAACAGTCCTTCTCTGTGCAACTTGAACTCGGACAGCAAGAGCTAAAGTTTGAAGTTGCAAACTCCTCCTACCTGATGGAGCAGCTTATGTCCAACATGGAGCAGCTCTCTCAAATGATTGATGACAAAAAGGGGGAGAAAGAGAGGCAAAGAAAGAAGAGGAGCAAGAGGCACCAAAAGAAGAGCAGAGGGTTAAGGGAGAAAAAGTCAAAGAAGAAGAAAGCAGCAGCAGATAGAGAATCATCATCTGAGGGGGAGCCTGAAGATGATGATACCAAGTTCACAGAAGCTGAAGGGGAGCCAGATCAGAAAGGTGATGAAGGGGAATCAAGCAAAGATAGAAGGCCATCATCAGAGGGGGAGCAAGAAGCAGCAGCAGATGAGTAGCTGATCAACAAGCATCCTGGAACCATACATGGAGCCAAGGAGGTATATCTTTAGTCTGATAGTATGTTCTGGATCCAGGATTTAGAATGTCTGAATATATAATTGCCATATTAATATAAATGACATTCATGATTAACTGTTTAGAAATACAGCTGCTCACTAAATCTAAGATTCATTCACAACATGCATATGCACTTATTATTTTTGTCATAATCAAATAGGGGGAGATTGTTAGGAATAAACATGTGAATGATATTCCTATTTATATATGATTTGATTATGATATATATATGAATGAATATACAAGTATGTTTGCATGAAGAAAAGTTGTTAAGTCCTTTGATAGATAATAGAAATATATGTACAAGGACTTAGAATGAATTAATCAAAAATGTTAGGTTGATCCTACATAAGCAAAACAGCTTTGTAAAGTCCTTAAAAAGAAATTATGTACAAGGACTATAAATATAGAAAGATCAAGCTTGTTAGGTTGATCTTATGATGTAATAAATAGGTTTGTCTGATCGTCGAGCACTGCACCAGAAGTCGTAGTCTGCCAGGAGAGTCAGAGTCAACTCGGGAGCTATCGAGGCAGAATAGGAGTACGCAAGATAGTGAGATCTCGGAGTTCGTAGACTTCCAGGGGAAACGAAGAAGGATAGTAGTGTGTCGAGAAGAGCCTCCTCGGGATCGTAGTGTACTGAGGAAGTCATGTTCTGAATCGTAGAGACAGTCTGCCTATAAGCCGAACGACAATCTGCCGAAGCTAAGTATGAAATGCACTCTACGCTCAGAGTCGTAGAGTCTAGCGATGCCGAAGTCAAAGACAAGGATCGTAGACCACACTCTGCGATCGTAGAGTCCACTGAACAAATGCAGAGATCGTAGTTGGACAAGATCAGATGAAGACAACAAGCTCAAGGAAGAAATCGTAGAGAGTCAAGATCTGATCTTCGGGAACGTAGAGTCTGCACAGCCGAAGCTGAATCGTAGAGTGTCAAGATCTGATCTTCAGGATCGTAGTGTTTGCACAGCCGAAGCTGAATCGTAGAGTGCAGAACTACGACTCCAACAGTAATGCTCACAATGCTAAGTCAGAATCGTAGAGCAGATACGGTTCTCAATAAATGAGCACTCCCAGAATATCAAAAGGTATGAAGCCTCTGGTTGGCACTGCAAAGATGTAATCCACAGAAGGGAACCAGAGAGCACTCAACGAATGGCATGCAGGCTAACAGAAGAAGTAAGCACCAAACCAATCAGCATCAAGATTGAGTTGAAAGGTCGTTCGTGATGAAGTCTTCCGCAAGATGATTCAAAGAAGACTTCAGCAGTTGACTAAGGAAAAGTCAGCTAATGCAGTTGCTATCAAGAAAACAGAAGACAACAATCTTGGAAGCAACCAGGATAGTAGTGTTTGTCAGACAAAGAAAGAACTGATGAAAGGTGAACCGAGATACTGGTCAACTTCTGAAGAGCAAGGCTAAAGTGATTAAGTGCAGGGTCAGTTCATTGATGATAAGTGAGCGGAAGATCACCAGGAGAAAGCAAGTTGGACGCGCCACAAATCTGAAGTGTCTTGATATTCAGAAGGGAACCAGAGCAAGGAATTAAGCCATCGGTATTTGAGAACAGTCAAAGCAAACAGAAGTATTGAAGCACTGCACAATACAAGGAAGAGGTGTTCTACATTGAAGATCCAATCAACACTCTTCTAGATCGTAGTGTTGTCTCCACCAGTCAACAAGACACTACAATCAGGTCCCTGAAGACGTGCATCAGAATCGTAGAGCTTGGATACCTGAAGATTGAGGCATTGGCAACTGTTCAATCTGAAGGGTAATTCGGACAAGTGCTTATTGAGAGCATCGATGCAAAAGGACAACCTCTGATCAAGAAATCAGAAGAAATAAAGTCTTCGACCTGCCCAGGACAGTAAAGTGATACATCTGACAGGGTAGGTGAAAAAGTAGACTGCAGAGTCAGAAAAAGTATGTCATGTCACATTAAGCAACTTGAGATCTGTGAAGACATTTGAATAGCTTCCAACGGCTACTTTCCAACAGAAGGATTGGGAAGGTGTATAAATGAAGAAGAGCTTCAAAGATCAAAGAGTGCTGGAGAAGTTGAGTTTTGGAGAGAAGGTGGACTGATCGAATCAAGTAATAGTAAGTCCAGAGACTCACTCTACGATCCACCAAGAACACTCAAAAGTCAGATCAAGCAAGAAGTAGAAGTGTGAGTTCTACTATGTAGAAGTGAGAGTTCTACTACATGAAGAGTGTTCTGAACTGCCAAGAGAAAGAAGAGCATCATGCCATCTGGATGTCCATCATTGGAAGACTCTAAGTACAATAGAGAAGAGCTTACGGTCATCTTAGCAAGTCCATCATGGGAAGGCATCGAGTAGCAAGAAGGGAGATCACAAAAGCCATCTTGGTGTCAAGCTTGAGAAAGCTTCTAGGTACCTTGCAGAAGAGCTTACAGTCATCCTAGAAGCCTCTCATGTGCAGCCATCAAGTACAAAGGAGAATGATCTTCAAGGCAGTTCATCAAGGGGTCATCCGGAGTAGTTGAGCAACCTAAGAAGCTGAGCATCATGCAACACTCAACTGCTCTTCAAGGATGATCAAGCCGAAGCTGCTAAAGATAGAAGATGTTCAGAGCATGAAGACATCTTAGCATCTCAGCACCGACTCCAATAACAACAACAACAACAACAACAACTCAAAGAAGCCAGGGCCTGAGGGGTCCTTGTACGGAGGGACTAAACAAAGCAGGGCCAAAGGGTCCTTGTCCAGAGGGACTAAACGAAGTTCCAAGCCTGCTGGGCTTGAAGAGTTCCTAGGGAACTAGAGGAGTCTCAAGGCTGCTGGCCTTGAAGAGTTCTTAGTGAACTGAAGTCCCAAGGCTGCTGGCCTTGAAGGAATCGTAGAGATTCAGGGTGCTGCCCTTCCTTAGTGGAAATCCTGCTAGTTGAAAGCAGAAGAGTGGATTAGGAGCTTGAGTCTCTGAACCACTTAAAACCCCTTGTGTCTTTTACATTATGTCATTTACATTATGTCTATAACTGCTATAACTGCTATGTATGTTTTAACTGCTTACAACTAAACTAACCCAACGAACAATGTTTGTATGATTATGAATATATCAATGAAGGAGGGGAATCTTTTACTTATTCCGCTGTGCTTGAAAAGATTCTATGTTTGTCATATAATCTAATATGAACAATACATCATAAACCAGAAAAGTATTTTAAAAGAAAAGAATCTATTCAACCCCCCCCCCCTTCTAGATCTATTGTGCCCTCTGAGATCTAACAGAGACGTACTAGGAATGAAACCGATGTCTAACAATTCCTGCAGTTGGATTTTAAACTCCTGATGTTCAATATGAGCCATTCGATATGGGGTTCTAAAAATGGGTTTTGTACCAGTTTTAAGGTCAATATAAAAATTGATTTCACGCTCTGAGGGTAGGCCAGGAAGTTCTTCAGGGAATACATCAAGAAATTTATTAACAATAGAAATATCATTCAAATCTGACGTATTTTTGTTTAAATTTTAACATGGGCTAAGAAAGCTTGACATCCATTTTTCAATAACGAATGACTTTATGGCTTGATATGACAGTGATTGACTTTAGTGGTTTGGTTGCTTGAATTTGTATAATAGGTTGGTTTGGAATATGAAAGCCAACAACCTTACGTAAACAATCAATTTTAGCATGATGAGTAGTTAACCAATCAATCCCTAAAATCACATCAAATGCAAGTATTTTCAAAGAGAGAAGATCAACAAGTAATGTGAGGTTGTCGATTTAAATCAAACAAGATTTATAAACAGTGGATGTAATGAAGGTTTCTTCCAACGGTGTTCCAACAGATAAGTCAAAGACTAACTTCTCTATAGTCAAATTTAAATGTTGAGTGCAAGTAGGTGAAATAAAAGAATGGGTAGAACCAGTATCAAATAAGGTATAAACTTCGTAAGAGTTTATGATTAGCTTACCCGTGATAACTTTGTTCGGTTTTCTCACTTTTTGGGCGGTCACGACAAACGCTCTCCTTTCAACTACCGGCTTTGACTTGTTTGGGATGGCATTTAGTGTCTCCATCCCAGCTGGACTTGACTTCACTACACGATAAAATCAGGCTAGGTGACCTTCTCTTCCGCAATTGAAACATGCTTTGGGTTGTCGCATGCAGTTTGGACTGATGTGTCCCTCCCCTCTGCGTTTATGGCATACGACCGGTGGTCGTTCTCTTTCCTTAACAATGGGTGCTGGTGCTGACGTCTTTCCATCATTATTGAACCTTCTTTTCTTGAAATTTCCACTTCTATTATCTTGGTCATGATTACCACCAAAGTGGTTACCATTTCTGGCATGTTGATTTCCTCCATGTTTGTTGTCACCTCTTCGATGACTGTTACCACTGGTATTATCATTTTGTCAGCTGCTATCTTTTAGTTGGGTTGACTCATTATCGCGCTCCAATAACTAAGTCATATTCACAACATCTGAATACAATCAAAGTTTGTGAGAAATGAGGTATTGACGTATTTCGGGTTTCAAACCTCTTAGAAACAGCTGCATCATACGCACTTTATTATCTACCAAATGTGATGCAAACCGTGACAACTCGGTAAACTTAGCTTCGTACTGGGACACTGTCATATTGTTTTGCTCTAGCTTGATGAATTCTACCTGCTTCATGTGACGAAAACTTTAGGGAAAGTACTTGTCATTGAATAATTCTTAGAACTTCTCCCAAGACATCTTTAGCGCGGCAGGTTGAGTACGTTTTATAGATTCCCACCAATAATTTGCCTCTCTTCGTAACATGAAGGTGGCAAAGAGAACCTTTTACTCCTCGGAGAATCCCAAGACATCAAATATCTCTATGATCTACTTTATCCACGTCTCTGCCTTAAGTGGTTATGGTTTTATCAAAAACTATGGTGGTCCCAGCTCCTTGAATTGCTTAGCGGTGACCAACCGTAAGTTGCCAGTGTTTCCACCTGCATTTTGCACAGGAGTCTCTCTCACCTGATGTTGCATGAATTGCAGAAAGCCTCTGAACATTCCATCGTTTATCATTTGGTTGGTGTTGTTGTTTACCTGAGGATTATTGCCTTCCTAATGCACATTATCCTAGTTATTGATCATTGATGATTCAATGGTCTCATGTGCTCCATTGCTTATCTCAACAATTTTAGATGTCATTTTCAAACACTGCCATAAAACAAGGGTTAATTGACATGCCACATGTTATCCCTATATTATGACCGACCAATTAAATAACAAATAAACTTAGGTAAGTCATACTGGCGAAGGATTTACCCGTTTTTCACCTCCTAGTTCTAGCCTCAAATCTCAGCTAGGGATCATATCCCTAAACTTTGATACCAACTGTGATGCCCCCAAAATAAGTATACAGAACTCATTCTGAGTCGCCAAATATATGGTACAAAATTTAAATACAAACTTCATTAATACAATACGACAAACATAAACTAAGAGTTTTAACACGAATATTGTCTCGTAGACAATATCCAAACTCAAATAAAGTCCTCATTATAATTATTATCACACTATTTTATAAAAATAGTGAGGACTACTATAGTCACCATCTCGGACCATCACTCCATTTCCCGACTAGTCCCAGCTATATTCTTATTTCCTGAAGAAAACAATGAAAGCAAAAGGTGAGCTTAACTAGCCTAGTAAAGAATATTATGACTACGATAATGCAAAATAATTTATCTTTAGCCTTCAACAGTATAACAACTGATAGAATACAATAGACAACAAGTTTAACTGCAGCGGAACAAGCAATCCATTAGAAGAGTCAAGTAGAGCATGATATCTACTATCTTGTATGATTTAAAGGTTCATCATCAATATTTTATCGCTGTAACACAACTCAATAAATAATTCACATCACTAAATTATATGTGCACTACGGGCCAAGGATATTCATTAGTATCACATCCACAAATCATTCATCCACTACGGGCCCAGGATGTAAGACTCTGAATTTTATGAAATGAAAGTATTCAATTTTTTTATAATTATTATTCTATTTAGTAAATAGTTAAATTGATAAAAAGTTAAAGTTAAGGGTGATATTTAAAAATTTTGCAAAGTACGCAAGTTGATATAAAATATTCGTTGTGTCAGGGAATATTCGTTTGGTCAGAGAATATTCTTTTTATCAGGGAATATCCATACGACGACACCATCATTGGTGGACCCCACAATGGAATAACTGTTGGAGTTAAAAAACGACAGAAATAATTTTTTATAAAAATAACGGCAAAAGTTTTACCGTTAACTGTTGAAATATTCGGTGATAAAAATACAGTAATACGCGTGGTTGCAAAGTAGCACACGGTATTGTACAATATCTCTGATTATTGATGCTTACGTAAAAAGCCACTCAATTTATTCAATTATTGCAACAATAATTGCTACATAATATCTCATATTATTGATTCAATTATTGTCACAGTATCATCTGCACAATAATTGAGAAAAACACATTTATTCATATGATTATTTATATTATTGACAATGTCTAGAAAGTTCTGTCGAGGAAAGAGGTTTGGTCACCTAATTGCGCACCAATAAAGAGAAATCTTTATCGGAAAGCCCCCTCTTACTTGGAAATGATCTGGTTGTCAATATTGTAAGTTATAATATTAATGATGAATAATTGTTAATAGATTAAAAATGTGTTTATTAAAGATAAATGATTTGTGGTAAATATTTATTCAATTTTTTAAATAAATATAGGGATTTGTTATGAGGTTTTTGTTGTAAGTTTAACTTAGTATTCTATGGGAAGATTTACTAATTTTATGGACCTTCGGTGGTGGTTTTAATCGTAAATCAATCTGGACCATCGGTGGTGGTTTTAAAAGTAAATAAATCTGGACCGTTGGTGGTGGTTTTAAAAGTAAATCAATCTGAACTGTCGGTTGTAGTTTCAATAGTAATCAATATGGACCGTTCGTGAATCAGTTACTATTTAGTCCATTCTCCTATAAATAGAAGCTTAAATCTTCTTTCATTCTCACCAATTCACTGAGACTCACAAGAGAAACTATAGAGAGCAAGAAGAAGAGTATTATGCTACTTCACTATTGCAGTATCCAATCTTCTACTAAGGTAAGGGGTGTTATTTCTTTTATATTCGTAAGGGGTATTATTTCTTTCGAATTCGTAAGAAATACTATTTTTCATATTCATCCTTTAATATGTCGGAATAACCTATCTATGCGGATTACGTACCACATGACAGGTCAAAATCAATTTGCAGTTTTGTATGTTATTTCTTTTCATATTCTTAAATCTAAACTTACCTTACTATGGTAAGTATTGCTTCTATAATCCCTGAAATTAGTGGAATATCTTTGAGTTTTGCGATTCATCCAGTATCGTTTCATTGGAATATTGATCTAAACATTCTTATTAAATATCAATATTTTCATCCGGGGTACTATTCACAGGTTACTATTCACTCAGTTAATATTTACTTGAATATTATTCACTCGGGGATTCGGGGTACTTTTCATAACGGGATACTATTCATAGGTTACTATTCACTCGGGTATTATTCACTCGAGTATTCGGGACACTTTTCATGCCGGGGTACTATTCCTAAAGTACTATTTACTGGGTACTATTCACTCGGGTACTATTTACCCGGGGTACTATTCACGACAAAAATTGATTTCTTTTCTGTCTAAAATTATTTTTGATACATGAATATTGTTCTTGAATTTTACTCCACAAAGCAGTATCATGTTGACAATTTGGATATTTTTAAACTCCGGATAAATTTAAAGTCTTTAATATTTATCCTTGATTTCATTTGATTAATGCTTATATCATTGTCATCATTAGACCTGGCAAACGGGCAGGCCGGGCCGGCCCGGCCCGAGGGATTCTCCCTTTAATTTTTTTTAAAAACTTTTTGCTACACCAAAAATAGTAATAATAATAAATATTTAAAATAAAAAAAACTGGAATATATTGAAATTATGTTTCAATGTTTATAAAATTAGAGTTTGAGACTTTAATTTCAATTTCGAGATTTAAAATTGTACTACCAACCACAAAATTCTATTAACTATCCATATATTAATTTAATTCATCATGTGTTTGTTTAGAATTAGAAAATTGTAGATTATATTATGGAATTATTAAATTTTAATTTGTGAAAATAATAATTTTCTTTATCTTTTAGCATAAGGTTATACATTAAATATATATATATATAGAGAGAGAGATGATATTATTCGATACTAGCTCATTGGGTACTATATATATATATATATATATATATATATATATATATATATATATATATATATATATATTCATCCTAGAAGTGATGGCATAAAGATATCAAGTTATTGGCTTAAATTAATCACTTAGACGCATGTGTTAGCTTGACTGATGCAGCAGCCCCAAATTTACAAACTATCAGATATCTTGGAAATTAATCTTTTCTCATCTTTTGCACGCACTTCACCTCCCTGTGTGTATAACGAACAACAAAGAATAAAGCTACAAACATGATTAATTAATTACCTACATTAACTACATATTTCAATCAATTAAAATTTTAATAGTATTATAAATTAGTATTATTAATTAATTACCTACATTAACTACATATCTTAATTATAGTTTTCAATTATAGTTAAAATATATTGAAGATTGCATTAAAAATAAATAGTTGTTGTAGCTCAGTTGGTTTGAACTCTAATTTATTTACTTACAAGTCTTGTGTTCAAGTCTCACAACCCACAAGTAGCAATATTTTAATTTTTTAAAACATAAGTTGTGAGCCACGGGTCGGGCCCTGTTTTGCCAGGTCTAGTCATCATCCTCACGCTTATATTGTGATGAAAGTCATCTTCGGCCAAAGGTGCAACGATGAACTGTTGATTGGCATGATCATGACCATTGGTGAAAACAAAGATATCCTTGGCACGTAGTGCATGGATAATTCAATGATGTGGATTATTTAGCAAGCTGAGTCTCAGCGATAAAATCGATGATAAAATTTTAAATCATAGAAGATAATAGATATCATGCTCTACTTGACTCTTCTAATAGATTGCTTATTCTGCTGCAGTTGTTGATCTAAAACTTGTTGTCTATTGTATTCTATCAGTTTTTATACTGTTGAAGTCTAACGATAATTTATTCTACATTATCTTAGTCATAATATTTATTACTGGGCTAGTTGAGCTCACCATTTTCTTTCATTTTTCTCTTCAGGAAATGAGAATATAGCTGGGACGACTCGGGAAATGGAGTGATGGTCCCGGATAAGTGGCTATAGTAGTCCTCACTATTCTATGAAATAGTGTGATAATAATTGTAATGAGGACTCCATTGAGTGTGGATATTATCTAGAAGACAATATTCATGTTAAAACTCTCAGCTACGCTTTTATCGTATTATATAAAAGAAGTTTATATTTAAATATTGTATCATGTATTTGGTAACTCATAATGGGTGATGTATACTTATTTTGGAGGCGTCACACAGTATATTCGTTATTATCACCAGTGGTAATGATTATACCAACAACTGTCAATCAATGCACTATGGGCCAATGAGAACTTTTACCCCATCATTTGTAACATTACAGGTCATGATTATACCGATACATAGTCATAATCATACCAATCAACAGTCCATCTATGCACTACTGGCCAAAGATGACTTTTATCATAATATAAGCATGAGGATGATGACAATTATATAAGCATCAATTAAATAAAATCAAGGATAAATATTAAAGATTTTTAATTTATCTAGAGTTTACAAATGTCCAAATTGTCAACATGACAACTGCTTTGTGGGTAAAATTCAAGAATAATATTCATGTAAAAATAATATTCATGACAAATTTTGCAAAGTAAGCAAGTTATTATAAAATATTCGATTGGTCAGGAAAAAATCATTTTAATAGGGAATATTCGTATGATGACACAATCATTGGTGGACCCCACAACGGAAGTATTGTCATAGTTAAAAAACGACATAATTATCTTTTTATAAAAATAACGGCAAAAGTTTTACCGTTAAATTATTGAACTACCCGGTGGTAAATGTGACGCCCCCAAAACAGGTATACATCACCCATCTTGAGTCGCCAGATACATGGTACATAAATTCAAATACAACTTAATTATGCAACAGTCGTGTAAAATACGACAAAACATAGCTGAGAGTTTAAACAAGAATATTGTCATCTAAACAATATCCACACTCAATGGAGTCCTCATTATAATTATTATCACATTATTCAGTAGAATAGTGAGGACTACTAAAGCCACTTATCATGGACCATCACTCCATTCCCCGACTCGTCCCAACTATATTCTCATTTCCTGAAGAGAACAGTGAAAGAAAGGGTGAGCTCAACTAGCCCAGTAAAAAATATTATGACTAAGATAAAGCAGAATAAATTATCCTTAGCCTTCAACAGTATAACAACTGATAGAATACAATTGACAACAAGTTTTAGATCAACAACTGCAGCAGAATAAGCAATCCATTAGAAGAGTCAAGTAGAGTATAAAATCTATTATCTTCTATGATTTAAAAAGTTTTTCATCAACTTTATCGCTGAGACTCAGCTTAATAAATAAAATTGAATCATCCCTGCACCACGGCCAAGGATATTCATGTAATCATCAATGGTCATGATTATACCGAATAATCCATGGTCATAATCATACCAACAATTGTCCATCAATGAACTACAGACCAATGATGACTTTTACCACATCATTCGTCACATTACGGTCATGATTATACCGAATAATCCCTGGTCATAATCATACCAAGTCCATCTATGAACGTAAGCCAAAGATGACTTTAATCACAATATAAGCATGAGGATGATGACAATGACATAATAATTCAATAAAACAAGTTCAAGAATAAATTATAAAGATTTATAATTTAATTTATCCAGAATACAATAACGTCCAAATTGTCAACATGATACTGCTTTGTAGAATAATATTCATGTGCCAAAAATAATTTGGACAGAAAAGAATCAATTTTTTGTCGTGAATAGTACCCTGTGAATAGTACTTCGGGAATAGTACCTCGTGAATAATACCCCGGCGTGAAAAATACCCGAGTAAATAATATTTAGTTGAATAGTAATTTGGGTGAATAGTAACCTATGAATAGTACTTCGACACAAAAAGTGCCCTGAATACCCGAGTGAATAATACTAGAGTGAATAGTAACCTAGTGAATAGTAACCCGTGAATAGAAACTCATAAAAAAATACCAAAGAAAATGATATTCCATGACGAGTACAAAAAAAATGATATCTCATACGAGTATAATAGAATATACGAAATTGCACATGGATTTTCACCCGTCATGCGGTAATCCACGTAGACAGATCATCTCCACAATTTAATAAAGAATGAATACGAAGGATCATTCACCATGCATGCGGTAATCCACATAGACAGGTTATTCCAACAGAATAATAAAAAATGGAATAACAGAAGAATTCACCAGGCATGCGATAGACCGCACAGACAGGTTATTCCAATAGAATAATAAATAATGCAACCAGGTCATGCGTAATACGCACAGACAGGATATTCCAATAGAATAATAAAGAATGGAACCAGGTCATGCGTAATCTACACAGACAGGATATTCCAACAGAATAATAAAGAATGGAATAACAGAAGAATTTCACCACGTATGCGGTACTTCGCATAGACATGTTATTCCAACATAATAATAAAGAATGGAATAACATAAGAATTCACCAGGCATGTGATAGACCGCACAGACAGGTTATTCCAACAGAATAATAAAGAATGGAATAACAGAAGAATTTTACCATGTATGCGGTACTTCGCATAGACAGGTTATTCCAACATAATAATAAAGAATGGAATAACAGAAACTCTCTTCATGAATACGAATGAAATAATACTGCTTACCTTAAAAGAAGACTGGATACTGGAATAGTGAGGTAGCAGACTTCTCTTCTTCCTTCTCTCAATAATTTCTCTCTATAATAATTGCTCTATAGCTTTAGTGAATTGGTGAAAAATAATGAAGGAATGAGCTTCTATTTATAGGAAAATATAGTTTCGATAATTGTACGTTTTGAGACTCCAAATATTACAGTATAATACCTTCATCTTTTTCTTTATTTTTAATTTAGTCCTGCAAGTATTATCAAACTTGCACCACCTCCCCTAATAGTAAATCATGTGAATCAATAGTTCTAGACATGTGAAAATACGAATTACAGTATAGTACCTCCATCTATACCTCCATTTTTAACTTAGTCATACAAGTATTATCAATCTTGCACCAACTTCCCTAATAGTAAATGAATGTGAATCAATAGTACACACATGTGAACAAATAGTTATAATCATGTGAATCAATAGCAATTAATTACTCATTTATCAGATTTTACCTGATTGGTCAATATAACCTCCAGACATCAATTATTATAGAAATAAATGTTAATTTCCACAAACACTAATAATCCCAACACAATGGAACTATCAATTTTATCTTTAATCAACACGAACTTATTCATCATTAATATTATAACTCACATTATTTAACAACCAGGTCGTTCCCAGGAAAGAGGGGGCTTTCTGATAAGGATTTCTCCGTTTTAACGGTAACACTTTTGTCGTTATAAAAAGATAATTCTGTCATTTTCTTACTACGACAATACTTTCGTTGTGGGGTCCACCAATGATTGTGTCGTCGTACAAATATTCCCTATTAAAATGAATATTCCCCGACTAATCGAATATTCCCCGATACAACGAATATTTTATAGCAACTTACATACTTTAAAAAATTTATAAATACTACCCACAACTATAACATTATATCAAATTCACACCATAATATTCAAAAAAATATTTTGAGAAAATTAAATCTTTAATCGTAAAATTTAGGGTTTTATAGTAATAATACAGTAATACGCATGGTTGAATAGAAACCACGATATTGATTATTGATGCTTACGTGAGAAGTCACTCAGTTATACTCAATTATTGCTACAGTAATTGCTGCATAATATCTCTCATATTATTAATTCAATTATTATCACAGTATTAATATTTTATATTATTAAATCAATAATTGAGACGGTAAAATTATTCATATTATTAGTTGCAATATTGACGATGTCTAGAAAGTTCTGTCGATGAGAGGTTTGGTCACCTAATTGCGCGCTAATAGGGAAAAATCCTTATCGGAAAGCCCCCTCTTTCCTGGGAATGATCTGGTTGTTAAATATTGTGAGTTATAATATTAATGATGAATAAGTTCGTGTTGATTAAAGATGAAATTGATAGTTCCATTGTGTTGGGATTATTAGTGTTAGTGGAAATCGACATCTATTTCGATAATAATTGATGTCTGGAGGATATATTGACCAATCGGGTAATTAATCAGATAAATGAGCAATTAATTGCTATTAATTCATTAATAGCTATTAATTCACATGCTTATAACTATTTATTCACATGTGTGTACTATTAATTCACATGAATGTACTATTAGGGGAGGGGTGCAAGTTTGATAATACTTGCATGACTAAATTAAAAATGAAGGAAAAAATGAATGTATTATACTGTAATATTTTGAGCCCCCAAAATGTGCAATTATTGAAACTATATTTTTCTATAAATAGAAGTTCATTATTCTTTCATTCTCACCAATTCACTAAGACTCACAAGAGCAATTATAGAGAGAAAAGCTATAGAGAGAAAGATGAAGAGAAGTCTGTTACCTCACTATTTTAGTATCCAGTCTTCTTCTAAGGTAAAGGATAATATTTTTGTTCAGTATTCATAAGGAATAATATTTTTGTCTATACTATGTAGTATGTGAGTAATATTATTTCGTCTCGTATTCCTAATTATACCCTCATTTTGTTAAAGCGTGTTACAATTATGGAAAAGAAGGTCACCTAGCCCAATTTTGTCGTGCACCAAAGCTAAGTCCAGCTGGGATGGAGGCATCAAAGGCCGTCCTAGATAAGACAAAACTGATAGTTCAAGGGAGAGCGTTTGTCGTAACCTACCAAAAAGTGAGGAATTCGAACGAGGTTATCACGGGTTAGCTATTCATAAACTCTAGCGAAGTCTATACCTTATTTGAAACCGGTTTTACCCATTCTTTTAATTCTCCTACTTGCACTCAATGTTTAAATTTAACTCTGAAGAAATTAGACTTTGATTTATCAGTTGAAACTCCGTTGGGAGAAACCTTCATTACATCCACTATTTATAAGTCTTGTTTAATTCAAATCGGTAAACACACGTTACCTATCGATCTTATCTCTTTGAAAATACTTGCATTTGATGTGATTTTAGAGATTGATTGGTTAACTATTCATCATGCTAAAATTGATTATTTTTGTAAGGTTGTTAGCTTTCATATTCCTAACCAACCTATTATGCGAATTCAAGCAACCAAACCACTAAAATCAATCACTGTCATATCAAGTCATAAAGCTATTCGTTTATTAAAAAATTGATGTCAAACTCTCTTAGCCCATGTCACAAATTTAAATAAAAATACGTCAGATTTGAATGATATTTATATTGTTAATAAATTTCTTGACGTATTCCCTGAAGAACTTCCTGGCCTACTCCCAGAGCATGAGATTGAATTTTGTATCGATCTTGAACCCGGTACAAAACCCATTTCCAAAGCCCCATATTGAATAGGCTCCTATTAAACTTCAAGAGTTAAAAATCCAACTACAGGAATTGTTAGACATCGGTTAATTCGTCCTAGTACGTCTCCTTGGGGTGCTCCTGTTCTATTCGTGAAGAAGAAAGATGGAAGTATACGACTTTGTATTGATTATCGGTAGTTGAATCATGTCACCATCAAAAATAGGTACCTGTTACCTCGTATTGATGATCTGTTTGACTAGTTACAAGGCGCCAAATTCTTTTCAAAGATTGATCTTCGTTCCAGATATCATCAATTAAAGATTAAAACTGATGACATTCCAAACACTGCTTTCAGAACTCGGTACGAGCATTACGAATTCCTAGTCATGTCTTCTGGATTGACTAATGATCATGCTGCCTTCATGGATATGATGAACTAAGTATTCAAGGAATATTTGGATCACTTTGTGGTCATCTTTATTGATGACATCCTCATTTACTCCAAAAGCCATGAAGATCATGAGCAACACTTGAGGCTGATACTCCAAAAGCTTTGTGAGAACAAGCTATATGCCAAGTTAAAGAAATGCGAGTTCTAGCTTGAGAAAGTAGCATACCTTGGGAATGTGATATCAAATAACGGAATATCTGTTGACCCGGCAAAGATTAAAGCAATTCAAAGCTGGGAGCAACCTAAGTCAGTAATCGAAGTACGTAGCTTTCTGGGCTTAGCTGGTTATTATCAGAGATTCGTGGAAGGATTTTCTCGAATCGCTACTCCATTAACTTAGCTAACTCGTAAAGATACAAAATTCAGTTGGAGTGAGGAATGTGAGAAGAGTTTTCAAGAACTCAAGAGGAGACTTATTTCAGCACCAGTTCTGACAATACCATCTGGTTTAGAGGGATTTGTCATATACAGCGATGCTTCAGGCAAAGGTTTAGGATGTGTTCTCATGCAACATAGGAAAGTCATAGCCTATGCCTCACGACAACTCAAAGAATATGAGAGAAATTATCCTACTCATGATCTAGAGTTGGCAGCTGTCGTTTTTACGCTTAAGATTTGGAGGCATTACCTGTATGGAGAGAAGGTGGAGATCTATAAGGATCATAAAAGCCTCAAATATTTCTTCACTCAAAAGGAACTCAACATGCGACAACGACGATGGCTTGAGCTGTTGAAAGATTACGATCATACCATTCAATACCATCCTAGGAAAATGAACGTAGTAGCTGACACATTAAGTAGAAGATCATATGCGGGCACGAGTATGATATTCTCAACGCAAAGGACCATTTTGTATAACTTACAAAGGATGGAGATAGACTTAAAGACTTCAGGGACCCATGTGATGATGGCGAATATACGAGTAGAACCGACTTTAAGTGATAAAGTTAAAGCTGCTCAAGCTACAGACCTGGAGCTAATGCGTATGAGGAAGAAAGTGCAAGAAGGTGCTATTCCGGAAGAAAGAATCGATGAAGAAGGAATACTTCGAGTCAATTTCAGACTTTGTATTCCTAACAATTTTGACTTGAAGTATAAAATCATGATGGAGGCGCACAACACACCGTTTGCAATCCATCCTGGGAGTACCAAAATGTATCGTGATCTTCGACATACATTTTGGTGGAACAATATAAAGAGAAAGATAGCGAGTTTTATCTCAAGGTGTTTAACTTTTCAACGAGTCAAGGCAGAGCATCAAGTGCCAAAAGGTCCATTGCAACCACTTGAAATTCCAGAATGGAGGTGGGAGCATATTACCATGGATTTCGTTACTAGTCTTTCTAAGGTTTCTCAAGGCATAGATACGATTTGGGTCATTGTTGATGGATTGACCAAGTCTGCTCATTTTTTATCCATACGAGATACTTATACACTTGAACGTCTTACTCGTATATACATAAACGAGATTGTAAGATTGCATGGTATGCCAGTATCCATAGTTTCTGATCGAGACCCAAGATTCACTTCAAGATTTTGGGTTAGTTAATTTGTATAAAGCTATGAGCACGGATTTACGATTTAGTTCAGCATATCATCCTTAAACAGACGGGCAGTCGGAGAGGACTATTCAAACTCTTGAAGATTTATTAAGACTCTGTGTCCTTGACTTCAAAGGAAGTTGGGACAAGTTCTCACCATTTGTGGAGTTTTCCTACAATAACAATTACCAAGCAAGTATTGGCATGTCTCCATTTGAGGCGTTGTATGGAAGAAAGTGTCATTCTCCAGTATGTTGGGATGAGGTGGGTAAAGAAACGTTATTGGGACCAGAGTTGGTACGCATGACTACGGAAAAAGATTCAAACGATCCGACAACGTATAAAAACCTCACTAGATCGACAAAAGAGTTATGTTGATCTTCACTGAAAGAACGTGAAATTCAATATTGGAGATCATGTGTTGTTACGTGTTGCTCCACGGAAAGAAGTTACAAGATTTAGAAAGAAAGAAAAGCCCAATCCTCGATTCATTGGCCCATTTGTAATCCTCAATCGAGTAGGAACTGTGACCTATAAACTCGCCTTACTGCTAAGTATATCTCGTGTTCATAACATTTTTCACATATCTATGTTACGTAAATATGTGAAAGACCCGAACCACATTATTGAATTAGAACTGGATGAGATAGTGGAAGATTTAACGTATAAAGAAGCACCTGTTAAAATCTTGGATAGGAAGGATCATATTCTACGTTTCAAGGTTATACCTCAAGTCAAAGTTTTGTAGAGAAACCACGATGTGGGGGAAATAACCTGGGAGTTAGAATCTGAAATGAAGTCAAGGTATCATCACCTCTTCGACATACCAGGTACGTACCCTAATTTCGAGGGCGAAATTTCATAAGAAGGGGATGTTGTAAGACCCCAACTTTTATGAATAAAGAATAATTTTTTTCGAAATATATTTTTGAATATTATGGTGTAGATATGATATAATGTTATAGTTGTGAGTAATATTTATAAATTTTTTAAAATAAGCAAGTTGTTATAAAGTATTCGATTGGTCAGGGAATATTCATTTTAACAGGGAATATTCGTACGACGGCACAATCATTGGTGGACCCCACAATGAAAGTACTGTCGTAGTTAGAAAATGACATAATTATCTTTTTATAAAAATAATGGTGAAAGTTTTACTGTTAAACTACTCGGTGGTAAAAGTACAGTAATACGTGTGGTTGCATAGTAACACACGGTATTGATTATTGATGCTTACATGAGAAGTCACTCAGATATACTCAATTATTGCTACAGTAATTGCTGTATAATATCTCTCATATTATTGATTCAATTATTGTCACAGTATCAATATTTTATATTATTAAATCAATAATTGAGATGACAAAGTTATTCATATTATTATTTGCAATATTAAAGATGTCTAGAAAGTTCTGTCGAGGAGAGGTTTGGTCACCTACTTGCGCCCCAATAAGGAGAAATCCTTATCGAAAAGCCCCCTCTTTTCTGGGAATGATCCGATTGTTAAATATTGTGAGTTATAATATTAATGATGAATAAGTTCGTGTTGATTAAAGATTAAATTGATAGTTCCATTGTGTTGAGATTATTAGTGTTAGTGGAAATTGACATATATTTTGATAATAATTGATGTTTGGAGGATATATTGACCAATCGGGTAATTAATCGGATAAATGAGCAATTAATTACTATTAATTCACATGTTTATAACTATTTGTTCACATGTGTGTACTATTGATTCACATGTATGTCTATTAGGGGAGGGGTGCAAGTTTGATAATACTTGCATGACTAAATTAAAAATGAAAAAAAGATGAAGGTATTATACTATAATATTTTGCGCCCCAAAACGTGCAATTATTGAAACTATATTTTTCTATAAATAGAAACTCATTCTTCTTTTATTCTCACCAATTCACTAAGACTCACAAGAGCAATTATAGAGAGAGAAACTATAGAGAGAAAAGCTATAGAGAGAAAGAAGAAGAGAAGTCTGCTATCTCACTATTCCAGTATCCAGTCTTCTTCTGAGGTAAGAGATATTATTTTTGTTCAGTATTCATAAGGAATAATATTTTCGTCCATACTATGTAGTATGTGAGTAATATTATTTCGTCTCGTATTCCTAATTATACCCTCATTTTGTTAAAGTATTGCTTCTATATTCTGTGAAATTAGTAGAATATCCTTGAAATTTGCGCTTCATCTAGTATCGTTTCACAAGGATATTTTCTGCACATTCTTGTTAAATTTTAAGCTTTTCATGCTGGAGTAATGTCCATAAGTACTATTCATTTATACGGTACTATTTATAAAGTACTATTCACTGGTACTATTCACAAAGTACTATTCACGAAGTACTATTCACGGGGTACTATTCTCGAAGTACTATTAACGAGGTACTATTCACCCAGAATACTATTTATGATAAAAATTGATTTATTTTCGGTTCAAATCATTTTTGATAGAATATCATTCTTGAATTTTACTCCATAAAGTAATATCATGTTAGCAATTTGAATATTATTGAATTCTGGATAAATTAAATTATAAATCTTTAAAATTTATCATTTGCTTTCTTTTAATTAAATTCTTATATCATTGTCATCATCCTCATGCTTATATTATGATGAAAGTCATCTGTGGCTTACGTGCATAGATGAACTATTAATTGGTATGGTTATGACCAGGGATCATTCGGTATAATCATGACCCGTAATGTTACAAATAATGTGGTAAAAGTCCTCATTGGCCCGTAGTGCATTGATGGACAGTTGTTGGTATGATTATGACCATGGATTATTCGGTATAATCATGACCATTGATGATTACATGAATATCCTTGGCCCGTATTGGAGGGATGATTCGATGATGTGGTTTATTTATTAAACTGAGTCTTAGCGATAAAGTTGATGAAAAACTTTTTAAATCATAAAAGATAGTAGATATCATGCTCTACTTGACTCTTCTAATGGATTGCTTGTTCCACTGCTGTTAAACTTGATGTTAATTGTATTTTATCAGTTTAACACTGTTGAAGGCTAATGATAATTTATTCTGCATTATCTTGGTCATAATATTTCTTACTAGGCTAGTTGAGCTCACTCTTTTGCTTTCATTATTCTCTTCAAGAAATGAGAACGTAGTCGGGACTAGTCGGGGAACGGAGTGATGGTCCGAGATGATGTTATAGTAGTCCTCACTATTCTATAAAATAGTGTGACAATAAATGTAATGAAGACTCTATTTGAGTTTGGATATTGTCTAGAAGACAATATTCTTGTAAAAACTCCCAGCTCATGTTGTATAATTAAGTTTGTATTTGTATTCAGTACCAAGTATTTGGCGACCCAAGATGAGTGATGTATACCTATTTTGGGGGCGTCACATTACTCACAACTATAACATTATATCAAATTCACACCTTATATTCAAAAAGATATTTCGAAAAAATTAATCTTTATTCATAAAAGTTGGGGTATTACATAACTGCACAATATTATCCATATGTACACAAATATAAAAAATAATGAAAAACAGAGCATACACAGAATAAAACAAGAATAACTTATCCATCCGTAGCATACATGGGGTATGTATGTGTATGTATATACATATATATACATATTATGCATGGAGTATATATATATATAGGGTGTATATGTATAATATATATGTAATAGTGCTTATCATAAATAAGGGTTTAAAAAATTTGAAAAGGAAGAGAATATTTAAACTAGGGTTTATGAAAAAGGGACAATACTACAACAATATAACAATAATTATGTATCAAATCCAGAAGAGGGGACAAAAGAGTCATACCTGTCGACCGTTAGTCTCAATTGACCAACACTCAAAATTAATCCACGATTTATCAACAGTGAGGATCGATTTCGTCTTCAGATAAGGTCGAACTCCTTTAGGGTTGTTACCCTCAATTGTTGGATCGATTTGATCAAGTGTGAAGGTTTCTCCTTTTTCAATTTTCTTACACAAACAAATTGAATCAGATGAAATGATTTGGGTTCCAACGAATACATGTGTTTTGTACATGTGGGGCTGTTTGGGAGGGAGTATTTCCGTCCAGATCCATATAATTATGGCCACGTCCCATAATCCCTATCACGTCAGTTTTTTTAATATCTCAGCAGCTTAGGTATATTTTTCCGTTTAAAGTCAATGGATTTAACGGGTTTTCTTAACTTTGTGTTAGAAAAATCGAGTACAGTTAGTTGACTGTAAGAAAAAAAAAGTTCAGTTATCTATTTGTATTTTGATCTATAGTATAATGACCAAAAAAATATTTAACCACATTATATTACAAGTATATTGTATTATGTTTAGGCTTAAATATAAAGTACTACCCTAAACTATAGACCATATTCCACATTTGATGATTCACCTTTCAATTTTGTCAATTAAATGATTGAACTATTAATTTTTTTCTACTTCCATTCAATTTGGTCTCTGACGTGGCTAGCTGAGTGGGCCATTAGTCAGCTGAGTTGTAATGAGAAAATAATATTTTATTTATTGATTAAACAATTTTGATATAACGGAGGGTAAAATGGTCACAACCCATACATTAATTAAAATTAAACAAATCAAAAGCTTCACAAACAATAACATCATCGATCAACAGTAAAGGTCATAGGAAATAAGCCCCAAAGTTGGATAAAAAAAACCCTAGCTCTAAGAATCACAAATTGCTCAACGATTTCGATGAAAATTTGAGAAAAGCAAGATTTCAGTAATAGCATAAATGCTTTCAAACAAACAAAGATATTGAAACACAAACAAGATTTCGCAACAAAAACAAACAGCAAAACCAAATCAATAACACAAGACCAAATTAATAACAGCATAAGAAATAAAAACCATCAGACAAATCAATCTATAGTTCTTTTTGGTGGGTGCAGGGGAAGCCATCTCCTCAGCCGCCGACGGCACAACAACAGAGGAATTGATTGATTACATGATTCAAGGTTTGCAAATTACATAAATCACAAACTGCTTCGAACAATTCTTCTAATGGATTAAAGGATAAGTTGAGATACCGCAGGTTCATCACTTCCCCAACCTCTTTTGGAAGTTTACGCAGCCTGTTCCTGCTCAAATCTAGTGCCTTGAGACATCTCATTCGATGAAATAAATTAGATGGAACTGTATCAACTTGACTCACAATAGGTGGAGAATCGTAAAACGACTGAACCCAAAATGTATGTAGTCTTTCTGTATTGTCAAGGCGCTCCGAAAAGGAGAAATCATCTCCACGAATCAGTGTTAGATGACGGCAATCTGAGGACATTCTCCGTTGTTTTCTGCTATTTGCCTTGACAATAGAGCATTCGTTCTTTGTGACATATTGTGCTAAATCATGAACCATGTCATGCATCTTAAATAATCACGATCCTTATCTTTTTCCAAATCGTTTAGTTAGGTTTTTTCGTTTGATTTAGGGCTGTTGTCTTGATCGATCAATTGTAATGGAAGAGTACTGATAAATTTAGCTTAATATTTGTTTTATTTTAATTTAAAATGTTAAATTTAGGTTTTGACCATTTTGCCCTTTGTTTAAACAGAGTTGTTTATTTAATAATTTAAAAATAGTTTTTTTGCCAAATAAGTTTCTTAAGGTCTCACATAATACGCCACGTCAGCAATTTCTGATGTGACATGTTCAATTTGGTCAAATTGAAAAAAATTCATAATTTAATTATTTAATTGACAAAATTAAAAGATGAATCACCGCAGGGAAATTCATATTTAAGGTAGTAATTCATATTTAAGCCTTTTGTTTACTATTACATGTACATCACATTTCTTTTCCCCAAACCAAACGCCACCTGTGTTATGAGCCCACAATCATCTGGAAACGCCCCAGCTCACATGTTATATTATTTTCGAATAAACACAAACTCGCTCGCTCATCTCTCTTTTTCTAGGGTTTTAAATTATACCAAAATTATCTCATTTTCCTGGAGATTCGTTTCGCCTCACATCATCTTGCTCATTCGAACTCGGTCTTATGAAGGTATGTTTGTGCTCATCCGATTTGGTTCATAGGGTTTCGAAATACTCCTTTAGCTCTATGCGATGATATCAGTAATGAATAGCAACGATATCGATTTAGATCGAAAACCTAGGGGTTCAGAAGAGAAGGATGTCGTTTTCGATAGCTCTAATGAAGAAACTAGGGTTTGGCATGATGATGATGTTAATAGCTTGGGTTCGAATGAGATTAGGGTTTCTAAAGATAAGGGGAGTATAAAGGGTGAGAAAGTTTGTATTTTGGATGGAAATGTTGAGTCGGGGGATCGACAAGTTGAGGAAATGAGGGGTGCGGATGTGGATTTGAAGGGCATTGATGAGAAAATTAAGAAAGACGGTCAGTTTAGTGCTGAAGATGTCGGGACTGAGCGATTGGAGTCGGGTGTTAGGTCTTGGGAAGATACAGAAGCTAATCTCAGTGGCATTAATAGTCAAGTTAGTGTGAGGAACGGGAAAAATGATAAATTGGTGTCAAGGGCTAAAAAAGGACATGTAAAAGGGGAGAAATCTTCTGTATCTCAGTATGATTCCATGCTTTCAATGTTTGATGAATTTGCAGCAAATGGGAGAGCCGGGGCATTGGAAGAGAAGCCACCAGGTTATGGGTATGAAATAGGAGATATGGTTTGGGGGAAGGTGAAATCGCACCCGTGGTGGCCAGGTCACATATATAGTGAAAAATTTGCATCATCTTCAGTTCGTAGATCAAAGACAGAGGGTCATGTACTGGTGGCTTTTTTTGGTGATAGCAGTTATGGGTGGTTTGACCCTGCTGAGCTTATCCCATTTGATTCCAGTTTCTCTGAGAAGTTGCGCCAGACGAGTTCCAGAACTTTTGTGAAGGCTGTGGAAGAAGCAGTTGATGAGGCCAACCGAAGGCATGCTTTGGGTTTGGCTTGTCGATGTAGGAACCCATACAATTTTCGTGTAACAAATGTTCAAGGGTACTTTGCTGTGGATGTTGGTGATTATGAGCCTGGAACCGTATACTCTGTAGACCAGATTAGAAAAGCTAGGGAGAGTTTTCAGCCTAGGGAGATGCTTGCATTTATAAAGCAACTGGCGTTGTCATCTACTAGTAATGAGCATGGGTCTATACATTTTATGAAGAATAAGGCTACTGTTCTTGCTTACAGGAAGGCAGTCTATGAGGAGTTTGATGAGACCTATGCTCAGGCATTTGGTCATCAGCCAGTGCGCCCTTCTAGACAAACACAAGATATGGTCCCCACTAGAGGTTTTAAATCCTTTTCTACATTCATGATTAATAGGTTCTGGTCTACATTCATCACTATTTGTTCTACCATGATCATGCTACATGTTAATCACTACTTAATTCAGAAATAAGCCTCATAGATTAGCTTCGTTAGGACCTAAGTTTCCATACTACTTGCATCTCCTTGCATTTTTTGAAGTATACTATACTAAAATGTTGTTACCATGGAATATGATAAAATTGTGTGATGCTTTATAAATAAATTCTTTCTAGTTAACTCATGAATGGTTTTCTGTAGAAGGTGTATTTTATTTTTGAATGTCCTTTTGATGGTTGAATGATAAATACTTCTATTTGTCCGTGCAACTCTGAAGTTCTCCGTTCATGTCTCTGTCCACTAAAGAAGGGCTTAAGTACACTTTTTCCATACAAATTAGACAGTATAAAATATATTCCAGCTTTACCCATATATTTGAACACAATATAATTGGACCCCATAAATTTTGACAAGTATGGGATAATATTCTCTCCCCCCTCGGCCCCTGCCCTCGCCCCCGGGGCCTCCGCCTCCGCCTATAACAAAATAATTATATCTTTTACTTTTGCAATTAAGCTGTTCTTTTGAAGATTTTTTGTATTTGATTTTTTTTCTATTACTGGAGGAAGTATTTTAGTTGACTTTAAAATTATGATTATTTAATTGATTGTTCATTATGTTTTTAATTGTCAGACACCAAGGGCTTAGAAACATTGATAAGTTTCTAAATTAGCCATGATTGAGATGACTGAAGTCTTGAGCTTGAAGAAATAAAGCTCTACTTAATTTCAGGAAAGCATGAAAGAAGATTTCCCCTCCTCCCCACAACATAAAGACATTTTTAACTGCTTTTGTAGTACATCATGGTTACTTCTTAGTCTTCTTTTTCTCTATGGAACCAAGTAGTACATCAGGTGTTCTATAAGAGAGAAAACATTTAAAGAAACACACTTTTTATCGCGGCGTGCTATTTTAACCTTTACCTGAAAAGTCTTGTCAAAGTGCTGGTTGGCATGAGCTGATAACTCTATCAAAAAGTCTTCTTACTTTTGCAGTTTATATTCCTGAGTATAAATACTTGCCATTTGCTATTGTATTTTATTGTTCCCGAATGAACTTGTGATATGTAGTAGTTGATTATTTAATCACTAGGCTTGTATCTCTATGTAATTTTTATTTTGTATTTCTATGCTTCTAGTGTTCTCATATAGCTTGCCTTATGATAACAATAGGACTTGTCTAAGAAAGAAAAAGACCGATGACAAAACGTTGACTCGGATATTAATTTTTTTTATTTTTATTTTTATGTGAAGTAACTTCATTTACTAGCGTACTCTCTCCATTCCCAAATTTAATGTCATGATCAGCATGAAATACAGATTGAAAAAAAAATAATTTGACCAACTTGCTACTTTTTCACCCCTCTTAAGTTAATTATAGGCAAAACTAATGATTTGACCACCGAACTTGGCACGTTTTATTGAATTCACGATTAAACTTTTAATTTTTCAAATTAAGTAACTGAACTAATTAAAATTGTTAAATCGGGTCATTCTGTCAAATATGACTAACAGACGTTACACTAATATCTGACGTGGACTTAAAAAAGAAAAGGAAAAGAAGAAGAAAATGACATGGCCAAGGAAAGCTGCGCATAAATCCTGCGCGTGCACATAACCCAACTCCGGCGCGTAAATCCTTCTTCAGGCCGCCGCTGCCATTGAATTGAATCACGGCGAGCAAGTGCAGAGCCGGCGCGTGACTCTTAATGGCCGCCTTAGCCATCAGGGACGCACCACCTCCTTGGTTTTGTAAGCAATAAAATCGAATCTGCAACACATAAACAAAAAAACAAACTCAGAGATCTATCGACGCATGCAAACAAGCAAAAAAAAAGGAATATATAGATCAGATCTGCCTAGAATGTAAGAGGCTTCGATGTTGCCCGAGTTAACACAGTATTTTAAGAACCGATGGGCGATGGGCCGAGTCAGACCAATTTTTGGCTCGGACGGTGAGTGTATTTGGACCGGCTTTATGAAGAACCAGAGGATGAAGACCCAACCGATTTAACCGTGTGCATCTGCGAGAGGAACCCTTGGCCATGTCATTTTCTTCACAAGAGATTACTTTAAATTGAATCGACAACAAGGATTATCAATTCACAAGAGAAAATTCCGATCGCGTTTCTTTAGATGGGGAATTAATTCTGGTGTTTGGGAGGGTGATTTCCGAAACCCTAATAATTTTTGACAGAAATCTTTGTGAATGAAATGAACAAGAGAGAAGGGGGTATTTTTAGTTTTTCAAGGAGAAAGATATTCGTAAGAAGGAAGGAATCAAGGAAATATGGTGAAGAAGAGTTTTCTGCTGTCTGCGCCACGATGGAACGTGACGTGGAATGCATCTGTGAGAGGAACCCTTGGCCATGTCATTTTCATCTTCTTTTCCTTTTTTTTAAGTCCACGTCAGATATTAGTGTAACGTCTGTTAGTCATATTTGACAGAATGACCCGATTTAACAATTTTAATTAGTTCAGTTACTTAATTTGAAAAATTAAAAGTTTAATCGTGAATTCGATAAAACGTGCCAAGTTCGGTGACCAAATCATTAGTTTTGCTGTTAATTATATAAAGGATGATATTATTTGGTCCCAATACTTTTTATCAGTATTCTTTTGGTGAATAATATGGTCCCTCTGTTTTAAGGTTGCATTAGTTATGTAAACATTTTGGGACATCCTAAAAGTGTATCTGATTTTCCTGAGCCCTTGTATTTGTTTTAAATCTCACATGCATCACAGGTTTGTCTTGGTGAATAGTTAATTTTATTTATGAGAATAATTCTTTTCTTATTTTATAGTTTTGTAATTTTTGCAGCTCCATTGAGTGGCCCTCTGGTAATTGCGGAAGCTCTGGGTAAGGTGAAGGGCTCTGCAAGACCCAATAAATCCAAGGACCAAGCAAAGAAGGACCGTTATCTTTTAAAACGGAGAGATGAACCAAATGAGTTGAAAACTAGCATTCAAATCAACCCAGGCCAAGCCACTTCCTCAGGGCAACCTGTTTATGTAGATGGTTCTTTAGCAATTGCATCTGGTGATTATGTGTTGCAAAAGAGATCTCCATTAGTCTCTTCAAATCATGAGGTTCCAGAAAAGCATGAGCGGACTGAGACTGTAGCTGGGGATAGTGTCTTAGATTTGAGTCATCAAGGAACTGGCAAAGAAGGTATGACTATCAACGAGAAGCCTGCTGTCGTGGAATTTAGCATGGGTGAAGCTCCTGGTCAATTTAGTCATCCAGTTGAAGCAAGGTCTTCACTTGGTAAGGGGAAGGATGTGGGTCATATAGGCTGGAATGCTTCTGATTCAGTAGGTGACATGCCTTGCACTATTGAGCCCAGTGGGGTACCAATAGACTTAAAAGACCATGCAAGTTCAACAGTCTTTAAATCAGCTGAAAGTTTCGAGCAGTCTTTTAGTCAAGCAGCTGAAATTGAATTACTTGGAGAACAAGGTCAGGATGGTTTTGGTGCTTCACATCCTTTGGGAACGGCTAATGCAAAGGTTCATGGTGAAGGTCCAAAAGTTCATACTGATATTGCAACAAAGAAGGCTAAAATTCGTAAACGCCCTGCTGGGGAACTGAACAGCGAGAATTCGATCCCGTTGGTGAAGAAGAAGAAGGAAAAGAAAGAACTAGTGAGCTCTCAAAATATGCAGATTCGCCCATCTGGTGGTAAAGTTAGGTCATCAGTGGGGAACATACCTGGAATTTCTGTCCATGTTTCAATGGCTGCCAGAGAGGATTTTCAGGTGGACCGTCTGAAGAAAGGGGATACAGTCGGCACTTCATCCTCCCCTGATTCACTGGAGGCACAGAAGATGGCTCAAATGGAAGAGTTGGAGCTTCCACAACTACTTCATGATCTGCAAGTTCTTGCACTCGATCCTTTCCATAATGCGGATAGAAGTACAGCAGCAGTCACACAAGAGTTTTTTCTGAGATTTCGATCTCTTGTTTATCAGAAGAGCTTGACTTCGTTGCCACCCGCTGACAGCGAGTCAAATGAAAGTCGTGTCAGTAAACCTCAAGCTATTGCTACAGCCAATAATCCTTCTGCTGAGAGTGTCAGAGAACTGCCATCCTTTAAACCGCAGAGACCTGTTGTCCGGCCTGATGATCCTAAAAAAGGTGGGCAGAAGCGTGGGCCATCTGATCGCCAAGAAGAGATTGCTGCAAAGAAGAAGAAGAAGATCAATGATATGAAAGTATTGACAGCAGATAAGAAGGCTGCTCAGAAGACTTCGGCACTGCCGCGAGGAGACATTAAGGAAACAAGTGGTTCAACAATCAAATCAGTCCAACAAGAACCTTTAAAGAAACCAGAGCCTCCGAGAGCACCAGAACCTACAATGCTGGTGATGAAGTTTCCACCCCAGGGGACCCTTCCGTCTATTATGGAGCTGAAGGCTCGGTTTGCTCGTTTTGGGCAGATGAATCATTCAGCAACTCGTATATTCTGGAAGTCCTCCACATGCCGTGTCGTATACCGCCACAAGGCTGATGCCCAGTCAGCATATAGATTTGCTGTTGGAAGTAGTAACTTATTCGGGAATACTGGTGTGAGATGCTACCTACGGGATCTAGGAGTTGCAGCACCTGAGACGGAACCTGGCAAAGCCCAAAGGGAAGACTCGTCAATGGGCACATCACAGGCTCTGGATTCTATGGTTGAGCGAAGACCGGCAGCACCTCTTCGGCCCCAGGCTCAGCAACAACCACCAGGAATCCAGCTGAAATCCATCCTGAAAAAATCAACTGGCGACGAGACCAGTGGTAATGGTGGTGGTAGGGGAACCCCTCGTGTAAAATTCATGTTGGGTGGGGAAGAAAATAGTAGAGGGGGTGAGGAATTGATGATTGGTAATAAGAACTTCAACAACAATGCTAGTTTTGCTGATGGTGGTGCATCTTCTACTTCTACTTCTACTTCTCATCATGGAATGGATTTTAATAGTAAGAATATTGTCATTCCTCCATCTCCATCGCCTCTTCTTCCTTTACCTACTGCTACTGCTGTTCAATTTCCTAGACCGCCAAATAATTTGCATTATACTGAAATGGCACCACCCAGAAATGCTCATAACTTTAACATACCTGCAGCACCACCCATGACCCATAGTGCCTCCAATGTAGATATTTCGCAGCAGATGATGAGCCTTCTCACCAAGTGCAATGATGTTGTGACCAATTTGACATCCTATTTAGGCTATGTGCCTTACCATCCTCTTTGAATCCCAGAGTCTAAGCTAGAGTCGTCCATCTTTTGAGATGCATCCCAATAGAAAAACTCAATTTTTGAGTACAAAGGAAGGGAAAAATTCAATTGGGAAAAGGGTCAAATTTGTGAGGACCGAAGAAATGCATTTTGTTGATCAATAAGTTGGTCATAAGATCCAGATCAGAACTGAACAGAAAAGTAAAGTCTGAACATGAAGTCTAAACAGAACAAATTCCATAAATCATGCAATGGGGATACTGATGGTCGTAGTTCTGACTGTATATTGCACCCTTTTCATACTCGTAGTTTAAACTTGCCTCTTGGCCTTTATTTGTATAATGCTGCTGAAGATTATCCTTTAGCTTTCTTCTTTTTTGAACTTGATTTAGTGAAAATTTGTCTTCACCCCCGGTTCTAGGCTGATTGCCAATGAACTGGGTCTCTCTCTACCCCCCGCCCGCCTCCCTCTCTCTCTCTCTATATCTATATATATTATATGTATGCATGTATGGTTATCAGGATATGTGTAAATTAATTCATGTTACCTGAAGTTTGTTAAGCCATGCTTTGCTAGATTATGGTAGCACAACAATATTATGAAGTAACTTCCTCGTATCCGAAAAAGTCCGAATATATAGAAATACTTTTACTCGTAGATGGTAAAGTCGGCATCTTATTTTAACATGATTTGTATACTTGAATAGTTGAATAGGTTGAGAAATATTCTGCTAGCATTACTAAATTTCTAGTTAGACGCAATTGAAACACGGGGTTCTAGACATCAATGCATGAAATGCTTTAATGTTCTTGTACCCCAAGTCTGGGTAGCTTAAGCAAGTTTTAATTACAGCTTTTTATTTTTATCTTTGCTTCTTTGGTGTAAGCTTGAATTGTTAACGTAAATATAAGGGTGAAACACAAATATTTCAGCTGGCTAATTTGATAGGAAAATGTAGTAGACAAAAATCCGTCTTTCTGTGTGTATTGTTTATGTTGCTTTGAAAATAATGAAAGGGAACTGATATTTTTATATAAAAAAATTGATATTTTTTTTTATTCTTCTCATATGAATTGTGATTGGATCCTATTTTTATGTGAGAGATTTATGAAGAAATATAATTTTAATGTGGAAATATTAATTTTTTAAAAAAAAAGAAAAAAGAAAGCATCTGTAGGAAGACATATTAGGTTATTTTGATATATATTGTGTAATTTATTCCAATCATTTTTTTCAACTAGTTTTAGTTGCGTCCCTTTCATTGAAAGTAAAAAAAAAAACTTTTACTTCTTGACCGTTTCGACAGGAACTATATATAATCCAAAATGACGTCGTTTCATTTCATGATTCCATACCACTCGAACGTAAAATGAAGGAACGCACACAGTCGTTTGATCTATATAAGCGCACAGCCTCTAAAAACAAAAGCAAGCCCCTAAAATTAAAGTCCACCTCAGCCTTTTATCCCCCAAAAACAGTATCTTTCTTTCCTTTCTCTTCATATTCCTTTTGCTATACACCAACAAAAATAAAACTAAATCCCCTTTTCCTATCAAGAACTGAACACCATCATAATCATTCTTTAACTTAGCTGGTCGGACGATGATATTATTTTTTAATTTTTAAAAGGGGCTATACAACCCAAAAAAATGGAGTATCGCCCCTTAGACATCACGGTGATTTCTGCTTTTCAGCTGAAAAATGTCGACATGTTCATGAAGATGGATGTTTATGTAGTGGTGTCAATTAGCGGTGAGAATTCGACAAAGCGCAAGACTTATGCGGACAGGAGCGGCGGCGCCAATCCCGAATGGAACTACCGCATCAAGTTCAGTGTAGAGGAGAGTTCCATCTCCATAGATTTCCTCAGGTTTCAGCTCAAGGCCGAACGCAGCCTCCGCGATAAAGTCATTGGGGAGGTCTCGATTCCCCTTGCCGACCTCCTCCAAGATTCCAACCAACATGAAACCTCCCACGAGCGCGAAGCTGAGTATAAGGTTTGGACATCCACGGGAAAAGCTAGAGGCAGCTTTAAATTTTCTTTTAGGTTCGGGGAGAAATTCACCCAACAGATTCAGGCGAATACAATGACTGCACAATCTATTGTACAAGTGTATCCTCCGCCGCCACCACCACAAACAGGTGGTTATGGTGGAAATTATCCACAGGCTGCAATGCAGCCTGTGATGGTTGCAGCACAATACCCTGTTCTACCGGGGTATACCTATCAAGGTTATGGCGGATACCCTCAACCATACTAATATTGATATGGTGGAGGGTATCCACCAGCTGCTTCTGCACTAGGATATGCATATCCTGGCCAACCAGTTCAGCAGCTCAGGCAAGCTGATCAACATGAATTTGTTGAGAAGAAGAAAAAGTCGGGGTTTGGGAATAAACTAGGATTCGGATTAGGAGCTGGGATATTGGGAGGATTGTTGGTGTCAGAGATAGGAGAAATGTTTTCCGGCGTAGGAGATCATATGTTGGCGGGTGATGGGGATATGGAGGCAGAAGTAGGAGATCATATGGTGGTGGATGAGACAGAAGCGGCATAGCTAAAATGCTGTGTATGATGCAGCTGAAGTTTTGAAGGTTGGATTAATGCTAGCTAATGGAATTTTTGGATTGAAATTTGAACATGCAATTTCATTCACATGCATGTCCTACTATTTAATGTAGTAGTGTCAAAGTAATTCTGATCATTTGGTCTTAATTGCCATGAGAAATGAAAAAGCATGGAGTTTCAATTCATTTGAATTTATTGAATATATGCATTGCTCAAGTATCTATACTTGGTTTTTATTTATATAAAATGTAATTGTGTTATAATTATTAAATTAATCGAATACAATTAGGCTCCATTTGTTTGACAGAAATGAAAATAATTTTCGAGAACTGTCTTCTGATGAAATTATTTTCATTGAAAATGACTTGTTTTCCATTTAAAAATGAGATGAAAAGGATCTATCATCTTCTCTACTTGAATTAATTAATATTTTTTAGTGTACTTTATCTTCTTTTTTCCCTTCAATATACGCCATATTATAATAAATTAATATTGCTACATTTATAATTTCTCCTGAATAGAAAAAAAATAGACGAAATAAGAGAGGGAGAAAAATATTACCAAATTTGAGAGCTTAAAGATGTATAAGAGCTATATGTGAAAAAAAATAAGTCAATTAATTGAGTAAAAATGAATTAATTTGCTAAAAACTGAAAAAAAAATTAAAGAAAATAAAAAATAAAACTTATTGTTAGAAAATAGAGTTGGATATTCCGTTGACGTAACAATTTTAAAAAAGAAAGGAGTAAATTCCCTTTGACAAGAAATGATGTATCGCAATTTTAGGAAAGGAGTATATTCTTTTTATTGAGTTTTTTAGTTTAAAAAAAGGAGAAATAGACGAAAAACTTCACACTTTTATTGTCGAAAAATTTTGTTCATTTTTTGGACATATTTGGAAAAACTGAATAACATAAAAAATACTCCCTCCGTCCCAAATTAATTGCTCAGTTTTGATTTTTTAAAGTCAAATTGACTATTTTTAAAACTAATCTTTTTACTATTTTTGCTAAAATATAGGTGAAGAGATTATAACCAAAAGAAAGTATATACAATTTATTACTAATCCTAATTTTTATAATTTTAGAAATATATTTATATATGCTTAATTATTAATTCTAAAAATAGTCAATTTGACTTAAAAAAGTCAAAACTGAGCAGTTAATTTGGGACGGAGGGAGTATATTTTATGATCGTTATTATCCTTATACAGTAACAAACAAACAAAATTAATATAAGAATAAAATGGTATTCTAATTTAAAAATGTAGCGTTATTTTTAATCTTTTATCAACTCAGTAACACGAAAAAAAAAACTTAGAATTTTTTTAGTCTTTTTTCTTTTTTATCTAGTTTTTTCTTTTATCCTTTTTGGCCAAAACTCGTAAACATGATGTCAAGGATAATAATAAAAAATCAATAATTATAGGGGGACCGATTTTAGCGATCGGTTCTAGCGATATTGTGATGTAAATTGTACACATCAACTTTATTGGCTTTCTCAGTTTTAATAATATTTTTCCCACTTTACCAAACACAGTTCTACAACAACAATTCATTCTACTTTATCAAAATCAACTTTAGAACTCTCTCTCTCTCTCTACGAACTAACTCAATTGTCGATTTACCGGAAAGACATAACTTCACTTCTTCATAAATTCCTCCTGGAACAATATCTCTGACCCAAAATCCTCTGCTTTAAAAATATGCATACATATATATAATATATAATGTACGAATATATATATATATAGGGATTCCATCCACAGCAACCGGTTGTTGGGGAGCAACCCCTTTTGGCCCAGCCGCTACAACCTGTAGCGGTTTGTTACTTTGTTTTTTTTTATAAGCCACTACAGGTTGTAGCGGCTAGGCCAAAAGGGATTACTCCCAACAACCGGTTGCTGTGAACGGAGAATCATATATATAATATATAATGTACGAATATATATATGTATATAATATGTAGTGATGAGTTTGATTCAAGGATGAGAATAAATGGTATTGAGGAATGTGTTATGGCGGAGGATTTAGTAGAAAGTGAAGAAGTTGTTGAACTGATTAGAGATTCAGAAGTAGGAATGAATTTTAGTTCCATTGACGAGTACATGAAATATTACACTAATTATGGTAACCAAAAGGGATTTTCAGTGAAAATAAGATCTACGGAAAAAGGAAAAAATGGAGAGACTAACTTTCTGATTCTTGCATGTGCTCGGTCAGGCTATTCAATAAGTAAGTCAAAGAATGCCTTCAACTTACGCCATGTTAGGAAAATTGGTTGCAATGTTAAGATTAGGGATGCATTAGTCGAAGACGGAAAAGTGCGAGTAAAGACTCTAAAACTTGATCATAATCATCAGTTGAGCCCGGTAAAATCTAGATTTTATAAGAAAATTTGGATTATGAGCAAGTATGTGAAAATGAGACTTAAACTTAACGATAGAGCTGGTATTAGCCAAAATAAAAAATATAGTTCTTTCATGGTTGAAGTTGGTGGGCATGAAAATGTGTCCTTTTTACAGAAAAATTGTTACAATTATCTTGACAAAGTTTGGAGGTTAAGGCTTGGTAATGGGGATGCTATGGCATTTCAAAACTACTTCAAAGAAATGAAAGCTAATAATACAAATTTTTATTATTTGATAGATTTGGATGATGATGGGAGACTACGAAATGTCTTTTGGATAGATACAAGGAGTAAGGCAGCTTATGAGGAATTTAGGGATGCCATTGCCTTCGACACAACATACTTAACTAATAAGTATGACTTGTCATTTGCCCCGTTTGTTGGAGTTAATCATCACGGTAACGGAGAAAAATATGAAAGAAAACGATATCCCTTGACGAGTACAAAAGAAATGATATCTCACACAAGTATGAAAAAATATACGAAACTGTAAATGGATTTTCACCCATCATGCGGTAATCCGCGTAGACATATCATATCCACAATTTAATAAAGAATGAATACGAAGGGTTATTCACCAGGCATGCGGTAGTCCGCATAGACAGGTTATTCCCACAGATTAATAAGGAATAGAATGACAACCCTAACGAGTATGAAGAAAATAACATCCTTTACGAATACGAAAGAAATTATACCATTTACCTTAGTAGGAGATTGGATACTGCATTAGTGTAGTAGTAGAATATTCTTCTTCTTTCTCTCTTATTCTTGCTCTATAGTTTTTTTTATAGTTTTAGTGAATTGGTGAGAAATAAAGAAGAAATGAGCTTCTATTTATAGGAAAACATAGTTTCACTAATTGCACTTTTAGGGGCTCGGCTTATTATACTTTAGTACCTTCATCTTTGTCTCCATTTTTAATTTAGTCCTTCAAGTATTATCAATCTTGCATAACCTCTCCTAATAGTACTTGCATGTAAACCAATAGGTCCTTGCATGTGAACCAATAGTTCCTTGCATGTGAACCAATAGTAATTAATTGCTCATTTATCCAATTAATTGCTCGTTTGGTCGATTTAACATCCAGAAATCAACTATTATCGAAATAAATGTCGATTTCCACTGACATTAATATTACCAATACAACGAAATATTTTTATCAATAATTATTCTTCATTAATATTATAATTCACAATATTAACAACCAGATCGTTCCTAGGAAAGAAGAGGCATTTCGATAAAGATTTCTCTTTATTGACGCGCAATTAAATAACCTAATCCCTTTTCTCGACAGAACTTTCTAGACATTGTCAATTATGCAAATAATAATATGAATAACTATGGCGTGTCAATTATTTATTTAATAATATAAAATATTATGAAGATGATACTGTGACAATAATTGAATCAATAATATGAAATACTATGCAGCAACTATTGTGGCAATTATTGAATACTGAGTGACTTCTTACTTAAAAATACATAATTAGAGATACTGTGCAATATTGTGTGCTACTGTGCAACAACGCGTATTATTGTATTTTTATCACCGGATATTTCAATAGTTTAACGGTAAAAGTTTTGCCTTTATTTCTATAAAAAGGTTATTTATGTCGCTTTCTATATCCAACAGTTATTCTGTTGTGGGGTCCACCAATAATTGCGTTGTCGCACAAATATTCTCCAACAAAAAGAATATTCTCTAACCAAACGAATATTCTCTGACACAATGAATATTTTATGACAACTTGCTTACTTTATAAAATTTTCACATATCACCTTTAACTTTAACATTTTATCAATTAAATCATTTATCAATTTAATCATTTACTGAATAGAATAGTAATTATAAGAAAAATTGAATACTTTTATTTCATAAAATTCGGGGTCTCACAAATGGAACATGTGATTAAACTTGACAAAATAAGAATCATATGGTTGAACATGTAAGACCCCAAATTTTATGAAATGAAAGTATTCAATTTTCTTATAATTATTATTGTATTTAGCAAATGGTTAAATTGAGAAAGAGTTAAAATAAAGGGTGATATGTGAAAATTTTACAAAGTAATCAAGTTGATATAAAATATTCGTTGTGTCGGAGAATATTCGATTAGTCGGGGAATATTCGTTTTAACAAGGAATATTCGTACGACGGCATAAACATTGGTGGACCCCACAACGGAAGTATTGTCGTAGTTAAAAAACGACGGAATTATCTTTTTATAAAAATAACGGCGAAAGTGTTACCGTAAAACTGTTGAACTACCCGGTAGTAAAAGTACAGTAATACGCGTGGTTGCATAGTAGCAAACGGTATTGATTATTAATGCTTACGTAAGAAGTCATTCAGTTATACTCAATTATTGCTACAGTATTTGCTGCATCATATCTCTCATATTATTGATTCAATTATTGTCACAGTATCAATATTTTATATTATTAAATCAATAATTGAGACGACAAAGTTATTCATATTATTATTTACAATATTGAAAATGCGTAGAAGTTCTGTCAAGGAGAGGTTTGGTCACCTAATTGCGCGCCAATAAGGAGAAATTCTTATCGGAAAGCCCCCTCTTTCCTGGGAACAACCTAGTTGTTAAATATTATGAGTTATAATATTAATAATGAATAAGTTCGTGTTGATTAAAGATAAAATTGATAGTTTCATTGTGTTGAGATTATTAGTGTTAGTGAAAATCGATATTTATTTCGATAATAATTGATGTTTGGAAGTTATATTGACCAATCGGTTAATTAATCAGATAAATGAGCAATTAATTACTATTAATTTATATGCTTATAATTATGTGTTCATATGTGTGTACTATTGATTCACATGCATGTACTATTAAGGGAGGTGGTGCAAGATTGATAATACTTGCATGACTAAATTAAAAATGGAGGTATAGATGAAGGTACTATACTAAAATTATTTTTTTACATGTATAGAACTATTGAGTCACATGATTGTATTATTGATTCACATGATATACTATTAGGGGAGGTGGTGCAAGTTTGATAATACTTGCAGGACTAAATTAAAAATAAAGGAAAAGATGAAGGTATTATACTGTAATATTTCGAGCCCCAAAACGTGCAATTATCGAAACTATATTTTTCAATAAATAGAAGCTCATTATTCCTTCATTTTCACCAATTCTCTAAGACTCACAAGAGCAATTATAGAGAGAGAAGCTATAGGGAGAAAGAAGAAGAGTAGTCTGTTACTTCACTACTCCAGTATTCAGTCTTCTTCTGAGGTAAGGGGTATTATTTATTTTATATTCTGAAGAGATATTATTTTTCGTATTCGTATGAATATTATTTTCGTTTAATATTCTTAAAGAATATCATCTTCGTTCAATATTCGTAGGAATATTATTTTCGTTCAATAGTCGTAAGGAGTATTATTTATTTCATAGTCTAAAGAGATATTATTTTTCGTATTCGTATGAATATTATTTTCATTCAATATTCATAAAGAATATTATCTTCGCTCAATATTTGTAGGAATATTATCTTCGTTAAATATTCGTTGGAATATTATTTTCGTTCAAAAGTTGTAAGGGATGTTATTTTTGTTCAACATTCGCTTGAAATAATATTTTCTTCCATACTCTGTAGTATGTAAGTAATATTATTTCGTTTCAGATTTCGAATTCTATACTCATTTTGTTAGAGTTTTGACTTCTATACTCCATGAAATTAGTAGAATATCCTTGAAATTTGTGTTTCATCCAGTATCATTTCGCAAGGATATTTTTGAACATTCTTGTTAAATTTTATGCTTTTCATTTCGGAGTACTGTCTATGAGTACTATTCATTTATACGGTACTATTCATAAAAGTACTATTCACGAGAACTATTCATAAAGTATTATTCACGAAGTACTATTCACGAGTACTATTCACAATATACTATTCACATGGTATTATTCTCGAAGTACTATTCACGGGGCACTATTCAACCGGGTACTATTCACCCAGAATACTGTTCATGACAAAAATTGATTTCTTTTCGATCCAAATCATTTTTGATAAAATATCATTCATCAATTTTACTCCACAAAGCAGTATCATGTTGACAATTTGGATATTTTTAAACTCTGGATAAATTTAAAGTCTTTAATATTTATCCTTGATTTTGTTTGATTAATGCTTATATCATTGTCATCATCCTCATGCTTATATTGTGATGAAAGTCATCTTTGGATTTCGCGCAAAGATGGACTGTGGATTGGTATGATTATGACCCGGGATCATTCGGTATAATCATGACCCATAATGTTACAAATGATGTGGTAAAAGTCCTCATTGGCCCGTAGTGCATTGATTGACAGTTGTTGGTATGATTATGACCAGGGATTATTCAGTATAATTATGACCATTGATGATTACATGAATATCCTTGGCCCGTAGTGCAGGGATGATTCGATGATGTGGTTTATTTATTAAGCTGAGTCTCAGCGATAAAATTTAATGAAAAACTTTTTAAATTATAGAAGATAGTAGATATCATGCTCTACTTGACTCTTCTAATAGATTGATTGTTCCACTGCAGTTGTTGATCTAAAACTTGTTGTCTATTATATTCTATCAGTTGTTATACTGTTGAAGGCTAAGGATAATCTATTCTGCATTATCTTAGTGATAATATTTCTTACTGGGCTAGTTGGGATCACCCTTATCTTTCATTGTTCTCTTCAGGAAATGAGAATATAGCTGGGACGAGTCGGAAAATGGAGTGATGGTCTAGGATAAGTAGTTTTAGTAGTCCTCACTATTCTGTAAAATAGTGTGATAATAATTGTAATGAGGACTCCATTGAGAGTGAATATTGTCTAGAAGGCAATATTCTTGTTTAAACTCTCAATTATATTTTGTCGTATATTACCCGACAGTTATATAATTAAGTTTGTTTTTGATTTATGTACCATGTATTTGGCGACTCAAGATGGGTGATGTATACCTATTTTGGTGGCGTCACAATTGGTATCAAAGCTTAGGGATATGATCATGGCTGAGATGTGAGACAAGAACTAGGAGGGGAGAGACGGGGAATTCCTTCGCTAGTATGACCTGCCTAAGTTTATTTGGTATTTAATTGGTCGGTCAGAGTATAGGGATAATATGTGACATGTCAATTAACCCTTGTTTTGTGATAGTGTTTGAGAATGGCATCTGAAAATGTTGAAATAAGCAATGAAGCACATGAGATCGTTGAGTCACCGACGATCAATAACCAGGATAATATGCATCATGAAGGTAATAATTCTCGTGTAAACAACGACGACGACCAAATGACGAACGATGGTATGTTTAGGAACTTTTTAGAATTTATGCAAAACCAAACGAGAGAGACTCCTATTCATAATGCAGGTGGAAACACTGGCAATTCACAGTTGGTCACTACTAAGCAATTCAAGGAGCTGGGACCGCCGGAGTTTTTGGGAGAGCCAAAACCACTTAAGGCGGAGACGTGGATAAAGCAGATCACCAAGATATTTGATTTCTTGGAATGCTCAGAGGAGCAAAAGGTTCCTTTTGCCACCTTTATGTTGCGTGAAGAAGCATATTACTAGTGGGAATCTGTAACACGTACTCAACCTGCCGCACTAAATTAAAGATGTTTTGGGAGAAGTTTCAAGAATTGTTCAACGACAAGTACTTTCCCGAAAGTATTCATCATATAAAGGAGGTGGAATTCATCAAGTTGGAACAAAATAATATGACCGTGTCGCAGTACGAAGCTAAGTTTGAGAGTTGTCCCGGTTCGTATCCCATTTGGTTGATAATGAGGAGAGAATGACGCGAATATTTTTGCGAGATTTGAGACCCGAAATACGTCAATACCTCATTTCTCACAAATTACGTTTGTATTCAGATGTATTGAATAGGGCTCAGTTATTGAAGCGCAATAATGAACCAGCCCAACCAAAAGATAACGAGCAACAACATGATAATAATCGTACCGGTGGCAACGGTCATTGGAACAATGATAACCATCGTGGAAGAAGTTATCATGCCAGAAATGGTAACCACTTCGGTGGTAATCATGGCCAAGATAATAGAAGAAATGATTCAAGTAGAAAATTCAAGAAGAGAAAATTTAACGATGATGGGAAGATGTCGGCAGCAGAACCAACACCAGCAACAAATTCTAAGGGAGGAGAATGACCGCCAATTAGATGCTACAGATACGGAGAGGAGGGACACATAAATCCAAACTGTTCACAGCCTTCCAGGTTATATTTTAGTTGTGGAAAAGACGGTCATATAGTTCAATTTTATCCTGTAGCAAAATCAAGTCCAGCTGGGATGGTGGCACCAAAGGCGAATACGGATAAAACAAATTTGGTGGTTTCAGGGAGAGAATTTTTTGTGACTTCTCAAAAAGCGAGTAACCCAAATGAAGTTAGCACGGGTTAGTTAATTATAAATTCTTGAGAAGTCTATACCTTATTAGATACCGGTTCTACCCATTTTTTTATCTCTCTTGCTTGCGATCAACGTTTAAATTTGACCCCAGAGAAGTTAGATTTTGACTTATTGGTTGAAACTTCATTAGTAGAAACCTTCGTTACCTCCAGTGTTTATAAATCTTGTTGATTCAAATCGACACTTTCACGTTACCTGTCGATCTTATCTCTTTGAAAATACTTGCCCTTGATTTGATTTTAGGAATCGATTGGTTAACTACTCATCATTCAAAAATTAATTATTTTCGTAAGGTTGTTAGCTTTCATATTCCTAACCAACCTGTTATGCGAATTCAAGGAATCAAACCACTAAAGTCAATCACTATTATATTAAGCCATAAGTAAAGAGCTCTGAGCCTTTCGCTGGTGACTTCCTTGTGTGGAATGCACCGAAGCCAGACTTTCTGTAGGGGAAGCCGTGAATAACGGTGGCAAGTTGATAGGTATCAATGTGACATGCTATCCAAGTCTTATGATGAGAGTCACAATTTTTTTTTCTATTGTTAATAAATTTTTTGACATATTCCTGAAGACTTCCTGGCCTACCCAGAGTGTGAAATCGAATTTTGTATTGACCCCAGTACAAAACCCATTTCTAAAACCCTTAAATATTTCTTCAACCAAAACGAACGTATAATGCGCCAAAGACATTGGCTCGAGCTGTTAAAGATTATGACTATACCATTCAATATTATCGTGGAAAAAGCGAACGTGGTAGCTGATGCATTGAGTAGAAGATCGTATGCGTTTACGAGTGCGACATTGTTAACACAAAAACCTATTTCGTATAACTTACAAATAATGAAGATAGAGTTAAAGACTCTAAGGACCCACGTGGTGATATCAAATATACGAGTCGAATCGACTTTAATCAACAAAGTTAAAAGCCGTTCAAGTTACAGACCCGAAGCTGATGAATATGAAGAAGAAGGTTTAAGAAGGCGTTATTCTAAAAGCAAGACTCGATGAAGAGAGGAATTGTCAACCCTTGATTATATTGGTCTATTTGAAATCCTCAATCGAGTAGGAACTGTGGCCTATAGACTCATTTTACCGCCAAGTATGTTGCGTGTTCATAACATTTTTCACATATCGATGTTACGTAAATATGTGGATGACCCGAACCACATTATTGAATTAGAACTAGACGAGATAGCAGAAGATTTAATGTATGAGAATATACGTGTTAAAATCTTAGATAAGAAGGATCATATTTTACGCTCAAAGGTTATACCTCAAGAGTTAGAATCTGACGAGGTATCCTCACCTCTTCGGCATACCAGGTACGTACATAAATTTTGAGGGCAAAATTTTATAAGGAGGGGAGATTGTAAGACCCCGAATTTTATGAAATAAAAATATTCAATTTTCTTATAATTATTATTTTATTTAGTAAATGGTTAAATTGAGAAAGGGTTAAAGTAAAAGGGTGATATGTGAAAATTTTGAAAACTAAACAAGTTGATATAAAATATTCGTTGTGTCTGGGAATATTCGATTAGTCGGGGAATATTTGATATAAAATATGCTTCAAATGCGGAGGGGAGGGACACATCAGTCTAAACTGCGCGATGCCATTCAAAACATGTTATAATTATGGAAGAGAAGGTCACCTAGCCCGATTTTATCGTTCACCGAAGACAAGTTCAACTAGGATGGAGACAACAAAGGCCGTCCCAGAAAAGTCAAACCCGGTAGTACAAGGGAGAGCGTTTGTCGTGACCTCCCAGAAAGCAAGGAACCCGAACGAGGTTATCACGGGTATGCTTATCATAAACTCTAGCGAAGTCTATACCTTATTTGATCCCGGTTCTATCCATTCTTTTATTTCTCCTACTTGCGCTCAATATTTAAATTTGACTCCAGAGAAATTATACTTCGACTTATCTGTTGAAATTCTGTTGGGAGAAACCTTCATTACATCCACTATTTATAAGTCTTGTTTAGTTAAAATAGGCACCCGCACGTTACCTGTCGATCTCATTTCTTTGAAAATACTTGCATTTGATGTGATTCTAGGGATTGATTGGTTAACTACTCATCATGCAAAAATTGATTGTTTTCATAATGTTGTTAGCTTTCATATTCCTAACCAACCTATTATGCAAATTCAAGCAACCAAACCATTAAAATCAATTACTGTCATCTCAAGCCATAAAGCTATTCATTTTTTGAAAAATGGATGTCAAGCTTTCTTAGCTCATGTCACGGATCTAAACAAAAATACATCAGTTTTGAATGATATTTCTATTGTTAATAAATTTCCTGACGTATTCCCTAAAGAACTTCTTGGCCTACCCCAGAGAGTGAAATTGAATTTTGTTTCGACCTTGAACCCAGTACAAAACCCATTTCCAAAGCCCCATATCGAATGGCTCCTATTGAACTTTAGGAGTTAAAGACCCAACTGCAGGAATTGTTAGACATTGGCTTTATTCGTCCTAGTACTTCTCCTTGGGGTTCTCCTATTCTATTCGTGAAGAAAAAAGATCGGAGTATACGACTTTGTATTGATTATCGGGAGTTGAACCGTGACACCCCCAAATCCGGTACTTCCATTTCCACAGGATTTGGTGTTCATTGTACAAACATCATATATCTATCTACCCATAAATAAATGTAAACCATGCAATAGATAGAATAAATAATAAATCTCCCCTTATGAGTTACATCAACTGCATAATAAATAAATCCCAGGTTACTCTAACCGTAAAACATCTTTGCGGAAAACATAAACAAATAAGTCTTAAGTAACATCAATTCTAATCATCATTACATAACCACCATAATAAAACAGTCTTCATTACTTGCTAATCTTGCCCTTGCCCTTACTAGTGGAAGGTTCATCTGTTCTTTCATTCTTAACTGCAATGTCATTACTACGCAAGAGTGAGCACAATTGCCCACAAGTATAATAATATAACAATGAATAATAACATGCGAATAAATTAAAAACTTCTGATATAAAAGCTCAACTTTTGAATCAAGAATGAATAACAAGAATCAAAAGAATTTCTGAGGGTCATAAGACCTTGAACTATGTCCTAGGTTATCAAGTGTTTATACTTGAAACCTTTAACAGTCATAAGACTATGGACTCTTCTTCTCGTACTTAGGGGGATCAGCCCTTAGTACCATACTGTGCCCAATATCTTAACGCTAACGCATAAGTAATCCCCTATACAGGGTTGTTCATCTTAGTTTGACATTAGAGTCCGCACCAAATGAAGTTTGGTTTGGATAATTCATCAAGGGTTCTAAAATTTAGAACGCTCATCAACTATGGACTAGTCAAATCAATAAGGGTTCGCTAGTCTAACAAGGTTTAACAATAACTGATAATTAACTTGGATAAAATCTCAAAATTATACAATAGAATAAGTATTGTATAACAGTATCATGCTTGAAGGATTAATAAGCTTTAATATACAAAACAGACTTAATCAATAATAATGAGAATTTGCTCAATGTAGAACAGTGAAATTATCAACTTATAATGATAACAAGTAGGGTTAGGAAACTTGCCTCGTGCGTAGATTACACTTAATTAAACTCGTTCTTTGATTTAAATCCCTAATATCAATTATGTTCACAACACCAGTCAATTATAATTTACTAAACATCATAAGTTTATTCTTTTGTCTAACCCGAATTCATGACTATACTTAATCAAATTACCAAACTTGTTTTCACATAATATTATACTACACGAACAACAAGTTAATTGCATAATCAACGATTAAATTAACATATAGATGTCTTCTTGACTTGGTAAAAACTTATTTTAATATCTCATTGTATGTCTAATGAGTCTTTATAATCATTAGATTAAGTTGCTATCACATTTCTATACTTGAACACTTAAAAAAGATATTTTCTGGACATTCTGCTAAGTGGCGCTGCGGTGCCACTATTATACTGGGTCTTAGCGCTGCGGCGCCATGGTGCTGCGGCTGGAGACATGGTGTTGCGGCGCGAGGTTTCAGTTCTGGAGTTGGCGCCGTGGCGCAAAACTCCAGATTTTGATTCTCAGTTCGCGAAGAACACAGAGTTCAGCGAATTAAACATTACATAATCATTAATTCCCCAAATTAAACATACCCACATTTAGAATTCATATATAATCAATACCTAACATTTATAGAGTGATTTTAACCCATTAAAACACATAATCACAGAATTAAATTATGCAAATTGCACTGTTCTTGATGTTCTTGAAATGTTGAACATAAATTCCTAAAATTCAACGCCACGGATTCGTTATAAAACCAAATCCAACCATTCAAATTTCGTTTTGTTCGTTTTATAATGCATAATCACATATAAGTGGAAATTTTATAGAAAAATTTATGGTTGACATATTAAAATTACGTGTAAGGGCCATATGGCCAAATAACATACTCTGTAAATTTTTGAAACAACAAGTCATAATATTATGAAACTTATAATATGGAATCATATACAATATATATAAAACATGCTATACTACACTAATTATTACATATATCCCTAACATAGTTTCCCAATTTACAGAGATTCACAGAAAGTATGAAAGCCATTTTTCATAAAAACTATATGATGTAAAAAGGAATTGGGTTGAAGAGATTACCCAAGCGTAGAGTGATCGAAGAGATGAAACCTTTCTCAATTAATCACACCACTCACAATTCTCTCAAAAATCTTAAATTCTCTCTGAATCTCTCTCAGTAAAAACTCATAAATGAAATACGTCTTCTCAATAAGACTGATAAATAAAAGAAGAAGACGTAGAAACTGACGCGATGATGGTCAATTACCCAGTCATGGGTAACTGCTATTAACTTTTCTTAGGGCCTTGTTCGGCTAGCATAATAGATTTCAAAACTCCTTTAATTTAATTAAACCTTTATATTATAGTTTAAATCATGTCACACCCGTTATAAAATAAATCAAATATCTAGTTTAATTTATTTTAAATAAAATATAATAATTTCTCATTAATTCACAGAGTCACATAATTCAAATTCTCATTGATTAATAATGTCAAATTATTAAATCTCTAATTAATAATTAAATTAATTAAAATAACATTAGGTTTATTAAACATTTCTTTTAATTCAATAAGCTCACATAAATACATACATCGAATAATAAAATTCTCCACATTAATTTAATAAATATAACCCATATAATTAAATTAATCTACCACAACTTCATCAATTAATTATTTAATCTAATAATTAATTCATCGAAAATATTTATTCAATCCAATAAATATTAAAATTAAATTACAAAATCTCGGTTGTCACATCTTTTCCCTCTTAAAAGAATTCTGTCCTCAGAATCACAACTCAAACAATTCATCCCGTTACATTCTCCCCCCCTTACAAAGATTTTGTCCTCAGAATCGCTTATAACAATCTAAGTAAATAAATGAGGATAATACTTCATCATATTCTCTTCGAGTTCTCACGTAGCTTCTTCAGCGTTGTGGTTCCTCCAAATTACCTTAACAGAAGGTATTACTTTATTTCTCAGAACTTGTTCTTTTCGGTCGACAATTTGAACAGGAATTTCTTCGTAAGATAAATCTTTGTCGAAATGTAGACGTTCATATTCAATCACGTGCTTGTAATTGGGTTTGTAGGGTCATAGGACTGAGACATGAAAACGTTGTGGACATTCTCTAGAGCTGGAGGTAAGGCTACCTCATAAGCATCTTCTCCGACCCTTCGTAGAACTTCAAAGGGTCCAATGAATCTTGGGCTTAATTTTCCTTTCTTTCCAAACCTGATATTTCCCTTCCAGGGAGAGACCTTTAAAAACACATAACTGCCTGGCTCGGACTCAACGTTTTTACGGTGTGGATCATCATATTTCTTCTGTCTATCTTGAGCTGCTGTCAATCTTGTTTGGATCACTTTGACTATTTCTGTTGTTTGTTGTACCAATTTCGGGCCTAGTAATTGTCTTTCACCAACTTCATCCCAGTATAGCGGAGTTCTGCACTTTCTGCCATATAACGCTTCATAAGGTGGCATGCCAATACTAGCGTGGTAACTGTTGTTGTAACCGAACTCTACGAGCGGTAGATGGTCGTCCCAATTTCCTTTAAAGTCCATTACACAAGCTTTTAATATATCTTCCAATGTCTGAATTGTTCTTTCATTTTGTCCATTTGTCTGAGGGTGATATGTCGTGCTCATTCGCAACTGTGTACCCATGCATTCTTGTAGACGTTTCCAGAAGTTCGACGTTAAGCGCAGATCTCTATCAGAAACAATTGACACCGGAACTCCGTGTCTTAAAACAATCTCTTTCACATATAACCTTGCCAACTGATCTAAGTTGAATCTGATTTTGATCAGAAGGAAGTGTGCGGATTTTGTCAATCGGTCAACAATAACCCATACTATGTCGTAGCCTTTCTGAGTCGTCGGTAGGCCAACCACGAAATCCATCGTAATATGTTCCCATTTCCACTCTGGAATCTCTAACGGTTGTAGTAACCCATTCGACCTCTGATGTTCTGCTTTCACTTTCTGACATATCAGGCACTTGGCAACACATTCTACAACCTCTCGTTTTAAATTTGGCCACAAAAAATGTTGTCAAAGATCTTGATACATCTTGGTGCTACCAGGGTGAATCGAATATCGTGAGTTATGAGCCTCGCTCAAAATTTCTTCCTTAATCTCTGGTACTGGCGGTACCCAAATTCTATTCTCAAACCTCAGTATTCCTTCCTTATCCATCTTGAATCTTGATTCGGTTCCTTCGGATATCTTCTTCTTCACTGTTTTACATTCATCATCTTGAAGTCGAGCCTCCTTAACCTTTTCTAGTAGAGTTGTACCAGATTGTATCTGAAATAGTTTCTCATCGATCTCTATAGTACACGTCCCTTCCAATTCCTACTTTTCCATTACTGAAATTAACTCCTCCTGATCGGTCAAGATCATCAATTTCTCCTGACCCTTTCTACTTAAGGCGTCGACAACCACATTTATCTTACCCAGATGGTATAGAATCTCACAACCGTAGTCCTTAATTAACTCCAAACACCTTCTTTGGTGCATGTTCAAGTCTTTCTATGTAAAAATATATTTCAGACTCTTGTGGTCTGTATATATTTCACAATTCTCCCTATAGAGATAGTGCCTCCAGATTTTCAAAGCAAAAACCAATGCAGCTAACTCTGAGCCATGGGTTGGATACCCCTTCTCGTAATCTTTCAGTTGTCATGACGCATACGCAATGACTCTGCCATTTTGCATAAGCACACAACCAAATCCTTTATGCGATGCATCACTATAAACCACAAAATTTCCTGTGTCATCCGGGAGAGATAACACAGGTGCTGTACTCAAACTCTTCTTTAATTCTTGAAAGCTTTCCTCACACTTCTCCGTCTAAACAAAGTTTACCGATTTTCTAGTCAAATTCGTTAGCGGAGTTACGATCTTGGAAAAATACTGAATGAATATTCTATAATAACCCGCTAATCCAAGAAAACTTCTTACTTCCAATGGCGTCTTCCGCTGATCCCAGTTAATCACAGCTTCAACTTTGGAGGGATCCACCGAAATTCTGTCTCTATCAATCAGATGTCCAAGAAATTGTACTCTTTCCATCCAAAATTCACATTTCAAAAACTTAGCATACAACTTCTCTCTTCTCAATGTCTCTAATGTCACCCTCAAATGCTCTTCGTGTTCTTCCTTGGTTTTCGAATATACCAAAATGTCATCTATAAATACCACTACGAATTTGTCCAAAAACGGCTTGAACACTTCGTTCATTAAGCCCATAAATGCTGCAGGAGCATTTGTTAGACCAAATGACATTATCAAAAATTCGTAGTGACTGTATCGTGTTCTAAACGCTGTCTTCGGTACATCCTCTGGTCTCACCTTCAGTTGATGATAACCACTTCTCAAATCTATCTTTGAAAAGTATCTTGCTCCCTTTAACTGATCGAACAAGTCGTCCGTGACACCCCCAAACCCAAGGTACTTCATTCCCACAGGATTTGGTGTTCACTTAATCAAACATTCATATCTAACTACCCAATCACAATAAAACTGGAAAAATAAAGTCTTTCCCATTAAAGGGTTACATAATAAAATCTCCCAGGTTGTCTAACCTTTAAATACAATAATTCAAATGCGGAATTCAAATTATTACATAACATCATTATTAAGAAGTCTATGATCATCACAATAAATAAAAGTACAAATCAGCATCACTTGTACAATTTTCCCTTTCCTTTGTTAGTTGAAGGTTCATCTACCTTCTCCACTTTAGCTGCAATGAGTTTATAAATATGCAAGAGTGAGCACAATAATTGCTCACTGAATAAAATAATGAATCAACAGAAGAATAACAATAATAACTGCCAATGAGTAGGCTCATCAAAACTAGATAGTACTCTAACAATGATAATCAGGAACTGAAATCCAAAATATGGAATAAACATAACCGAGGGTCATAAGACCACGAACTATGTCCACAGTTGCGAGTAATCTTTCAAGTCCAACTTTAACAGTCATAAGACTATAAGGACTCCTCGTACTTAGGGGGATCATCCCTTCGTACCATATATTGTGCACAAACATTTAACGCTACGCATAAGTTATCCCCTAATAATAGGGTTTTTCATCTCATTATTTAGAGTACAAGTCCGCACCAAAGAGAGTTTGGTTTGGATAAGCTTTCAAGGGAAATTTGAAGTTCAACGATCATCAACTAGAGGACTAGTTGAATTAATACTAATAACATCATACTATAAAATACTCGTAATTGAATCGTCATGGTAAATTAAAATCATGCTTTAGGAATAATATAATAGCATACACCTTGAATAACTATAACACACCTTGCTTGAACAATGTTAAGCAAAGGTTATTTCAAAATCGAATACTAAGCATGCGTAGCAAATTTGAACGATAAAACTGTTCAACATTAGTATGTATAATTGTGCATGCTAAACAACAAGTTAAATACAAGAATAACTTGCTCAATAAAAATAAAGTTCAGAAATCTTGCACCATTATATTGGAATCGAATTGGAAACAATAATTGCTTCAATAAAAAAATAAATTAGAGAACTTGCATTATTTATAAGGTAATCAAATTGGAAACCATAATTAGTTCAACAAGATAAAGGATTTGAAAACTTGCCTTGCTTGTGGGCTAAACCGAACAATTTAAATCACAATATCCTATAAACATATGTCATCATGACATAATTAGTCATTACCACTTTACAAATTTAACTAACTACTTACATCATATAGGGTTGATTATTTAATCATATAATCAAGTTACAACACAAGTTAATTGTTAATAACATACTTATTCATAGTATAGAAATACTAACATCAACATTTTATAGTCCAACTATCATCACATAACAATTTCATAACATTTGAGTACAAAAAGTACAATAAGACCATACTGCTAACTCGCGCTGCGGCGCCACAATTTATATTGTGGTGCGGCGCTGCGGCACGGAGATGGCACTGCGGCGCGAGAATAAAGCTTCAAGGCTACGTTGCAGCTTGGGCGCCGGCACTGCGGCGCGAAAAATGAACTGCTGGGCCGCACTGTGGCGCCAAACTACAGTTTCGACTGACAGCTTCGGCAACAGTATAAGAAAAAGCCAATTTTGGCTTACAAGCTCGTTTCTAATAGTCTAATTCACATGTAATTCATACAAAGGACTTCATGTAAACATAATTCAAGATCTCCTAACATGATTCTACCCATACAACAACATAAACAACAAATTTAAAACATCCAATTTCACTGTTTTTGATAAAAACTCATTTTTTGATGTTTTTAATGAAAATCAACACTGTATTTTTATTTTTCAACCAAAACAATTATTTCAAAGCATCTTTATCAATATTTATACATAATCTATCAATTTAAATAGACAATTTATCAACTACACAACTAATTAGCCCTCAATTCCACCTTTAAATTAACCCATATTCATTCACATAAACTCTCTATAAAATATTTTTCTTGACAAACCACATTCATAACATCAATTCATTGACTATAAGCATATATAACCTATAAAAATAGTTTTACAATCACTAGTTGATCATTTAAATACACATACAATAAACAATTTATCCTATCACAAGAATTTTACAGAGAAATAGGAGAAGAGAAAACTAAATTTTTTAAAACTCAAAAAGAAAATGGTAGGAGAATACCTTGATTGTAGAAGATGATGGCTATATCTTTATTTCTCAAGCTTCTTTCTCCAATCTCCTAGCCTTTCTTCCTTTCTTCTTTTCTTCTTTTCATCTTCTTCTTCTTCCTCTGAGTTTTCTCTTTTCTTCCTAACTCTAACTACGTACTAATAATATAACGTATATAGGATATAATTTATATTAATTATATAATATAAATATAGATATAACTGATATCAGTTATCTAAGTTTCGAAAACCAAAAGCCTTAAGGCTTGTTTTGCTAGTCACTAAAAAAATAACCAATTAATCTTTATGCCTTGTTTGGTAAAACACAATTCGAATAAAGACTTAATAGGCATTAGGCATTGTTTGGCAAAACTGAATTAAAACACCTTTAAATTATTTTAATAACTACTTTATAAAAGGTTATTTGTCACACTTTATAACCATTTATTAAATCACTACATCACATAAACCAATACCACAAAATTATAATTTTCTATATAATTATAACTTTATTTAATCAACTAACACATCTTTTAATTACAAATTCAAATAAAAGAATAATAATTCAATTAATCAAACTCTCTAACTTAATAATTAAATTAAATTATCATAAAATAATTAATTTCCTTAATTATTTATTTAACAAATAGTTAACCAAATTGAATCACATTTGAACAATTATTTATTTAACAATAAACACATCCATTAAATACTTATATATTTCAACAAATATTTAATATAACAATTAAAATTCTGGAATGTTACATCGTCGATTCGCGGTAATGGATATCTGTTTTTTATCGTGACCTTATTCAGTTCTCTATAGTCTATGCAGAGCCTCATTGTCCCATCCTTCTTCTTCACAAATAAAACCGGCGCTCCCCACGGTGATACACTTGGTTGTATATACTTCTTGTCCAGTAATTCTTGTAGTTGGACCATCAATTCTTTCATCTCTATCGGTGCCATTCGGTACGGTGCCTTTGATATTGGAGCCGTTCCTAGAGCCAAATCGATCACGAATTTAACAGCTATATCTGGAGGAAGTCCCGGCAAATCGTCCGAAAATACGTCTGCAAAATCTCTCACTACTGGTATCTCATCTATTTTCGGATTCTTTTTACGACTATCGACTATGTAAGCTAGATATCCTACACAACCTTTCCTTAACAACCTCCTGGCCTGCATCATCATCAGACAACTCGCTTGTCTAGGCGACTTGCTACCATAAAACACAACCTTTGACGGAGTTATAAGGTTAATACACTTCTTCTGACAGTCAATTACCGCCCATAATTGGATAACCAGTCCATACCCAAAATAACGTTGAATTCTCCGAGTCGAATAGGGATAAGATCTACGTTCATGATATTACCCTTAATATCTACTCTAAAGTTCTTGTGCATATACTTAACAGGGATTATTTCTCTATTCGCAATTTCTATGTTCATGGGGTATTCTAACTCATCCTTAAGCAATTCTAAGTTCTTAGCAAAGTCATCGAATATAAATGAACAAGTAGCACCCGAATCAAATAATACATAAGCATTAATTTTATTGATCGGAATGATACCTGACACCACATCGCGAGACTACACTGCGTCCTGTATTGTAATGTTGAATGTTCCGGCTGTCGGTCGATTGGTTGCGGTTGGTCCTGCAATGGTCAGAGTGCTTCCACTAGTATTTCCTTTGTTTCCTCCTGAACTCGTCCCTCCCAATCCCTTCTTAGGATAATCTCTTGCAAGATGGTCCTTTGAGCCACATATGAAACAGGCACCCTTCTTTGGGTTTGGACAGTTTGGTACTATGTGGCCTTCCTGACCACAATTGTAGCACACTCGCTTCCCTTTCATGAAAACTCCCAAATGAGTTTTTTCGCAGGTTGGGCATGCTTTGATCTTCTTCTTCTGCCCTCCTTGTTGACTTCCAGCCGACGAGTTGTCACACCACTTCCTCTTCTGATTGTGATTTCCCCCAGTGTTACTCCCACCAGTCTTGTTATTACCTTCATTCTCACTTTTCTTCTTCTTCTTCTTCTTCTTCTTCTGATCCTGATTATACTTTGTTACCACATCGCTTCCACCCTCAGCGAGTATGACCTTCTCTAACACTCCAGCAAAAGTGTTTAATTGGAACATTGACACTTTTCTATACAACCAGGGCTTTAATCCCTGCTCGAATCATCTTGCCTTCCTCTCATTGGTATGCACTTGGTATGTGGCGAACCTAGCCAACTCGTTGAACCTTGCCGCATAATCCGCTACTGACATACTCCCCTGTTTCAACTCTAGAAACTGAACTTCCATCTGATTTTGTGAACTGGTCAAAAAGTACATCTCGAAGAACATCTCCTTAAATCTTTCCCAGGATACTACACCTTCACCTCCTCTCACTTTGTTTGCCTGCCACCAATAACTAGCTTTGAACTTTAGCATGAATGTTGCATACGCGGTCTTCTGATCTTCCCTTACTCGAGCAACGTCAAACACCTTCTCCATCTCCATTACCCAAGTCTGAGCTTCGATTGGGTTTATGGGACCCTTAAACTCTGGCGGTCCCACCGCCTTGAAGTCCTTAAACGAGGTGTTTGGTGGAGCTTGTGGTTGATTGTTAATTGCCCCAGCCAGAAGGTTCACCAACTGCTGAACAGGGTTAGCATTGGCGTCGTTGTTATTCATTGGTTCTTCTTGTGCTTGCTGACGGTTCTGTCTTCTTTTAGGCGGCATATTTTTGTTAAGAATATACGCTTCAATCTCTTAAACATTTAAGACTTAACTAAAACATTCAATCATAATTCACTTAACACATCAATTCAATTAAACTCTGACATTTTCATTTAATTCAAAAGTTTTAACATCAAAAGATAGCATCATTGCTATTTACATCCACTATCCCAAGATAAAGAATATACAGGATTTAAAACATAAAAATATTCCTTTGTTTATAAACACATCGGAATTTACATCATTAACTACCAAATAGTTTTCACATAATTAAACTAATACTATCACTGCCTATTAAGACGTTGGATAGCCTTGCCACATTCTTCTTCCATAATGCGAGACATCGTCCTACGATCAAGCATGTATGATGGTAGACCTTCAAACTGGATTGGGTATTTCATAACTCGATCCTGGGTCGTATCCATTGCATTGTGAAATGTAGAGTAGGTCTCCCCAAGCTTAGCCTTCTTTACACGGCAATCATCAGTCTGACCCAGCCCTCCTCTGCAAATTCCAGTCTCTCTGAACTCTCTTCCAGATCTTTCTTTAACTTCTCTATTTCTTCGGTCTTCTCCTCAGTCTGACCCTTCTCGTGAACCAAATCTCACTCCATGTTTCCAAAACGTGTGTGAAGAGTCACAATTTCCCCATCCTTCTGCTCGATGGTACTCTGCTACATAACAGTCCTCTCTGTTAGCTACTGAATAGTGTTCTAAAACTCTATGTTACAATAATAAAGTGCATCATACATCTCAGCATCAATGGAGTTCGGTGGAAACTCCTCTTCCTCCTCTTCCTCATCAGAATGCTCCTCTGGATCAGTCTCAGGCTCATACTCCCGACCAACAACAGTGATCAATGGAGATGGCTCTCTCTACACCAACTGTTCCCTGACGACATAAATGTCTCGGGGCTCCTCCTCCGTAGGTACTCGGGGTTCCTCCTCCCCAGCTCGACTAACTCCTCCAACATCCGACATCCAGACAAAAAATTTTTAAGTTTTAGTTACTAATCCGTGCTAGCAAACACATAGATTAACACATAAGCATATAAAGTCTTTTATTATCTTCAATGAATTTAGAAATTCATTTCTTAGAACTCGATAAGAGTTTACCACCACTATGTTCTCGATCTCCTACAAGGCTATTACCTAAGGTTGTTCCCCCACCTAAGGTTCATAACCTACAACTTTGATACCAACCTGTGATACCCCCAAATTCGGTACTTCCAATTCCACAGGATTTGGTGTTCACTGTACAAACATCATCTATCTATCTACCCATAAATAAATGCAAACCATGCAATAGATAGAATAAATAATAAATCTCCCTTATGGGTTACATCAACTGCATAATAAATAAATCCCAAGTTGCTCTAACCTTAAATTATCTGTGCGGAAAACATAAACAAATAAGTCTTAAGTAACATCAATTCTAATCATCATTACATAACCACCATAATAAAACAGTCTTCATTTCTTGCTAATCTTGCCCTTGCCCTTACTAGTGGAAGGTTCATCTATTCTTTGTTCTTAAATGCAATGTCATTATTACACAAGAGTGAGCACAATTTCTCACAAGTATAACAATATAAAAATGAATAATAACATGTGAATAAATTAACAACTTCTAATATAAAATCTCAACTTTTGAATCAAGAATGAATAACAAGAATCAAAAGAATTTCTGAGGGTCATAAGACCTTGAACTATATCCTAGGTTATCAAGTATTTATACTTGAAAACTGTAACAATCATAGGACTATGGACTCTTCTTCTCGTACTTAGGGGGATCAACCCTTAGTACCATACTATGCATAATATCTTAACGTTAACGCATAAGTAATCCCCTATACAGGGTTGTTCATCTCAGTTTGACATTAGAGTCCGCACCAACGGAAGTTTGGTTTGGATAATTCATCAAGGGTTCTGAAATTTAGAACGCTCATCAACTATGGACTAGTCGGATCAATAAGGGTTCGCTAGTCTAACAAGGTTTAACAATAACTGATAATTAACTTGGATAAAATCTCAAAAGTATACAATAGAATAAGTATTGTATAACAGCATCATGCTTGAAGGATTAATAAGCTTTAATATACAAAACAGGCTTAATCAATAATAATGAGAATTTGCTCGATGTAGAACAGTGAAATTATCAACTTATAATGATAACAAGTAGGGTTAGAAAACTTGCCTCGTGCGTAGATTACACTTAATTAAACCCGTTCTTTGATTTAAATCCTACATATCAATTATGTTCACAACACCGGTCAATTATAACGTACTAAACATCATAAGTTTATTCTTTTGTCTAACCCGAATTCATGACTATACTTAGTCAAATTACCATACTTGTTTTCACATAATATTATACTCACGAACAACAAGTTAATTAAATAATCAACGATTCAATTAACATATAGATGTCTTCTTGACTTGGTAAAAACTTATTTTAATATCTCATTGTATGTCTAATGAGTCTTTATAATCATTAGATTAAGTTGCTATCACATTTCTATACTTGAACAATTAAAAAAAATATTTTCTGGACATTCTGCTAAGTGGCACTGCGGCACCGCTATTGTACTGGGTCTTAGCGCTGCGGCGCCATGGCGCTGCGGCTGGAGACATGGCGCTGCGGCACGAGGTTTCAGTTCTGGAGTTGGCGCCGTGGCGCGAAACTCTAGATTTTGATTCTCAGTTCGCGAAGAACACAGAGTTCAGCGAATTAAACATTACATAATCATTAATTCCCCAAATTAAACATACCCACATGTTAGAATTCATATATAATCAATACCCAACATTTATAGAGTGATTTTAACCCATTAAAACACATAATCACATAATTAAATTATGCAAATTGCACTGTTCTTGATGTTCTTGAAATGTTGAACATAAATTCCTAAAATTCAGCGCCATGGTTTCGTTGTAAAACCAAATCCAACCATTCAAATTTCGTTTTGTTAAAATTACGTGTAAGGGCCATATGGCCAAATAACATACTCTGTAAATTTTTGAAACAACAAGTCATAATATTATGAAACTTATTATATGGAATCATATACAATATATATATATATATATAAAACATGTTATACTACACGAATTATTACATATATCCCTAACATAGTTTCCCAATTTTAGAGATTTACAGAAAGTATGAAAGCCATTTTTCATGAAAACTATATGACGTAAAAAGGAATTGGGTTGAAGAGATTACCCAAGCGTATAGTGATCGAAGAGATGAAACCTTTCTTAATTAATCACACCACTCACAATTCTCTCAAAAATCTTAAATTCTCTCTGAATCTCTCTCAGTAAAAAATCATAAATGAAATACGTCTTCTCAATTAGACTAATAAATAAAAGAAGAAGACGTAGAAACTGACGCGATGATGGTCAGTTACCGAGTCATGGGTAACTGCTATTAACTTCTCTTAGGGCCTTGTTTGGCCAGCATAATAGATTTCAAAACTCCTTTAATTTAATTAAACCTTTATACTATAGTTTAAATCATGTCACACCCGTTATAAAATAAATCAAATATCTAGTTTAATTTATTTTAAATAAAATATAATAATTTCTCATTAATTCACAGAGTCACATAATTCAAATTCTCATTGATTAATAATGTCAAATTATTAAATCTTTAATTAATAATTAAATTAATTAAAATAACATTAGGCTTATTAAATATTTCTTTTAATTCAATAAGCTCACATAAATACATACATTGAATAATAAAATTCTCCACATTAATTTAAAAAATATAACCCATATAATTAAATTAATCTACCACAACTTCATCAATTAATTATTTAATCTAATAATTAATTCATCGAAAATATTTATTCAATCCAATAAATATTAAAATTAAATTACAAAATCTCGGTTGTCACATGAACCATGTCAATATCAAAAATAGATATCCATTGCCTCGCATTGATGACCTGTTTGACCAGTTGCAAGGCGCCAAATTCTTTTCAAAGATTGATCTTCGTTTCGGATATCACCAATTGAAGATTAGAACTGATGACATTACAAAGATGGCTTTCAGAACTCGGTACGTGCATTATGAATTCCTAGTCATGTCTTTTGGATTGACTAATGCTCCTACTGCCTTCATGAATATGATGAACTGAGTATTCAAGGAATATTTGGATCACTTTGTGGTTGTCTTTATTGATGACATCCTCATATATTCCCAAAGTCGTGAAGATCATGAGCAACACTTGAGGCTGATACTCCAAAAGCTTCGTGAAAACAAGCTTTATGCCAAGTTGAAGAAATGCGAGTTTTGGCTTGAGGAAGTAGCATTCCTTGGGCATGTAGTATCATCTCATGGAATATCTGTTCACCCGACAAAGATTGAAGCAATTCAAAGCTGGGAATAACCTAAATCAGTGACCAAAGTACGTAGCTTTCTCGGTTTAACTGGTTATTATTGGAGATTCATGGAAGGATTTTCTCGAATCGCTACTCTACTAACTCTGCTAACTCAAAAAGATACAAAATTTGGTTGGAGCGAGGAATGTGAGAAGAGTTTTTAAGAACTCAAGAGGAGACTCATTTCAACACCTGTTCTGACAATAACATCTGGCTCAGAGGGATTTGTCATCTACAGTGATGCTTCGGGAAAAGGGTTAGGATGTGTTCTCATGCAACATGGGAAAGTCATAGCCTATGCCTCTCGGCAACTCAAAGAATATAAGAGGAATTATACTACTCATGATCTAGAGTTGGCAGCTGTTGTCTTCGCACTTAAAATTTGGAGGCATTACTTGTATGGGGAGAAAGTGGAGACCTTTACAGATCATAAAAGCCTCAAATATTTCTTCACTCAAAAGGAACTCAACATGCGACAATGACGTTGGCTTGAACTATTGAAAGATTATGATCATACCATCCAATACCATCCTGGAAAAGTGAACGTGGTAGCTGACGCATTGAGTAGAAGATCATATGCAAGTATGAGTGCGATATTGTCAACGCAAAGGCCCATTTTGTGTGACTTGCAAAGGATGGAGATAGACTTAAAGACTGATAATGGCGAATATACGAGTAGAACTGACTTTAATTGATAAAGTTAAAACTGCTCAAGCTACAGACCTGGAGCTGATGCGTATAAGGAAGAAAGTGCAAGAAGGTGCTATACCTGAAGCAAGAATCGATGAAGAAGGAATACTTCTAGTCAACTCCAGACTTTGTGTTCCTAACGACCCTGATTTAAAGTATAAAATTATGATGGAGGTGCATAACACACCATTTTTAATCCATCCTGGGAGTACCAAAATGTATCGTGATCTTCGTCATACATTTTGGTGGAGCATTATGAAGAGAGAGATAGCGCTGTTTATCTCAAGGTGTCTAACTTGTCAACGAGTCAAGGCGGAGCATCAAGTACCAAAAGGTCCATTGCAACCACTTGAAATTCCAGAATGGAAGTGGGAGTACATTACCATGGATTTTGTTACTGGTCTTCCCAAGGTTTCTCAAGGCATAAATGGAATTTGGGTCATTGTTGATAGATTGACTAAGTCTGCTCATTTCTTACCAATACGAGAAACTTATACACTTGAACGTCTTGCTCGTATATACATAAACGAGATTGTAAGACTGCATGGTATGCCAGTATCCATAGTTTTTGATCAAGACCCAAGATTCATTTCAAGGTTTTGGGTTAGTTTGCAAAAATCTATGGGCATGAATTTACGATTTAGTCCAGCATATCATCCTCAGATGGACGGGCAGTCGAAGAGGACTATTCAAACTCTTAAAAATTTATTAAGACTATATGTCCTTGACTTAAAGGGAAGTTGGGACAAGTTCTTACCATTAGTGGAGTTTTCCTACAACAACAGTTATCAGACAAGTATTGGCATGGCTCCATTTGAGGCGTTGTATGGAAGAAAGTGCCATTCTCCAGTATGCTGGAATGAGGTGGGTGAAGCAACGTTGTTGGGACCAGAGTTGGTACATATGACTACGAAAAAGATTCAAACGATCCGACAATGTATAAAAACCTCACAAGATCGACAAAAGAGTTATGTTGATATTTATCGAAAGGACGTGGAATTCGATATTGGAGATCATGTGTTGTTACGTGTTGCTCCATGGAAAGGATTTACGAGATTTGGAAAGAATGGAAAGCTCAATCCTTGATTCATTGGCCCATTTTTAATCCTCGATCGAGTAGGAACTGTGGCCTATAGACTCGTTTTACCGCCAAGTATGTCTCGTGTTCATAACATTTTTCGCATATCCATGTTATATAAATATGTGGAAGACCTAAATCACATTATTGAGTTAGAACTAGACGAAATAGCAGAAGATTTAACGTATTAAGAGGTTCCTGTTCAAATCTTGGATAAGAAGGAACATATTCTACGCTCCAAGGTTATACCTCAAGTCAAAGTTTTGTGGAGAAACCACGATGTTGAGGAAATGACCTGGGAGTTAGAATCTAAAATGAAAACAAGGTATCTTTACCTCTTCGATATACCAGATACGTACCCTAATTTCGAGGGCGAAGTTTCTTAAGAAGGGGAGGTTGTAAGACCCCAACTTTTATGAATAAAGATGAATTTTTTATAAATATCATTTTTATATATTAAGGTGTGAATTTGAAATAATGTTTTAGTTGTGGGTAATATTTATAAATTTTGCAAAGTACGCAAGTTATTATATTATATTCGATTGGTCGGGGAATATTCATTTTAACAGGGAATATTCGTACGACGACACAATCATTGGTGGACCCCACAACGGAATTATTGTCGGATTGAGAAAATGATAAAAATATCTTTTTATGAAAATAACGGTGGAAGTTTTACCGTTAACTCTTGAAACACCCGGTGTTAAAAGTACAGTAATACACGTGGTTGCATAGTAGCACACGGTATTGATTATTGATGCTTACGTGAGAAGTCACTCAGTTTTGTTTAATTATTGCTACAGTAATTGTTGCATAGTATCTCTCGTTATTTGATTCAATTATTGTCGATATTTTATATATTATTAAATCAATAATTGAGATAACAAAGTTATTAATATTATTATTTACAATATTAACGATGTCTAGAAGTTCTGTCAAGAAGAGGTTTGGTCACCTAATTGCGCGTCAATAGGGAGAAATCCTTATTGGAAAGTCCCATCTTTCCTGGGAACGACCTGGCCGATTAATATTGGGAATTATAATAAAGGTGATAAATGTTGTTAAAATTATTAAGGTGATTTTTATAAAGTTTTGCTTATTTTATGGACCCCCATTTGCCCATTTTTCAAAATAATCGGTAGAAAGTTATATGGTATATATATAATAATAGGTGGGGCCCACTGTGGGACCCACTTTGAAATTGAAGGAGGAAGGTGACTGATAAGTTGTCACGGGTGGCTTGTTTAATCAATTATATATATATATATATATATATATATATATATATATATATATATATGTTAAGTGGTGGAATAGGGGATATCACGGGATTTACCCCGTGAATGCAGAAATTGACATATGTTATAAACAATATATATAATATATATTATATTTTATTTAAAAGTTTTTGCTTTATTAGAATATTTTATTGCATAGTATCATTTCCATTCTCCTATAAATAGAAGCTCATTCCTTCATTATTTCTTACGAATTCACTAAAACTTTAGAGAGAGAAAATTATAGAGAGAAAGAAGAAGAGAAGTCTGCTACCTCTCTTTTCCAATATCCAGTTTCTTCTAAGGTAAGGGGTATTATTTCTTTCGTATTCATGAAGAGAACTTCTGTTATTCCATTCTTTATTATTCTGTTGGAATAACCTGTATACGCGGACTACCCTATACTTGGTGAAATTCTTATGTTATTCTATTCTTTATTATTATGTTAGAATAACCTGTCTATGCGAAGTACCGCATACATTTTGAAATTCTTCTGTTATTCCATTCTTTATTATTATGTTGGAATAACCTGTCTATGCGAAGTACCGCATACATGGTGAAATTCTTCTGTTATTCCATTCTTTATTATTCTATTAGAACATCCTATCTGTGCGTTTACGCATGACCTGGTTCCATTATTTATTATTCTGTTGGAATATCCTGTTTGTGCGTTTACGCATGACCTAGTTCAGTTATTTATTATTCTGTTGGAATATTCTGTCTGTGCGTTTACGCATGACCTGGTTCCGTTATTTATTATTCTATTGGAATAACCTGTCTGTGCGGTCTATCGTATGCCTGGTGATTTCTTTTGTTATTCCATTCTTTATTATACTCAGTTGGTTAAAGTTTTGGCTTTTATACTCCATGAAATTAGTGGAATATCTTTGATATTTGCGCTTCATCCAGTATCTTTTCATGAAAATATTCTTCTGAGCATTCTTAAATTTTACCCCACAAAACAGTATCTTGTTGACAATTTGGACGTTATTGGTTCCTGGATAGATTAATTCTTGAACTTGTTTTATTGAATTATTATGTCATTGTCATCATCCTCATGTTTATATTATGTTGAAAGTCATCTGTGGCCTGTAGTGCATAGATGGACTTGGTATGATTATGACCACATTTTTTTTGGTATAATCATGACCGTAATGTTACAAATGATGTGGTAAAAGTCCTCATTGGCCCGTAGTCTATTGATGGACAGTTGTTGGCATGATCATGACCATTGCTGAATATACGAATATCATTGGCCCGTAGTGCATGGATAATTTGTGGATAATTTATTCTCTACTTGACTCTTTTAATGGATTGCTTGTTCCGCTGCAGTTAAACTTGATGTTTATTATATTGTATCAGTTTAACACTATTGAAGGCTAACGATAATTTATTCTGCATTATCTTAGTCATAATATTTCTTACTGGGCTAGTTGAGCTCACCCTTTTGCTTTCATTATTCTCTTTAGGAAATGAGAACGTAGCAAGGACCAGTCGGGGAACAGAGTGAAGGTTCATATGTTAGCATTAGTAGTTCTCACTATTCTATGATATAGTCTGATAATAAATGTATTGAGGACTTATTTTGAGTTTGAATACTATCTAGAAGACAATATTTGTATTAAAACTCACAGCTCATGTTGTATATTTAAGATTTTATTTGTATTTTTACCATGTATTTGGCGATTCAGAATAGGTGATGTAGACCTATTTTGGGGGCGTCACAACCTAATTGCGCGCCAATAAGGAGAAATCCTTATCAGAAAGCCCCCTCTTTCCTGGGAATGACCTGGTTGTTAAATATTGAGAGTTATAATATTAATGATGAATAAGTTCGTGTTAATTAAAGATGAAATTAATAGTTCCTATGTGTTGGAATTATTAGTATTAGTGAAAATCGACATTTATTTCGATAATAATTTATGTCTGGAGGTTATATTGACCAATCGGGTAATTAAACGGATAAATGAGTAATTAATTATTATTGATTCACATGATTATAACTATTTGTTCACATGTGTGTACTATTGATTCACATTCATTTATTATTAGGGGAGTTGGTGCAAGATTGATAATACTTGCATGACTAAATTAAAAATGGAGGTATAGATGAAGGTACTATACTATAATTAATTTTTTCAAATGTTTAGAACTATTGAGTCACATGACTTACTATTGATTCACATGATTTACTATTAAGGGAGGTGGTGCAAGTTTGATAATACTTGCAAGACTAAATTAAAAATGAAAAAAAGAGGAAGGTATTATATTGTAATATTTTGAACCCCAAAATGCGCAATTATTGAAACTATATATTCCTATAAATAGAAGATCATTCTTCCTTCATTTCTCACCAATTCACTAAGTCTCACAAGAGCAATTATAGAGATAGAAGCTATAGAGAGAGAAGCTATAGAGAGAAAGAAGAAGCGAAGTCTACTACTTCACTACTCCAGTATCCAGTCTTCTTCGGAGGTAAGGGTTATTTTTTTATATTCTGAAGAGATATTATTTTTTCGTATTCATATGAATATTATTATCATTCAATATTCATTATATTCGTTTAATATTCGTAAGAAATATTATTTTCGTTCAACCATTGTAAGTAAGGGTTTCTGTCAGGGGCAGTTTCATATTTTTTCTGATCCTCAAAAATTCTGAAAAAATTTGAAATAATAATTTGATGAGTTTTCTAGATTGTGTCAAAAAATGAAGATTTTTGGATGTATAGATTAGAAGTTATGAATTTTATGGAAAACGACTATTTTAAAAGTAAACCCTTATAACTCCTTGTGGTTAACTCAAAAATTGGTGAAATTTTTATTGGGAGTACATCTATATAACAGCAGTATACCCTGTAAATTTTGGAATTTTTGGACAGAAGTACCGTTTTTGATAAATGTCTAAATATTCGACAATTTTAGCCATATGAAAAATAGTAAATGAATTTTAAAAATTCTGAGAAAATTATATGTTCAATATGGGACTATATTCTGCTAAATCCCAGAAAAGAAAATTTGTTTGTACTGATTTGGTATTTTTCATGAAAATAGACTAGTTATGAGTAAATGAATTAAATACGTTATGTGAAGTAAGAAAATTGGAAAATAGAATTTTATGGCTTGAGAATCCTATATAAGGCATATGCAGATTTTTGATGAGCGTTTTGGTTATTGGTGATGAAATCTTATAATTTTGTCATTTTAGGATGATTAAATGCATTAATTAGTAAAGTGTAAACAATTAAAATAAATTATTTATAAGTTTAAGAAATGGTTAAAATATTGTGGTAATATTAATAATAATAGATTATGAGATTATAAAGTGATTTATAACATTTAGATTAAGGTGTTATAAATATTAATATGAATTTTATTGTGAACATTTATCTTTTTGTGTTGGAATTACTATTCATGTATACGATACTATTCACGTATACGGCACTATTCACGTTTACGGCACTATTCATGTATATGGCACTATTTGCGTATATGACATTATTTATGTATACGGTACTATGTATAAATACGGAGTACTATTCATGAGTTACTATTCACGAGTTACTATTTACAAGTTACTATTTACAAGTTACTATTCACGAGTTACTATTCATGGGATACTATTTACTCGAAAAATATATTTCTTTTCTGTCCAAATTATTTTTGGTACATGAATATTATTCTTGAATTTTACTCCACAAAGTAGTATGATGTTGACAATTTGGATATTTTTAAACTCTAGATAAATTTAAGTCTTTAATATTTATCCTTGATTTCGTTTGATTAATGCCTATATAATTGTCATCATCCTCATGCTTATATTGAGATGAGAATACCTTGCTTTCTTTTCAGATTGTACCTTCCCGGTAATTTCCTCGCTATCATGATTTTTCCATTTCTCATCTCTTGTATTTCAGATATCATTCTAGAATATAGCTTCAAAACAAAGGTTAATTGACATATCATAATTTGTCAACTTATCAAGTAAATATTTTCAGCTTAGGTAAGTCACACACTAGAAAGTATATAACTCATCTCTCCCCTCCTAGTTCTAGACTCTTATCTCCGCCAGCGACCATATCCTTAAGCTCTGATACCATTTGTGACGCCCCCAAAATAGGTCCACACGACCCATTCTGAGTCGCCAGATATCACACTAAAAAAAAAATACAAACTTCATTTATATAACCTTTGAACTGTCGTATAGAAAACGACCACAGTTAACTGTGAGTTTAATACAAATGTATGTAACTCTCATGGTGCCTCGACCACAACCTTACAATGGTACTTTACATAAAAGTATAGTCAAAAATTGTTTTAGAAATTAAAATCTTGGAGAAGTGCTCAAGGAAACCTTCGTACATGGGAGGCCATGCGTCTAGGTTATGATAGATATCATATGTCTACAGAATTATCCTTGGTTGACCCAATAGGCCCTAAAGAAAAACGAGAAAATTACTATCATCTTCTTTTCAATGGTGAGTCTTCTCTTGACATATAACTATCTCCACTGTCTCCAAGTGAAAATTATATTTCAAATAAACTCCAAGATCATATAGGTAGTGCTCGTAGATATACTCAGCAAGTGGATGTGAACAACCCTGTCTTATGATAACACGAGGTTGTATGTCATTAGACATCTTGTATGATAGTGGCAAAACACCCTTCCAAAGTTCGGTTCACCTCACCCTATTCGGTTCACCAAAATTAAATATCAAATGACGTATACAATATGACACACTTATCTAAAGTTCTCAATAAAATTATTTCCATACTATTTAGGGAGAACCTCAACAGCTATAGACCACCGTTCTATTCCCCTGATATCCCCGCTCGACCCAGCTACACTCTTATTACCTGAAAGGAATTGTGAAGCAAAAAGGGTGAGCACAACTAGCCCAGTAAAGAATATCATGACTAAAGATAATTTACATCATCAAAATTTTTCATCAGTAATAAATTAGAGATTTAGAACATATGGTAGATGATAAAACTTTTCAACCATAGTTGCAGTGGAACGAGCAATCCATTAAAAGAATCAAATAGACCATCAGATCTATTATCTTCTGTGATGCCCCCAAAAATAGGTATACATCACCTATCTTGGGTCGCCAGATACATGGTACTGAATACAAATACAAACTAATTATACAATAGTCGTGTAAAATACGACAAACATATGTTGCGAGTTTTAATATAAATATTGTTATCTAGACAATATCCACACTCAATGGAGTCCTCATTACATTTATTATTATATTATATCACATAATAGTGAGGACTACTAATGCACCATCTAGGACCATCACTCTGTTCCCCGACTAGTCCCAGCTACATTCTCATTTCCTGAAGAAAACAATGAAAGAAAGGGTGAGCTCAACTAGCCCAGTAAGAAATATTACGACTAAGATAATGCAGAATAAATTATCGTTTGCCTTTAACAGTGTTAAACTGATACAATATAACAAACATCAAGTTTAACTGTAGCAGAACAAGCAATCCATTAGAAGAGTTAAGTAGAGAATAAAATCTTCTATCTTCTATGATTTAAAAGGTTTTTCATCACTTTTATCGTTGAGACTCAGCTTAATAAATAATCAACATCATCAAATCATCCATGCACTACAGGCCAAGGATATTCTTTAGTATCACGACCACGAATTATCCATGCACTACGGGCCAAAGATAATCGTGTTTTCATCAACGGTTCTGATCATGCCATAAAATAATTCATCTTTCAAGTCTTGGCCGAAGAGAATCCATAGCCATAATCATACCAAAAACTGTCCATCAATGTAATACAGGCCAATGAGGACTTTTTCCACAATATTTGTAACATTACGGTCATGATTATACCGAATAATCTTTGGTCATAATCATACCAAGTCCATCTATACACTACAGGCCACAGATGACTTTCAACATAATATAAACATGAGGATGATGACAATGTCGTAATAATTCAATAAAACAAGTTCAAGAATTAACTTATCCAGGAACCAATAACGTCCAAATTGTCAACATGATACTTCTTTGTAGAGTAAAATTCAAGAATGCTCAGAAGAATATTTTCATGAAAAGATACTGGATGAAGCGCAAATATCAAGGATATTCCACTAATTTCATAGAGTATAGAAGTTAAAACTTTAACCAACTGAGTATAATAGAATACATGAAACTGCAAATGGATTTTCGCCGTCATGCGGTAATCCACTTAGACAGATCATTTCCATAATTTAATAAAGAATGAATAAAAAGGATCATTCACCATGCATGTGATAATCCACATAGACAGGTTATTCTAACAGAATAATAAAGAATAGAATAACAAAAGAAATCACCATACATGCGATAGACTGTACAGATAAGTTATTCTAATAGAATAATAAAGAATGGAACAAGGTCATGCGTAAACGCACAAATAGGATATTCCAATAGAATAATAAATAAAGGAACCAGGTCATGCGTAAACGCACCGAGAGGATATTCCAACAGAATAATAAAGAATGGAATAACAAAAGACCTCACCAGGCATGCGATAGACAACACAGACAGGTTATTCTAACAGAATAATAAAGAATGGAACCAGGTCAGGCATAATACGCATCGGCCGGATATTCTAACAGAATAATAAAGAATGGAATAACAGAAGAATTTCACCATGTATGCGGTACTTCGCATAAACAAGTTATTCCAACATAATAATAAGGAATAGAATATCAGAAGAATTTCACCATGTATGCGGTACTTCGCATAAATAGGTTATTCCAACATAATAATGAAGAATGGAATAACAACTCTTACGAGTATTGAAAGAAAATAATTCTCTTCATGAATACGAAAGAATAATACCCCTTACCTTTGAAAGAAGAGTATTCCGACTGGTAGGGCGAGGATATACTCGAAGAAAACTTGCGCTACGCTCAAGATTATAGAAGAAGAATTCTCTCTATAGTTTCTCTCTCTAGAGTTTCAGTGAATTCGTAAAAAATAATGAAGGAATGAGCTTCTATTTATAGGAGAATGGACTAAGTAGTAACTAATTCATGAACGGTCCAGATTGATTTACTTTTAATCAGACGGTCCATATTGATTTAATAAAATATTCTAATAAAATAAATTCTTTTAAATAAAATCTAACAAAACAAATAACTTTATAAAAGTATTATGTTTTATATAAAAAGATTTTACTATGCAAAATACTATGCAGACATTATGCGATACTATACATAATAAAATATAATATATTCTATTTATAATCTAATAAAATAAATAACTTTATAAAAGTATTCTATTTTATATAAAAAGATTTTACTGTGCAAAATACTATGCATAATAGAATATAATATATTCTATTTATAGTCTAATAAAACGAATAACTTTATAAAAGTATTCTGTTTTATATAAAAAGCTTTTCTATTTTATTACATTAATAATACTAATAAAACAAAACTCATCATCATTATTATAATTCACACTATTAATCGACCAGGTCGTTCCCAGGAAAGAGGGGGCTTTCCAATAAGAATTTCTCCCTATTGGCGCGCAATTACGTGACCAAATCTCTCCTTGGCAGAACTTCTAGACATCGTTAATATTGCAAATAATAATATTAATAACTTTGTTATCTCAATTATTGATTTAATAATATATAAAATATCGAGAATAATTGAATCAAAACTGAGTGACTTCTCACGTAAGCATCAATAATCAATACCGTGTGTGAGACCTCGAATTTTATGAAATAAAAATATTCAATTTTTTATTTTGGTAAATAGTTAAATTGATAAAGGTTTAAAGTTAAGGGTGATAAGTGAAAATTTTGCAAAGTAAACAAGCTGATATAAATAATTCGTTGTGTCGGAAAATATTCGATTAGTTGGAGAATATTCTTTTTATCAGAGAATATTCGGTATTCGGTATAATCATGTCGATTAATAGTGTAATGATGATAAGTTTTGTTTATTAGTATTATTAATGTAATAAAACAGAAAAGTTTTTTATATAAAACAAAATATTTTTATAAAGTTGTTTGTTTATTAGACTATAAATAGAATATATTATATTCTATTATGCATAGTGTTTTGCATAGTAAAATCTTTTTATATAAAACAGAATACTTTTATAAAGTTATTTGTTTTATTAGACAATAATTAGAATATATTATATTTTATTATGCATAGTGTTGCATATTGCCTGCATAGTATTTTGTATAGTAAAATCTTTTTATATAAAATAGAATACTTTTATAAAGTTATTCGTTTTATTAGATTATAAATAGAATATATTATATTTTATTTAAAAGATTTTGTTTTATTAGAATATTTTATTAAATCAATATGGACCATCCGATTAAAAGTAAATCAATCTAGACCGTTCATGAATTAGTTACTATTCAGTCCATTCTCCTATAAATAGAAGCTCATTCCTTCATTATTTCTTACGAATTCACTGAAACTCTAGAGAGAGAAACTATAGAGAGAGTTCTTCTTCTATAATCTTGAGCGTATTTCTTTAGAGTTTAAGAAAACTTTGAGCGTAGTGCAAGTTTTCTTCGAGTATATCCTCACCCTACCAGTTAGAATACTCTTCTTTTAAAAGGTAAGGGGTATTATTTCTTTCGTATTCATGAAGAGAACTTCTGTTATTCTATTCTTTATTATTATATTGGAATAACCTGTTTATGCAAAGTATCGCATACATGATGAAATTCTTCTATTATTCCATTCTTTATTATTATGTTGGAATAACCTGTTTATGCCAAGTACCGCATACATGGTGAAATTCTTCTATTATTCCATTCTTTATTATCATGTTGGAATAACCTGTTTATGCGAAGTGCCGCATACATGGTGAAATTCTTCTATTATTCTATTCTTTATTATTATGTTGGAATAACATATTTATACGAAGTACCACATACATGGTGAAATTCTTCTATTATTCCATTCTTTATTATTATGTTTGAATAACCTATTTATGCGAAGTACCGCATACATGGTAAAATTCTTCTATTATTCCATTCTTTATTATTATGTTGGAATAATCTGTTTATGCGAAGTACCGTATACATGGTGAAATTCTTATATTATTTTATTCTTTATTATTCTGTCGGAATATCCTGTCGGTGCGTATTACGCCTGACCTGGTTCTATTATTTATTATTTTGTTGGAATAATCTATCTGTGCGGTCTATCGCATGCATGGTGATTTCTGTTGTTATTCCATTTTTTATTATTCTGTTGGAATATCCTGTCGGTGCGTATTACGCCTGACCTGGTTCCATTATTTATTATTCTGTTGGAATAACATGTCTATGTGGATTATTGAATTATTATGTCATTGTCATCATCCTCATGTTTATATTATGTTGAAAGTCATCTGTGGCCTGTAGTGCATAGATGGACTTGGCATTATTTTGACCACGAATTATTCGGTATAATCATGACCGTAATGTTACAAATGATGTGGAAAAAGTCCTCATTGGCCCGTAGTTCATTGATGGACAGTTTTTGATATGATTATGGTTATGGATTCTTTTCATTCAAGGGTGCAAAGATGAATTGTTTTATGGCATGATCAGTACCATTGATGAAAACACGATTATCTTTGGCCCGTAGTGCATGGATAATTCGTGGTCGTGATACTAAAGAATATCATTGGCCTGTAATGCAGTGATGATTTGATGATGTGGAAAAAGTCCTCATTAGCCCGTAGTGCATTGATGGACAGTTTTTTGTATGATTATGGCTATGGATTCTCTTTGTCTAAGGGTGGAAAGATGAATTATTTTATGGCATGATCATGACCGTTGAAGAAAATAAGATTATCTTTGGCCCGTAGTGCATGGATAATTCGTGGTCGTGATACTAAAGAATATCCTTGGCCGTGGTGCAGGAATGATTCGATGATGTGGATTAATTATTGAGCTGAGTCTCAGCAATGAAATATTAATTCATGGATGTGATAATAATGAATATCATTGGCTTGTAGTGCATGTATAATTCATGGATGTGATATTAACAAATATCCTTGGCCGTAGTGCAGGGGTGATTCGATGATGTGGATTATTTATTAAGTTGAGTCTCTGCGATAAAAATGATGATAAACTTTTTAAATCATAGAAGATAGTAGATTGTATTCTCTATTTGACTCTTCTAATGGATTGCTTGTTCCGCTGCAGTTAAACTTGATATTTGTTATATTGTATCAGTTTAACACTGTTGAAGGCTAACGATAATTTATTCTTCATTATCTTAGTCATAATATTTCTTACTGGGCTAGTTGAGCTCACCCTTTCTTTCACTGTTCTCTTCAGGAAATGAGAACGTAGCTGAGACTAGTCGGGGAATGGAGTGACGGTCCAGATGATAGCATTAGTAGTCCTCACTATTTAGTGGAATAGTGTGATAATAAATGTAATGAGGAATTAAATTTGAGTGTGGATATTGTCTTGAAGACAATGTTCGTATTAAAACTCTCAGATTTGGTTGTCGTATTTTACACGACAGTTGTATAATTAGTTTGTATTTGTATTCTGTACCATGTATCTGGCGACTCAAGATAGGTGATGTATACCTAATTTTGGGGGCGTCACACCGTGTGCTACTATGCAACCACGTGTATTACTGTACTTTTAACACTGGGTGTTTCAACAGTTAACGGTAAAACTTTCGCCGTTATTTTCATAAAAATATTTTTGTCGTTTTATCAATTCGATAATAATTCTGTTGTGGGGTCCACCAATGATTGTACCGTTGTACGGATATTCCCTGACAAAAAGAATATTCCCCGACCAATCGAATATTATACAACAACTTGCATACTTTGCAAAATTTATAAATATTACCCACAACTTTAACATTATCCAAATCCACGCCATAATTTTGAAAAAAAATATTTCAAGAAAATTAAATCTTTATTCGTAAAATTTGGGATTTTACATCTTCGCCATGTTAAAAGTCCACCAATAATGTTTTATTCTTGTAACATCAATCAACAATTCATGTCCACAATCATATGAATAACTCATAATCATAATTGTGATTCTAAATTCTTCTTCGCACTCAGGACGAAGATAATTTTCATCACCTATCTTCACCTGAAACATCAAAAATTATGGTTATACCAAATCACAATTTCTGCTCATAATCATACTAATAAATTCATCTTTGCACTACGACCAAAGATATTCATTAACAATTCATCTTTGCACTACATGCCAAAGACATACAACTGTATTTTAAAAGAGTCAAGTAGAACATGATATCTACTATCTTTTACGAATTAAAAGTTATTATCAATATTTTATCGCTGAGACTAAGCTTAATAAATAATCCACATCACTGAATCACCCCTGCACTACGGCCAAGGATATTCGTTAATATCACATCCATGAATTATTCATTCACTGCGAACCAAGGATATTCATTATTATCACATCCATGAATTAATATTCCATTGCTGAGACTCAGCTCAATAATTAATCCACATCAACGAATCATCCCTGCACTACAGGTCAAGGATATTCGTTAATATCACGATCACGAATTATCTATGCATTACGGGCCAAAGATAATCGTGTTTTCATCAATGGTCCTGATAATGCCATAAAACAATTCATCTTTGCACATTTGGCCGAAGAGAATCCATAGCCATAATCATACCAAAAATTGTCCATCAATGCACTACGGGCCAATGAGGACTTTTACCACATCATTTGTAACATTACGGTCATGATTATACCAAATAATCCCTGGTCATAATCATATCAAGTCCATCTATGCACTACAGGCCACAGATGACTTTCATCATAATATAAGCATGAGGATAATGACAATGATATAAAGAATCAATCAAATGAGATAAATGATAAATATTAAACATTTATAATACAATTTATCCAGCGTTCAATAATAACCAAATGTTATCAATCACTTAATAATCTCATAATCTAATATCATTAATATTATAATAATATTTTAATCATTTCTTAAACTTATAAACAATTTATTTTAATTATTTACACTTTACTAATTAATGCATTTAACCATCCTAAAATGCCAAACTCATAAGATTTCCTCATCAATAACCAAAACCCTTAACAAAGATCTGCATATACCTTATATAGGATTCTCAAGCCATAAAATCCTATTTTCCAATTTTGTTACTTTACATAACATATTTAATTCATTTACTCATAACTAGTCCATTTTCATGAAAAATACCAAATCAGTTCTAAAAATATTTCTTTTCTGGGATTTAGCAGAATATAGTCTCATATTAAACATACATTTTTCTCAAAATTTTGAAAATTCATTTACTATTTTTCACATGGCCAAAACCGCCGAATATTTAGACATTTTTTATAAACTCTACTTTTTTCCAAAAATTCCAAAATTTACACGGTATACTTCTGTTATATACATGTACTCCCAATAAAATTTTCATCAATTTTAGAGTTAACCACAAGGAGTTATAAGGGTTTACTTTTAAAATAGTCTTTTTCCATAAAATTCATAACTCTTAATCTATACATCTAAAAATAGTCATTTTTGGACACAATACAGAAAACTTATCAAATTATCATTTCAAATTTTTTCAGAATTTTTGAGGGTCAGAAAAATTACGAAACTGCAAATGGATTTTGCCCGCCATGCGGTAATCCACGTAGACATATTATTTCAACAGAATAATAAAGAATGGAACCAGGTCATGCGTAATTCGCACAGACAGGATGTTCCAACAGAATAATAAAGAATGGAATAACCACAAAATTCACCAGGCATGCGATAGACCGCACAGACAGATTATTCCAACAGAATAATAAATAATGGAACCAGGTCATGCGTAAACGCACAGACATGATATTCCAACAGAATAATAAATAATGGAATAATAGAAGAATTTCACCATGTATGCAGTACTTCGCATAAACAGGTTATTCCAACACAATAATAAAGAATGAAATAACAGAAGAATTTCACCAAGTATAGGGTAGTCCGCGTATATAGGTTATTCCAACAGAATAATAATGAATGGAATAACAGAAGTTCTCTTCATGAATACGAAAGAAATAATACCCCTTACGAGTACAACAAATAATATCCCTTACCTTAGAAAGAAGATTATTCCGACTGGTAGGGCGAGTATATTCTTGAAGAAAACTTATACTATTTTCTACGCTCAAAGCTTCTTAAACTCTAAAGAAATACGCTCAAGATTATAGAAGAAGAATTCTCTGATTTTTGGTATGTTTTCAATTCTAACTAAGCATCCTATTTATAGGATAATGGAAAGGATACTATGCAATAAAATATAATGTATTCTTTTTATAAAATACACACACACATATATATATATATATATATTATTTAAAATCTAATAAAATAAATAACTTTATAAAAGTATTTTATTTTATATAAAAAGATTTTATTGTGCAAACATTATGCAGGTACTTTGCAAATACTATGCATAATAAAATATAATATATTCTATTTATAATCTAATAAAACAAATAACTTTATAAAAGTATTCTGTTTTACTTAAAAAGATTTTACTATGCAAATACTATGCAGGCACTATGCAAATACTATACATAATAAAATATAATATATTCTATTTATAATCAAATAAAACAAAACTTTATAAAAAAGTATTCTGTTTTATATAAAAAAAATTTGTTTTATTAAATTTATAATAATAATAAAACAAAATTCATCATCATTATTATAATTCACACTATTAATCGACCAGGTCATTCCCAGGAAAGAGGGGGCTTTCCAATAAGGATTTCTCCCTATTGGCGCGCAACTAGGTGGCCAAACCTCTCCTTGACAGAACTTCTGGACATCGTTAATATTGTAAATAATAATATTAATAACTTTGTTATCTCAATTATGTATTTAATAATATATAAAATATCGACAATAATTGAATCAAATAACGTGAGATACTATGCAACAATTACTGTATCAATAATTGAACAAAACTAAGTGACTTCTCACGTAAGCATTAATAATTAATACCGTGTGCTACTATGCAACCACGCGTATTACTGTACTTTTACTACCGACTATTTCAATAGTTTTAACGGTAAAACTTTCGCCGTTATTTTCATAAAAAATATTTTTGTCGTTTTCTCAATCCGACAATAATTCCGTTGGGGGGTCCACCAATGATTGTACCGTCGTACGGATATTCCCCAACTAATCGAATATTTTTCGACACAACGAATATTTTATATCAACTTTCTTACTTTGCAAAAGTTTTAAATATTACCCACAACTATAACACTATCTCAAATCCACACCATAATATTAAAAAAAATATTTTGAGAAAAATTAATTTTTATTCATAAAATCTGGGGTCTCACACTTGAAACCAAAACTTTGAAATTTCTCAGCACACCAACAAGGAGAAGAGTGGGGCCCAGCCATTCTAGAAAATCTCCACCAAAATATAATAATTTAAATAATATTCAAAAACTTCAATAATTCATAATAAATAGCCCTTTATCAAAAAAAATATGAATTTTATGTCCATTCCATAGAAAATTTAATTCTCTACAACTTTGTAGAAGAATTCTTTTCCAAATTCCAAACAGAAAATGACTGAAATCCACATACGTCCCGACAAAATACTAATAAAACATCTCAGAATTAATTCTTTCATTTATATCAACATAAAATAAATATTTTCTTATCATATAAATCAATAATTAATTATTCACAAATAATATTACAGAATCACAATAATGACAACTAGATCGTTCATAGGAAAGAAGGGGCTTTCCGATAAGGATTTCTCCTTACTAGCGCGCAATTAGGTGACCAACCCCCTTTTCTAGACAGAACTTCCTTAGACATTGCCAATAATAATATCTAATAATATTATTCAAATAATATAAATTATTGATCTGATAATAGGAAATACTGTGCAGTGATAATCATTGAAACAACAATAATATAAAATATCAACGAAGCAATTATTGAATTAATAAAATAAAATATTAAACAATAATTACTGTAATAATTATTGAGTAGCGCCTTCTTACGTAAGAATCAATAATCCAAAAATACTGTGCAATACTGTGTGCTACTGTACAACCACGCGTGTTACTGTATTTTAACCACCAGGTATTCTAACAGTGTTAACGGTAATAACTATGCCGTTATTTATAAAAACTCAAACTTATCATTTTTTCATCTGACCACTTTCTGTTATGGGGCCCATAAATGGTTGCACCGTCGTACGAATATTCTCTGACAACAAGAATATTCCACGATCAAATGAATATTCCCCGACAACAATGAATATTATATAACCACTTGCTTATTTTGAAAAATTTGCATATTTTACCCATAACCAAAGCATTGTATCAAATTAACACCTTATTATTTCAAAATAATAAATAGAGAAAATTCAATTTTATTTATAAAAAGTTGGGGTCTTACAACCTCCCCTCCTTATGAAATTTCGTCCTCGAAATTGACGTACGCACCTGGTGTTTCAAAAAGGTGAGGATACCTCGCTTTCATTTCCGATTCCAACTCCCAGGTTATTTACCCAATAGTATGGTTCATCCATAAAACTTTGATTTGTGGTAAAATCTTTGTGCGTAGGACATGCTTCTTCCTATCCAAGATCTTGACAAGTACCTCTTCGTATATTAAATCTTCGGCTATCTCGTCTGGTTCTAACTCAATAATGTAGTTTGGGTCGTCCACATATTTATGTAACATCGACACGTGAAAAATGTTATGAACATGCGACATACTTAGCGATAAGGCGAGTCTATAGGCCACAGTTCCTACTCGGTCAAAAATCTCAAATGGACAAACAAATCGAGGGTTGAGATTTCTTCTCTTCATCGACTCTTACTTCTGGAATAATATATTCTTGTACTTTCTTCTTCATATTCATCAGGTCCGGGTCTGTGGCTTGAGCAGCCTTAACTTTATCAATTAAAGTTGGTTCTACGCGTATATTTGACATCATCACGTGGATCCTTAGAGTCATTAACTCTATCTCTATCATTTATAAGTTAATGAGCTTTTGTGTTCGAAAATATCGCAATCGTACCCACATACGATCTTATACTCAACACGTCAACTACTATGTTTACTTTTCTAGGATGGTATTGAATGGTATGATCGTAATCTTTCAATAGCTCGAGCCAACGTCTTTGGTGCATGATAAGTTCATTTTGGGTGAAGAAATATTTGAGGCTTTTATGATTCGTATAAATCTCCACTTTCTCCCCATACAGGTAGTGTCTCCATATTTTTAATGCAAAAACGACTACTGCCAACTACAGATCATGAGTAAGATAATTCCTTTCATATTCTTTGAGTTATCGTGAGGCATAGGCTATGACTTTCCTATATTGTATGAGAACACATCATAACCCTTTGCCTGAAGCATTGCTGTAGATAACAAATCCATCCTAACCAGATGGTATTATCAGAACAAGTGCCAAAATAAGTCTCATCTTGAGCTCTTGGAAACTCTTCTCGCATTCCTCGTTCTAAACAAATTTTGTATCTTTACGAGTCAGCTGAGTTAATGGAGTGGCAATTCGAAAAAAAAAATCCTTCCACGAATCTCTGATAATAACCAGCAAAGCATAGAAAGCTATGTATTTCGATTACTGACGTAGGTTGCTCTCAACTATGACTCATATCCCAACCTTGGATAGCACGTCACAATGGCACCTATCATTTTACCACCACACAAATATAGCGTCCCCTACAGAGAGTCTGGCTTCGGTGCATTCCACAAAGGAAGTCACCAGATAGAGGCTCGGGTACCAACTCTTGTAGTTGAGTTTTTAACTCCTGAAGTTCAATAAGAGCCATTCAATATGAGATTTTAGAAATGGGTTTTGTATCGAGTTCAAGGTCAATACAAAATTTGATATCACGTTCTGGGGGTAGGCCGAGAAGTTCTTCAGGAAATACGTTAGGAAATTCATTAACAACATAAATATTATTCAAATTTGACGTATTTTTTTTTAAATCCATGACATGGGCTAAGAAAGCATAACATCCGTTTTTTAATAAACGAATGGCTTTATGGCTTGATATGACAGTGATTGAATTTAGTGGTTTTGTTGTTTAAATTCACATAACAGGTTGGTTAGGAATATGAAAACTAACAACCTTATAAAAATAATCAATTTTAGCATGATGAGTGGTTAACCAATCAATCCCTAAAATCACATCAAATGCAAGTATTTTCAAAGAGATGAAATCAACAGGTAATGTGATGATGCCAAATTGAATCAAGCAAGATTTATAAACAGTAGATGTAATTAAAGTTTCTCCTAACGGAGTTTCAACAGATAAGTCAAAGTCCAATTTCTCCGGAGTCAAGTTCAAATATTGAGCACAAGCAAGAGAGATAAAATAATGGGTAGAACCAGTATCTAGTAAGGTATAAATTTTGCAAGAATTTATGATTAAATAACTCGTAATAACATTGTTTGGGTCCTCATCACGAAAAATGCTCTCCCTTAAACTACCGACTTTGTTTTGCTTGTATCCGCCTTTAGTCCCACCGTCCCAGCTAGACTTAATTTTGCTACAGAACAAAATCGAGCTATGTGGCCATCTTTTTCACAACTAAAACATACCTTGGAAGGTTGTGAAAAGTTTGGACTTATGTGTCCCTCCTTTTCGCATTTGTAGCATCTAACTAGCGGTCGTTCTCCTCCCCTAGAATTTGTTACTGATGCTGGTACTACTACTGATGTCTTCCCGTCATTGTTGAATCTTCTATTTTTGAAATTTCCACTTGATTCACCTCTCCTATTGTCTTGTCCATGATTACCACCGAAGTGGTTACCATTTTTGACATGATAATTTCCTCCACGATATTATCATTTTCCCGATGGTCGATGCCACCGGTACGATTATTATTGTGTTGTTGGTCATTATCGTTTGGTTGAGCTGACTCATAATTCTGTTCCAATAACTAAGTCATATTCACTACATCTGAATATAGAGAAAATTTGTGAGAAATGAGGTATTGACGAATTTTGGGTTTCAAACCTCTCAGAAATATTCGCGTCATACATTCCTCATTCTCTACTAAATGAGGTGAAAACCTGGATAACTCCGCGAACTTAGCCTCATATTGGGACACAGTCATGTTGTTTTATTCCAGTCTGATAAACTCTACCTCCTTCATATGACGAATACTTTCAGGAAAGTACTTGTCATTGAGTAGTTTCTGAAATATTTCCCAAGACATATTGAGTGTGGCTGGCTGGGTATGCTTCATAGATTCCCACCAGTAATCTGCCTCACCACGGAACATAAAGGTGGCGAATGGAACATTTTGTTCCTCCGTGCATCCCAAGACTGTTGGGCTTCGGCACAGAAACGCACAGCGGAAATTAAAATTTTAAAGCAATTTCCGAAACCCTAAAACAGGATCCATGCGAAAATCAATTAATTCAGAGGTTTAGAGATTATACCAGATATAAACAAAAATGAGAATCTGAAACCGACTGCGCCTCGAATCTCCAACGCAATACAAACTGATTGCGCCTCTACGGTATCCACACGAACGCCGTACGAACCGTCGAACGATTCTGCAATAAGAAGGACTTGCGGTACTAGCCACCAAAAGGAATGGATTTTGAAACTGTTTTCTCTCTAGTCTCTCTCTAAGAGCGGCTAGGGTTTTTCAATTATGATATCTTACCCTAAGTAGCTGCTATATATCATATATATAGTAGTTAAAAGGAATTAATCAAAATCAAAACCTAATTTTATAAAATCTGAATCTATATATATATATATATATATATATATATATATATATATATATATATATATATATATCTTAATTAAGTCTTACTTAATTAATATAAATATATACAAATTCTCCTTTTAATTTAAATTCGTGATTTAAATACAATTAATCATATTAATATATTTAAATCCTTAAAATTTAAATTAATTCCCTTTTAAATTACGTTCTATGTGTGTGACCCTATAGGTTATTATTACGTTGACAATAATTTTAAAATCATATTATAAAATTATAAACAGTGAGCGGCATCTAGTAATGCATCACTGCTATCCAAGTAATAATAAGATCGATGATTCGATGCAACCTTTTGTGACCAATGTTTCAATGCAATTTAATCCTTTTAACCTTAATATCCTAGATTAAACTCGAGTCATGGAATGTGTCATACTCTTCATAATTTAATCTGAGTTTTCTTGATCAATGAGTAGACTATATGAAACAAATCACTATTTGAGCATGGACATGCATTTCATAGTCCTACTCAATCAAGAGGCCTATGGATATCACCCATAATATATAGGATGGTTAAATTCCATCTAGATCACTCATATTTCTCACATGATCAATGATGAACCCAATAATCACCTTTATAGTCCACCCTATTAAAGGTGACATTTGATGATATCAAAGTACATAAATTCTCGTGTAGTAATATAGCGATTTCAGGTCGGAGGACCATTACATCATTGTCACTATGAGAATTGCTAATGACACTTCGCATAATGCTCCATATAGAATTCTCATGGTGGGTCTGTCCAGTACATCGTTCTCTAACATGTACCTATGCATTGACTTAATATCTCATATATTTATGACCAATGAGATTTGGTCATCAGTCAATCCACATACTAGTCTCAATGCATCATTGTTGTCCCATCAACAATGATACTCGACTAGGGACATTTAAGAACACTGATACTAATGGTAATATATAATCTCATGTTCAAGTCACATACTTGAAACTATATAATTTGTATCACTATTCTAAGGAATTTTATTATGTTAACAATTATATTACGCAGTAAATAAAACCATAATAAAATCATATATTTATTCAATCAAATATAATATCAAAACGTTAAGCAATTATATCAAATAATTGGCCTCTAGGGCATAAACTCTAACAAAGACATCAAATATCTTGGTAATTTTCTTAACTCATGTTTCTGCCTTAATCGAATCTGGCTTTCCCAAAAACTCTGGTATCCCCAACTCTTTGAACTGCTTGGCTGTGACAAGCCGCGTGTTGCTATTATTTCCACCCGTATTTTGTACACAAGTCTCCCTCATCTAATTTTGCATGAAATGCAAAAAAGCTTCTAAACATCTCATCATTCATCGTTTGATCAGCGGTGTTGTTTACAGGAGGAACATTGTCGTCCTGTTGCAAGTTCTCCTAGTTGGTGATTAAAGGTATCTCAACGGTTTCATTCACTCCATTGTTAATATTTCCAGCTGTCATTCTCAAATACTGCCACAAAATAAGGTTAATTAAACAAATTAACATGCCACATAATATCCCTATATTCTAACCGACAAAACAAATAAGCTAAGGTAGGACACACTAGCGAAGGATTTACTCGTCTCTCCCCTCTTAATTCTAATCACAGATCTCCACCAGACACTACAACAAAAAAGCCTATCAGCGACCACCTATCAGCGACCGCGTGGGGTCGCTGTTACATATCTGCGACCGAATGCGGTCGCTAAAAGGCGTCGCACAAAATCTGGTCGCTAAAATGCACATCAGCGACCACTTTTAGCGACCGATTATTTGCGACCGTTATCAGCGACCGAAATATCAAATCCGATCGCTAAGATGAGTCAGCATGGGCCATGTCCAAAGCTGACGTGTTTTAACGTGACGTGTCAGCGACCGATATCAGCGACCGCATGCGGTCGCTGATATTAAAACAAAAAAATAACAGAATCTTGCTGTTTTTGCATAGATCCCAAAAACCTGTACCTGTTTTGTACCTGTTTTATCCCAACACACATACACAATAACAGCATACACAACAATATAAACATCCATCGTCCATCACACATACACTAAACTAGAATATAAACCATTCAAAACCAATATGATTTTGAATAAAAATAATAACATTTTAAAAATTGTTTAAGTAACAATATACAAACATCCTAAGAATGAAACAAGTACAAACTTATATTATAACTATAAAACTAATCTAAAGCAGGTACTAATCAAGCATCACCGCCTCCTTGATCACCCTGTAATATTAACAAAATAATAAAACAAGTTATAAATATTTACTAACTATGTTAATATTGGTATATTACGATAATATACAACAAATTGATTTTATACCTCGTCGCCATCCCCGTGTTGTGATGCTGCTGCTGCCGCTACTGCTTCAGCTAACTCCTCAGCACTCAGAGCCCCCAGATGTCCGCCCAGTATCTTCAGAAGATCCCGATCTTGACATATAGCTCTCACACAGTCAGCCGGAGTATGAACAGCTGGATGGCTAGATGACTGTGTAGACTGGGTAGAAGAGCAGCATGAGCCACTGAAGGATGGGCGTCGTCGTTGTCCTTGACCTTTAACGTAGTTCTTCTTCACAACAGACGCCCTCTCCCACAACTCTTGATCGATAGACGGACGTGGAGTGCCTTCAGGATAGCGCTCATTCAATAAACGCTTATAAGTGTCCTGCATGTCATCATGTTAACAATTAAATAGTTAAAAATAAATTAATTTTGTAAGCATTAATTAAAGATCAAGTTGTTAAAATTTATTACCGCTATCTGGATAGCCTCAGGCAGACCATCACGGGTGGCCACGTACACATCCAGCCAATGGATAGGCTGACCTTGAGACTGAGACTCCTATACAAAAATAACACAATATTACTAAGTAAAAATGGGATATATTTTCCACAATTCATGATTGAAAACATATTAAAACTTGTAAATACGTACCCTGGCAGTGATATGCTGCAACTGTGAAATACTGCCGCCCTTGTATGTTCCTTTAGCCTTTTCGCCTTCGGATACACCCGAGGCTCTGTTGGTGGCGGCAGTCTTTCGTCTTTTCACCCAGCTCTCAGCTCTCCATTGGGTACACATCTCAGCCCATATGGACTGGGTGCACCACCAGGGGCTATGCTCGTGCATATAATCTTCTCCCTGGCCTGGATGGTCGATCTCGGCATTGTGAATGGCTTTTTGTCGTTCTTTATTTAAGTTATCCTTGGTACGGACCGCGCACTTCTGCCAGAATAATGTCTGAATCACCGAAGCCTGCGCGTCCTCCCATCTATACCTTTTCTGCAAATAAAACAACAATAATAACATTACTAAAAATTATCCTTAATTTGAATATTATATTAATATAATCTGTCATAATTAATAAAAACATACCTGAAATTCAGTCCAAACTGCATCCTTATGGGCGAGAGGTGTGCTCGCCCATGTAATCACTGGCGTAGGCCAGTTCTGTAAGCATAATTGTGAAATGCACTTCACAATTTTACTATCTTGAAAATCACTACAATATACAGTAATTTACATTAAAATATATTTATAACAATGAAAATATTAAACTCTTATATATACACGATGTTTAACTTACGTGCTTTCTGGAGGAGGACGGATCTGTATAAGAATGCGATCATCCGGATTAGCCGGGGCCTTCGGCACATGATTAGGGCCCCGACCCAACCCGCGCTTTCGTGCTGCAGGTTCAGAAGACATCTATAAATAAAAAATTAGGATGTTAGTATGAAATTATGAATGACAATTAATTGTATGAAATAGTTAACTACGATTATCATAAGTGAAAGATACATAAACATGACTGCAAAATAGTTAACTACAACAACTACAAATGATATAGTTAAGGATATAGAGAACATTCCTATATAGAGAACATAAATGAAAGGTACATAATTATGAACTAAACATGAACATGAACATGAACATAAACATACATTTTGTACGATTATAACTACACATACATGAACCATTTCATTCGTTGTCTGATGAGTCAGAATCATTTTGTACAAGTATCGGAGATTCATAACCATCTTCTTCAGATTCTGTGTCAGTGTCAGTCAATAACTCTTCCTCAATATCACTGTCATCTGGCACAATAACTGTCTCGGGATCCAATTCATCAGGTTCATCTCCACCCTCTAACTGGATTACATCATTATTGTCCTCTATATTTATTATAGGAGGTCTCTGAAGCATTTCCTCTTGGTAGAAATCCTCGTCTATTACTTGGACATGACTACGCGCGGGAGTATGAATTACAACTTGCCAATCTGTAGGTGGTCTATCCCTTTTCCTAACAGGACTAGGAGTATAGTAAACTTGTACTGCTTGAGTTGGTAAAACAAATAATTCGTTGGAGTACGCAGACCTATGGAGGTCAATATCGACGATTCCATGTCTGTCAACACGTATCCCTTTTTCTGAATCAAACCAACGGCACTTGAACAAGTGAATATAACCCCCATACGTGCCCTTGTACGACAACTCTACGATTTCCTCCAACACCCCATAAAAGGCACGACCAAGCTCATTGTAACAATCTCCTTGGACACACACTCCAGAGTTCGTTGTTCTTTTACCGCGCCCATATGCCTTTGTGTGAAATTCACAACCATTTATTTTGTAACCATTGCGGGTGACTTGGTCCCTGTCTGGTCCCATAGCTAGGACTTGTACATTAGCTGGAATCGTTGATCCCTCAGTCAAAGCCTACAAAAATTTCATCTTATTAAATGAAGTCATAGTTGAAAATTGAACTTACTACGTGCTTAAAAATTGAACTTACTTTGTCCTTTAGCCAAAATGCAAAGTTTTTATCCCGATTGATTTGAATATCTTTATCAGTTATGCCGGGATGCTTCACTTTTAACTCGTCATCGTACAATCTATACCATGTTATAAACATTAACATATTGGAATAAATTTTCAACTTAAAAGATAAATTATCAAGTTTACATGTGTACCTCACAAATTCGTCAATTTCCTCGCAATTGAGAAGAATGTAAGTATGTGCAGCATGTAATTCTTGCTCAGAGAGGAATATGCGCTTCCCTTTTCCATAAGCGCGACCCGATAGACCAAATACAGAGAGCCGACCATTTAGTTCAATATTTCCCCCATCATCATGTCTCGATACTCGATTGGCCTTTGTCAAGACTTCGTCCGAAAAATAGTCTGAGACAAACGTAGATATCTCATCGAAACTGTATGCCTCACATATCGACCCCTCAACATAAGCTCTATTCTTCACCTTCCTCTTAAGGTTTCCCATCACCCTCTCGAAAGGGTACATCCATCTATATTGAACTGGACCCCCAACACGAGCTTCATAGGGAAGATGAATTTGCAAATGCTCCATGGAATCAAAAAATCCAGGTGGGAATATTTTTTCCAGTTTACACGTGATCTCTATGATGTTATTCTCAAGTACAAACATGTCCTTCTCATTCAATGATTTTGAACACAAGTCTTTGAAGAAACGACTAAGATCCGTCAAAGCATCCCATATTGGTTTATCAAGCAGATCCCGAAATGCTATAGGCATGAGTCTCTCCATGAACACATGACAGTCATGACTCTTCATTCCTTGCAATTTCCCACCCGTAACACACCTTGCAATGTTTGACGCATATCCATCTGGTAGTTTCAGAGTCTTAACCCATGTGCACACATCTTCAACTTGCTTTTTGGACAATGTGTACCTTGTATGCGGTTTGACAATCTTACCATTAGGAGATTCATAAAGTTCTAATCTAGGACGCTTACAAATATCTTTCATGTCCAAACGTGCCTTATCGTTATCTTTTGTCTTCCCCGTAACATTCATTACAGTGTTAAACACATTGTCAAACACATTCTTCTCAATATGCATCACATCTAGATTATGACGAATCAAACTTGTAGACCAATATGGCAGTTCCCAAAATATGCTTCTCCGAACCCAGTTATGAGATTCACCAAACCCATTGATTATGTTTGTGACATCAACCTTACCAAATGGGATAACCGGCAATCTCATCACACGATCTCGCATCTCTGTTCCCGACAATCGCGGTGCAGGCATATCATTATCTACTTTCCCTTTCCTGAAGTGTTCTCTATTTCTTCGAAACGGGTGATCTACCGGTAAAAACCGACGATGACAGTCAAACCAACAAGGCTTTCGACCTTTTGATAGATTAAACGACTTTGTATGCTCCATACAATACGGACAAGCCAATTTCCCATGTGTACTCCATCCAGCTAACATACCATAAGCTGGGAAGTCACTTATAGTCCACATAACCGCTGCCCTAAGGTTGAAATTTGTTTTCGTTGCAACATCCCAAGTCTGTACTCCATCCTCCCACAATACCTTCAACTCGTCTATAAGAGGTCTCAAGTAAACATCTAAGTTCTTTCCAGGACTCTTAGGACCAGGAACCACGAGTGAAAGAAACAAGTATGGCTGTTTCATACACATCCAAGGAGGCAAGTTGTACGGAGTAACAATCACAGGCCAACATGAGTACGGAACAGCTGAGTGGCCAAACGGATTGAAACCATCGGTGGACAATCCAAGCCTCACATTTCTAGGTTCCAATGCAAATCCAGGATGTGTTAAGTTGAAATCTTTCCAAGCCTTCCCATCTGCGGGATGATTTAGTTCTCCATCTTTAGCTGGAGATTTCGCATGCCAACTCATATGTTCAGCTGTTCTTGAAGACATGTACAATCTTTTTAGTCGATGTGTTATTGGAAAATACCTTAGAATCTTAAACGGTATACTTGATATTTTTGTAGTCACACCCTCTTTATTAGGCCTAAACCGATCATGACTACAAAACGTGCACCTTGTCAACTGTTCATTTTCCTTATAAAATAACATGCAATCGTTGGGACATGCATCGATCTTTTGGTATCCAAGACCCAACTTCTTCACCATTTTCTTACAAAAGTAATAGTTACCAGGTAATTTCTCACCGTCAGGCAACATACTCTTAATGGCATTCAAGAGCGACTCAAAACACTCATGGCTCATGTTGTGATCAGCCTTGATGTTAAGTAATGTCGCCACTGCAGACAATATAGTGTGTTTGGTGCAACCATGCCACAATGGCTCGCTACCCTCGTCTAACAACTTAAAGAAGTCTTTGGCATCAGAATTCATAGGTTGCTCTCTGCCTTGCTCCCAATCAAAATCTGGCCCTGCAATATCATGAACCATTTCATTCATTCGATGAGTACTACTGCCCGAATTGTGTACTTCTGTGATGCCACCATCTCTTCTCTGCCCATGTGCCCACCAGCATTCTTCGTAATTTCTCATGAACCCAGAAACAAGTAAATGATAGTTTACCATGTCTCTGTCCATATAATTTACATTCTTACACTTCAAACACGGACATCGTATCTGCGACTTACCATTCATACATTCCGGGTGACTATACGCATACTCCAAAAACACCTGGCAACCAGCTCTAAATTCAGCTGTAGCACCTATCTGGGCACTTGACTTTCGTCGTGCCATCCAACTACGGTCTGAATAGAGGTCCATGATTCCACGATACCTATGTTGACATTAATTATTGTATTCCCTTGTTAGAGATTTACTATTCAGATCAATCCCATTTATGATGCTTATAAATACATATAGATGTATATGTACATATATAACATGAGTGTGCATCATATATGATTATTCGGGAATTGAATAAGGATAAATACCAAAACAACCTAAAGACAATAGATTCCTAGGGGTAAAATATGAATCATTGTATCATGCATGCTCAACATATGCATTGGGACAAGTCTAAATTACTCGACCAATGAAAAAATTTCGACAGTCTCCTTTATAATATGGACTATCCACATGCACGAGGACATGCATACTTGATTATTTGTAGGCATATAAGAGCAACAAGAATGTATAAGAATCTCTTGAACCTTCTTCTTGATTGAATTATGGATAAAATTAATTCCTAGTTATGTTTTATGTCATACTCATGTTCAAGTTATTGGATTGGTATAAGTATGATCATATATTGCAACCAAGGTTTTGGGTTAAGCCCTAATGTTCAAGTTATATAGCCATTTGACTTATATATGAAAAAAATTCGGCAGAGTCTCCCCTATAATATGGACTATCCACATGCACGAGGGCATGCATACTTAACCAATTTCAGGGCATAATTTAGGAGAATCCAATATTAGTAGCAACAATAAGAAGCCCAAAAATTGTCCCAGTTTCAGCAATATCAACAACAATTTATCTAAATTTCAGCAACAATATATTCAACAGTAATGTTGTATTCAAAATTTTTCTCTCTCCCCCTACTCCCTAAAATCTGTTGGAAACACCATTTTTTTAGGTCTGCTTTTTTCTCAATATTCCAAGTTTAATATGTTTAATAACATTTAAATCCAAAAACAAAACCCATAACTGTTCTACTTTACTCCACACCCCAAATCAACTATATAGCAACCTCCACAAATTTTGAAGACCAAAAATAAAAAATACTAAACAAAAATACACACTTCATAGATCAATATTTTCACCAAACAATCCAATTTTTTTAAAACAAACAAAATAAAAATTCTATTGAATATAACTCCAAATGGGTCGGTAAATTTTTTGGCCTTGGGATAAGCTGTGCAGAAAAAATAACCAACTTCAAGAACATAAAATTACACAAAGGAGTAGATATTCAAGAAAAGTTGCAAAAAAAAAAATCATAGTTTCATGCTCGGTAAAAAGAAGACATTATAATTCATGGAAGAATCAAAGTTGCTAGCATATTCCAACACTGAAATGGTTTCAGCAGTAATGTTCAAGTTTATTGGTTGTGATAAAGGTAAATACGATAAAGGATCTGGGTTACCGGCGGTGGTGAAGGCGTCGGCCGGTGATGAAGGCGTCGGCCGGTGATGAAGGCGTCGGCGGTGGTGAAGGCGTCGGCGGTGGTGAAGGCGTCGACGGCAGGCAGTCTTCCTCCCTCTTCTCTCTCCCCCTACTCCCTCTTCTCCCTCTTCTTTTCTCCCTCTTTTTTTCTTCTGTTCTGGATCGAGAGTGACGAACTGATACTGGTTTATTGAAATACATCCGCGACCGCTATCAGCGACCGCATGCGGTCGCTGATTTTAAATGATGTGGAAGTATCAGCGACCGAATGCGGTCGCTGTTATATAGTGGTCGCAAACAAGTAGCGCGCCAACATTTTCAGCCAATTTTTTGGAGGTAAAAATGAACCTGCGACCGAATAGCGACCGGGATCGGTCGCTAACCTAATCTAGCGACTACATTCAATTTCGGTCGCTAATGTTGGTCGCTAAAAATCCTATCTGCGACTACAAAATGCGGTCGCTGATAAGTTTGGTCGCTGTTAGAGCATTTTCTTGTAGTGAGAGATTATATCCCTAAGCTTTGATACCAACTGTGACGCCCCCAAAATAGGTCCACACAACCCAGTTTGAGTCGTCAAATACATGGTACAGAAAATAACTACAACTTCATTATTACAATTGTCGTGTAAAATACAACAACACATATGTTGTGAGTTTAAATACAAATATTGTCTTCTAGACAATATCCAAATTCAAAATAGTCCTCATTATAATTATTGATACACTATTTTACAACATAGTAACGACTATTAAAACAACTATCTTGAACCATCACTCCACACCCCGACTAGTTCCCGCTATATTCTTATCTCCTAAGAAGAAAAATGGAACAAAAAGGAAAAAGGTGGGCTCAACTAGCCCAGTAAAGAATATTATGACTTAGATAATGTACAACAAATTATCCTTAGTCTTCAACAAGGAAAATCTGATAGAATATAATAGACAACAAGTTTTTGATCAACAACTGCAACGAAAACAATAATTCATTAGAAGAGTTAAGTAGAGAATGAAGTATACTATCTTCTATGATTTAAAGTCCATCATCAATATTTTATGAGACTCCCCCAAAATAGGTATACATCACCCATCTTGAGTCGCTAAATACATGGTACAAAATTCAAATACAACCTAATTATACAACAGTCGTGTAAAATATGACAAAATATAATCTAAGAGTTTTAATAAGAATATTGTCATCTAGACAATATCCACACTCAATGGAGTCCTCATTACATTTATTATCAAGCCCCTGGACCCAAAATGAATCTCAGTTTCACAGACCCGTCTAGCAGTGTCAAAACACTGGGTCAATGTGCAAACCTTTTTTCGGTTGCGTTGGTGCAACCAGGTAAATTCACCAACTGACGACTCTTAAAGTCAAATCGTCGACATTATACATGTCGGACCTTTTTCCCTTGTTTTTTCAAACAAATCTCACATTAATATGACAACCCCAAAGAACAAGTAACGAAAAGGGACACTCAAAAATCCCGACGTCGACAGGTGGCGACTCTGTTGAGGACTCCAGTAAGAGCGCTTAAGCCGCTATTACAAGCTTTTCAAAATTGTTATATGCTTGTGTGTGATTATTGCATTTACATTTCTAATGAATGTGTACGAATGCATCTTACTGACTGCACTGCTAATTATCTATCTGTGATATTAGTGCTTCGCACATGTCATCATTTTGCATAAACGGTGAGACATGTTGTATGTGAATGTATGTTGTGTGGTCCCTCCACCAGGAGGCTATCCTGTCGGTGTTTGATTACTGGACTCGAGGGAAGGATAATTCCCCGGGACTCAGGAAAGGCACCACCCAGATTCGTTCCAGTTGAAAGACCGGATTAACTTCCCGTCGAGTAGATTGCGATGATCTGGGAACCTTCATGCCAAAAAGCCATGAGAGAAATCCTAGGATAGGTCAACCTCTGATAAACTAAACGTGGAGGAAAGTCTCTTCATGCTTTCCATTTTCAATTACTTGTAAAAGCATTTACTTGTAATTTTAATTCATGTTCATCCATATGTAATGGAAAATATGAAGAATAACTGTGCATGCATGACATATTATCAATTAACAAACCGGTTTTGCAGGACCAAATTCCTAAAACGGACATGTTATGATAACAATTACATTACCCTAAGACTAAACTAAGTAAGTATTTTGTAGGGAAGCAATTGGGCCTGTTACCCGCTCAAAATCCAAAAAGGCCACAAGCCTACAGCTAATCATGTCTTCTTTCGAACAGTCTAATCCTGTTTCCCGAGAAGAATTTGACGGATTGAGTAAACAAATCACAGACTTGGCTGTTCTACTAAAAGAATTACACCAGTCTACTCAGGGTACGAAGATACCTACACATACAGAGTCCTCTACACAAAGGGGAGTTCAAGGTCTGGAAAAAATAATTCCAAAACATCAGTTGGATACTGTTAGAGTTTATGCCCTAGAGGCCAATTATTTGATATAATTGCTTAACGTTTTGATATTATATTTGATTGAATAAATGAATGATTTTATTATGATTTTATTTACTGCGTTATATAATTGTTAACATAATAAATTTCCTTAGAATAGTGATACAAATTATATGGTTTCAAGTATGTGACTTGAACATGAGATTATATAATTACAATTAGTATCATTGTTCTTAAATGTCTCTAGTCGAGTATCATTGTTGATGGGACAACATTGATGCATTGAGACTAGTATGTGGATTGACTGATGACAAAATCACATTGGTCATAAATATATGAGATATTAAGTCAATGCATAGGTACATGTTAGAGAACAATGTACTGGACAGACCCACCATGAGAATTCTATGTGGAGCATTATTCGAAGTGTCATTAGAAATTCTCATAGTGATAATGATGTAATGGTCCTCCGACCTGAAATCACTATATTACTACACGGGAATTTATGTACTTTGATATCATCAAATGTCACCTTTAATAGGGTGAACTATAAAGGTGATTATTGGGTACATCATGAATCGTGTGAGGAATATGAGTGATCTAGATGGAATTTAACCCTCCTATATATTAGGGGTGATATCCATAGGCCTCTTGATTGAGTAGGACTATGAAATGCATGGCCATGATCAAATAGTGATTTGTTTCATATAGTCTACTCATTGATCAAGAAAACTCAGATTAAATTATGAAGAGTATGACACATTCCATGACTCGAGTTTAATATATGATATTAAGGTTAAAAGGATTAAATTACATTGAAACATTGGTCACTAAAAGGTTGCATCGAATCATCGATCTTATTATTACTTGGGTAGCAGTGATGCATTACTAGATACCGCTCATTATTTATAATTTTATTATATGATTTTAAAATTATTGCCAACGTGATAATAACCTATAGGGTCACACATATAGAACGTAATTTAAAAGGGAATAAATTTAAATTTTAAGGATTTAAATATATTAATATGATTTATAGTATTTAAATCACGAATTTAAATTAAAAGGAAAGTTGGTATGTATGTATATTAATTAAGTAAGACTTAATTAAGTTATATATATAAATTCGGATTTTATGAAATTAGGTTTTGATTAATTCCATTTAACTACTATATATAGGATATATAGCAGCTACTTAGGGTTAGATCATAACTTGAAAACCCTAGCCGCTCTTAGAGAGAGACTAGAGGGAAAACGTACAGTTTCATAAAGGTTCCTTTGGTGGCTAGTACCGCAAGTCCCTCTTATTGCAGAATCGTTTGACGGTTCGTGCGGTGTTCGTGTGGATACCATAGAGACGTAGTTTCATGAGGAATTGCGTTAAGGATTCGAAGCCGTTTCAGAAACACTTTCATTTTCGGTATAATATCTAAACCTCTGAATTAATTGATTTTTCGCATAGATCCTGTGTTGGGTTTCAAAAATTGCTTTGATTATTTTATTTTCGCTGCTTTTTTATGCCGAAATCCCTACAGATACAACCAACAAAGACCCCGAAGGCACCCATCTCAAAGGAGATCCAGACACCGGTGATATCAGGAAGAAGGTCCTTCAAATGGAGGAAACCATTCGCATTCTCAAAGGGATTGGAACACATGGCAGTGTTTCATATGTAGACCTTTGCATATTTCCTGGTGTGCATTATCCAGAGAAATTTAAGACCCCTGATTTTGAAAAGTATGACGAATTAGGGGATCCTTATACACATTTAAAGGTGTTCATTGGAGAACTCGGATCTTATGCGGAAAATGAAAAGTTTAGAATGCAGCTGTTTCAGAAAAGTCTGACTAGAGAAGCCCGTTCATGGTATACCAGATTAGACAAATCTATGATCCATAGCTGGGAAGAGCTGGCTCACGGCTTCCTCACTCAATACAGTTTTCAATCTCAGATGGCTCATGACCGGTACCAAATCACCAAGGTTAAAAAACATTCTAATGAGTCATTTAGAGAGTACGCTCAAATGTGGAGGCGCCTTGCTGCTCAAGTTATTCTTTCCATGACAGAATCAGAAATGGTCATAACTTTCATAGATGTACAGGAAGCTCCTTTTTATGAAAGAGTTCTAGGTGGTATTGGCAAACAATTTTCTAAAATGATCAAACACGACGAGATGGCTAAAATGGGATTTAAGTCCGGTAAAATTCAAGACCTAGCCGCTCTTAAAGCTATTGCTGAGCACATCCAATTCGGATCTTATGGAAACAACCCCCGGAGGCTCCATAAAAAGAAAGAGGATGATGTTTCCTTGATACTGCAAGGACAAAAAGGCAATCCAAGCATGTCTATGCAGAGGAGAAACTACTCCCCTTTTCCAGCACAATCTTCAAACCCTCCATTGCCTACAAGTGGAGAAGTAAAGCGACCTCGAACATTCACACCCTTAGCGGATTCGCTAGAGAATATTCTTACTCTTCAGACTACTCGAAAGAAAATTACACATCTTCTTCCACCAGCCAACCCTAATGGGAGGGGTTTTAATGCTAATCGGAAATGTGCTTATCATGCCGGGGCACACGGACATGATACTCAAGATTGTTGGGCCTTGAAACATAAGATTCAAGATCTGATAGACAATGGTGAGATCATGGTCACCAAACCAGATCAACCTAATGTGCAAGATAACCCTCTTCCTCAACATAAAGAAGAAGAGGTCAACATGATCAGTTGAAGCAATGTACAAGGTTCCAATGGTGAATCATCCCAACCCATCAAAGACGGTGTTGATAAATGGGATAATACAAAGTTCCAATTTACCATGGAACGAAAGATGAAAGCTCTTTGCAAATAAATTGAGCAATTGGCAGAACTGGTGACCCACCAACACCAAATCACATGCCAATTAATCAGGCAGGAGCATGCCTATCTCCTTCCATTTGTTATGAATGCTCCATCAACAACTTCAGAAAACGAAGCTATGGAGGATAAGGTTGCAAAGCGAGCAAGTACTAAAGCCCGTCAGGATTTCACCAATCAAAGGGAATTTACCTATTTGGGCCAATCTATGGAGGAGATACTTCAAATGCTGATCAACGAAGGAAGAATCACATTCCTTCTCCCTCCAATTAATCCCCGCTCAAGGTGGTTCAATCCTAATGAAATGTGTCAATATCATTCACATTCTCGCGGTCACGGCACAGAAGAATGTTGGGCACTCAGCTATCTCATTCAGAATCTTATTGATAGCGGTGTCCTGCAAATAGCAGATGATTACACTGTGCAACTCAAGGGTGGGAATGCATGCCCTACCCAATGGAAGGGATCGGTAGTAGTTATATCTGAAGTGGATGATGAAACTGTCAAAGTATTTCCCATTCAACTTAAAGGAGCTGACAATCCTTTGAAAGTGGCCGCACCAGAGCCAATTCCTTTATCTTACAGACCACAACATCCTGTTGTCAGCTTACACAAAGTTCCATGGAATTATGAAGAAGCTGAAGGATCCACGTCTCATAGTACTGCTACAGTGTCGAAAGAGAATCCAATGTACCTTCCTCAACGGGTTATCAAGCCTACTTGAGAAGCAAAGGGGAAATTGCCCATGGAGAAGATTGAAAAATTCCTCTGCACTATGGGCCACTATGAATCCAAAGTGGTTTTAATCTTGCGAGAAGCTCCACACCAGATTTCAATACTGGACTTAGTTTTCTCTTCCGAGGATCATCGGAAGATCTTGCTAAAGGTTTTGGAAGAAGCCTACTTGCCAAAATCAGTGGATATGGAAAATTTTCAACATTTGGTTGATCACATTTTCAACAACAATGTGATATCCTTCACTGATGACGACATACCTCCCGAAGGGACCGGTCATTGCAAGCCATTGCACATTATAATGTTGTCTTCCGGGTACATACTAGCAGGAGTATTGATAGATGGAGGATCATCTCTAAATATCTGTCCTTATGCCACCTTGGTAAAGATGAATATCAATCTAAAGCAGATTCAAAGCAGTCATACGGTCATCCGAGCTTTTGATGGATCCCAGTGAAACTCCGTTGGAAAGATTGAATTGCCAATTGAGATTGGTCCAAATACATTCAATGTATCCTTCCACGTCCTCAAGATAGACTCAGGATATAACCTGCTATTGGGTAGACCATGGATACAAATGGCTGGAGTTGTTCCCTCCACATTACATCAACAACTTAAGTACATTATCAACAACAGTCTAGTCACTGTCAATGCTGAGCCGAAATGTCCTGAACAAAGAACTCTGCCAGTTATCAGCTTCAATTCAGAAGTTGAACCGGCCAGTTTCCATACTCTGGAAGTGAGTAACATGCAATACCATTCTATTGGAGCGCCACTTCCCGTACCCAAGATTTTTGACGAGGTTATGTCAGCCACTCAAGAAATGATGTTATTGGGTCATCAACTTGGACAAGGGCTTGGTAAGGATCAGCAGGGTATTAAGCACCCTATCCAAATGTCCAGTTAAATTGGAACAGCCGGACTAGGCTATTCTGTCAGTTCAAGTCATAAGAACCCTCATAAGCACAAGCCGGTTCCTCAAGCTTCTGCCGCACGGCGATTTTCTATACCTTTACTGCATGAGTTGATGCAATCTCCAATAAAGGTTCCAACCCATGTGGTGGCTATGCTGTTTCCAAAACCAGTGCCAATCAAAGCTAAAGAGGTGCTGATTCCTGATCCCGAGAAGGAAGAAAAGGAACGAAAACGTAAACATGACCTTGCCTTGATGATGGCAGGCATTCGCGTCATTGTTCATGATGAATATACAAACAGATACACCCCAGACGATGATTGCTTAGATGTCATGGTTATCATTCAGGAAAAGGAGGATAATGACGATCCTTCCATCACTGCAGTCCTTCAGGACTTTTACCTCGACAATTGGGCAGAAAATCCATCTGCCCTGTATATAATTTTAATTGCTTGTTTTCCTTTACAGCATTAGCAGTTATTTTATCAAGTACATGCTAACACTTTTGTATGATCGAACAGTTGCATATATTAAGTGAAAGAATATTTTGTTTTAGGACTCTGAACTTAGATGTGCATGTACTTGCTGATGAGGTGCCTTCTCTCCACAAGGGCTGTAACTTTGATGCAAAGTTGGACTCAGACTTGATGGATATACAAGAGGACATTGAGACACCTCAAGAGATTAAGGAATGGGTTGCAGACAAACCCAAACCCAATCTTGATCAAACCACTCCTTTCAATCTTGGAACCTTAGATAACCCTAAGCTAATCCAGATTGGTTTAGACCTTACCACAAATCAGCGGAATGACATGGTTGTATTGTTAACCCAATTCCAGGATGTGTTTGCATGGTCTCATGAGGACATGGTGGGCTTGTCCATTGACATTGTTCTTCATCGCCTTCCCATTAAAGGAGGATTCAAGCCAGTTAGGAAAAAGCTCAGGCGATTGAAACCTGAGTGGATTTTAAAGGTTAAAGAATAAATTGTGAAATAATTTCAAGTTGGCATCATCATGGTGTCTACATGTCCGGAATGGCTATCCAACATTGTTCCCGTGCCTAAACCAAGGGGAAAGGTGCGAGTCTGCGTGGATTATCGGGATTTGAACAAAGCTTGCCTTAAAGATAGCTTTCTCTTGCCATTTATCCACATCCTTATTGACAATACTGCTCAATACGGCATGTATTCCTTTGCTGATTGCTTTGCGGGGTACCATCAAATTATTGTCTCTGAGGAAGATTGTGAGAAAACTACTTTCATCACGCCTTAGGGGACTTTTTGCTATAGACGATTGTCATTCATCCTCATCAACGCCGGGGCAACTTATCAGCGAGCTATGATGGCTCTTTTCTATGATTTAATACACAAGGAGATAGAGATCTATGTGGATGACATCATTGTCAAATCCTGGAAGGAGGATAACCATTTAGACCATCTCAAAAAGATTTTCAACAGGTTGCGTAAGTACAACTTGAAGTTGAATCCCGCCAAGTGCGCCTTTGGTGTTAAGTCAGGCAAGTTCCTAGGCTTCCTAGTCAGCCATAAAGGGATTGAACTGGATCCTACCAAAATCCAGGCCATCAAGTAAATGTCCATTCCTCAGACAGAAAAAGAAATACGGGGATTTTTTGGAAGGATCAACTTCATTAGCAGATTCATTTCTCAACCCATAGCAATCTCTGAGCCAATCTTCAAGTTGTTAAGGAAGAACTCCTCCATGAAATGGAATAATAAGTGTCAAAAATCCTTCCTCACAATCAAAGAGCAAGTGATTAACGCTCCTATTTTGGTACCTCTCAAGGATGATGTTCCCCTGTTCATATACATGTCCATAAATGACAATGCCATGGGCTGTATGCTGGGACAGAAAGATAATAGAGGCCAAGAATGAGCTATCTATTACCTCAGCAAAAGATTCAGTATCAGTGAACACAAGTACACTCTGATCGAGAAGACTTGTTGTGCTTTAGCATGGGCTTCAATAAGGTTACAGCATTACCTCCATGGTCACACAACCCATCTTATATCCCGAATGGATCCTCTCAAGTATGTGTTCAGTAAGCCCATACTAAATTGTCGACCGTCCAGATGGCAGTTGATCCTACGAAAATTTGACATCATCTACGTGACGCAGAAGTCTGTTAAAGGTCAAGGAATTGTGGATCAACTGGACGCTGCACCTGCAGGGGATTACAAACCCTTAGAAACATACTTTCCCGATGAAGGAGTAATGACAATTCAGCTACAACATCAGTACGATACATGTCGTGCGTGGAAAATGTATTTTGATGGAACTGTTAACTTAGAAAGCTCCAGAGCTGGAGCAGTTCTAATATCCGGTACGGGGGAGCAGTATCCCGTCGCCGTCAAATTGTAGTTTGTCAGCACCAACAACACAGCTGAGTATGAAGGCGGTATCATGGGGCTAAAACTTGTCCGTTCAATGGGCATCAGGCGGTTAACTGTCTTTGGGGATTCTGAATTGGTAATCAAGCAATCCTCAGGAATCTATCAAACCAAAGAATTACATTTACTGCCTTACCATCGATAAGTTCTACAGATGGCTTTGGAGTTCGAAGAAATATCCTTTTTACACATTCCTCGTAATAGGAATGATTTTGTAGATGCATTAGCAACGTTGGCCTCCTTGGTTTACATACCTGACAAGGAAAACATGTCATGTGATGCCCCCAAAATAGGTATACATCACCTATTCTGAGTCGCCAAATACATGGTACAAAATACAAATACAATTTTTAATATACAACAAGAGAGCTGTGAGTTTTAATACAAATATTGTCTTCAAGACAGTATCCACTCTCAGAATAAGTCCTCATTACATTTATTGTAACACTATTTAATAGAATAGTGAGGACTACTAATACTATTATCTGGTCCATGACTCTGTTCCCCGACTCGTCCCAGCTATATTCTCATTTCCTGAAGAGAACAGTGAAAGAAAGGGTGAGCACAACTAGCCCAGTAAGAGATATTATGACTAAGATAATGCAGAATAAATTATCATTAGTCTACAACAATGTTAAACTGATAAAATACAATAGACATCAAGTTTAATTATAGCGGGACAAACAATCCATTAAAATAGTCAAATAGAGAATAAAATCTACTATCTTTTATGATTTAAAAGGTTTTTCATCACTTTTATCGCTGAAACTCAACTTAATAAATAATCCACATCATCGAATCACCCCTGCACTACGGCCAAGGATATTCTTTAGTATCACGACCATGAATTATTCATGCACTACGGGCCAAGGACATTCGTGTATTCATCAATGGTCATGATCATGCCAACAACTGTCCATCAATGCACTACAGGCCAATGAGGACTTTTATCACATCATTTGTAACATTACGGTCATGATTATACCGAATAATCCCTAGTCCTAATCATACCAAGTCCATCTATGCACTACAGGCCACAGATGACTTTCAAAAATATAAACATGAGGATGATGACAATGATATAAGAATTCAATAAAACAAGTTCACGAATTAATTTATCTAGGAACTAATAACGTCCAAATTATCAACATGATATTTCTTTGTAGAGTAAAATTCAAGAATGCTTAGAAGAATATTTCCATGAAAAGATACTGGATGAAGTGCAAATATCAAGGATATTCCACTAATTTCATGGAGTATAGAAGTCAAAACTTTAACCAACTGAGTATAATAAGGAATGGAATAACAAAAGAAATCACCAAGCATGCGGTAGACCGCACAGGCAGGTTATTCCAACAGAATAATAAAGACAGAACCAGGTTCGGCGTAAAACGTACAGACATGATATTCCAATAGAATAATAAAGACGAAACCAGGTCCGGCGTAAAACGTACAGACAAGATATTCCAACAGAATAATAAAGACGGAACCAGGTCCGGCGTAAAACGCACAGACAGAATATTCCAATAGAATAATAAGGACGGAACCAGGTCCGGCGTAAAACGCACAGATAGGATGTTCCAACAGAATAATAAAGAATGGAATAACAGAAGAACGTCACCATATATGTGGTACTTCGCATAGACATGTTATTCCAACATAATAATAAAAAATGGAATAACATAAGTTCTCTTCATGAAGACGAAAGAAAGAAATAATACCCCTTACCTCAGAAGAAACTGGATACTGGAATAGTGAGGTAGCAGGCTTCTCTTCTTTTATAGATTTTCTCTCTATAATTTGTCTCTATAATAATTGCTCTATAGCTTTACTGAATTGGTGAGAAATGAAGGAAGAATGAGCTTCTATTTTTAGAAAAATATAGTTTCAATAATTGCACGTTTTGGGGCTCGAAAAATTATAGTACAATACCTCCAACTTTTCCTTTATTTTTAATTTAGTCATGCATGTATTATCAAACTTGCACCACCTTCCCTAATAGTAAATAATGTGATTCAATAGTAATTCATGTGAATCAATAGTTCTATACATGTGAAGATACGAATTACAGTATAGTACATCCATCTATACCTCCATTTTTAACTTAGTCATGCAAGTATTATCAATCTTGCACCAACTCCCCTAATAGTAACAAGAACGTGAAACAATAGTATACACATGTGAACAAATAGTTATAATCATGTGAAATAATAGCAATCAATTGCTCATTTATCCGGTTAAATACCCGATTGGTCAATATAACCTCCAAACATCAATTATTATCAAAATAAATGTCAATTTTCACTAACACAAATAATTCCAACACAATGAAACTATTTTTATCAACAATATAAATTTTGAAATTTCAAAGTTTGACTTTTCTCGAAAAAGTCAATTGTTGACTTTTTGACCAAAAAGTTAATCCCGAAAAATTTTGTGTTTGTATACTATTTTTACTAATTTCATCGTTCCGGACTCAAATATCACGTCCGCGTCTCCAAATTCAACTCTGAACAAAACTTCAATTTTAGTAACATTCATCGTTAATATTATAACTCATAATATTTATCAACCAGGTCGTTCCCAGGAAAGAGGGGGATTACAATAAGGATTTCTCCCTATTGGCACGCAATTAGGTGACCAAACCTCTCCTTGACAGAACTTCTAGACATTGTAAATATTGAAATTTATTAATATGAATAACTCTGTCATCAAAATTATTAATTTAATAAAATAATATATTATGCAGATGATACTGTGACAATAATCGAATCAATAATATGAGAGATATGACGCAGCAATTATTATAGCAATAATTGAGTATAACTGAGTGACTTCTCACGTAAGTATAAATAATCAATACCGTGTGCTACTATGCAATCACGCGTATTACTATACTTTTACTACCGAGTAATTCAACTGTATTAACGGTAAAACTTCTACCGTTATTTTCATAAATATATTTTTGTCGTTTTCTCAATCTGACAATAATTCTGTTGTGGGGTCCATCAATGATTGCGTCGTTGTACGAATATTCCCTGCTAAAATGAATATTCCCCGACCAATCGAATATAATATAACAACTTGCATACTTTGTAGAATTTATAAATACTACGCACAACTATAACATTATAACGAATTCATTCCATAATATTCAAAAATAATAATTATAGAAAAATCATCTTTATTCAAAAAGTTGGGATCATGCAATCTCCCCTTCTTATGAAATTTTGCCCTCAAAATTAGGGTACGTACCTGGTATGTCGAAGAGGTAAGGATACCTTAATTTCATTTCAGATTCTAACTCCCAGGTCATTTCCTCAACATCGTGGTTTCTCCACAAAACTTTAACTTGAGGTATAACCTTGGAGCGTAGAATATGATCCTTCTTATCCAAGATTTTAACAGATAACTTTTTATACGTTAAATCTTCCTCTATCACATCCGGTTCTAATTCAATAATGTGGTTCGAGTCTTTCACATATTTACGTAACATGGATATGTGAAAAACTTTATGAACACGAGACATACTTGGTGGTAAAGCGAGTCTATACGCCACAGTTCCTACTCGATCGAGGATTAAAAATGGGCCAATGAATCGAGGATTGAGCTTTCCTCTCTTTCCAAATCTCGTAAATCCTTTCCATAGAGCAACACATAATAACACATGATCTCCAATTTCGAATTCCACGTCCTTTCGTTGAAGATCAGCATAACTCTTTTGTCAATCTTGTGTGGTTTTTATACGTTGTTGGATTGCTTAAATCTTTTTCGTAGTCATACGTACCAAATTCGGTCCCAACAACGTTGCTTCACCCACCTCATCCTAACATACTGGAGAACGACACTTTCTTCCATACAACGCCTCGAATGGAGCCATGCCAATACTTGTTTGATAACTGTTGTTGTAGAAAAACTCCACCAATGGTAAGAACTTGTCCCAACTTCTCTTAAAGTCAAGGACACAGAGTCTTAATAAATCTTTAAGAGTTTGAATAGTCCTCTTTGATTGTCCGTCCGTCTGAGGATGATATGCCGAACTAAATCGTAAATCTGTGCCCATAGCTTGTTGCAAACTAAACCAAAATCTTGAAGTGAATCTTGGGTCTCGATCAGAAACTATGGATACTGGCATACCATGCAATCTTACAATCTCGTTTATATATATACTAGCAAGACGTTCAAGTGTATAAGTTTCTCGTATCGATAAGAAATGAGCAGACTTGGTCAATCTATCAACAATGACCCAAATCGCATCTATGCCTTAAGAAACCTTGGGAAGACCAGTAACGAAATCCATGGTAATGTGCTCCCACTTTCATTCTGGAATTTCAAGTGGTTGCAATGGACCTTTTGGTACTTGATGCTCCGCCTTGACTCGTTGAAAAGTTAGACACCTTGAGATAAAAAGCGCTATCTCTCTCTTCATATTATTCCACCAAAATGTATGACGAAGATCACGATACATTTTGGTACTCCCAGGATGGATTAAAAACGTTGTGTTGTGCGCCTCCATCATGATTTTATAATTTAAATCAGGGTCGTTAGGAACACAAAGTCTGAAGTTGATTCGAAGTATTCATTCTTCATCGATTCTTGCTTCCGGCATATCACCTTCTTGCACTTTCTTTCTTATACACATCAGCTCCAGGTCTGTAGCTTGAGCAGCTTTAACCTTATCGATTAAAGTCAGTTCTACTCGTATATTCGCCATCATCACGTGGGTCCCTAGAGTCTTTATCTCTATCTCCATCCTTTGCAAGTTATATAAAATGGGCCTTTGCATTGACAATATCGCACTCGTACCCGCATACGGTCTTCTACTTAATGCGTCAGCTACCATGTTCGCTTTTCCATGATGGTATTGGATGGTATGATCATAATCTTTCAACAATTCAAGCCAACATCACTGTCGCATGTTGAGTTCTTTTTGAGTGAAGAAATATTTGAGGCTTTTATGATCCGTAAAGATTTCCACTTTCTCCCCATACAGATAATGCCTCCAAATCTTAAGTGCAAAAACGACTGCTGCTAACTCTAGATCATGAGTAGGATAATTCCTCTCATATTCTTTGAGTTATCGTGAGGCATAGGCTATGACTTTCCCATGTTGCATGAGAACACAACCTAACCCTTTGCCCGAAGCATCACTGTAGATGACAAATCCCTCCGATCCAGATGGTATTGTCAGAACAAGTGCTGAAATGAGTCTCCTCTTGAGTTCTTGAAAACTCTTCTCACATTCCTCACTCCAACCGAATTTTGTATCTTTCTGAGCCAGCTGAGTTAATGGAGTAGCGATTCGAGAAAATCCTTCCACGAATCTCCGATAATAACCAGCTAAGCCGAGAAAGCTACGTACTTCGGTCACTGATTTGGGTTACTCCCAACTTTGAATAGCTTCAATCTTTGCTGGGTCAACAGATATTCCATGACTTGATACTACGTGCCTAAGGAATGCTACTTCCTCAAGCCAGAACTCGCATTTCTTCAACTTGGCATAAAGCTTATATTCACGAAGCTTTTGGAGTATCAGCCTCAAGTGTTGCTCATGATCTTCACGGCTTTTGGAAAAAATAAGGATGTCATCAATAAAGACGACCACAAAGTGATCCAAATATTCCTTGAATACTCGGTTCATCATAACCATGAAGGCAGTAGGAGCATTAGTCAATCCAAAAGACATGACTAGGAATTCATAATGCTCGTACTGAGTTCTGAAAGCCGTCTTTGGAATGTCATTGGTTCTAATCTTCAATTGGTGATAACCGGAACGAAGATCAATCTTTGAAAAGAATTTAGCTCCTTGTAATTGGTCAAACAGGTCATCAATACGTGGCAATAGGTACTTATTTTTTATGGTGACATGGTTTAACTCCCGATAATCAATACAAAGTCGCATACTCCCATCTTTCTTTTTCACGAATAGAACAGGAGCACCCCAAGGAGACGTACTAGGACGAATGAAACTGATGTCTAACAATTCCTACAGTTGGTTCTTTAACTTTTGAAGTTCAATAGGAGCCATTCGATATGGGTCTTTGGAAATAGGTTTTGTACCGGGTTCAAGGTCGATACAAAATTCAATTTCATGCTCTGGGGGTAGGCCAGGAAGTTCTTCAGGGAATACGTCAGGAAATTCATTAACAATAGAAATATCATTCAAAACTGACGTATTTTTATTTAGATCCGTGACATGAGCTAAGAAAGCTTGACATCCGTTTTTTAATAAATGAATAGCTTTATGGCTTGAGAGCATAGTGATTGATTTTAATGGTTTGGTTGCTTGAATTCACATAATAGGTTGGTTAGGAATATGAAAGCCAACAACCTTACGAAAATAATCAATTTTTGCATGATAAGTAGTTAACCAATCAATCCCTAGAATTACGTCAAATACAAGTATTTTCAATGAAATAAGATCGACAGGTAATGTGAGGGTACTGATTTGAACTAAACAAGACTTATAAACAGTGGATGTAATGAAGGTTTCTCCCAATGGAGTTTCAACAGATAAGTCAAAGTCCAATTTCTCCGGAGTCAAATTTAAACGTTGAGCGCAAGTAGAAATAAAAGAATGGGTAGAACCGGTACCAAATAAGGTATAGACTTCGTTAGAGTTTATGATAAACTTACCCGTGATGACCTCATTTGGATTCCTTGCTTTCTAGGAGGTCACAACAAACGCTCTCCCTTGCACTACCGGCTTTGACTTTTCTAGGACGGCCTTTGGTACCTCTATCCTAGCTGAACTTGTCTTTGGTGAATGACAAATTCGGGCTAGTTGACCTTCTCTTCCTCAATTATAACATGCTTTGGATGGCATCGCGCAGTTTGGACTAATGTGTCCCTCCCCTCCACATTTGAAGCATATAATAGGTGGTCGTTCTCCTTCCTTCACAACGGGTGCTGGTGCTGACGTCTTTCCATCATTGTTGAATCTCCTCTTCTTGAAATGTCCATTCTTATTATTTTGGCCCTGATTACCACCGAAGTGGTTACCATTTCTGGCATGCTGATTCCCTCCACGCTTGTTGTCACCGCTTCGATGACTACTCTCACTGGTATTATCATTTTACCGACTGCTCTCTTTTGGTTGGGTTAACTCGTTATCGTGTTCCAATAACTGAGCCCTATTAACAACATATGAATACAAACACAGTTTATGAGATATAAGATATTGACATATCTCAGGTTTCAAACCTCTTAGAAACATTCGCGTCATTCTCTCCTCATTATCAACCAAATGGGACGCAAACCGGGACAGCTCGACAAACTTGGCTTCGTACTGCAACACGGTCATGTTGTTTTGCTCCAGTTTAATGAACTCTACCTCTTTCATGTGACGAATAATTTTGGGAAAGTACTTTTCGATGAACAGTTCTTGAAACTTCACCCAAGACATCTTCAGTGCGGCAGGTTCGGTACGCTTTACAGATTCCCACCAGTAATCTGCCTCTGCCCGCAACATGAAGGTGGGGAAGGGAACCTTTTTCTCTTCGGAGCAACCCAAGACATCAAATATCTTGTTGAACTATTTTATCCACGTCTCCGCCTTAAGTGGTTTTGGCTCTCCAAAAAACTTCGGTGGTCCCAGCTCCTTGAACTATTTGGCGGTGACCGTCCGAGAGTTGCTAGTGTTTCCATCTGCATTTTGGATAGGAGCCGCTCTCGCTTGATGTTGCATGAATTGCATAAAGCCTCAAAACATTCCATCGTTCATCATTTGGTCAGTGTTATTGTTTGCATGAGGATTGTCGCCTTCCTGATGCACATTGTCCAGGTTATTGATCAATAGAGACTCAACGGTCTCCTGTGCTCCATTGATGTTCTCAATATTCTCGGATGCCATTTTTAAATACTGCCACAAAACAAGGGTTAATTAACATATCACATATTATCCCTATACTCTGACCGACCAAATTAAATACCAAATAAACTTAGGTAGGTCATACTAGTGAAAGAATTCCCCGTCTCTCCCCTCCTAGTTCTTGTCTCACATCTTAGCCAGGGATCACATCCCTAAGCTTTGATACCAACTGTGACGCCCCCAAAATAGGTATACATCACCTATTCTGAGTCGCCAAATACATAGTACAGAATAAAAATACAATCTTTAATATACAACAAGAGAGCTGTGAGTTTTAATACAAATATTGTCTTCAAGACAATATCCACTCTCAGAATAAGTCCTCGTTACATTTATTGTCACACTATTTAACAGAAGAGTGAGGACACTAATACTATCATCTGGTCCAACTCGTCCCAGCTATATTCTCATCTCTTGAAGAGAACAGTGAAAGAAAGGGTGAGCTCAACTAGCCCAGTAAGAAATATTATGACTAAGATAATGCAAAATAAATTATCATTAGCCTTAAACAGTGTTAAACTGATACAATATAACAAACATCAAGTTTAACTGTAGCGGATCAAGCAATCCATTAAAAGAGTCAAATAGAGAATAAAATCTACTATCTTTTACGAGTTAAAAGTTTTTTCATCACTTTTATCGCTGAGACTCAGCTTAATAAATAATCCACATCATCGAATCACCCCTGCACTACGGCTAAGGATATTCTTTAGTATCACGACCACAAATTATTCATGCACTACGGGCCAAGGATATTCGTGTATTCATTAATGGTCATGATCATGCCAACAACTGTCCATCAATGCACTATGGCCAAAAAGGACTTTTACCACATCATTTGTAATATTACGGTCACGATTTTACCGAATAATCCCTGGTCATAATCATACCAAGTCCATCTATGCACTACAGGCCACAGATGACTTTCAACATAATATAAACATGAGGATGATGACAATGATATAAGAATTCAATAAAACAAGTTCACGAATTAATTTGTCCAGGAACCAATAACGTCCAAATTGTCAACATGATACTTCTTTGTAGAGTAAAATTCAAGAATGCTTAAAAGAATATTTCCGTGAAAAGCTGCTAGATGAAGCGCAAATATCAAGGATATTTCACTAATTTCATGGAGTATAGTAGTCAAAACTTTAACCAACTAAGTATAATAAAGAATGGAATAACAAAAGAAATCACCATGCATGCGGTACTTCGCATAGACAGGTTATTCGAACAGAACAATAAGTAACGGAACCAGGTCAGGAGAAATTCGCACCGACAGGATGTTCCAACAGAATAATAAAGAATGGAATAACAACAGAAATAACCATGCATGCGGTACTCAGCATAGACATGTTATTCCAACAAAATACTAAATAACGGAACCAGGTCAGGCATAAAATGCACAGACAGGATATTCCAACAGAATAATAAAGACAGAACCAGGTCCGGCGTAAAACTCACAGACAGGATATTCCAACAGAATAATAAAGACGGAACCAAGTCGGGCGTAAAACGCATAAACAGGATATTCCAACAGAATAATAAAGAATGAAATAACAGAAGAATTTCACCAAGTATAGGGTAGCCCGCGTATACAAGTTATTCCAACAGAATGATAAAGAATGGAATAACAGAACTTCTTTTCATAAATACAAAAGAAATAATACCCCTTACCGTAAAAGAAACTTGATATCGGAGTAGTGAAGTAGCAGAATACTCTTCTTCTTTCTCTCTATAATTTCTCTCTCTAGAGTTTCAGTGAATTCGTAAGAAAATAATGAAGGATTGAGCTTCTATTTATAGAAGAATGGACTGCATAGTAACTAATTCATGAACGGTCCAGATTGATTTACTTTTAATTGGACGGTCCAGATTTAAAGCAAAATCTTTTAAATAAAATATAATATATTCTATTTATAATCTAATAAAACGAATAACTTTATAAAAGTATTTTTTTTTATATAAAAAGATTTTACTATGCAAAACACTATGCAGGCACTATACAATACTATGTATAATAAAATATAATATATTCTATTTATAGAATAACTTTATAAAAGTATTATGTTTTATATAAAATGATTTTACTATGCAAAACACTATACATAATAGAATATAATATATTCTATTTATAATCTAATAAAACGAATAACTTTATAAAAGTATTTTGTTTTATATAAAAAGATTTTACTATGCAAAATACTATGCAAAATACTATGCAGACACTATACAATACTATGTATAATAAAATATAATATATTCTATTTATAGAATAACTTTATAAAAGTATTATGTTTTATATAAAATGATTTTACTATGCAAAACACTATACATAATAGAATATAATATATTCTATTTATAGAATAACTTTATAAAAGTATTCTGTTTTATATAAAAAGTTTTTCTGTTTTATTACATTAATAATATCAATAAAACAAAACTGAGTGACTTATCACGTAAGCATTAATAATCAATACCGTGTGCTACTATGCAATCACGCGTATTACTATACTTTTATTACCGAGTAGTTCAACAGTTTTAACAGTAAAACTTCCGCCATTATTTTTATAAAAATATTTTTGTCATTTTCTCAATCCGACAATAAATTTATTGTGGGGTCCACCAATGATTGTACCGTTGTACGGATATTCCCCAACAAAAAGAATATTCCCTGACCAATCGAATATTATATAACAACTTCCATACTTTATAAAATTTATAAATATTACCCACAACTATAACATTATATTAAATCCACACCATAATATTAAAAAAAATTATTTCGAGAAAATTAAATATTTATTCATAAAATCTGGGGTCTCACACAGCATCGTCAATTGTGTATACTCCTCCAAAGTAGGAGTCAACTCACGGGTCCCAAATCAGAATATCTATCTGTCCAGTACCCAGTGCTCTAGTATGCCCTCTACAAATCCTGGAGGAACCTGAAACATCAATAGGGTCATAGTATGCTGCAGCAAATCATCTACGATCACCATGTCTGATGGTGATATACTATCATACCATGAGTGCATACCAGCTACCACCACAAATGGTGGGGTATGATCAATACGGCTAACTGTCGAAGAAGACATCTGTACGGGCTGTGTCATAAGACCATCCAGGGGTCAATGATTAATATCTCTGGACATGCATATATATGCATAACATAACAACATACATGATACAATAGATGGCAATATGATATAGGGAATAAAAAACTATACATACATTCCTAAGTATATCATCATCTAATACATCTCCATACAGCTAAAATACAGGGAAATGGGGCGAAGCAACCCAACATCTAACAGAGGCCTATCAAAAGATATAGCGAGAATGGGTCGAAGCTACCCAGCAGCTAACAGAGGCCTATCAAAAGAGATAACGAGAAATACATCAGAAAAAGTCAATAGTGTCGATGTCTACATCATAGATCCTGTCCACCTGATGTAACTCCTCCTGAGTCACTAGATCTCTATCTACAGGGATGTCAGGCCGATACAAGGGAGAATCTGCGCCGGAAAAACCATATGGGTCACCTGGGGGACCAGTGCCAGAGCTGGAAGGATCAAAAGTATCTACCTCTGCAGGATCTCTGCCCAAATGCCAAATGAAAAGATGTGATCGGTCCAGCTGCAAAGTCAATCTATCAATCTGTGTCACATGAGCCAGATCTCTAACACAGGCTAGCCAATCCATCATCATCACGGATCCTAGAACCATATCCCCCATAAACTGTATGGCGCGGGTCTGAGCTCCAATAGAACGAGGGATCCACCAATGCTGCAGCATCTCCTGAGAACAGGGGCCCTCTGACAATGTAAAACCGTCAATCCCCAACAATGGGATGTCAATGACGGGTGACTATAAAACATGTCAATAACACCTGGTAGGAGGAAAGATCGGCATACGGATCTCTCCTGTAATGCTCCTGATAGTACGTTCTCCTAAATAGAGCTCCCGTCCTCCATCTGTGAAGAGAGGAATCATGCAGGTGGAAATGACGTACTCTACTCCAGTCGGGTACCCATCCTCAAAACCAACTCCCAAATGCTCTATAGAATAGGGAATCCATGTGATGACATCAGCTGTCAACAACTCCAGCTGTAGGCGACAATGAGTGAAACCCTCAGCAACAGGGACCTCCGCCAGTATGGAATGATGCCATCTCTTTCCTCATGGATAGGTGTCTAAACCTAACATGCTCATAGGACGCAAACAAGGAAGCCTCTCATAGGCCCAAAACTATCAACACAAAGGCAAACATCTGCTATCAGTCAACACTCTTAACCTATATATGGGAAAAGACAAGAGAAACACTCACCAACAGAAATAGGTAAAATCCTAACCACGCCTTGGTCAAGCCCTGCGATCGCATGCGCATTCCCTTGAGGAAGTAAGCAAAGGTGTAGGAACCCCAATCATACTCTCCTATACGGTCCACGTGTCGAGTGGCGCTGATCAAAGCGACGGACACCGTAAAAGAGTTATCTACTATGAAGCAGCCCCTAATGATCATCAGGAATAATCGCCGAAGAATGCGATCCTTGACTCTCACATCATCGGGCATAGGCTCACTCAACAGCCCGCTCATAGCATCTACGCTCAAAGGACCTATACGAACAGTCCTGCCCTTGAGCGCCTCCGCTGGAACTCCCAACAAGGATCTGACGGCAGTAGGGGTGATATCCGTCGTGCAAGGCACCGGCTCCCCTCCAAACTCCATAGATATGATAAACAGCCAATCCATCAGCGTCATCATCACCTCGCAATCCAGCAAATGAAGAGACTAGGTCTGGTAGAACCACCGCTCTGACAATGCCCTGAGGTAACCCCAGAGACAGCGACAGGGTAGAATGGAGAAAAACCTCCTGAATCCCCAGCCATGGACGATCGCTCTATAGTCATCATGCAAGGCCTGATACATAGAGTGGATGCTAAACCAGTTCCCTCGAGGCTGTGTGAAGCCAAGAACCTACATCAAATACAGATCAACATCAGACTCCTTGACTCCTCATCAATAGGAAATAAGGAAGATTAAAGATCTAACTTCATACCTAGTTTGCGTGCAGGTATACTGAAGGATGCCTACTCAAGTCACCTAAAAGATCTGGGTTCGCCACTTGAATACCTGGCAATTCCCTACGGGGAGCACGTATAGCTGGAGCGGAAGCCTCGAACGGTACATCCTCTTCCTCGTCCTCGACATTCGGCACCTCAACCCGAATAGGACGTATCACCGCCTCCGCCAAATGACGAGGCTGTCTCACAGAACAGCACTGAGGCTCTTCAAAAGCCCTCCTCCGTACACCAGAAGTGGTCCTGTGAGAACTACTCGGCTGATCTGGATCCATAATATCTAGACATCAAGTCTCCAAATCACCTAAGAAAGGGTGTGGTAATTTCTTACCTGAAGTCTTTTCCAAAATGCATTCTATGATTACATGTATACATGCATTGTTTTAACTACCCAATGCCTACATTTTGGGAAAATTTTGTCATAGCCCCCTTTGTAAATGGGACTATCCACATGCACATAGGCATGACTAGGTGACCATTCAGTAGCACACCTGTACACAGTCATATGCATCCTGTATGCATTCTTCACATCACAGTAAAAATCCGTAAGTGTAGTCTAATTACCAGGATTATTTTACTTTGTGCCTTTACTCATTTGTCCTCAGATAGGATAAGAAATGACAGTAAAAGGTACCAATTTGACTGTTTCAAAAGTCAAATTTTTTCACATCATTATGTTCAGCATGGTTTAATACTAACATTTACTATGTTGAATATTTTTATCAAGTCATATCAGCATGCATATTCACTACTATGTGTCTAAATGCATTTCATGTGATAAGTTATTTTCCAACGGTTAGAAACTGGAAAAAAATACATGCATACGTTACCAGGACAGTGAAGAATGCTTGTACGATAACAGAATATGCAGAAAGTTGCCCGAACTCTGCAAATCTAAAGAAAAGCTCTTAGATTTTCTTCGTTGCGCAACTTGAAAATGACTTATGAAAGCAACCAGCCACCTATACAGAGGCACGGCTAGCCGCAGGCTAACCTGCAGCTCCTGCAGGTACACCTGCGGCCCTCCTGCATAGGTCCCACACCTCCGGCTTTCTCCAGTTAGAGTTGCAAAGGAAGTTTCACAAGCTAAAAAAGCCAAATCAAGAATAAAAATGCTACGCGATTGAGCGGGATAGCCTGAAATCTTGGTTTCTTGTCGGTCAGAGTTAAACTCCCATCGTCTCAATGGTATTCACCTGAATGCAAGTTATACTATACTAATGACCTCAGCTTTCACAAACCATGCTCGGCAATACCCCACAAAGGTCTGATGCCATCATTTGCTGGGTCACAACCTTAAACAATCCCCAGCGGGGGTTACAACGTAAAACCACGAAATATCAAACCTCCCCGGCGGGGGTTACAATGCTGAAGTTATCAAGCATCCACGTGTCCCTGGTGGGGGTCACAACGCACATCCTTCAAGCATCTACGTATCCCCGGCGGGGGTTACAACGCAATGCAACCATTGATACACATATTAATGAAGGTCAAGCAACCTTGACATCATGTCAGCCGATGGTAAGTAAACCCATCGAAGCAACTCAGCTATGTTTCCCTGACGGGGGTTACAATGCAATGCTACCATTGACATATACATCAATGAAGGTTAAGCAGCCTTGACAATGCACCCAGCAGGGATATATCCGGTGATGCACACATCAGCGAAGATCAGGCAACCCTGACAACAACCAACTGTTGGCAGTAACTCCGACAGTATGAGGGAATATGTTATACAAATCCTCAAATAGACAAAGCTTTATCCCCACAGATCTCTTCCACACAAGAGGTACCCCTATGGAATATAAGCCAGTGTCTAGGATTCAAGACTTTGGTGGTAGTCCCAACGTTAATATCCTTGAAGACTTGGATCGCATGTCCAAGCCATCACTGATTGTCATCCCAGGAGGATTACTTGACAATCATTCATGCATTATACATGCATTTGTATCATGTTGCTACATATAGCATCATGTTTATTTTGCTTGCATTTCAAGTGTCTAGGATTCCTTATCCTATCCATGCCTTGCATTGCATGAATATGATAAAGAGGGGCATCTGTAAACACTCAAAATTTTCTGCACTCCTATTACTAACATTGCAGGAGGGTAGATTCATCTTTTGGAGATAACCCTGAAAGACAGCTTACAATCTATTCCAGATATTACCAGAAGTTCAGTTCCAACCCGGAACACAAACCAGGATCTTCATCTCAAACCCGGAACACACACTGGGAGTTTCATTTCCAATCTCAGTGATAACCCCGAGATATGCAGATCAAAAGACCGGCAACAACACCGGAGAGGATAGTTCTGTCTCAGCGATAACACCGCAATGCTCAGTTCCAGTCCAGAGACAACACTAGGAGTAGCAACCCCATCCTTGGTGATAGTCCCAAGGGATGCCATTGCAGTTCCGACGATAACCCCAGAAATGCTTTTTTCAAACACATGCGATCAGCTTCAACCCCAGGCATCCTGTTGAGGCACACATACCTCAGACAGGAACAACTTCAGATGACAGTGAGACATACAAATAAGCAGCAGTCCAATCTCAGATGTAACCCTGAGAAACGTCTACTTTCCGCTTAAACTGGCGATAACCTCGGTGAGGAGTCACAACGTCATCTTACCACATCAACAAGATGATATCGCAGCATACCAACAAGTAGTCCAATCTCAGCTGTAACCCTGAGCAACAACTACTTTCAACTCAAACCGGTGATAACCCTGGCGAGGAGTCAAACATCATCTTGTTCCTTTGACAATGGCACGTCGTCTCAACACTTCATACATACATACATCCAACAATGTCCCACAAGAACCAAGGAGTGACAATCCCGAGTGACTATTACGCATGACAGTACTTTGGATAGAATTTGAAGCTTGAAGACCATGGGCATAGACCCCTCTTCCTGACTTCGTACAACCTCTAATCCATGTCATTTCGTAACTCTCGACACAAGCGGTCCAAAGAAGGTCAGATATACCTCATTCGGATGCTCGGATTGAAGTTCTACAAGTTTTAACAGACATTACAGTGCATGAGTACACGTACTATGAGATAACAGGACCCGCGAGGCTCGGATGCATCTTGACCAGCAGCAAGTACAACTGTGGCTGCCACAGGTGTACCTGCGGCCATCCGTCTATATATACAAGGCTTGGGGTCAGCCATTTGAGAAAGAGAGGGAGAATGAAAAAGGCGAGAAAGCCATGTCCATTTTACTCTGTATACACATCTTTTGAGTGTTTCCTCTTCTTTAAACACTAGTTAGCTCACATATAGCTATCTTTTATCCGGCGGGAGCTGAGTGTTTATCCATTTAAAGTCATAGAAGTCTACTTTGGCAGCCCACTGCAAGCCTTCTTACATTCTATAAAGCCTTCTTCTCATAAAGCACACATTGTTATACACATTGAGAGTCGTGTTATGTGCTTTTGCCCTGACTTCGGTCCGTGGTTTTCATTTCTTTCTGTATATATATACTTATATATGTATATATTTCATATATGGACTAACATTATCAAGTTATGCCTCGATTAAGCCTAGACTTCGGTCTGGAGCATTTATTTGCTTTTATATATATATATACTTATATATAGAAACTGTGGTGAGACTCTGTCTGATGAGCCTGGATTTTACATCTGGTGCGTTTAATTGCTTTTATATATATATAAATATATATATATATATATAACTGTTGTCAGACATATCTGATGAGCCTGGATTTTACATCCAGTGCATTTACTCGCTTTTATATATATATATATATATATATATATATATAATTGCTATTAGACATATCCGATGAGCCTGGATTTTACATCCAGTGCGTTTACTACTTTTATATATATATATTTATACATATATATATATATATATATATATATATTTACATTTCTGTCAGGCCTAGAGTTCACTTCGTGGCCTTTTACAGCTTTATTTACATTCTGTCCTGCCTGGAGTTTACTTCGTGGCAGTTGATCGCTTTTACAGCTTTATTTACATTTCGTCCCGCCTGGAGTTTACTTCGTGGAGGTTAATCATGTTCATATATATATATATATATATATATATATATATATATATATATATATATATATATATATGTATATATATCGTTTTTATATATTTACATTTCCGATCCCCCATGGAGTTGCTTCGTGGTGGTTGATCAAGTCTGTATATATATATTTACAGCTTTTATATATATAACTTCCTACTGCTTTCCATACAAATTGCAGTATCATGTGAGCCTAGGAATCATCTGATCATAGGTTCAGTCTACTGAATCTAGATTCGGTTCTCATGATAGACATTTTTCAGCTATAAGCAGCTTGTACATTATTTTACAGTGTCTGAATTTCCTTGGATGGATGTCATGCCCGTGAGGAGTTCGGCACTGTTGTATATTATTTTTCTCGAGAATGCTTCGATTCTCAAAAATAAAAGCAAACAAGTCGAACATTTAATAATAAAATAGAAGTATGAAAAGGTCTCAATTCCTATTGAGCACATGGTTTGAAAAACCTCTTTTACAAAACTCCATTGCTATATCGTGGTTAAAATTGAATTTTTCTAATAAATTCAAACCCTTGTATATAGGTGTGAATGAGGCCTCGTACTACTTTCAAATAACTGCACATTGATCCACACACACACATTCATATAACAATTTCTTTGAAGAGTGGCGGTCACCGTGGTAACACGGATGTCGGGGGGTACCTTACACCTTCCCTCGGCATAATCAAGCCCCCGGACCCAAAATGAATCTCGGTTTCACAGACCCGTCTAGCAGTGTTAAAACACTGGGTCAATGTGCAAACCTTTTTTTGGTTGGGTTGGTGCAACTAGTTAAATACACCAACTGGCGACTCTTAAAGTCAAATCGTCGACATTATACATATCGGACCTTTTTCATTTATTTTTTCAAACAAATCTCACATTAATATGAGAACACCAAAGAACAAGTAACGAAAAGGGACACTCAAAAATCCCGACATCGACAACGACCATAAATTATCCATGCACTACAGGCCAAGGATATTCGTGTTATTCATTAATGGTCATAATCATGCCAACAATTGTCCACCAATGCACTACGGGCCAATCAGGACTTTTACCACATCTTTTGTAACATTACGGTCATGATTATACCGAATAATCCCTGGTCATAATCATACCAACTCCATCTATGCACTACAGGCCATAGATGACTTTCAACATAATATAAACATGAGGATGATGACAATGTTATAAGAATTCAATAAAACAAGTTCAAGAATTAATTTATCCAGGAACCAATAACGTCTAAATTGTCAACATGATACTTCTTTGTAGAGTAAAATTCAAGAATGCTCAGAAGAATATTTCCATGAAAAGATATTGGATGAAGCGCAAATATCAAGGATATTCCACTAATTTCATGGGGTATAGAAGTCAAAACTTTAACCAACTGATTATAATAAAGAATATATGAAACTGCAAATGGATTTTCTGCCGCCATTCGGTAATCCACTTAGACATATCGTTTCCACAATTTAAAAAGGAAGGAATACAAAGGATCATTCACTATGCATGTGATATTTCACATAGATAGGTTATTCTAACAAAATAATAAAGAATGGAATAACAAAAGAAATCATCATGCATGCGACAGATCGCATCGACAGGTTATTCCCAACAGAATAATAAATAATGGAACCAGGTCCGGCGTAAAGCACAGACATGATATTCTAACATAATAATAAAGAATGGAACCAGATCTGGCGTAAACGCATAGACAGGATATTCCGACAGAATAATAAAGAATGGAACCAGGTCCGGCGTAAAAGCACAGACAGGATATTCCGACAGAATAAGAAAGAATAGAACTAGGTCCGGCGTAAACGCACAGATAGGATATTCCGATGGAAATAATAAAGAACAAAATAATAGAAGAATTTCACCATGTATGCGGTACTTCGCATAGACAGATTATTCCAACATAATAACAAAGAATGGTTTAACAGAAGAATTTCACCAAGTATAGGGTAGTCCACATATACAAGTTATTCCAATAGAATAATAAAGAATGGAATAACAGAAGTTCTCTTCATGAATACAAAAGAAATAATACCCCTTACCTTAAGAAGAAGAGAACTGGATGTAGGAGTAGTGAAGTAGCAGAATACTTTTCTTCTTTCTTTCTGTAATTTCTCTCTCTAGAGTTTCAGTGAATTCGTAAGAAATAATGAAGGAATGAGCTTCTATTTATAGAAGAATGGACTGCATAGTAACTAATTTATGAACGGTCCAGATTGATTTACTTTTAATCGGACGGTCCATATTTAAAGCAAAATCTTTTAAGTAAAATATAATATATTCTATTTATAATCTAATAAAATGAACAACTTTATAAAAGTAATCTGTTTTATATAAAAAGATTTTACTATGCAAAATACTATGCAGGCACTATGTAACACTATGCATAATAAAATATAATATATTCTATTTATAGAATAACTTTATAAAAGTATTCTGTTTTATATAAAAAGATTTTACTATGCAAAATATTATGCATAAAAGAATATAATATATTCTATTTATAAAATAACTTTATAAAAGTATTTTGTTTTATATAAAAAACTTTTCTGTTTTATTACATTAATAATACTAATAAAATAAAACTGAGTGACTTATCACATAAACATCAATAATCAATACCATGTGCTACTATGCAACCACGTGTATTACTGTACTTTTACTACCGAGTAGTTCAACAGTATTAACGATAAAACTTCCACCGTTATTTTTATAAAATATTTTTGTCGTTTTCTCAATTTGACAATAATTCTGTTGCGAGGTTCACCAATGATTGTGTCATTGTACGAATATTCCCTGTTAAAACGAATATTCCCCGACCAATCGAATATTATATAACAACTTGCGTACTTTGCAAAATTTATAAATATTACCCACAACTATAACATTATATTAATTTCACTCCATAATATTCAAAAATGATATTTATAGAAAATTCATCTTTATTCAAAAAGTTGGGGTCATACAATTTCCCCTTATTATGAAATTTTTCCCTCGAAATTAGGGTACGTACCTGGTTTGTCGAAGAGGTAAGGATACCTTAATTTCATTTCAGATTCTAACTCCCAGGTCATTTCCTCAACATCGTGGTTTCTCCACAAAACTTTGACTTGAGGTATAACCTTGGAGCGTAGAATATGTTCCTTTTTATCCAAGATTTGAACAGGAACCTCTTCATACGTTAAATCTTTCGCTATTTTGTCCGGTTCTAACTCAATAATGTGGTTCGAGTCTTCCACATATTTACATAACATGGATATGTGAAAAACGTTATGAACACGAGACATACTTGGCGGTAAAGCGAGTCTATAGGCCACAGTTCCTACCCGATCGAGGATTAAAAATGGGTCAATGAATCGAGGATTGAGCTTTTCTCTCTTTTCAAATCTTGTAACTCCTTTTCATGGAGTAACACGTAACAACACATGATCTCCAATGTCGAATTCCACGTCCTTTGGATGAAGATCAACATAATTCTTTTGTCGATCTTGTGAGATTTTTATACGTTGTCGGATCGTTTGAATCTTTTCTGTAGTCAAACGTACCAACTCCGGTCCCAACAACATTGCTTCACCCACATCATCCCAGCATACTGGAGAATGACACTTTCTTCCATACAACGCCTTAAATGGAGCCAAGCCAATGCTTTCTTGATAACTGTTGTTGTAGGAAAACTCCACCAACGGTAAGAACTTGTCCCAACTTCACTTGAAGTCAAGGACACAGAGTCTTAATAAATCTTCCAGAGTTTGAATAGTTCTCTTTGATTGTCCTTCCGTCTGAGGATGATATGCAGAACTAAATCGTAAATCTGTGCCCATAGCTTTTTGCAAATTAATCCAAAATCGTGAAGTGAATCTTGGGTCTCGATCAAAAACTATGAATACTGTCATACCATGCAGTCTTACAATCTCATTTATGTATATACGAGCAAGACGTTTAAGTGTATAAGTTTCTCATATTGGTAAGAAGTGAGCAGACTTGGTCAATCTATCAACAATGACCCAAATCGCATCAATGCCTTGAGAAACCTTGGGAAGACCAGTAACGAAATCCATGGTAATGTGCTCCCACTTTCATTCTGGAATTTCAAGTGGTTGCAATGGACCTTTTGGTACTTGATGCTCCGCCTTGACTCGTTGATAAGTTAGACACCTTGAGATAAAAAGCGCTATCTCTCTCTTCATATTGTTCCACCAAAATGTATGACGAAGATCACGATACATTTTGGTACTCCCAGGATGGATTGCAAACGGTGTGTTGTGCGCCTCCATCATGATTTTATAATTTAAATCAGGGTCGGTAGGAATACAAAGTCTGGAGTTGACTCAAAGTATTCCTTCTTCATCGATTCTTGCTTCCGACATAGCACCTTCTTGCACTTTCTTTCTCATACGCTTCAGCTCCAGGTCTGCAGTTTGAGCAGCTTTAACTTTATCAATTAAAGTCGGTTCTACTCGTATATTCGCCATCATCACATGGGTCCATGGAGTCTTTAAATCTATCTCCATCCTTTGTAAGTCACACAAAATGGGCCTTTGCTTTGATAATATCGTACTTGTACCCGCATATGATCTTCTACTCAATGCGTCAGCTACCACGTTCGCTTTTCGAGGATGGTATTGGATGGTATGATCATAATCTTTCAATAGTTCAAGCCAACGTCGTTGAGTTCCTTTTGAGTGAAGAAATATTTGAGGCTTTTATGATCCATAAAGATCTTCACTTTCTCCCCATACAAGTAATGCCTCCAAATCTTTAGTGAGAAAATGACTGATGCCAACTCTAGATCATGAGTAGGATAATTCCTATCATATTCTTTGAGTTGTCGTGGGTACCTTTTTTTTATGGTGACATGATTCAACTCCCGATAATCAATACAAAGTTGCATACTCCCATCTTTCTTCTTCACGAATAGAACAGGAGCACCCCAAGGAGAAGTACTATGACGAATAAAGCCAATGTCTAATAATTCCTGCAGTTAGGTCTTTAACTCCTGAAGTTCGATAGGAGCCATTCGATATGGGGCTTTGGAAATGGGTTTTGTACCGGGTTCAAGGTCGATACAAAATTCAATTTCACGCTCTGGGGGTAGGCCAGGAAGTTCTTCAGGGAATACGTCAGGAAATTTATTAACAATAGAAATACCATTCAAAATTGATGTATTTTTGTTTAGATCCGTGACATGAGCTAAGAAAGCTTGACATCCATTTTTTAATAAATGAATAGCTTTATGGCTTAAGATGGCAGTGATTGATTTTAATGGTTTGGTTGCTTGAATTTGCATAATAGGTTGGTTAGGAATATGAAAGTTAACAACCTTAACGAAAATAATCAATTTTTGCATGATGAGTAGTTAACCAATCAATCCCTAGAATCACATCAAATGTAAGTATTTTCAAAGAAATAAGATCGACAGGTAACGTATAGGTGCCGATTTGAACTAAACAAAAATTTTAAACAGTGGATGTAATGAAGGCTTCTCCCAACAGAGTTTTAACAGATAAGTCAAAGTCTAATTTCTCTGGAGTCAAATTTAAACGTTGAGCACAAGTAGGAGAAATAAAAGAATGGGTAGAACCGGTATCAAATAAGGTATAAACTTTGCTAGATTTTATGATAAGCTTACCCGTGATGACCTCGTTCGGGTTTCTTGCTTTCTGGGAGGTCACAACAAACGCTCTCCCTTGCACTACCGGATTTGACTTTTCTAGGACGGCCTTTGGTGCCTCCATCCTAGCTGAACTTGTCTTCAATGAACGACAAAATCGGGCTAGGTGATCTTCTCTTCCACAATTAAAACATGCTTTGGATGGCATCGCGCAGTTTGGACTAATGTGTCCCTCCCCTCCACATTTGAAGCATATGATATGTGGTCGTTCTCCTTCCTTAACAACGGGTGCTGGTGCTGACGTTTTTCCCTCATTGTTGAATTTTCTCTTCTTGAAATGTCCATTCTTGTTGTTTTAGCCCTGATTACCACCGAAGTGGTAACCATTTCTAGCCTGTTGATTCCCTCCACGCTTGTTGTCACCGCTTCGATGACCGTTCTCACTGGTATTATCATTTTGTCGGCTGCTCTCTTTTGGTTGGGTTGACTCATTATCACACTCCAATAACTGAGCCCTATTAACAACATCTGAATACAAACACAGTTTATGAGAGATAAGATATTGACGTATCTTAGGTTTCAAACCTCTTAAAAACATTCGCGTTATTCTCTCCTCATTATCAACCAAATAGGATGCAAACCGGGATAATTCGGCAAACTTGGCTTCGTACTGCAATACAGTCATGTTATTTTGTTCCAGCTTGATGAAGTCTACCTCTTTCATGTGACGAATACTTTCGAAAAAGTACTTGGCATTGAACAATTCTTGGAACTTCTCCCAAGTCATCTTCAGTGCAACAGGTTGAGTACATTTTACAGATTCCCACCAGTAATCTGCCTCTGCACGCAACATGAAGGTGGCAAAGGGAACCTTTTGCTCCTCGGAGCATCCCAAGACATCAAATATCTTGCAGATCTGCTTTATCCACGTCTCTGCCTTAAGTGTTTTTGGCTCTCCAAAAAACTCCGATGGTCCCAGTTCCTTAAACTGCTTAGCGGTGACCGTCCGAGAGTTGCCAGTATTTCCACCTTCATTTTGGACAGGAGTCGCTCTTGCCTGATGTTGCATGAATTGCATAAAGCCTCTGAACATTCCATCGTTCATCATTTGGTCAGTGTTGTTGTTTGCCTGAGGAATGTCGCCTTCTTGATGCACATTATCCTGATTATTGATCTGTGGAGACTCAACGGTCTTCTGTGCTCTGTTGATATTCTCAATATTCTCGGATGTCATTTTCAAATACTGCCACAAAATAAGGGTTAAATAACATATCACATATTATCCCTATACTCTGAGCGATCAATTAAATATCAAATAAACTTAGGTAGGTCATACTAGCGAAAGAATTTTCCATCTCTCCCCTCCTAGTTCTTATCTCACATCTCAGCCATGGATCATATCCCTAAGCTTTGATACCAACTGCGACGCCCCCAAAATAGGTATACATCACCTATTCTGAGTCGCCAAATACATGGTACAAAATACAAATACAATCTTAAATATACAACATAAGCTGTGAGTTTTAATACAAACATTGTCTTCTAGACAGTATTAAAACTCAAAATAAGTCCTCAATACATTTATTAACACACTATTTCACAGGATAGTGAGGACTACTAATGTTATCCTCTGGACCATCACTCCGTTCCCCGACTCGTCCTAGCTATATTCTCATTTCCTGAAGAGAATGGTAAAAGAAAGGGTGAGCTCAACTAGCCCAGTAAGAAATATTATGACTAAGATAATGCAGAATAAATTATCATTAGCCTTAAACAGTGTTAAACTGATACAATATAACAAACATCAAGTTTAACTGCAGTGGAACAAGTAATCCATTAAAAGAGTCAAGTAGAGAATAAAATCTACTATCTTTTATGATTTAAAAGGTTTTTCATCACTTTTATCGCTGAGACTCAGCTTAATAAATAATTCACATCATCGAATCACCCCTGCACTACGGCCAAGGATATTCTTTAGTATCACGATCACAAATTATCCATGCACTACGGGCCAAGGATATTCGTGTTATTCATTAATGGTCATGATCATGCCAATAACGGTCCACCAATGCACTACGGGCCAAGGATATTCGTGTTATTCATTAATGGTCATGATCATGCCAATAACGGTCCACCATATATGCGGTACTTCGCATAGACAGGTTATTCCAACATAATAACAAAGAATGGAATAACAGAAGAATTTCACCAAGTATAGAGTAGTCCGCGTATACAGGTTATTCTAACAGAATAATAAAGAATGGAATAATGAAAGTTCTCTTCATGAATACAAAAGAAATAATACCCCTTACCTTAAGAAGAAGAGTACTGGATGTAGTAGTGGTGAAGTAGCAGAATACTTTTTTTCTTTCTCTCTATAATTTCTCTCTCTAGAATTTCAGTGAATTCGTAAGAAAAATAACTTTATAAAAGTATTATGTTTTATATAAAAAGATTTTATTATGCAAAACACTATGCAGGCACTATGCAACACTATGCATAATAAAATATAATATATTCTATTTATAGAATAACTTTATAAAAGTATTATGTTTTATATAAAAAGATTTTACTATTAAAAACACTATGCATAATAGAATATAATATATTCTATTTATAAAATAACTTTATAAAAGTATTCTGTTTATATAAAAAGCTTTTCTGTTTTATTACATTAATAATACCAATAAAACAAAACTAAGTGACTTATCACATAAGTATCAATAATCAATACCGTGTGTTACTATGCAACCACGCGTATTACTGTACTTTTACTACCGAGTAGTTCAACAGTATTAACGGTAAAACTTCCGCCGTTATTTTCATAAAATATTTTTGTCGTTTTCTCAATCCGACAATAATTCTGTTGCAGAGTCCACCAATGATTGTGTCATTGTACGAATATTCCCTGTTAAAATGAATATTCCCCGACTAATCGAATATTATATAACAACTTGTTTACTTTGCAAAATTTATAAATATTATCCACAACTATAACATTATATTAATTTCACTCCATAATCTTCAAAAATGATATTTATAGAAAATTTATCTTTATTCAAAAAGTTGGGGTCTTACATATTTGATATATTATTTTTCAAATTATTTTTTGTAATATTATTTTACCTTGGTTTGTCTTTTGACATTTGCGTCTACATCTTGGAAATTGTGTATTATCGGCTACTTAATTACTCCATACCACTCATAATATATCTTTTTTAAATTGTGCATAAGAATTAATAAATGATTGTATAATAGTACTCTTTGTGTTCCTAAATAAGTGTCATTTAAGGTTTTTACACATAAATTAAGAAAGTCATTTAATATTATCATTTAATTGTTAGAATATTTGTAAAATTTCATCAATACCCCTTTATGGGAAGTTAAAAATTATTAATACTAAGAGTGAGAATTTCTTGGGACAATAAAAGAAGGTAGGGGTGATATATGAAACTAAATAATTTATTCTCTTAGAAAGTTGTAAACGACAAATAAATTAGAATAAATTTTTTTTCCTAAAACGTGACTTATTTAGGAATGGAGGGAGTAGTATATATAATATTAATTATTTATAATATTTTTTATTATATATTTATCTTATGAGTAATGCTAATATCACATAAAATCACTCACATATCGCTCACATACATTCACATACATATTGGTATGACAATATGCATGTGAGTGTATGTGAGTGATTTTTATGTGACAGTAGACTTATTGTTATCTCGTACTCTTTTATCTGTAACATTTTTTAATGAGGGATAATTTTAGAAAGATTGTGGTAAATTCTCCTAAAATAGGGCAAAGATCCAAAAATATCTCTGACGTTTACCCCGATGTCCCACTTACACCCTAAACTATATATTTTTTTTCTAAAAGTACACTTGACGTTACAAAATTGGGTTCAACCGTGCCCCTGCCCCTAACAGATATGCCACATAGACTAACTCCGTTAAAACGTGGACAATATTTGCTGACGAGGCATGAAGAGAGAACAAAAAGGGCAAAAAAAGCCCTAATTTTATAATTAAACTGTAATAAAAAAAAACTTTCATATTTTCAAAATTAATCTTTAATAAAATACAATAAAATAAAAATATCCAAGTTTTTTCTCATAAACTCGCTAGATCCAGATCTAAATCTCCTTTTCAAACCCTTCGATCTAATTCCAAACCAACAAAATTGGTACTACTTATTGGTGGTGGGTTTTGATTTTATGTGAAAGCTGATTTTTTTTGTTTGAATTCATTCATGGTGGTGAGATTTAGTATTATGGGAACACACATAGTTGGTGAAGAAAATGAAAAAAAAACATGAAGTTCGTCTCTTTCTCTCTTCATCTTTTCCAAACTCCATTTTCCCCATTTTCTCTATCTAAATTTCAGTTCTCTCTCAATCACAATCTGTTCCTCTAAACTTTTTCAAAGCTGGTGGCATGTTTGTCTAGGTGGCATGTTTGTTAACGGGAGGAACAGAGGTGACCCCAATTTTGTAACACCCGTTTTTGGATATGAATTTTTGGTAACAAAATTTTGTTCAGATTTTAGTATTTTAATGATGTAAATATGTTATGATTTTAGTATTTTAATGATATAATTTGAATTTTAGTTGTTTTGATTAATTAACAAAATAATTTGAATTTTAGTATTTTTTTGAATTTGATTTTTTTAGTATTTTAGTTTTTTTTTTAATTAGTATTTTTAGTATTTGAATTAAATATGTTATGTTTTGAATTTTAGTATTTTGATTAAATGATGTAAATATGTTATACAACTTATTTTATTTAATTAGTTATTTTGATTAGTTAATAAAATAATTTGAATTTTAGTATTTTGATTAAATGATGTAAATATGTTTTGCTTTTTTTATTTTGAATTTAGTATTTTTTGTTTTGATTAATTTTAGAATTTTGATTAAATGATGTAAATATAGTTTTTTGTTTTGCACACGTCAGCAAATGTTTCCACATGTCAGCCGCATCATAAATAAATTAACATCCGTTTGTCTAGGTGGCATGTTTGTTAACGGGAGGGACAGAGTTGACCCCACTTTTGTAACATTAAGGGTACTTTTGGAAGAAAAAAATAGTTTAAGGTGTAAGTGAGATATCGGGATAGACGTCGGGGGCATTTTTAGACATTTGCCCTCCTAAAATATGTTTATTTACAAGGATTATACTTGGGATAAGACTATTAATCACAAAGATATATTTATTTGCAAAGATTATACTTATGATATGACTATTAATCCAAGTGTCTTATTTATTTTAAAATTTAGATTTAGTATTATTAGTCTAGAAATTATTAAATGGTTTAATAGTCTTGACGAGAGCAGATCCTTTGTCCCCAAATCCCCTGTCCCCTTTGTGTCCCTCCACTTAAATTTTGAGACATGTCTTTTTATTTAATTTTAGAATTAATTAGTGTTAAGTAAGAGACTAGGTGTCAAAATTTAAGTAGAGGGACACAAGGGGACATGAAATTTGGGGACAGAGGATCTGCTCTCGTTAGACCTGGCAAAAGAGGCCCAAGCCCGCAGGCTGGGCCGGTCCGCCCGCCACGGGCCGGGCGTTGGGCTTCAGTTGTTTAGCCCATGAAAGTGCGGGCGTTTTTGGCCTGGCTCGTGAAGGCCCGACCCGGCCCGCGATTTATTTTTTATTTTTATTTTTTTATAAAATTTTGATACTTGTGGGTTATGAGACTTGAACACAAGACTTGTAAATAAATAAGAGTTCAAACCCTTTGAAAGTAATAAGAGTGAACACTTATTCTTTTGTTGATATAATATTATCAAATTGCTCGAGGACTACTGTTGTATTTTATACAAAAAGAATATATTACAAAGTTAAATAAAAATAAATATATTAATATATTTTGGTGATGTACCATTAAAAGAGTTTAATGTGTAAATTAAATGAATTATAATTAATATATTTATTGAGATTTTGTAACGGTTAAATATATAATAATTACTTAATTATTGGGATATTGATTATTATACTGTTGTATTATTTTTTATTACCGTTGCTTCTATTCTTTACCGTTGGCATGTTGCTGTTATCATATTACCATTGCCTTGCTTTCTATTGATCATATATATATATATATATATATATAGAACACGGATCCAGTCCGGGAGTCCGGATTGGATCAAAATACGGACCAAATTTTTTTTTCTTTTTTTTGCTTTTTTTTTTTGAAACAACTAAAAAAATAAATAAATTATGGAACTGAAATTTTTCCATAATACAGTGTTTTGGGTGTGTTTTTAATACCTATACCAACCAATATATGTACAGTCTGCCAAGACTGTACAGACATATTTTGTTATAGGCATCCAAATCACGCCCAAAACACTGTATAATGTAAAAATTCCAATTCCATAAAATTTTTTTTTTTTAGTTGTTTCAAAAAAAAAAAGCAAAAAAAAAAAAAAGGTCCGAATTTTAATTGATTGAGTATAACAAAACTCTTGTTAAAAAGTGATTAAAATTTTAGTTGATTGAGATATGTAGTTAATGTAGGTAATTAGAATTATTATTTATTATAAATTATTTTATTATTTTTAATATTTATTATTATTACTATTTTTTGTGTAGCAAAATTTTGCAAAAAAAATAGATGAAGAAGCCCGCGGGTCGGGCCGGCCCAATCCGGGCCACGGGCCTCACATTTTCAACCCGCCAAAACCCGGATCATTTTGGCCCGCTCCGGCCCGGGCCCGCTCGCCCGTTTGCCACCTCTAGCTCTCGTACATTATAATTATAATTCTGATATTATAATCCTAGGATTAATAGTCTTGAGATTATAATCCCAAAATTATAATCTTTGCAAACAAACATAGCCCAAATATCTTGTTTATTTTCAAATTTAGACTTAGGACTATTAGTCTCGGAATTATAAAATGGTTTAATAATCTTGACATTATAATTATAATTCTAAAATTAATAGTCTTGTGATTATAATCTCATGGATTATAATATTTGCAAACAAACTTAGTCCTACATTATATAAAACGTCGAATAATTTAAAAAAACATAAAATTATCTAAAACATCATATATTGTGGAACGGAGAGAGTATTTAAGTTGTTATTTACCTTTATGAAAAATATTTATTACTCACAGATTTACCTAAAAAAATATATCATATATATGTCATTTTATTTTTAGTTATTTTGGAATGAAGGGAGTATTTTTACCCATAAACTCTTCCAACCAGAGCGGGGACAAAAAAAATGCTCAGCCTTAAAAACTCGATAGACACCCAACTACTCAGCACTGCTTTACTCTCTTCAATTGAGTATGATAAAGCTCGGCTGTCTCTGTTTCTTCTTCATTCTCTCTCTTCACAGGTTATCTCATTTCTTGTTTTGATTCTGATATTGATTACAATAAAGCATTATACTTTTATTTTGATTCTTGTATTTTTATGAATAACAGCATAATTTCCGGTTCATACAAACAATCAAGGGTTTGTAGTTTAAATTACATTGTTCCCTTTTTGTGTTTTAAGTTATGCATTTGGCAGGTATTTCTGGGATTCTTCATTAATTTATCAGTTCATGCATGAAATAAATAATTTTGATGGAAGTAAAATAGTACTTGCCCATTTCAGGGTATTGTCTAAATCCCAAATTGGCAAAGATGAGCATGCTAGCTCACCCCCAAGAGGATGGAATTCTTATGATTCCTTTTGCTGGACCATCTCTGAGCAAGAATTCCTTCAAAATGCTGAACTTGTTGCTCACAGAATGCATTCCCATGGATATGAGGTCTTTACTCTTTCACCATTACTCTATAGCTACTTTTGCTTGCAAAAATATGGATGGGATAAGACTATTTATATTAATTGAACACCATTAGGGACAATTTTATCTGGTGATTAGTCTAATATTTAATCCGATGGGCAATTTGTTATTATTTTAAAGGTTATTTGATACCTCAAAAATGTATTATATATAATACTACCTTTTTAATTGGGATTATAACCATCATCAAATTACCATAGAATGACAAAACATAGTCCATGAGATAAAATAGCTAGACTAAATAATCCCTAATGGTGTTAAATTAGTACACACATTCTTATTCCACCCATCATTTTCGCAAACAAACGTATTAGAAGCTTAATTTTACTGTGTTTTGTTTGCATAATCCTTGATTATATGAGGTGTGATCGATTTTTAACACTCAATGTTTAAACCTATGTGTAGTATGTTGTGGTGGATTACCTTTGGTATAGGAGGAAGTTGAAGGCGCTTACGTTGATTCCCTAGGTTTTGATGTAATTGATGAATGGGGGAGAATGATCCCTGACCCGGGAAGATGGCCCTCATCCCAAGGTGGGAAGGGGTTTACTGAAGTGGCCTAGAGAAGTTCATAATATGGGTTTGAAATTTGGGATTCATATTATGAAAGGTATAAGTACACAGGCGAATAATGCAAACACTCCCATCTTAGACACCACCACGGTATATTGCTCTCACTGATTCAATTTTGTTACTCCCTTTCAATACTAGAGATGCCATATCAATTCATGTTATTTTCAATATAACGAAACCGAAATATAATTGTGTTATGTATGATAAAGAAACCTATATATTCAAACTTTTCACATTTCCTCTTATCTCGTTCCTCAATTTTTGTTCCTGTACTTTTTTATTCCTCTGTATAGTGTAATGGAAGG